>JAQSUU010000558.1:26321406-27585687 GCA_038087645.1 Saccharum hybrid cultivar R570
CCGCACTCGCCTCGTATTGTCGCACAGTACGCCCCTCTGTTCCCGGCACCCATGTCGGCTCTCGAATCTTGCCCTTGTCCCCATACCAGACCCCCCCCCCTCTTTCTTTTCCTTTGGGGCCCCGTTGCTCGCACGCCTCCTTGTCAAGCAAACCCCATCCCCTCCTTTCTCCTTTTTCCCACTCAAGCTCGCACAGGGAGCGCACCATGGCCGACGCTCTCCACACCTCGTGACCCTTTCCCAGTGATTCCCCTCTACGCTGCCTCCACTTCCGGTGCACTACACCGCCTCCTCCGTTCACCAGCTATAAGATGCCACCTTGCTTGCTTCTCCTCCATTCCACCCCTAGATCCAGAGTAGAGCCCATAGTATTGACTTTCTTCGTCAGTGCTCAGGTGGGAGAAGCAGTCGGGAAGGAAGCAGTAGGAGGCAGAGCTACGAGATCTAGCCGTTGCTCGCAGATCTAGGGTTGCTAGTCAGAGGCGATGGTGTAACTTGAGAAGAAGGGATCTGGTTTCCATGGAGAAGTTCAAGTTCATCCCTGGTTAGTTTAGATTTTAGAGTTCACAATGATCTTTGTACCAGTCTCCAATTTCTGGCTGTGTTGGGCATACGCCATGTTCTGGATAATCGTTTTCCTTCTGCTTTTCCATTGTCCCCGTCTTCGTCGATTTCTAGAGAGGTTGTGAATTGTATCAGATTTTTTCTTAGCCGGGTTCTCTAGATCCCAGAGTAGTTTGGTGTTCGAAGTCGTGTAATCTCCTATGTAAGCTCAGATCTGTGAATATAATCGTGTTTCCCTCTTTTGTTTCTTGTTCCGGATCTCGGGACGAGATCCTTTTTAAGGGGGGAAGGATGTAACACCCCTGGTGTTACTAGCTTAGTTAGCACACGATTAAGGCCTAAAAGAAATTAGCAAAACGAGTTCTCGGGTTTTTAAAATTTTAATCACACATGTAATGATACCGAATCTTATCTAACTCATTCTGTAGTTAGGAAAAACTATATGAGTGTTGTAAGTTAGTTTATTTTAGGTGAAAATATGCTAATGTGATCCTAATAAGAAAAATAGAACAATGTAGCTTCTGAACCTAATTTAAATTCGAGCTTCTAGATTATGTGCCGGATTGTTTAATCGCTAGCTCGGCGGCTTTTGTGGTATGTTGTTGTAGTCAATATTTTAGAGATGGTTGTATATACGTGTCCATATTTGTTAGTTGACTAATTTAGCAAACAAATAAAAATATATAGAGAAAGCTATACACTCACGTATTTGTTTCGATAAGCATTCTTCTGATATAAATATATATAAAAGCATACAACGGATATATGCATACGAGTATGTAGATTAGTAGCAAAGAAATAATGACATGTTTCTAATTGCATAATTATCTATATGCTTTGGTTAAAAGAAAGAAAGAAAATTGCAAAACACACGACACACACCAGAACTCACGCACGCCACAGCAAACCCACACATGCACGACAAACGGAAATTGCCCAGCACATGCAGCTCTCTCTAGCTCATCTTCCTTCGTTCCCGTGCAGCGCATGCTCTGAATTATGCAAGCCAGTTTGAGAGAGTAGGAATGCAGTGCAAGTCCGGCCGCATAGTTTGACCGAGAAAGAGAACCGGCCGTGTGCAGAGGGAGAGGGTACAGGCAGGCAGGCATACAGGTCTGACCGACTCAGCTGGTCATCTTGTCCAAAAATTTCAATGAGGTTCCATCAGGACGATTGATCGATCGATGGAGCTCACTTTCGATCAGTGATGCTTGCTAGTACTATGAGCAGTCGATCATCATTCACCGCAGCAACGATACTTCAGTTAATATACACGCTGATGAGCGAGCTGAGGTTTAGGAATGGAATAAACACGAAATGTACTGAACAGATTGACCAAGTGTAGTGTACTGGCCCTGACCCCTTGGGCAGCTTTAAAAGCTACTAGCTATATCTAATCTGTCCCTGATAAATGCAGTAACTGTGGATACCAGTAGCGTTGCTCATACCAGCAGGCATCGCTGGCCAAGGCTCTGAGTCTGGGAGGGGCTCGTAGCCCTCACTACACGTCCTTATTGGTCTCGGTCTTCCTTGTGCCGGAGTCTAGAACCAGCTAACACACCACTGAATGGAGCATGGAATGAATGCAATGCACAAAGATGCGACTTGCATTGTTCATCTTATTGCAGTTGCTCGCTAAAGCTATTCCACCGTAGCTCTGTAGCTTAGATATTGTATACCGGTGGTTAGCTCAACCCGTCCAGCACGGCAGTGCACAAGTTGTGCCTAACTTTTGTGTAATTATTTATTGCTACGTGTATAGTAGCATGTCATAGGTAGCAGTAGGTAGACAAGTTATGAAGTTCCATCTTCGTTGGGTGTCGCAGACCATTCCTTTTGTTAAGAAGTGGCGAATAAATCAACCGAGATGCGACCTGTTCATCTTGTTGCCACTGCTAGCTTGGCTATATAAGGCGTGTTTGTTTCAACCTAGAGCAAACTTGGCTGCAAATTTTGACGAGAGCTTCCGGTAGCCGTGCAGGGTGCGTGCTCTTTATAGCACCAGCAGCCGAGCAGCCGTGCATCCGTGTAGCCTGTGTGCGCTCTTTAAGACCAGCAGCGGCTCAGCCATCCAAGCTAGACCCTTTCTTCCTGATCTCCAACCACGCTCAGCGCCCAGCGTCCGCCCCAGCGCCGCCCCTGCCTCGGCGTTCGCGCTTTCCAGCCCGGACCTTCGGGATACCACGCCACCACTGCACATCGACGACCGCGCTCCGGTTGCCTCCGCACGCCCGTGGCATAGTGACATCCTCACGTGACTCTGTCTCTGCCGACCTGTTGCCCTGGCTAAGCTCTAACTTATCCCTTTCGTCTTTTAAATATCTTGTTTATGCATATTTCGCTTAGACAAGCATATTGCAACGATGTATACCATTTAGGTGCGATCGTGGATTAACTAGAGTAACCAAAAGAAGGCGTGATGGTGACCACACCCAGCGGATGGAACTTAGTTATAATGATATTTTACCCAGGCAAGCCCCGGTGCATAACCCCTATTATTCTGCACTTTAATTTATGCTTGTGCATTAAGTTTAAAGGAGTTGAATGAAACCCACTTGCATATATATATATATATATATATATATATATATATATATATATATATATATATATATATATATATATATATATATATATATATATCCTTATCCTATGAGTCTTACTAGTATGATAGAATCATGTAGCGTGCTATGCTATAGGATTCCGGTAGAAGTCGAGTGATTACCCGTCACTCGCGTGAGATAGGAAATTTATTATTGTTACTATTATCATGTTACTATCCCATGGAATAAATATGTATAATAATTGGAGACCGGGCGGAACGGGCTTGGATGGACTTGGACCTGGTTGGGCAACAGAGCGGGGCTCGGGTTGCATTTGTTTCGCCTGTGTCGATTAAGGACCGTTCGTTGCATTTGATTCCATAGTCAGGTTACAGACCTACTTATCCCGAGCATATACTAGCGGATGGGGGCTAGAAAGACTTGTTATTCTCTTATCATGAGTTCCGGCTCCATCCGGACCAACTGAAGGTGGATTATATATGGGTATTAGGAGGTCTAAGTACCGCAAGAGGACGATGGCTTGGAGTCCCAGTATGGACGGGGACTCGGTTCTCTTGATAGGAGGATAATGGGTTGGTCCCGTTTGTACCTCGGTACGGGCGGGGCATGCATTTTTCGAGGTACCCAGATGAGCTACATTGATTCGCGAATCGCCGTCAATTTGACGGTCCGACATGACTATAATCTAGCATCGTAGTAAGAACTGTGGAAGATGGTGAAATGGTTCTGATTGCTTACCACATGCTTGAAAGTAGCTTTGGTGCTTACATAGAATGGTTGGTTAATAAACTAATGATGGCTGATAATAAAAATAAATGTAAGGATGCACATTTAGTAATGCTTCTTGCAGTTGCAATAAACCCACAAGCTAGAAAGCCTTGCATAATCCTTGGAGTCTTTTCTTTTCTTCTGACAGGTAAGTCTTGCGGAGTACAATTGAGTACTCAGGGTTTGTTCTACCCTGTTGCAGGTGATAGGTTTGTGAAGCTGACACTTGTGTGTGGAAACCTCCTGTGGGCTCAGCGAGGATTTCCTTTACGTGCGGACGTAGAGTTTATTTAAATTCCCACCTAAAATGTTTTCAAAGCAAAAACTTATAACATGTTATTATTACATGTATTTAAATGTTCATCGTGATAATTTTTAACTCATCATTAAATGATTTTATTTCCGCTGAAACTCTGATAACATTTTATATTCCGCTGTTATAATCAAATAATGAATTACTCTGATGTTGTAATAAAAGTGATGTAAGAAATGACAAAGATGTTGTAAGCTTTATCTCTCATCTATGATCCTGATGAAAAATGTGGATTTTTGAGTTCTCCCTCGGGTGTGCTCGACGGAATCGTAGAGTTTAGTGCGCTCCCTTGGGTACTTAGTGTCTAATGAAAGACAAGTACTCTTGAGAGGGCATTAGATTAGGTGGTTCTGCCACAAGGACCGACAAGAATGTCAAGATCAGGAGAACAAAAATATGGTGAAGACAAGCCATTCATGAGCAGAACTAGCTGGTCAAGAGAAGCTTCCACAGGGTGGTTCAGTACCATCACTCTTCAATGATAAAAGTAATATCTTGAGGTACATAATCACTATTCAAAAAGCTTTTCTCGATTCCGGTATGCACGTAAATGAAGAACCAAACATGTTTAAGTTACAACTTCGCTTGATCCAACCTGATTAACATAACATGTTCAGTTCTTTAATCTTTGTTCTTAGCTTCACTCTCTTGATCTCACTGTCTTAACCAAATGAGCTAAAAATATTGCATATTCACACTCATGCTCATCTTCTGATCTTATCACCCAAAACTTCAACTTTATCTTGTTCACCATGCCTAAGGTTAGAGAAGAACGAACAAAAACTTTTGGTTCTGTTGGTGTTTTTCCACCAACAGAGCCCATGCACTTGATCTCTTCCTTGTCTTTATGAGCAGGACACACTTTGAACAAAATATGGAAGAGTTTGTCAACTCTCCCAAATTCTACAAAGTGAAGGTCTTAGATCTATAAGAACATGCACACTAAGAAAGATGTTGTCAACTTCCACAAGGCTGCTGGACGAACAAAGAACATGGGTAACACCATATCAAGAGGTGCAGTTATCAAGGTCTGCTACATTGCAAGATCGAACGACTATGTCAACATTTAGCTTGGGGGAAGGCACCCTCGTGTATTCTAGGTAAGTATCCTTACCCCCTTAAAGTTTTCTTTCTATAAATAAATTTAAAAAGAAAGAAAAAATAGTGAGCACATGAAGGTTCACACTTACATAATTATGGTCAGGAGACATACTTTTTTAATATGTATGGATTTTTATTATGTCTACTTTATCTAGTCGAGTATTTGTTTTATATTGTGCTATTTTGTAATAATGTGTGTTAGCTAGAGTGTGTCAAGTTTGCTTGAATTAGTTTGTGAATAGAGAGCACTCAGAATAATCTCTGTTATGGAAATGATGAATAGTTGCTCTGCCGTAATTCCTTTCAAGTGCTTAGTTTTCAAACACGAATTCTCCTGAGTTTTTGGTAGAACTGTCTTGATCTAAAAATAAACTTGGAGCCTGAAACTTGTGGGTTGCAAATGCTGGATCTAAATCTAGGTAGTTGAGGAGTATGATATGAGAAAGTCTGAGCTGCTATTTATCTTGCTCCTACTGATGCTAGAGTTCTGGAGAATTTTATCATTTGAAATCTTAAAATACCATGATGAGTACTTGTATGACAAAGCTTAAAATTCCTACCACAGCCATACATAGGATAGAAAACTCCATTTATACTTTTTACTACTTGTACTTGCATTGAGCATTGTCGAGCTTTGTTGACCCTTAGAGGCTTGTAATACTTTTAAAATCAAGATCACGTACACTCCACTCAAATATGCTGCTTCTACTCTAGAAGTACGCAACAACATGCCTTTAGATCCACCAAATATATTTTTCTCCTACACTAGGAGAGAACACCACTCACATGTCTTATAGGATTTTTGTCACCTATCCATACATTTCATAAGCCCCAGTTATTGTTGCTCCAGGTTATTATTATCTCTCAATCTTTCATTATAGACAAGAATGTTCTAGGCTTATATATTTATAAAAAAAGAAGAAAGAGAAATATATAGAGAGTTGGACAAGTGTCCTACCAAAACAATGGGTACTTAGATGCCCGCCTCTCTAAGAAAACTATAGCCCAAAATATCTCTTAGTCTAAGTTCTTCAATTATTCAAAGAGAGATCAAAATCCCTTTCAAAGGAGCAAAAGTAGAATTAGATCCACTATCACCTTCATCATAAATAAACCATTGCTTGATCCATACATATGCACTTCTTGATTTGATCGTATGCCTCGTTTCTCTGGATCCACTGTTTGACTTTACAAAATATGCTTTGCAAGTATGTACACGCTGTCTCCATACCTATAAGCTCCAGATAAAGCATTAGATGTAGGATGAGAGAAGGCAAATCTCACTTTGCCTTGGAGAGGATCCAGAAATACCACATATATTGAGAGATTTGAGAGAGTCATACAAAAAGATACTCTGAGTTTTATTTTAAAAATCTTGCAAAACTCCGGAATAATAGTTGAATGAAGAGCTTGAGACATAGTGCTTGATTTGATTGTTCTACTTTTCGACTGCTCAAGACCCAAGTGAAGGCTAATAAGCTCCATAGTTAAAGGTAATATGGGTAAGTCTGAAGGTTAGAGTGGTTAGACCTAATCTAGAGGAAAATTCTTGTTTGAACGCATGTGTACTTTTGAGGCGTGAAAGCATTGTAGCAACTCCTGATCCATTATGAATATTTGCTAAGGGACTAGCAAAAGGTAAGCTTGGGGGAGTTGTTGATGATGGTTATCTACCATAATAAAGGGTTAAAATAAATATATAAAGGGCTAATAAATGATCACCAACATAGGTTTAGGGTGTCAACTAACGAAATTCCACGAGTTTTGGTGAATCTATATTTTACAGGGGGTTATCAGAATAATTCAGGGATTGATATCTTCCACGAGAAGGAACCCACGTCAATTGGCCTAATCTCCACGTCACGAATACGCAAGAGGCTTCTAGAGGACACCAGAGGACTCCACGAGGAGGGCCACCACGAGGCACCACCAGGTGGGGCTGACCGGCCTCAACCCTAGGCCAACCGGCCCCTGGTCGCCGCCCCTCGGTTCCTTCCTTTGCAAGCTACTTCAACCGCCTCCAAGGATGCATCCTAACCCCACGTGAAGGTCGATTTGATCCAAGGGCCATGGTTCCATGCTCTGGGCTATATAAACGAGGCCCCAGACCCCCCTCCAGAGGGGAATTCATTCAATCCATCATCATAATCACCTTTAAGAGAAAAGTTAGGGTTTGGGGAAGAGAGGTGTCCCTCGAATGGATGTTCTCTCAACTCCCAAGTTAGAATAGATCTAGTCTTCTAGATAGTAGAGAGATGGAGAGCAAGGAAGGAGTTCGGAGGAGGTGCTGGCCTGTCGGTGCCTCTTCAACAACTTGTACTTCGGCAGGATCGAGCTCTACGTGGGCTTGCTCCTGAGATGGTTCAAGGTCTGGCAATCAACTTCTGATTCAAGTAAGATTTATGTTTATATTATTCTTCTAGTTTGCGAGTCTCTTTTGAGCGCTTTAATCTAGTCGACTAGGTTAGAGTATAATTCGTAGTGTAAGCGTGGCGCTTAGACTAGGGTTACTCGTAGATGCACCCTATATTCTAGATCGGTGGTAGATCATAAAGGTGACAGCTTCGTTGAGTCCTCTATAGTCCACCTTCCATCTGTAGACCTAGCAGGATATATAATTACGTGGTAGATTCGTACTCTGTTTGTGGTCTTCCATAGTAATTCCCCAGTTGAATAGTAGAAGATGTGGACTGCCCAAGTTAGAAGTAGAAACGCTGATCGAGTTATCCTCTCTATACTCCTACTATCGACCCCATACTAGATTGATCCTCTCTTACGTTTTAGTCTTGTTTTCACTTTAGTTGTTCCCACCTTATTTATATTTCCAACTCATTCACCTTTTCTGGTTAAGTTAGAACACATAGTTGACTTACACGTTTCCCTGTGGATACGATATTTAAAATCCTCCGAGTGAAAGCTACAACGGTATCCGTGCGCTTGCGGATCTTTTCTGTTCGCGTTAATAAATACCAACAGCGAGCACGGCGACCATCAGTGGCAGCGCGCCCCTGACCCACCGGTACAGCGGCGTCCGACGGCGGCGCAGCCTGATCCACGGCGCGCGGCAGCTCCCGGCGGCTCCTCTCTCTTGGCCGGCGGCGGGCCCTCTCCTGCAGTGGATCTCAAGCACAGGAAGCAGGTCGCTGCGCTCCTTCCCTCGGCACCTCCGACCATGGTGGTCACCCCATGCCCATCGATGGTGGCGGCGGTGGGTCCCCACCGGCCTTCCCTGGCGCGTCCGCGATGGGAGCATAGGCAGTGGATTTGCCGCGACCTGACTCCTCCCGTGGTGTCCGTTGCCGCACCTCACTTCTCCGTGGCCGCGACACCAGCCGCGCGCTGTCCGCGGCCTACCTTTTCTGCCTCCACCTGAAATAGTAGTTTCTACTTGCATTGACCAGAGAGAGGCGCTGCTGCTTCTTGCTTGCATGCCCTGTGTCCAAGTGTGAGTGGATGAGAGGTGATGCGTGCACTTTTGACCCAGAGAGCGATGCTAGCGCCGCTGCTATATTTAGCTGTTGCCGCTGCATGTAGAGCTCCTCCAGCCTCCGTGGCCACGCCGCCTGACGCCGGAACACCGTCCGCCCGCCATGAGGCCGGAACGCCGTCCGCCAGTACCCAATCCAATCGGTCAGATGAGACTTTTGTGAAAATACTGACAGAAACTGAGAAAGAAGTATGTGTTTTAGCAACTAAAAATCCTGGTTTCGACAACTCAGTTCAAGCATCGGGTAACTGATGCGCGTGACACTATCAAAGTAGAGAGCAAAAAGTGAAAGGATGCATGGTAATTTTGGATTTGGAAATACTGAAGGTTAGTCAACACTGAAAGTCTGAATAGCACTGAAAGTCTGAAATACAGACACAAAAGAAAAAAATACTGACAAAATACTTAGGAAAACTGAAGTTGTATTACCAACTATACGAAGATACTGAAGATACTGACGAACTATTGATAAAATACTAACGAAATACTTAAAGATACTGACGAAATACTAAAGATACTGACGAAATATTGACAAAATACTGACGAAATACTTACAGATACTGACGAAATACTTAATGATACTGACAAAATACTGATAAATGACTGACGAAATACTTAAATATACTGACAAAATACTGAAGATAGTGACAAAATACTGAAGACACTGACGAAATAATAACAAAATACTAACGAAATACTTAAGGATGCTCACGAAATACTGATGATATTGACAAAATATTAAAGATACTGACGAAATATTGATAAGATACTGACGATAGTGATGAAATACTGATAAAATACTGACCACAGCTACTGATGTAATACTGACAAAAATACTTAGCAATACTGAAGTTGTATTACCAGCTATACGAAGATTCTTGCGAAATACTGAAGATACCGACAAAATAATGAAGATACTGACAAAATACCGAAGATACTAATGAAATACTAACAAAATACTTTATGATACTGACAAATATATAAAGATACTGATAAGATATTTAAAAATACTGACAACTACCAAAGCTACTAATCAATATGAAAAAAATACTGACACCTACTCAAAAAAATACTAGCGCTCCAGAGTGGTAGTACTGATTAGGAGGTGCATGCATTTCCATCTCTAGCATGTGGTTCAATTCGTGCATGACGACTGCATGCAGTGTATCAAGTTCCTTTATTAGTACTGACAAGTATGCGTTGTCAACTATATAGTTATCGCTGGCCCACCCCGTCCACCCCGTCAGACACGACGCGGCTTGCGCTCCGGCGAAGGCACTGCTTGCCCTGTAGCCCCATACAATACCAAACAATACTGACTAATACTGAAACATACTAATAACTACTGAATCAAAATACTGATAGAAGTACTGAGAAATAGTAATAAAACACTGAAGATACTGAGAAATACTGACAGGAAAATACTGAGAAATACTAACAACAATGTAATAATACTGATAGCTACTGAAAGAGGTACTGAGAAATACTAATAGTTATGTAGAAATACTGATAACTATATAAAAAATACTGACAATACTAACAAATACCTGAAGATACTGACAGCTACTTAAAGGTACTGGAAAACTACTGATATTATAGTATTGGCTGTACCAAAGTAATGACAAAAAAAACTGACAAAATACTTGAAAATACTGACAAAATACATGAAGATACTAACAACTACTTAAAAAGTACTAACAATTATAGAAGTTATAGTATTGATTGTTCCAAACTACTGACAAAAAATATTGATGAAATACTTAAAGATACTGACAAAATACTTGACGATATTGACAACAAGTAAATGTACTAACCATTACTGAAGTTAATACTTGAAGATACTCACGACAATTAAATGTAAGGCCACATGGATTAATTTACATTAAAAAGCAGTAACACTTGGATTAATTTTCTTTCAATAAGCATGCAAAAAAATCAATGGGCTACCTACGGCCACATACATCCAGTAACCTGGAGGACTGAGCATGCGCTGCATGTCTGGGTCGCTGGCTTTGAAAAATAAAAAAAATTGTATGGACCCAGTGGGACTGGGAGTGGGCGCCTGGACCGGAGCAGGAGTGGCGCGGGAGTACGGTAGTGGGCGTGCATGCCCGTGTGGGCGGGAGAGAGCAGGCCCACGGGGCGTGCCGCGTGCGTGGCGCGGGAGTCGGAGCGCGTGACCGAGGCGCGTGGGGAGGGTCGGGTCGGGGCGGGCGCGGTGGGTCCGAAGAAGCTGGTTGGGTCCCTGATTTGGCCCATGCTGTAGAATAACTATTCTACACCCTATATATATATAGGGAGAGTATACTCTATAGCTAGCTATAAAATAAGTTATTTTATAGACACCTCTATTTACGATAATTTTATATACTAATTTACGACAATGTCAATATATATTTACGATAGTTAAATTACTATAACACATGGAGATATTTACCATAATGTTATAGTAAATCACATAGTAAGAAGTTACTATAATATCATAAATTAGCATAGCAATTATCATAATTCAAAGTGGCTACAAAATAAATTATTTTGTAGCCAGCTGTAGGGTAATATATATATATATATATATATATATATATATATATATATATATGCGCTATTCTACACTTTAGGTGTAGAATATTATTCTACACCACAAGCAAAAATTGACCTTAAAAAATACTGAGTACTACCGAACCGTGTTCAGTATCAGTCAGTACTACACATAGTACCACGAAATACTGAATAATACTGAAACGCGACTACTGAACAGTATTGAATTTTGTTCAGTATAACAGCTCGGTGTAGAATACTATTCTACACCTAGGGTGTAGAATAACGCGTATATATATATATACATTATTCATTATATATCACGGCATTCCTCATATATCACAATATTCATCATATGTCATATATGCTCGTAACATTGGTTTCCATGATAGTACAAATAACATCATTTATGATTAACTTAATTAAATAATTAGTTATAAAGGGGAGTGGAAGGCTTTATGGTGAGAGTGGTGGAATATAGTGGAAGCGGTGGAATATGATAGTGGTGGAGCAGTGAAAAAGGGAATGGTTTAGGAGTGATAAATTTATGTAGAGGAGAAAGAGTAGCGGGATGGATGTGGCCTAATATATGGAGGAAAAAGAGGAGGTGGGAGTCAGGACTTGCCTTCATTTGCTGATGATTATATCCTTGTCCGATTCCTGCATCTCATGTTCCTGTCTTCTGGACTCCATCGGGTTCCATCGAGTTCTCTCCATGTCATCTATCCTACACGTCTAGCGTCGACAAGCAAGAAACACAAACAAGAAAAATACAAGACATGTAAAACAAGCATGGGCAACCAAAGTGAAGGAAAAGATCTTGGGTCGGTCCTATTAGGTAATGGGTTGCTATCTAAGATTATCATTATTATGTCAATTTGAAGTAAGGTTTAGATGAAGGGATTCCATCCATAGGATAGGGCTTCTTGAGTTATTAATTAATTAATGCCACTACGGATTAATATTTCAATAAAGAAAATAAAAGCAATCAAATCTAGAATTTAAATGGCCACAAAAAATTAGGGACAAAGAATTAAATATGTAGGGTTTTATTTTAGAAGATTTATGGTGCAAGAATTACGGAATTTAGAATTAAAACGACTGAGATATAAATTATTAAAGTTTATCGGCTAACACGAATGAAATGAGCATGAAAATTATGTCTACAGTTTTAGTTAATGAAAAAGCAGTGAACTCATCAGTCATGGGCCTGGCCCATACTGTGCTGCGAACTCGTGTGCCTATTCTCATGGTCCGCGTACACCCAGTCCACGGAAAGAAAGAAGGTAGGAGGTGTTGAGGTGGCGTGCACTGGTTGGGTGCTGTGACGTGGTTGGGGCTGGTCATTGCTGTCGTCCGCTCTGTTCTCGCGCGGTCAACAGAAAGAACAGGAGACAGAGAGGGCGAGAGAAAGAGGAAGAGAGGGAGGGAGAGAAAGCACGGGAGGAGAAGAGGAGGTCGGCCACCATACGCCGGCGTGCGGGCGCTAGGCGAGCGAGCGGCGAGGGCACCAGCTTGCTGGTCGAGCGGGCACGGTGGCCCTTGGCGTGAGGCGCCGGGAGGAAGGGAGAGAGAGAACAGGCGAGAGGGAGTGGGAGGAAAGCAAGGTGGAGGGCGCGGAACAGCGGCGGCGGCGAGCTCCTCGGTTTCAGCGGCTCAGTGCTACGGCGGCAGCGGCCGGGTGGCCTCGGCGCGACGAGCTCGGCAGCGAGGGCTGAGCGGCGATTTGGCCCCGTGCGGCTCCGGCATCGGAGGTGGGAGCGGCTGAGTTGAGCTCAGCATCCCTCGCTCGTGTCCATCCCCATCCGAGAGCTGGTGCTCCATGACCTCCTCGGCCAGCCTCGGCGGCCTTTTATAGGCGCGCGAGGTCGGTTCGGCATAGTAGGTCGGTTGATGGTAGAAAATATCTGCGGCGGCCATGTCGGGAGCGGATAAGCTCGGCCGTACAGCGGCCTGAGCTGGACGATGAGTTCTGCGGGGAAGACGACACTCGACAAGGGCGGTTCGTCGAAATATCTTCGCCAATCGCCATGTTCACGTGCTCGCGGCACCTAGGAAACGACGGTGGACAGGGTCGGTTCGCCCTGGATATTTCCGGAAGACGACGGCGTAGAGAGGCCAAATTTTTTACTATTTAGCTTTTTTTAAAAAAAATTTACATTTGGCCCTCTGGACGACTTAAACTCATCTTTGGACCCTGGAGGTCGGCGCCATAACTCATGGCTCCGAGGTAACACATCTCGGCGCCACAGATCTTAGCTCCGAGGTGCCTGGCCGCGCACAACAGGGCATCCGAGGTGGCGCTGACGTGGCCGGTACCTCAGAGCCATAGATCTTGACGCCGAGCTCAGAGCCACAGATCTCGGCGCCGAGCTCGGAGCCAAGATCTGTGGCTCCGAGCTCAGAGCCACGTATCCTGGCGCTGAGGTACGATAGGAATGGCTGGCCGGACCGATCTTTATTTACTAGGCAACTGTATGTCAACCGTTTCCATCAACAGTAACACTCGAGCTCGTCGTCGTCTCGTCCAATTAATCTTCGTCCTATCCTATGTATATATACGGGCAGTTGTCTCAAGGGCAAGAGAACCATGCATATATCGATCATATAGCGCATCCTGCATATATATGCATCGTATAATTGATCGATCGATTGTGTATTTTTCATCTCGTGTTCTTCTTTTCGGATTCAAACGGCGTCGTTTCTCTTCTTTTCAGTTTTCACCTCCAGCCCGACCCGGCCGTTGCTGCAAATTAATCTTTCATAATCATATATAGCAGAATTTTACACTCTGATGCTCTTTGAACATTACTACTACAATTCTATGTTTGATTAATCATCGTACTATATGCACGATGCGATGGAAAAAGAACCTGCACATACTATACGAGTGACAGCAACAACCATACATGTGTATCTCAGCTCATCATGACCACTAGCTTGAGCAGACACATCCGCTTCAACTTCAAGGCAGAGGTCCAGCATGCATTTCATATCCATCCAAACCTCGGCGCCAGGATACGTAGCTCCGAGCTCGGAGCCACAGATTTTGGCTCCGAGCTTGGCGCCGAGATCTGTGGCTCCGAGCTCGGCGCCAAGATCTGTGGCTCCGAGGTACCGGCCACGTCAGCGCCACCTCGGATGCCCTGCTGTGCGCGGCCAGGCACCTCGGAGCCAAGATCTGTGGCGTCGAGATGTGTTATCTCGGAGCCATGAGTTCTGGCGTCGACCCCCAGGGTCCAAAGATGAGTTTAAGTCATCCAGGGGGCTAAATGTAAATTTTTTTTAAAAAAAAGGCTAAATAGTAAAAAATTCGGGCATGCCAGCGCCGCTCGTTCGTTGTTGCCAAGGCCTTGCTATGATCAAAAACTTTTCACCCAAAATTATCACATCGAATCTTGTGGCACATGACGAAATAAAAAAACTAATTACACAGTTTGCGTGTAAATTACGAGACGAACATTTTGAGCCTAATTAATCCATGATTTGACACTAAAGTGCTACAGTAACCAGTGCGCTAATGATTAATTTTTTTATTAGTATCCGAAACCCCTTACGACATCGTACGGAACATCCGATGTAACATTTTTACCAAATATTTTTCGCATCTAAGTAGGCCCAGCCAAATTTTTTACTATTTAGCCTTTTTTTTAAAAAAAATTTACATTTTGCCCTCTGAACGACTTAAACTCATCTTTGGACCCTGGAGGTCGACGCCATAACTCATGGCTCCGAGGTAACACATCTCGGCGCCAGAGATCTTGGCTCCGAGGTGCCTGGCCGCGCACAGTAGGACATCCGAGGTGGCGCTGACGTGACCGGTATCTCGGAGCCACAGATCTTAACGCCGAACTCGGAGCCACAGATCTCGGTGCCGAGCTCGGAGCCAAAATCTGTGACTCTGAGCTCAGAGCCACGTATCGAGCTCAGAGCCACGTATCCAGCGCCGAGGTACGATAGGAATGGCTGGCCGGACCGATCTTTATTTACTAGGCAACTGTATGTCAACCGTTTCCATCAACAGTAACACTCTCGAGCTCGTCAGCGTCGTCTCGTCCAATTAATCTTCGTCCTATCCTATGCATGTATACGGGCAGTTGTCTCAAGGGCAAGAGAACCATGCATATATCGATCATATAGCGCATCCTGCATATATATGCATCGTATAATTGATCGATCGATTGTGTATTTTTCATCTCGTGTTCTTCTTTTCGGATTCAAACGGCGTCGTTTCTCTTCTTTTCAGTTTTCACCTCCAGCCCGACCCGGCCGTTGCTGCAAATTAATCTTTCATAATCATATATAGCAGATTTTTACACTCTGATGCTCTTTGAACATTACTACTACAATTCTATGTTTGATTAATCATCGCAAGATCTGTGGCTCCGAGGTACCGGCCACGTCAGCGCCATCTCGGATGTCCTGCTGTACGCGGCCAGGCACCTCGGAGCCAAGATCTGTGGCGCCGAGATGTGTTATCTCGGAGCCATGAGTTCTGGGGCCGACCCCAGGGTCCAAAGATGAGTTTAAGTCGTTCAGGGGGCCAAATATAAATTTTTTTCAAAAAAAAGGCTAAATAGTAAAAAATTCGGGCATTTGGCGGTTCGCGGTGGAAATATCTTCGCGTCCATGCTTCACGTGCCCGAGGAGGACGATGGGCGTCCGCGGCGTATGCGGTGCGCGTCCTGGGCCTGGCCGAGCTGGGCCCAATCGATGGAGGGAGGGCGTACACAGTAGGAGATTTTTTTTGTAAATAAATAGATAATGTAACAATGCATGTATATACGTGTATATATATATATATGATGTATGTACTTCTAAATATTTCAAGGCCAACATATTATCTAACATATAATTGAGAAGAGAAAGGAATTAACCATGCATCTATGTATACGCATCATGTTTTGTAAATAGGCGACGTATTTCTAGTGCTAGGAAGTTAAAGAATGCAACTATGATGTGTATCTAAATATTATATATATTCTATTATAACTATAGTGATTAAAAGCAAGGATTTCATATGTAACTAATATTAGGAAGAACAATTAAATCTATAATCTATCAATGCGGTGGCTAATATAATTAAACAAGAAAGATAACTAAATATTGTTTATACTTATGATGCATTATATATTTCTATGATATAATGAAAAATATTTCAAGAATGCAATTGATGATTAGAGGTTATTTTGGTGCCACAATTAAATTCCAGAAGAACAAACAATCATACAATCAGGCATTTCATCACTCAATCACGCAAGCAAACAATTCAAGTGTTCTGTACTAAATATATATGGTGAATTTTGATGCAGGGTTTTGCTTTTAAAATGGTTGTGAGGGAAAATAACTAATCAAGTTTAAATTTGTTGTAAATTTAATAAAAGTTCAAATTTTAGTGATTTTTATCATGATGCAAAAACACGGGTGTTACACCTGGCATGGGCCCCATTGCAATGGTGACGGCGGGCCAACTATGGTTTGGCTTTTGGCATGTTTGCTTTGGGCCTGTTTAGTTCTCAAAATTTTTCAAGATTTCCCGTCACATCGAATCTTTAGACGCACGCATAAAACGTTAAATATAGATAAAAAATAAAACTAATTACACAGTTTAGACGAAATTCACGAGACGAATCTTTTAAGCCTAATTAGACCATGATTGGACACTAATTGCCAAATAACAACGAAAGTGCTATAGTACCATTTCCTAAAATATTTCGCGAACTAAACAAGGCCTTTGCTCTAGTGGTGCACGAGATGTACGACTCATGATGATGAGCCGAGAGAATTGGTTGGCTCGGCCGGTGCTAGTCCTGGTCGTCAGCTGGTCGCCCTCGTCACTGCATGCAGACACGTGGTGCCCTACGGTCCCGTTGAAAGTAGATCTCTCTGTATTCGTATGCTCGGTTTCAGGAGTTGCTATTGTAGCTATGCGATAGAATGTAATAGATGGGATCCCAGTTGGAAGGCCCCTACCCCTCCTTGTATACTCTAGGGGTAGAGTTACAATAGATCCACGGCTAACGGATGTGTTTTCTAGTTTGTTACATGGAAAGCATTAAAGAATTAATCGATCCTGTCACCTAGATATAACGGCGCCAGATATCTACATGATAGCTTGGCCTCCACGTTTGCTGATATGCCCGTCGCACATCGGCCTCATTCCTTGTCGTCTTCGTCCTGGTAGATGGGTATGGGCCACCATACAGGCAGTGAGGTATCCTGGTTCCGTATATCCCACAATTGATAATTCGTGGATGAAGTTGAGCCCGGAATGCAAACTTTGAGGACTGCCCAAACGTAAGTTTGAGGACTAAACAACCATTTTAGAAGTTAAGGGACCAAACTGAACGTCAAACGACAGTTGATGGACCAAAATGACTATTTTTCCAATTTTAAATAGTTGTGTGACACCAAATGCATTTGCTTGAACTTCTAATACATATTTCGAACTACTCAATTTGAAGTTGCTAACTCACAAAGGAGGTGAGGAGCATATAGATAGATGGTACAGAAGAAATATAGTACCCCCTCCATCCATTGTGACTCTTCCTTAATTGTGAGTAAATATAATGCTTACTATATTTTGAGTCTGATTATAAAAATTAATGACATGTGGATATATGATTACTGCTGTGTGACAATTAATTCACCTGCATAATAATTTGAGTCAATTTTCTTTTGAAACAATTTGAGACAAAATTTGGAGACTTTGAATTACTGGTTTTCTTTCTTTGAGGGAAAATAACATAGACCTTCGATAAATATAATCCAGCAGTGATGAAAAAGGCTTGTGTGGGAATAAAAAAAAACAGAAAGGCAACGAGTCAAGTCAACCCAAAATGGCAATTTGGCCCCTGCATAGCCGCGCCCCAGCAGTTGGTGGAACTTGGAAGCGGAGGCGGCATTGCTGTGGACCCTGCAATGGGCCCATTGCAATGGTGACGGCGGGCCAACTATTGTTCGGCTTTGGCATGTTTTTGCTTTCTCCAATGGTGCACGATACGACGCACGAGAGCAAGAGCAATAATTTCGTCCGCTGCCAGTGAAATGGATCCAGTGTGGACAGCATAACACTTTCTCTCCTGCTCTTCTCTCCTAGGACAGCAACATGCAGCCATATGAGCCAATAAAAAACCGAGAAACGTGCAGCACAGTGCTCTTCGCTCGCTTTTGACCGGCGCATCACTCCACTCTCTCCTGCTTTCTCTCTCCTCCATCTCAGATACCGCCAGCTGCCAGCCCATCGTAGTACTTGCTCTGATGAGCCGAGGGAATCGGTTGACTCAGCCGGCCCTGGTCGTCGGCTCGTCGGTCGTCGCCTATTAACCTCCGGCTGGTGACAACTGCCGCCAGCCTGGGGCCGGAACCCATCTCTTCGGACGGGGTCGGAGCACGCCCGGCCTGCTGATAAAGCGTGGTGAGGGCGTCTCCTCCTCCACCGTGTCTTGGTCCTCGTCGTCGCTGTCGTCGTCCCGCCGGCGGAGCCGTTCGTGGAGGCGGCTGTTGTTGGGCCACATAATCGATCCCATCAGTCATGGGCGACTCTGTTCCTGGAGGTGGGTGTCACAAAGTTTAGTGTCTCGCTCCATCCCTCTCTCTCTCTCCCTCTAATCATCTTTGGTTTGCTGTGCTACAAACATATACATAGGATACTTCATGGGCCGGCCGGCGAACAAGGCGGACGAGCAGCCACAGGCGGCTGCCGCTGAACCCAACAAGCCTGCCCACACTCAGATTCCCGGGGGTACGCCACACCCACATGCATGCTCCACTGACCCAGACCCACATCAACGCACCACACCGTTTCGAGTTTGTTTAATTGAATAAGTATAATTTCTATCCTAATTTTGCATTTTGACACGAAGAAGATTACTTCGTCGGGACACCAGAGAACCTCCGGCCGCAGGGGTCGACGGCGGCGATCACACCGGCAGAGCCGGCCGGTGAGCTCAAGCGATCAAGAAGCTTCATGGAATGGTATATACTCCTGCTGCTGAACGCACATCTCGTCAATTTGCTTAATTCTTCGCTTAGCGTTTCGCGGCTAATCCTATTTCTTGCGGCAGGTTCCCTTGTCTCCGCGGCGGACAAGTTGCAAACTAGACGATCCATAGCCAAGCCCGGCGGCGGCGTGATTGCTCGCAAGACGAATTGCAGGTTCTGTGTCATATGGAACATGTTCTGTTTCATGAGTGTCCCGGAATTTGATTCGCCGTGTTCATTTCACTCCAAAGTGCAAATTTTAAGAAAGCTTGTTATCTAATCCGTATATATTGTCTAGTTTTGCTTTGCTTAACCGTTCCAGTTCCTCGCTGTAAATTTTAAACTATATATGACTATGAGGTTGTTCCTGTACGTGTATAATGATAATAATAAAGTGACGTTGATCAGATTTTTTGTTACCTCTTGTCTTCACTGTGTGCTGTCATATCGCGCAGCTAAAATAAACAAACTCAACGGCCTTGTTTAGATATCAGATTCACCCCTAAATTTCACTATGCAAAAAGAAGATTCCCCATCACATCAAAATGTCGGCATATATATGGAGTACTAAATGTAGATAAAATCAAAAACAAATTGTACAGTTTTGTTGTACTTTGCGAGACGAATATTTTAAGCCTAATTAATCAATATTTAGACAATTATTATCAAATAAAAACAAAATTACTACCATATAACGAGACATTTACTATGCAAAGTTTGCTTCCCAAATTTGGGATCTAAACAAGACCGCTCATTGGTACCAATGAGCTAGATGAGCCACAGGCCGGCAGCCAGTTACTGGGCCCATAGCTATAGTGGCCATAGCCGCAGCTTCCCAATACGTTCCACACCCGGGGCCGGTTTAGTTGCTAAAAATTTAGTAAAATGACGTTGTAGTAAATTTCGTTGTTATTTGATAATTAGTGTTCAATCATGATCTATTTACGCTTAAAAGATTTGTCTCGTCCATTTCGCCTGAACTTTGTAATTAATTAGTTTTATTTTTTATTTATATTTAATGCTTTATACATGCGTCCAAAGATTTGAGGTGACCGAGAATATTGAAAAATTTTGTAAAATTTTTTACAACTAAACAGAGCCCCGGTTTGGACAAGTGCTGGTTCAAAAAATTACTCCTGGACATTGGGTCCCACACCCTGTTATGTCAGGAGGTGTCACACCCAGTTAGGACAAGCGCATGGCCATGAAGCCCGCCTCTGTCACTATTGCATAATGCATTTTGAAAGTGTACTGGGCCTTGTTTAGATGCCAAATTTCAACCCTAAATTTCACTATAAAAAAGAAGATTTCCATCGCATCAAAATATCGGCACATGCATGGAGTACTAAATGTAGATGAAATTAAAAACTAATTGTACAGTTTTGTTGTACTTTGCGAGACGAACATTTTAAGCCTAATTAGTCAAAGTTTGGACAATTTTTACCAAATACAAACGAATTGGTACAGTCCGCATTTAATGCGCACTGTACCAATTCGGGCGGCCGGATTCGGCATCTAAACACGACCCTAGTCAAAAGTTAATTTGGTCACCATTTGTTGAGATTTTTGAATCATTTATTAAGATTTTGATTAGTTATCCATTTAATTTTTTATGATTTATGGATGAGCCGCACGTGCTTTGTATTGTCTTGCTGTGGTCCTGCCAGTAACAGCTGAAATATACCTTCAGTTATTGTTTTCTTAGTCAACTATAGTTCAAAGTATCCGTGGGGCTAAATTTTAGCCAGGGCTAACGATTAGGATGTAGTATGCATCTTTTGTTACGAAGGGACCACTTTTAGCCCTCTTTAGCCCACCTTAGAGGGGCTAATGGAAAAGAACTGGGCTAAAGTTTAGCTCCCACTTTCAGCCCTCTTGCTTGAATCCATGAGGGCTAAAAGGTAACTAAAAAGGATGGGCTAAACTTTAGCCTCATTGATCCAAACAAGCTTTATTTTATTGTTCCTAGCAATGGTTACCTTGGTTCATGGGCGGCGCCAGGGGTATGCCCCTGTATTCCTTGGAATACCCAAGTTTTTGTGACAACAATAAATATATCTATACAGATTTACATGCATATTGGTACATCCCATTATATGTTGCAAATATGGCAAATAAGCCCAATACACCAATTAGCAGTGGCGAAGCTATATACAAGGCAGTGGGTGCACATGCACCCACAAAAAAATTAAACACCACTGAGTAAATCAATTTTTCACCATGATTAAAGCTCAAGTTTCTGCATCTATAAGGCAAATGCACCACTCTCTAATCTACTTTAGCTTCGCCACTGCCAATTAGTTCTAGCAGCCCACAAAGAAACAAAGCCCAAAAATGCAGAAACACATCGACACGCTATCTGCCTGTCTCGCTCTTCCTCCCCGGCTCCTATCCGTCGCTCTCGCTCGCGAGAGGCAAAACCGCGCCACCACTGCTCTCTCCTCGCAGCGCGCCGCCGCCGCCGGCCAGGCCGGCCGGCATTCAGTTACCATCCGCCAAGCGCCAGTCACCACCGCGGCAGCCCGGCAGCCCGCAACCAGCACCTCCCCCACTCTCCCCTGCGGCCCTACCCCTTTCCCTGCTGCCTCCTCTTGGTGCGAAGGAGCCATCCACCGACGCCCAGGCGGTGGCGCCCCTTCGGCGTCCGTGTCCAGCCCTTCGCCCTCCCCCTCGGCGGCTTGAAGCAAGGTGAGTAGAACACCCCAGATCGATTCTTCAGTGTATGAAATTTGAACTATTGAAGATTTCTTTTTCTTATTTTTTATTGTATTCTTGTAATGTAGATGAAGTAACGTATTGACATTTGTGGGAGAAAGCTGCGAAGGCAAAAAAAAAACAGCCTCCACATCCACACCAAATGCTACTTATGGTCCATTATATTACATATTTGCTTTGATTTTTTTTTATACGTGGCATACCCAGTCAAAATGTCAATGGGGAATTCCCCATCGGGGGTTACTCACCCATCCCCGACCCCGTGGGGGCAAACCCATCCCCGTCCCCGTCCCCATGAATGCTGGCGGGGAGCATTTCTCCCCCATCCCCATCCCCGCGCGGGGAATTATTCCCCGCGGGGATCCCCATCCCCGCATCAGCAGTACATAGGACACCCAATATGCTTAAGAAAGAAAGGCAATAGACAACAGATTTCACATTCACACAAACAAATGATACAGATTCCATACAACCATACGTCAACAGACCAATACAAATACATAATCCGTAGTGGTGGCTGATTGGCTTACGGGTGGCGATGGGGTCGGTGCAGCGCATGCGACTCCGGCGGTCCGGCCTCCCTCCGCTCCCCCGGCCTCGATCCGCCTCCCTCCCTGGCTCCCTCGGTGCAGCACTGCAGCCGTGCCCGTGCAGCGTCAGGCTCAGCCGCTCAGGCGTGCCGCGCCCGCGTGCGAGGACCCCGTGCCGCGACCGCGAGTTCGCACTTCAGCACTTCGCGAGGACCGTGACCGGCGAGGCGACTCCGATGTCCGCTCCGCGAGACCGCGAACGCGAGTCCGTGTCTCTGGTCCGCGACTCCGCGAGTTCGGGCGGGTCACGGTGACGGGTCACGGGTGAGGGAGTGACTCGAGTGAGGGCTGACCGGCTGAGTGGCTGACGGCGGATAGGAAGGGAGAGGGAGGAATTTAGCTAGGGTTTTGCTTGTATTATATAGGAACGCATGTATGGGCCTTGAGTATGGTGGGCTATTGCCTATTGGGCCTTGTTCACTTGTACTCGGGTCTCCACGGGGAACAGGGACGGGGGGAAGTATACCAAACCCGCCCCCGTGAAACCCAACGGGGATGAATTCCTCCCCATTTACCCCCCCCCCCCCCCGTGGGGAGAGATTCCCCCCAGACCCGAAACCTAATGGGAGAATTCCCCGCGGGGATTCGGGGAACGGTTCCCCCATTGACATTTTGAATACCCAGCTGCAAATCTCTGGCTCCGCCGCTGCCTTGCTTGCCAACCAAACATTGTAATAAGAAGGGAAAGCATTGCCTACGGCAGCCAAACAGATGCCGTAATTGGGCCGGTATCTAATTACGTCGTACTTGATTACGACCTGACCTTAACCAAATGCAAGTAACGCTTTCTATTCCCCTCCGTGAATAGATAATGTTACATTTTTGCAAACCAAACAACATTGTATATGCTTGTTCGATTCAACTAGGACGCAGGATGCGAATTGTTGTCCCAAGTCAACTGAGATGAGTAGGAACTAAAATCGGCGCATGAATTGGCCGCCCGCGGATCGGCCATTCTTCGGCTGAAAATGAACATAGCGTGGATATCGGAAGAAGCCCAAGCCAAATCTTGGCTCACAACTAAATCACATCCTCGCCGACGGGAAATGACTGAAACGAGGTTCGGTTTCCTCTGGCAACAATCCAAACACGCTCTTACACAGGCGTGTTTAGTTCGCGAAAAGAAAATTTTTAGGTGTCACTTCGGATATGTCGGAAAGATATCGGGATGGGTTTTCGGATACTAATAAAAAAATAAATTACAGAACCCGTAAGAAAACTGCGAGACAAATCTAATGATACTAATTAATCCATCATTAGCACATGTTGTTTACTGTAGCACTTAAGCCTTTTCATGGACTAATTAGGCTTAAAAAAATCGTCTCAAGATTTCTCCAAGAACTGTGCAATTAGTTTTTTTTCGTCTACGTTTAGTACTCCATACATGCGTCCCAATATTCAATGTGATGGGTGAAGGCAAAAATTTTTGAAAACTAGACCAGGCCATACTCTGGGTTGGTGACATAAGACAGAGTAAAGACCAACTTTTACTCCGGTCTCCAGTTGCGAAGGGGTTTTGGAACTAGAATGGATGGTGCTAGCATGTTTCGGTTTGTATATCAAATGGAAGCCTGTTTTAAATAACAAGGATTCGATCTAGTATACTCCCTCTGTCCCACTTTATTTGACATTCTAGCAGCTCATTGGGAGGTCCAGATTCATTCAAAGCTCCATGCACGTGGACAAACCCTATGTACAGATTTAAAGAATATTTGATGTACTTGATACAGAGCTAAAATGTCATGTATGGCCTTGTTTAGATGGCAAACTTTGGAGGCAAAGTTTGCATAGTAAGTGTCCCGTCACACTGTAGCAATTTTGTTTTTATTTGGTAATAATTGTCCAAATATTGATTAATTAGACTTAAAATGTTCATCTCGCAAAGTACAACAAAACTGTGTAATTAGTTTTTGATTTCATCTATATTTAGTACTCTATATATGTGCCGGCATTTTGATGTGACGGGGAATATGAATTCTGCATAGTGAATTTGGGAGGCAAACTTTGGAATCTAAACAAGGCCTATAATGAGACGGATGGAGTATATGTTTATGGTTTTATGCAAGCCTATGAGACATAAATCATCTATAGGTCAAGAGCTTTAGCACCATCAAGTTTGTGTTTTCTTTAGGGTACACATACATCTCATAAAGTTTGACATACATAGCACGATGAGCATGGCTACTTTGATTCCGCTCATACACCTATCACCTTTGCAATGGTTGAGCGCGGCATGAGTGCACGATCAATCAGGGCACACCTGATGATTGCATATTCACCTTTGCTCAGGGCCCACTTGGCCGGTGCTGGCCCCTGATGTTTTAAATACGTACTAATCTCGTTGTTATGGAACCACTAACAGCCTGCCGGGGGACTGACTGAGCTGGCGGAGGCCTGCTAATGATAAGAACGTGGTCACACACAGTGGCCTTGCTGTGTCCCGTCCCGGCCCCTACGTCTCGGTCTTGGTCGTCGTCTTCTCTCGCCTCAGCCTTGCCGGCAGAGGAGCGGCGCAGGAAGGCACCTGACCGGCCACAGATCAACCAGCCATGGGCGACGCCCAGGCTCCCGGAGGTACGTACGTGTCATCTCTCCTCACCGCGTCTCTCTGTGCTGGAAGCCTAGAACAGTAGGTCAACGTCTTGAATCCGACATGGACGACGGCTGGCACATCTCAAGATTTTCCGGCTCCTCCGTGTCCTCAGACCTCAGATCTGCTGATCTGGCCTACCCGCGATTCTTTGCGCTAAACCGCTCTGCCTTCTGCTACGCACAGGCTACTTCGTCGGCCGTCCGGCCAACTACGAGGACAAACAGCCTGATGCGGCCGACGCACAGAACAAAGGGAGCGCTCCTGATGGTAGGTGACGCCGACGCGAACTTCACCGGCGATCCACGCCGATTCAGTTTGTTTTTGCTTTTCTATCGCTGCTGAGTTTGTGTTTTCCCCGGTTTTTGCTGCAATTCGTAATAATCCTCCCTTGATGAAACTATTTCGCTGGGCCTCCAGAGAACCTTGAGCTGCAGCAAGGCCAAGCGCCGGCGCCCGGTGGCCAGAAAAAAACCGGCTTCCTCGGCAACCTGTACTACTCCTGAACTCCTCCTTTATTGTTACCACACATGAGCAAACTAGTTTCTTGGTAACTTTGGCTGGTTGGTTAATCTGCTATTCCTCTGCTTTCTTCTTCCACTCCAGGTTTTCATGCTTCTCTGGCGGCCGAGTGGAGAGCTAGCTGACCGGCATGGCCGGCCGTGCACAGCATTCACACTCTCCAAGATTCGAGTACCCTTTGTAATTTGTATGGAGTCAGGGAGGTACACGCGGCGATCTGACTGTACCTCAAGGGCAACCTCTGCTATCCGGGAAGCTGTTCTGTTCTCGTTTCCTACGATACCACTTGTTCATTATACTACCAGAAGTGCGATTAAATGTAACTATTCGTTGCATATATGTTTCCAAGTGCCCATTTTGTTTTGAATCAACATTATATTCCTCTGCTGTCAGTTTCTCATCAAGGTAGTAGGTGTTCTCCTACTGGAATCTCAGTTTGTGCTTTAACAGGCCACCGTGCTTGAATTGCAGCTCTTTTTCCATTGGGAAGGTGTTTCTGCCCCTGCCATTAGTATTTGGCACCACTTCTTCACTATTGTTCCATTCTAACCCATATTTGTACATTTTACTCGATTTATTATAATGATATTCATGTCCATGTGGGCTAGGAATCAACCAGTCATTTTGGCACCCAAGGTATACTCTTTCTCATAACTTGGATGCTAGCCAAAATTGCAAAATGGTATAGCTAGGAACCCCATATAGTGCAATATTTACTTGTAAACCCAGGAAGTTATAAATGACCCAGCAGGTGGGAGTTATATTTGATTTCAATGGTACAGCTATAGTTATTTTGAGTGCTGACAAGTGACTATTTTGCCTGAAATCCTGGGTCCGCCACTGCCTGTAGGATGTAGGAATGTTTACCCTACTGGAAGTATGTACTTTGGAACTGGTGTTTTCAATTCTCTGTAGACTGTCCCCAACCTTTGTATTTAGGCATGTTTGAAAAACGTGACCCAGTGAACCATGTACTATGTAAATTTGAAATGACGT
Organism: Saccharum hybrid cultivar R570; assembly: GCA_038087645.1. Taxonomy (NCBI): domain Eukaryota; kingdom Viridiplantae; phylum Streptophyta; class Magnoliopsida; order Poales; family Poaceae; genus Saccharum; species Saccharum hybrid cultivar. Next base: position 26,348,138 of record JAQSUU010000558.1, read on the forward strand.
GCTTTCCAGCAGGTGGAACAATCATCAGGTAAGAAAGTACAGCATGCGAAATTATCCCCCTATTCGGCTGAGCTTATCAGCACGGCTTATCAGCCGTGAAACAGTGTTTTTCTCTCACAGCAAATCAGCCACAGCCGGCTTATAAGCCAAAAAATAGCCTGCCGAACGGGGCCTATGTATGGGAGAGATTAAGCCAAACTGCAACTTGTTAAAATCAAACGTCCCTCGTTAACTTCGGTTCGGAAGCAAATTTTAATCATGAATGTATAGCCAATGAACCATCTTCTGGTACATGTGACATTTCACATTTTGCAGCTGCATAGCTGGGGATGGTGGGTGCAGGGCTGCTGGCGAATATGCCTTGTTTTTTTTACATATACGTTGGGTTGGCATGCATGTTTTCTTTTCCCATGTCACTTGTCCTAAAATTCAACCAAACTAACTAGCTCCAATTTCAAAGCAAGAAAATTGAAAAAAAAAATTGGACCAATGCAGCGACCAAGCGCCACCCACTGGACAACCGGTTGCATTCCTACATGAGCTCCAACTTGGATGATTAATTATTTTCTAAACCAAGTTTGTTATCCATATAATTGTAGGGCACCTCTCTCTACCCATCCTCTCATTATCAGTTTGTCACCAATTTCTCTCTCACAAAATTGTACCGGGAGCATCTCCCTAGACCATCGCTTGTGGCGGAATCTGCTGGCTGGCAGCCAGCTAGCTGCTGCCTTGGCTGCCTCTTCCTGGCATCTTTTCAAGAAGAATGAGACGTACGCCCCGGAGCGGCTCTCACTGTAGCCCCTCCGTGTATCGTAGCAAAAGTTGTTTTCCTCTCTCCGCTCAAAATAAGCTACTGCGAGCCAGCCGGTGAAGTAATTATTTTCCATTTCACTGACTGTGGATTCTTCACACAATGTAGCAAGAATTTCTTTAACACCATATATAATTAGAGAACATAGATTGTATCTTTGGGTAGATACGATTTCTTTTTATGGAGAAAACAAGAGGGGTTACCCTCTACTAGACTTTATTTTAAAAATAATAAAAAAAACTAAAGAGAGTGCAAGGTTTAAGGTAGATACGGTTGTGGGACGAAATCCAATATTTTGGACAAAAAAAATATATATGGGCGACGCCACAGCGCCACACACACCACACAGAAATGCCGACAAGCTCAGTGGAGTCAACTTTACTTGCTTGTTACGCCCAGCGGTCTCACACTAGTGTGATGAGAGCTCGAAGCAACCGTGTGGACCCCTGATGGCGATGTAGTGGGCGATGAAAACATCCTTAGGTATCCGAACTGAGCCATTGCCATCCTGGGCGAAGGCATTCCAAGACTCCAACAACTTTCTTCTTCTCCCTGCGCTTCTCTAACTTCTGTCTCCGATCGTCCTCGTCCGGCTAATCTCCACCCGGCCGGTGGCGGCGTGGCGCCGCTCGTCTCCATCATCAGCAAAGAGCGGTGGTGGGCTGGTGGCACCTGTGGCTAGCTAATCTCCCGGAGATCCACCATGAGCAACGGTTAGTGATCTCTGTCTATCTACGATCGATCAGTCTCTCTCTCTCTCGTGATCTCGTAATGGCAAACTCGATCAACTAACTCATCTTAGTCATCGTATATTTGATCTGTTCAACCTCTTTCAAAGAGTAATGATTGGCGCTTGTTGTTTGCTAATTTTGTTGCATCCTGATGAATTGGATGTGCCTTCTCGACTTGTATCCTGGGACTGAGCGTCTGAGCCATACATTTGTTTCCTTCTCTGCCCTCTCTCTCTCTCTTCAGGCGACTACTACGTTGGCCCCCCAGAGGCGTACACAGCGCCGGAACCGGCACCGGCACCGGCACCGGCACCGGCACCGGCGGCGCCGCCAACCAAACAAGCACCTCAGGTCACGGCCGGCGCTGCGCAAGCTCCTGGTCCGTACATGCTTGTTTGCTCAGTTACTAGTTTAAAACTTCAAACTAAACAGCGTATGTACTGTGCGTGTTTGCAGCAACGCACAATTATTTCGTGGGTCCCCCGGTGAACCCTGACAAGACGCAACGACCAAAAGAGTTAGCTGCATCTCCGACTCCGCGTCCTCCCCCCAAGAACAGATCAAGCTTCCTGGCCAGATGGTAATTAATTTATCAGTTCTTTTTCTTCTACTAATAGTAGAGGTACTGAATTGATTACTGATGGTATAATATAATCTCTTTCTTCTCCGTCTCCGGCTGCAGGTTCCCGTGCATCTGTGGTAGTCGAGCTTCCGAGCAATAGGATCCAGAGCTGTCGGAGCGGCAGACCATAGTCAACGGGTGAGAGGATTCAAGTAAACTGCAGGACGGGGATGAGCTTCATTCTATACCTGGATTGCATTATTATCCTATGATGAAAAAGCTGATATTTTTTTCCCTCTGCACTTGATATACTTGATGCAGAGTTTTTGAAGATTATTCAATGAGACTACAAATTCCATTACGCTGCTTCCTCTTTTCTTACAAGCGCCATCGACTTTTCTAGAATAATGCTTTAGTTATCAATATAATGCTTTTTGTGATTTAAATGTGGATTTTCCTTAATCATGTCAGTCGTAGAGAGACGAACCCGCACGGACGGATTTAGTAATTGTAGTTTAGGGGTTTCTTCCATTAAAAACAATGGTCGAGTGGTCTGTTTGAATAGACTAGCAGGATTAGTTGTTAGTTCCAACTAGTTGTTACTCGTCTAAAAGGTAATCAACTAGTTGTTAGTCTTATACCTGTTTGTATCCTTAGGCAACCGGAGCCCGGAGGTACGTACGTGTCATCTCTCCTCACAACATCTGTCTCCCTCTCTCTCTCTACGCTAGAAGCCCAGAACAGTAGGTCAACGTCTTGAATCCGACATGGACGACGGCGGGCACATCTCAAGATTTTCCTTTTCCCGCTCCTCCGTGTCCGATCAGATCTGCTGATCTGGCCTTGCCCGCGATTCCTTGTGCTAAACCGGCTTTGCTACGCACAGGCTACTTCGTCGGCCGTCCGGCCAACTACGAGGACAAACAGCAAGATGCTGCCGATGCACAGAACAAAGAGAGCGCTCCTGCTGGTAGGTGACGGACTCGAACTTCACCGGCGATCCACGCCGATTCAGTTTGTTTCTGCTTTTCTACTTTTCCATCGCTGCTGAGTTTGTGTTGTAATTTTTTCCCCGGTGTTCGGTCCAATTCGTAATCCTCTCTTGATAAAACTATCTCGCTGGGTCTCCAGAGAACCTTGGGCAGCAGCAAGGCCAAGCGCCGGCGCCTGGTGGCCAGAAGAAAACCGGCTTCCTCGGCAACCTGTATTACTCCTGAACTCATCCTTTATTGTTAGCAAACTACTCCTCCGTAGTTTCTTGGTAACTTCAGGTGGTTGCAGTGACGGAGCCAGAAATTACGGATAGGGGTGGTGAAAGAGTTTCAACCATAAAATAACTTAGTGTAGCTTATTTATTTAGATTTTTGTATTGTGGATGAGCCCATCCAAAGATAAAATACAAATTTGTGTGATTTTATTGTCTAGAAATCATCAAAAAATATATGACAAAGTATTTATTATATCTTTCTAATGTAGATTATTATATCTTTCTAATACATAATATACATGTGGGGGGGGGGGGGGGGGGGGGGGGGGGCGGCTCCGCCAGTGGGTGGTTGGTTAATCTGCTGTTACTCTGTTTTCTTCCACACCAGGTTTTCATGCTTCTCCGGCGGCCGAGCTGAGAGCTAGCTGACCGGCATGGCCGGCCGTGCACAGCATTCACACACACTCTCCAAGATTCGAGTACCCTTTGTAATTTGTATGGAGTCAGGGAGACGCGGCTATCTGACTGTACCTCAAGTGCAACCTCTGCCATCCGGAAAGCTGTTCTGTTCTCTCCTACGATACCACTTGTTCATTATACTACCAGAAGTGCGATTAAATGCAACTATTCGTTCCACATATGTTTCATTTTTTTTATTTGAATCAGCATTATATTCCTTTGCTGTTAGTTTGTCAACAATCCACTCAGTTTGTGCTGGAATTGCAGTTGGTTTTTTCATTGGGGAGGCGTTTCTGCTCCTTCCATCGGTACCACTTCCCTCTTGTTCATTCCTCTCACAAGTTTGAATCTGATGAAATTGCCCATTCTATCGCATATTTGTACAGTTTACTAGATTCCTTATATCGATATTCAAGGTCCTGTTCTGCTAGCCAAAATTGCACAATCTAATATTTGTACTTCTTTCTAGAACCCAATATACCGTAATGTTTACTTGTATACCCGGGAAGTGTAATTGAGCCAGCAGATGCAAGTTATATTTGAATTCAATGTACGGCTACAATTCTCTTGACTGTTGAGAACTGACTATTGGCAGTAGGAAGTGGTAATATTTACCATAACTGGAAGTACTTTGGAACTCTGCAGTGTTTTTAATTTTCAGCAGATTGTTCCAAACCATTGTATATTTAGGCATGTTTGACTGGAAGCTATATTTAATATGGTACGGACTGTGATCCATATATAGATTTTTAAACAGTATTATAGCAAATGTGTTTGTGGGTTACGATGGAACATATAGCTTGTTACGCAGCAGGGACGCTGGATTAGGCCAACACACTGGTAGTGGCTATATCGCCCGAGGCTGCACACAATCTATGTGAGGACTCTACCCGACTGTCCTCTCGACCAATGCGACACTAACTCGACAGTCACAGGAGGATCCATGGAGTTGTCATCTGCGAACTCAACTAGCACTGCTTAACCGCAAGATTAAGTCATAGAGACACACGCCACAAAACCACCAAGAACCATCAGACAAAGGAATTGTGCACTTCACAACACTTTAAGAAATTCACAATTGATGTCAGAACAATTTCCTCCACAAGTTGCAGATTTATATCTAGCGCATCCAACTAGAGTACATAACCGGAATGCTAATGTTTGCTCTAGTGACGCATACTCCATTATATTAGAGTTAATCGCAGCATTGGGGATGCCCCTCCCACGCTCTGCTAAGACATTAAATTCACTCAAGCTTGGCTTAAGTGATCACCAAGTATTTAGCACCTTATTAAAACAGCTTAACAGCAGTACCATCAGTACAATTGTACTTAGAGGAATTGTTCCAACATAAACGATTGATGCATGCATAATAGGATTTATAGTTTTGCCGAAAACATGACGTAAGTTAAAACATGATATGCTATGCTCATGTTGCTATTAATTAAGTGGAAGCAATTTAGTAGTCACATAGACATATGAATAGCTCAAGTATGAGTTCATGAAATTGCTCTCACTACTCTAAAACTAGAAGTAAGAACAACCAATGTCATCAGAGGATGCTCATGCCTTCAATGTGGGTACAATTGTAGAGCACAAGTATGAGTTTATGCAATTGCTCTCACTACGCTCTAGAGGTATACAACTATACCCACATGAGAGTCTAGAACGAACCTCCTTATTCGTGCCTGGATAAGGGCTACCTCAAGGTCCCAACATTTCCCTCCTGTAACCAAATAACCCATGAACGGTACGACAATGAGGCAACGAGCCGAGGTACTATCTTCTTTTTGCTTTCCCATGCTACATATCGAACCAAATCCAAGTGATTCGGTCGTCACCACTAAGTACTTAGCTTGTCACACCCATACATGACATGTGGTCTGTATAGGATTTACTTTGACTTACTATGAAAGAGAAACGGTCCTTAGCTTCTCCATGAGCTATGCCACTTGAAATCCAACACTCGCAGTGACCTTACCTCTCATTGGGCCAAAAATCACAGCAGTTTGGGGTTGGCCTTAGTATCCCCCTTTGCAAGTTTTAAATGATTAAGAAAACCCTGTGTAGCTTCCTACATGCGCAAATATGAGTTCCCACTCAAATTCAACTTCTACCAGTTCTATGCCATCTTGGCATGATTATTCATCCTGAACCCATGTATTGATCTAGTAAGGCTACAATTAAAATACAAGAGTTGAACTAACTTCAGTGAAGTCAAGATAGTTGTTTACTCATCCTTAGCATGAAATGCAACTAACAATGTGAACATATACAATCCAAAATAGAGTTCAATATAGTAGTAGTGCATGCCTGTCATGATGGTCCAGTTGCACTAGAGCAGAGAGTTTAGGGATGGGTTATGGATGTTCGCTTGGACGGTCCAACGTGATCTACCAGACGATCCGTGGGTTCCAATGACCGTCCCAAGTAACTTGGAAACGATTTGAGGGGACGGTGCAGTTTGCATCACCTCTGTTCGAATCCACGGATGGTCCACGAGAAAATTGTCTATGTGTCATAGTCCGTGAAGATTGGAACGGTCCGGCTCTATCAGATAGTCTAGTGGTGCATGTCGAACGGTCTACCAGAACGTTGACAAAACCAATGTGAAGAGGTGTTCTTGGTATTCTTGAGGGGGTTTGGTCTAGGGGTTGTGCAGAGTGCAACTAATAATGTTAGGGAACTCAGTGGTGCTCAAGTGACATACTAGGGTTGTGTGGTTTGGAGTTTGGTCAACATTTGGAGAAGGCTAGAGCTTGGCTAGGAATTCCTAAAACCATGATTTGTGAGAGATAAATCTAGAGAGGGAGAGGAGATTGATAAACTTACTCTTGATGAGTTGGTGACCTTGGGTCACCAAGCTCAAGCACGTAGCCTTGAGGTCCTTGCATCCATGAAAAAGTGGAGGTCCTTGCATCAATCATGCACAGAGATTAGAGGAGGTTGGAGAGGTTTATGAGGATGAAATCCACGAGATGAGTAGGGCTTACCCTTGAGATGGAATTGGTGGGAGCAACCTTCATCTTCTCCAATCATGAAAGAGGAAATCAAGAATTAGGAAGTGGGATTTTTCATGAGAGTGAGATTGAGAGAGATTCCTTGAGCTTACACACGTGGGAGGGTTTAGATCCAGCGATGATGAACAATCTGTAGTAATGGAGGGTGTGGACTTAAGTTCTTCAAGCTTTTTAGTTCTAGAGAAGAGATAAGAGGTTAGCACAAAGCCACAAAGTATACCATGGCCAAACTGTGCAATACAATTATAACACTACGCCCAAACACTGAAGTGCTAAATGGGGACACGTTGGCAGAGAATAATAGCTCTCATGATTGTTCAGCCGATTGGTGGTGGTGTGCAAACAGGTCGGGGAGGAGCTAAGAAAATCATGTTTGTGGTTTTATCATTTTGTCTATATGGTATAGTCAATTATTTGGAATCAGGTTTTGGAGATGCTCTGAGCATGGCCTCCTATCACTACCAGTTCAAATATCGAGAGTGATGTCATCTATGAATCGGTAAAATTTAAGTGGCTCCGCGCTCTGAAGCTTGGAGCCATTAGGATTGTAACACGGTCAGTGACAGGCTTTGGTGTTCATAGCTTGTTAAACCAGACGTGTATACGTACAACTATACAAGTTGAATAACAGAACTAGAATTGGATACAGAATAAAACGAAGGTAACTTTAATCGACCAACACTTCATCGATCAAATCTGCACAATCCAAAATGAATCCTAGATCGAGAGCACACAGTGTTGCACCTTTACTCACAAAAGCATTATAGCAGGAAGTTCATGATTCCCAACGCACACAACTCGTTAGACCATAATAGAAAGCATATACAAAGATAGATCCAATGGATCAATAAGCACCATCCGCCTTGATCTCCATCAGCAGCCAATCTTTCCTCAATTTCATTGGTAGTCTTAAAAGAGATCTGACCCGGCAGCCATTGTCACTGCTAAGAATGGCATACGCCTTTAGCATATCATCACGGGCCAATCCATAGCTAGGTATCTCTTGAAACGCTGCCAGGATCTCAGATGCTTGCGCAGCAGGCTCCGTCCGACATGCAATCGCAGCATCGAATTCATGCTTTGGGCCATCTCATTGTCCATCTCGCTAGCAGTCAGGCTTTGGTCCATCGATGTACCGTCGCCGCTACTACAAGTTGGATAAGGATTCAAGTAGTAGGATACATTACTGGAGATTAGATCACGTCCAGAGAACCAATCTGGGTGGCGTGAGACTGATTGTATTGTCTTGCTCCTCATATCATAGCGTCTTGTCGCCACCATATTTGACATGGTAACTCTCGCACAACGCGAAGCAGATGACATGGGGTTCGTACAAGCTCACCACCGGGTACCCAAGTGGGACGCGTGGGAGGCCCTTTAGGTATCGAGCGACCAGAGCTCGGTGGCGTCGACCGTGCCGTCCATCACCCACTCCATGCCGTCGTCCATCCTCACCCTCACTGCTACACAACTGACCTTTCGTCGATCGTCCAAAATACCTTTAGTCTCGACGATTTCGGCGTCCGGGACTAAATAGGGCTTTAGTCCCGGTTGGTGTTACCAACCGGGACTAAATATCCCTCGCCAACGGTTCTGTTGTCAGGCGCTGTCGGAAGGGACCTAAAGCCCTGCCTTTAGTCCCGATTGGTGCCACCGACCGGGACTACAACTTTTGTCCCGGTCCGTGGCACCGACCGGTACTATAGGACTGGTTTTAGTCCCAGTTGGTGTTACCAACTTGGATTAAAACCTCCCCTACAAATTGAACATCCCTCTTCTTCCTCCCTACCCGAGCCCGAGCTTCCTTATTCATGTTCTTGTTGCTTGTTCTTCCATTGTTCTTGCTTGTCTCATCTTCGGCGATCAATCCACTTTAAACGCTTCTACGCCGTCGTTGATTTGTTTGAAAGGTTGCTAGCTTCATCCTCCTATGTTTTAGCAGCACCATATGTAAATCCATGTTGTATATGGCTATTTTATTTCATATTGCTAGCTCCTATCACTTTTCATGTTTGAATTTTTATGAACGATGATAATTATAGTACCTAGAAAATAGTATACACATATAATGTTTAGTTCTATTATAGACTTTTTAGGATACTTTTTACTTTAATTTGTTCATGTTCTCATTTTAAAATATTAAATAATGTTGATTCTTTGTAATTTTGAAACAAATTAATTTTAACTTTAAAAATTCTTCAAATTAATTTTATTTAGAGATAAAATTACACCTTTTAATAGAAAAATATAAATTTTATGATTTTGCTATCTTTTTATTAACGTCCACAAATTAATTTTATAAAATGATGAACCACTTATAAAATTTTGAACTCAATTAGACAAGGTTGTGCCGCGCTCTTTTCTCATGCTAGGCTTTTAATTATGTGATGTCATATAATGCAGATAATGACACGTAATTAGATGTACAATGCCGATCGCCGCTCCAACGAATTCATTGAGGGCGTGCGAGAATTCTGCAGAGTGGCAGAGGAAAACAAGCGGGATGGTTTTATGTGCTTCCTATGTGCCGTATGTATGAATTTGAAAGAATTTTGTAGCTCAAGAAGTATTCACTTGCACTTGTTCAAGTCGGGTTTCATGCCAAACTACATTTGTTGGACCAAGCACGGAGAGGCCGGGGTTATGATGGAAAAAGGTGAAGAAGAACAAGCGGACCCTAACGATGTTTTTGCTCAATACTGTGACTTCGCGATGGAGGAAGTTGAAGAGGCGGATGCAGAAAATAGTATCGCTGAAGATGACGATGCTCTTGGTGATGTCATTCGTGACGCACAGAGAGATTGTGAAATGCAAAAATGGTCTATATATGAAATGTAGATCTTGATGAGTGGAACAATATTGGTATTCATGACTTTTCCAGTCGAGACCATCCAGGGTTCCGAAAACCGGCGTTTGACTATGAATTCTTTCAAAATTCAAAATTGAGTGGTTCAAACTTTTACAAATGAAAAGTTGACCATTAGACCAAATGTAGGTCTTGATGAGTGGAACAAACTTTGTATTTATGAGTTTTTCATTCGAGACCATCCAGGGTTCGGTCAAAGTGTGTGTTTCTAAAAATCAATGTTTTGACTTTGGTCAAACTTGGTCAAATGACCTATTTGATGACTTCAAATGAAAAACTTTTGAATACTAAGTTGTTAGAGCTCATCAAGATCTACATTTGATACATGGACCATATTTTCATCTGGATAAATTTTAGCAAGTCCCAGGCACATGTTTTCAAAATCGAAGACGGGTTTTAGTCAAACTTGGTCAAATGACAGACTAAATGACTTGAAATGAAAAACTTTGGAATACCAAGTTATTAGAGCTCATCAAGATCCAAACTTTTTATATAGACCATTTTTTCTATTTGAAAAAGTTTAAATAAACAATACTCACCAAATCTTGAATTTCACACAAACTATACGAAACTATATGTGGGAATTGTGGATTTTCAACTACACTTTGCCAACACTTTGTCAAATGCAAAAATGGTCTATATATGAAATGTAGATCTTGATGAGTGGAACAATATTGGTATTCATGACTTTTCCAGTCGAGACCATCCAGGGTTCCGAAAACTGGCGTTTGGCTATGAATTCTTTCAAAATTCAAAATTGAGTGGTTCAAACTTTTACAAATGAAAAGTTGACCATTAGACCAAATGTAGGTCTTGATGAGTTGAACAAACTTTGTATTCATGAGTTTTCCATTCTAGACTATCTAGGGTTTCAAAAATCAATGTGTATCTCTGAAAATTTTAAATTTTAAAATTTAGACAATTAATGTCGCGCATTTGGATAATTATTATTGAAGAAACAAAAGTTTAATGTCCAAATAACCCAAAAATAAAGTTTCTGTCGAAAGCCAACAATTTTATATATTTTAATTGCCCATTATATTTTTGCATTAACACAATATTCATTATAAATAACATTTATTTTGGATAATATGAAATATTTGAAAAAAATAGTGTTTACAATTTTTGTAATGCACAATAGAGTCAAACTAAACTAATGTGTATTTTTGAAAAAATTTATGATAAATATTTAATTTACTATGCATTTAGAAAGATGAAGGGAAAAAAAAGGTGAAAAATAAAATTCACCAAATTCTAGCGCCTAAACAGGCGCTAAAATTTGGTGGAAGGACCTTTAGTCCCGGGTCTGGCCACCGCCCGGGACTAAAGGGCCTTTAGTCCCGGTTCTAGCCAACCTTTAGTCCTGGTTCATGGCTAGAACCGGGACTAAAGGCCCTTTAGTCCCGGGCGGTGGCCAGACCCGGGACTAAAGGTCCCCTGGCTTATAAAGGCAGGGCCTTCTTCCTCCTACTCCCCACCCGCGCGCACACACGAACCGCCGCCGCCCTCCCGAGCGCCGCCGCCGCCCCGAGCACCGCTGGCGCGCGCCCTCGTCCGCGTCCGCAGTTCAGGAGAGTCGCCAGGTACGAAACCAATGTCCGCGTCCTCGTCCGCTCCAATGTCCACAGTCCATTGCCTGCAAGATAACCAATGTCCGCGTCCTCATCCTCTCGAGCATCGCCTGGGGCGGCGCGGCGCCCCACCTCCCCACCGGCCCCGGCGCCGACAGGCCAACCACCATCTCCTCCTTCATCCCCTTCATGGCTTCACCTTCCTGCTCCGCTTCTCACCGCCCGCAGCGCCCACCGCACAAGCAAGCAGCAGGAGCAGGTAGTGGGAAATGAGGGAGAAAGAGAGGGATTAGAAAGAGAGGGAGAGGAGATCTGTGATTGGGCAATGATACTGGTTTGGCCAAAGATGCCAACTCGGACAACGGATTGTTCTCGGATCGCCGTCGCCGGTGGGTGGGCCACCTGCGTGTTTATATACCGGGCGTGATCCCTATGCAAGTGTGCATGTGTCAGTCTCACACTCTTATCCTCCTGGATTAATTTGGACGCGAGCAGATTACAGCGAATGTCGTTGGACTGTTCCTGCAGCAAGAAATCTAACCCTGTCATTTTCTGTGGCGGATATGGTTATATATTGATCAAGATTATTATAAACCCTCTCTAGTAAGTATTGTCCTCGTCCGCGCCCTCATCCGCGCCCTCGTCCGCGCGCACCGCCGCCGCGCGCCCTCGTCCGCGCCCTCATCCGCCGCCCCGAGCACCGCCGCCGCCCCGAGTACCATCGCGCACCCTCGTCCGCTGCCTCGAGGACCGCCCCGAGCACCGCCGCCACCTCGAGTACCGCCACCGCCGCCCCGAACACCGCAGTCTCACCGGCTTAGTGGTGTAATAATTTGATGTAAAAAAATGCAGTCACCGAAGTCACTAAAAAAATGATGTAAAAAAAGAAATAATTTGAAAAATGCATTAGTATATAATAATTATATAAATAGTGATGTAATAATTAATATTTTGGGATAATTAGGGATACACACACTAACACACACATATATATTAATAATATGATATATATAAATGTGATATAATATTTCATATGTATTAACACACACTCTTATAATACATTTGTTCCCTCTTCCTTCCTACTTCCACATCGACGTCTCTCTGCCGCCGTCACCGAAGTCCCCGTCATCTCCGCACCGACCGCCGTCTCTTCGACGACGTCTCTCCGTTGTCTCACCGGCTTCAAAATACAGGTATTGTTTAAATTAGTGTTATAATTAGTGGTACAATTAGTGGTATAAATTAGTGGAATATTTTTTAGCAAATGATGTTCATAATCAAATAACATACACTAAATCCTAAACCCTAAACCCTAAACCCTGAACCCTAAACCATAAACTGTAAACCCTAAACCTTAAACCCTAAACCCTAAACTGTAAACCCTAAACCCTAAATATTTTTGCAGAAATGGCCGACCCGAGAGTAGACGAAGAAATATTGTTGAACATGATCCGCGGTAGCGCTGAAGAAGGTCGTTAGGACGATCGTGAAGGCGATAAGAACCCTGAGGCATCGATGACGGTTCTCGGTACTTGGTCGACCCGAATGACCAAGACAATGTTGGCGAGGTCTGTAATATATGCAGCCTCCTATGTTTATATACATGAAATTCAAAAAAATTTCCTTTATTAATTGTCTTGTTTCTGCCTACATAGCCCTCTGTCTCAACGACAACCACGGGGACCAGCAGAAAAGTACGAGGCCCGAAGAAGCCGATGGAGGGCAGGTTGGTTATCACGGATTTTGACGAGGGAACAGGCCAGCCACGTGGACCCCATGCAAGGGCCTTTGTCAACCACTTAGGGTACCTTGCCCGGGATAGGATCCCGATTAATGTCCGTGAATGGAAGAAAAATAAGCAATGCCTAGAAATCAATTATGTCTCCGACCGTGACAAGGAACTAGTTTGGGGTGACGTGTTGCAACATTTCACGCTAGACACAAACGATGAACAGTTGAAGGAAAGAGTTCGGGATTGGTCTATGAAGAAGATGGCCAGACAATTCCAGTGCTATAAGAATAATCTATATAACAACTATATCAAGAAGAATAAGACTCTGAAATTCAACTGTAAACACTTTGTCAAGCTGCGGCTGTTTTAGGACGAGTTTGTACAGTTCAAGACGTCGGAAGAGGGTCAGCAATGGGCGAGAAGAAACCAAGAGAATGCCCGACACAAGACCTACCACCATACGATGGGATCAGGTGGCTACCCTACTGCCATTCCTAAGTGGAAAAAAGCCGAGCAAGAGCTAATTGACAGGGGGTTGGTGCCAGAATCCCTCGACTGGCCTGAGCGCACCAAGCACTGGTTTTTCGCTCATAGAGGCCGCCTGGACCTAGAGACCGGAAAGGTCGTGTATGGGGAACACATCCAAGCTGTAGCAGAAAGATTTCATCAAGCCCGCTCTGTCGCTCAAAGTGGAGAGTGACAGCCGAACAGAGATAAAGATGAGCTGACATACGCCTTGGGGAACCCTGAGCACGGTGGACGGATGAGAGGCTATGGCTCCGTGTCGTGAGAGCATGCGTTCCCTCAGGACAGAGAAACTTATAGAAGCCGCCAGAGAAAGAAGGAAGAGGATAGGGAACGGCTACGCAAGTTGGAGGAGGCTGTTATGAAGATTAGTGAAGTGGCTCGTAAGGCACTACAGCGGGAGGAAGCGCTTAAGGCCACTATGAATGAGCAAATCAGAAAGGCCGTGGAGGAAGTTGTAAGTTCCCACCTCCAGAGCTTGTCACAGCCGGCTGCCAACATCAGCCCTGGCTCAACGCAGTTAAAAAGCAGTTGTGCTTCTACGGAGGTGCCTGTGAGGCAAGATGATGACGCAGGGATGCGCTTCCCGGTGGATGACGTCACCGCTCCGTTGACGTCCTATGAGCTGCATATTCCGGAGGGGAATACCACAGTCAAGGTGGCTACCGGTGTTGTATCTCCTATCGTCCCCACCAAGACACCAAGGATCCACTCGGTCGCAATACCACCCGGATATGCTAGTGTCTCAGTGGATAGAGTGGTCAAAGGCCATGAAAATGTGGCTCTGGATATCGAAGGTGGTGATGGCGAGAAGACCCTAGGTGAAGCGGAGAAGACATTCATATGTTGGAAGAAACAGTACATCATTATTCCTGGGGCGCCGCCACCACAACCGAACCCTAGGTGTGGATGATTGTGAACGCAATTGCTTTTCAATAATTATGTACTATATCTAATTACGGTTCCCTCATGTATATACCTTGTTCATTTTTTTCAAATCCAGGACCTCCCCAAGTCCGTCTATCCATTCACCACATGACCACAGTGTCGTGGGACACGACGACGACGACGATTTCATAAAAGACAAGGCTGCATCCCCATCGCTGGCCGTATCTCCTCCACGACGTACTCCAAGGCCGCCAGCGGCCCAATCTCCTCCACAACAGCAAGCTCCAACCGCGCCGCCGCCGCCTCCGCCAATGCTGACAACGGCCGCCTCATCGGCACCGGCTGGTCCATCGAGGAACAAGAGGCCCGCTGACCCACAGAGATCGGTCCCACCACCTCCACCGAAGAAACAAGTTGTGGTCACGAAGATCCCGAAGATGACCAAGCTTTCATACGAGAAGACTAATCAAGAACTTAATGCTTCAGTCAAGGCAGAAGTGAAAGCGTTCTTCGAAAAGATCAAAGCTGATGCACGAGCAAAGCAAGAGAAGCCATACCTAATGTATCCTCGTGTAAAGCTATGTCAAGTGGTGCAGGCTATACAAGACGAGAAGCGTGCTACTAGTAAAAAACCAGCGCCGCCACTATCAGACTATGAGCGTACTATCACAAAGAAAATCAAGGAGGACAAAAGAAAACAGAAGGCGGCCGGGAAAGATGTTGCACAGCTCGGCCAACAAGCGCAGCAATCAGTGCCGCCACTAGTGGTTGAGAATCAATATGGTTCCAACATGAACTTGATGCAAATGTCGGTACCTGATGATGTGGATTTAGATGAACTCGCCAAGTGGATGAATGTGACTGGGCTTTCCTTAGAACAACTTCTCGGTTAGGAGGAACTAACAACTGTTAAAGAGGCCGAAGTTGTTGATGAATGGCGGAGGAAGTACGTATATGGCAGGAGTCTATGCGACCCTGCAAAGGTAAAAAAATCTTGGTACACAAATGTACAAGCTGCACGAGTACTACTTGAGATTCTGTGCACAACATCAAATTGAACAATATCTGGGCGTCCAAGTCAGAGACCGTCACTACTTCCGTGGAGATGACGTCATCTGGGTAGAGTTTAGTGAAGTACACCAGCTTCTCTATATGGATGCTCTTGACAAATATCTCATAAGCTGCTACTGTCTGTAAGTGATTCTTCCTTTTAATCAATAATCCCACTCTAGCATATGTATGTATTCGTAATAACTATGCTCACGATGTGCAGACACATGATGAGAGAACTCAGATTGAAACAAGACGATCGAATTGGTTTTATCGATCCGTATGTCATGTACAAGAACACAAAGATTAAAGATCCATTCAATCTGAAGATCAAGGAAATGGAGAAAAATCTTCGGAGGTTCTTTTATAACCAAAGGCATAAGGAGTTGATACTCTTCCCTTACAATATGGGGTGAAGTGTTGTGTTATATCATGTCTTAGTCAATCCAACATTAATATATATATATATATATATATATATATATATATATATATATATATATATAAGTTGACTCTATAAACAAATGCAGGGATCACTGGATACTCATTGAGATTAAGATCAAGGAACAAACTATAAATGTGTGGGACTCAATGAGAAAAGAGCTGGCAATGTACCAAGACATGATAGACATGATCCAGAGGTAAGTTCTATCATTCTTTAATTATCGTTGCCTACTCCTTTATTTTACTATGCTATACCTAATCAACGACCAACTTATTGGGCAGGGCTTGGACTTGGCTACAACAAAGATATCGTATGGATCTGAAAGTGCCACTCCCCCCTCCTATTCTACATATAAGTGGGTGTCCAGACAACCGTACGGAACCAATTTATGTGGATACTACGTTTGCGAGTACATGCGGTGTAGCAAATTTACACCTGCTAAAGAGATGCTAAAAGTAAGTAACATGTGTATACAGTAAATTCATATCTTATTTATTTGTTGAAACTAAATAAATCTTATGTATATTAATATCTTTTCCTTTAATTAAAGCAAATGGAAGGAGTAGGAATTGAAAAAACAAGTGTTCAAGCACACAATACTCGTCGCAATCCAGGAGACGATCGCATGTTTCATCAACGATAATGTCATCCCGGAAGACGGTGAGTTCCACCACAACTCTAGGTTGGATTTGAAGAGTCCAAACAAGAACGAACACTTGTATGAGCTTTGAGTGGCGGGCAAACATTTGTGTAACTCATTAACCGGCGGCCGAACACTTGATTACTTGTATATTATTGTAAATGTAATGTGTTTGTACGTATATGTATAGCTCTATAATATATATATATATATATAGTTTCATACTTTATTTGTGTGCAATAATAACGCTCTCGTATAGGTGCAACGTATACGGATAATAGCAGCGAAAAATAAATTGGAAAACAATATAACTGAAAACCAAAATCAATAATGAATTGGAAAGAAAAAGGAAAAAAAAAACCTTTAGTCCCGGTTGGTAATACCAACCGGGACTAAAAAGGTGTTGCGCCACGTCGATGCCTGACAGCATCTTTAGTCCCGGTTGGTAACCATAGTCCCGGCTCGCAGCCCGGGACTAGAGGTCCTTTTGAACCGGGACTAAAGACCCGTTGTGCAGCAGTACCTCCAGGTGTTGATGGTGTAGGCGTGGTAAGAATGCTGGCAATAGGAGGCACCGGCACCGCCACAACAGTAGCTGGGGAGATGTTGACCAACCTAATGAGCGTGCCGCCGCCGGCCATGGCGCAAACTTTCCGGCCGAAACTAGGAGAGGGAACCGTGGCCTGAAGCGGCACGTAATGCAGCCAGGGGCTCTCCTGGACCACGTCGTAGAACAGGATACCGCCGCCGTCGGATGTGTCGGCCCAGCATAGTGTCGTATCGTCGACGGGGAAGACGCTGGTGGTGTTCCGATGTAAAGACAGTTCCCCAAGTTCATCGTCGCCGCACCAGATCCGCGGACGCTTCACGCTCCACTCACCGGACGAGAACAACAAGAGCTCGGCCAACTCCATCGTCTTTGGTGTGTCCTTGCTCACCGCCACCATCTGGAGCTCCGCCACGACGACCTCGTCGTCTTCACCCCGGCGGCGGCGCAGGATGCTGGTGCAATCAGTACGCAGCTCTCGATTAGCAGGATCGCTGCGCCAGCAGGGACACCTGTCCTCGCTTTCACTGGGATAGTATGGCGGGAGCAGCAACAACGACGGCGGCCGCGGGGGGTCCGCGGCGGCGTCGCCCGCGTTGTAGACGAAGTAGTCAAGCGTGGACCCTGCATAGCCTTGTTCGATCATGACCTCGATGAGCAAGGAGCCGCCGTGCGCAGCCACGGTGAAACAATACTTCGGGCAGACACCGTGAGGAAACTTGACGCGTACGGCCGATGTCGCCGGGGGCTCTTGAAGGCTGAGGGAGACTTGGATCGGGTGCCCATTGCTGGTGCGGGCGGCGGCCAGTGTCTTGGCGACGGCCGTGGGGCAAGAGGAGTCATCGACCTTGCTCTTGCAGTGCCACTCGAGAATCACCCAGCGTGGGTAGGCGGCCGACGACGAACCGGAGCCGGAGGTAGGTCGCGCCGTTTGGACTTTCACTAGGATCATACTCGTGCGTTGCAACGGGAACAACCACCTGACCCTGGCTATGCTCACTCTACCACCTTATCAATACCGACATTGTCCCACCCGCGACACCAGTATCTGCACGCCACCTGTTCTCAAAAAGTCAAACCACATATTTAATGAAAAAACATAATACCATGATAACATATGTATATATGAACTTGTTATATTGTTGCCGAAAAAAGATACTGCAATCATGATGTTTGTGTCAAGATATAGGCCTTGGCCCATATGGCCCATATGGCCCCTAGTATATACACACTCACATAGCACAGCAGGCCATCTTCATCTCTTCAGACTCTTCCTCTTCAGTCTTCCACGTAAGGTAACATGGTACCAGAGCAGGACTGGGGTTAGGGTTCGCCGCCCGCCCGTTCGTCCGCCGCCTCGCCCGTCGCGCGCCGCCGCGCCACCCGTCGCACGCACGCCGGCGTCTTCCGCACGCGCGCCGCCCGTCACGGCCCCGTCCTCGCCCGTCGCGCGCCGCCTGTCGCACGCGCCGCCCGTCGCACGCGCCGCCCGTCGCGGCCCCGGTTCTTCCACACGCGCGCCGCCCGTCGCGGCCCCGTCCCGCCTCGTCCGTCGTCGTCGCGGCCCTGTGCTCACCCGTCCCGTCCTCGACCGTCCCGTCCTCGCCCGTCGTCGCCCTGTGCTCGCCCGTCCCGTCCTCGACCGTCCCGTCCTCGTCCGTCGTCGTCGCGCGGATTCCGTCGAAGTCCTCACCGCTGTCGCTTCGTCACCACCGGCGCGTCTCCATCGTCTGCGCCTGGGTCTTCGTCTGAGACTGCTCTTCTTCCACTCCGACTGATCAGAGGAGCAGAGCAGAGGACCCAGAGGACCCTGTCATCCAGCAACGGTGGTAACTGATCTCTGCCTTCCTCTTCCCGTTGGTCAGTAGCCATGTCGACCACTAAGTCCATGTCACAGATCAATGCAATTGTTATCAACATCACTTTAGATGGTCAGAATTATCCTGAGTGGGCTTTTTCTGTTGAGACTGCTTTAAGGGGCTGTGGTCTTTATTTTCATCTGACTGATGATCCGCCTGCTCGTAAGTCTGATGGTAGTAATGCTGATGCTATTAAAACCTGGGAAATTGATGATGGAAAGGTGATGGCAGCCATGGTCAATAGTGTTAAGCCAACTATGATCATGAGCCTTCGTAAGTTTAAGCAAGCCAAACCCATGTGGGGTTATTTGAAGAAACGCTATGTTCAGGACAGTAGTGCTCTTCTCCATAATCTCATGCAGCAAATTCATGACATTGAGCAAGCTGATATGTCTATTGATGATTATTATTCTGCTTATGATCGTTTGATGGGTTCATTCACCTCCATGTTGCCTGAGTGCACAGCTGATGACTGTCCAGCACACAAATTCATTGAAAAATTTCTGACATATCGCTTTGTCATGGGAGTGAAGCCAGAATTTGATTCCATTCGTACACGGTTACTTCACAATGCTTCTAATCTAACTATGGACCAAGCCTTGGCTGAATTGCTTGCTGAAGAGACACGTCTCAAGTCTCTGTCTTCCTTTTCTTCTATGACAGTGTCTCACAGTGTGTTGGCAGCCTCTCAGCGGAACACTGTACCCAAAGGTACTTCTTCAGAGCCATGTAAACATTGTGGCAAGACTACACATATATCAGAAAATTGTTTTTCTGCTCATCCGGAGAAGTTAGCCGAGTATCGTGCACGCCGAGCAGCTCGTGCTACTCGTGGCCGTGGTACTTCTTCCATTGCTAGAGGTGGTGCTGCTGCTTCACCCATTGGTGCCTCTCAGCCAGCTGTCTCTATTGCTGCTGCTGCTTCACCCATTGGTGCCTCTCAGCCAGTTGTCTCTATTGCTGCTGCTTCACCCATTGGTGCCTCTCAGCCAGCTTGGGTTCTGGATTCAGGGGCTTCCTTTCATGTGACATCTGATCAGTCTCAATTGGTCTCCTCCAAGCCAATCACTGGTGGTGCTTCTATTCAGACAGCCGATGGTACATCTTGCTATATCACTCATCAGGGTACTCTTTGTAGTACCAATTTTTCTGTACCTGATGTTTCATTTGTACCTCAGTTGTCCATGAATCTTCTTTCAGTGGGCCAAATTGCTGATCATAATTGCTTTATTGGATTTGATGACTCATCTTGTTTTATTCAGGATCGTCAAAGCGGGACTGTGATTGGGACTGGCCGTCGCCGTAGAGGTTCTCCGAGCCTCTACATTTTGGACACCTTGCGTCTTCCTTCTTCCGCTGCTTTTGTGTCAACTGTTGCATCATCATCTACGTCATCCTTCGCCAAGTGGCATCATCGACTTGGTCACCTCTGTGGGTCTCGTTTGTCCACATTAATACATCAGGGCTATTTAGGTCGTACATCTGTCGAGTCTAACTTTAATTGTAAGGGTTGTAAGCTTGGCAAACAGATTCAGCTTCCCTATCTCTACTATAATGGAATACTTAAATTATACTTGGTTCACCCAGTAAAACGTCCCCCGCTGAGAACCTCCGACCATTGAGTACCCAGAAAACTGTACACAGGAATTCGTCTCCATTAAAATCAAGGGCTAATAAAACACCTAGATCAGATCTGATGGCTGCCAATGAAAGTTTGATGCAAGGCTTCAAACTCAGCCCCCTGCCCGCGCTTCCGCCCCACACCCGCACGCTTCCGCCGGTCAGGGTTCGAATACGCACGATCACAGAAAAAACAATCACAGAAAACAAAAAAAAACCGACACTCTGTCGCCTCCTCCACGATCCCGCCGCCGGCCGTCTCCTCCCGGAACAGGACGAGAGCGGCAGTCGCCTTCTGGTGATCGCGTCCTCGACCATTGCGAGAACAGGATAGCAGTTCGACGCCCCTCGCAGTCCTTCAAAGGAATTCCGTCGTCCCTCTCTCCCAGCGACGCGGCCGTAAGGCGTAAGCAGTCTACGCCTCCGCCCATCGGCCCCTCCGCTCGCTGCCGCACGCATGTCCAAGCACCCCGGCTCCGTCGCCGCCCAGCCCGGCACCACCGCTCGTACCTGGTGATCGCATCCTCGACCATTGCCTCGAGTACAGGAGCACCAGCGTGCCGGCGCCCCGACGACTCCATCCTCGGCTCCTGGCCCTAACTAGCTTCGTCCGTGGTAAAATAGTAAGTACAGGTTACATAGTCACATGTACGCAAGGTCAATCATCATTCATCAATGGATCTCCGTCGCTAGGTATTTAAGACTGCACTCGTAATTGCAATTAATTCATTTAATCTCAATCTCCGCCGTGCAGCCGCGCGAGGTCCGCTCCGTGCCATCTCGTGCTGCAGCAATCCCGCTCCGGCCAATTGATGAGCGTTTCACATGGTACCTGAAGCTGGGAAGCAGCGCCAAGACAGAAGGAAGAATGATCGTGATTAGTTGCGGCAAGTTAGCAAGCAAGGTTATGAATATATTTCTGTTAACATAGATCAGATGTCTCCAAATATAAGACTCCAGTGCACTGTTACGGTTGCTTGTCTGGTAATTTTGGTAGGACGTTGATGTGAGTATTCTCTGAAACTTGAACTGAAACCCGTGGGTGCTGCTCCCTAACACTTGCTGAGAATATCATTGTCAGGTGCGTTGGCAAGCAGACGGCGACCGCACGTGCGTGGCATTGCCGCTGATTCAGTAAAAGTTCAGGTTTAGACTGCATTTCAGGTTTTCGTTCAATCTCTGCTACTCTGATCTCCATGATTTGACAATTCAATAGTAGTTCATTCATATGTTATATTTTTTTCATTCAAGTGTCACAAATTTCTTTAATTCATTGTTTATTTAATTCAATTATCTCATCCAATCACAAATGACAGACCAGGGTTTCGTAACTAGCTCTGAATCTATCTCCTATTGACGTAACATTGGGTCAGGGCACTCTTGCAAGCCTACATAAGCAGGTCTGTAAAACTGCAATCTACCATTCTCTGAACTTGAACTGAACCTCGCGTGGGTGCTGCTCCCTAACACTTTCTGAGAATATTGCAGTGAGGGAACGCTTGCATAATCTTGCGGACCGGCTCTAGAGACTAGCCAGGTGAACTTTGAAATGTATCGTGTGCTTCCAGAGGGCCCAACTGCAAATAATGAGACAGATGATGATCCATATGAATCCATCTACCAGAACCTGCCACAAAGACATATATTGAGCAAAGTCCCTGACTGCAATTACTGTGGTGCGATGAGGTTTCAGTATGAGACACCAGGGTTTTGTTGTAGAAAAGGAAAAGTACAAATACATATACCAGATGTTCCTGCAGAGCTGAGAAGGTTATTCACAAGTCAAGTGGATGAAGATGCAAAATATTTCAGGAAACATATACGTTATCTCAACTCGCATTTCGCCTTCGCAAGTCTAGGGGTTACCCTTGACCGCAGATATAATAGTCCACGAGGGACCGGTATTTATACATTTCGAGTTCATGGTGGTTTGTACCACCGTCTAGACCACCTGGTGCCAGGTGGCCACGGCACTCGACATCTGCAACTCTACTTTTATGATACAGAAGATGAGGCCTTGTCACATAGAGTCAAAAGGTCCCCTAATCTTGATATCAACCTCATCCGAAATATCCTTGCAATTTTGCAGGATAACCCATATGTTCATACTTTTAGGAGAAATGGTGCTTTTCCAAACTTGGATGACTACCGGATTGAACTCAATACAAATATCACGCCTGACCAGAGAAGGTTCAATGCCCCAACAACGTCCCAAGTTGCTGCTATCTGGATGGAAGGGAACGATCCACAAAGATGTTTTGATAGGAGTGTGGTTGTATATGGCAAGACCGATCGTCGTCCGCAGTATATCCGAGCATACCATGGCTGTTATGACCCATTAGCTTATCCTATATATAACCCACGAGGAGAAACGGGATGGAACAAGTTTATGCCGTACAGTGGGAGTCCAGTAACTCCACCATCTGCAACCCCTGCTTCTACTAATAATGTTAATTACATGGATGACGGGACTACTGGTGGTTATCAAGGTATTATCTCCTAATAATAGTATTTACTGCTATAACACTGGTACTATTGAATCACTACTATAATACTTGTTTATAACATGATCTAATATTTAATTTATCTTGCAGCTGATAATAACAATGAAAATCAGGTGGAAGAAGGCGACAATGACGTACAAGAAGGTGACATGCTAAGTGGAGTTGCAGATGCAGCGCAGTCCACAAGATATGTAACTGCACGAGAATACTACTGCTTCAAGTTGCAAGTTAGACGGGGAATTTTTAACATTTTGTTATTTGGAGGGCGTCTTTTCCAGCAGTGGGCCGTAGACATGTATATAAAGATTGAGTCTATGAGGCTAGATTGGTACTCTAATCCCGATAACCAAAAACTAATACGGGCAGAGCTATACCAGGTAACCACTCATATTATTATTTTGTTTATATTTGTTTTATTTGGTTATGAGTTTTGCAACCATGTTACCGCCTTTCACTAAAATTATACTTGTTTAAATGTATTATAGGGATTGGTTGATGTTATCTCTGCTGGAGAGACACAGGGTTCTAAGGTTGGCAAGAGAATTGTGCTGCCAAGATCATTCCCAGGATGCGATCGAGACATGCAACAAAGATTCCTTAATGCTATGGCTATTGTGCAGCGTTTTGGAAAGCCAGATTACTTCATCACCATGACATGCAATCCCTACTGGGAAGAGATAACAAGCAATCTCGAACCAGGGCAGGAACCACAAGATAGGCCAGAACTGGTTGCAAGAGTGTATAGGGCAAAGTTGCGGGATCTAAAGAATCTTCTGATCAAGAAAAAATATTTTGGTGAAGTTGCAGCATACGTACATGTTACCGAGTTCCAAAAGAGGGGGCTGCCACATGAGCATTTTCTACTCATCATGAAGTCAGGCAGTAAGTTGACAACCCCAGATGCATATGATCGAGTCATTTCAGCGGAGATACCAGACAAGGACAAATACCCGGAGTTGCATGATCTGGTTATCAGCCATATGTTGCATGGACCATGTGGCGTGCTAAACAAAAACTGCGCGTGCATGGTGGATGGAGAGTGTCGCTTTCAGTACCCTCGACAGTTCTGTGATGCAACCCAACAAGGAAAGGACTCCTATCTAACCTACAGGAGAAGGGATGATGGACGTCGAGTCAGGATTAGGAGAGCAGAGTTAGATAACAGGTGGGTGGTGCCATACAACCCTGGTCTGCTCATGAGATACAACTGTCACATAAATGTTGAAGCATGCTCAAGCATTAAAGCAGTGAAGTATCTATTTAAGTACGTATATAAAGGCCATGACCAAGCATCATTCTCGGTAAATGCAGACCAAAATGATAGAGATGATGGTGTCATCAATGAGATACAACAGTATAGGAGTGCTAGGTACATATCTCCACCAGAAGCTGTGCACAGGATATTCGGTTTCCCAATGTTTGGAGTTTATCCGGCTGTGTTGCAGCTCCAGCTACATTTGCCCGGCATGCAGTCTGTTACATACAATGAGGAGGAAAACCTGGAGGATGTTGTGAGTCGCCCAGGTTCTAATAGGACCACACTAACAGAATATTTCAGCAAAAATCGTGAAGATAGAGCAGCAAAGAAAATATTGTATAGAGAATTTCCAGAACACTATCGTTGGATCAAAGGGAGAAAAGTGTGGCAAATAAGGAAACAAGCGTCAGGACAGATAGGGCGTGTTGTCTATGCTAACCCTGGTGAAGGGGAGAGATACTTCCTAAGAGTTCTGCTGAACCATGTGAGAGGTGCAACATCATATGAGGATTTAAGAACAATGGCCGGTGTCACCTACTCTACTTTTAGGGAAGCATGTGAGAAAAGAGGCCTTATCGAGACGGACCAATCAATCAACGACTGCTTGACTGAGGCCACCACTTTCCAAATGCCGTGTGCCTTGCGAAGGTTGTTTGCTACCATCCTTGTATTCTGTGAGGCCACTGACATACGTGGACTTTGGGACAAGCATAAGGACGCTCTAGGTGAAGACTTCAGCCGAGACAACAGCAACACATCGACAGTGGAGCAAATGGTGCTCAGAGACATACGGGATATGCTTCACTCGATGGGAAAAGACATAAGAGATTATGGTCTGCCACCTATTTCTGATGAGGGCCCAAGCTCTGTTGACATGATGAAAGAGGTTAGAGAGGAACAGAATGTCTCTGTAGACCAAGACCACTTAGATATTTTTGATTCTCTTAATAAGGAGCAAAGAGAAGGGTTTGATGAAATTATTCAGCATGTCTTTACCAATAAGAGCCAGGTTTTTTTTGTGGACGGTCCAGGAGGCACGGGCAAGACGTTCCTATACAAGGCCCTACTTGCTAAAGTTCGGTCCAAAGGATTAATTGCCATCGCAACAGCCACATCTGGTATAGCAGCATCAATATTGCCCGGAGGACGCACTGCACATTCCAGGTTTAAAATTCCAATTAAAATTGGGGACAACAGCATGTGCAACTTTACAAAACAAAGTGGCACTGCAGAGTTGCTTCGTAGGGCAGCTTTGATTATTTGGGATGAAGTTGCCATGACCAAGCGTCAGTGCGTCGAGACACTTGATAGGTCCCTCCAGGATATCATGGAATGTGCTTTGCCATTTGGAGGAAAGGTCGTGGTATTTGGTGGAGACTTCAGACAGGTCCTCCCTGTGGTGACACGTGGGACAAGAGCACAGGTAACTGATGCTACTTTGCAAAGATCCTATTTGTGGGATAAAATAAGGAAGATAAGATTGTCACGTAACATGAGAGCACTGTCAGACCCTTGGTTTTCTGAGTACCTGCTACGAATTGGAAATGGAACCGAGGAAACGATTGGAGATGATTATGTTCGACTTCCTGATGACATTGTGATTGGGTATACTGACACGGAGGTGGCAATCAACAAACTCATTCAAGATGTTTTCCCGTCACTTGAAGAACATGCAACATCAGCCGCCTATATGAGCTCTCGTGCCATTCTATCGACCAAAAATGAATATGTTGATCGGCTAAACGCGATGATGATTGAGAGGTTTCCAGGTGAGGAAAAGGTTTACCACAGCTTTGACACCGTTGTTGATGATCCTCAGAATCACTTCCCTATTGATTTTTTGAACTCAATAACTCCAAATGGTCTCCCACCGCACGAGCTGAAGCTAAAAATCAATTGTCCTGTGATTCTTCTCCGCAATCTTGATCCGAACAACGGCTTGTGCAATGGCACAAGGCTAATGGTTAAAGCATTGCAAGACAATGCAATTGATGCTGAGATTGTTGCTGGACAGCATGTGCGGAAAAGGGTGTTCATACCGAGGCTCCCATTGTCTCCCTCAGATGATATTTCTCTTCCTTTTAAGTTCAAGAGAAAACAGTTCCCAGTGAGGTTAAGTTTTGCCATGACGATAAATAAATCGCAGGGACAAACCATCCCTAATGTTGGGATCTACCTTCCTGAGCCCGTGTTCTCGCATGGACAGCTTTATGTTGGTTTGGCAAGGGGAGTGTCCAGATCAACAACAAGAATTTTGGCAAAACCAAAAGAGGACTCGGATCTTACGGGGAAGAGCACTAAGAATATAGTTTACAGAGACGTCCTAAATTACTGATTGACGGTCTGTATACTCAACCCATTTTCTCAATAGTCATATTATTATTTTTGTGGGCATGTTGGTAAACCATTTTACTCACTGTGCATATGCAGCTAAAATTTATTATTTACTCCCTGTCATTGCTGCCTGTGTTTTAAGTTCAAAACATTTTTGTAGAAGCTTTGTAGTACCTTGAGTGCTTGATACAGTATGTAGGATAACATTGGTGTCCAGTTAATAATTTAATATATGGGAATTAGTTATTTGGTGCATAAACAATGATTTTGGTATTAAAATGTGTTCGTATCATGGTCAGTTGCGTCTTCCCTTCTGTCAGGTTTACCAAGAGTGAGTTTCCTGTTGGACGTTTAAGATGTATTTGTGGTCATCTTTTTCACTTTTATCAATCTTTCTACTTGTGACACTGATGCATTGGCTTTCATGCCTGCAGAAAAAGGACGCTCCCTTTGTTTAGAAGCCTGAGCCCTATGAAGACCCACCTCCGCAACATGATCATTGTGCCTGAGATGATTGGGAGCATCGTTGGCGTCTACAACGGCAAGACCTTCAACAAGGTTGAGATCAAGCCAGAGATGATTGGCCACTACCTCGCAGAGTTCTTCATCTCGTACAAGCCAGTCAAGCATGGTAGGTCCGGTATCCGTGCTACCCACTCTCCGCGGTTCATTCCTCTCAAGTGAGGGCCAAATATGGCTTCTGTTCTATCAGTTGGTTTTTTTCCATGTAGCCTGGGCTGCCAAGTTAAAACTCTATACCTACTACTATGTAATGAGCGTACTGGCTGTGAACCATTATTAACTGTTATGTTGTTTTTGACGTTGTAATGCCTGTTGCTAAGTTTCACTTCTCTTTTGAAACTGCATCACGAGTTCCACGTTTATGCTACTATAACGAGCCAATGTCAAAAACTCGCTTATGGACCGCATCTGAGTTGTGAAAAACATATGGACGGCATCTGATGATCTGAATTTTGAAACAAGCACATACATCACAGCGCTCGAACCGAACAAGAGATATTGAACCGAACTCGAAGCCGGCGGCGCACTGCCTGCCTGGCTGCTCGTAGCCCTGGAAGGAGGGGAGATGAGATGAGACGAAGCGAAAGACTCTTGGGGAGGAGTCAAAACTGAATGAAGAGTGCAAGATGAGACGAGAGGTGCCGTATCGCAGGCTTGCAGCTGAACTCAATGGATTTCAGTTGATCGGTTTGATGTGCTGCTGTTGGCGGAGAGCCCGTGGACCTCGGAAGCCTGCTCCTGTCGTGCTCCAACTCCATAAGCCCTCATAGGCTTCGGCTTATCAACCAATGAAGCCCGCATAACCAAGCGGAGGGTTGCGGGCTGCATCTATACCGCCACACACCCGCGATCAACACGAGCCCACGATCAGCGCATCTTCACATCCCGCGACCCCCGCCCCGAGACCTGGCCAGCCCTAGCCGCGACGTCCCACGCCCACGATCAGCGCGCCGACCTCGCGAGGACACACGTCCGGGATATAAAGGGTTTCGTGGCCCGCCGCCGCCGTGACGATCGAGCCCGCACAACGGCCGCGATGATCACGCACGCGGCCACGCCCTTCTCATCCGGCTGCACTTCCACGACTGCTTCGTGCAGGGCTGCGACGCCTCCGTCCTCCTCGACTCCACTTATTTCCAGACCAGCGAGCAGCTCACGCTCCGCCCCACCGCGTTCAAGGCTGTGAAACTTGAACTATGGAAAAAATATTTGAATATTTTTATGTGCATTCCTGAAATGAAGCCGTAGCGTTAGCACGGGCATTATACTAGTCCTTCTAGTATATCTCACGCAGCTAGACCCTTTGATCTTATTCACTCTGATGTCTGGGGCCCTGCTCCTTTTGCTACGAAAGGTGGCCATAAATATTATGTTATCTTTGTTGATGATCATTCTCGATACACTTGGCTTTATTTCATGAAACACCGGTCTCAGTTGTGTTCCATTTATCAGTCTTTTACTCGCATGGTTCATACTCAATTTTCCACCTCTATTAAAATTTTTCGTTCTGACTCTGGTGGAGAATATTTGTCTGATCGTTTTCGCCAGTTTTTGACCTCTGAGGGCACTCTTCCTCAGCTCTCATGTCTTGGTGCCCATTCACAAAATGGCGTAGCCGAACGCAAACATCGCCATATCATTGAAACTGCTCGGACCCTTTTAATTGCCTCCTTTGTTCCCTCTCACTTTTGGGGGGAAGCGGTCTCAACATCTGTTTATCTTATCAATCGACAACCGTCATCCAAACCATCTGGTAAGTGTCCTGGTGAAGTCCTTTTTGGTACACCTCCTCACTATGATCATCTTCGGGTTTTTGGATGTACTTGCTATGTTCTGCTTCCACCTCGCGA
Organism: Saccharum hybrid cultivar R570; assembly: GCA_038087645.1. Lineage (NCBI taxonomy): Eukaryota > Viridiplantae > Streptophyta > Magnoliopsida > Poales > Poaceae > Saccharum > Saccharum hybrid cultivar. The sequence goes on from JAQSUU010000558.1 coordinate 26,377,142, forward strand.
GCGAACTAAGTTGACGGCTCAGTCGGTCGAATGTGTTCTTCTGGGATATAGTCCTGAACATAAGGGTTATCGTTGTTATGATCCTTCCACTCGTCGCATGCGTATCTCTCGTGATGTCACCTTTGTTGAGGACCGTCCTTTCTTTTATAACCCATCTACCCAATCATCCTCCTCTTCTACAGAGTCCACGTCTTTTCTTTACCTTCCTCCTATTTTGTCTAATGATGATGTTCCCTGTTCTACATCATCTCCTTCTCATGGCCCCCCACCAATCCTAGCTCCTCAGTCTCCACCACCTAGGCCTCCATCATGTAAACCACCCATCACACATGTTTACACTCGTCGTTCCACCAATTCCATAGAGCCTCCATCTAATCCTTCTTCCTCGGCCAGTCCTGATGCTCCTGTTTTGGTTGATTCTAATGCTTCTGATGAGTCACAGGTTCGACCGAGATACAATTTGCGTGATCGCACCACTATTGCGCCCCCTGATAAATTGGGATTTCCACGTGCAAGTGCTATTCTTGATGAGCCATCCACTTATCATGAGGCTTCTTTCATTCCGGAATGGCAGGCTGCTATGTCTGAGGAGCTCGCTGCACTTGAGCGCACAGGTACTTGGGATATTGTTTCATTACCACCTCATACAGTTCCTATCACATGTAAATGGGTGTTCAAAGTTAAAACCAAATCCGATGGTTCTATTGAGAGATATAAAGCTCGTCTAGTTGCTAGAGGTTTTCAACAGACTCAGGGCCGTGATTATGATGAAACATTTGCTCCTGTTGCTCACATGACCACGGTTCGTACTTTGATTGCTGTGGCTGCTTCTAAGTCCTGGAATATCTCTCAGATGGATGTTAAGAATGCTTTTCTTCATGGTGATTTACATGAGGAAGTTTATATGCAGCCACCACCAGGTGTTGATGCTCCTTCAGGACATGTTTGCCGTCTTCGTCGTGCCTTATATGGTCTTAAACAGGCTCCCCGTGCTTGGTTTGAGCGTTTTGTATCGGTGATACGGGATGCTGGTTTTTCACCGAGTGATCATGATCCTGCCTTATTTATTCATCTCTCTCCACGAGGGCGTACCTTGCTCCTTCTATATGTTGATGATATGCTAATCACGGGCGATGATATGGACCACATTTCTCATGTGAAGGAACAACTTAGCAAGCAGTTCCAGATGTCTGATCTCGGTCCTCTCAGTTATTTTCTAGGGATTGAGGTGTTTCATTCTTCAAAGGGTTATTATCTCTCTCAATCCAAGTATATACATGATCTTATTGCTCGCTCTGGCATTTCTGATAATCGGACGGCTGCAACACCCATGGATCTTCACTTGCAGCTTCGTCCTACTGATGGCACTCCTCTGGAGGATCCCTCTCGATATAGACATATTGTGGGTAGCCTTGTTTATCTCACCGTTACCAGACCCGACATTGCTCATGCAGTTCATATCTTAAGCCAGTTTGTCAGTGCTCCTACTTCAGTTCACTTTGGGCATTTGCTCCGTGTGCTAAGATACTTAAGGGGGACATCATCTCAGTGCTTGTTCTATGCTCGTGATAGTCCACTTCATCTTTATGCCTACTCGGACTCCACTTGGGCGAGTGATCCTACAGATCGCTGTTCTGTCACTGGTTATTGCATTTTTCTTGGTTCTTCTCCCCTTGTATGGAAGTCCAAGAAGCAATCAGCTGTATCCCGATCCAGTACAGAGGCAGAACTTCGAGCACTTGCTACTACCACCGCAGAGATTATATGGCTTCGATGGCTGCTAGCTGATTTTGGTGTTTCGTGTGATGCTCCAACACCTCTTCTTTGTGATAATACGGGAGCTATACAGATTGCCAATGATCCTGTGAAGCATGAGCTTACAAAACATATTGGTGTTGATGCCTTCTTCACCCGGTCTCATTGTCATCAAAAGACGATTGCTCTTCAGTATGTGCCATCAGAACTGCAAGTGGCTGATTTGTTTACCAAAGCACAAACTCGCGAGCAACATCGGTTTCATATGCTCAAACTCAATGCTTCACATCCTCCACCTCCCCCTTGAGTTTGAAGGGGGGTGTCAAGATATAGGCCTTGGCCCATATGGCCCATATGGCCCCTAGTATATACACACTCACATAGCACAGCAGGCCATCTTCAGGCCATCTTCATCTCTTCAGACTCTTCCTCTTCAGTCTTCCACGTAAGGTAACAGTTTGGAACATCAATATTCCATAAGTCTTCATGTAGGATAGATAATTAAAATATAACTCTAAGTTTTGATGCGAAACCGAAATAATCAAATTCATATTGGAAGAAGCTAATTCACTAAGACCAATTGCATCACTCCATGAAGTCATTTCGTATCCATCGGCCATCCTGTACATAGTTAAATATAAAATCAGAAACTACAATCATTGTATAAATTATAAATCCAAAAGTATATATATGACCATGAGTTAGCGTTTAAGCTCGGCATATTGATCGATGTGAGTTGACCATTATTCTAGGCCGCCATTAGTCGTAGAAGACAGAACCCACACAAACTTCTGTAATATAGAAATGAGTTGTTAGCTATTATTTATAATATATATCATATAATAAATGTTTTTTATATAATATAGTTATTGTATCATTCTACAGGGCTGGTTCAAAGGAACTTACATATCTATATCAACCGGAATGTTTTCAAAATTATAGTTTTCCAATTAAAAGTATTTGCTCTCCATCCATAGCCTTGCGCGTTCATACCAATTCTAGTCTTGTTCATCATTGAGAATTGCTCTTACATACCTCTTTTATCCAAAGGTGTGTGCTATCAAAGATAGTCATATTTTTAGCCTCTTGATCGAGCACATAAAGCATAGGGCTCTTCATTGGTCATGAGTTTCTGCAAATATTTTCTACAGTTTTAAAACTCGATTTATGGTTGTACAGTGAAACTTAATGTAAATAAAATCAGAAAACAAACACATATATATACAGAACAACGCAGCTGGCAGCTACCATCAAATTGTTTGAAAATGCATCACAAATTGTTGCGGAATAGCATGATAAAACTCCGAAACAATACCAGACTATTTCGAAAAAAATCATCACAAATTCAAAGAAAACAATGCTATTCAATCGGACTCACCAGAGAGAGAGAGGGAGAGATCAGATACCACACTTCGGCAGTCCGAGGACGAAGATGACGCCGTGACCTCTTCGCAACGGGTACTCTCGCGGCACGTCAAAGGCCTTGGAGCTCGACGCATTGCATCGATGTTGGTGCCGTGGACACAACCGCTTTCGTCGCATGTGTCCACACGCTGGCTTCCTGCTCCTTGACACGCCTGCAGTGCAAACATCGCAATGAGATGCCAACGTGCCGCACCACTCATCCACGGACCACGGTGCACTTCTTGTCGTCGACAGAGAAGAGGTAGCCAGTGCGCTCTTGTTCCTAAGCGTATGCCATCATGTTCCTCTCTGCCGGTGAGGGAGCCGCAGGAGACCGCGTTCGATACAAGGAAAGAAAGAAATCTAGCGAGGACGAAAAAAAAGGAGATAATCAATCTCCCGGCCAGCATGATACTATGATTTTATTATTTTAGGAAGGAGAGACGTGACGTTCATTTCTCCTTCCTTTCTATTCAGCCGACGAGGAACGAGTGTTTTTATTTCCTTCTTTCTATTTCTATATTTGGCCGGGGATGTGGTTGTCCTTCCTATTTCTATTTGGCCAGGCGGACATGCAGAGCGCTAATTTTGCTGGATGGACGTGGATCGGTGGTAGGATATGGTCCTGCCGGGTAGGCTTTATATGGGGGATTTCCTTTTCTGCGCCGGATTCATGGATCGCATGGTGGTTTTGGTGCTGCCGGTAGACGTTGACAATCCGTATGTTTTAGTTGTAGAGATTCTACAGGGCTGGTTCAAAGGAACTTACATATCTATATCAACCGGAATGTTTTCAAAATTATAGTTTTCCAATTAAAAGTATTTGCTCTCCATCCATAGCCTTGCGCGTTCATACCAATTCTAGTCTTGTTCATCATTGAGAATTGCTCTTACATACCTCTTTTATCCAAAGGTGTGTGCTATCAAAGATAGTCATATTTTTAGCCTCTTGATCGAGCACATAAAGCATAGGGCTCTTCATTGGTCATGAGTTTCTGCAAATATTTTCTACAGTTTTAAAACTCGATTTATGGTTGTACAGTGAAACTTAATGTAAATAAAATCAGAAAACAAACACATATATATACAGAACAACGCAGCTGGCAGCTACCATCAAATTGTTTGAAAATGCATCACAAATTGTTGCGGAATAGCATGATAAAACTCCGAAACAATACCAGACTATTTCGAAAAAAATCATCACAAATTCAAAGAAAACAATGCTATTCAATCGGACTCACCAGAGAGAGAGAGGGAGAGATCAGATACCACACTTCGGCAGTCCGAGGACGAAGATGACGCCGTGACCTCTTCGCAACGGGTACTCTCGCGGCACGTCAAAGGCCTTGGAGCTCGACGCATTGCATCGATGTTGGTGCCGTGGACACAACCGCTTTCGTCGCATGTGTCCACACGCTGGCTTCCTGCTCCTTGACACGCCTGCAGTGCAAACATCGCAATGAGATGCCAACGTGCCGCACCACTCATCCACGGACCACGGTGCACTTCTTGTCGTCGACAGAGAAGAGGTAGCCAGTGCGCTCTTGTTCCTAAGCGTATGCCATCATGTTCCTCTCTGCCGGTGAGGGAGCCGCAGGAGACCGTGTTTGATACAAGGAAAGAAAGAAATCTAGCGAGGACGAAAAAAAAAGGAGATAATCAATCTCCCGGCCAGCATGATACTATGATTTTATTATTTTAGGAAGGAGAGACGTGACGTTCATTTCTCCTTCCTTTCTATTCAGCCGACGAGGAACGAGTGTTTTTATTTCCTTCTTTCTATTTCTATATTTGGCCGGGGATGTGGTTGTCCTTCCTATTTCTATTTGGCCAGGCGGACATGCAGAGCGCTAATTTTGCTGGATGGACGTGGATCGGTGGTAGGATATGGTCCTGCCGGGTAGGCTTTATATGGGGGATTTCCTTTTCTGCGCCGGATTCATGGATCGCATGGTGGTTTTGGTGCTGCCGGTAGACGTTGACAATCCGTATGTTTTAGTTGTAGAGATTCTACAGGGCTGGTTCAAAGGAACTTACATATCTATATCAACCGGAATGTTTTCAAAATTATAGTTTTCCAATTAAAAGTATTTGCTCTCCATCCATAGCCTTGCGCGTTCATACCAATTCTAGTCTTGTTCATCATTGAGAATTGCTCTTACATACCTCTTTTATCCAAAGGTGTGTGCTATCAAAGATAGTCATATTTTTAGCCTCTTGATCGAGCACATAAAGCATAGGGCTCTTCATTGGTCATGAGTTTCTGCAAATATTTTCTACAGTTTTAAAACTCGATTTATGGTTGTACAGTGAAACTTAATGTAAATAAAATCAGAAAACAAACACATATATATACAGAACAACGCAGCTGGCAGCTACCATCAAATTGTTTGAAAATGCATCACAAATTGTTGCGGAATAGCATGATAAAACTCCGAAACAATACCAGACTATTTCGAAAAAAATCATCACAAATTCAAAGAAAACAATGCTATTCAATCGGACTCACCAGAGAGAGAGAGGGAGAGATCAGATACCACACTTCGGCAGTCCGAGGACGAAGATGACGCCGTGACCTCTTCGCAACGGGTACTCTCGCGGCACGTCAAAGGCCTTGGAGCTCGACGCATTGCATCGATGTTGGTGCCGTGGACACAACCGCTTTCGTCGCATGTGTCCACACGCTGGCTTCCTGCTCCTTGACACGCCTGCAGTGCAAACATCGCAATGAGATGCCAACGTGCCGCACCACTCATCCACGGACCACGGTGCACTTCTTGTCGTCGACAGAGAAGAGGTAGCCAGTGCGCTCTTGTTCCTAAGCGTATGCCATCATGTTCCTCTCTGCCGGTGAGGGAGCCGCAGGAGACCGCGTTCGATACAAGGAAAGAAAGAAATCTAGCGAGGACGAAAAAAAAGGAGATAATCAATCTCCCGGCCAGCATGATACTATGATTTTATTATTTTAGGAAGGAGAGACGTGACGTTCATTTCTCCTTCCTTTCTATTCAGCCGACGAGGAACGAGTGTTTTTATTTCCTTCTTTCTATTTCTATATTTGGCCGGGGATGTGGTTGTCCTTCCTATTTCTATTTGGCCAGGCGGACATGCAGAGCGCTAATTTTGCTGGATGGACGTGGATCGGTGGTAGGATATGGTCCTGCCGGGTAGGCTTTATATGGGGGATTTCCTTTTCTGCGCCGGATTCATGGATCGCATGGTGGTTTTGGTGCTGCCGGTAGACGTTGACAATCCGTATGTTTTAGTTGTAGAGATTCTACAGGGCTGGTTCAAAGGAACTTACATATCTATATCAACCGGAATGTTTTCAAAATTATAGTTTTCCAATTAAAAGTATTTGCTCTCCATCCATAGCCTTGCGCGTTCATACCAATTCTAGTCTTGTTCATCATTGAGAATTGCTCTTACATACCTCTTTTATCCAAAGGTGTGTGCTATCAAAGATAGTCATATTTTTAGCCTCTTGATCGAGCACATAAAGCATAGGGCTCTTCATTGGTCATGAGTTTCTGCAAATATTTTCTACAGTTTTAAAACTCGATTTATGGTTGTACAGTGAAACTTAATGTAAATAAAATCAGAAAACAAACACATATATATACAGAACAACGCAGCTGGCAGCTACCATCAAATTGTTTGAAAATGCATCACAAATTGTTGCGGAATAGCATGATAAAACTCCGAAACAATACCAGACTATTTCGAAAAAAATCATCACAAATTCAAAGAAAACAATGCTATTCAATCGGACTCACCAGAGAGAGAGAGGGAGAGATCAGATACCACACTTCGGCAGTCCGAGGACGAAGATGACGCCGTGACCTCTTCGCAACGGGTACTCTCGCGGCACGTCAAAGGCCTTGGAGCTCGACGCATTGCATCGATGTTGGTGCCGTGGACACAACCGCTTTCGTCGCATGTGTCCACACGCTGGCTTCCTGCTCCTTGACACGCCTGCAGTGCAAACATCGCAATGAGATGCCAACGTGCCGCACCACTCATCCACGGACCACGGTGCACTTCTTGTCGTCGACAGAGAAGAGGTAGCCAGTGCGCTCTTGTTCCTAAGCGTATGCCATCATGTTCCTCTCTGCCGGTGAGGGAGCCGCAGGAGACCGCGTTCGATACAAGGAAAGAAAGAAATCTAGCGAGGACGAAAAAAAAAGGAGATAATCAATCTCCCGGCCAGCATGATACTATGATTTTATTATTTTAGGAAGGAGAGACGTGACGTTCATTTCTCCTTCATTTCTATTCAGCCGACGAGGAACGAGTGTTTTTATTTCCTTCTTTCTATTTCTATATTTGGCCGGGGATGTGGTTGTCCTTCCTATTTCTATTTGGCCAGGCGGACATGCAGAGCGCTAATTTTGCTGGATGGACGTGGATCGGTGGTAGGATATGGTCCTGCCGGGTAGGCTTTATATGGGGGATTTCCTTTTCTGCGCCGGATTCATGGATCGCATGGTGGTTTTGGTGCTGCCGGTAGACGTTGACAATCCGTATGTTTTAGTTGTAGAGATTCTACAGGGCTGGTTCAAAGGAACTTACATATCTATATCAACCGGAATGTTTTCAAAATTATAGTTTTCCAATTAAAAGTATTTGCTCTCCATCCATAGCCTTGCGCGTTCATACCAATTCTAGTCTTGTTCATCATTGAGAATTGCTCTTACATACCTCTTTTATCCAAAGGTGTGTGCTATCAAAGATAGTCATATTTTTAGCCTCTTGATCGAGCACATAAAGCATAGGGCTCTTCATTGGTCATGAGTTTCTGCAAATATTTTCTACAGTTTTAAAACTCGATTTATGGTTGTACAGTGAAACTTAATGTAAATAAAATCAGAAAACAAACACATATATATACAGAACAACGCAGCTGGCAGCTACCATCAAATTGTTTGAAAATGCATCACAAATTGTTGCGGAATAGCATGATAAAACTCCGAAACAATACCAGACTATTTCGAAAAAAATCATCACAAATTCAAAGAAAACAATGCTATTCAATCGGACTCACCAGAGAGAGAGAGGGAGAGATCAGATACCACACTTCGGCAGTCCGAGGACGAAGATGACGCCGTGACCTCTTCGCAACGGGTACTCTCGCGGCACGTCAAAGGCCTTGGAGCTCGACGCATTGCATCGATGTTGGTGCCGTGGACACAACCGCTTTCGTCGCATGTGTCCACACGCTGGCTTCCTGCTCCTTGACACGCCTGCAGTGCAAACATCGCAATGAGATGCCAACGTGCCGCACCACTCATCCACGGACCACGGTGCACTTCTTGTCGTCGACAGAGAAGAGGTAGCCAGTGCGCTCTTGTTCCTAAGCGTATGCCATCATGTTCCTCTCTGCCGGTGAGGGAGCCGCAGGAGACCGCGTTCGATACAAGGAAAGAAAGAAATCTAGCGAGGACGAAAAAAAAGGAGATAATCAATCTCCCGGCCAGCATGATACTATGATTTTATTATTTTAGGAAGGAGAGACGTGACGTTCATTTCTCCTTCCTTTCTATTCAGCCGACGAGGAACGAGTGTTTTTATTTCCTTCTTTCTATTTCTATATTTGGCCGGGGATGTGGTTGTCCTTCCTATTTCTATTTGGCCAGGCGGACATGCAGAGCGCTAATTTTGCTGGATGGACGTGGATCGGTGGTAGGATATGGTCCTGCCGGGTAGGCTTTATATGGGGGATTTCCTTTTCTGCGCCGGATTCATGGATCGCATGGTGGTTTTGGTGCTGCCGGTAGACGTTGACAATCCGTATGTTTTAGTTGTAGAGATAGAGATAGGCGCCGCCGCCGCCACCGCTGGACGATTCTTTTCCTAATATAATCCTTGTGTATTGTATCTGTTTCCGAGTTACAGTCTTACAGATGGCTTTCATTACGAGTTACTAGGTCTCCCGTCCCGTGGCAGAGAATTATACAACCAACCTTATTTAGGGCCTGATTGATACAAAGTATTTTTTTTAAGCATCTCCAAGAGTTCCCGATAGATATTCCCAGTCTAGAATTTTTTGAAAGATTGAAAAAAAAAACATCTCCAACAACTTTCAATGCTAGCTCCCAATCTTTGTGCACTTGGAAATAAGAGAAGCCTATCGCGCGAAAAAATACGCGATGTTGTCACGCCGCGCCATCTTTGATAAACCATATCATTTTTTGGTCCATTGTCTGATGATGGTGTCGAAGCTTAGGTAGCTCCGGTATCTTCTCTACTTGTGATAGGAAATCAGTGAGGAAATTGAAATCAGCTATAGTGTTTATTTAGGAAAACTTGGGAGTAGCAATACAAGATTCATGAGGACGAGCATTCGTGAGATTAAGCATCATATCTGTTGTACTCTTTGAGTATCTTGGAATTTAGGAGCTTAAAGATATGCTTATGATATGCCACGGTTGCGTCCGTCCCATCAGGATGGACCGCTCCACGTGCCCCGCCCGCATCACCTGTGCCTGCTCCGTGCGCCCCGTCTGTGTCACCCGCGCTTGCTCCGTGCGCCCCGCGCCTCGCCCGCCCACGCACCCTTGCTCGCTCCCGCCACGCCCTCATCCACCTGGGCCAGTGCAGAAGGGGAGGCCTGCGCCTACGCCTCCATCCACCTCGCGCCGTCGGTAGGAAGGAGATGCTATGTTTTCAAGTGTTTCAAGCATTTTTAGACTTGTTGCAAGCCTATGTTTCAAGTGTTTCAATTGTTTTAGACGTATGTTTCAAGTCTTTCAATTATTTTAGACGTATGTTTCAAGTGTTTCATCTGGATGCTGCATATATTGCTATGGCTATATACACGTATGTTTCAAGCGTATGTTTCAAATGTTTCACATGTTTACAAACTTATGTTGCAAGTGTTTTATCTGGATGTTGTAAAAGTAGATTTAGATGTTGCATAGGTTGCTATGGCTATGCACACATATTTTTAAAGCATGTTTCATCTATTTTCAAATGTATATTGCAACTGTTTTATCTAGATGTTGTATATATTGCAAATGGCTATGTTGTAAGTGCCTGTTTCAGACGTATGTTGCAAGTGTTTTTATCTAGATGTTGCATATGTTGTAAATGACTATGTTGCAAGTGTATGTTCTGAATGTTTCATCTGTTTCAGACGTATGTTGCAATTGTTTCATCTGAATTTTACAAAAGTAGATCTAGATATAGGTGTGGAGGAAGCCTGCTAAGCCTCAGTGGTCCAGCTGCTATGGCCCACTGATGTGGCGAAGAAAGAGGCCACGGACACGAGAGCGGCGGGGATGGGATACCACGGCGGGTCAATCGCGATGTGGTGCAGGATGGGCGTGGGCACGGCCAGCGGGCGGGATGGGACGTGGGCCTCCATGCTGCGTTCGTTGGGCGCAGGCGCGGGAAGCTCTGTCCGGACATACACTGCCTATAGAGCGGAGATGGGTGCGGGGCATGTGTTGGGCGTGGGTCTTGGCGTGCATTGGGCACGGAAGCAGCGTCCGGACTAACACCACGTCCAGACGTCCGGGGGCTAGTCACTTTGTTAAAGATAAGTACATATCTAGAAATTGCTTCCTAGGGACAATTCAAAGAGTATGGAATCACCCAGCCCTTGGTGTGGATCAGCAATTGTGTATATGATGTTTTTAATGATAAATCAGAAAACTAAATAAGGTATCACATAGCTTCATAGAGAGCGTTGCTACACTATCTTTGCAAAAACAGCAGGCACCATATGTATCATTCAACAACTAAATATGAACAAAGAATATTTTTTAAAGAGTAAAGTTCATCACCGGTCCCTAAACTTGTTTGGCTATGTTATCCCGGTCCCTAAACTCACAAATTGACCGTTTAGGTCTTCAAACTTGTTAATCTGTGTCATCTCGGTCCCTAAACTTGTTCAGTTGTGTCATCCCGATCCCTAAACTTAGAAATCACCCGTTTAGGTCCTCAAACTTGTTCAGTTATATCATCTCAGTCCCTAAACTTGGTTTTGAGTCTCATCTGGATCAAAACAGGGTGATTTAAAAACTCTATATAAAAATTAATTCATAACTTTTTCATATGGGCTCGAATGAAGATAAATTTTATACTAAAATTGTAGCCCTCGACGCGATCTACAACTTTGTAGTTGAAAAGTTTTGAATTAAAACTGTTTAGGGTCTCAAAATATTGTTGTAAGTTTATAGATTTAAAAATTTAAATTTTAAAATTAAATTTTGGGACACTAAATAACTTCAAATAAAAAACTTTTCAACTACAAAATTGTAGATCATATTGAGAACTATAACTTTCATATAGACTATGTCAGTATCTAAGATTGTTTGATAATTTTAAATTTTAAATTTCAAAATCTATAAACATACAACAATATTTTGTGACCCTAAACAGTTTTAATTCAAACACTTTTCAACTACAAAGTTATAGATCGCGTCGAGGGCTATAATTTTGACATAAAGTTTGTCTTCATTCGAGTTCATATGAAAAAGTTATGAATTATTTTTTGATATAGAGTTTTTAGATCGTCTTATTTTGACTCAAATTAGACTCAAAACCAAGTTTAGGGATCAGAGTGATACAACTGAAAAAGTTTGAGAACCTAAACGGGTGATTTCTAAGTTCAGGGACCAGGATGACACAGCTGAACAAGTTTAAGGACCTAAACGATCGATTTACAAGTTTAAGGACCGGGATGACACAACCAAATAAGTTTAGGAACTGACGATGGACTTTACTCTTTTTTAAACTTAAGGTTGAAAACTTGATATTACAATTAGGACGCGAAATGTATATGAAAAGGCTTTCTTATGGCAGCGTGATATCCTTTTGCACTGGACTGTGTTATCCAAACGAAATTGTTAATTACATTGTTTAAAATATCTGTTTGACTGTATTGCTCAAGAGTAGTGGTAAAAATTTGAAAATTAGTTCTGATTTTGGTATGTACACACAAGTTATCTAGTCCTGGAATTAAGATGCTTAAACTTTTGATGAGGTGGATAATAAATTAATAGAATCTCTTTTTTATATTAGAGATAATAGGACTACTTAATTTAATGTTTATGATCCATGATAATCAAGTTAAAGAAAAAGGTACTTTTTTTTGTTGAAAGCAGTTATGCTTGTCAAAGTAGCAAAACACATGAATATGTAGGTATCGGGCACAGAAAAAAAAAACAAAATAGGGGAAATATGTGTTCGATACCCGAACAAACAGAGTAGATGAGATATATTCCTCCTAATTAAGTGTTCAATTAGTGACATGACTGATGTTTCCAATCCTTTCTAATGCAGCTATCATACACATTTACAGCACAAGGCCGCTCGCCTCCCCTCGCCGCCGCCTCCCCTCGCCGCCGCCTCTCCTCGCCGCCGCCGCCGCCTCCCACCTCCTCCGCCTCGCCCACTGACCTCCGCCGCCTCTCCCAAATGGGACTCCGGCCGCTCGCCGCCGCCTCTCCCCGCCGCCGCCGCCTCCCACCGCCTCCGCCTCGCCCACTGACCTCCGCCGCCTCTCCCACCTCCGACTCTTCCCCTCGCCGCCTTCCCCCCTTCCGGTGCCTCAACACCCTCCTCTTGGCCGGCTTCTTAGTGCGCCGAGGAGGTTAGCTTGCGCGGGCGTCTGAGTCCCTTCCTTCCCGGCGGCGGCCCCGGCGCCGCCGCTCCTCCCTGCCGCCTCCCCCTCTCGCCGCCGCCCCCCTGCTTCCCCTGTCACCAGGGCTCTTCCTTTGCAGCTCCTGGCCCGCGGATCTAGGGTTCCGACGACCATGGATGCCGGCTCCTCTTCCCGCCGCCGTTCCTGGGCGGACGAAGCTGAGGATGAGGACCTCCTCGCCCACGGTCCTGAGGGCAGGATTGCCATCAGTGACTCGAAGGAGTACTCCGAATCCGAGGATGATTCGCCGCCGCCGTCGTTGCCTCCGTCGGTCGCTGTCAAGGGGAAATCGGTACTGGAAAGGCCGTTCAAGAAGCAACGCGCACGGCGTCACCGTCACCGCCGACGGGCGGAGGGCTTCATGGCAGCTGCGCGACGCATGCACCCTCAGCCGCCGAGGTCGCTGCCGATGAACTCTCCGGGGCGGCGCTCTGCCTCACTCCCCTCCCACCCTGCTAGGCCGCTGGGGGAGCCGGACAGGGATGGCTTCTACCGGGTCCGGAGTTACCGGTGGGACCGTCGCCGTTCGCCGCCGCGTTCTCCAAACAAGGTGTCGCCTCTTCTGGCAGGGCTCTGCTTCAACTGCCTCCGCGAGGGCCATGTCAAGGCGTCCTGCCGTTTCCCTGCGAGATGTATCAACTGCTGGCGTGAGGGGCATTTGTCGGTGGCCTGTCCTCTCCCCAGGCGCCGGCCACTAGTGGGCTCCAAGCGTGGCCGCTCACCGCCGGCAGAGTCAGGAAGGGCGGCGTGTTTCCCATCGCTTCCGCTCGGGGAGGCACCGTGGCCCTGGATCCGCAGACACCTTCTCCGGCGGCTCCGTCTCCACGGGACACTCTACCTCCATCCCGCACTGCTGCAGACCTCCTACACCACCGTCGAGGCACTCACCCACGCCACAACCACCTCCGCCGCCTCCACCTCCGCAGCAAGGCGACGCACTTCCTGACGGTGCGCCAGACAGTGCAAGCTCTGCACCGGCAATCTGCGAGGGGGAGCCTGGAGACGCGTTTCTGAGACATGCACGTGCTACTCTGGTGGTGGTGCCACGGACTGCTGACATCCAGATGGAGGAGGACAGGCTCGGCTCCGCGCTGGTCGCCACGATCGGAGGGACTAGGCCGGACATCTCCACCGCCATGGTCTACACCTTCTTGTTCGCTCGCTTTGAGATCACTGCAGATGAGGTGGACGTCAGGAGGCACGCACCTGAAGATTTCATTGTCCGTTTTCCGCACCGCGTTGATCGGGATAGGGTGCTGGAGGCCAGGCCGAGCTCCCCTCTTATGCTGCTTGTTTGGAGGCCCTGGAGGAGAACGTCCCAGGGCATTGCTGGTTTCTTTCGTACGAAATACTACCATGGCACAGGTGGTGCTTGGGCCGTCATGTTGTGACGTGCAGCTGTCCCAGTTTAGGGATATTCTGGAGGATGATGACCATGAATTTTTTGTGCATGCGTGGTGCTGGCACCCAAGCTTTATTGAACGCCAAAAACTTATCTTCGTTCCTGAACCACCGGCGATTGGGGTCTACGTTGAGCCCACTTCGGCACCAGGTCTTCGTTACCTTATCCGGACGAGACTGGTTGCTTACCAGGATTGGAGCACGCCTCCGGGCTCGCCTGGGGACGCTGGCAATGACGACCGTGGCGATGATCCTGCAAATGATGATGCCGGCCATGGTGGTGACGGTGCTGATCCGGGCGCGAGGGGCACTGATGATTATCCACCTAATGATGAAGATTCCTCGGTCAGGAGGGACTGTGATGCTGTTGATTCACCTAATTCCATTTGTAACCGTGGCCATGCTGTCAAACTACCGTCTGTGATTGCGGGTGCGATTTGCTGCCCTCTGGGCGCAGTTGGTGCTTCTGTTGTCCCTGACTTGCAGCTGGCCCTGGGGTTCAGCTCGCCGTCGTCTACACCGACCGCCTTACAGCGTTGGGCGCCTGCGTCACCGCCGTGCACCCCGCTGCACCTCTCGGGTCGACGGCTGCCGCTGTCTGGGGCCGCTGAGACCCCGTCGCAGGAGCCTCTGGGAGGCAGGTCTCACCAGCCCACTGGGCTAGTGGGTCGTTTCATCAATATTGCACCAATTCTCCTACAAGCTGGCTGTAGCATCCAGGCCCCGCCTGAGCCGACTCACGATGACTGGTGGCTCTCTTGCGTCCAAACTGAACTGCTGCCTGCGGCTTCCCGGCACTCACCCTCGGGCCTTGAGACTTGCTCGGGCGAGGGGACGTCCGCTGTTCACAGTGACGACGTCTCGCACGCCATCTCCGTCGACTGGTGGGCGGACCTTGTGGAGGCTGAGTTTCAGTCTCCCAGCTATGTTGTCCCCCCGGTCATGGATATTGGTCCTGTAGAAGTGCTAGGAGCAGGTAATGCTCCTTGGGCGCCACAAGCTGAAGACGTGGAGGGCGCTTCGGTACTGTCTGCTGGTGACGAGCAGCTGACTCCCGGGGTGGAGGCTCTAGACGGTGTGCAGGCTGAGCTGGAGGCGGGCATCTGCATCCCCATGCACACCCCCCTCATTCGTGCAGGACCAAGGTTGAGGCGTTCGCGCACGCCAATCTCCATCCCTTCTCTCCGGCGCAGTGGAAGAATCGCGGCTAAGCCAAGAGCACCGAATGCAACAGTTCAAGCACAACTGGTGCTCCTTAAGAAGCTTGGGATTTCTGTTGCGGACAACGCTTCGGAAGCCGACCTGGAGAAGAAGATCCAGCTTGCGTTCAGAGGTGACATGTCAACCAGGAAGCGGGAGGCGCTCCAGATCTTCCTTGGGGGAGGCCTCAACCTCTCCAGCATGGACCTCAACCTCCTGGGGCTGGAGGACGCAGCGCTTTGAGTGCCTGGGGGATCTGGAACCTGTTGCACTTTTGGTTTCCCAATGTCGTCGAGCTTTACCTGTTTCTTCTAGAACGTCCGCGGCCTGAACGATCGGGCACGGCGTAATGTGGTCCGTGAGACTTTGTTGTTGCACAAGCCGTCTATCGTCTGTATCCAGGAGACCAAGCTCTCCAGCGTCTGTAATGTGCTAGCTATTGAAATCCTGGGAACTGCTTTTGACTATGTTGTTTTGCCAGCGGTTGGGGTGGCTGGAGGGATTCTCCTTGCCTGGTGCCGAGATGAGTGGTTGGCTGATGGTGTGCACCTGGGGCGCTTTTGTATTTCGGCCAGGTTTAGGCGATGCGGCTCCTCGACCCAGTCTTGGTGGGTCACTGGAGTTTATGGGCCACAGGAGGACGATGACAAGGTGGAGTTTCTTGCGGAGCTGTCGCAATTCCGCGATGCGTCGCCGGGACCTTGGTTGCTAGGCGGGGATTTCAACATGATCTACCGCGCCCAAGACAAAAACAATGATCGTCTCGACCGCCGATCCATGAGACGGTTCAGAAGCTTCATCGATCGAGCGCAATTGGAGGAGATTGACATGGTTGGCAGGTCTTTCTCCTGGTCTAACCGCCGGGACAGGCCGACACTCGAGCTACTTGATCGTGTCTTTGTCTCTATGGACTGGCTTTTGGAGTTCCCGTCCCATGCCTTAAAGCCACTGTCCTCCTAGTGTTCTGATCATTGCCCGCTGCTGCTCCTAATAAATGTGTTCCAGGGCGCCAGGCGGCGTTTCCGGTTTGAATCTTTCTGGACGAAGGTTCCTGGCTTCTCTGAGGTGGTGACACGGGCATGGGCGTCCATGGTTGAGGGAGTTGATCCCTTCCGCCTCCTAGACCACAAGCTCCGCAATGTGGCTGTCGAGCTTCGTCGTTGGAGCAATGCCAGGATTGGCAGCATCCGTCTCCAGCTTGCGGTGGCTCGCGAGGTCATCTTCCGCTTCGATGGTGAGCAAGAGAAGAGAGTGTTGCATGACTGGGAGCTCACCATGTATAACGCCCTCAAGCTAAGAGTCCTGGGATTGGCATCTTTGTCGCGCTCCATTTCCAGGCAACGGGCGCGGATCCAATTCCTGGAGGAAGGGGATGCTAATACTAAATTCTACCACTTGCAAGCCTGCCACCGGAAGAGACAGAACCTTATTGAGGCACTGCGGGTTGAGGGAGCTCAGATCGTCTCAGATCATTCCATGGCTGATGCGCTCTTTGGATATTATGATGGGTTGTTGGGGACCAACTTTGTGAGGTTCAGACGCATCGACTTACAACAGATTGGAGTTCCCTCGCTCCAGTTGCATGAGCTCGAGGTCCTGTTCACTGAGGATGAGGTATGTGGTGTCATCAAGGACCTACCGAATGATAAGTCCCCAGGCCCGGACGGGTTCACTGGACTGTTCTACAAGGTCGCTTGGGACATAATCAAGGTGGATATTATGCATGCGATCAATGCCTTCTGGTCGCAGGATTTCAGAAGCCTTTACCACCTAAATGACGCGTACATGATACTGATCCAAAAAAAGGAGCATGCAGAGGAGATTAGAGACTACCGGCCCATCAGTCTCATGCACAGCTTTGGGAAGTTGCTGACTAAATGCTTGGCCAATCGCCTGGCGAGGGTGCTGGACGCCTTAGTGCATCGTAACCAGAGCGCGTTCATCAAAGGACGGAGTATCCATGATAATTTCCGGGAGGTACAGCTGTCGTGCAAAGAGATCCACAGGCGTCGGTTGACGTGCGTGTTGCTCAAGATCGATGTGGCAAAGGCTTTCGACTCCGTCTCTTGGGTGTTCCTCCTGGAGGTGTTGCAGCACATGGGCTTCGGATTGAGGTGGAGAAATTGGATTGCCGGTATCCTTTCATCGTCGAGCACTAAAATCTTGCTTAATGGATGTCCGGGAAGAAGGATCTGTCACGCACGGGGGCTGCGCCAGGGTGATCCTTTATCGCCGATGCTTTTTGTGTTGGTCATGGAGGTCCTTAATCGCCTCCTTGAGTGGGTTGAGCAGCACGGTTCCTGTCGCCAATCGTGGGCTTGCGGGGTTCTCGCGTCAGCCTCTACGCCGATGATCTAGTGGTGTTCGTCGTGCCATTTGAGTGTGACCTGCTGGCTGTGAAGGCAGTGCTGAGCATTTTTGGCCTTGCTTCTGGACTTTTTTCCAACCTCGAGAAGAGCGTGGCTACTCCCATGCACTGTGCGGCTGAGGACATTGCTCGGGTGCAGGAGATTCTGAGCTGTCGAGTGCAAACCTTTCCATGCAATTATCTCGGAATCCCGCTGTCCGTCTACAGGCTAAAACGCTCTGAGGAGCAGTTTCTCATTGACAAGGTCGCGGCTCGGATACCGGCCTGGAAAGGGAGCATGCTGAATGTCGTGGGAAGGACGGCGTTAGTCAAGGCTACGCTTTCCTCCATCCCAATACACACTTCTATCGCTCTTTGCCTTTCTCCTTGGGCTATCGGCATGATTGATAAACTGCGGCGTGCCTTTGTGTGGGCGGGCACGGATTTGGTCACCGGAGGTCGGTGCAAGGTAGCCTGGGTAAAGATGTGCATGCCGAAGGAGCTAGGTGGTCTCGGAATCTCGGATTTGAGACGTGCTGGAGTGGCTTTGCGGGTGCGCTGGGTGTGGCGTGACCGCACCTCTGGGCTCCGGCCGGCGACGACGGAGAAGGCTGTTCTTGCTCTTTTCCAAGCCGCGACGGTCGTGACTTTGGGAAACGGCGAGTCCACTTTCTTTTGGACTGACAGATGGATTGGTGGATCCAGCTTCGCGACCCTAGCCCCAAACGTTTTCGCTGCTGTGCGCGCAAGAAGGAGGCTGGCTACTGTGGCCGAGGCTTTGCCCAGGAGTGCATGGGTGCGTCACATTGTTGCAGCACCGTCTATGCAGTTGTTGCATGAGATCAGTCTCATCTGTGATCTTCTGGAGGATGTGCACCTCTCCCAGCATCCTGACACCTTTTCCTGGACTCTCTCCGCGGACCATTGCTATTCAGCGGCTTCCGCGTATGGCGCTATGTTCTTCGGATCGTCGCCGGTCCTTGGTGCTAAGCACATCTGGAAGACGCCCGCCCCTCCGCGGGTTCGCTTCTTTTTCTGGCTGACCATTCATGGTCGATGCTGGACTGGTGACCGTCGGTTCCGCCACGGACTGCAGCCTTCAAACGAGTGCATCTTGTGTGGCCAGGAGCCGGAGACTATGGATCACATCCTTGTCGGGTGCAGCTTCAGTAGGGTGGTTTGGCTCATCTGGCTCGCGAGGCTTCACCTGCAGGTTCCTACGGCCAACCAAGGCGACGCTGCTCTTGTTTGGTGGCTGAGGACAAGGAAGATGATCCCAAAATCCTTGCGCCTCAGCTTCGACTCATTTGTCTTCTTGGTGGGCTGGATGCTGCGGAAGGAACGCAACTCTCGGACTTTTAATGGCATTGCTAGTCAGCCTTTGGTTCTTGTTAATGCGATGCAGGATGAGGGAGCAAGGTGGTGCTCGGCAGGGAACAAGCACTTGAGGGTGCTTTTGGCGAGGGTGTAGTGGCGCCCGAGAGATGTTGCTTCTTCTGTTGCAAGTTTTTTCCATCATGTAATCTTGGTTTCTGGTTCTGGTAGCGCTAGGCTTGGTAACCTTGTTGTTACCATTTTCGTTTCGTGTTGGCAAAACTCATTTTCTGCTTAATGAAATACGCGCCTTTGGTGTGTTCTCAAAAAAAACATTTACAGCACAAAGCATTCTGTGAAAATTAGCAAAGCAAAGGGCAGCAGTAGACACAATCTGCACAGAGCATAGCTCGACAACAAAGTCTATAATGCTTGTCGTCTCTCTTCCAAACTATTTTTTTCATGTAGATATAAAAGCAAGGAAGTTTGTCTTTCAAATCTAGAGAACAAATAAAGCACCAATAACGAAACATGCTCTAATGAAGCTATACACATAGCCAAAATCATGCAATTAAATTATTTGAAATTTCAGGACAGCAACAGTACAGTTAACTAAATAATTCATATCTAGAGTTCTAGTTCACCAAAATTTACATTCTTTAACAATTTGGAAAGCTTATGAGATTATATACATCTTTTTACTTATCATAAGAAGATGATTCAGCAGTTATTAAGGTCGAAAAAGTACAAAGATCTACTGCTGTGCGGAACCTGACAGGAAACTTCAGAAATTCATAACTCCCAAACCTGATGGGCAAAAAATGTAAAATTTCAGAACAGCAAAGATATGTAAATTCTCTACAACTTTTGTTCACACCAGAACTGTTCAAGAAAAAATTCAGCACACCTGCTTTTCGCTATTGGTTTTGGCATCCACATAACTATTGTTACAGAATGTCTCCAGAAAGGTTAATAGTTAAGCTACTCTTAACCCTGCGCCGAGGCATTGGACCAACTCAAGATCATTGGAGAAAGGCACACACAACTTATTCAAAGCTCTTTCTACCATCCTTTGTTTAAACTGCTGCATAAGGCAGTAAATCAATTACCATATTAACTCTATAAGGCAATTGCAGCATACGGGCCGGGGAAAGGGTTTCACGGTTGTGGATATTTTCTCATATAACTGACAGTCCAGCCAAGCTACTCAAAACTAAGTTCACAAATAATAAGGGCATGTGCAGCGTTTACGGATTATGCGTGTGAGTTAGCCACTAAACAAAGAGGCCATATCTAACTTGTACATACTAAAGACTATATGAACTGAATTGTACTTCAGAGACCTTTTAATACGTATGATATTGACATCATGGCGATTTGATCATGTGTAGGAGAAAATGATGGTCAAAGTACATCCATAAATGATTTTTTTTTCTAAATCCTAATACGCGTACTTAAAAACAAAGGAGGAGATACCATTAGAGGCACATGAATCTATAGTGTCATTTTGCTATGGCGTGGCAATCTTGGACACGATGACACATTTTACTATTGACCGGGAGTATCCTCAGTGAAAGTTTCTTTTTTTCTCTCCTTAGCTTATGGTCCATCTTTATTTTCATTCTTGCCTACAACAAGTCAACAATCCCTATTGGTGAAAATATTATAGAACTTTGTGAGACAGAAATGCCGAAAGAGGGGACGCGCGGGGTACCCCTCCTCGGGCGATCGATCTTGCGTGGAAGCAGCAGGCAGGGGTCAGCACTCAGCACCTGCAACTCCCATCGCCGGATGCTTTTGCTGCAACCCGCCGACAAAGTGTAGCCGGCCTTAGTTTCGGGCTGCGGTTTCACACTAGCAAAGCCAAGATGAGAGAGAGCTGGAAGCTACCGTGTGGACGCAGACGGCGAACGAACTCGGTCCAGCTCCAGCCTGGACAAGGCGTCGTCGTCCCCTGTTTCTCCTACAAAATCCAGCTGGGCAGCCGGCTGGCTGTCTCCTCGGCCCTGCCCTGCATCTGCTGGACGTCTCCTCCCGGCTCTGTCGCGCGGCTCTAGTCATCGCCTGTCGGTGAGGTGCTAGCGGTGGCACCTAGGACGACCTACTAGCTGATCGATCGCCTGGACACATCCGCCATGAGCAGCAGTTAGTGATCTCTCTCTATCTAATATATCCTATGATGATCGATCAGTGTCTCTCTCTCTGCCCCCTCATGATCTGGTCAACTCAACCCATCTGAATCGTACGCCTCTTTCAAGTTAGGAGTGAACCTGTTGCATCTTGCGAGCCATGAATTGCATCGACTTGTATTTGTATCCCCTGCGACTAAAGCCTGCCCTACGCTCGTTTCCTTCTCGTTCTGCTCTTCAGAGGACTACTACGTTGGCCACCCAGCCACGTACACGGCGCCGGCGCCCGGAACGAAGCAAGCACCTCTGCAGGTCGCCGCCGGCGGTGAGCAGACTCCAGTGAGCACCACCCAAACTCCTGGTCCGTCCGTGCATCATTGCTTGCTCACTTTGTTACTGACGATTCATTTGAGATCCATGAACTAGATAGCTGTGTAAAGCTCTCGCTCTCGACTTGCTCTGTTGTGAAATATTCGTGTTTGCAGGAGCAACGCACAATTACTTCGTGGGTCACCCGGTGAACCCTGAGAAGACGCCGACGGCACAACCAGCACATCCAGCTGCGCCTCCACCGCCTGCTCAGAAGAAGAGATCATCAAGCTTGCTGGCCAGATGGTAGGTAATTCGACTACTGATTGGCCGTCAGAGCAACTTTCCTACCTACGGATACCATTCGAGCTCGCATGGGCTAATTTGTTCTTTGTTTTTTCTACTGCTAGTGCTGAATTGATTAGCGATGATACATAATCTCTCTTTCTTCTCCGTCTCCGGCTGCAGGTTCCCATGCGTCTGCGGTAGTCGAGCTCCTGAGCAATAGGGTCGAGAGCTGTTGCGGCGGAGCGTAGTCAGTCAACGGGTGGATGGGGAGGAGCTTCATTCTGTACCTGAATTGCATTATTGTCCTACGAAAGAAGCTGATATTTTTCCTTCTACGCTTGATAATGGAAGCACAATTATTGAAGATTCAATCAAACTGCAAACTCAAATACAGTGGTTCCTTTTTTTCCTTACAAGAGCCATTGACTTTTTCTAGAATATCGCTTTAGCTATCAATATAATGCTTTTTGTGATTTAAAAATGTGAATTTAGTAATTGTAGTTTAAAAATGCGAATTTCTAGAATAACGCTTTAGTAAAAGTAGTGAAGCCAGAATAAAAAAAAAGTTGTGAAGCCAAACAAAGTTCTACTCGAAACATTACATGATCTATACGTAGGAAAAAGATGAACGGGTTATTTTAAAAATTGACTTTGAAAAGACTTATGATAAAGTTAATTGGACCTTTCTACAACAAACTCTTCGAATGAAAGGTTTTTCACAAAAATAGTGTAGTTGGATGCGATCCTTTTATACAAGGTGGTAACGGGAATTAAGGTTAATGACGAAATAGGCCCTACATCTAAAAAAAGGCCTTAGGCAAGGTGATCCATTGTCTTCTATACTATTTAACATAGTGATCAACATGTTGGCTATCATTTTTGCCAGGGCCAAAGAGGATGGACAGATAAAAGGGGTAGTATCTCATCTGGTGGAAGACGTGTTGTCTATCTTGCAATACGTGGATGACACCGTGTTACTTTTAGATCTTGATATTGAACAAGCACATAACATGAAACTGCATCTCTGCACGTTTGAACAATTATAAGGACTTAAAATCAACTTCCACAAGAGAGAAATATGTTGCTTTGGTGAAGCAAAAAAATAATGAAGAGGTTTATTCCCATCTTTTTGTCAGCAAGTTAGGTACTTACCCTTTTCGTTACCTTGATATCCCAATGATTTACCATAAGTTAGATAATAAAGACAGGATGAAAGTAGAAGAATGAATAAAAAAAGACTAAGCAATTGGAAAGGCAAGCGTTTGTCTGTCGGAGGTAGAATAGTGCTGATTAACTTAGTGCTAGTAAGCCTTCCGATGTTTATGCTCTATTTCTTTGAGATCACTAGAGGTGTTTTGGAAGAAAATTGAGTACTACAGATTAAGATTATTTTTGGTGAAATGATTACCACAAAAGAAATTGAGTCCTACTGCTTTTGTAGCAAATCTGAAACCATTCGACATCTTTTTTTCAATGCTCGCATGCCTTATTTTTGTAGAGCTCAGTCCATACGGTGCTAGGAATTAAACTACCTTGAAATGCCCAAAACTATTTAATGATCAGTATTCTTGAAAAGACAAAACTTTTCGATCTTTTCTAGTGACTGGTGTAGCTAGCCATTTTATGGTCAATCTGGATAACAAGGAATGAAGCTGCTTTTGACAAATGTCAATCCAGCTTCGGTGCGGACCCATTTATAACCGTGTGAAAATCAACAAGCGCTCATGTTGGGGCTTGACGTAACTCGAAGACCGTAGAATTGAGCCTTTTTGCATCCTCCAGATGGTCTTCAAAATCTAGAATTGGGTCTTGAGTTTATTTTAAAATTTTGTGAGTGTCTTAGGGAGCTGGGTTGTAATAAGTTGTTCTGATTCCACTTTGACGGGGATAAAGTCGAATTCTTTCTATTGTGTAAAAATAGACACTACATAGCATTCTAGGACAGAGGGAGTAGTCCATTCTAATCTTTCCCAATAAGAAAATCATTGCACTTAAAAATTTAAAATTCTAAGTCTCATAAAATTCTTCAACTAAAGTAACAAGGCTTGGCTATTGAAGAAAATTGTCTAAAAAAGATCAATAATATTGGCCATACGCAAAATATACCGTGAAAATATTCAGAATCGGCCGTAATATTTTGTAACCACGGAGGATGTGGCTAATAGTAGTGGTCATCGCCCGTACGCAAGCGGTTTGACCGTGCAAGGATATTTTCGAAACTATACTACAAGTCTAAAACTGTCCAAACCGTGTGTACGACGTATCGGTATGGTTGGTTTGTCGGAGGTCAGCAATGCACCCAATAACCCGCTGATATTTCGGCCGATGCAATTGATGCTGATGCCTTGTTAACGTAGGCCTCGTTTATCCAAACTTTGGAGGCAAAGTTTGTATAGCAAATGTCCCGTCACACCGTAGCAATTTTGTTTTTATTTGGTAATAATTGTCCAAACATTGATTAATTAGGCTTAAAATATTCGTCTCACAAAGTACAACAAAACTGTGCAATTAGTTTTTGATTTCATCTACATTTAGTACTTCATATATGTGCCGACATTTTGATGTGATGGGGAATTTTTTTTTTGCATAGTGAAATTTAGGATGAATTTGGGTAGGTAAACAAGGCCGTAGGCCCCTGTCGCTTGGACAAGGCGTTGTCCAAGATTCTGCTGTCCAGACCTCTTTGCCAATCTCAAATTCGCAACAGCAGAGCTAGTGGCAGATTCCACGGCTAGCTAGGGGTGCAGTTGGATACTCATTATTTTTTGAGCCAAGGTAAAGGTTGTTTCGGATAATTGTGCCGGAGCTGAATCATTGCCAGCCTGGCGAGCTCTCTCTCTCTGTCCGACTGTCCCTGTTTGAAAAGTCTTTCTCTCCCTCTTCTTTACTTGGAGCCGTCTCGGTCGTCTCGTCTGTCCTTCTGGCATTCTTGGCCGGCTCGTGTCTTGCCAGCCGCTATCGCCAGCCGCGCCGGGACTAGAGGCTAGGCTAGCTAGGGGGCAAGACCGGAAGAGGCCGCCGGCAGATCCGCCATGAGCAGCGACCAGAAGAGCGATGTTCCTGGTACTATCTCTCTCTAACTAGTCAGCTCTTCTATTATCGATGATCCTTCCGCTTCTGCGAGAGATGAATACACAGAACTCTGTTACCTTAATCCTCTGTCGGTGCAGGAGGCTACTTCGTAGGCCGTCCAACCAACCACGCCGCCGAGCAGACGGAACAACCACCGCACGCCGGCGGCGAGCAGAACCCGGCGACCGCGCAAACTCCTGGCGGTAGGTTCATTCTTTGCCTGTTCAACTCAATTCTTATAGCGTTGTTCTGTTCAGTTTGCTGGATTTCCCGTCCTCTTGGCAAATTAAAACTGGACACCCATTTAATTTATTTGTTTCTCCGAATGTAAGATTACTTCGTTGGGCGTCCGGGGAGCCATCACAAGCAGCAACAAGAGGCAGTGCCGCAGCAAGCCACTAAGCAGAGCACACCAAGCTTCTTGGCCAAATGGTAATCCTAATCTCTGATTAGCACTATATATATATATATATATATATATATATATATATATATATATATATATATATATATATATATATATATATATATATATATATATATATATATATAGAACTGATACCTTGTAGCTGGCTACACAATAATTTATTCTGTAGCCAGACCCAACGCGCTTGTCTGATGCAGCCTAAAGAGACCGTCCCACCAAACCGACGCGCATGCACTCCATTATCATAGGACCAGGCTCATCATCGCCTGGCCACCCAGGCGCATGTACACCATTGTTAGCATTAATGACTTGACCCAAATTACGTTTACATATAGTTGCCTTCAGAAATTTGAGACCGCTTTCATTGTGGCCGGAGACGCAGATAGCATCGCAATTTCTGTGGCCGCCGGACACCGCTCCCGCCGGCGTGGCCAGATGCGCCCTCGATCCAGCCTAATAGTCTTCCATGCGATTCAGCTTGCCTGACCATGCGATTCAGCTTTGCCTGTTTGATGAAGTGCGACGGCTTGAGTGCATTTTCTGGCGGACGAGCAGCTTCTGTTGATCCAATTCATGGTATGTTATAGATGATCCCTACCTTGTTTATCTTCGAAGTGGTTTACTGCTTTTTATGTTTTGAGTAGATCGAGATGAAAATTCGTCGCTCCCTGTGTGCGAGTCTCGAAACATCTGGGCTGCATGCATCTATGACATATCCCAATTTGCTTGCTCTACCTGCATGCAAATTGAAACAGGCAAATCCTTAATTTTTGTTGGTGAGTCCTCAATTTCTTGGAGTTATTTACTATTTCGCACACTTCTTGCGGATTGAAAATTGATTTGGTCTTGCAGATCTATTCTATAAAGGAGCTTCGGCATCAGGAGATCAAAGAGATATATACTAGTTTCCGTTTTGTTATCTTCAATCTTTTGACGTTATAGTAATTTAATATAGTATTTTTTTTTCAAGAGATGAAGCCTTTCACAGTGAGTAGGGGAGATTAAAATCGTGTATCCTCTCAACACATTGTTATCGTAATTTCGTAGAAACATGAGATTTTTCTGTAAGATGTAGCTGCAAGTAAATGTGTACTGGTTATCGTAATTTCTTATATAGATTTTTTTATTACATGGTTCATCGCTCGCCGTTTTGATTATTACTGAGCTAATTTTTTTGAATTTTTTTCCCACAACGGACGAACCAAATTTATGGTAAAGGACGTCAAATTATAGTAACTACACGGTACCAATTATATATACAATGCCTCGATACGACGTTACAATGCCTCGATACGAAACAAAGGACGACATCAAATTACGGTAACTCATATTTTAAATAGTAACTACAAAAAATTATAGTAACTACACTATAACATCATGCCAGATTATAGTAACCTATCCGAATTATCTAACCACTAGAATTCTCGTAACTATCTTTTTCTTTGAAAGGAAAATTCTCGTAACTATCTTAATCTTAATAATACAGCAACTTTGCTTTATGTCACATAATATTTAAACTACTATAATGATTCAATATAAACTTATCGTCAATGTGATTCTATTTTGAAATTTGATGTCTAATTGTGGTAACTCCTCATAAATTTGAATTACCGGAAAATTTTCATGGTACAGTTGTGCAGGCTGTATTCTGGTAACCACCTAAATATCTTATCTATTTACCATAGTCCATATACAATAGTTTACTGCTTTGTGCATGCATGCACACGCTAATTCACCTGTATGCTCTCGGTATGGTAATTCATGTATTATCGTAACCACTCATTCCACTATATATCTTGCATGCATGCACACGGCAGCTCGCCAGATCCAAAATCACGCCGTGATCATAGAGCCAGCATTAACTCGGCTCATGCAGCCAGGGGTCCCATCTACCCGGCAGTAACTCCCGATCCGGTAAAGGCTCGTGCTTGCGCCGGTTGGCACCGATGGGGTCTGCTTGGTGCGGTAACCTGGTCTTGCTACAAAATAAGGTATTACGTAGCCAGCTATAGAGTATACTCTCCCTATATATATAGACACACACAAGCCACTTACTTAATTAGGCACCATATATCGAGTTGATACTTCGTGAATGATAACTTCACATCGACGTTCTTACTACTCGTTAGTACTAGCAACTGCCGACTGATGAGTGCTTCTAATCTGTTTCTTTCTTCTCTGTCTCCGGTCTGCAGCTGTCCGTGCCTCGCCGGCAGTGGAGCTGCGGAATAGATCAACAACTGCCTCTCGCTGCCCTGCTACTCATTGTTCCACTTTTGATCATCTACACGCATCCTTCAACACTGCCACGTAGTGCAAATTCATCCAACCAGCTGATTTATTCCACCCCCCCCCCCCCCCCCCTCACACGATACTTTCATTTCAAAAACTGTCAGTTGTGTATTACTATTTACTTTGCTTGCGGTTATTGTGAACTTGTACTAATCTTGAATTGCCAATACCGTGTACAAATATATACATGCGTCAAGTTAACTTTGAAGCTCTTTCAGGTCTGTCTTGTACAGATGTTGTGTTCAAACATCTGGATTTCATTTAACCACTTATACTTAATTAAACCATACATAAATCATAAAAGGCGAGGATTTTTTTAACATAATCAAATATATTGCTACTGCCTTCATGTAGCAGAAAAAGGCTGAATCTTAGCAACTAATTTTTTTTGCTGTAGTAACAAGGTAGTTTTTAAGAGTTTGAACACATCATAACACGACACATGCATGTTTAGTAAAAAGGGTAGCTTATTTGTTTAACTTTAGATGTTATGGTACCTATTAAAAGAAACAAAATGGTACTACTTAAATATGAGGTAAGGTCAGTTACAGAATTGTGTCCTTGCACGATCTGAATGCAACTTCTGCTGACATGGTATCTGAATCTGTACTCAGACTTGATCAACGTAGATAAGACAGCTTGTTCCACTGCTGATGTGTTTGACAGATGCAATCTGCTAATCTGAACATGCATGAGACAGGCAGCTGTTTCAAAATATGTGTCCAGCTGGAATAAAGAACCTACCAAGTGACATTGTTACACAGTATATATTGGCCCGTTTGGAACAGCTAAGGCTAACTGTTAACTGAATTTAGAAATTAGCTAGCTAAAGTTAGTAAGCTAACTATTAACCAGTGCATGTGTTCCTTTTTTTTCTTTTGGCGATGACTAAGTGACCCTTTTTTTTAATTAGCTTACCGAAGACCGTACCCCGTGAACTTGTAGAAGCTCAATGAATAGAGTTTGATATGTTTAAGTGGTGTAAATTAAGAAAGTACCAGCAACAAAGCTGGCAGTTATGATTTGTGCTGACTTTACTTAGCAATTTGTGTATCTCATGTTCTTGTAAGTTGGCTTACTGGCATAGGAAAGAAAGATAAATTAAATATGCTTGTGGATATATTGAAGCTGTTTCTTGGGAAAGTGAAATGATATTATTTTTGAGGAAAACAGATGAATATATTGATTGCGGGTCTAGACGTTGCTGCAACATGAAGTGGTAGGGGAGATCTTTCATTCAATAAGCTTGACCCTATAATAATTAATGGATGGCTAAGGGTCTGTTTGGATCCGATTCTCTAAACTTTAGAGCTAAAGTTTTTAAACAGGTGATCTAAAGTTAGCACTAAACTTTATCCCACCTCACATTAGAGTTTTAGATCTAAAACTGAGCTAAAGTGATATAAAGTTTAGAGAAGGGGTCCAAACAGTCCCTAAGTGCATAACTTATGCATTGACTAGAATAAAAAAATCCTTTTTTCTGAGAAAGATCTTTTTGCTGGATGGTCGAACAATAAAAAAACTATATTTTTTCTTATTACTTCATTTGTGTTCTCATTGTTCCTCTATTCTTAGCTATATGTTTATGAAGTACATATTTAAACCGAGCTGTGTGTTTATAATAAGGTTGGAAAGTTTTTCTCCTTTTTTCGTTAAAAAAATGCATGCGAGTAGCATGCGGGCAACTACTTTTTGAGGAGGACTACCTTTCAAGAAAAGAAGTTCCATGCTTTTGGTATATTGTTTTTTATATAATTTTATGTTCTCAATGTTGCAGATGATTCTGCTGGGAATGTGGTAACAACTAATATTTCTATAGAACTCCAACTGAAATTAGAAATATTTTGGCATTTTGAAGAGGCACTAACTATGTGCTTAATAGGGACACATAGAATTTTTACAGTTTGCTGCATGTATATGTTATGACATCGTATGTGTGGTTTTAAGAAAGATTTTGTTTGCAAATTATTAAAGCCAATTCAAAGATAAAGGCACATGTGCCATTATTTTTACTCTGATACATGCACAGTGTACATAACAAAACTTTTGATTGATGCATATAGCTAGTTTGTCTATGCACTAATGCAAGTGGGTCCACCCATGACTATCAACTAATTAACGTGATCTAGTTTTTTTTGCTCAAAAACAATTATAGGAGATGGTAATGAAATAAGTAAAAAAACACTTTAGTTGAGTGGGCTTGTTTAAGTGGCACATTTCACTACCACAAAACCTCTCTAATTAATAAAGACTAGCGTGTTAAGATACCTGTTTCTGAAAATTGCTGTTAATAGAAGTGGCCATTTGGAGGGTCCATCTCTAAAAATATATTAATAGAGGTGGACATCTAAGGGGCCGTCTCTAAAAATAATTACATCAAAAAACAACTCATAACTTTTTAATATGAAGTCAGATGACGACAAACTTTATATCCAAATTATAGCTCTCTATGAGATTTATAGTTTATAGTTTATAAGTGTTTGATTTGAAAATATTTTAAAATTTAAAGTTTAAAATTTTCAAACAAACTTGGATGTTGACATGGTCTATACTAAAGTTGTAGTTCTCAATAAAATCTACATCTTTATAGTTGAAAAGTTTTTTATTTAAAGTTCTTTAAAGTACAAAATATATGTTTTGAGTTCATATATTTTGAAAGTCAAAATTTAGAATTTCCAAATGACCTTCAATGTTCACAAGGTTAATAACAAAGTTGCAATGGTCGAGCTAATCTACATGTATACTATTGATAAGCTTTTATTTGAATTTTTCAGTGCCTCAAATATTTGTTTTGAATTCTCAATGATATTCAAACTTTTGAAATTTTGAAACAATCTTGGATTGAGACACATCCTATACCAAAGTTGTAGTGCTTGGCAAGATTTTAAACTTTGTAATTAAAACTTTTTTCATTTGAGTTTATTCAATAACCAAAATATTCAATACAAGATTATAAAGTGTTAATAAAAAAAAGGCAACATCCTGTATATACTTACAAATGAGTGTGTGGTGTACAGGTAGGGGGTGTTACTATTTACTAGTAGACGATTGAGCCCTGAGAAACACATAATTATTTATTTTTTTAGGAGTTCTAGAAACCATTAACAGAGGCGGGCTTAATATAGAGATGGAATTTTTTATTTTTTAGGTTTTCTAGAAACCATTAACAAAGGCGGGCTTAGCACAAAAACATGAACTTTTAGATGGCTACCTCTATTAATCGATTTTCTGAGACAGTCATACTGATCGCCATTAAGAGTAATAATTGGTTAGAGGCAGTCGGCTTGCCTGCATCAGAAAATAGAAAAAAACACCCATCTCTAAAAATCTTCTTTGTAGTAGTGTTGCCTCCATTCTATATTGTCGATCCTTTAGTTTCTTGTAATTGCGAGAAAGACATGCACTAACGCAAAACACAAACCCATCACCTTCACATCACAAAAATGTGTACTCCATATCACAAACATAGGGACATGCATGCACATGCTGAACGCACTCTTGTTCCTGTAAATAGGTGGACATCTCAGTTTGTACATCAGTAATGAAATCCTATTTCCACGGCTTACCTCCCAGGACGATTGTTCTGTTTGTCAACTAATTTTGGAAAATATGACAAGTGCAAAGTAAAAAAAACACAAATCTGGCCTTCAAATGGCCCCAAGAAACCAAATTCTTGTATGCAATGTCAAACTTGTCTCGTATTAGTGAACATTACAGCCACAGAATGTGTGGCTACCTACCAAGCACTCATGACCCTATTAGCTTTAAGAAGTGGGCACAATCCATAGAATAATAAAAATACGTTTATAAATTGTGTTAAACTTTTCCTTATGATAAATAATAGCTGCTCAAATTTGAGTTGAATAGTTTAATAAAACATGTGTCATGGTTAAGCCGGTTTGTAAGATAAAATTGGAAGCATAATAAGAGGGAAATTTGGATATTGAATTCTTGTGTTATAAAACAACAAAGTAACCGAATTGAAGAGTCCTTTTAGAAGGACACGTACTAAATGAACCCACAAACCAAAGCTAGGAAGTAAGGGACTGTTTGGTTGGTAACTAGCAGTCAGGCAAAGATCTGAACCCAGGCTATCAAAATCTAGCAGCCCAGACATCTTGTCCGAGCTAGATAGCTTCTCTGTAGTCCAACCAAACAACCCCTAAGTTATGCAAATCTGAAAGAGAATACACACAAAATATAACAATACGAACAAAAGATCAATATTGTATACACAAGATAATTCAACTGTCGTAGAAATGTAAAGCCACTAAAGCACGTCCTAATCGATAAGAACAGCCAGTTGATTTTTAATAATACTTAAACCACTTAACCACATCCTAATTTTTCTAAAGCGCGCATTAGCACATGTTTCATTAAGTGGAAATGAGAGTTTTACACGTTCCACGGATGGCACAGTGAGAGTCCGTAGCCATCTGGAAATACACATAAACAAAAATCACCAACTAGTGGTGCAAAGGCTAGGTTGTCCTAAGTGATAACCACATCCTAATCAGTGGGTTGTTCCTGACAGCAACGGTTGGTAGGAGTGGTAGGACCCGGCCGGTTCCACCCACGGCATCGAACATCATTGGCCCCTACACCTGCGCAGAAAACGTGCCGACGGCGACTGCACCAGCACCACCCGGTTGGTGTGGCCCGTAGACTTTGCCAGGTCTTGATCCTAGACAATTCAGGATATTTTTTAGATTGCGATTACAAAATGGGAGTTGGGTGCAGAAGACTTGGCCCACAAATTAAAAAGAAAGAAGTAGAGTACGCAATGAAAGACTGTAGGTGCTGTCATATATGCATCTCCAAGTCATGGTCTTCGCTTCCCATCGTTCGTCGTCGTCCTACCGTCGCCTCAGCACACCAGTGAGCTCCGACTCCAAGCGTGAGAGGCCTTGCTAATAGCTCTCCCGGCGATCTGCTGCGATCAACTGCAGGTGCGTAGTACGTCTACTTGCCTGCAACTCATGCCTTAATTTGTTTGTTTGTTGTTCTTAATTGGTCACGGCTTCAACGGGTTGTGTCTCCAGATCGACTCTGCTCTAGCACTGTTCATCGTTCACTCCCCTAGCTACTCCTCTATGCAAAAGTCTGCAACTCTGGATATCACGGTCAACTATGGCCCCGTTCGGCTGGAATTATAAGCCGGCTGAAAAACACTGTTGGCTGATTTTTTATGAGAGAAAAATACTGTTTCGGCTGAAAAAATAAGCTGAATAAGACGGATTATAAGCCAAATAAACAAGGCCATATAGTTCACCGTACTGTATCCACTGTATCTCCGATTTCAAGATCACTGTCCTTTCGCCCTTGGTTGCAAACCGTAGCTGTCGAGCAATTAGGTTGACTTAATTAACACCAGAGGTTCAGATTCAGGTTCTGACTCTTGAGTCCATTCCAGCCTACCTTTCTGTTACTTGATTCGGTATCAGTGTCGCGAATAAATCCTAAACTTCCCGTTAACTTCGACTTCGCCTGGTGGATTTGGGTACTTACGATGGTCCGCGGATCAGATGTGGTACTGGTCTCATCTCTCATGACCTTAGTTAGAGCCGGCATGAGAAGTAGACTTGAGGGGTTCTTCCTTCCGTCGTTATCAGCCTGTGGGCTGTGGCAGCCCATCTGTGGGCCGAATCAGCCTCTTGTGCTCTTTGGTGGCCCACATGATGACCATCCTTCCAGTTTCAGTCCATCCCTCCCTCCCCAGTCCCCACACCACTCCTTGCTGTCCTACTCCTGCGTCAT
The DNA here is from genome assembly GCA_038087645.1 of Saccharum hybrid cultivar R570. Taxonomy (NCBI): domain Eukaryota; kingdom Viridiplantae; phylum Streptophyta; class Magnoliopsida; order Poales; family Poaceae; genus Saccharum; species Saccharum hybrid cultivar. The sequence goes on from JAQSUU010000558.1 coordinate 26,410,486, forward strand.
CCACTCATCTCGACGAAATGCGCCGCCGAGATCAACGGGCTACGGCTGCGCGCCGGCACGGCCAAGCGCGGCAGCGGCGCGTGCGTCGAAGCTGGAGAGCCGGAGATGCGTGCATTTCTCATGCCCTAACCGCGTCTTACTCTTCTTACCTCTTACCTCTGCACTTTTCGCTGCCTGCTCACCTCCTCCGCCCCCTTGAAAATGCCGCAGGTTTGCCGGATTCATCCCCCCGTCCCGCTCCGCTCTGGGCTAAGGTTCCAGCAGGTGCGCATTTGCTTGTCAAACGAGCCAACACTGCCCTATGTTTTGTTCTTCCACTCACCACAGTGGTAGCAGCCTGTGTCCCTGTTTTTTTTGTGGATGCAAATGAGATAATTTTGATGGACATTACGGACCATGTTGTCAGCAATCCTATTGGGCTAGTTTTATGCTCTCTGTCAGACACAACGTTAAGTTCAATTTTCCTGATCGCATATCAACTGAGTCTAGGCTCTAGGCAGGGACCTGCTTCAGGAAACGTCGCCCTGAATCTGAAACTAGCACGGACATCAATTGATGGTCCTTCCATGGTTGCCCGGATCTGTTTATCCTTCAGAAAATTTACAAGCAAATAAACATATATGTTACAATTGCGGATGTCTAGAAAATGGGGTAGCAACTCTGGATCTTCTGTCCACCTGCCCTGCGTCCTGCCAGTGGCTCTTTATATGGTTTTGCCTTGTTATGAGCCGTTGGTTTCGCAATGTTTCATTTATAATACTATATGCTGATAATTGCTACATGTCTTTTTATAGATAGATTATGTCTAAAAAAGTAAGTACGTGTTAGATTCCACTATTTTAATTACCTCTTCAGGAAAATGAGGCAAACATTTCTCTTCTATGCCAAATTATATTTGATGAGGTCCATTTAGCCATTTGGGAATTGCATACGGCACTGATACATGTGCAATACATTATACTTTAAAGTTTCCTGTCATATATGCTTTATGATTTGCCAACACAAAACCCATTTGCTGAAAAATAATGAGGCAGAGTAGAATCAACAAGAACAGGGGGAATTGTTTTTTTTTAACCTATGAGTGACTGCATGAGTTCAGCTGGTATCTTTCAATTTTAATTTGCTTTACCTACAATATGACCTGCTGTCTTTGTTGTTCAGCAGCAAACTTATGGCAGAAGCAGTGCTCCTTGCTGTCACTAAGATTGGTTCCGTTCTTGGAGATGAAGTTGCCAAGGCCATTATAAATAAGCTGTCTGAAAAAGTTCATGATCTGAAGGAACTCCCACGGAAAGTGGAACAAATAAGGAAGAAACTGACAATCATGAGCAAAGTTATACAGCAGATTGGCACAGTCTACCTTACAGATGAGCTTGTCAAGAGTTGGATTGGGGAGGTCCGGAAGGTGGCTTACCGTGTTGAGGATGTAGTAGACAAATACTCATACCATCTTCTTCAACTAGAGGAAGAAGGGTTCCTGAAGAAGTATTTCGTCAAGGGTACCCACTATGTCCGTGTTTTCAGTGAAATTGTTGATGAGGTAGCGGAGATAGAAGGGGAGATTCAGCAAGTTATTGAGTTGAAGGATCAGTGGTTGCAACCATCCCAGCTTGTCCCTCACCATGACCAACTCGCTGAGATCGAAAGACAGCGTTCCCAAGACAGCTTCCCAGAATTTGTCAAAGATGAAGATCTAGTAGGAATTGAAGAAAATAGAAAATTGCTGACTGGATGGATTTACTCAGAAGAGCAGGCTAGCACGGTGATAACAGTTTCTGGTATGGGTGGACTGGGAAAATCTACACTGGTTACAAATATTTATGAACGTGAAAAGGTCAACTTCCCGGTACATGCTTGGATCGTTGTGTCACAGATCTACACAGTCGAGTCTCTGCTGAGAAAGCTACTCTGGAAGATAGGGCATATGGAACCACCAATGCCAAGAGATATTGACAAAATGGATGTACATGACTTGAAGGAAGAAATAAAGAGAAAACTCCAAAATAGAAAATGCTTGATTGTATTGGATGATGTTTGGGAGCAAGAAGTATACTTCAAAATACATGATGTTTTCCAGACGCTCCAAGAAAGCCACATCATCATTACAACACGAAAGGACCATGTTGGTGCTATTGCTTCCTTTGGCCACCATCTTGAGCTCCAACCGTTGTGTGGGCCTGATGCATTTGAACTTTTCTGTAGAAGGGCTTTTCACAGCAAGAAGGACCACAAATGCCCCGAGGAGCTTCAGGAAATTGCTGGTGAAATAGTGAAAAGGTGTCAGGGCCTGCCGCTAGCAGTTGTTACAATCGGCAGCTTGTTGTCATCAAGACCACAAATAAACATTTGGAATCAAACATACAACCAGCTTCGGAGTGAGTTGTCAACCAATGATCATGTCCGAGCAATCTTAAATCTAAGCTACCATGACCTATCTGGAGACCTCAGAAACTGCTTCTTGTATTGCAGCTTGTTTCCTGAAGACTACCCCATGTCACGCGAAACCCTTGTGCGGCTTTGGGTTGCAGAAGGTTTTGTTCTGAGTAAAGAAAAGAATACACCAGAGGAGGTGGCTGAGGGAAATCTCATGGAACTGATCCACCGTAATATGCTTGAAGTTGTAGACTATGATGAGCTTGGCAGGGTTAGCACTTGCAAGATGCATGATATCATGCGGGACCTGGCACTTTGTGTTGCCAAAGAAGAGAAGTTTGGTTCTGCAAACGAGTATGGTGAACTGATACAGGTGGACAAGAATGTTCGTCGCTTGTCCTTATGTGGGTGGAATGTTAATGCAGCACCTAAGGTTAAATTTCCATGTCTGCGAACTCTTGTGGCCCAGGGAATAATTTCATTCTCCCCTGACATGATATCCTCAATTATGTCTCAATCAAGCTATTTGACAGTTCTTGAGCTGCAAGATTCTGAGATCACTGAGGTTCCAACATTTATAGGAAATCTCTTTAACCTTCGGTATATTGGGTTAAGGCGCACCAAAGTCAAGTCACTCCCAGAGTCCATTGAGAAGCTCTTCAACCTCCACACTCTGGACATCAAACAAACTCAAATAGAGAAACTACCACGAGGGATTGTTAAGGTCAAGAAGCTAAGGCACCTTTTGGCTGACAGGTTTGCTGATGAGAAGCAGACAGAGTTCAGATATTTCATCGGAGTGGAAGCACCTAAAGGTCTGTTGAACCTGGAAGAACTACAGACTCTTGAGACAGTGCAGGCGAGCAAAGACTTGGCTGAACAGCTGAAGAAACTGATGCAGCTCAGAAGCATATGGATCGACAATGTTAGTGCTGAAGATTGTGCTAATCTTTTTGCGACCCTTTCGACAATGCCACTTCTTTCCAGCCTCCTAATCTCTGCAAGAGATGTGAATGAGACACTTTGCCTCGAAGCCCTTGCGCCGAAATTTCCCAAGCTCCACAGACTAATTGTAAGGGGGCGCTGGGCTGATGAGACACTGGAGTATCCAATATTTCGCAACCATGGGAAACATCTAAAATATTTAGCGCTTAGCTGGTGTCAGCTTGGTGAAGATCCACTGGGGGTCCTTGCTCCACACGTGCCAAACCTCACTTATTTGAGCTTTAACAGGGTGAATAGTGCAAGCACTTTGGTTCTTTCTGCAGGGTGCTTTCCTAACCTGAAAACACTAGTCCTGAAGAAAATGCCTAAGGTCGAGCAGCTGGAGATTGGACATGGTGCTCTTCCATGCATCGAAGGTTTGTACATCATGTCCCTAGCGCAGCTGGATAAGGTCCCTCAAGGCATCGAATCACTTCTCTCCCTCAAGAAGCTTTGGCTTCTGTACCTGCACGCGGAGTTTAGGACTCAGTGGCTGACGAATGGGATGCACCAGAAGATGCAGCATGTTCCAGAGATTCGCGTCTAGGACAGGGGACAGCCAGATGGTTATTTCTGCAGTACTATGCTTGTATGGTGTGTCTGTGAAAGAACTATGTTTTTTTTTGTACTTTTTAATCCCTTTTCTTCCATTAAGTCATGAATTGTTGCTACTGTTACACTTATATCTGGATTGTACTTGCAGACTCAAACGCGTTGTGTTGGTTCAGTTGCTTTAAGAATGTTTGTTCGTTCAAGACATTTGCCTTCTGTATTGAACTTCATGCAAATGATGTTATGAGCAAACTTGCATCTCCATGTATATTGTTTTTTTATGGATTCCCATATCATCACATATCTGATCGGCTTAAAACTAGGTTGTATATGAGAATGGGAGAAAATCATATTGGTGATACATCGGCTTGGCTGCATAGTGCTGACTGGTGTTTTATTGACCATTTTAAGTTTAGGGGAAAGCTTCCACACTCCTTCTAATTTATTGAAGTACAATGCTGACCTTTTTTTTGTTTGAAAATGTACTGAAAATGTACAAACATTAGGATAATGTTGAATCCATATACCTTATGGTATAAATTTTTCAGACCAAATTTCAATGTTGGGTTTTCATCCGTATTAGAAAAATGTAGGAGAAGTCCAAATTACTCCCCTTAAGTATAGCATATATCCAGATAACCTCCTATACTAACATGTGGTTCAATTTATTCCCTCCAACTTTGGTCCAATTTACACCTTAAAAAGAATTTTCTTTTTTATTTCTCTATGTACAAATTATGTTTTAGTTTCAAATTTTGTGAAGTGATAGAAGACATCATATTTTCTGTTAGAAAAATGCATTATGAATTTTTTAAATTATGTTTTGTATGATATTGTATCTGTAGTGTTTATTTATTATTAAATTTCTAAGCTATCAAAATAGTGACAAAAAAGTAAGATAGATTTTTCTAATATAACAATCACCTCACAAACATTTGATATTAAAACTCAACTTATACATGAAGAAACAAAAATAATTATCCTGTTAAGGTGTAAATTAGACCGACTAAAATAGCTGGAGGAAGTAAATTGCACCAAACGCCGGACACAGAAGAAACTTGGAGTTAGTAATTTCGACTTTTTCTAAAAATGTATGTTGGGCTCTCTAGTGTTGTAACTGCAGCTACCAGTACCAGCCTTGGAGTCTGGCGTCAGGTCTCTTCACCGTCTGAGAGCTCTGCACCTGTAGTAGCCCCACAGCAAAATAATTTCAGGAGTGGAGACGGAGGAGGAGCTCTCGTAAAGGGGCTGTCGAAATCAGAGGAGATGACGGCGTGGGGCGTCGGCGCATCGCTCGGTGGCGGCGACATTATGCGCACGGAGGATGAGGAAGATGCGGGGACGATGGGGTGCGCCACTGGCAGGATGCGGATTGCGGGCACATAGTTGTGGCTAGATTTTTCGTAGTCCGCCGCCGCCGGGCTGGCAGCAGGGGACTGGAACGACAGGCGGCCAAGAGTGCCGCATCGCACATTCGCGCTGACGCTGAAACCCCACGGTTTGGAACTCAGGAGATTGCCCACTCCCATCTCTGATCACTCCAGTGTGATCCCTTTTGCGTTGGTTCCAATCAAAAACTATTCAACCGAAAACCATATCCCAAATGAACAGAACAAATCTCCAAATCATCCTTGGCGGCTTTGCTCATGATTATGTTGCAGTGATCAGTAGTAATCAGTAGAAGGTCTCAAGCGTTTTTTTTCCCATATATGTCCAGTAAATCATCAAATGAACCATCTTCATTTATTACATATTCTAAAGGGAAAAGGGAAAAGAGTGTTCAGACCTGCAGCAATATGTGCAGGAACGAATCCTGGTTTACATACCATTATCTTGAGTACTAAATTCATATACGATGGAAAAAGGATTGTAACCATGACTCCAGAGTGGAGTCATTTAAACAGTATAATGAACGTATTTGATTAGATAGTTTAGTGATCCATAATGGAGGAGATTTAGTGACTTGCATCAGGAGCACAGTTTAGCTGATGTCCACATAAATAGCTTTTGTTGTGAATGCTAGTTGGTGGCGATGATAGTGTGTACTACCACGACAGATTGAGAGATCCTTCTGTTGTGAATGCTGCCCGTGTTTGATGGATGAACGCAGTGCAGTGTGCAGACCAGCTAGGAAGGAGCCCTGCCCCCTGCCCAGCCCATGCAGCTCTCTCGCAATTCCAGTAGTAGAATAGAAGAAGTCAATGATGTGAAGCCTTGCACAAGCGAAACCTGTAGTTGCCACAGAACTGCACAGCACCCAGATAAAATAAGGGAGTTGCTATACCTTAGTTGTCTGAATTTTTGGTAAGTTTCAGGCAACAACTCGCAAGAGACAACTAATAAAATTAAAAGAACAACTACAGTGAACAACTTTTTTAGCGAAATAGCAATAAAATTGCATGTTATCTGAGAAAAAAAAACAGACATCTAAGATATAGGGGAAGTGATAAAATAAACAAGGCGGCAGCAGTAGGTAATGTGCAGAGCCTCCGGAACAGGCACCGGTTGCTGAGCAACTAATCGGCATCTCCGTCTGGAACGCCTATTGAAAGTAATGTTATACTATTTTACACCGAGCTGTTATACTGAACAAAATTCAGTAAGGTTCAGTAGTCGTGTTTTAGTATTATTCAGTATTTCGTGGTACTGTGCGTAGTACTGACTGATACTGAACACGGTTCAGTACTACTCAGTATTTTTTTTAGATCAGTTTTGGCTTGTGGTGTACAATAGCGCTGCCATATATATATATATATATATATATATATATATATATATATATATATATATATATATATATATATATATATATATATATATATATATATATATATATATATATATATATATATATATATATATATATATATATAGGGTGAGTTTTCTATACTCCCAGGAGTAGTTACTCCCCCTGAAAGTATACGTACCGTGAAGCCTCCGATAAGTTTAGACGGTGCTTAACGGGCTGAGAAACGTGACCCATTTAGACTTTAGATGGCGGCTGTACAACATGCATATTTTTGTGAAAGTCTAGATAATGACCGTGAAAACCGGATCAGATTGACGCTGGGTTTGTTATATACGTAGGCACGTTTGTATGTTAGTACGTCTACATACTTGCGCCTGTAGATCGAAAGTCATACTTGCGTTCATACTTTTTTTATTAGAGGGTATGTCCATATACACTGAGACAAGTATAGTATGTGAGGATACATGTAGGGTAGTATGTCAATATATATGTATGGTAGTATGCGTTCATACTTTTTTTTATTAGAGAGTATGTCCATATACACTGAGACAAGTATAGTATGTGAGGATACATCTACGGTAGTATGTCAATATATATGTATGGTAGTATGCGTTCATACTTTTTTTTTATTAGAGAGTATGTCCATATACACTAAGGCAAGTATAGTATGTGTGGATACATGTATGGTAGTATGTCCATATATATGTATGGTAGTATGCGTTCATACTTTTTTATAAGAGTATGTCCATATACCAATGGAAGGAGTATGTACTTTAATAAAATAAATTAGTATGCGTACAAGGAAGTGCCTCATAGTATGAGTGTATACTTTATTTTTACTGCATTATATTAGTATGTGTGTATACAAAACTAATGGGTGTATACTTGTTTTTACTGAAGTACAAGGGGGTATACGTACATACTAGAAACTAAAATGTCATCAAATACTTATAATCTTATCTGAGAAAATACCAGGGAACTGTGTCCACCGTACCACCGATCGTCGCACCGTCGCCGATCTTGTCATCCTCACGTGGTTCAGAGTCAGCAAATTAGTAGTGTTGTAGTACCATACTACTCCTGTTCGTCGACTAGATGGAGCGCCATAATCTCTGATCCGATCTGAAACTGGTGGTGCAAAAAAACAGTGCTTAAAAATCCTTATGGAATCTGAATCCATCGTCGTATTCACCGCATAAAAGCTTCGGATACGAGGACTCAAAAATCTGCATTACAGAAAACGAGAAATCTGTTCAAGGAGGCATACCGAGAAAAGGAAGGGATCACTGCAGGTCCGGCTGAATCTCCGTTCCGATCCAGTCTAGGGGGTGATCAAGGACGACAGGGACGCCCTACCACCGTCCGGAGAAGGAAGATAGCCGCAGTCCGCGCGTGGCGGTGGAAGGATGGCCTAGATGCCAGGATCTTGATCGCGGCGTCGTCCGGCGGAGACAAGAGAGAGACGTGTGCAACCCAATCGGCGGCAACCCTGCTTCCGCTCCGTGCAGCACCGTAGGCCACCGGCGTCGGCGCGTCGCCCTGCATCCTTGCCGTGCGGCAGTGTCTGCTCAGCCCGTCTAGATGGGAACGAAGGCTAATGAAGCAGGTATCGCGGGATAGAAAATGATTTTGAATGGAAGTACGTATCTCATCTAGCGAGTGGAACGGAGGAATAATTAATAAATGATTAAAAAATCATTTACTCGATGGGATGACTGGTATGCGCGGTATATCGTATACGTGCTTTATCGGGTTTAATGGTTTGTGATCCACTAACAGCAGTAGCGCGTGGACAAGCCAGTATCGAGTACGGGAGCCCAGAGAGTAGAAAAAATTTAATATATATATATATATATATATATATATATATATATATATATATATATATATATATATATATATATATATATATATATATATATATATATATATATATAGCCGACTCTGTTTTGTTTTCGGAGTAGTACCTTGAGTCGTACTCTTCTGAATTCATGTGCCTTTGTATGTGAATCGAGGTCTCCAAGCTGCTCTATTTGCAAGGCAATTGACAGTTATTGACTTATTGTTTGCTGTAAGTCTAAGGCATAGTCTGTCCGCGAAAGCTCGAAGGAATGCATCCTTGATTATGATCTCCTAGAAGGAAAAAAAAGAGATTATGGATTACTAAGCTCGAGGTTTTTTTTTAATAAATAAAACCTGTGAAAGTTGCCATCTAACTAACTGCTACCAATTTTAACTTCTCCATAGTTGATTTTAGATCCAAATGTTCTAGTATTTCTATAATATAATAATGAGTTTACAATGCAAAATTTTCACATCTCAACTCAATTATTCCGCCACCAAGGTTCTCAGCCCTTTTTCCCTTATTATATATGCTACATGTATGATATGATTAAGGCCTTTATTTCACCTGGTATGATAATATTCTACAACTGCTTTTATCTTATTGTTGTGTGGCCGCCCTGCATTGTTCTCAGATGGCTTTGCTATTTCCATTGCAGATATGCGATTACCACCATAGCTTCGATTGCAATCCATACAACCCATCCATGTCCGACTCCCACCTTCCACTAATCACTGCACTCAGGTTTCATCACGCGTGGTCCGCGGGCGAGCCAATTAGCCAAGGCAGGTAGGTTGTCGGAGCAGATGTGCCTGTGCCCAGTCGGATGTGCGTCGTGCATAATGTCGTACGCAAAGTCACTTAATTAGTAGTAGTATAATCAATTCTAGTGATCTGTTGCAAAAGCAGGAGCAGTACAGAAAAGAAGACAGCGGGGTGCTGCTTACAGGTTGTTCTGGCAGCTAATTCCCATATATACTGGAGTAAACCCACATAACATGGAGAACAAGCTCGGTCGATTAAGTGAGGAACCAAGGAAGCTATCATTCGAATTGATAAAACATATTACAAATAATTTCTCCGAGGAGCTCGGACAGGGTGCGTTTGGACAAGTTTTCAAGGTACCGTAAATCCGTTTCATATTGGCTTTATATACGTTCTTTTATTGTTGTTGTCAAATGAAATATGATGACACAAAAATTCGGTAATGTTCTACGATGAAAACAAATTGGAGTCATATGGAATTGTTAATCATTATTACTACTATCACGAAGTATCCCCTAATAAAGTAAACTGTTTTAAGAAATTTTACCACATGCTCCATAAGTTTTTTCTACGTCTACTCCTTCCATTCTCTTTTATTAGCAAATATGGCCATGTGTTGTAATAGAATTTACATCTTCCATCATCTATTGTAATACGTTTCGGAATTAGACTCCATTCACAGAACGTGTCCTATTCTAACTTGTATGAGTGTAGGGCCATAGTGTTTGGACCACGTTCAGGACAATAAATCAGTTAAGTATTTTAATATCTAATCCATCGCGTACTAATAATATTAGCAAAACTGGTATGGATTTTATGTTCTACAGAGTGGAGGCACACAGACAGGAAAAGAGCGTGTGATGGACCAAAATTTTTAGGAAGAAATTTCTGCTCTTTAATATTAGGTATATAGATAAGGCTCAGTTAAAAAAAACACGATATCCTAAGTTACACTTTGACCATTTATTTATGTTATATTATATTGTAAACATATGATAATTGGATAATCTTACTATTACTAATTAGAGGCTCCAACTGAAGTACCACATTAACTTTCACGAGACGCGTTAGAAAAAAAGATAAATCATAGAAATTTTTCACAATAATCAGAAACATCTGGCCTTTAATCTGATAGACTCTAATTATCATCTCCGATAATAGCCATTGGATCTACTGTAATTTATAAAAAAATTACCCACCTCTGCCATTATGAAAAATACTTAAAGTAACCCCCTAATTGTGCATATAAATTACCCACCTCTGCCATTATGAAAGATAATTCAAAATAACTCCCCAAATTTGTATATAAATTACCCACACTTATCCTTATTACTAATTAGAGGCTCCAACGGAGGCACCACGTTAACTTTCACCAGACGCGCGGAAACATCTGGCCTTTAATTTGATAGACTCTAATTATCATCTCTGATAATAGCCATTAGATCTACTGTAATTTATAAAAAAATTACCCACCTCTGTCATTATGAAAAATACATAAAGTAACCCCCTAATTGTGCATATAAATTACCCACCTCTGCCATTATGAAAGATAATTCAAAATAACCCCCTAAATAAATCTGCCTCCACTGCGACCAATGATCGATGGATTGTGGCGTTGGTGATCAGCATTGGCTGCCTGAGCGCCACACTGATGGTCCACCAAATTTGCTTGGCGAAGGGGCAGGAGACCACTATGTGGTCAATTGTCTCTGATTCCTGATCACAGAGGAAGCATTTGTCATTGGCTTCTAGCCCATGTCGCCGCCGTCGATCCGCTGTCCAGTGTCTCGTAAACAGTAACGCTACAGTTACCATTGGACCTCAAATTAATATATCCTTCCGGACAAAGTTGACATCCACACTTCTGACAAAACCACAGCTTACAGTACTTGCCACAAAATAAATTATCCGTTGATCTTGCAATTTGCAGGGCAATTTCAACAGTTTTGGCGTGAGGTCAAGCAACGCGTGCACAGCCCAGCAGTATGCGTAGCTTGTTTTAGGATAAACCACAAAACCTGCAGGGAACTAATAGTTTGTACAAGCTAAGATGTATAGGCTTCAATTAATTAAATTGAAGGTCATGTACTAAACTAACTAAAACACCAATGTGATGCGCTCATGCGCATAAAATATATATGTAATATATATAAGGCACCATATGTATGAAAATAAAGACTTCAAATATGCAGATCTTGGGGGTTGGTCAGCCGAAGGATTTGCCACATAGCACTCAAAGGAGCCAGCCTTAGATTTTTGCTGCAACTTGCCGAGTTGCCTATGCCTGGCTCAATGTTCTTGTCCTCTTTGGAGTATAGTTGTCCAAACGGGCTTGGCCCAATGGCCTGGCACTGGCCCGGTACGAAAACGGCACGGCCTGACCTCTCCCCTGCCCGTGCCTAGCACGGCCCGGCCCCGTGCCTGTGCCTAGGCCGCAATGCCAGCACGTTGGCACGGCACGGGCATGGCCCGCTCCAACGGCCGGCACGGGGGCGACACGGCTTAGAGCCGTTGGATCAAGCACCCCCCGCTCCTGACCGTTGGATCTAGGGATGGGGGTGGGAGGGCTATATAAGCCGGCCGCTGCTCGCCGCTCCCCCAGCACTGGAACCCTAGCTCATTTCGATTTCCTTCTTTCACTCGCTCGCCGCTCCCCCAGCGCTGGAAACCCTAGCTCCTCTCCTCTCTTCTTCCCGCCGTCCGGTGGCTGGTTGAGGCTGCGGCGGCCGGCACGGGCACATGGCATGGCCTTCTATACCTCTCTTCTTCCTCCCTGACTGGCGATGCAATGTCGTCCTCGAGATCTTGCCCTCATCATCTTTGTCTTGTCTCCATCGTCGACCTCGCCGGACTCCGCCATCTCTGGGGCTCCGCTTGGATGCATTGAGGTACCAGGGTGCCAGATTTGCGCGACGACGACGTCACCTTTGTCTCTGGTGCTCCGGCAAGAGAGGTGAGCCCTAACCCTAGATCTTCTTCTTCGTGATTTCTTCATAAGCTAACCCTAGATCTGTTCTTCTTGGTAGCCGTCGAGGGACCGAAGGCCGGCGACGACAAGATGTCGGACGAGCAGGAGGACATCGGTCACTCCATGACCATCAATGACGAGCTGCGCCTCTGCGGGATGGCCGGAGATGACGAGGACGATGTCGCTGGGGATGCCGAGGAGCTCTTCGGCCATGTTGCTGCCGAGGAGCTCTTGCTCCATACTGCTGTTGACCCACTTCCCGTCGACGAGACAGATGCCCCCACACCAGCCCTCTCGTCCAGGGCGATGCTCAAGCCGGCGACGCCGCTGCTACTGACGGCTCCAGCAGGCCTAACCGCCCTTCTACCTCTGCATGTTGGGAAGACTTCGAGAAGCTCTTCAAGAATGTAAATGGTGTAAATGTCAGGTATGGCGCTCGGTGTCTTCATTGCCGTAAGGAGTATTCTACTCTGTCTAGATTTGGGACTGGCCACCTCCTCCTTCATTAGAAAGTTGCCCTAAAAAGCGTGAGAAATGTTGTATGGCTCAGTCCCACATTACTTTCAATAAGGATGGTACTGTTCGTAATTGGGATTATTCTGCTGAGGTAGCTCGTGTTCAGCTTGTTCGTTTGCTTGCTAGACTAGACCTTCCCCTCCGTATTAGGGAATCTGAGGCATGGGAAGAATACATAAAAACTACTCATAACCGTAGGTATACAACTGTTTCTAGGTGTAACGTCCCGCCTCCTCGAGGCCGGGCCCGCTTACATCTGGCCGCTTTCTAGGATATAGAAAGCCCTCACAGACCAGCACAAGTCTTTTCTGCGCACTTTGTCCTCACTCGTGCGCACCCGGGAAGAACTTCCCGGTCGGTCACCCATCGCTCCAGACCAAACACGCTTAACTTTAGAGTTCTTTCGAGATGGGCTTCCGGAAAAGAAGTTACAACTTGTTGGTATAAGTATCATATTAATCCTGTTAAGCCCTGGGCCGGGATGTTACATCCTCACCCCCTTAAGAGACCGACGTCCTCGTCGGTCAATCCCAAGCCAGGAACGTCCTCTCTTGGCCACGTCCGTGTGTCCAATGCCAGCGCATATGCCATGCTGTGTGACCACTCTGGGTCCACACCAGCCATGCGCACCATGCCTGTGCAACTGCGACACACACGCCCGTGAAAACGCGAGAGTCGGCTCTGATACCATTCAGTAACGTCCCGCCTCCTCGAGGCCGGGCCCGCTTACATCTGACCGCTTTCTAGGATATAGACTGCCCTCACAGACCAGCACAAGTCTTTTCTGCGCACTTTGTCCTCACTCGTGCGCACCCGGGAAGAACTTCCCGGTCGGTCACCTATCGCTCCAGACCAAGCACGCTTAACTTTAGAGTTCTTTCGAGATGGGCTTCCGGAAAAGAAGTTACAACTTGTTGATATGAGTATCATATTAATCCTGTTAAGCCCTGGGCCGGGATGTTACACTAGGCAAACCATAGCTAGAGATCTTTTTAAGTACTTCTCTGATAAGCGTGATACTCTGATAGAGGATTTGAAGAATAATGCAATTTCATCTGTTGCTATTACTTCATATATTTGGTCTGGAAATGCTAAAGAGGATTATTTGAGTGCTGTGAGTCATTACATTAATGCTGATTGACAACTTGAAAAGAGGGTGCTTGGGTTAAGGCTTATTGATGCATCACATAATCCTGAGAACATTGCTGAACATGTTAGTAGTGTGCTTAATGATTATTCTAATAAGATGATGGAAACTAAAACTCTTCTTTTCAAACTGTATCATAAGTATGATAAACTGTATGGCTATGTTAGGGAGAAAAGGGTTGTCCCTCTAAGCCTATCAAGTAAGAAAAGAACAGCTTGGGATGGAATATATGATGATGATGATGGTGATGTGCTTGGAGCTGGCTGTTCTACCCTTCCTCCTAATCTTGATATATCCAGGACTATTCCTACTACCACCTTGCTACATGCAACAAGTTCTTTGTCTAACAGTGGTTCTGAACTTACAGCCTACCTGAACTGTGACACAGTCAATCAGTTAGATGATGACTTCAACATTTTGAACTGGTGGCATCAGCATAAACTAACTTATCTAGTTCTTTCTACCCTTGCTAAAGATGTTTTCAGTGTGCCTGTTTCTACCATTTCTTCAGAAGCTACCTTCAGCACCACTGGCATGATCATTGAAGAACAGCGGCGGAGGCTGAACTCTGAAACTGTGGAGATACTCACATGCATCAAGGACTGGGAAGCTGCAGAGTCAAGGCACAGCATATGGTGGAGGATAAGGAGCTAGAGGAGGTCTTTAAAGAACTCTATCTTGATTAGTCATTTATGTAATGGTTTTGTAATCTTATTGAGACTTCTGGATGCTTTGGACCTTTGGTTGTGGATGTAATGAACAATTAAACTTATGGAGCTAGCTGCACTCTTTTTCCCTGTCTAGGGTTTCTCACAAAGGTGAGTTTTACCTAGACATGTTTTTAATGATGCAGCCATTGCACAGCTCCTTTAATTTGATATTTTGTTATCTATGTTTGTCTTGTGTTCTTTGTGATTTGGTTTGAATTGCTCATTGAATTCTAAATTTTTGAATTGCTCATGTGGTATTAGTGCCCAGGCACGACACTATACCGCTGGACTGCCGTGCCCTGTGGCACGGCACAGCACTATCTAGGTCCTTAGTGTCATGCCTGAGCCAAGGTGCTAGCACGGTGGCACTACACGGCACGGCACAGCTCAGCTACCATGCCTGATAGTGCCGTGCCGTGTAGTGCCCGTGCCGCCCGTTTGGACAACTATACTTTGGAGGCTGCTTCGCCGTATCATTGGCTCAAGCACATTAGAAGAGAGAGAAAATTAGAACTCTAATTAAGCACTAACCTATCGTTAAAACTTCAAAAAATATTTGGAATAGTATTTTCTTACTTTCTACAGCCTGTCCAGTGGAGGAATTGAAATCAAAACCTTCCTTATTTGGGAGGTGCCCTCCCTTTCTTCCTCTCTTGAGTAAGCATTAGCCCTATAAATACATAAGTAGAGGCGGCTGTTTTCAGTCGCACCTACAAATAGATCAGCAGAGGTAGCTGGTAATACTAGCCGCCCCCTGAAAATACACCCATTTTCAGGTGTGGCTGGTATTATCAGCCGTCTCTACTAATCTATTTACAGGGGCGGCTGGTCTAGTGGGACCTGAGCATACCTACTGTAGGGGGCGGCTGATGAGTGAGTCGCCCCAACTGAAAAAGCAGGTGCTATAAATCATTTCTATATTAGTGGGATATTTGTATTGTTATCCTCCGCAACGAACGTTGTGGAGAGCAGAGACACGTTAACTAGCGATAATGTTGTACACAACACATCCTTTGTCAACGAGAGTCGTTCTCAAAACAGTGCAATTTTAGTTTCTTCTTTAGTTAAACCATTCCAACTTTAATTAAAACAAACTTTATCGATGATAGTATGAAGTACGAACATTTATGACACCAATGTATATAGTATCAAATATATTTTATTATGAACTTAATTGTAACTATGTGGTATAATAGAAGTTGGTATTTTGATGAAATCTAAAATAGTTCGAATTATGATAAAGATATAATTGCATTTTTCTTTAAGATGGTGTGATACTAATAAAGAGATGAACAACATATTAAGCTCTTGTTTAAGGGTTAGACTATAGTAGAAAAGAGACTATTATTACCTGTTGCCCAGGATCGGAATATACACTATCATTAATAGCAACAGGAGATACACATAAGCTTTAAAATATACAACTCTATTAGAGAAGTTAACTTTAATGTAGAGTGTACTGTATTGTCAACCATTTCGAGAGGCTCTTAGAGTATGGGCACACCTCGAGCCTATTTCTTATTCTGTGACTCACTTATGCTATGTTAAAGACACATACATGACACTCCATGACACATTCTCTCTTTTCGGATATTAAAATTTCACCGGATGAGTACATGGCTATGTGTGTCCAAGACACATATGGTTTGACATGGCTAGAAATACACGTCGTGTCCATTTTTGTGATACGAATATAAGCCATCTTGCATAGAAATGGAATTTTTGAACATATATCTTATATTAATGTGAATGTAAATTTAAAACAACTCAACTTGCCTCATCAGTTTGCTATCTTACTCTAGTCCAGCTAATCTAACTTGTCGCCGGTTCGTAGCAAAGGCGTCGAGATACAGGAAGGCCCTAGTAGTTAAAAATTTACTACAAAAATGTAAACCGCGCGCGCTTCCCCAGCTGTCCTCGTTCCTTTATAAACCACGTCCATCTATCTCACCCCCCGCAAAGTCGCAAACCACTCCACCACCACCTTCTTCTTCCTCCTGCCGTTGCTCGCTAAGAAGCAAAAGAGAAAACCCATGGAGGACTACCATTTCCACTGCTTCCACGCCTCTTGGGAGACCAAGCCCTTCCTGAAGGCAGTGCTCCCAGTCCACGGCGCCTCCCACACCTTGAGCGCGCCGTCGTCACAGTGGCCAGGCCGCCACCCACCCCACGACAACGATACCACCGTCGGTGAGCGCGGCCACCACTTCCTAGACGCCTGTGGCCGCTGCGGCCGGCTGCTTGGCCGGAATAAGGACATCTTCATGTACAGGTAAGACCCTAGCTAGCTAGTGTCAAATAACGTTAATTGGCGAGTAGCCGTCGTCCTTGTTTCTGAGTTCTGGTGCTAGCTGGTGCCCGCGTTTAATTTGGACGATGCAGGGGCGACACCCCGTTCTGCAGTGAGGAGTGCCGGCAGCAGGAGATGGACGCCGACGAGGCCAAGGAGAGGAGGAGGTCGTCCAAGCAGCCTGCTGCTGCTGCCGCCAAGAGGGAGCGGGAGCGGGAGCAGCTGCGGCAGAACAGCGACCCGCAGAGGATACGCGTGTGGGCCCTGTCGATCGTGTCTTGACTCTTGACCACTGCTACGACTATGACATCGAGCACGCGCGACGAGCACGCAGAGATGGGCGTGGCTGGGTTTTCTTTGGAATTTTCCGCGTCACTGCAGGCGTTTGTTCCGTTTCTCGGCACAACCAGTGCAATGCAAGCGCGTGCAACTGGTATGTATGCATGTGTGTGCTGCATTGATCTGTGTGCGATATATAGCCGCGTTTTGTACTCCAACATTTCTGTGGTATGAATTATTACGATTTACGATAAGCAATAGCAAATACAAATTGTGAGCTAGTTTCCACGAGAACCGGAAGTACATTTTCAAGGCTGTGTGCCTCTTTATTAGACAGAGGCCGAAAGTACATTTTCAAGGCTTTTTATCATCTTGATGTAACGCTTTGACAATTTAGTAAAAGCTTTCCTTATATAAAAAAAGTTTCCACGAGAGCCGATTTGCAACAGGCATCACAAGGTATATATATATATGTGCTCCGCAATGCAGTAATAGCTTCCGGTTGCTTGAATCAACCAAAATTCCAGCTATACAATACGATAGACATCGTGTGTGACAATCGTATCCACTACGCTCTACAGAACTAACAATTTTCTAGTCATGATACGCTACACATCATATCTTTACCTGATATATTCTCTAAGTAGACAATCATTTCTGCAATTTGTAAATTTGTAGACATAATCATGTCTCGACCACTAAGTACAAAGTACATTTATTTATAGAGGTGGCATCAGGCCCTATATCCGTCTCGACCAAATGGTCCTTGTAGGCTGTCCATGTAAAATGGTTTGAAGTTGAGTATCGCAGGTCATTTCACATGAATAGGCGCGCGTGCATTTCAAAGATTTTAAACCCATAATGTAAGGTCTGTTTGGATTTTCTCCTCTAAACTTTAGATATCTAAAAACTATAGAGCAATTTAGCTCAGTTTTGATGTCTAAAGCTCTAATGTGAAGTGGACTAAAATTTAGAGCTAACTTTAGGCCACTTGTTTGGAGCCTTTAACTCTAAAGTTTAGAGTTCTAAAGTTTAGAGGAGCGGATCACAGGATCTAAATACTCTTGTGACTCCTCTTGTACCACACAAAATGGCACGAGTACCTATATAGCTGATTTTGTACTTTTGTATTACCTTTTATGAAACCTTTATCGAATATTTGGGTACCCAAATGAAATCAATTTTAACTACAAAGCTTTAGACCTAATTGTTTAATACAACTTTGATATAGAGTGCATGTCTAAATCCGTGATCATTAAAAGAACTAAAAATTTGAGTTCAAAAGTATGATAATTTAAAACGTATATTTAGGCCTCTAAAGTTACTCAAATTAAAAAACAGTATCAACTACAAAGACGTATACATATCGTGTTGAGAACAGCAACATTAATATAGACCATATCCACGTTCAATATTGTTTGAAAAAAGATATAAAAATTTGAATCTGAAACCTAAGAAGCTAAAAAAACAAGTATTTATGTCTCCAAACAATCTTGTTGCCGATTTGTAGCAATTAGCAAAGACATCGATATACAGGAAGGGTCCCTAGCTAGTTAATTAAAAAATTACTAAAATGTAAACCACGCGCTTCGTCCCCTGCTGTCCTCGTTCCTTTATAAACCACATCCATCTATCTCACCCACTGCAAAGTCGCAAACTCCATCACCACCTTCTTCCTCCTCCCGTTGCTCGCCAAGAAACATAAGAGAGAACCCATGGAGGACTACCATTTCCACTGCTTCCACGCCTCTCGGGAGACTGAGCCCTTCCCGAAGGCAGGGCTCCCAGGCCACGCCTCCTCTGACACCCTCACCCTGATGAGCACGCCCCAAGACGATCGCAACACCACCGATGAGCGCGACCACCACTTCCTCGACGCCTGCTTCCGGTGCGGCCAGCTGCTTGGCCGGAATAGGGACATCTTCGTGTACAAGTAAGACCTAGACGCCAGGAAGCTAGTGTCAGTCAATAAATGTTGGCGATCGAGTAGCCGCCGTTCTGGTTTCTGACTCTAGTGCGCGTGTTTGGTCGACGCAGGGGGGACACCCCGTTCTGCAGCGACGAGTGCCGGCAACAGGAGATCGACGCGGACGAGGCGAGGGAGAGGAGGTCCAAGCAGCAGCCTGCTGCTGCCACCGCCAAGAGGGAGCGGAAGCAGCAGCGGCACATGCACGTTTGTGACCTGCTGCACACGCACGTCGCCACAGCTGCGGCCGCGCCGCGTTTGAGGTGGACAAATCGTCCGCCACGGCAAGCTGTGTGGTGTCAAAAATGAACCAGAGCGTTCGGCGGCTGCCAAACCTTTGGCGAGTTGCGGCGTGGCCGTGTGGGTGTTTGGCCAACGCGTCATGCCACACTTGTGGAGCGGGGAGCTGCAGCGAGCTGTGAACGCGAGCCAAACACTTGTTTCTTTGGACCCCTAGGATCTTTAGGACTTGTCTAACACAACTTAACACATATTTAGCTAGTTCTAATGATTTGGTTGTCATCTAAGTCCCCCAAATCATGTACATGAGCAGATAATCGTTACAAAGGCCTTGTGTACTCTGTTCATATTTTCTTTCTTTCAAAATTTATAAAATTCAGTAGGGCCTTCTCATCTTGTTTGGTCAAAAAAATGTTGTTCACATAACATGAGAAAAAACAAACAACAATTATGCACAAAAATTTTTTAACAGGTTATGCATTCAGATTTGTCACACAAAAAGTACAATAACTCAAATCAAGAACGAGCTTCCAAAAAAGTGACATGACACAAGGAACACACAATTCAAAAGAACATAATTGGTAACTGATACAATATAAAAAAACTCGGGCTGCGGACGGGTGGACACTCCCAAGCTATTTTAGCCTAAGGTAGAGGACTTTTCACTCAGCTTGAGAAAACTCCTGAACTCTATACCACGCCCGCACACAGGGGCCCGTTACCTGGTGAGAGGGCCGATCCATTTTACTTGTGCTTTGGGAACACGAGACAGGCAAGGAGGTTTTTTTCTACACCGCTGACCAGAAATTCGCCTGATCAAGGATTCAAACTCTAGTCACGGTGGACGCCACCCAGAAGCTTGACCAACTGGTCTAGAGCGCAAATCGGCATGGGTTTGCAACAGTCTTTTCACTTGCATACTATGCACTAGTTCACCATTCAGTGAGCATGCCGTTTCCATTGAGCTTGTCAACAATTTCCCGCAAAAAAAAAAAACAATTTCAACTGTAGAAGGTCTTCCATTGTGCACGCATATGATGTGATAGTAGCTATATAGCAGATTTTGTACTTTTGTACTGCCTTCTACGAAACCTTTATTGAATATATGGGTATCCAAATGAAATCAATTTTAACTACAAAGCTTTAGACCTAATTGTTTAATACAAGTTTGATATAGAGCGCATGTCTACATCCATGATCAGTAAAAAACTAAAAAAATTGAGTTCAAAATAAGTATAGTAATTTAAAACATATACTTAGACCTCTAAAATGACTGAAATTAAAAAAATATCAACTATAAAGATGCATATATGTCGTGTTGAGAACAATAACATTAATATATATAGACCATGTCAACATTCAATATAGTTTGAAAAAAATAAAAAAAATGAATTTAAAAACCTAAGAAATTTGTTTTAAAAAAAACAAGTATTTATGTCTCCAAACAATCTTCGATAAAAAAAGCTGTCAGATACAAAATTGTGGATTGCATTGACCTAACTTAAACATAGACAACGTCAGTATCAAGATTGTTTAATAAAAACCAAAACAATCAATATTTGGTATCTTGATGAAAGATGTATCAACCACAAAATTGTTGATCGTGTCCAGCTGTATAATTTTAAATTAAGTAAAGTTTGGTTTCATCTAACTTATTATAAAATGAAAAGTTATGAATTATTTACAAAGATAGACCTGCCTCTAAAAAATGGACTTAGAAAGACAAACCTTGCCCATTGGGCCCATATAGATGATTTACAAAGATGGCAGGTCGCTGGCTCTGTATTATTCTAAAATTGTTTATGTATATATAGTGCATGCGCGGCATATAGTAATATGATAATATATGGGGTGCCATTTCTTGCTTTTCATGAGCTACACAGAAAAAGTTTCAGATAAAAATAAATGGGAGAACAAAGAAAGTTATTTTGTTTATATTTATAATAAGTTAAAATGAGAACCAGTTCCTTCTTTTTGGAGCATTAATAATCCCAGAAGAATAACTAAAAGCATTTGAACATAAAAATGGGAACTAGCACAACTGCTTGAGTGCTTGTACGGAGGGCAGTGCATATGCCACCGGAATCAATCCCAAGCACGTAGTGCAAGATCGTACTTTATGAACAGAAATGGACAAAATGGTCATATAATTAACCGGAGGTACAGTAGAACAGGCAGACGACGGCACGAGAGGGTCATTCTCGTCTTGTGCCGGCGAGTGCAGTGCTGGTGGTTTGTTGAGGGCACACGGCGCACGCGTCGATTGAGCGCCGATCGACGCTGGCCGACCGACCGTGCGCCGGCTGCTAGCTGTGTGCATGTGCACTACAAAACAAAATCAGTTGCAGTGCACATGTATCTAAATTTTCCGTAGCGGCACGCAGGGTGTGTTTAGCTCTCATTTCATCTAAAAAATTTTAGATTTTGGTCTATTTTTTTGCAGAATGGAGCTAAACATCATGCAAATTTTTTGGCAAAAAGGTATCCATTCTCCATTTTAGATTTTGGCCTCAAGAGGTAAAAAAAAAAGCCAAAAAGCTAAAAAGCTCCCACCCACCCCATGAAAAATTTGGCATTTTGGATGAAACTAAACACACCCATAAAAATTTTGATATTTTGCATTTCATTATTTTAAAATAGTTGGTATTTTACATTTTGTATTTTATAGGGACTAAACACAGCCGTAATGGCGAAGGCATCCTGCCATTGCTGTACTACTACTGCTGGAATGGAAATGATTCATCCGTACTCCTATCCTATTGGAAATGTCTGCAATGCACGGATTGCACTCGTGCACCCAGCAATGCAGCAGCACCCGTGTCGCGCGCGCCTGTGCGTCGTTGCTCTCCTGAGCCTCTCTACCTGGGGCCAACCGTGCATGTCCGGGCGGGCTGTCTTAAGCTAGCAGGCCAATCGTGCCGTCCTCGTCCGGGGGCCCGGGGCCCGGAATGTGCATCGACACGTATGGAATCGGGCCTCCTTCCGGTTACATTTGACATGGCCCCACTCAGCCAACTTTATTCATCACTGTTCTAACTTAAAAACTTGTGAGGTACTAGAAGACGGATTTTTTTTTCCATTTTTAATCTTTTTTAACTTTTATTTTCAAAATAGCCCTACTTATTTTTTATTTTCATTTTAACCTTTTTATCGTCAACATGCCTGGTGTAACAAAATCACGTTGTCACGTCATATGTGTTGGCACGGCAAGGTCTACCACAACGGACGGTGATTTCCACATTGAAAACCTTGTCACGCGCACTCTTGTTGGTGTATTGGTATTTTTGTCATGCCAACGGAAATGGCGTGGCAAGACTTAACTTTAGAAAAATCATGTCTTTTCGGTATGACGTCGGATGAAGATGATTTTTATATGAAAATTATAGACCTCGACGAAATATACAACTTTCTAGTTTTGAGTTTTCTCATCTAAAGCTGTTAAGATGCTCACAAAAATAAAAAAAAGTTTTAGCAGCATAATGAAGATACTTTCTTGTATGGTGTTCAATAAAGATACTTTTTATCAATAAGATCTATAATTTTTTAGTTTTGAGGTTTTTCATTTGAGACTGTTAAGACGTTTAAGAAAATAATATAAATTCCAAGGGGCATATTAAACATGTGGGGGCCATTGCGGCCCCTGTCCATACCAGATCTGACACTGAATAAAAAAGGGGAGGGTGCGGGTGAAAGCCCTAGTTTGATTTTGGTTAATTGATGAAACCTATGTACTAACCTTTGTCACAAGTGGCGATTTGAGCAAAGTTGGTACAATCCAAGTGATTGAGCTAAATGATGGTCACGGAGATGAAGGTGACCTAAAAGATAATCAAGTGCTTCACTTTTGAAAAAAAAGAAAGAGAAAAACAAAAATGAGCTCAAGGGAAAGGTATTTTGATAGGAGCCATTTTTATTGTACTCAAGGCACTATAGAGGGTGTAAATGATTTAGGATTGACAGTCGCACTATAAAGAGGGAAATTCTTTGCCTAAACAGTTTATCGAGTATCACTAGGTGACATGATTCTTGCATTGCATTAGGGACCTAGTGTGCTAACATTTAGCCCTTGAAAAATGCTTGAGAAAATGCTAACACACGTGCACATAAGTTCTACACTTTGTGGTTAGCAACTTGGAAGTAAGGATGAAGTGGTTGTGGACTTAGCAAAAGAAAAGGAGATGAAAGTCTATGACCGGACACTGGCCGCAGGGTGACCGGACTCACCCCGGCGCGTCCGGTCAATTATAGGCAGCGCAACATAACTGGCCGAGAGCGAGGATAAAGGATCGGACACTAGCCCTGACTGCACCGGCGCGTCCGATCACCTTTTACAGAGGAGGCAAGTCAGCCGATCAGACATGTAGGGGTCGCGTCAAGTCAGCACTGACGTACGTTGGCGTCAGCTCGCAGGCGCACGGAGAAGAACGTTGAGTGGACCAGACGCAGGGGCGCATCAGGTCACCTTGGACCTGACGCGTCTAGTCGCTGTTTTTCGGCTCTGGATCGTCTCTGGAAACGATTGGACGCCGCGGGCTCGAGCATCAGGTGGCGCAAGCGGCGCGTTTGGTCATGACGTAACCGCTGGGGATTAGTTTCTAACCATTGAGATCGCGCGATGGAGGTTGAATGGAGTGGACACGTGGACGGTGATGGCGGACCGGACGATGGATGCGTGCGTCCGGTCACTTCCCATCTGCGCGTCTGGTCGGCCCGAGAAGCAGGCAGTGGGGGGGCCAACGGCTCTTTGGTGGTTGGCTCCCTATTTAAGTGTCTTGGCCGGCCCTAGGCTCATACTCTTGGCACTTTGACACACTTACATCCTTGTGAGCCTAAGCAAATATCTCCCACTCGTCTCCATCATTGATTCATCATTATAGTGAGATTATGAGTGTTTCCTAGTGCATTTGTTTGAGTGATTGCATCTAGTGGTACTTGGGGATCGTTGTGGCTGTAGAGTTTTTGTTACTCTTGGTGGTTGCTGCCACCTAGACGGCTTGAGGCAGCGGAGGAGCATCGGCATGAGTTGGTGATTGTTCGTGGCCGTTTCCCGGTGATTGTGAGGGGTCTTGTACCTTCCTCGACGGAGCACCGAAAGGTAACTCTAGTAAATTGCTCGTGCCAATGAGTTACCTCACTTGTGGGTAGGTTCTTGCGGTGTCCAATTATGTGGACAAGGTTTGTGCAACACCTCTTAGCTGCCGAACCACTAAGTGTTGGTCGACACAACGAGGACTAGCGTGCCAGCAAGCACGTGAACCTCGGGAGAAAAATCTTGGTGTCCATCTTGTGTTTGGAGTTCTCTCGGTGATTGGTTTTTATCATATCTTGATTGCTTCATTCCTCAACACGGCGGTATAATCACCCTACTCACTCAATTACATTTTTGCAAACTAGTTGTCAAGCTTTTTAGTGTAGCTAGTCTTTGAGAGCTTGTTAGTTTAGTTAGTGTGGCTCATTAGTTAGTCTTTGAGAGCACACTAGCTTAGTGAGTAGTTACCTAGCTTGTTGTGTGCCTAGTGATCATAGCTACTAGAATTGTTAGGATAGGTGACTTGCAACCCTTATAGAGCTACTAATCAATTGCTCTAGTGGTTTGTAGATTTTTTTAATAGGCTATTCATCCCCTCTAGCCATATTAGGACCTTTCAGCGGGCTGCCGCCGTTGCAGCAAAAGGGTTGAACCTACACTGATGTCGCGTCGTAACTCGCTAGGAGAGGTTGTGGGGTGCCACCGTCGGCCCCATCCATGCTAGATCCATCCACAACGAGAAAGGGGAGGTGGTAGGCCATCGCGGTCATGTTGGAAGGGGGCGGGACCCTGCAACCGCTACATGTCTTTGCTGGGAAGGGACGTGCCAAGTTTGGTACAGCGGGCAAGTGAGGGAAAGAGTGGTACCCAAGTATGGGAGAGAGTGGACAGGTGGGTATGGTTTCTAGTTACATACTAAGGTTGACTGCCAGTTCATCGCTTGAAGTGTTGGCATAAACCAGTCCATTTTTCACTACCAGCTCAAGCTACGAATCGACGGTGATATAACATCGCTGCCGATTTTAATA
The DNA here is from genome assembly GCA_038087645.1 of Saccharum hybrid cultivar R570. Lineage (NCBI taxonomy): Eukaryota > Viridiplantae > Streptophyta > Magnoliopsida > Poales > Poaceae > Saccharum > Saccharum hybrid cultivar. The sequence continues at coordinate 26,435,925 of JAQSUU010000558.1, forward strand.
GAAATAATGGTGAAAATACTGTAGGAGAAAACCAACTTATGTACTAGTGATTCTTGACCATCCCAAACTATACCTACCTAAAGCTAAAGATGTTAGGCCCTAAGAGGGTCATCATGCATCTTGGTTTGTGAGAATCTCCAATAGGCCTCTAGTTGCGATAGGAAGTGTTGTAAGCTTGCCATGGGTTGATTGTCTGCGATCAAGCTAGACCAGCTTCGGCTGTATCTTGCCTCTCAACCAGTGGATGAACCCCATCCAAGAAGATAATGGGTCAACCATGCTCAAGCCAACAGAGGAAATGAAGAATGTGGGGGTTGACCTAGACGACTCCACCGTTACAACCCTGGTTGGGACAACGATCGGTGAAAAATAGGAAAGTGTGCTCTTAGCTTTACTTGACAAGAATGAGGACATCGTGTCAACACTCTCTAACATGCTAGGTGTCCCAGGGAGGTGATCACACGGAAGCCCACTATTGTTTTAGGGAGAGACTAGCGCCTGGATGTGGCGTTCGTCCGGACACCCGCGCCTGCTGCCCACCCGCGCGTATGGATGTAGCTCTTGCCCGCCTTCCCACATGCTGCTGGCAGCTTGCTGCTCGCCTGGCTGCACGCTGCTGCTGCAGCGCCAGTTGTCCTGGGTTGCTTGCGCATTCAACATTGTTCCCATGCCCGTACATGCATGGTCCCACGCGCTCACGCATTCATCAATGGAACGAATGCCCAAGCCTAGGACCAGGATCCGTACGCATGTGCTTGTTGCATGCTGTGGTACACATGCACGTGGGGGCTGCAACACTCACTTCACTTACTGCACGCAAGCGGGGACCGCTGCACCCGAGGGGGAGCACCTCTGCTTATGCTCCTTTTTCGTGCCTACTCATGGAACACTTTCAACATAAAGCATTTGTTGCAATGTATGTCTAAAACTAATGAAACATTTACAATATACGCTTGCAACATATGTGCATGGCCACTGCAACATATGCAACATCTAGACAAAACACTTGCAACATACGTTTGAAACAGCTAAAACATTTAAAACATATACTTGCAAACATACATGTATAACCAGTGCAACATATGAAACATCCAAATAAAACCCTTACAACATACATTTAAAATAGCTGAAACATTTGAAACATACACTTGCAACATACGTATATACTCATTGCAACATATGCAACACCAGATCTTCTTTGGCAACATCCTGATGAAACATATGCAACATACATCTGAAAATACATAAAATATATGGTTGAAATATGTGCTCATCTACTTGTTGTCCCTCAATGGATGCTCATTGACACGGAGCTCGACGCCAGTACGGAGCTCGAGGTCGCCCATGGTCGACAGGCGGATAGATCGCAGCCGCGGCGGGAGGTGCGAGACACGGCGGCGCATGACGCTGCGCGAGGCACGGGCGAGGGTGCGCGGTGTGAGGCACAAGACACGAGGCACGCGGCACGAGGCAGGCGGGTCGGTCCCATCCAGAAAGGATGGACGCCCTGAGGATATCATTATCGTTGTTCTAGAGAACATGGAAGCCTAGTATTGTGGGCTACTGTTAATCGTGTTAGGCTTCAGGCTATGTGAGTAACAATAGGATAGTTCAAATGAGAATAAGAGTGTTGAGGATGGTGATTTATGTCATGATGAAGAATGATGTCCTTCAATGATACTAGAAGCATACTCCGCACATTGCTGTGGGAATTACGGATAATTTAGAATGAAATTAGACTACATATATTTACTTATATGACGGGATGAACTATTATAAGTTAATGTCAGCGGATGGCATGGCATGTGAGCAAACTAAATTAAATGCATGTTAGTGATGCTAGTGTAGTGTAATTGCATTTGATAGTGGATTGTTGAGGTAGGAAACTTAGGTGTTGATACAGAACTCTAGTGGGGTTTAGGGTTATAAGAGATACATATAGATGATGAGACCATAGAGTTAATCTGTCACCTTGAATCTTCTGTGTCTACTGTGAAACATAATAACTAATAAAAACATAATTTTTGTAAGTGAACATGATGTTGGGTATTGATATTGATATATTCTTCTTGATTTTGATTATTTTCTAAATTCTGCTATTAGGACTTAGTGCCTACAGTGGCACCCCTGATCTGCAACTTAACGTATCAAAATTAATCCGCTACCAGGCCCCTACGAGCTATTTCTTACCTTGGTGACAGATGACTGGGAAGGAAAATAGGTCAGCTGGACTGGTGGAAAGGTCCAAGACTTTTCATATAACCAAGGAACAGAAATTCTACTTTAAACTGAGGTCAAAGAGGCAGAAGTACTTCAATAATACAATGTCACATTGTTGCCAGGCAGAGAAAATTTAAAAACAGGACCATAGTTCTGAACAAAAGCCATGTCATCAACATATATCATAGAGCAGGTTTCATTTCATCTTGGACATCGACTTATCCTTGGAAAGACAAGGTCATCTCATGCACGCTGTGAAGGGGATACCTGAAATTTCGTATAGCTTGTTAATTAGGATCACAAAGATAGCATAAACTCTACGGTTCTACTGATAATAGGCTATTTAATAAGTTAAATTGTATTTAAAAATCAATGGCAATCAATTACTTATGATACACACACTGATAGTTCGTTTGGTCTTTTGGTTTTGTAGAATCTAGCTAGTTCGTACTGTAAAGGAGTGTCATTGCAGGTGAAGAAAATGAAACCAAATCCAGACATTGACTCACCTTATTTGATGATGTTCAGAGTGTAATAATCCATGAAATTATTTTTTTCTTAATACATAACACGACACAATGAAACTGTAAGGATGTCTCAATTGTTCAGACCTGATCAAAAATTTGTACACGCTTCCCATTGAGCTTATCTACAATATCTGCTGTGGAAGGCCTCTTGTTCCGATCAGCCTCCACACACTTTAGTCCAATTATAATGCATGCTTTTACTTGCTGAAGGCCATTTGGATCCAGTAATGGGTACTTGCACATTATTTGCTCATCTGTCTTCCAATTTTGATGTATCTGCAGAGTTGGATTTAATCCTTAGTGATGATGTATTAGCTGAATGCAGGGAAAGATTCCAAAATAGAAGTTTCAAAATTCAAGTCATCAAGTAGTAGAGTGCTGTCTTACATTGTCGACAAACTGTCTTGCAGATTTGTCTTCAGAAGCTGAATAGTTCCTCTCTCTGGTCGTAATCTCAAGAATAATCATGCCTAAACTATATATGTCAGACATGGTGGAGATTTCACCTCTGTATAGATACTCAGGAGCTATGTACCCACTGCAATAGTTTATCAAAGAATCAAATGGCGTTTACTTATGGTAAATAGAATGAATATGTAATCATATATTTCACAGTTTGTTTCTGCTTACTTATGTCCCTTAACATTGACTGTATACATCCGGGTCTGCTCTTTGCCAAAGAGTCTCGAGAGTCCAAAATCAGCAATCTTTGGCACCCAATTATCATCCAACCATATCGAGTTAGGAACAAGATTCATATGAATAAGGGGCCCACCAACCAATTCCTTGTGAAGGAAATGTAAACCCTGGCAGATCCCCTTAACTATCTTGAACCGTGTGTCCCAGTTTATTGATGTAGCCCTGTCTGCTAAATAAGTAAGAAATAAATAAAGGAAGTACTAATACTGAGTTATAAGTATTCCAAAATAGTATTGTGCAAAAGTCTAAATTGCTTACATTGGTGGCAATAAAACGAATGTCGGAAATAAGAATCATAATAACACTTTTGACAATTGATTATATCTCTCAAGTATGAATAGTACACATAGGACAGGATATGTGTGTTGGATAGTGCATTGCATACCATAAACATGTTTGTCAAGACTCAACTTGGGTAGATATCTGTAGCAAAGACAGCTTTCGATGACGTCCACAATCACATATCTTCCATTATGCTGAACGACTTTCTTCTGCGATTCGTGGCAATAGTGAACCAGCTCTACAATATTTTCGTGTTTAAGTGCCATAAGATTTGTAACCTCGGTTTCAAATGTTATGCCAGCCGGCACTGGTGCGTTTTCAGCAAGCCTCTTCACAGCAATCATGCGGCCCCCTTCTGGAAGAACCCCCTGTTTAACCTCTGTCAGTAAAACGGTTTTGTATGTAAGAATCTGATGTAAATGTTAGTGTCCACTCTTACCTGATAAACTGTTCCAAAAACAGATCGGCCAAGCTCTCGCTCAGTAGAGAAATCGCTGGTGATTTCCTTCATGAAGGTCACCGGTAGGTTTGTTGGTAATGTGCTCGCAAGACTCGGCTGGCTCTGCAGGTTCGCCATTTCTGATGGGCCTTGAAGGAGGCAAGGAGCTACAGATCTGAACTGCTACAAATCGAGTCTTCTTCTGCTGTTTCCAAACAAGCAAGAAAGTTTGCTTAACCACATACATAAAGCAAGAACAAGATTGTTTCTAAGACATTCCAAGGTTAGACAGCTTAACTCAGCAGGCATAACACTGGATAGGTGCAGCAAGTGAAAACTTAAGGAATAAACATCTTGTTAGAAGCACTGACCTGGAGAAGAACACTTGAAGGATCCTAGTCCTAGCTGCAGCGTGCAGGAAGGATCCTGGAGAAGGAGCATACAGATACAGGGGGATGAGGATGCCTCCATTATTGCTGCAAAGAATATATAAAGAAGCAGACAGCAGGCTAGAACCAACCGCGTTAACAAAGACAAGTTGACTTGACCAAGCTAATTGCTAAATGCCCTGTCCAATGTGGTTCCCACGTGGTCACGCGCTTGGAAAAAGCAGGGCAAGAAGTACTGCATCGATCCGATAAAATGTAACGTGGTGATGTTTTAGATTGTCCTGAATCAAGCTATCTCAAATATAATTTGGTCTTATAAATATTAATATCTTGAAGAAAATTAACTATTTAGCCTCGGAATATGACGCGGTTACTTATTTAGCACCAAAGGATAAAATTTCCTCAATATAACTTAGGTTCGGTTTTTATTACTTATATAGCACTGTGGTTAGATGTGGCCACTAACACCGTCAATGGGAAAAAAAGACTATTTTACCCATGTTTCATATGTAACGCCATCATCAACTTGTCAGTAGTGATATTTTATTGCACATTTTTTTGATAGTACCATTTTCTTACATCGAATATTTTTTGACAGTACAACTTTTTTGGACCGTGAATAGTTTTTGGCAATACAATTTTTTCCATAAATTATTTACGGCAGTATAATTTTGTGGACAATAACAATTTTTTAACAGTACCAAACGTACACTAAATTCACACATATACAAAATTATGCATTTGGTACTCTAAGTGCTCCGGCTCACTAAGATTACAAGAGCACATATATCCAATCACTCAAGCTTTAAAGCTCTAATGCCTAACCCTCACAAAGATGAACACTGTTCTATTATATATCTTGGATTGGACGTGATCAATATATGCACTTGAGAGGATGAATGGAGTATAGAGTCATTTGCTCTAGCTTGGGAACCAACAATATCAGACAAGAGAGTGGAAACCCATATATATACCTATCCACACCCTAGTGGTTAGACAAATTCTGCCAGAAATGTAATTAGACGGAAGGTCGGGGGCCTACTGAATCTCATCAACGATCCATTCAGTTATAACTGTTGAACTAGGTGTTGCAAATTAGCTGATGCAGCTGGTCCAGTGCTCACCATTTTTTGCTCGCCGGACTGTCTGACCTTCTATCCGGTGCTTCTCCGGCACTCACATTCCTTCTCACCGGAATGTCTGGCCTATTCAAATAAACACTTTTCCCAACACAGCAGACTGCAGGACACCTGGGATTTTTGTCTGGCCTCTTCACTTTCCTAGCTGATTTGGATTGTTTGTTTGTCCAAGTCATCTTGGATGTTGCTTCACCAATCTTCATGCCATTTGTTTCTTTGGACCCCTAGGATCTTTTGGACTTGTCTAACACAACTTAACACACATGTTAGTTCTAATGATTTGGTTGTCATCTAAGTCCCCTAAATCATGTACATGAGCACATAATCATTACAAAGTCCTTGTGTATTCTGTACATATTTTCTTTCTATGAAAATTAATAAAATGCAGTAGGGCCCTCCTATATTGTTTTGTCGGAAAAATGTTGTTCACAGAACATGAGAAAAAACAAATAACAATTATGCACAAACAATTTTTAACAGGTTTTTTTTTTGCGACCCAATTTTTAACAGGTTATGCATGCAGATTTGTGACACAAAAAAAATACAATAACTCAAATCAAGAACGAGCTCCCAAAAAAGAGACATGACACAAGGAACACACTATTCAAAAGAACATAATTGGTAACTGATACAATTATTCTGAATTATTCTGTCCATGATTCCATCTAGAGCAAATCGCCATGGGTCTGCAACAGACTTTTCATTTGCATAGTATGCACTAGTTCACCATTCAGTGAGCATGCCTTCCATTGAGCTTGTCAACAATTTCAACTATAGAAGGTCTCTTGTTCTGATCAACATCCACGCATTTTAGCCCAATTTCAATGCATGTTCTTACTTCCTGGAGGCTGCCTGCATCTAGTAGTGCTGAGTGCTTGGATGCAATGTGCTCATCTGTCCACGTTTCACGCACCTACAGAGTTAAGAGGTGTGAGCTTAAGTGACAACATTAAGCATGTAAAAAATGTTTTCCAGTCTTAGTCTTGCCTTATCTACAAAGTCCCTTGCTGACATGTCTTGTTTGCTTGAAAAATTCTTCTCACCTGTTGTGATCTCCATGATTACCACACCTAAGCTATATATATCGGACCGGGTTGAAATTTCACCCCTATATAGATATTCTGGAGCCATATACCCTCTCGGAAGTGTGAATGTCAAATGAATGACAAGGATCATAGGACAATGCAATTTGATTTGATTTAGCATTTAGAATAAAGAATAATGATATTTATTGGGCTTACTTTTTCCCCACAACATTTATTGTGTTTATTCGGGTTTGCTCTTCACCGAAGAGTCTTGACAGGCCGAAATCCGTGATTTTCGGCACCATGTTTTCATCCAACAATATGTTGCTAGGCTGAAGATCCAAATGAACAAGTGGCCTATCCATTTCCTTATGCAGGTAACGTAAGCCCTGGCAGATGCCCTTGATTATCTCGAAGCATGTCTTCCAATCAGGTCTAAAACATGCATCTGAAGAATGAAAACATAGGTCATGTATTTACATATATCTCAGAAATTTAATGACAAAACAAATATATGCATGTTGGATAGCGCGTTCTTATGCATACTGAAAATATACTTGTCAAGGTTTCCGTTAGGCACATATTCATAGTAGTGCACTAGAGCATGCTCTCAACCACGGTCTACAATGATGTATCTTCCACTGTGCTCGATCACTTTCTTCTGCGGTTCGTGGCAGTAGCCGAGTAACCTCACTATATTCTGATGCTGCATGGCCATAATATTCCCAACCCCAATCGTGAACTGCTTCTCAGGTGACACCGGCGCATTATCTGAAAGCTTTTTCACAGCAATCTTCTCCCCATCTTGCAGAATGCCCTGTTACTTTGACCTCTTATCAGACACTGTGATCGGTGTGTGCTTATTGGACAATATTCTAAAACTGGAGAACATTGTTGTTGAGCATAGTAGTATGGTACCTCTGTTCCAAATGCACCTTCACCAAGCTTTCGAGCATCAGAGAAGCCATCCGTGATCTCTTTCACTGTGCTGGTGGGTTAGTCGGCAAGGTGTTCAGAAGACTCGACTTGCTGGCCATTCCTGATGATTTGACGCAGCTTCAGATGAGAGCTAACTAAACAAGATTTATTGCAACTTCGACTCCAGCAAAAATATGGCAATTGTTCATGAACATAGTACATATATATACGAGCATAACACAACACAGATTTTTGCACAAACTGGAAAGTTCTGAAACCAAACGAAAGTAAGCAGCTTGTTAGAAGCACTGACCTGGAGTAGAGAACTTGAGGGATCCAAGCTGGGGAGATCGAGATCGAAGAACCAGACGTACGGGATGAGATTGCTGGCAAGATGAAGGGGGGAGCTGCTGCGGTTTCAAGATTGTATATGATCCAGCCTGATGGGATCTGGATCAGAGACTAGGGCGTGTTTGGTTTGAGGATGAGGTGATTCATCTTCTCACTCATTACTTTTTGTATTTGATTTAGGGAATAGAATGAGTTGATCCATTACCACCTTATTCCTTAAAAGCTAATAATTAGTATATGTATGAGGAATCAGTTGATTCCACCAAAATTCATGGAATAAACTCATGATGCATCACCTCATAAAGCATGGGGTGACTCCATAAACCAAACACACCATAAGAGAGGGAGTTACCCATGTGAGCTAGTCGAGCGCATGGTGTGGGATGTCACAATTTTAGAAGGAATGCGAGAGTAGTTGCGAGGAGGTTAGCACTTACTCCATCCGTACCAAAATAAGTGACGTTTTTTACTTTTAAACTTCTTATTTGGCCATTCATCTTATTTAATTTTTTGTGCAAATAATAAAATAAATAAGTTATTATTAAAGTATCTCTAATGATATAATAAGTCATAATAAAATAAACAATATTTATATAAAAATTTTGAATAAGATGAACGGTCAAACAAGAACTCCACAAATCAAAAGCGTCACTTATTTTGGACGGAGGAAGTAGCAGTGAGTGAGACCGCGAGTGGGGATGCCTGGCCGAACCTTGAAATTGAAATAAAAATATCTCCTTCACCCCTTGTGCTAGCTGTCAGTGTCACCGTGTCTACACGACTACATCGTGTTCCAAGAGCAAGAGCGAAGTTGCTGACGCTGTTCGTCTAAATAGTGCTTTAGTCTGTTCAAACACCATTTAAACTCTCTTTCTTATTGTTTTCATATTTTAAAATTTCTTTACCATGTTCGTTCTTATTTGGAACTTCTCCTTACGTTGTTCTACTCATGTTTTGAGAGCCGCCCTTTTTCGAAAATCTGTTTTCTTTTGAAATGTTTCCTTTTAGAAAACTCTTCTTTTCAACAAACTTTCTTTTGAAGTCTTATTTCGAACAACTTTCTTCTTAGAATCCTCTTTTTGAAAACTAGCTATATACCTCCTATTTTTTTTAGAGAAAGGGGTTGCTACTCCCCGGCCTTTTAAGAAGGCTTAAATCGCGTGGGGCCGCGGGTTCGAACCCGGACGGCCGGCCTCACACCTGTATTGCCTGACCAAACGAGCTAACACTAGCTATATACCTCCTATGAGTCTTCCCTTTTGAAACATAAGCTTCTTTGATCCCCGAACAACTCTCCACCCACCTATAACATCCACTACTGGAGAAAAGGATATCCAAAAAGCCTAGCCTACCCTTGTTAAACCCCTCATATGTTAGGGCCATATAAAGCATGCCTACAACCTACTACATTGGAAAAGAGAGAAAAGAAACAAGGTTCATGTTTGTTCATTTTTTTTAGTTGCAGACATCGTCGAACTATACCTGTCATTAGGGTGGGTTTAGACACATCAGTGCTTGTCCACACCCAAACCCAAATCATCATATCCATTCCTTGTCCTTCCTAAGCCAGCATCTTCTTATTTTGATATTTTAGCAAAAAGAGAAAAAAAGTGCTCGCTAACATTTTGGTAAAAGAGCTTCTTTTAAAAATAAGAAGTTGTCGAATATCCTCTCTAACCACTAAGTTTTCGTGGTCGAGAGGAACTCTGTATTCGCTCCCAGTATAGCGTTTTTCTCATGAGATCGGAGTAAATTGGACACACGAGTAAATTAAAAAAATAAAGGATTCCATATGAGAAAGCAGTAAGAGACAAAGAAACTATCAAAAAATGTTTGATTTGTTAGAAATAGTTTCGGGTTCCTAATGCAAAATCGTTTAAAAAACTACTATAAGAGACTTTACAAAATTTAAGATTGCTATTTATTATGTTAACTCGCTAGATCTATTAATTTAACATGTAAACTATGCCATACTCTTGGAGATGCTCTAATATCATCCATACTAATTTGCCAAATGCCCAAACCTAAAAGGTAATGATGATCAAGCTAATAGGATAGGGGTGTTTGGATTACAGTACCAATTGATCATCTTTGGGTACTAGTAAGTATTCTCATATTCTACCCATTTCTAAATCCATATCCTAGTCATTTGATTGATGTGGATGTGGGTACGAATATTGAATACCCATCAACTGTATACGTGGAACGATGAGTAAGGTCACTCCTACGGCCCTAGGGGCGCTTGTAGTTTAGGATCAAGATTAAGACAAGAGAAAAGTAGTCTTTTCTGCTACTAACCTAATTACCTAAAAGTTTGCCACGGGTGGATTCAATGACATTAACCAAAGTTGGAAATACTTGACTCAGGACAAAATTAAAACATCAAACATTTAGAGATGAAGGGAGTATCTCTTTGAAACAAACAACTAGTAACAATACTAATAATAGCAATATTGTAAATTGGCATCGGAGCCTTTGCAACCGTACTGGTGCTCCAGCATAGCAAAAGTTCAATACAGAATAACATTACGGTGTCATACATATACATTAAAATTTAGCAGGGATGAGATACAAGGGCTTTTCAGTATTTGAGTTGCATACAGCTTCCAATTTCAACCCAAAAATATAAGCTGATAAGAAAAATATGGGTGGTTCACTTATACTACAATAGGGACTTTACTTTAGATGCAGTTCCACATAAAAAGATTGGCAGTCTTTTGATGGAGCTAATGTGAGAAATAACTGGAACAAGGCAGACTGACACAGGTAACTACTTCCTTAAGGCAAAGGCGGAGAGCCATGTTTTGGCAGTAATTATCGTGAACAACATCTGCCTATGATTCAACTGAAAAGATGAATGTGATGCTAGACAATGTCAGTAACTGAAGAAAACACGGAATTTGAAAAGGATGAAACACACATGAGCAGATGCAACTTACAAGATTACTGCTGAAGAAATAGTGATAATCCCCCTAGATGCGGATCTCTGGAACATGTTGCATCTTTTGTTTCATGCCCTTATTGTTCCATTGAGCTTTGAAATCCTCGTGGAGACCAAGCAACCAAAGCTTCTTAAGACAGTGACAGTTTTCAATTCCTCGAGGGACTGTAGCTAGCTTTGGTAGCGATGTAATATATATACCCTCAATGACTGGAAGTGAACCATGTCCAATGTCTAGAAAACTCACATCATGCAAACCCATCAAAACAAGTGTCTTAAGGTGAGTGAAGGAGTCAGCAGGAACAACTAATTCGTGTTTACTGTTTATGTTGTTGAGTCTTAGATAGGACAGGTGTGGGGCATGTGATGCGAGGAACACCAATGGATCTTCTCCCCCAAGGTGACAACCACTAAGAGCTAGATACTTAAGATTTGCCCCATGGTGCTCAAACATTGGGCACTTCAGTGTTCTGCCAGCCCAACAACCTCTGACAATCAACCTGTGGAGCTTTGTGGAAGTTGGTTTGAGATCCTCAAAAGAAAGTGGCTCGTTCACATTACTAGCAGAGAGAAGCAAGCTATCAAGAAGCGGCATCATTGACAAAACCTTACAAATCTTGCTACAATGGGCAGTAGTTATGTTTTCAATCCACACACTCCTTAGCTGCATCATATTCTCAAGCTGCTCGGCCAAGTAAATACTTGATTGCACAGTCTCAAGAGTTCGAAGTTCTTGCAGATTTGAAAGCCCTATAGGTGCCTCCACTCCAACAAAGTACCGGAACTCTGACTGCTTCACATCAGCATATCTGTCAGCAAGAATGTGCCTAAGCTTAGTGAGCGTCACAATTCCATGTGGCAGATTTCTAATATTGGTTGACTTGACATCAAGAGTCTGAAGATTGATGAGATTCTCTATAGATTCTGGCAGTACACTTATTCCTGTATTTCTCAGACCAATGTAACGTAGATTAAACAGATGACCAATTGATGCAGGTAATGTGGTGACTTCTGAGTCTTGCAATTCAAGGACAGTAAGGTATTTGGATTCAGATAATATTGAAGGTATAGACATCACAATGGTTTCACTTGCCATTAGCGTCCGCAGGCGTGGAAATTTCATCTTGGATGCATCGTTTTTCATCTTCCTCCATCTAAATGCAGACAAGCGACGTACATCTCTATCCATTTGAATTACTGCACCAAAATCATTAACAATACCAAACATCTCTACTTTAGAGATTGTAAGGGCTAACTCTCTCAAGATATCATGCATTCTGAATGTACTCACCCCACCAAGTTCATCATTATCAACAACTTGCAACATGTTTCGATGGAACAGTTCCATGAGATAGCCCTCTGCAACTTCCTCTAGTGTACTGTTCCCTTTCTTTCCTACAAACCCTTCTGCAATCCATAGTCGCACAAGCTTTTCCCTTGGCAAGGGATAATCTTCAGGGAACATGCTGCAGTACAGAAAGCAATTTCTAAGCTCTCCTGGCAAGTCATAGTAGCTCAGGCTTAGAATTCCACGAACCTGTGCATACTTCTCTAGTTCAGAGGGAAGTTGATCATATATCTGCTTCCAAACTGGCAGAATTAGCTTCCTTGTAGAAAGTAAGTTTCCTATAGATACAATTGCCAAAGGCAAGCCCCCACATTTCTTTACAATATTAACAGCTAGCACCTGCATCTCTAATGGGCACTTGGCAACTGGCAGGACCACACTTTTCTTTGCAACTAGCCACTGCTGCCCGCGCTTCGCTGCGGGTGACGTGCTTAGTATAGGAACGTATAGAAATGTCTAATATGGAAAATAGAGGTTGATTGTCATTACATGGTGCCTATTCTAGGCCTGTTAGTGTAAAGAAGTATTTGATGGTGTCGAACTCAAGCAACTAACGCACCTAGATTCAAAGCACAACATTGGGTAGTCTTCTGGCTGTGGCATATTGCCATGGCGCCTTCTGATTGCTTGATTCTTGGGGTTTTATAGTGCTAATCATCAGGCTATGTCAATCCACTTAGAAGATTTATCTTTAAATCTTTTATTAGCTAGATTTATGTATTATCTGCGCGTCTACTTCTTATGGACGGCGAGTTTTATCTTCTCAGCTCTTTAGTTAGTCTAGCTCATGCACATAGTAGGTTGTGAGCCAAATACATGGATTTGATTAGCACAGGTGGAATACAATGATGGAGAGAGGGAAAGAGATGCTAATCACGGGTACATCTTCCTCAGGAGTAGTTAATCTACATCGTGGAGACAAAGAGCCTCATGGTAGGGCTACTTGGGTCCTCTTATAGAGGAGCGGGGGTGAGACTTCTGGTGTATGCTTTGACTTGGCTTGACCAATTTCACAAGGTGTGTGGAGGAAGGAAATGAGTAAAGGTAGGTTCAACAAATTTCTTCAGGGCCTTACATATGGTAAGGGGCGTGTTACCATAATGAGCAAGAATATGGATGCTATCAGCATAGAAATCTGGATGGCGAGGATGAAGTTGGCGAGTTCATCTTCCACGAAGCACATCTTGAGGGCTTTAGGTTTTATCTTCTGGCACTGTGCTTCGTCTTCTTTTGCCTTCTTCTTCTAAAATCTTCAGTGGGTGGCAATTTCTTCTAGCTTCTCCTTGTTTTAGCAGGGGTTTGACACCTGGTTTTAGGGTTTATGGAGTGATTTGGCGGGTGGTTATGATGGAGGGAGTGTTGCTGGCAGGAAGGGGCAGGTAGAGGGGGTGCTTTTATAGATGAACGATGGTGGGGTTAGGGAGTGGGGGTGTGTTTCTGGGTGTGCGCCATCACCGACGGTCCTTGCAACACAATGGCGTCATAGGGGACAGCGGGGACAGCAGCAGCAGCAGCGGCGAGTGGAGGGGACAACACGCGCGACATCATCGGCCATCAATAGCAGTAGCAGCATCAATGATGGCGGAGGGGAGCTATCGTATCGATGTGGGTGGCAGCGTGAAGTGCGATGGGCGGTGGTGAGGTGATATCTATGGTAGTGGTTGCTAGGCACCTAAGGGGCCGGGCATGCTCTTCTAGTCATGGGCATGCGTGGGCCTCTGACTAGGTATCTAAGGGGCTATTTATTTCCTGTCTTTTCACGTAGAGGAGGTAAGACCAGCCGTTGTAGGTCTCTCTTATAAGGGAACATCATTGGTGTGCGGCCCCATTATTGTCGCTCAGAACACTAAAGGCGCGACCATGAACTATGCTTTTAGATGACAGCATGGTGATGATGTTACATGTGTATACTATATTCATCTATGAAGCATGTAGAGAAATGAATTCGAATTTTCGAATAACGGATCCTTCTAATCCAGTCTATCTAATGTCTTTTTCCGGAGCCAGAGGAAATGCATCTCAGGTACACCAATTAGTAGGTATGAGAGGGTTAATGGCGGATCCTCAAGGACAAATGATTGATTTACCTATTCAAAGCAATTTACGCGAGGGACTTTCTTTGACAGAATATATAATTTCCTGCTACGGAGCCCGAAAAGGGGTTGTAGATACTGCTGTACGAACAGCGGATGCTGGCTATCTTACACGTAGACTTGTTGAAGTAGTTCAACATATTATTGTGCGTAGAAGAGATTGTGGTACTATCCAAGGTATTTCTGTGAGTCCTCAAAATGGGATGACGGAAAAACTTTTTGGGTTACGTGCTTAGTATAGGCATCAATATAATTGTCTAATATGTTTTCTCATCATGTTGCTACCAAAGGTTGGCCTGTTTTGTACACTAAATAGTGGGTAAATATGGGGAGGAAAAGCAACATGTTTTCTTTTAATAGAACACTGCAAAGGAATATGGAGGTTGATTGTTATTACATCGTGCCTACTCTTGGCCGCTCAATTAAACGACATGTTAGTGTATAGAAGCACTTGATGGAGTGAGGTTCAAGCAACAAACACACCTAGATTCAAAGCACAACATTGGTTAGGATTAAATTCTAAGCGGAAAGAACAAAAACCTACAACAAAAGTACATTCCCTAACGTGAGGGTTTCCAAAAGAGTGAGTTAGGATGCAATCCCGTTAGGGGAAAGGCCGTCTACATAAAACTATTAAAGTGGGGGATTCAAGCAACTAATTCCACTAGAGCCAAGTCATTACATTATGTAGGGTTACATAGCAGTCGGAAA
The DNA here is from genome assembly GCA_038087645.1 of Saccharum hybrid cultivar R570. Classification (NCBI taxonomy): domain Eukaryota; kingdom Viridiplantae; phylum Streptophyta; class Magnoliopsida; order Poales; family Poaceae; genus Saccharum; species Saccharum hybrid cultivar. Next base: position 26,451,007 of record JAQSUU010000558.1, read on the forward strand.
ATGCAAGCACTATAATACGGGTACATATCGTCATGCGCAGAATAGCTGTTGAAGGTTTGGCCTCGGCACGTATTCCCTGCAAGTATGTGTTCGATATAGGAAACTCTGGGAAATATGGTACTCAATTAGCAAAACTAACAAGCACAAATATCTATTCTAGATAAGAAGGTACAACATAGCAGGGAATAAAATACGCATACTACAATATGCTTCATCTCCTTTGCGGTGAACAAAAGCGAAGTAAACTTCACTTCCCTAAGACTAAAGGAGAAACATGGCACAACTAATCTTCAATGCCTTCGACTAAAGAGCTTCATTTCCTTGGTGTTGAGAAGGATCAGTCTTTCAATATCTGTGCTCCATCCCTCGGACTAAGAGGCGGGTCAACGTCATCTTTTGGAGGTGGCTGAGCGAGGGGGACATTTTCTTCCTTATTGGGCTCCAATTCTAGAGCTTCATGAGAGATTTCTGTGGGTGGAGGAGCCGATGGCCCTTCAACATCGAGTCTTCTTTCTATGTTTAGGGACATGATTGGGATCCCTTCTAGAATCATGGGCTCCCGGTCTTGTAAGGCTTGTATTCTTCTCTTGGCCCTAGTGACAAGGTAGGCATCCTTCAATTCTTGGACATGGTGGTCCTTAGCTTCCTTCAAGGCTTCAGCGATGGCAGTTTCACGACTCTCGGCTGCGGTTGCTTGGGCTTGAGCCTCCGCTAGCTGCACATGGAGCTTTCTAACCATGAACTCAGCTTCTTCTGCGCGGTGCATGCACTTCCTCAGCTCCGATGCTTGCTTATCATATTGCTCATCCAGAGCAAGTAGGTATGTGGTCATTAATACCACAGTCGGGTCATCCTCGAGCGAATAGCGTCCTTGCAAGATGTCCATGCGGGTCCTCCAAACTGGCTGGTCCTTTTCCTGCGGTGGAAAGAACCTCATGGGTGTACGGGCAATAGGCTTCTCGTAGATCTGGCACAGGCACCTCAAAGCTTTGCGGGCGACAGCTTGATACGTGTCTACGAACCGAAATCCGGTCGTAGTCATACTCCATGCTTCAGCTATGTCAGGGAAGTCTTCACTTTTTCCGATATAGACGGTGATTTCACATCTTTCGGTTTCATGCTCCTCGTACTCCCTGCCTTCATATTCTGGGCGATTCTTGATTCCAAGTTTTTGCATGGTAGCATACAATAGCTTGGGAAAGCCTTCAACACCTAGACAGTAGCTGCTGGTCCAAACTCCTTCAGTCATCTGTGAGAGAATAGATAAGAGCAAACATTTTTTATGAAAAGGGAAGACATTAAGATTTTTTATAAAATACTCATACATGTGAAACACTGGCCAGAAAGCCTAAAGTCACATTCTACAACCAACTAAGGAGGGGAGCAGGGTGAAAACCATAGGGAGGAAGAGAAGAGCGAGGGAATGCTCATGAGTTGCTTACCTCGTCGTGCAACGGGTGTCGAATTTGGCTCGTGCGTATAGGCATATATGGTATTCACGGACAAATTGAAGGGAGAGTAGGCAAATGAGTCGATTGTGTTGTTGGGAGTGGAGGAGAGCAATTCGGGGTGTTCTTTTATACGCCAGGGAAGAGGGGTTATACAGTGGAGTGATGAGACAACTTTCCTGGTGATTGTACGTTGCATGCAAATGGACGGTGGCATGTAGTGGGGGACGGTGGATGTTCAGCATACGTGGTTGGCGCCTAATTACCACGGTGGTCGGCTCCGTAGAAGGCCTAGGTCTTCTAAGGCTAGCATTCTTTTCTTGTATTGGTCCACTCTTGTCTCCATGGCTAGCTAGGGCCGGATGGGGGAGTTTGTCCATTGCTATGGAGGGCCCAGTGGGCAAGCGCCTGTGCGTGGGCGCGTAGTTGTAGCCATATGGCGAGTCAGGAGAAGCATATACAGTGCTTTATGGGAACGCCTTTTGTCGCTTGGTTGGCAAGGAGGTGACAACACGACATGTGGTCCATGGTTGCGCCTTTAGCAGCATGTGCGACAATGAGATGACATCATGGTGATGGCGGTCTTGTAGATGTCCATATATCATTCATTGGTCTTCTATTATATTGTTACATGTGTGTGTGCTATATTCATTTATGAAATGTGTAGTAACCAATGCTAAATAGATTTGAAGATGTGTGCACGTATATACCATGTTTAGTTTGGTAAGTATAGGGCAATAGTGGTGCCAACGCTAAACCTCCATCCGCCACTGTAACATGTAGTCGGCCCCTACTACAGCACGTCCTGGTAGATCTAAGGTTTACGGGGCCATAAGCATTTTCCCCTTCACGACTCCACTGCAAACCTCGATCACTTTTGCAAGAGCGACCTACACTGCATAGATGGTGTCGACTAAATCGGCGGTAATCATGCGCACCACTGGCACGGGGTAAATGAAGGCACCAATTGCTATATCCAAGGTGATTGGTGGTGAGGTGATAATTGCGGCTAAGATGTACATGTATATTGGTCCTGGCATCACAACTAATAAGAATCGGTTCAATGGTTAAGGCGATATTCTGTATCACTTAACTGGAACAATTCTATTAACTGTGGATGCCCTCTCTGTGCCATCCTTTCTAACTATTTTGATAACTACGATAGGTCTCTACCTCTCTATTAGGAACAAATTCTTTTCTCATCCTATGGTTTCCCCTCTCATCTGGTTCTATGTACAGTGGATTTAAAAATTTTTGCAAGTAGGGGTATTTTCATATCATCACCAATGCAATCCAAGAAATGCGCAGCAGACACTTTGAGAGTATGCTTTAATTTTTATGTAGCCTATGTGTACCCTGCAGTCTGTTGTGACCTAGGGGTTGCATGGGTGTGGCCCAGGAACCTACATTTACTCTACACCCATGCAACCCATAAAGCGTGCAACAGACTACATATAAATTAAAGTCGCATGCACAGCTGGTGACCACTCACTAGGCCAATGCCTAATTAGCACGCTGGTCGGCTCCATAGAAGCTCAGTCTTCTAAGGCTAACATTATTTTCCAGTGCTGTTCCACTCTCTTGCATGGGTGCGCTGCCGTGCAGCTGTAGTCCTATATAGGAGGAGCATGGGCAATGTTTTATGGGCATGCTTTTTGTTGCTTTGTTGGCAAGGAGGTGCAACATGACATGTGGTCTATGGTCGCCCCTTTAGTGCCATGGGCGACACTAAGGTGACAACATGGTGATGTCGGTCTCGTTGATGTCCATATACCATTCATTGGTCTCCTATTACGATGCTACATATGTGTTTGTATATTCATTTATGAAGTATGTACTCCCTCCATCTCAGGAAAAGTGTCGTCTCAGGTTTTCCAGACATCGTGTTTGACCGTTCGTCTTATTCAAAATTTTTTAATAAATATTATCTATTTTGTTATGACTTACTTTATCACTAGAGATACTTCAATAATGATTTATTTATTTTATAATTTGCACAAAATTTTTGAATAAGATGAACGGTCAAACACGATGTCTGAAAAACCTAAAACGACACTTTTTCTGGGACGGAGGGAGTAGTGGGCAACACTAAGCAGATTTAAAGATGGACGCTTGTATGTACCATGTTTAGTTTGGTAGGGACAAGTTAATAGCAGTGCAAGTGTTAAATCTCCATCCTCTGCTCGAACATATAGTCGGCTCTTTCTATGGTATGGGCTGGTAGAGATAAGGTGTATGGGGTTATAAGCACTTTCCCCTTCACGACACCATTCGCCTGTTTTACAATTATTACATGTTGTGCTATGTTTTATCTGTTTCATTAGGCTTTTTTGGCTCATCTACAGGTTGTACTATGCAACAAGGCTATATCTTGCAGGGATGCCGATTTTGTAAGTTTTGGTTCAATATTTCCCTACAATTAACTCATATTTCTAGATTATGATGACAGAATAGTGATGTATAGCTGTATATATATATGGTCTCCAAACAACTTCCTTCCTTCCAATAAAATGCAATTTTCTGATTTTATTTGTTCTGGTATTTCATCTCAAAATACTTGGCTATATTAAAGTTCTCGTAATTCTTTTGCATGCCAAACATAACAAATAATGTTGTCTCTGCGCCGATTGCTTGCTATTATTGCCCGCCGCATCGCGTGGGGTACTGGCAAGTACTCCCTCCGTATCGAATTTAGGAGTCGTTTAGGATAGTGACACGGTCTCCGAAACTCAATCTTGTTCTCTTGTTTTTATAAAAAATATTTATGAAAAAGTGATATATGTATATTTTTATAAAAGTATTTTTCAAGATAAATCTATTCATATATTTTATACATTTGCAAACTCAACGACCTAAAAACTATTGATGATTTATATTCCCAATGTTTAACCCAAACCTTGTCCGAAACGACTTCTAAATCCAATGCGGAGAGAGTATATGTATATGGTTGTAGGGTTAAGTTCCTATTTTTTCCTGTAATGGGTAGGCTATACGCCTACGGCTAGGGTTAGAGAGCGTTCGGATGGATCTAAGTCGCGGAAGGTAGACGGTCTCCACAAAGGCGATGCAACCGAAGAAAAAATCCCCAATCTCGCCGGCCTCAACCTTCCTCAATGCGCTGGCCCGCTACTGGCGAAAGCCGACCGCCGACTGCGAGGCCGCCGCCGCCCCTTGTGCTCGTGCAGCAGCAGCGCGCCCGACGCCGATTCCGCGACCCCATCGCTCCAGCTCTGACCCTCCTCTCCCCTCCTAGATCCCGACACGGCTGGCCGTGTTGGCGCGCTACCGGCGAATGGCGACCGCCGACTGCGAGGCCGCCGCCGCCCCTTGTGCTCGTGCAGTAGCAGCGCGCCCGACGCCGATTCCGCGACCCCTCCGCTCCAGCTCCGACCCTCCTCTCCCCTCCTAGATCCCGACACGGCTGGCCGTGTTGGCCCGCTACCGGCGAATGGCAACCGCCGACTGCGAGGCCGCCGCCGTGGCTTGTGCTCGTGCAGCAGGAGCGCGCCCGACACCGACTCCGCGACCGCTTCGGTCCAGCTCTGGCCCTGCTCTCCCCTCCTAGATCCCGACACGGCTGGCCGTGCAGGCACCACCTGCCTACCCCGATGCCACCCGCTCCGTCCAGGCAGCGAGGGCGGTCCAACTCCAGGGAGCGGCCCTAGATCGTGTTTGCCGGTGTGGCCATCGCAATGCAGGTCCACCTCGTTCTGCCTCACATCACCTTGGATTTGATTTTTATTAGGGAATATAATTTGGTTGGAGTAATCTGATACTTTCTGTAGGAGTTTAATTAGAAAGTTTAAAGGTTACAGAAACAACTTTTACCTTATAGTGTTGGAACAAATTTATGCTCTGAAATAGAGTATCTGAGTCAGTTGCAAGTTATCTTGTTGTGTATCAAGATCATTCTATAAGCTCTATTAGGGATCCCCACATGCCAAACACTACTTTGAACTGGAGTTTCAGATTATAGTGACATTGAGATAAACATAGTTCCTAGTGTTTAATTAGCTGCATGTGCTCCACATACTTTTAGCTATGATTTTGTTGTATGGCCTTACCAAATTCAGGGAAATATTTGCTGCATTGCCTTTCCAAATTCATCACTGAGAAAGTGTGCTCACAGAGGTGCAAAGCAAGAGCGGTAGAGAGGCAGATATGTTTGCTGCCTTCATCAAATCTAATATAGATTAGTCATTGCCTGAATACATTATCAGAAACCTTTTAAGGATACAGCTAGAACGGATTAATCACCTTTTAAGGATTCCAATAACCTTTAAAAGGTTCCCAATAACCGAGTACTAAATCATTACTCAATATATATTTTCCTAAACGAATCAGAAGTGGTGAAGGGTAATCCTGAATTTCAGTGCAGCCATTATATGCATCTCTAATTGCGATATTCTGTAGGCATACAAAACCATCCATTTATGATGATCACTGTTAACCTAGCATCTTGATAATTTTTCATCCTGAATCCTGAATATGTGTTTTTATAGATTGATTTGTTTGGTCACGTGTCTTTATAGATTGATTTGAAACATTCAATGTTCATGGCCATAGATGATTGGTACATGAAACCACCAGCTTTGTGGTTATTTAGTACTCAATCTGGTGCTTACATGTGAACCTAGTAGGAACGGACGATCTTTGGAGCATGCTGTAGGGTGCATCTGCTGGTAGAAATTCTATAAATGTTGGAAAAGCTACCAATTCACTAGGAAAGCATCTTTAGAAGTCCTTAATTTTTTTTTAAAAAACTGCTATACGGGGTCATGTTCCCATGTGGTGTTACTTTTGTAATCCCTAGGTGTGGTCATACTGCGTATCACTTGACTCTAGGTGGCAGTTGTTTATTTTCAGCCGATGATCTATTCATTGCAAATTGGTGTAGCCACATAACTTAGTAGCTTACTAATTTGCAGTGATATCTATTGTAGTAATAGTATTAGTATTGTTTTGCAAAATGAAGGCCAAATCGGTTTCCTCTGATTTGAGACCTTTGTGGGATAGAGTAGAAGGTGGAGCTAAGATCTACATCAGTGAAATTGTCTGTTTGGTTCATGCATATTTTGGAGCCAATTTGTTGACCAATTTATTGTCTGACTATTTTCGTGACTTTGATTATGTGCAAAGTACTGCTATTATTGTTTCTAAAACCTACAGATGTGTTATTTGTTTTTTGCATGTGAAACTGGGAATACCCAAGTTTCGATCCGTGGGTCAGCCACTGTCACTAGTGGCACTGACGCGGTGGTGTTCCTACCAACAGCTGCACTGGCCACTTCATCGACTACCACCACTCTGCCCACTGCTCTAGTTGCTTTGAATGAGGTGATCACACTTGTGCCTGCTGCAGTCGACTTCCATGACACCCCAAAGCATGACAAAGGTTTCTCATTTGTTTGCTATCGTCCTTCCTACAGAGCAAGTTCCTGAGGAGAGGGGCCGTTGTACAGAGGAAGGTTAATGAATCGGTTGATAAGTGAGTGCTCATCTGCATCTAGATTATTTTTACTCTTCATCTACTTATTTAAGTAGCTGCATTGTTAAGGCTGTTCATTCTGCTATAGCTTAAACCGCTTCATTGGTATTTTGTCTCCATGAGGTGTGCTGCCTAGTTACTTAAAAGTTCTTAAAAATATGTTTTCGCTTAATAATCTAGAACCATATTATTACCTAATATGATGTTTTAATATGTGTCACTGTGAACATTATTAGTGGGGTTAGGGAATGATGTGATTAATGGAGGGTTTTTAAATAGTTTCCCATCTTTGATCTGTTATGATTGGACGTGTCTGATGAAAGTGCAATTCTAAACATTGTTTGGAAATAAGTTCCTGCTGATCAATAGGTTTGGAAAACTCTGGCCAGAAGCTCTAGAAAAGTTCATTGATGCATGCAACGACCAATCTAAAGCACCATGGCAATGCAAACTATTTTACATATGATGTTTCATTGGTAAATAAACTATCTAAAGGAACTCGCTGAATGCTCATCAATAGGTACGAAAATGGTCTGAATCAACAGATACATTTCTTAGTGCGATGATATCGTGTAGCTTATCAGTTTGGATTGCATCAAACTGGTGTGTTGCTGCATAAACAAATATGTTACCTGGTCAGTCAGGATGGAATGGCTGGATCTTGTAATAGCTTCATTGATATTGAACATTGAAGCTGGTTATTCTGCTTGCATTTTGACCTCTTTTAGATAGTTGTAATTTCATTTTATTCAAAATTTAAAAAAGAATCTAAGTGGATGAGGTTTGGCTTTCCTCGAGGAATCTTTCACTGCCCATAAAGAGGAAGGTTTTTCCTTGAATGCAATGATCCATGAAACTTACCCCTGGAGTGTTCTCTAGTTGATAACTGTGTACTGATTCGCAGTGTCGGAGTCCCCCTCTAGATGGATACTGTATATAGCGTGCTGAGCATCAGCGTCCAGGCAGTGAAGGCAGTCCAACTCCAGGGGGTGGCCCTAGATCGTGTTTGCCGGTGTGGCCGTCGCAACGCAGGTCCACCTCGTTCTGCCTCACATCGCCTTGGATTTGATTTTTATTAGGGAGTATAATTTGGTTGGAGTAATCTGATACTTTCGGTAGGAGTTTAATTAGAAAGTTTAAAGGTTGCAGAAACAACTTTTACCTCTTAGTGTTGGAACAAATTTATACTCTGAAATAGGGTCTCTGAGTTAGTTGCAAGTTATCTTGTTGTGTATCAAGATCATTCTATAAGTTCTATTAGGGATCCCCACATGCCAAACACTACTTTGAACTGGAGTTTCAGATTATAGTGACATCGAGATAAGCATAGTTCCTAGTGTTTAATTAGCTGCATGTGCTCCACATACTTTCAACTGTGATTTTGTTGTATGGCCTTATCAAATTCAGGGAAATATTTGTTGCATTGCCTTTCCAAATTCATCACTGAGAAAGTGTGCTCACAGAGGTGGAAAGCAAGAGCGGTAGAGAGGCAGATATGTTTGCTGCCTTCATCAAATCTAATATAGATTAGTCATTGTCTAGATACATTATCGGAAACCTTTTAAGGATACTGCTAGAACGGATTAATCACCTTTTAAGGTTTCCAATAACCTTTAAAAGGTTCCCAATAACTGAGTACTAAATCATTAGTCAATATATATTTTCCTAAACGGATCAGAAATGGTGAAGGGCAATCTTGAATTTCAGTGCAGCCATTATATGCATCTCTAATTGCAATATTCTGTAGGCATACAAAGCCACCCATTTACGAAGACCACTGTTAACCCAGCATCTTGATAATTTTCATCCTGAATCCTGAATATGTGTTTTAATAGATTGATTTGTTTGGTCACGTGTCTTTATAGATTGATTTCAAACATTCAGTTTTCATGGCCATAGATGATTGATACATGAAACCGCCAGCTTTGTGGTTATTTAGTACTCAATTTGATGCTTACATGTGAACCTAGTAGGAACGGACGATCTTTGGAGCATGCTGTAGGGTGCATCTGCTGGTAGTAATTCTATAAATGTTGGAAAAGTTACCAATTCACTGGGAAAGCATCCTTAGAAGTCCTTAATTTTTTTAAAAAAAAACTGCTATACGGGGTCATGTTCCCATGTGGTGCTACTTTTGTAATCCCTAGGTGTGGTCATACTGTGTATCACTTGACTCTAGGTGGCAGTTATTTATTTTCAGCCGATGATCTATTCATTGCAAATTGATGTAGCCACATAACTTAGTAGCTTACTAATTTGCAGTGGTATCTATTGTAGTAGTAGTATTAGTATTGTTTTGCAAAATGAAGGCCAAAGCGGTTTTATCTGATTTGAGGCCTTTGTGGGATAGAGTAGAAGGTGGAGGTAGGATCCACATCAGCGAAATTGTCTGTTTGGTTCATGCATATTTTGGAGCCAATTTGTTGACCAATTTATTGTCTGACTATTTTCGTGACTTTGATTGTGTGCAAAGTACTGCTATTATTGTTTCTAAAACTTACGGATGTGTTATTTGTTTTTTGCATGTGAAACTGGGAATACCCAAGTTTTGATCTGTGGGTCGGCCACTGCCACCAGTGGCACTGACGCGCTGATGTTCTTACCAACAGCTGCACTGGCCACTTCATCGACCACCACTACTCTGCCCACTGCTTTAGTTGCTTTGAATGAGGTGACCACACTTGCGCCTGCTGCAGTCGACTTCCATGACACCCTAAAGCATGACAAAAGTTTCTCATTTGTTTGCTATCGTCCTTCCTACAGAGCAAGTTCGCGAGGAGAGGGGCCGTTCTACAGAGGAAGGTTAATGAATCGGTTGATAAGTGAGTGCTCATCTGCATCTAGATTATTTCTGCTCTTCATCTACCTATTTAAGTAACTGCATTGTTAAGGCTGTTCATTCTGTTGTAGCTTAAACCGCCTCATTAGTATTTTGTCTCCACTAGGTGTGCTGCCTAGTCACCTAAAAGTTCTAAAAAATATGTCGTCGCTTAACAATCTAGAACCATATTATTACCTAATATGATGTTTCAATATGTGTCACTGTGAATATTATTAGTGGGGTTAGGGAGTGATGTGATCAATGGAGGTTTTTTAAATAGTTTCCCACCTTCGGTCCGTTATGATTGGATGTGTCTGATGAAAGTGTAATTCTAAACATTGTTTGGAAATAAATTCCTGTTGATCAATAGGTTTGGAAAACTCTGGCCAGAAGCTCTAGAAAAGTTCATTGATGCATGGAGACTCGAAGGAGAAGTCAACGCCCATGACCCTATGAGTGCTCAGCACCCCCCTAGGCGCTCATGTAAGTCCCTGGTTCCTCTTGTCTCCAATTTTACAAAAAACACCGGCAAATTATACTGCTCCCACCCCCAATGCTACTACGTACTTGATAAATTTTGGTGCTACATATATTTCTATTTACCATACCAATAGGTGTTTATGGTAGGAATCCAATTGGTAGGGCCATGCGCGATCGCAAATACAGGCAACAAATACATCGGCTGAACTTAACACCACAGACAGACCTGATTCTCACGGGACATAACACAAGAATGGATAGTGGCTGTTAGAACAGCCCCTAACTGTCTCAAAACAATTGCTTATTGCCTAGTTAGAGAGCAGCCACCTCAACACCGGCAGCAGCACCAGGAGCATCAGGACCTACCACTCTTGCCATCTGAGGTGGTGCCGATAGAGCTCCCGATACTGCATGGCACATAAGGGGTGCGAGGAGTGTAGCACACCTTCGACCGTAGTCTGTAGCGATTGCCCTGATGGTGGGTATGGTGAGTCGGATACGAAGGTGGTCAGGGATGGCAGGACGCTGCATAGCTGGGAAGTTGAATCTGCGCTTTCTGGGGGGTGCTCACCATAGAAGCAAAACATGGCGGCATCATATGCTAGGGCCGCCTCAAGGGCACATCGAAATTTGCCGATCCAGAGTGTGCGCCGACTGCGTGGGATGCGGATCTCCGTAGCCCACCCGCCCCAGCTTCGCTTTCGCACGCCTGTCCAACCCAGGGCTTTCCGTGAGCGACGGCAGGTGGGTACTGCTGGCACCGTAGCCGGACGCTCACCATGGCGCCCTGTGAGTGTACCCTCCCCACTGGGGCCATGTTGCTGGTTGGCGCGGCTGTTGCGGGAATAGCTCATCACCTGCACGGTGCAAGAAACTTGAGGGAGGGTAGAGCGGTGGTGTTGAGTGGAGATGAATGGGATGGTAGGTCTGTTTTTAAAGGCGCGGCCACAGATAGATCGGTGTGCTGGTAGCTGACTGCTAGTGAAGCAGAAAAGTAGAAAAAGGAAGGGACTATATTTCGATGCTTTGCAAGCACGGAGCTGAGCCTGAACCTACTGGCGTGGTTGTGGCAGATTCTCTTCTTAGGCAGCAAATGCATACATTTACCATTCTAGAATTCTATAGGCTGTTTTACTTGGTGGCTAAACATAGCTTTCTGAGTTCTTTTTTGTGCCCATTTTTACTACCTGCCAGCCATTTAACTATGCACTTCTCACTCTATAGTGTTTAGTAGTACTCAATGCTACTGATGGTCTGGTAAAGGTTCTAGGAGTGTGTGTACGGGCCATCAGTATACCTTGCATTAACATAGCTAGCAATGTAGAAGCATATGTAGCAACATGTTACCCTGCACATGCGAATATTGAGTTTACTGGCCTACTGTTCCAACATGGAGCACATGTCATCACAGGCGCCCAAGGCGTTTATTTATCATAAGGGTGGCAAACAAGGCCATTGGACAGGACGTATGCATAAATACGTACAACCAAAGGGACACACGTACAGACCTAACAAGGGGTATGATACAGTACTATACACGACCAATACTGCCACTCTAGTTCGATGGAAGGAACCCTCATGGATGGAATTTGGCTGGACGGTACAAAACATTTTGACATAGGTTACAACGTCCTAAAGAGACTACCAGGATAGCATAGGGGTCGACACGTAGCACCTCCGCGCTCTATAAAGGGCTCTGCTGATCGTGTCACTGCGAGGGAGCGCATAAATGCAAGTTAGCCAGCCATTAACAAAAAATCAGAAGAGTAGTTGGAAACTGACACAGACTAAGGACCATAAGTACTTTTAAGGACTCCCAAAAAGGCTGTACGTAGGGGTGTTCTCCAGCACAACGGTGAACAGCTGTTCGACAAGCTGGATATACCGTGGGTCTGGTCCAGGGAGGGGCTCTGATCCAATGGACGTAAGAGAAGTCGCTAAGGAAAGGACATCACTATTCGCTGAACAGATGGAACCAAGGCGGTCAAGTAGTTTCTTATGAGACCTGAACATGTTGTCCATCTGTACGCGCAGCATATCATACCTGGTCGGAACAAACTGGGACCAAGACATGAAGTGGTTTAGTTGGTTGCATGTTTCCTTAAAGGCAGGATAAGTTAGATCATTGATGCAAATGTTCAGCCTTGCTATAAAGTAGCAGATTGCTTGCTCAGAAGCACTTTCTTGTGCCTCATATTCGGTCATGCAAGGGAGGCTCTGAAAATGCTGAACTTCTGGCAAGCCTTTGCTGCCCAGTTTGGAACGAATCTCAATGCTAAGCCAGGCCATTGTCCTCTTGCTGTCCACCTTAACTGCTCCCTCCGTGCGAATAACCGCGCCTATCTTAGGAAGGATCTGCCTTAGCATGCTTTTGCGTGATATGTCAAGTACAACCGGATCCTACAACAAAGTAAAGAAAACATGAAGAGAGAACATTTCTGCATGTATAGGTGGTCCCAGGAAATTAAGCTACCACCTGAACTCATATACATAATATGAAATTAATCAGTGCCATAAAAACTAACATAGCACCATTGTGCCTGATTTAAAGACCGCTAAATAAATAATACCTGGGGCACAGGGACATGGGCTCCCAAACTCTCCAATAGTGGCACGGGGGGGGACATGGGCACCCAAGGCACCCAATGGAAGCGGTGGCGGGAGGGGGCCATGGGCACCCAAGTCGTCGGATAGAAGCGGTGGCACCGGGACATGGGCATGCAAGGCATTCGATGAAAGCGGCGGCTCTGATTCCTTGATAATGCTCTTGCTCTTATCCATGTCGATGTGGATGCTCTTACCCTTATCCATGTTCCTGGTAAATGAGCGGGAACCAACCGTGTGAGAGATATAACATACACTGGAGCATACATAGACCAGATTGCTTTTAGATTTAAAAGAAAAGCAAATATATCTAGGACTTCATATTTGTAGGTATATCTGTCCCAAATGAAAATTCACACTGGCACGTGCTAAAACCTGGGAAAAAGACCAAATTGACGAAGTTGCTGAAAGTAACGCTAATGGTTTGACACTTGCCTAGTTTCGTTAGAACTTAAGTTAAATATGTACGGGCTAATATTTCTTCCCTGCATAGGCCTAGTGTTTTAGGCATTGTCTGCTTTTGTGATTAAAGATGTACTGCTGCTTGTTTCATCAATTTGCTGGTATGATTATTCATTCTTGGCCGTTGTTTTGTCATTGTAGTTATCTACTACCAAGTATAAATTCCCTGCTATTTTCCCTTCTGAAAGAATCCTATTATTGAATGAATAACTTTTAAAATTTGGACCAAAGAAAAATGACACAAAAATAGCTATCAGGATTTAGTACTGCCTACAAAAATAACTGAGTTTTGTTCTTACATTGAGGCGCATTTATAGAGGTGTTCATGCATGGACCTCGTTCCAGGTTATAATATATATTGCACTAATGCACCGCTGCTACAAGATAGGCATTTGATACTTTCTAGTTGCAACGTGAATAAAGAACTGAACAACGGCTACCACACTGGAGCCGCAAAAATGAAGAGCAGTTGTGCTCCAAAAATCTGGTAGAGAAAAATAGATAGACATGCAAGAGTGGTAGGTTGTAAGGTCGTTCTATGTTTGCCTACCTATGCCAGCAACCTATGACAGGAAGAAATCTGGAAGGCTGAATTACCTGCTGCTGTCTTATGCCTGCTTGCACACTGCCGGTGCAGTCCTAGACATGGAGTCTGCCATATAAATAGAGAAGCCTGCGCAAGTGTAGTATTGGTGCAGTGCTGCCAGCAGACATGAACCCAGGGCAGGTGAACTACACGCAAGACAACAATAGGCCAACTGAGTAAATGTTTGTACTTGTAACAGTAGACACCTTCAATGAGATGCACCTCAGCCACGCCACCAATGTGACCTATAATACCAATGCCATAGGCCCAAGAGGTGGGTGTATAGGTTACAATGATCAAACAAGTTGCACGATATCTGCAGCTTCTTACAGCCCTGTCTGCCGTGTGGATGTGGACGCCCATGCCGTGATATAGTGCAGTGCATGCAGACATGCCTTCACAAAAAAAAGACCCCTGATGCATCTGCATGTGCATCCATTCGCGAATGCATGCAGTCCTCTCCTCTCTCCTCTCCTCACAGGCTCACACGATGGATGAGGATGACACCAACAGACACTAGAATGAAGCTGCTAGAACGAGAGAGAGGCACAAAGCCAAGAGGATTGGAAGTAGTTTTTTTTTGGGAAAAATGCACGAGGTTTGCCAAGGTGCAGTACCCTACCATACATAGGCTTATAGGAGTCCGTGTCAGTGTGTAGTAGGAGAAACGTGTGCATAGAGAGCTACATTTTTGGCCGGCTGCATGCATCTATTCACACCATGACAAAACAGATAATGTATCCCTTGCATATTAAACCTTTCCAACCTAGTGCCTGTAGTGCAGGTACATGGCCGTATTTCACCTACTTAGCTGCTCTATTGCTATATTTAGAAGCCATCATCATAGCCTGTCCATAGAGCTAAATGAGTAGGGTGAGTCAAGAACCAGGTTCACCAATTACGACCCAGGACAGGTTTAGTTTGCAACTTTTTCCAACCTGATAAATAGTTACATTGTCGCCTTATTTGGCAAATATTGTCCAATCCTGGACCAACTAGGCTTAAAAGATGCATCTCGTGATTTCTAACCAAACTGTAAAACTGGTTATTTTTTTACCTACATTTAACATTCCATGCAAGCTGCTAAAAACTGATGTGATGGAAAGCCTTTGAGGCGGCCCTAGCATATGACCAATACTCCACGCTGTCTCTTTCTGGGTGGGGGTAGGAAAGCCATATGGGACCATGCAACCCTGTGGAGGGCCCGAGGACTAGAAAAAGACACATCCAGTGGAGCACATGAACTTTTAGTGGGGCAGACATAAATGACAAAGAACCGATCTGCATATAGTTACTACGGTAGGGAAAATTTACATCACATATGTACTCCTCCCCTTATATATACATTTACCATCAACTATTTCTTTTGCACGCAAGAAAGTTACCATGGACTACCCGTTTCCAGGTAGAAAAGTTACCGCCAGGTATTCCTTTGCATGCAGAAAATTTACAATCAGCTAGTCTTTTGCATGCAAGGGATTTACTGGCACCGCATTTAATGCCTTGCATGAGGTGGATGAGATGAGAGCATGGAGGGGGCTGTGAAGAAGAGGACAAGATACTGCTGGCCAGATGATAGCTTCTATCCTGTGTCCACATTTATGGCACAACATAAGGCGCCTAGTTTACTACCTGGCAGTAGGTTGTGCATCTCTTTGTGAGAGCACGTTTATGAGACAGCACATGCTGTTCAACAGTAGGGTGTCACGATGCCGCCTGTGCTAGCGAGGTATGGCACCGACCGTCAGTAGCTGGTCGTCATCGGTGCCACCATCACCAACTTCATCAGGTGATCCAACACCCCCATGTCCATAGGTCTCTACCTTTGTAGTAGCTGGTAGTTTTGCTTCTCCGCGTTAACTCCTTATCCCGAAGGCGAGGTCGGCACATCTGGCGGTGCTGGCCCCGCATGAAGGCGAGAACCGGCTGCTCTAGATAGGCACTGAGGCTAGGGCTGGCAGTTGCGCGACCTCCTGAGACAACGATAATTGATGACTTCTGTGCACGGAGGATAGAAGGTCAAACGCACACCGATGGTCCTCATCAGTGCTCGTGACCCCTCGCCGGCGCTTATGTAGCCTCCTGGTTCTTTTCCCCAAATTTTTACAACAACGTTAGACAAACCATTTGTTTGCATCCCTCATATTTGTAGGCACGTGTTAACTGGTGTTACTATACAGTTGCTTACAAACAAGGGTTCAAATGTTAGTGTTGGTCGTGGCTGCAATTACAGCCCAGCGAAATTAGACAAATGGATCTCAGAGTCCAGCAGCAAAAAAAACATCTAGTCTACTCTGAAATAATCTTTGCAAATTGCAGAAATGAATGTGAGCAGACTTGAGACTATATTATCCTTATCGTTAAATGATTATTTATACAATTGTTTACCAGTAGCCTGGAGAAGAGCCTTGCCCCCTGGACCCTTGGATTGCCGTCCTAGATAAGAGCAAGTATGTGGATTTGCAGGCCCTCAAATTTCAGTAGAATCCTGAGATTAGTTGCTATTTATCCTTGATGCAAGCTGCTAAGCCAAAGCTACCGTACATTTCAGTGTTTTGCTCGTGTCTTGTTGTAAATACGACTGACAATGATCTCCATTTTCCCAGGTTGCCCCAATTGGTGAGCTTCCAAGGAATACGTTGCCTTCTGCAGAGAGTCACCTAGCTCGGTCTGCTGTTCCAGGGTCTAGATTAATCGCTGGTGACGTCTACAGCGCCCAGCAAGCATCCGCAATGTATGAGGAGTCTAATTTTTTTTTGTGAATCTGTACTTGGCCAATACACGCTTAATAACGCCATTGAGAGCATTTTGCAGGCACAAGGGCGCTGTTGGTGTCAAACAGTCTCACACTACAGCTGCGGGATGGGATAAATCTTGAGACAATAGCTCAAAGGGTCCCTCAAACCTCATTATTGATGAGGTCGTTTCTTTTTCAAGGTTTACATTAATAGTGGAGATATACTTATCTGTAAGGCTGAGTTTTTCTTGCTGGCTTGTAGGAAACGGAATTCAAAGAATTTGCACAGAGGTCAGATACATATGCCAACCTTTGTCCATTGATTGGCCCTTCAATTTATGGGCATTCTGATGCCAAGGAAGCTATTGCATGTTTGTTATTGGGGGAATCTAAGAAGGTATGCATCCTTGTCAAGAAGTTGATATGTTTCAGAAAAAAAGTAATTCTGTTTGCCCTAACTGTGCTCGAATACTGTACTTCAAATAACTCTTATTGCAACAGATTCCAGATGGGTGGGAGATGAGGCACCAGCCGCAGGCTATACTTGCTCATCTACCTTCGACAAGAGCTCTATGACAACTGGGCATACCATTGCTGAGTAAGTAATGCAACAATGGCTAGCCTTGTCTTGCGCTTTTTCAGATCACCATCACATATGGTACACTTTGCATAAAGCAAGATTTTAGCACGAATGAACTGTAGGTAGTTGTTTCTTTTACCTAGGAACATGATATTTTGATCCGCCGGAAGGCAATCTCTATGTGCTCAAAAAACATAGCCTCCTAGGTAGACACAGTAGACATTTCAGCTATGACTGCATATCTCTTAGAGGAAGGCAACTATTCAGCTGCTGCTTTGAAGGCACCCTAAAGTTATTAACCTTTCAATGCCAAACATGGCACCATCTTCTTCGATCCCAAATAATGATCTAGTTGAGCATACCGTTGCAAATTTAGGTAACCACAATACTAGGACTAAACAAACGTCCCAAGTAACCCATAACCATAGGAACAACCATGAACAAGCGTATATACATGATTGGCCTAAGTTGTTAATTATGATGGCGCAGCAAGGCAAGGAAGCCCGATTAGTCAGAGATGATCAAGGCTAATAGATAGGTCAAATTAGGTAGGCATTTTCTGGCACGTGGATGACTTGTTCATCTCTAAGGATAAAATTGATTAGTAAAAAAAGGCTGCCTTCAAACCTTTGCCAAATTTGTAGCCTGCATTAGCGAATTTTGAAGTTTTTGGCGGTGGCCGAGCCGCACTGCATAAGTAGTAGTGTAACGTCCAAGGCACTGGATATGCCCACAAAGGAGACAATTAGATGAAACACTTTGATCGACTCGCAGCTAGTCCACACGGAGCCAAAACAGACATAGGTGGTACAAATTATCTCTGCGAGTTCCATAACTTCAAACGGCTGGTACCAACACACCTCCAAGCCACTCTAGGTGACAAGTAAAAGGCCTAGTTTACACACTACATGAAGACACAAATATCCTTATCTACTAAACACAAGCTGGTGGCAACACACTACCAAGCCACTCTAACTGACAGGTAAAGGGTCTAGTTTACACACCGCACCTGGGACAAAGGTACAAAGATCCTCATCTACTAATCGCATAGCGGTCCTATAGATACATGAGCCTAAGGACCTTTGAAGGTTGCAATACATGCAGACTGGAACACTAATTAGGGCACCAACATGGGCTGCACATAACAGCATCAAATTTATTGGACGAAGCTGTGTGGTGATAGGTGGCTGACGGTGGAGCCCAAGGGCGTAAGCCTAGTCGTCGCTGCAAATTAGAGATACCTTGTCACCCAACTGATCAAACCAAACAATGAAATAATTTAAGGCTGAATAAGCTACCTTGCTCCGGACTTCTTTGCAGGAAATAGATCCCTGCGAGTAGACCTTGGCCTCTTCCCTAAAATAGTTCTGTAAAAAATATTATGTAAGAAAATCACCCGTACAGGGTCCATACATGCGGTGGCCACCAACGCTGCTAGAAACTAATGTAATATCTTTTAAACCAATTACTTAGTCCACAAAGGTACGTACCCATGCTCCTCGTGAACACCAGAGGGCACTTCCTTCCCTTTGCTGGATAGGGTTTTGGTATCATCTACTGTGGCATGAGAAGGAGGAGGCGTCGACTCACCCGTTGCATCATCGGGAGCTTCAGGAATGACAAGAGCCTGTGCCTGGTGGTCTTTTCCAGAGCCAACACTTGATGTCCCAGTCTTATTCATAGCTTTGGGATCCCTAGGATCCCTAAGGGAACATCCAGTAGGACCACGGGCCTCAGGAGACGTTGGATCAGGAAACACCCTTCTAGCTTGGAAGCAGAGCTGCCCAGTCCTAAATGTTTGCTCACTGATAACCACCTGGAAGACATACCTTCGACCAACAAGGCCGCGAAGGGGCGCAGGCAGCAAAATCTGATTGGATGAGCCTTCTTCGACAAGCTCAGCGGCAGTCCGCCGAACAACCTGTTCAGCTACCCCTCCGAAGAGAAATATTTTCACACGGCCGGTAGTGTCCTCGATGATTACACTTAGCTTGTAGCTTGGGTGGGAAAGAAGAAAACACGTCAGGAACAAGGTTGGTATCTTTGATGAATGGGGTATGACCGTTTGGAGCAAGGATTACCTTGGAACAACTACTGGTTTAGCCTCATCGCAGCTAGTACATTCGAAACCATCGAAGGTAGCCTTCAGTCCCCGTCTGCATGTATTGCAACCTTTATACCACCAACCATTGGAAACATCTATTTCTCTTACAACTGCGCTGCACGTGAAACGACACCCTACATGCAAGGGCAGACCAAATTTGAGCAACCTGGCCTGAGTGGTGCATATAGGCAATCATTATGAAGGAGGCAATACATTACTGTCATGGGGATTCAATGCCAGGAGCTCGGCAATAGTTTTCCTGTTGGCGTCTGCTTCATCAGCAACACCTGCCCCTGCATCATCATCGCCGGGTAGGAACACAACCTCAGAGCCTCTTCCCTGTAAACTAAGGACAAGGCAAACATCCATTTACACACCCTGCAGATCGACAAAGGCTGAAGGACAGAGAAACCATATTACCTAGCACGAAAAGCATTCATTTCTGGAAGGTCAATGTTCATGTACCATTTAGTGGCATCACCGCTCGCACATGTTGTGGCACCTACATTGGCAATAGGCTAGACAGGTTATATTAGGAACCCGAGGATAGATAAAAAGAGCACAATAAACAGCACGCACTTAAATATTGCTTCACTTGCACCCCAGCGAAAACCATCACAACGGGTTCATCTTTATCAATAGTTTCAATAAGGACCTGATCCTCAAATGAAGTTGCATGCTCGCCCCACAAAGTAATTTGTAACAGGCGGTCGCTGCAAAAGCAGACATAGTAAGTTTATGCTAACCAGAATGCCATAAACTACCACGGAAGCAACCTTAGATCACGTAGCTCCACCACCCGTCGTACAGTCACACCATTTAGGCTGCTAGATCGCACCACGGGATGTATGACTGCAAGCTGTCCGATAACATCTGTTGGAAATCCAAACACCATGTCACCTGATAAGTAAATCTTGGAAAATAGGAAAGAGAACTTGAATAGGCAAGGCAAGGACAGTGCATACCTACTAAGCCAAGCCTGTTCTTCCATTTGCGGGCTAATTCCTCAAAGTCCACAAAATTGAAAACATAGAGGGGAAGCTGGGTGGCCAGCTCTGTAGGTAACTTCTCTATAACAGTCCATGGCGTAAAATAGATTGTCTGTGGGTTCAGTACAGGGTTATACTTGCGTGCTTGCCTGCTAACCTAGAATTTTTTAATCACATAGGAGCAGCCTTCAACTAAATATTCAGCAAACTTGCCAAGGTCCTTATGGCCGATGCAAGCTGTAATACCCACGCCCTGACACAGCGAGCCTCAGATTAGGCAGCCACGATTAAGGAGAAATAACACATATCAGCAGGTACCAAAATACATACCTCTTCATCAACCAGAACAAGTTCCATGGCAGTTACAGCCTTCCACTTAGGAGTGGAAGATAGTTTCCACATCCTAGCAACTCTAACCTTGATGATCCAATTGTGCCTTGTTGGATTAATCTGTGAAAGCAAGGTGTACTCCATCTAGTGGCAGCCCATCAACAAAAGGAAAAGAAGTGCATCAAATAACGCACTGTAATGTAGATAATCTAGGAGACCATAACCTTTAAATGTGTGGGCCCAACATATTCAGGGGAAAAATTTACCAGAGCACCCGAAGAACTTCCTTGTAAACAATGTTTTCAGTAAGGTTAGAGGCAAGGTCTGTGCCATCGTCGACCAAAATACGTAGCCCATCTCTAGATGTAACGCGCGATATAGCAACATATAGCTGGCCATGAGAAAAAACTAGGCGTGGCAGATATAGACCAACGTTGTGCAAAGTCTGGCCCTGGCTCTTATTTATAGTCATTGCATAACACAATCTTACTGGAAATTGGCGCCTGCTAAGAACAAATGGCCATTTAGTGCTTGACACGTGCAATGAAATTCTAGGAAGGAGAACTTTGTGTCCAATGTGAGAGCCAGTTATTATCTGAGCCTCCAACACGCGGTTACCTAATTGGGTTATTATAAGACGTGTACCATTGCAAAGACCAGCACTTTGGTTTAAATTGCGCAGCAACATTACAGGCGAGCCAACCTTAAGTATAAGTTTATGACAAGGGATGCCCTTGAACTGTAGGGAATTTAGAAACTCAACAGGATAAAGTAGGTCGGCGTTACCATGGTCCTTGGAGGTTTCGACTAAAGAATCAGAACTTAGATATACCTTTTCATGTCCTGGGACTAAAGAAAGGACCTGATTATTAATCTCATCGATGGTATCATTTTTCGGAGCAATGATAGCCCGCTCCCTCAGGTAGTTTGGGTCTGAATAGAACATGTCTAAGTTGGGATAGGTAGATCTTATGATATTATCAATTGGGGAGCCAAGTTTCGGAACCAAGATGTCATGAGGTATCTCAACCAGCTCAGAATCTCCATTATCAGTATGAGCGTTCCCTGTAGCAGTGCCATCCCCAATACTCAACACCCACTCATTAAATGATCTCACCTGATCAATTGGCAAACCGCTACGAGACATCCCAAGCAGGCGCATATTGATTGTTAGTTTTAGGATCTTAACATGACTCCACAAATAAGAGTTAGTTATGGATGCATCAATGGTGTCTAACCTACTGCCCCCCTCAACCACAGGCAGCACTTGGCGGAAATCTCCACCTAGCACCACGGTCTTGCCACCAAATAACCTATCAAAACACGAAGAGTCTGCCTCCCCAAGAATGTCACGCATGCTACGATCTAAAGATTCGAAGCAGTGTCGGTGGGTCATAGGCGCCTCATCCCATATGATTAAAGCACTATGCGTTATTAAATCAGCAAGAAAAGTTCCCCTCTTAATATTGCACATGGACGACTCATCAATAACTATAGGAATTTTAAACCGAGAATGCGCGGTACGACCTCCAGGTAGTAATAGGGAAGCAACTCCAGACGAGGCCACAGCAAGAACGATAAGCTTCTCAGATCGTAGGCGCGAAATAATTGCATTCCAAAGGAACGTCTTGCCAGTGCCACCGCATCCATACACAAAAAAGCACTGGCCTGTCTTCGCATAAACGGACTGTGTAACAACATCATAAATAATTTTTTGTTCAACGTTCAACTGACTAACAAGGGTACCATGGATACACACGAGGTCTTCACAGTCGTAAGCCAGCTCCTTAGCCAGAAGCCTATTTTTAACTTTGTTACGCATGCTTCGATCAGGCTCTGGTAAACCATAATCAGTTAGTAACCCACCATTTTTTACAAACAAACTATCCAGCTCGAGCAAAACATAATTCCTTAGATGATCTTCTAGAACCCTATAGGTAGGTAGCTGCACCATCTTTTTAATGTTGTAAAGTATGTCATCAGTAAAATATTCATAGAATTCATTGAAGAGGGAGGTTGCGTCACACACAGAGCAAAAAAGAACTATAGTCACAAGAAGTTGGCGCATCTGAGCAGCTGATCCCCACATAGATGCTTCTCTAAGGGCCTCACGCCACTCACTGTCATCACCAAGGAGACCCATAGCTTGGCACGCATCCTTAAATGTTGGATATAGGACACCACTAATAGTTCGGAGGTCTTCGTATGAGGTAGCACCCTTGGCAACGTTGAGGAGCATACGAAGGTAGTATAGCTCACCACAGCTAGGATTGATATATATAGCCCTACCAATTTTTGTAGGTCCCTTGCGTGGGCACCATTCCTTGTACTTCTTATTCCATACCCACTTTGTTGGAAATTCTATATATGTTAACTCTCGAGCGTATGGGAACTTCCTATTAGCAGAAAACCATTCAGTAAGGGTTGTCTGCATGTAACGATGATCATGTAAAATAGCAGACAAGGGTTGGTTAGCTGGGTACACAACATTATTCATGAAAGGAAGGTGCACAGCGAGCCTCTCCACGGCGGGGATCCTATAGTGAATATCAAATTCAAATAAGCGCCAGATAGCTTCATGCGAAGATAGATAATGGCAATCAATGTACTCTCGAACCTCATCCACATCCCCAGGCTGACTCTGGGAATCTAATGGTGGAACACTAAAGCTGGTAGCATCAACCTCAATGCGCGAATTGGCCCCAGGAACATCAGATGCATAGGTTTCAATGACAGCCCTAGCACGGTCGGGCCCTTTTGTAATATATTTAAACAAATACTTGATAAGATGTGTTTTATTACACCATTCGACGTTTATATGGGCTCTAAATACTTTTAACAATGACATATTGTATGGGACCACCCACTCGTTATCAAGCCTAACACCATATCGCTCGACAAAGTGGCCAGTATCAGGACGGCGCCTATACTGCACAAAGCCATCCTCACCAACAATTGTGTTTGGCTGAGTGCCCTTTGGGAAGAACTTTGAACATTTGCTATTTTTCATGCATGGGCAACTATGATTCAGCTGACCACAAGGGCCGTGCACCATGAACTCATCGACAAGACTAAAACCTAGCGGGTCAGATGATTTATCTGGTATCTCTACACATATTATCGAGTCAATAAAAGAAGGACGAGGGTCTTTAGTGTTACCTTCAAGCCAGACCAGAATATGAACGTGGGGGAGACCACGCTTTTGAAACTCGACGGTATAGAGTACTGAAATAGGGAAACAGGGCAATAGAATTAAAAAAATGGCAGGCAATCAAATACATTATTCCACGGTCTTCGCATAAACCACTAAAGCCACCGCTCTGTCACTAAAAATGGCAAAATATGCCGCGTTGGATTGGCCTTCTGAAATTTCATTCCTTGTTGATTTATTAACTACACTATACACTATTACACATCTAATCTAAAAAGTAGATAGTTTGAGACTTTAAATTTTAGCAACATCCACATCCTACTTTTCATTCTTGTACAATGGTAGGAAGGTTGATGAGTCTGGTTTAATCAGTAAAGGCAAAGAAAAGCATGCTAGTCTGATATCCATGGGTTTATATGTTTAGGTCTATGCAGAACATAACAGAAGATGGTGTGGGCCTCACTCCTACAAAAGATACACGCCATATGGGCACTGCTGCTGGGTTGCTGGAATCGACCATATCTAACCCAAAGGGACTGAATCACCATTCAGACCTCCAACCAGTGCAGCACAGGGTATGTACCTAAATATCTATCTTGCATTGTTAAGTTTCTGTTTATGTGCTTGTTCCTTACTGTCGCTAGCAGCTAGTTATTCCTTATGGATCTCTGGAAATTTGTTCCAAAGGGACTGAATCAATATTCAGACCTCCAACCAGTGCAGCACAGGGTATGTATCTAAACATCTATCTTGCATTGTTAAGTTTCTGTTTATGCGCTTGTTCCTTACTGTCGCTATCAGCTAGTTATTCCTTATGCATCTCTAGAAATTTGTAAGAATCAACAGTATACCCAATCAAGCCCAGGTATCTGTTAAAGTTTTGAGGGAACAGTGTGGGGACCAATTTCAAGACCTTACAAAAATAGATAACTATAGCGTCTAAACCAAACAATGTGCTCCTTTGTGCAGTAATAATCTACCAAATCTGTAGCGAAGACTACCCCCCACATAACAAACATAGGAAAGGAGGGTGGAAATTGATGACTATACCTGCACGGGCCTTCCCAAAATAGGTTCCTTTCTTCAACCCAGAAACAAGCTCGTCCACCTTTAGCTTGAAGACTCGACTAACTATATCAGGTCTAGCGTCAGGTCTTTGCCCTGGAACAAATGTAAGAGCATCAGCTATTTCCTGCCACTTTGGATTACATGTAAAAGTAACAAACATATCTGGAGGGCCATATGATCGGCAGATGGCCATTGCATCTTGGTAATTCTGAACCATATACCGTTTGCTCCCTGTAAAGATAGCAGGCAAAATAACCTTCTTACCAACACCACTGCCATCAACATCGCCCTTGCGAAGGGCATCCTCAAGGCCTTTGTACACCTCCGACCTTAGGTTCTTATTGTTCTTAACTATAAACCTAAGCCTATTCTCCTCAACGGATGCAAAGGCGTCAACAATATATTGCTGGAATAATCGGTCGCCACGTATCAATGTAGTTGCCTCACATCTACGCTGCTGTAATCTATAAGCATAGTACTCGAGCATTGTGACCTCACCTCTAACTCCAACCCTCAAGGTCGCCGACCTATTGTACTTAATTCCTATTTTAAAACCCTGATCCCCATAAGGGAACAAAATCGGGTACTGTAACGCCATATAGTTTGCATGTAGGTTGCTAATTCGTTTAAGGCCGCCACCCTTATCCTGAATGATTATATCTGGGCTCCTTTTTTCCTCAGAAAAGTCCCCAACTATCAAAGCAGCTATCTCAGACCCCGCCGGTGCACTATATTGTGTTGTGTTCTTGGACCTATCATGTAATAGCCTAAGGCGTAACGGCTGACACTGGTTGTGCACCAATAAGTCCCTAGCTGCCCTAAATGATTTTACCAGTTCATTTGATTCATCAAACATTTGTACCAAGCCTTCAACTATCTGTTTGTCAACCTGGTGCCCACCATCAGACTCTCTATGCCTATCAAAAATCGATATCCGATTTTGAACTTCGTTTTCAGTGTCAAATATATAGAGCTGTGCATAGACTGGAGCGGCACCTTCATCCGGCAATAAAGACCCAATTCTATGATGGACCTGGCCATTAATCTTAAACACGTAAGGACCAGGACCCTTGTTTACACATGCGTCAATCTTAGCACCAAGTGATGTGAATGCAAACATAGAATTGTAGGACCGAATAGATTTAATAAAATATTTTGAAAGGACACCACCATTTGGATTCAACAACCCATCTAGGAACGAAGGAGGGTCTCTTTGGAAAGGCAAACTGACCTTCCCTCCCTTGCAGCAAAGATGGAAACGAATAGCGGCTGGGTCACCTGGATACGACCTTTTCACACGCTCTTGGTACCAAAATTGCGCACCACAATGCTGGCACTCGTGTACTGGAGGGCCGTAGTATGAAGCTTCACTGAAAATGCAATCTGCAGAAAGCACAGAGCATCTCTATTTTAGGCAAGGCAAGCTAAGATAGCAAATGAAAATTAACAGAATCCAAGGCAAAGGAAAAGCCATTGTCCAACGCACACATTTCGATGGATCTAAATAAGTATAGGACTATGCCGGAAAGAGTGATGGCCACACATTCAACTTTGCCTGTGCGCATTCACTCTAATTTTTAGAACAACATGATTATGATCAGGCATAGCCTCGCCGCAACTCATTCTGCATCGAATATGATTTCAGTAAAAGGTACCGTTGTTGTAATATAAAATAGGCAGCAACCTGGTTAGACCAGTCAGCAAATCGCCAAATTCTGATATAGGATGGCAACTAATTGCAACTGTCAGCCTCCCAACATATGGAGCAAAATTAATAGCAATTAGTGTTAGCATGCTATCCAAACTTGGACACATAGAACACAAAAAATAATTTAATGGCATCCTGTAACCCACTTCCTGAAACAGATTATGCTATAGTCAGAAAGCTAGCACAGAGAGCAAGCAGCACGAAGAATGTAAGCAGCTACATTTGAGTAAAAATCAATTAGAAAAAATCTGATCTAAGTTTTCAATGCTAATGTCCACCCATTCATGCCAGCAGCTACTCCACCTGAATACAATCCTCCCGTTGTTAGGGAACCTCCATGTTCAATGGCACATTAACCTAAAAGGGATGGATTCTCCAATAGCGTAGAAACATGCAAAACTCCTGCTCCAACATTGCAATTACAAGCACAAAACGTAGAAAAAGTTAGGAGCTAGGATCAGTGTCCATCGATCGCAATTAGTACTAGGACTTAGTTAAGGCACTCAGAATTAGTGAGTAACGCATGCATAGGTGCTAGAATTAGTATGCAGTACACGCAATTGGCACCAGTACTTAGTTGAGGCACTCAGAGCCAGTGAGTAGTGCATACTACAAGCACAAGATGTAGAAAAAGTTAGGAGCCAGTATTAGTGTGCAGTGAACGCAGTTAGCACCAGGATTTAGTTAAGACACCTAGAATTAGTGATTAGCGCCTATACAGACAACAGGGTACATGACTAACCTTTTTTCTTTAACTGCCTCTTAGTCCTCCGACGCTGCTGCCTCTCACGTACCGTCCCCTCAACTATAGATTAAGGAGGGAGGCAGAGAAGACATCCAGAGAAAGCAATGTCCAATTTAGACAGGCAAACAACGCAAATAAAAGGGGATGATAAACAAACAAACACCTGGAACTAAAGCTGAACCCTTCCCACGCTGCCTCTTCCTTGGCCGGCTAGAGGAAGCTCCTTCCATGTGCCATCAATGTGTGCCTGTACACGGTGGGAGCACCACAAAAATTACATATTGCCGAGATGAAATTTAAGAGAGGAGAGGTCCAACGCTAAGAAGAGGAAAAAAAATAAGAACAAAGGAAGCCACATGGATAACAGCAAGGGCACCAATAAGGCTGCACGCACCACTTCCCAGGATCAAGATCATGCACTAAACACATGCACGCACAGTTGAATGATTTGGTCAACCACCCTCACAACACACGTATGTGCACAAGGTGTGCCTGCCCAGTCTATTTGCACATACCAGCTAAGTGAGCTCCAATGTATATGCATAGGCTAACTAACCACTGGGCTCAAACTCAAAATTTTTCCTAGGCACTCGCTGCACTCATAGCTAGGCGCTAATTCTATAGCCTTTCATTACAATAGGTTCACAGCACAAACCTATTGTGTTGTGCTTCTTATGTAGCCGGCTCTGGTTAGCCCATTATCTGTGCCTGGAAAATGCCACGGCGCCTGTGGTGGTGGTTTTAGGGTAATAAAGGCTACAAACAGCAACACAAAGTAATGCAGGGGTGGACTATATGAACTACAAGGAGGCAGTTGTAAGCAATGGAAAGGAATCGATGAAGCACCGGACAGCACACCACACACCTATATAGGCAAGAGCTGGGGGCTTGGAGGGCGCCTCTACCACCACCGGGTGCAAGGACCTCATCAATTGGAATGGGGCCCAACCCAAATACCGTGTGCATGCACGCTTGGATGCATGTTCATGGAAGAGTGAGCTGCTTTTCATGCACTGATAGGAAGGAGGCCAATCACTCATTCTACATCCACTTGCATGCTCATTGAATGCTCATGTGTTTCTTAACTTCACTTTTCCTTTTCCGTTCATTGCTGTAGGTTTAAGGAGGAGCTCTTTAACCTAATAAGGGGCTCTACTAACAATTCCAACTTTGAGAAGTATTGCCTTACAATCCTTGGGCCCAGATCCTATGGACTTTTTACTCTGAATCAGGTGATAGACCGAATTGTCAAGCAGGTAATCCAAATTTAGCGTGTGATGCACACTAGAGATGCTGACCACCTTGCCTAGTGCTTAAATGTTAGTAAACCCATTGGTTTCACATGCCTGTCCACATTAAAACTTCTACTTACCTGATCCAGCTAATCTGGCCTTCCAGCTCTGTAAAAAGAGTAATACTCGACTATCACGGGACTGTGATTTATTTAGGACTTGGGAGAAAAAAAGAACAGAGACAGTTTTTTTTTGATGCATAGCTAGACAGCTTTCTGGCTGCAAATGCAACCGTATGCTTTTCTGGTTGCAAATCCAGTTAATCTGTTCTTCCAGCTCTGTAAAATTTGTCCAGCTGCTGAAGACAACTCGATTCTTCAGACCCATTAGGAGGTGAGAGGACCGGCCGCAAGCAAAGATTTATCTTGCCATCAAAACACAAGAACTGTAAGTTTCAAACCCTTTCTGTTAGTCACCGTCAATATGCTTCTGATGTCTGTCAAATTCAGCCTGAAACATGTCTAACCCTCACTTTCCATCCACTCCATCTGGATAAAAATAGCGGGACACATAAAAGCATAATTGGTGTTACATGAGTTATATCGAACTGACATCTTGCTATCTGTTGTGTCCTCCCCCGTGCTCAGTCTTTTCTCTGGCCTGGCATGGATGCATGCTTATTGAATTTTACATACACTTGCATGCTCATTGAATGCTTGGCTTGTTTCAGGTAGCAATAGGATAGGACTGTGGGAACTCCATCTAGGTCCGTGGGATTCCTATCTAACATTTATCCATGCACTTATTTCCTTAGAGTAAAATTCGTGCATGTAAAGAGGAAATGCCAATAGTAAATTCTTGTATGCTAAGAGAAAAGGGCATTGCATGTTCTGGACGTGGCATCCTACTTTCAAATTTACTGGTAGTAAATTTCTGCATGTAAATACCTGTTGTTCATTTATCTGTCCACTCTCATCCAGCTAATGTGTTCTCCCAGCTCTGTAAAATTTGTCCAGCTGCTGAAGACAACTCGATTCTTCAGACCCATGAGGAGGTGAGAGGACCGGCTGCAGGAAAAGATTTATCTTGCCATCAAAACACGAGAACTGTAAGTTTCAAATCCTTTCTGCTAGTCACCATCAATATGCTTCTGATGTCTGCCAAATTCAGCCTGAAACATGTCTAACCCTCACTTTCCATCCACTCCATCTGGATAAAAAGAGTGGGTCACATAAAAAGCATAATTGGTGTTACATGAGTTATATCGAACTGACATCTTGCTATCTGTTGTGTCCTCCCCCGTGGTCAGCCCTTTCTCTGGCCTGGCATGGATGCACTTGCATGCCCATTGAATGCTTGGCTTGTTTCAGGTAGCAATAGGAAAGGACTGTGAGCAACTCCATCTAGGTCCGTGGGATTTCTACCTAACATTTATCCATGCACTTATTTCCTTAGAGTAAAATTCTTGTACGTAAAGAGAAAATGCCGATAGTAAATTCTTGTATGCTAAGAGAAAAGGGCATTGCATGTTCTGGACGTGGCATCTTATTTTCAAATTCACTGGCAGTAAATTTCTGCATGTAAATATCTGTTGTTCATTTATCTCTCCACTTGCTCCATTCAACCATTCAATGGCAGTGGCTGGTGGACGGTGGGGATAGAAATCAGTGAGATGACTACTTACTCATATAGTGACATGACCGCTTACAGGCTAGTAGATGGCTTCACTATATGCTGCATTCAATGTGCATGCAGAAAGGCCATCATAGTGATGCATCTAGGCCGTCCAGCTTGTATCCAACGTGCCACTCAAATGAAGCTTACGTGGATACGCTGGGAGGCCACCTAGGCAGCGCGGCCTCATACTTCTAATATCATTAGCTAGCTCCAGGAGTTCTGATGAGCTTTTTGCCATTGACAAGCCCTCACATTTCCTTATAGCATAAGTAGCTAGCTCCTGAAGTTCAGCTGGGCACTGCTCCAGCAATAGGGCCTCAAATTTCTTAGCAACACCAGTAGCTAGTTCACGAAGCTCTGTTGGACAGTTCACCAGAGATGATCCGTTACATTTATTTGCAGTATCAGTAGCTAACTCCATTACCTTTGATGGGTCCTCAGACTCGGAGTCGTTGTAAGGAAAAGCTTTAGTGCAGAGTAGGCAAAGAGCATCCTTCAGACCTAATGGACTAAGCTTGAGCTGATAATGCTTAGAAGCAAGAGCAGCCACATCCTCTTTCCTTGTTGTGATAACAATGCAACTTCCATTTTTAGAATCTTCAAACACATCTCGCATTGATTCATACACTTGGGGGTTCCATATGTCATCTAATACAACTAAATACTTCTTTGCTCCAAACACTGCCCTTAACTCTGTTTTAACCTTGAGGATGTCCATGCTGTCAATGCCTTCTGATTTCCTCTTCCCCATTTCCATGTTGTCACTGTCAGCTCTTGTCATCTCAAGTAACTTCCTCAGCAATGCCTCCACGCTCTTGTATGTCTGTGAAATAGTAAGCCACAAAAGCACCTTAAAGTTATCCCTTTGCTTCTCGTATACATTTGCGATCAGGGTGGTCTTTCCTATTCCACCCATACCACAAACTGATACCACCTTAAGATCTTGTGTATCTGACCTCAACCATTTCGTTAGCTGCTCGCTGTTTTTCTCAATCCCCACTAGATCTTCGTCTTTCATAAATTGGGGCACACTGTACTGAGGGAATTGTAGTTCGCTGTTGTGGATTTGAGTTGGAAGAAGCTCCTGAACTGGTCTCAACCATTGATCCTTCAGCATGGAAACATGTACAATTTCCTTCTCAATCTGAATTAGCTCATCAGATATTCCACTAAATATCGCAGTATAGTTTATTCCTTTGCTCAGTCTTTTCAGGAATTGGTCATTCTTGTATCGAAGATAGTGATATGAAAAGTTATCCATTACATCCTCAACACGGTAGGCCAACATTCGTACCTCTGAGATCCATCCCTTCAGGAGTTCATCACTAAGATACAGTGCACCTGTCTTCCGTATGAAGAGATTCATCATCAAAAGTTGCCTTTGCACACGCTGCACTATGTTCGGTAGTTCTGTCAAATTAGAAAACTTGGTAGCCACAAAAGTTGCAGCTTCTCCTGCTAAATAGAAACCGATCTTTGAGAGAGCAAGGAGAGCTGCTTCAGCCATCCTGTTGAGAAAAACAGACAAGCATGTTTTAGATTACTATATGCAACCAAAAAAAAAGGAGGGGAGGCAGGTTCCATTTTTTTTGAGCGAAAAATACAGCAGGGGAGGCCCCCACTGTGAGAGGAGGCAGGTTCCATAGAGCATAACACTTTCCATTTTTCCATAATGTGGAAACTTCAACTTTTTTCATAAACAGAAACACTGTCTAGTTAATTTTAAGGAATTTTTTATAACTCCCATTTTCTGTATTCAATATCACAGTGCACACCTCTTTACCTACATTATACAATGGGACCTTATGCTAAGTGTATGCCAAAACTTTAAAGATGCTGTCATTCACAATTCAGAACCAGTAGAATAGTCATGAGACCATGTGCAGACGTTGTGATGCATAACCAAAACTATTCAGGCTCACCTCCTCCGGGGGTGGTCAGAGTTCGAGTCTTGAGGGGCTCACTCTCGTGGCTTCGGCCACAGCGACCGGGGTGGGGGAAAAAAAACTCCATCGTCTACCCCACATCCAAAGCACAAGTCTTTGGCCAGCTCATCTCACGGAGCTGCGGTGCCGCTGTGTTTGGGTGGGGTAGGGTTGGGGGTTTCTCGATTTGCGTGAGAAGATCTTTTTAAGCCGGAATACCTGGGGCCTGGCTAGCCACCGTGGATCGATTTTTTTTTAACCAAAACTATTTATGTCACAAACTCATGGAACAATAAACTACCATTAAATTTCAGTTCAAACAAAAGGATATTGAGGCCCCAACCTACATGTCTAGGAGATTTAAAATGTCCACAGTTGAACAATCAGATAACAGATGCTCCTTTTGGAAGTAGCAATTCTCTAGACATACTGATTGGCAAATTCCAATTGCCAATCTGCCGCCACGACCGTGATAAAACAGTGCCAGAGAACCAAGAATCCAAAATACGGCAGGAACGAACATTTTAGCCACGTATTGGGCACGGCAGCGCAGCAATTCGTCGAACAGGTCATATGCGAGGGGACCGACCTCTGACGCGAGGCCAAATCCCTCGGACGAGCGGAGTATGAGGCCTTTCCAACATCCAAGGCGGAGGCCGGAGGCGGGAAGGGACCCAAGAAGTCGGACGTGCTACGAAGAACAGCAACACAAGCTTCATACTATAAAAGAGCGAAGGAATTGAAAAATACAGGTTACCTGAAAATTCCTACGCACTCTATATTTTTAACCTTAGATCATAAATCTAACGCATCTAATCCCCCGTCCTAACCTGACAAACGGACCCGCCGGAAAACTTTTAATTCTTTACACGTGTTTATATGCGTGGTTCCTCGAATTGCTATTTTTTCTCACCAAAAAAAATTATCCAACCCACACCCTAGGAACGTCGGTCTCCACAATTGTTTTTTCCAAAAAAAACGTACCCGCATATACAGAACGTCGGTCTCTCTTGTTTTTTCAAAACGAACCTGCCTATACCTATTCCTGACCCGCCCGTGTACCCGCATCGCCCCCTCCCATCAATCACGCAGGCCGCATCGGGTTTTTAGAGTTTTTCCCTGCCCCGCTTGACAGTTGACACATGAAAAACCTAGGCCCGTGCGCGATCGCTGCTCCTTGGCCCCGCGCAACTCGCGATTCCACCAGGCGACTCCTCGACGCTGCACGCTCAGGCCCTTGATACTACGGCTCCAATACGGTTCCAATCGACGCCGCAGTTGGGGCGAGCGGCGTCGTGCTCGCCGACGACGGTTGGTGACTGAAATTCTCCTTAGCTTCCTTCGCCGCCCACGCGCACATCGACGGGCTGCTACACACGATCGGCCTCAGGTACGTCGTGCCAGAGGTGTTGCCAACATCGTCAGCAGCCATGACTGAGGGCAAGCCTGCCTAGGCCGCGGCCTGCCAGTGAACTGTTCGACGTTGCTATGACGTCACCAAGGTAAGCACGTGGGCTTCACCCTCAAAAACACACTCCATTGAGGAAACACGAACTACTTCCTGCAAGGCTTCAGATGCACTTGAGCCACAAACTGAGACTACTCAGCGAGCATTTGGTGGAGATGGGAGAGGTGGAAATGAAGCGGCACTGGGATTAGCGCTATTTGCGTAAGGTGAGTTTCTTTTTCTTGAGCCATGATGAATCTGGAGTTCAGTGATTAACCCAGTTGTTTCAGGCTGACACGATGGATTAGGAGGCGAGGATTGAGTTGGAGGGGCTATTGTGCACAACAAGGAGGTCAGGAAACAAACGCATTGCATTTGAACACTTGAATTGAAAAAAAAATTGAAAAAAGCAATATTGGTCTATTTTTTCTTAATATATATTCACGAGAAACTCTCCATTATTGATATATACGAGAAAATCTTCATTGTTGATATATACTTGAAATTATTCTTTCAGCA
Organism: Saccharum hybrid cultivar R570; assembly: GCA_038087645.1. Lineage (NCBI taxonomy): Eukaryota > Viridiplantae > Streptophyta > Magnoliopsida > Poales > Poaceae > Saccharum > Saccharum hybrid cultivar. The sequence goes on from JAQSUU010000558.1 coordinate 26,485,108, forward strand.
CTGTCACATAGATCTGCAATCTCATTGAACTCAAGAAAGAACTGCCTTCGCACAGGGGGCTTCCAACCAAGAGGTTTCAGCAGAGAGAAGCAATTACCTAAATAATTAGGCCACATAATATAACTAGGTGAGTAATTAGCTCTTTCGGTTTGAAATAAGTATTTCTAGCATGCATTGCTTTTGACAGATAATTTTACCTAAGTGAAGCCATGTGATGCTTGGGTTTCTCTTTATAAAGTGCACAATGAAGCTACCATAACAAATGTTCAAGGGAGGCGTACGATGCCTCAAGGGATTGTTCATGATGTGTCCAAGATTGCATCACTAGACAATATCTGATCGCTTAGACAACACCTCTATTTCTATTTCACCTGGATGAGCTATTTCATGAAGGATATATTTGGGTAGAGTTTGGTTTGTTCATTTGGGCGCTGCATCGTGCCAACGCTAGATGAAAACAAACCTTTTTTTAAAAAAAATTTACATATGTTGACATTGTTACCAACTTGTAACCTTTCGATGGGCTCATATTTCAGAACGGTGAGTGCATCGTTGTCATTGACACCTCTTCTTTGTTGGTTGCAGGTTCGTTTTACCTCCGATAATGTTCCCTTTTTATCCCAATATATATATATGATTATGAAGATCAATGCATATTATTCAGGGTTTAGGGTTTAGGGAGGGCTACATTAGTTCGTCATGTCAGAAAAAATTCATCCATTCAATCTGGGACAGCAAAACATTATATTCCTTAGGGAGAGCACTAGGGGATTTTAAATATAGATTTTGATATCTGATCATGCTCTGCTTTTCCATCACATGTGCTATATAATTCTAAATATTGTGACGCATCATACAACTTCAAAATTATATTTTCTTTTCTATAATATAACATCATCTATCACAAATAAACCATGTCAATTTTCATAACACTATTAGTTTATTATTGACATAGACACTTTACATGGCCCCACCGTTTAGACGGGGAAGAGACAAAATTATGGCTACTTTTTATAACCTATAATATTTTTTACAAATAATATTAAAATGTCAAGTATCACAAATATAAGCACGTACGTGTCACACGTGCACTTTTACTAGTACAAGAAAAAGACGAAGGAATCACCTACTTGATGATGCGGCAACGAGGACAGCAATGGTGGCAGCTCTCCGGGCGCTCGCTCTGGTCTCGTGCTCTCAAGCTCTACCCTGCGGACTGCAGCGCAGGTTCGAAAAGTTTTGGTGCAGATTCCCTTTGGATGTTTTCTCGGGAACTTCATGCGAAGATATGTGTGAGCATTGGTTAGAATAGATGCCGCTGCCACGCTGTGTTGACTCCGCTTCCGCGCGTCAAGGTCGACGAAAAATAGTACTCACTCGCTTACGCTGGAATTTGGTATACGCCGATCCTTATAATTGTGCGAGGATAACACTGTTTTACAATGAAAAGGAGCTCAAACGAACGGGCGAGAGTGAAAACCCTGTCTCTAAATAACCGTTCTTAACTTTGACAAAAAATATATAAAAATATTAATATTTATGGTAAAAAATTAATATCACTAAATAGATCGTTGAATCTATTTTTATAATAAATTTATTTAGGTATACAAATGTTGCACGTATATTTTTTTATAAATTTAGTGAAACTTACGGTACGGAAATAAAAAAACAACAGTTATTTAGTGACGCAGGGAGTACTGTAGTGTACTAGTTGTCAAGTCTATTTCAACCCCAACACAAAGATTAAGCCGAATCCATGAGCTTTTAATATTTAGCTAGCTAATAAATCATAGCTAGTATTGGCTTGCTAACTATTAGCCACTAGAAGACGGTTTGATTCTAGCGAAATAGCTGTTAGTTGAATATTAGCTAATAATTAGCTAGACCAGTTTGATTTATTTACAGCTCACTATTAGTTGTTTGGATTCAACTATCTATAAGTTATGAAATTAAAAACTTATTTTTTCTCTCTTCTTAAATATATTGCCACATCATAAACAATGTCTATGCGGCAACCTATTTAATGCAAATAAGTTTGAAACTTCCATTGAGACTAGTCTTATGTATAGATAGCAACGGAATTTTTCCTGTTAGATAACCGTGAACATGATCGGGAAAGGAAAAAGTCTTTTTTATCCTCTTAACTCTTGACTTTAGTGGTTGTTTGATTTATTTTTTATCTAAAAATCAGAATTTTCGATCCCCTTCGGCTTCTGAAATTGTTTGTTTGGACACTAGACGACTTTTGACAATGACTTTGCTGATATGATGCCACGTCAGAGAGGTAAATTGGATTCTTTTGAAAGTTGAGGGAAGTAAATCGAGCAGCAAATATTTTTTGGAAAAAAATATTGAAAATTTTATTAAAAATTATTTTTCAGAAATTTATCTAAATATTTTTGCATGAAAAAAATAATACAATTTTAAATCCTAAAATTTGGTTTAGTCTTAGAAAATTCATAAAGTTTTGTTTTAGCTTGGAAAATTATAAAACTAGTTACAAATTTTTCTCTAAAATCATGCTCTATCTTTTGGTGCCTAAGTTGAAATCGTTTAGACCTCAATAGACTCATTTTGGTGCTTTGCTAGTAGTAGAATCTCTCATTATCCATTATAATTAGTTAAGCGATAGTGGAATGTTGTTAGGACCATAGTAGGCGCTAATCCCCTGCCTTGGATAAATTTTCAAAGTTGTTGTGTTAGCCTATGTAGCTTCATGCACCGTACCACACATATGCATGCATGCACACTTCATTAGGTCACCAAGATGGTTACAACTAGTGGGAGGTTCTGCAAAGGTGGACAAGTCTATCCGCTACTGTGGCAAGACTATCCGCTACTATGGCAAGACTGAGGCATACAAGGATGAACTCATGTGTGCGTTGGACTATCCGCTACTGTGGCAAGACTGAGGCATACAAGGATGAACTCATGTGTTCGTTGGACTACGTCATGGATAGGAAAGGACAAGCACTAGTGTTCATGGACATGTGCGAGAGTGACAAGGAGCTATATATGGCTCAAGAGGTTCCTTGCCTAGCACTACAACTGAAGATGAAGACCATCTCAGCTCTAACAACTTCCAGCGCAACACAAGCAAATACTTCTAGGCTCTAAATTTTGGAAATTTCATTTAAGTGTAATTCCACAATTACTCTTTTTTGGACATGTTAGGTTGAAAATGGCTTACAAAAACTTGTGATAATTGTGATGTTGGCATGCTGGGATTATAATTGTTTGTGTTGAAATGAGAAATATATAAATGTGGTTAACTTGATATATTTGTGATCCGTGGTCCTTGTCTAGGAGGTTCCACATTTGATGCCTATGATGTGTGTGTTGTTTCGTTGTATTCCTGCCTTCAAGTTGCATACGTTGTATACCTACTTAAAGGAGGATCGAATTGGTTGGCAAATTTCAACTTTGCTCAATGATGTATTGTCACGCAAATAACATTTAATTTTTCTCCAATAATACTCCACATGTTAAGTTCATCAACAAAAGTTCTCCATCTATATCTATATCTATATCTATATCTATATCTATATCTATATCTATACCTAATAATAAAGAGGCAAAATTTTAGGCTCTTTTTTTCGTCCATCCATTTTTTTTAGTTTGTCTTCCTCTATCTACCGAATAATAGAGAGCTTCTTGAGTTAAAGCTCTTGAGTAGCACGATACGGAGTCTGGTTCCAAAACGTATTGAGTTGTGTATGGTCTATGTTTAACCAAAGAGTCTATACTCCTACGAAAAAAGTCCATACCTAATACGATTACTATATATAGTAAATTTGGTTTTTTTTCTTTTCCTATTCCGTCATCTGTTCAGCCTTTTCTCGTTTTTTGACTATCTCCGATCATTTACTGTATCTTATCCTTTTTCATTTTCATATTCGTTCCACTTCTTTTCCTGATTTCCTTTTTTTGTTTTTTCTTCTTCTTACGATTACTATATATAGTAAATTCGGTTTTTTTTCCTTTTCCTATTCCGTTATCTGTTCAGCCTTTTTCTCGTTTTTTTAGACTATTTCCGGTCATTTACTGTATCTGATCCTTTTTTATTTTCATATTCATTCCACTTCTTTTCCTGATTTCCTCTTTTTGTTTTTTCTTCTTCTATTCTTTTTTCTTTTCTGGACTATGTAAGGTCCTAGATGGCTAGAGGGGGATGAATAGCCTATAAAAATTCTACAAATACCACTAAGCAAACTTGTTAGAAAAATAAACAGCGTAACGCTAGTTTTGCTTAGCCAAAGGTTGTGATGCAAGCCTCCTATCCACAAGTCTAGTAGATTATAATCTCTAATTCACACAAGAGCTATGTCACTAATTATACACTAGAGAACAAGCTAATAACACTACTAGCAAAGCTACCACTAGAGCTACACAAGATAATCTAGTAAAAATAAGTGCAAGAGAGAGGATTATGATTCTTATACCAATGGTGGAGTGAAGATGTTGCCAATCACCAAGATGATATACACTCAATCAATATTGACAACAACACAATATGAAGACCAATCACCGGGAGACAAGAGACACAATATTTTTATTCACCCGGTGTTCACTTGTGCACCGACAAGCTACGTCACCGGTTGTGTTGACCAACACTTAGATGGTTTTCCGGTGTGACCCTCAAGTCACTTGTCCCTCAAGGCACGCCCCGCAAGGCACCGCAAGACACCACTCTCAAGTGAGGTAACTCAATGACACGAGCATTCCACTAAAGTTGCTTTTGGCGTCCCACCGAGGAAAGTACAGAAACCTCTCACAATCAACCGGAGGTGGCCAAGAACAATTACCTTCTCTTGCCAACGCCTCCAACAATCTCCAAGACGGCTAGGAGCGGTACTCTCCAAGAGTAACAAGAAATCCACCGGCTAAACCACCCATAAGTGCCACTAGATGCCCTCAAGCTATGCAATGCACTTTGGGATCACTCAATCTCACTTTTGATTTGCAATCAAGTAAGAGAAATGAGTGGGAGGAGAAGCTTTAGCTCAAAGGATGCACAAGAGTGTTAGAAAAGCCAAGAGACCTCCCCAAGGGCCGGCCAACGAGTATTTATAAGCATCCCATACAAATAGAGCCGTTGCCACTCCATTGAGCGTTTTTCGGGACGACCGGATGCGCCGGTCGAAACTGACCGGACGCGCTTCACCGCGTCCGGTCGCCCTGCGCCGTCCACGTTTCCCTCGAATTTCAACTGCGACTGCCAGATCCTCCAACGGTCACTGCGCGCCAACGGTCAAACGCGACGACCGGACGCGCAGCTCAAACGACCGGACGCGCCGAACGCACAGTGCCGCGCACCCGCGACGCAACGACCGGACGCGCTCCACGCAACGACTGGACGCGACAGTGCCAGTGTCCGGTTGGAGTCCAGTAAGCTCCCTTCGTGACCGGACGCGTCCGATCGCGTGTGACCGGACGCGCCGCGCGTCCGCTCAGCCCTTCGCCACGCACTGTTCCTCTGGGTGCCTGACCGGACGCTCCGGTCCCGCGAAGGACCGGACGCTCCGGTTGCAAACCCTAGCCCGCGTGTCTGACTGCTGCGCTGTACTGACCGGACGCGTCCGGTCAAATCGTGACCACGTCCGGTGCAGCGTCCGGTCACCTCTGTGACCTCCGTTCACCTCCGTTTCTGACTTCCGGCGTAGTGGAACCCAAACCCCTCTCTACCCGCAAGCCACAGAGCGACCAACGTCACCTTTGCAAATGTGCCAACACCATCAAGTGTACATCTCCATGTGCTTGTGTGTTAGCTTTTTCTCAATCATTTTCAAAGGTTTTCCAGTTAGCTCACTGGCCCTACATGCAATGCACTTCATGTAGTGGCACCCGTGCGTCGAATAACCGATAAGACTTCCCCTCTTAATAGTTCGGCTATCGACCCTAAACCACTCACACCCTCTATAGTGTCTTGAGTGCAAAACAAAATGACCCTATGGTTATACCTTTGCCTTGAGCCCATTTTGTTTCTCCAAATGATATGATCCACTTCATATCATCACATGACCGTCTCGATCCATCGACCTTGACTTCACTTGCTCTTCACCGTTGCATTGGTCCATCGGCGCCAAGTCTTGCTCAAGCTTCACCATCGCATGGTCCTTCACTTCGAAGCCTCGACTTTCCCTTCACCTTCACAACCGGTCCATCGAGCCAGGCCTCATCTTGGTCTTCACCATTTTGGTCATATGAGTCAATGTCATGTCTCATATTCAATGACCACCTTTATCTAAATCATCCACTTAGATACAAAGGTTAGTCCTAGGTTTCATCAATTAGCCAAAACCAAACTAGGGACTTTCAGACTATCAAGTCCGTTCATGTCCTTTCCCTTTTTATTTTGCATGTCATCTTTGTTTTCCTGATTTTTTTCATGATTTTTCTATAAACAAAAAATAATAATAAACACAATATTATGGTTCTTTGGATCCTTCATCCTTCCCTAATCCTTAATAATTAAATATTCCTACTACTAAATTATTGATGTAATTTGATTAAGAATAAAAAATATTTTTATTATAATCTAGATCAGATAATAGTCTAATTAATTAAATCATGAACAGAAAACTTGGGCAGTTTATTCTCCAATCTAACCGGGAAGCGGCAGCGGGGGTTGCGCCTCCAACAGATGTGGCGCCGCGGGAGGCGATGGCGCTCGGGCGGCGAGGCGGCTACGACAACCTGTTGAGGTGGGGAGGCAAGCAGAAAAGGTGCATGAGGTGGGGAGAAGGTGGCGGACGCCGGCGAGGTAGCTGCCACCGACGGTGGGTTGCCGGCAAGGATTCCTCTTTTTCACTTACCGTTTCCGCACTCTCATGGATAATTAAGTATGTTTATATATTTCTACTGATTTTGCATGACATAAGGAATTTTCTAATTTGACTGGTATTATTCTAAATTGCACTTTTATAGATGATCAATGTCCTAATACAATTTATTGCTTCATTACTGATGGATTAAATGCAAAATATACATGTTAGTAACTAAGTAGAGATTTAAGTTTTGATTTCCTCCCGTTGCAACGTACGGACATGTATACTATAAAAGAGCGATGAATTTAAAATAGCCTCTCACCCTGATGTCTCCTATCCACCTTAATTATTATCCCTTAGATCTACTTTAAAATCCGATCTAACGCATCCAAAATTTCCACCAAAATATGACAAGCGGTCCCGTCCAAAAAAACTTTAAACGTTTACGTGTGTTTCTCTCTTGCGCGTCGTGCTCTCTCAAGTTTTTATTCACCGGCAATTTTCATACCCACCCACCGGTACCCGCCCGCTCCCGGTTTTGTAAAATCTAAGCTTGTTTCCTATTCCATCGCTTGCGGAAACATCAATCGCATCTACAACTTTGACAGCTGCCGAACTTGGTCAGCACTGCCACCGATGGACATCGTCTCGATCCAGCAAGTTCGGAGGATCAACACCTCCACGCCTTGTGCCAGCGGGGCTCTCGCCGTTCGCAGATCGTCGACACTCCTGACTCCTGAGCCTCGGGACGACCTACTCGTGTGTGGCGGCCCTGGCGGGCCAACCACGGCGAGGTTGTCATCAACGACCAGGGAAGCCTCCTCATGCCATCATGCGTCACGTTCACCAGCGTTGACAGGTTCGTCGGCGACGCAGCCATGAACCAGGCCGCCCTGACCCGCCAACACCATCTTCGGTGGGTGCTACCCACCAGTATTTTCTCCCCTCTGTAGCCTCCGGGTAGGGTTGTTCATCGCTTTTTTTTCTCGATCATCCTTGGGGTTTACCCGGTTGAAGGAAAAACATGGGGTTTTCATGGATGTTGCAGATCGATGTTCATCCAGTGGTATGAAGTCTCGTAAGAAAGAGTCGACGACGGCAGTGGGCCAGTGGCGGAGTGTTGCGGCAATAGAAACTGCTGGACTATACACGTGCATTGCCCATTCGCCACCAAGAGTTCGATGTTACATGTTTACATCGATCTGGTAACCAGTGGACTGTGAGATCAAGGTGGCCAAAGTTTGGTCGACGTGATGTTTTTCAGGGCTGATTCACAAGTGTAAGAACAGAGCCCCCAAGTTTAGTGTTGAAGTTGCACTGCTCTCGCTCTCTTTTCTCTCGAATTAATTTATAGTGGGATCAAATGGCCTTAACAAAAAGTGTTCTTCATATATAGCTCTACCCATTTTGTTTAAAGACACAGATCAAATTCTCAACAGTTTGAGAGAATACAAAGTCCTAAAGTTTGGTAAATTTGATCCCAAATTCAGAGTTGCAAGCAGTTTTATGTTAGCCTATGCTTATGTACCCAACATTCCAGCATTCTGTATGTAAGATGGTTACAAACCAACTTGGTGATAAATAACCTTGTCTTGTGATGCCAGTAAATTAGCATTTGTACACTTGATCGCTATAAATTGTTAATTCATTCATGCAGCTATATGAAATTGCATTAGATCCATGAAAGATCTTGAATCCTTCCGCTGGCACACCAAGGCAACTGGTTAGATTCCATGCCTGCAGAAAAACAATAAGCTTGCCGCACTGTCCTCTTTGATTCTCTTTACATCAGTTAGCACATGGAAAAATAAATACTCCTAGGTGAGTATGTTACTTTAGGTCACCACATGCAGCATTGATAGCATGAGCATGAATCTAGCCATCCAACACGACATCTCACAACTGATTGGCTGGCAGATCTTGTTGCCATTCTTGGTCCTGCACGGCACCGCAACGTTGTCGCTGATCCTTCTGGTAGCAAGCTGCTGCATGGGAGGGCGTCGAGCAAGAACATGACACTGAAGTTGTATCCCGTGACGTGGTACTTGTGCTTGTGGACGAACGGCCGGAGGACGTCTTAAGCGCGTCTTCAACGACGTCATCTCATGGCTCGAGGACAGATTGGGCAGGACAGCTACTCAAAACTAAACATAGGTGTTGCACACTTATATAATTTAATATATCAATGCTAGCAAGACTAAAAAATTATGTTGCCTGTATGCCTTATCATAAGTAGATGCCATTTGGAAGAAAATTAACTTCTTGTATTGGAAGATACTACAAAGGATATGAAGGATGCCCATGAGGAAAACATGAAATTGTCAAGATACTATTTGCTAAGTTGTCATGTCATTTAAAGATAGGACAATGAGATCAACTGGTCATGGGTCTCTTAGGACACCATATATATTGTCCCTGGTCTTCTATTGAGATCGCGATGGATGCCATTCGAAAATCACAGTTTATTGCTCATATTTGATGTTTGCAACATTGCTACATATTTTAAGCTATTTTGGCATATTTTTTCTTGGTTACTGTACATTGTTCAGTTAGCCCATGCAAATTAAAACTGAATGCACATTATTCAGTTAGCCCATGCAAGTTAAGATTGAATGCTTTGCAACATTGCTACATATTTTAAGCTATTTTGGCATATTTTTTCTTGGTTACTGTGCATTGTTCAGTTAGCCCATGCAAATTAAAACTGAATGCACATTATTCAGTTAGCCCATGCAAGTTAAGATTGAATGCAGATAAAGTACTTGCTCTGTTACACTTTCTATTGTTCTGTTCAAAGTTTGCCTTTCTGTTATTTATGTTGGGTCATAGAACTGAGAGTTTGCTGATGCCAACAAGCACAAGTACCATTTACAAAAATCAAAGTAAACAGTAACTATTTGGTGGTAAAGCTTCACCTTGCAAAACACTACTACAGAAGCAGGATAGAGAGATATTATAGGTACACATGAATCATTGAGGCTAATTGATTGTTGATACTTGATCTCCCGGACTCCATTGAAATGGAAGCGAATATCAGCTTACCTATAAAATAGAAAGCAAGCAAAAAAAAAGTAATATGTGGCTTAGACGCTATTGCATTATATATATTTTTGACTTCATTAGATTAAGCTCACTTCTCAAGGGCACTATATATATTTGAGTTTATTAGAATAAGCTTACTTCTCAAGAAAATTAATTGTTATTTGTCCACTATATATGAATTTGTTTCCATAGTGTGTCGTATATGTATTATTATTTCTTGAATTGAAAAACTATTGTTATTTTTTCTTTTTAGATGAACTTTTTCTATAGACACGTGTGTGTCGCATGTGCATGTCCACTAGTCTTAGAAAGATGCTTTGAATTGTGATGAAGTACGCCAAATACGATTCAAATCCATAGATTCTAAAATAATTTAGGAAGAATAATTGACCAAGATAGATTTAAGAAGAAAGGAGGAAGACACATTCCATCAAGATAGATGTGATATATATTTTCCCAATGGCATCATAGCCTTTCATGACTAATTATAATTACATTCTAGCAAGTTAAAACCAACTTGTCAAACCTTATAACCAGCACTATACATTTGTGCATTGACATTTTCAAAGCCTTGCAAGGCTACAAGGTCACCAAAATCTAGCATTGCAGTATCCTTAGGCATTGATCAAAACATGTGCTAGCAGGGTCATCACCCAAACTCCACTTGATCATGAAACTAGTTCTTGAAAATATTGCCCAATAGCAAAGACAACAAAACCCACAAGACACCGAACACAACTACCCAAGCCTTCTTCATGTCTTCTACTTCACCCTAGGCCCTTAATTGGTAGTTGTTGTAGTTTGCGCTGTGCAATGGCCTTGAGAGTCACCACATGTTGCTGGTGATTCTCAATGAGATCCTAACTTTCTTGCAAGGCATCTTGGTGCAAGTTGAGAACTTCACACAGGGATTCCTCCGCCCTCTCCTTCCCCTCCTTGTACTTTGATTCAACAAGTGCTTGGCTCTTGAGGCCATTGATCATCAACCCGGTAGACAAAGCAGCATTGATGATCCTCATCTTGCGCAAGACATTCCACTGTATTAGTGAAATAAAACATGTTAGAGACCAAGTTAACGAACACCAAGGTATTGAAGCACTTCACCTTCTTGGAGCAAGCAAGAAAGTGTCAGCTGGTGTGCTTCCCAACAAGGCAGACCTTGCAGCATGGCAGCTTCCCATGGAAGAAACATAATACAATGTGGTCGAGCGATCAATGCCCTTCTAGTTGGCACATTGCAGGATTGTAGGAGGAAGTGTCAGGCCGACATGATCACGAACATGGAGCACAATGCAACGAAGACATGTTAATAGAGATCAAATATGGATGAAAAATTGAACAAATATCCATTGGTCGGTCTAAATGGATTTGAGTAACCATACACACTAGTCTAAGTCTACCTCGAGTAAGATTTACTATTCATTGAACAATGTTATAACAGTGGATAAACAAGTATCCATGAAGTGGAGTAAGTTTGGTTACTCAAATAACCATCTTAGTCTATCCTAAATGACCCTTACAAATGAAGAAATAGTCATAAAACACACATCAATAACAAATTGAGCCTACTTATACCTAATCAAGTGTGAGTAATACACCAAGATTACACCAAGATTCATTTTTTCACAAATCCAAAGTCTAGCCTAGGGGCTTTGATTTGAGTAACCAATCCCTAATCGTGGCACTTCCACCACTAGTGCTTGTCAAAATCGAAGAAATTAAGGACTTGACTTTGGGAAACTAAATCCTTAATGATCCGAACAAGAAACAAAGAATCGCACCTCAGTGGTGTTGGTCTTCTCCAAGTTGTTGGAGTAGTTGGGCTGGCTACTCTAGGTCCCGGACTCCAATTCACCGGTGTTGTTCACCCTACCACCAAGGTCACCACTCTCTACGCCACGAGAATACGTGCATCCAGAACCCAACCAAGAGGAGCGAGGGGAATAGGTGATGGGTGTTGCGTCATTGTTGGGGACGACCACTGCCGTCGCGCTCTAGGTTAACGCCATGGCAAACTAGCGGAGTAGCGGAGGGGTGGAGGGTTGCCACCACAATCATGTCACCGTGCGTGATAGAAGGAGAGGCGTCGTGAGGTGGATGATGGTGTTGGACGAGTGAGGTGGTGCCTGGTTGCATCTTTTGCATGTGATATGTTCACCCATATTGGAGTTAGAAAATACATTTGTTTGCATTCTCCTATATGGTTGAACCACATGCGCAACAAACCAATCAAATAGCCAAGGGAAAAAAAACGGCAAATTGCATTGGCTTATCTATAAACCATACAATACAATGCTAATGCAAGCGACGAATCAGATTCACATAATAGTACCTTCGGCCTGGCCTACGGGCGCTACTTCGTTCCATCAGAAACAACGCCTACAGAACGTGTCCCATTTGCTAGTGGCTGCAGACCCTCGACGACTCTGCCAAGTCTTCAGAAATTTTGGTAGTATATGATTGGAACTTTGGAAGCGACAAGGGAGCAAGACTTGACCCAAAGATAAGAATAGTGAAGACGCAGCTGGGCTGTCGGGGATCACCAACCATCATTGCATTGCATTTGCGTCTCCTCCCAAGTCCCGATCAAGGTCGTCTCCCTACCTACCGTCATCCTCTCCGGCGGGCGGCGGGCGCAAGCTCCGTTGCTGCAAGCCTGCAAGCAGCAGGTGCGTACATCTTTCTGCTCCTAAACATCATGTCTCTGTTGTCCTTGTCCACCTGCGGCCGTGGCCTGTACTCTGTAGGGCGAATCAGTAGTAGTTAGCACTTCGCATGACCGCATGAGCCGTTTCACATCTTGTTTTCTCCTCAAGAACCATTCTAAGATTCAATGCTTCTCTGCGTTGCCTTGGATCGGCGTCTCACCGCTGGAAGCTAGCTCACAGCCTCTCTGTAGATAGATGTCACCAGTGATTGTTTTGTGGATTGCTCAAGACAATTTTTTTTATGTTTTCACTACAGTCTTAGCGTATGCCACCAAGTGGTTTTTTTTTTGTGATTTGCTCACTGATCTTACATAATTGTTCTGCAATTTAGACTTCTAACAAACTAGCAAAGTTAAACAAAGTTAAACAAATTTGTGATCCGATGATCTCTCTTCATTACAACGCCTGAAATTTGTAAGTATTTTGATGTATAATATGACTATCAGTTTCTGTTACCACATGCCACATATACCATCAACTGTTCCAAAATTAATATCATATTAAAAAGATTTGCAAAATAAAAATCTATGGATGTGACTTCTTTTAAATCCTGAAACACCCTATAAAACGAAAGAAAAATAGTGGGGCAAAAGATATTTTTGTTTAACATGACACATTTGTCCTCCATGATTCGACAAAAATTGAATGCATATGTATTCAAGTACTTAACCTAAAAATATATGTTCAAGAAATCTTATTCTCTAGTGAAAACATAGTAGTTTTGCCTCAATTTTTTATAATAACGGGTCCAGGAAAAAGCTTTCCCCACCTAATATATTGCTCTGGAACAGCAAAGATTTTATATTTTATTTTATTGAGAAAGGAACAGCAAAGAAGTACAGAGGATAGGAATTTTTTACAAAACAGAGGAATTTTGTCACAGTATTCAAGGACTTTCCTCTGGGCTGGGCTCACCTCCCTCCATGCGGCCCATAGTCCCTTGTCTCCAACCATTCTTATGTCGGGCCCATCTGTTTGGCTGCCGGCGCTACTGCAACCCGCCGTCGTCGAGAGGCCGCCGACTGCACGCCGCCGGCAAGCGGATAGAGACGCGCTGCGCAGCCTGCAGCCCTGCACTCATGCGGCGCTTACGTGATGCACAGCGACGGCGCTAATTTAATTTCATCCTAGTTTTGACTTTTTATTTTTTATTAAAAAATCGACCCCGTTCGCTTTAATTTATCAGCAGTATTTTCTCTCACGATAAATCAGTATCAGCGTTAGCCGCTTTTACTGTCAGCCGAACAGGGCAATCTCTTATACGTCATCTCTTCACCTTCAACATTCCTGTCTGTCTCGAGTCCACTTTCATCCCCTCTTATCTTCTTTACTATCGCAGGGTTTTTCGGTGAGCGAGAGCAGCTGGGCTGCGGCCCCATTTGTGTAATCCGGCAGCAAGTATCCAGCAGGTGAGCACCAGATCTATCTATCACACGAATCGCCAGTTGCGGTTACGACAGCATATAGATTAAATCTTAGGATTATTGCTTGGTGCCTTGTTGTTGGTAACTGGCAGGATTTTCTTGGACAATTGCAACCATGTTCCAGTTATTCCTACATGCCCATCTATGGATGACAGTTCATTTGTTAATGACATGCTGGTTATATTGTTCACTTCAATTCTCCCGCAATGGGACTAGCCAAGTGCGTTTAGCAACATCTTGCATCAAATAAAAGTGAGGATTTGGACGTTTAGTATTTCCCTAGGCGATAGTTGAATTGTCAAAGTTCCGAGACAAGTAATTAGGCTGGCCTAGGTGTTCACCTAGTAAAGTTGAGAGTGCAGTTTCAGAAAATAAGTGCTATCTATTGTGTAGTAGATGTAATCCTGGCCCTCGTGTTATGGTGTCAAGCAAGTTGTATTTGCAGCCAATGCTTTCCTTTCCATCCTTCACATTTAACTTCATTAAATATAATTTCATTCAACTGCTTCATTGTTATAAAAACTATGGCTAAACTCCGGCGTTTTTTTTCCACACAAGGCTAACCCCATTTCCATTCAGAAAACGGAAATACACGCTTCTGAAGAACAGAAGGTGAGAGACAGACCAAGACCAGCCCTCGAGAGCTACTGCACATCTGAAACTCTGTCTCAGAGCCAGGTAGCATCCAGAAAACTAGACTGATCCTTATCAGATAAAACTCCTAACAACAGACGAAAACTCAAAAAGACTGCTGCAGGCCGCACAGGCCCAGCACAGCACAACCGCCACAAAGTTATTACAGATTAACTGCAAAGAAGTCCACTGTCCACACAGCTCTTCCCTCCTTCAACCTACGCATTCCAATCATCATTCTATTGATGATCTCTTTCCAGCTGCTCCATTCTGCCAGTATTCTTGCGCTTGGATGTCAAAATCTCCGTAGCCACCCACAGCATGGTGTTGACGCCGTTTATGAGCATCTCCCTGTCCACCTCTGCATATAGACCTGTCCAATAGCACATAAGAGTGCAAGCATAGCAAATTATCTCAATAGAGTTCTGAAACTTTTTCCCATCAAAGCATACTTTGTTTCTTGTCTTCCATATGGCCCAGCATATAGCAGACACCCCCACATGTGGCATTTTTTGCCCTGAGGCAGCCAAATGTCACGCCATTTCCAGCATTGCATTAAGTTCCTGGGAACATTAGACACCCTGCCCATATTACTTTCGCAGTTGGACAAGTGAAGAATAAATGTACTATTGACTCCTGATCACAGAAGTGACACATAGGATTGCCCATCCAATTCCTCTTGATCAGATTATCTTTTGTTAAAATGGCTCCATTTTCCATAAGCCACATAAAAAATTTAATCAACTTTTCCACTCCATACTTATTTAAAAATTGGGCCAGCATCATTCTTAGTTAGCCCATTATACAAGGATTTAACCGAAAAACGTTGGTTTTTGTCAGGCCTCAAAGTTATGATATCAGGGTCCTCCTGAAGCTAAAACCTCTCCACATCAGCCCAAATTTTGTCCCAGCAGAAAGTCATCTATCAACCATCTCCTAAACTTAAGCTGCACCTCCCCATTTTTCACTTTTGCAACACTCACTTCCTTCTGTTCACACAGAATGAAAAGAATTTGGGCAATGTGCATAAAGGTTTATCATATAACCAAGAGTCTATCCAAATTCTAGTGTTCACACCATTACGAATCTTAATACTTCTTCCTTGAAGGTATATACTTCTCACTTGGAGAAGATCATACCAAATAGGAGAGTCATTACGTCTATGTGATTCATAGAGAAAATGGATTTATTTTGAAGATATTTGGTTTAATAATTCTTGCCATAACCCTTCTTCATGCTCTAATTTCCACCACCATTTACATAGCAAGCTACTCTTCATCTTAGTCCATTTGACTAGGCGATACTTTCTTTTAGTACCACCACCTTGCCAAAAGAAAGTCCTCCTGATTTTATCAAGCTTTTTGACAGTCGTCTTAGGTAACGAGTACACAGAAGGAGAATTGTTAAGACTAGCATATATTAGAGTCCTCTGCCAGCGATCGACATAGTTCCCCCTTTCCAAATGTTAGTCTCTTATTACTTTTGTCAACCAGGGTACCCAATCACTTAAATGCAGTCTGCTAGGGCTAACTGCTACCCCCAGATATTTGACTAGGAACTTGCCAACTTGGCAGCATAAATTGAGCCCCTGCTATTGTCATCATTAATCACCACAACTTCACTTTTATTCAAATTGATTTTCAAGTCAGCCATCATTTCAGACATGTATAGGTATAGCAACAACTTCATGTTTCTGGCACCTTCAATACCATGTTTCATAAAAATGATAGTGTAGTCCGCATATTTGAAGAATAGCCACTCCATCAGGGATAATATGATCCACTAACCAGTAAAAGGACCATTACCTTGGGCATTTTCTACCATTTTTGTTAAGCAATCAGCAACAAAGTTGAACAAATTGGGGATAATGGGTCCCCTTGCCTGACACCCCTTTTGTTGAAACAAAGGCAGGAGCTCTGCTGCTCAATTAAGATGAAAGAATATTATGTACAAGAAGGTTAGCCAAACGAGATGCCAAAAGGCACCAGAGGGGCTAACCACCCCATGCGACATGGTTGAGCACAAACATAACACACTGCTATGGGTCATCGTTGCCGAGCATGGAAGCCAAGCTGCCAGCTGCTCCGACTTCCCATGGCAAGCCACCCACTAGTCACCTCCTGACGTGTCCGTAGCTAACAGCCGCCACCGGTCATTGTTGCCAAGCTTGAACACCGAAGAGCAGCTCCGACTTCCAAATGTGAACCCTCGCCTCACATCGAAGCCGCGACGATAATCCAAATGCGATGCCTTCAAGAAGAGAGCGACGCCGATGGCGCTGCCATCGCACGTCCAAAGTGGAAAGGGTTTTCACCCTTGGATGACATGCTAGAGGGTTAAACACGACTCCCCGAACAGGAAAGCAGCGCCCAACGGCATCGCCGTTGCCAAGGCTTTCACCCATGAACCCTCTAGCACGAAATGCTGCCAGACCCGCTGCCAGCTTTCACTGCCATCGCCGCTGTCTCGCCGCGCCACGGGAGCCCTTTTAGAGGGGCATCGATGCGCTGGCTGGACACAGCAGCCGCCAGCTATGTGAGCCGCCACCCCCTCCGACCGAGCCACGCAGAGCCGAACCTGACTCCACCGCTCGCGTCACACCGTCGCACGTGAGGCCGCCATTGACCAACGTCGTCGGCTCTAGCACTCGCCGATGTCGTTGCCGAAATCGCCGCCAGCAGCCATAGGATGTGTGCCACCACCATCTCTAGTGTCGCCCCCTACCCTAGCTCCGCCGGATCCGGATGCCAGGCCCCAAACCAGGCGCCCCCTGCTGACGCCACCGTCTTTGTCTTGACCAGAATTGCAGGCACCGCCCTGAGCCAGCTTGTCGCCCTAGCCGTTGCCCAGATAGCCAGATCGGCTAGCCTGCAGGATGCCGCCCCAGCCCCTAGCCAGCCCCAGAAGAGGCCCTGCCGCCGTGTAGCAGCCCTGGTCGGTCGCCACCGCAGCAGCCAAGGCCGTGAGTGGAGGGGCATGCAGAGGAGATAGCGCCGCACCCCAATGCCTGCACGAGCCCCGGCCACCGCCGCCGCCGCCCCACTCGCCGCCAGCCACCAACCCAACATCGGCCAGCAAGCCAGTTCCGGCCGCCTAGGGTCCGGATTCGGCTGTCCAAGCACCAGACCTATGGCCCTGGCCGGTGCCGTCGCCACCGTCAAGAAATGGAGGAGGGGACAAGTAGGGGAGAAGAAGAAGGCCGCCGCCATCCCCTGCTCCTACGCAGGCACCAGCCGACGTCACCGCAGTCGCGGCAGCCACCCCCTCCGAACTCCACGCAGCCCGCGCAGGGGGCTGGACTGTCGGCCCGCTAGCGCATGCTGCCAACACGAGGAATGGAGAGCCCCACCACGACCATCACGGCTAGCCAGATTGCTATGCCGGTGGCCAGCTTTGGCGGCGGCGCGGCGGGAGAGGAGAGGAGTGGGAGGGCGGCGGGTCGTCTGAGAGCCACCCGAGTCTCACCGCGTGGGGGAGCGACGTGGGGGAAGCAGCTGTTGTTTGTACCTGCGTGACACCCTTATAACTTTTGATATAAGGCCAAATTGTATTATTCATCTTAATACTCACTGTACCACCAGAAACTACTTTTCTCTATCCAACCAGATAAAGGACTTACTTAACTATGCAGGGGATACCTGGTCCCAGGAAAAAAAGGACTTAATTATGCAGGGGATATCACATCATCGTCACCCATGCTTTTCTCAATATCATAGCATATCCTACCTGTGTAGTTTACAGTTTCACTTTCTTGACAGTTAGCAGTTTGGCAATTCCACCAAACTAGTCTGCACATACATTTTCCATATTTAAAGAGTTGTTAACAATCCTTTGAATTCTTCTGTAAATAAACATTATAACTGTGCAATAGGTCTTCTTGGCCAACTTGTCACTGCATTTGAAATTTATAACTGTGCACTAGGTTTTCTTGGCCAGCTTGTCACTGCATTTGCCATCAGGTTTGAGCTTGCAAGCTATGCTATCCTGATTGCATTAGGTACAAAGATATATGTCCTACATGATGACACAAAAGCTAGCAAAAGCTGAATGTGCTGCATGGTGCAACCATGATACTTTTGTCCATCTTTTTGGTCTGAACTTTTTTGTGTTGCCTGACTTATATTTCATTTTGTTTCTCAGAGATAATTTGGTCTGAAATTTTTTGTGCTACAATATATTGACGACATTAAGGCTGATTGTGCTAAACTCGTTGTATCATTCTTAGTTAGTCTGTTATGATTTTGAGTAAAATGGTTCTACTTTAAAGGCTACATTAGAGAACTCCATTAGCCACTTACTATCACATATTAGATCTCAGGCAATGAAGTCCACTCATCTATTTTCTGTTGTACTAACACAGTGCACTCTGTTGATTGATATGGTTCTCTTTAGCATCATCAAGCGTAGCATTTTTGTAAAAAAAAAAAGGTTACACAGTCATGCATTAACTATTAGAATTAAATATCAAAGAAGCCACAAATTATCCAGTAAAACTGGCAGTTATGCTTATGACTCCATAGAAGAAATTGCTGTCTGGACATGCAATTCAAACTCAAACATGTACATTTCAATGATATTCATCATTATGTTCTGTAACAGGATTTGTTTTTGTTATTTTGTTCAGCAGAAATGGCAGAAGCAGTACTCCTTGCTCTCACGAAGATTGGTAGTGTTTTAGCAGATGAAACTGCCAAGAAAATGCTGGCCAAATTATCTGAAAAGGTTAATAATTTGAGGGATCTGAATGACAAGATCGAGTTAATAAGAATGCAACTGACAACCATGAACAATGTTATACAAAAGATTGGCACAGTATACCTCACTGATGATGTCGTTAGAGGTTGGATTGGGGAAGTGCGAAAGGTAGCCTTCCATGTTGAGGATGTAATGGACAAGTACACATATCACACAGTTCAAATGGAGGAAGAATGGTTCCTGAAGAAGTACTTCATTAAAGCATCACATTATGTCTTGGTTTTTACTCAAATAGCAGAAGAGGTGATCAAGATTGAGAAGGAGATCAAGAAAGTTATTGAACTAAAAGAGCTGTGGTTTCAGCCTTCACAGGTTGTTGCTGATCAGCTAATTGAGATGGAAAGACAACGTTCCCATGATAACTTCCCACTACTCATTAAAGATGAAGATCTTGTGGGGATTGAAGATAACAGGAGAATGCTCATCGGATGGCTGTATTCTGATGAGCTTGATAGCACAGTCATAACAGTATCAGGCATGGGTGGACTTGGAAAAACTACCCTTGTTACAAATGTTTATGAACGTGAAAAAATCAACTTTTCTGCTACAGCATGGATGGTTGTGTCCCAGACCTACACTATAGAAGCTCTGCTTAGGAAGTTACTCTTGAAGGTTGGCGGTGAACAGCAGGTGTCACCTAACATTGACAAATTGGATGTCTATGATTTGAAAGAAAAAATAAAGCAAAAGCTCAAAACTAGGAAATGTTTGATTGTATTGGATGATGTCTGGGACCAGGAAGTGTACCTTCAAATGTCTGATGCATTCCAAAATCTTCAATCAAGTCGCATCATCATCACAACACGGAAGAATCATGTGGCTGCTCTTGCTCACCCAACACGTCGACTTGATATCCAGCCTCTGGGAAATGCTCAGGCATTTGAGCTCTTCTGCAGAAGGACTTTCTATAACGAGAAAGACCATGCATGCCCCAGTGACCTTGTGGAGGTTGCTACTTCTATAGTAGATAGGTGCCAGGGATTGCCACTAGCAATTGTATCAATAGCTAGCTTATTGTCTTCGAGGGCACAAACATATTACATCTGGAATCAAATTTACAAGCGGCTTCGAAGTGAGCTATCAAACAATGATCATGTCCGAGCAGTTTTGAACCTGAGCTACCATGATCTATCAGGAGACCTCAGAAATTGCTTCTTGTACTGCAGCCTCTTCCCTGAAGATTACCCTATCCCACGTGAGAGCCTCGTGAGGCTTTGGGTTGCAGAAGGCTTTGCATTGAGCAAAGAAAACAACACAGCGGAGGAGGTGGCGGAGGGAAACCTCATGGAACTGATCCACCGCAATATGCTTGTAGTAATGGAAAATGATGAGCAGGGGAGGGTGAGTACATGTACAATGCATGATATTGTGCGAGATCTTGCCCTTGCTGTTGCGAAAGAGGAGAGGTTTGGCACTGCAAACAACTATAGAGCAATGATATTGATCAAGGATAAGGATGTACGACGCCTTTCATCTTATGGATGGAAAGACAGTACATCTCTTGAAGTTAAACTTCCACGCCTTCGAACTCTAGTATCACTTGGAACAATTTCATCCTCCCCAAACATGTTATTGTCAATTTTATCTGAATCCAGCTACCTTACTGTCCTGGAGCTACAAGATTCTGAAATTACCGAAGTGCCAGGATCTATAGGGAATCTGTTTAACCTACGTTACATCGGCTTGCGCCGTACAAAGGTCAGATCACTACCTGATTCTGTTGAGAAGCTCCTGAACCTCCAGACTCTGGATATCAAGCAAACAAAAATAGAGAAACTTCCACGAGGAATCTCTAAGGTTAAGAAGCTACGGCACCTTCTAGCTGACAGATATGCTGATGAGAAGCAGTCACAGTTTCGGTACTTCATCGGGATGCAAGCGCCTAAAGATCTGTCGAACTTGGTAGAACTTCAGACTCTTGAGACTGTGGAAGCCAGCAAGGATTTGGCTGAACAGCTGAAGAAACTGATGCAGCTAAGGACTCTGTGGATTGACAACATTAGTGCTGCTGATTGTGCAAATATTTTTGCCAGCCTATCAAAGATGCCACTCCTTTCCAACTTGCTTCTTTCTGCAAAGGATGAAAATGAGCCACTTTGCTTTGAGGCACTCAAGCCAAGGTCCACAGGACTCCACAGGTTGATTATCAGAGGGCAATGGGCGAAGGGAACATTGCAGTGCCCAATATTTCAAGGCCATGGGAGACACCTCAAGTATTTAGCTCTAAGCTGGTGCCACCTTTCAGAAGATCCACTGGAGATGCTCGCTCCACAATTGCCAAACCTGACAAATCTGAGACTCAACAACATGCGTAGTGCAAATACATTGGTTCTTCCTCCAGGATCATTTCCCTACCTGAAGTTGCTTGTCTTGATGCACATGCCTAATGTCAAGAAGCTGGTGATTGGAAAAGGCGCGCTCCCATGCATTGAAGGTCTGTACGTTTTGTCTTTGGGGGAGCTGGATAAGGTCCCTCAAGGCATTGAATCGCTTCACACCCTGAAGAAGCTCTCTCTTGTGAACCTGCACAGGGGCTTCCTGACTGAGTGGAACAAGAGCAGAATGCATGATAAGATGCAGCATGTCCTAGAGATTCGTGTTTAGACGTGGCAGATATGTTCTTTCTGCACTACTTTTCTTCTATACGTGTAGCACTTGAAAGTTGCAACCCTCTCCAATAAGTACTCTGTCATTCACATCCTCAGCAGCTCCACATTTCAATTTCATTGTCGTGGGGAATCTAACCCTGCTTCCTGTTCATTGTCTTGAGGAAGCTGGGTTCAGTTTGTGGTGCCTTTGCAGTTTCCCTCTCTTGATTTTATTGTAAGAACATGTTCCATTTTATTTGAACTTTTCTATTTTGTCATTCAGTGTTTCTATCTCCAAGCATCCTTTTGCATGAATAGATTATGTTTTGTGTGTTGAGGAGGTGTTTATGTCCTCAATTCAGACAAATAGAGTTATACTAGTATCATTTCCGGTAGTTCGATTTTAGGGGTAGAACTAATTAGAAGCAGGAATCCAAATTACTCGCAATGCGGTAACACGTTTTTACCTTGCTTCCTAACCTGTAACAGAGCCATGATCAGAAAATTGATGTTTTGCAGATGCCATTGAAGTGCTGTAGTAATATATTTGTGTTTCCCGTCTAAACTCCCAAACAGTGAAGTATTATTGCCGAACAAAAGTATCAACCATGGCAGCAGTTAAACAGGTGAAAGATTTCAAAAGTTCATCAACATGTTTTTGGAGAATAGCAGGGCTGTGAAAATATTCGTGGTCATAAAAATGACTTTGAAATTCCTTCAGCTAAAATATTCCAAAATAATTAAACTTAGCATAGATACTCAATACTCACATTACTGTCCGCTATATCCTGTGGAAATAACAAGTTCGTATCCCGTTAGCGCAGCTGCTTTGGGAATTGGGATTCTAGGATTACAGCATCTCCAATAGTTCCCAAAATCCACTTCCATTCTTAGTTTTATGTAGGATTGAAAAAACTCTTCGACAGCTCCCAATCGTTCTACACTGAGAAAAATCTATCAATATGTGTGGGAACGTACACCGCGTGGTGCGACTTCCAATCTGTATAGACATGACTTCTAATGTTTCTATTGTATGGCGACTCCAATCCTACTTGGACTAACACTCAAGATAGGTGTGCTATTAGGACTCCTAGTTCTATTAGAATTTGAGTGTAGAATTCTATGAGGAGTAGAACTCCTGCTTACATGAATGAGAGCTGATTTTTTTTATTTTTGACTATTTTTTTAAAAAAATATTCACAATTATATCCCTGGGCGTTTTGGTTTCATTTTGGACCCAGGGGTCGGCGCCGTGATCCATTGCACCAAGGTTGCCGAGGTAACACGTCTGCCTCCGTTAATGGCTTAATGCCATTTATGGAGACGAGTACCTTAAAACGCCCGCCTCCGTTAATGATCTCCACAAAACAAAAAACTAAAAAAAAATGTTTTGCAACTCTTGGGAATCGAACCCATGACCTTATGTTTAGCACTACATGTCTCTGCTATTGCACTGCACAGTCATTTGCATCAATATGTAATATGCTATTTTTTATATCACATTTCGTAACCTTATATTAGATATTTTGGCTACTAAATGAACTCAAATGAAAAAAAACTTTAAACTACAAAATTTTATATCTTGTCAAGTACTACAACTTTGTAATATGATGTATCTCCATCCAAGATTGCTTGAAAATTTCAAAAAAAAATGAATCTAAAAAATATATGAATTTAAAACACATATGTGAGACTCTAAACGTTTTCAAATAAAAAACTTGTCAATAGCAAACATGTAGCTCGGCCGCTGAGGTTAGACATTACAACTTTCGTATTAACTATATGAACATTCAAGATTGTTTAAGAATTCTAAATATTTGAATTTGAAAATCTATAAATTTAGAACACTTATTTGGACTCTAAACGACTTCAAATAAAAAGCTTTTCAACTACAAAATTGTATAATGCTTTGAGAACTATAACTTTCGTATAGACCATGTCAACATCTGAGATTGTTTTGTAATTTTAAATTTTAAATTTCAAAATTTGTGAACTTACAACAATATTTTGGGACCCTAAATAGTTAATTCAAAAACTATTTAACTACGAAGGTGTAGATCGCGTCGAGCTAAGAGCTACTGTTTTGGTATAAAGTTTGTCTTCATCCAAATTAATTCATATGAAAAAGATGAATTATTTTTTGATGTAGCTATTTATAGAGGTGGACATCTTAAGACGTCAGCCTCCGTAAATCGATTTTAGGAGATGGAGGCTTAGAACGTCCGCCTCCGAAAATCATCGATAATTAACGGAAACGATCATCTTAAGATGTCCACCTCTGAAAATCGATGTATAGAGATGGACGTCTTAGGTGTGCCCGCCTCCGAAAATAATTTTTCTATCAGTTTTTTTTCCTAAAAGATCATTTTTTTCTTAAAAGATCAATTTTTCTTAAAAGATCAACTACACTGAGCTGCAGATCAATTTTTTTCCAGATTCCAAAATGGGCTTTATGTACCTACAGACGATTTAAGCGACTTCTCCTGCCACAACTTTCCAGAGAATTAGCTTCCAAGGGTATTTATCCCATACTAGATCTTTAGATTCAACCTAAACTATGTTACAGCCTCGGATTATTGGCAACAAACATTATGAAACTGCGCAAAGAACTTCAGGACATTATTGCAATTCTTGGATTGGATAAATTGTCAGAGGAGGATCGTTTAACTGTAGCAAGTGCACGAAAAATTGAGTGGTTCTTATCACAACCGTTCTTTGTGGCAGAATATTTTACTGGTTCTCCAGGAAAATATGTTGGTCTTGCAGAAACAATTAGGGGATTTCTATTGATCCTTTTCGAAGAATTAGACGGCCTACCCAAACAGTTTTTTTATTTAGTGGGGAACATCGCTGAAGCTAGTAATTTTTTTTTTAGATTCCACGGTGGACAACACCTACCAATTGAACACCACCGGAGGGCTTTCCAACATTCTCTTGCATCACAATCTTATAGCCCTCCTTTTACCATTTTAATTACATTGTACAGTTTATTAACAGAAACACTACAAGTCTGACAGGATAGATTTGAGTAATAATCATGAACTTCATATATACCCAAACGGTTTGCTAGCACTAAAATAGACATCCCGCGGCAACGCGTGGGTGGCCTAGTTATCATGATGTGCTCCTTACCATCAGTCAAGTTGTGTTTTAATGTGAATTATTGTACCTATCTGTCCATTCTTTCTGGACTGCATTTATGAGGTCCAATCTTAAGGCCCTGAGATTAGATCACATTAATAGTTACTGCTGCTGGACGTTTTTTTTCAAATTGAAATGATGGGAAGGTTCAAATATCATGGTACTAATCATCATCTAGAATCTGTTGATCATAAGTTGTCTTTCCTGTCCCATGTTTGCCCTTATGTTCATTTCAGAAATATTAGTTGTCATGCCTTTTCTAGATGCTCTACGTACAGCTGTCTAATCAAAACCCTAATCCATAAGCAGATTCTTCAGAATCTGTTGCATGGGATTCCACATTTGGCTCATTTATTGATTGATATTACACGCTCACATTTGCGGCGAGAATGGGATGCTCGTGGTGGTGGCCCCGGACACATTAGTGAAAGGCGAAATGATGTATACAGCAACAGTCTCAAGTGACGCCAAAGAAATGCCCGGCACATCCTGGTGAAGCCGATGGCTGGATAGGACCCCGGCCCGGAGAATGTGCCTCCGTTGAAAGTCGACGTGCTCGACCACGACACACTAATAACATCTCATTTTGCAATGTGCAAAGTGATTTCAGTTCTTTTTGTTTGGTTTGAGGACTCTAATCGGATACCATTTAATCAATTCTGCCGCTATAGTTAAGCAACACCATGGCGAGAGGAATTGGATCCCAAGCCTGTCCTGTCCGTTGAAAGGCCATTCATCTTTTCCATTCATGGACAACATCTATGGTGGCGGCCGGGTCGGATAATGGACAAAGCTGCTACTGCTCCAACCATATTCAATGGCACATTAGCTTACTCTAATCGCCCATCATACCTTGTAAACCTTGAATATTCAATGGCACATTAGCTTAGTTTAATCGCCCATGATACCTTGTAAACCTTGATTGAAGATTACAAAAAGGGAATTCTGTAGAAGAGATTCCCCGCGCGTTTGTCTCCTTCAATTCCCGGCCGGTTCATTTGGCGGTTCTTCTCGTCGGTTTGCGTCTTGCATTTTGGTGTCAGAAAAGGAAGTGGCAACTGGCAAGTGGAAGCCATGGTAGAGACATACGGACGAAGAGGAGGACCAGAAGAGGGAGCAGTGAGCTGTAGTGGAGTGGGATGGCATCGCCGCCGCCGCGCCTGCGTGTGTGCCTAACCGGGGCAGCGGGTATCACTGCTACAAACTCTAGCTGCCTCTACAAATCGATAAAAATAGCAAAAACTTGTGCTTTCGTGGTTATAGGTATCGAACCTGCGACCAAAACAATACTTGTGTCCATATAGGATATTTGTCTTCCTCATTTTAATATTCATCTGATTTTGAAATGATTATTTAGAACCCTAAAACAATTTAAATAAAATTTATTAACTACGAAGTTTTATAACTTTTCGAGATCTACAACTTTGATTTTGGTCGTTTCTCAATTTTTCGTCTTGATCGTTCGACTCGTTTGAATTTGCATCTGGCTCTCTGCTTCAAGTGATCCCAAGAACGCCCACCTACAGCTGCTGGCCGGGCCGGAGAGCTTGTTTGTAGTGATGTTTGTATGGACTTTGGTTTGTAATGCTTCATCTCTACCTACTAGGTATGGTTTTCTAATTATGATGTATTTATTATCAAATCATGTATGTGATGGCAGTGAGATATACGTGATGCATGAATAACATCAAATGCAAAATATTAGGCAGTAATTAACATGTATTTAAATGCATTAATAAAGTATATAAAAATTAGGAAGACAAAGGTCACCGACGGTTGAATCCTTTGGACTGGCAGTAAGTGTGAAACTATAACTGACGGGTACAGGCTAGACTCTGGAGTGACCCTCACAATATCACTAGCGTCAAGGATAGACTCAGCTATGATATCATTCTGTCACTTACGGGTCTGGAACCGGCAGTGATAGGCAAGTCTAACACTGCCGATTACCTTCTATTCTGGGAATGATGCCAGGTTTAGACGCCACAGTGATATAAGAATATGGAGCAGTGACCACTTGAAATTAAAGCAAATTCTATTTGTTGTATACTCTGATGAGAGAAAAGAAGAGAATACAATCTCGATCTAGCTACTCATCGCCACCTATACCGCACACCATATATAAACCTCTCTTCGTAGGTAGTCACGCATACTCACATGACACAAGCGTAACTATGTACTTAGCCCTTTGGTTTCTATCCTTGGAAGGTTCCTATATTTTCTCCCCTCTAAATGCACACGCAAGAGATAGAGAACGAGCGAGAGACACAGAGAGATGTCCATGAGCTTTGTGTGCATAGTGGAGGCGGAGTTGCCCCCAAGGTTCCGGTTCCACCCAAGGGATGATGAACTCATTCGTGAATATCTAGCACCGAAGGTCTTTGGCAGGATCGGCTTCTCTGGACATCGGCCGCCTATGGTGGACGTCGATCTCAACAAGGTTGAGCCATGGGATCTCCCCAGTGAGTCTCTGTCTCCCCTGCTCCTCTCCTTAATCGAGTACTGATTCTAACTCATAGTAGTAAATGATCCCCATGGGATCTCACCACTTGCTGGTGTACGCGCGCACACGCACACAGGGAGAGAGAGAGCTGTGCTGCTATATATATCTAGATCTCTTCTTTCATTTCTTCTAAACCTAGGTAATCCCCCATGTCCTGTGAATCTCATTTGTATTTGTTATCCTCAATCGCTTCAGCAATCCACTGTGTATCTATACCTAATAATAAAGAGGCAAAATTTCTCACCCCCTATTTTTTTCGTCCGGCCCTCCCCTAACTACTCGGCATCACTCTTCTTAGTTTGGAATTGAAAAACCACTACTCAACATCACTCTTCTTAGTTTAGAATTGAAAAACATTATTCGCATTGCCTCTTTATTATTAGGTATATATTTACAACAGATATACACAAGCCACCTAATTAAACCGAGTCAATCTCTTCTTGATTTTCCATACGTAGCCACCTAATTAAATCGAGTCAATCTCTCCTTGATTTTCAATACGAGACAAATAATTTAGTGCAGATATTATTTATTATGGGCCTTATTAGTGTTTAATTGAAACACGGTTGAGCTAAGCGTATTCTGGCTCACGCACACCGGGCAACATCCGTTTTAAAGAGGCAAAATTTCTCTCCTCAATTTTTTGTCCGGCTCATCCATAATAAAGAGGCAAAATTTCCTCTTTTTTTTTGGTATCATTATTTTGGTCTGGCCTCCTTAATTAATTATGCGCGTTTTTATAGTAACTGAAGTGGAGCAGCCACGCAAAAATAAAAAAAGTTTGTGTATATGGACTAGGACTAAAACTCAGCGGGCCGTCCGTTTCCTAGAGTCCTGGTCACCTCTGTCCACCCCCACACGGAAACACTGCATCGCGCTCACCTCCCAAAAAGGGACATTGCATTGCAAGTTTCATAAAAAAAAACACACCAAACCGGCTGGAACACGAGATCGGAATCCAAATTGGAGAAGATGAGAGTTTAGCGAGGACGAGGTCAAAAATTCAAAATCAAACAAATCCCAACCTCGGTCGAATCCCACAAAACAAATCCATAGAAATAAATAAATTTTGACACAAGAGGATCTTATCGCGTCGAGTCACGAGCATGGGCCGCGATGGCGTCGAGTCGCGAGCGCGGACCGCGACGGAGAGGCGACGTCGAGTCGCAAGGGCGGGCCTCCCGAACCATCTAACATTCGGTTTGACCTAATAACACAGGTGCTCTGCATGAACCTTAAGCATGGGCCGCAAGTCTGATGGGCCCTCCTTTTACGACGCTGGCACTATTTGATTATGAACAAAAAAAACTTAGTGATTTGGTAAGAAAACATTTTTTATGGTGATAAGCACTTCTCTCTTATTCATCTCCATTTGATTTTATTGCTTTTTTTCTCCCGTTGCAACGCACGGACATATTTCCTAGTTATGCATATGCGTACATACAATAAACCTAACTACACCCTTTTTTTCATTAATATCATCGAGGCAAAATTTACCCTTAGTATCTAAACTTTTAATATTTAAAAAGTTTCCTCGTACATCTATGCTCCTTCATTTCTTCAACTATTCTCTCATCTTAGTGTATTTTCTAGCTACTTCTTGTTTTTTCCTTCAAATTTTGTTAATGAATTTCATAGCCCAAAAATGTATAGCATAAATAAAAATGTGACCTAGTTTCTTATATGCCCCCGCGGCCGTCGCCGCCATCGTCCCCGCCCCCTGCGCCTGCCGTTCCCGCCCGACCCGGAGCTCGGCGCCTCGTCCCCGCTGCCCGGCCTGGCGCCCGTCCCCGTCCCCACGCGACGCACGAGGTATGCCCTCGCTTCCCTTCCTCTCCCTTCCTCCTGTGCATGTGTACGTTGTGGTTGTGGTTTTGTTTGTGGTGGGTGGTGGTGTGGCAGTGGCGGTGGCGGTGGCGGTGGTGGTGGTGTGGTGGTGGCGGTGGTGGTTGTTGTGTGTGGTGGTGGTGTGGTGGTGGTGGTGGCGGTGGTGGTGTGGTGGTGGCGGTGGTGTAGTAGTAGCCGTCGTAGTAGTATTAGTAGTAGTGGTACTATTAGTAGTATTAGGTCTAGTGGTAGTAGTAGTAGAAGTGGTAGTAGTAGTAGAAGTAGTGGTACTACTTGGATATATTCTTCTGCATGGATTGATATATATGTGGTTGTCGGCCATCGTGTCGTTATTTCTTGTAGGTTTTGGAAACCTCGCCGTGCAGGGGAGGTGTTGTCGAAATTTTCAATTGACAGTATTATGTTTCTTTTTTTGCAGAGAAGAGCCTGTAGGAGCCGAGCCAGAGTACCCCGATCGTCTTCCTCGCCGCTGCGGGTCTGCCTACACCGCGTCGCCTCGCCACTGCACTGACCCGCCATGGCCCCGCTAGCCTGACTCCACCACCACGGGACTGCATCGCCTCGCCACTGCATCCCAGTGCTGGGAGATGATGATGGACAAGTGGTGCACCCCCGAGTGGCTGGAGACGCACACCGTTTGCTAAGAGCGGCGTTTGATGATGCCAGGTGTACCACACCATCAAGGCAGCCGCAGCCTCAGCGGATACGCACAAACATAGGTACGTGAAATCATTTATTTATTCTAACGTTCAATTCTGTATGATTTCTAATCATCTTGCTGTTTTTCTCGTAGTCGTCGTCACATGGTGGCCGGCCTTGCTCCAACTTCAAGGCATGGGCTTTGGCCCACAAGGGCAAGGCGACGTCCGACGTCGACTATAACCCGGAGGACCCACTTGAGGCATACAGCAACGTAACCATCCACAACAGCCTCAGTTAGTACACTGAGATGGCAAGGATGGTCCATGGGCCAGAGTATGATCCAAGCACCGAGGACCTTGATGGAGAAGTCGTCATGAGGGTGGGAGGAGGCAAGAAGCATGGACGGTACTGGCTTGGCGATGGCACAATTGACACGGTCGCTACTCCCACTCTCTCCCAGATCCGAGCAAGGAGCACGAGCGCAAGCCCGGCCATACACCCACGGCCGAACACTGCACAGCACAGGGTCGACGCACTCCATGATATTCCTATTTTATTCGTCATTCATTGATTTTTACATATCTTAGCTTTGCATTATTGTAACATTGGGGTGAAATATTGTACGCCTAGCTGCAAGAAGAGAGGAGGATACGGGAGGAGATGCAGGCAACCATGTAGGCCGATCGGCAGAGGATGAAGGCTATGGCTGTCGAGCGGGAGGCCGAGCAGCGGAGGATGGCGGAGATTCTTCAGTACATGCAAAGTCTTGGCGCTGCTACGGGTGTAGCTCTGCCACCTACGCTATTCGCTCCACCTCCACCTCCTTATGCAACTACTCCTGTGAGTATGAATGTTTTAGTTTGTATGTTCATGCTTAGGGTCAAACCACAACACTACTTGGGACCTAGTGCAACATTGATGGTATATATTTATCTTGTCTCACACATGCAACTACTCATACAACATTGATGGTATATATTTATCTTGTCTCTCACACATGCAGTCTCTTCTCCTTTGTGCAGAATCAATCGGCGGCATCGAATAGCGTGCCTTGTCACCTCGGAGGGTCGCCGGGATCGTATGTTGAGCCTCATCAACTCGGACAGTCGCCATGATTTACTTATGGTTGGTTCTTATGCACTTGTGGTTTTATTTTGGACAACTGTGATGCACTTGTGGTTGGACTTGTGATGGACTTGTGAGATATGTGATATATATTGTGATATATGTGGTGTTTGTGATATATATGTGACTATATGTGGTGTTTGTGATATATATGT
This sequence comes from Saccharum hybrid cultivar R570, assembly GCA_038087645.1. Lineage (NCBI taxonomy): Eukaryota > Viridiplantae > Streptophyta > Magnoliopsida > Poales > Poaceae > Saccharum > Saccharum hybrid cultivar. The sequence goes on from JAQSUU010000558.1 coordinate 26,516,439, forward strand.
GAATAACTTATTTTGTAGCTGGCTACTGAATATATATCACAAAGTGGGTGAGTTTGCCGAGTGCCAAGCCCACGACACTCGGCAAAGTGGGTGAGTTTGCTGAGTGCCAAGCCCAGGGTACTTGGCAAAGTGGGCGAGTTTGACGAGTGCCAAGCCCACGGCACTCGGCATACCTGCCGTTATTGCCTCCGTAGCCATCACGGCGACTTTTCTTTGCCGAGTGTCAAACCGGCACTCGGCAAAATCTTTGCCGAGTGCCCGACAAATGACACTCAGCAAAGCGCCCTTTGCCAACAATTTTTTTGTCAAGTGCGCTTTGCCGAGTATAAACTGGTCTTTGCGGAGTGCCCCTGGCACTAGGCAAATCAGCCGTTTCCAGTAGTGATGCAAGGTCACCTAAAATTGAGTTTATCAAAGCTATTCGATGTCAATAGTTTATTATATGTTTAATGGGTATGCCGAAATATTTGAAAGGATATTGGTATGTCCCACATACAAAATATGTGAGTATTGGTCACCACACACAGTCCTTTGCATCTCTGTAGCAAAACAATTCATTTTTGCAGAAGTTAATTTTGAAGCCTAAAAGTTGTTAGATGAAAAGGACCGAATATCAGCGTACTGTAGAATTGAGTCCATCATCTACTAGATGTGTAACAACCCCAAATTTGTCAATCCTCTTCAACTCTAGCAATGACTTATAGCATGTTAACCAACATATCCAACATTAAATTGAAACGGATTGGTGGTAAAAAAAAATTCCTTGTCTTAGCACTTTTTCGTTTGAAAATAATATTCCACATCATTGTTTACCTTCACTGCAACGCCACTCCTTGACGAATCCATTGACACTAATAAAAAGGTAAAAAAAAAAACAAGTCATCCTGAGAGCTGGAGGAAAGACCTTTTTAGCTTTACCATAGGTCTTCTAAGATTCCACTATAAAGATAACCCCATTTAGCTAACGACTGCAATGGAGTCCGCGCAATAAGTCAGAATGCAGAGACTGCCATCCAACATTTCAATCATGGTATTTATCGATAAAATTGTTCATGACAGCCTTTTTGTACTACAAGCATGTATACCAATCAACAGTAAGATTGAATTGAAGCCGCCTTTTTTTCAATTTATTAGAAAAGTTTCTTATGAATTACCTCTGAGAAACTTTTCTAATAAAATTTTCAATTTACTAGAAAAATTCCTGCAATATGAACCAAACGGTCCCTTGGTAAATGCAGGGACTTTGCTTTCACTGTGCTGTTGTATTATGCCGCTAACCCATTGCGTTGTCCACACCACGTCCGTGTGCTTCACGGATGATGAGTCTCCTCTCTTCTAACTTAATAGGAGGAAGAACTGGTTTCACTGCAGCTGCCTCGTGTCATCAATATTCAATTCTAGTGTTGTAAAAAAAAAATTCAATTCTAGTCCTCGTCTCCGTGTGGCTACAAGTTTTCTGCGCCTCTCTTTAATTAGTCCTCCCGTGAAGATGCTGTTATATTGCGAAAAAGAAAGATTTAATTAAGAGCAAGCTAGCATGGATAGATACTACTATCCGTTCCAAATTATAAGTCGTTTTGGTTATTTTTAAATACCTAAATTTTGCATTGCATCTAGATATAACATATATCTGAGTGCATAACAAAAGCTATGTATCTAAAATAGCCAGAAAGACTTACAATTTGAAACGGAGGAAGTAGTACATTAGGAGGCAGCTGCTACAGAAGATTAATCGAAAGCAAAAAGATCAGCGATTGACATGACTGCATAAACCGCTACAGTGCGTGATACGAAAATCCTCTTCCTGGGTTAAATAGAGGGCTACTAACTGGATAAAGCAAACAGTAGCCTACATTACTCTACATAGGCCGGAGCACCTAACCACTCTACATTTGAGGCTTCATAACTTGCTACAGCGTGTGATACGCTGCGTCAGAACAGTGTGCAGGCCAGGTGCAGCTCAGTTACTGTGTACCAACAAAGAACTTTCGACAGAGGAGCGCCCAGCCTGGTTTCAATGTGCATCTATGTGCCATGGCCGGATAAAATATAAACCCACTATATATATATATATAATTCTATAGAATAGTTATTCTATAAACACAGACCCAACCAGCTCACTCGCACCCCGTCCAGCGAGCCCGACCCACCGCCCCGCGCTCCCCATCCCGCCCACGAGCCCCCGCACGACCGCATTCCGCGCAGCTTACGGCTCCCCAGTCCGGACACGCCACGTACGACGTGGTCCCGCCCAGCCCAGGCGCCCACGCGCGCGACGCGCCACTCCCGTGCCATGTGCAGGCACCCAGCCCAGGCGCCCATGTGCTTAGGTGCAGGCGCCCACTCCCGCGCTGCTAGTACTCTGTGTCCGTGTAGGTGCTTTTTTTATTTTCAAAGCCGGTGACATTTTAGCCATGCATGCATCTGACAGCTGCATATATGCTCTGCATGCATACATATTTATAGTTAGCACCGTGTTAATTAGGACTATGCAGTATCTATTTTAGTCACCATTTTCGTTAGATGCATGTAGATATTAGTGATCGTGACAAGCATATAGCTAATATATTTGATATTTAGACTATTATTTCCTTAAAATCAAGTGATGAAACTAATACACTAAAAATGCTGAAACTATGTCAATATTCATCGATCTTCAGTATTTTTAAGTATTTTTAAGTGCCTATCAGTAGTAGATCTCACGTGTGAGTATTTATATGTTTCAATATTTGTTTCAACATCTTTAAGTATTTTGTCAGTATCTTCAAGTATTTTGTCAATAGCTTAGTAAAGCCGGTACTATAAATTCAGAAGTTACTAGTACCTTGAAGTAGTTGTCAGTATCTTCAATTTTTTGTCAGTATTATTAAGTATTTTGTCAGTATATTCAAGTATTTAGTCAGTATTTCATTAGTAGCTTGGTAAAACCGGTACTATAAATTCAGTAGTTACTAGTACCTTGAAGTAGTTGTCAGTATCTTCAATTTTTTTTGTCAGTATCGTTAAGTATTTTTGTCTTTTCTTTTTTTAGTTGTTTTAGTATTAGGTATCTTTAAGTTGTAGTCAATACTATCACTATACTTACTAACATCTTTGAGTACGTATCAGTATTTATCATTATTTCCTTCAGTATTCTTCTATAATTAGTACTGTTACTTCAGTAGTCGTCAATATCATCTAGTATGTGTCAACATTTCTTAGATTTTTTTAGTACCACTCAGTAGTTTTCTAGTTCAGTACTTGTTGATAATTTGATATGTTGCTTCAGTATTTATTAGTATAATCATTCAGTATTTGTTAGTATTGCCCTCTCTTTTCCTTTGATCTCATTATTAGTACTCTTCGGTATATGTTAACGGTGTTATTTTAGTAGTTGTCAGTATCATCCTTCGGTATTTAAGTAATTGTCAGTATCTTTTAAATATGTTTTTAATATACTGGGCTTAGTAATTGCTAGTATCTCTAGGCAGTTGTCAGTATTTAAGTATGTTTAAGTACTTTGCCAGTACTATGATTCCATTAGTTGTCACCTTGTTTAAGTAACTTTCTATATAAAATGTCCATTCAGTACTTGTCAATACAATCCTTTCGGTATATGTCAGTACTTGGAATATCTCATGTTCCTTCAGTACATTTTACTATGTATGTTTGGAAACTATATAAGTGCTACAGTTCTTTAGTACACATCAGTATTTTTAATACTACATGTTCCTTTTTTTAGTACACGTGACTATGTTCCTTCAGTACTTAGTATAATATATTGTTCTTCCGGTATATGTTACTAATTGTCAATGTTTGTTAGTATTTCTAGTATTTATGAGAATTTAGATTTAGTATATGTATCAATATATGTTGGTATTTTCTAGTAAGTAGACTCAATAGTTGTAAGCATCTGTCATTATATTCTAGTATTTTGAGAAACTGGATTCAATATATATGTCAGTATCTATTGGTACTTTCATCGGTAGTTTAGCTTTAGTATTCTATAAGATTCCAAGGTTGTTAGCTTTAGTATTCCTCAGTATTTTTTCTAATCTGTTTGTGTTCAGTGTATGCTACTCACACGCCATCTTCTTCCATCGCTGATTTGGGCCATGGCTGATGTTGCTCCATACTCATGGCCGGTGGCCAGCTACGCAGGGGCATTCCAGGCGCACAAGGCGTCCCACTGGTGCGGGGCGGTCATCACGCTCGCAGTGTTCTAGCTGTGCCTGAGGATAGCGAAGGAGCGGGAGGCTCACAGGTACGGAGGTGCTCGGAGTAACGCGCACTGTTCCGACACTGGCTCCGTCACCGTCGCTAGCTATGACGCGGTAGGGTGCAGAGCTCCAGCGGACGGGGCAGTAGCAGGCTCGCGGCTGGAGGGCTCTCGTGGCTCAGTAGCGCGGCACGCGCGGGGGCGCACGCGGACGCGGCCATGGCAGGCCGCAGGCGGGGCGCAAGGGGGCGGGGGTCCTGCGAGCTCTGCAGAAGTCCTTAGAGCTCCGGTGGTGCGGTGGGTCATGGCCTTGTGCGGTGGGTCATGGCCGAGGGAGAGGAGCCGCCTGGAGCTGCCGCGACGCCGCCGGGCGCTGCCGTACCCGTGAATCGGGCCGCACTGCTGCGGATCGTGGGTGCGCGGCGCTTGGGGTTGCTGTCAGCAACGGGAGGGCGCGTGGTGCCGATGGGTGCGGGTCGGAGAAGAAAGTCCGTAGCCGGATTGGCTGGTGGCGATAGATTTCTCGGGGGCGAGTGCAACCCTGCGAGTCGAGTCGGGTGGTTTGGGCGGTCTGGTTGGGGAGTGGGACCAGGTGGGTTGGATTTGTGTCGGTGTAGAATAGTTATTCTACACTTAGCGTTTAGGGCGTAGAATAGCGCTATAAGTTATTATGTAGCCAGCTGTAGGGTAATAACTATATATATATATACTACCCTACAGCTGGCTACAGAATAACTTATTCTGTAGCCACTTTGAGTTACGATAATTGCTATACTAATTTACGAGATTATAGTAACTCTTACTAAGTGGTTTACTATAACATTATGGTAAATATTCCCATGTGTTATAGTAATTCAACTATCGTAAATATGTACTGACATTGTCGTAAATTAGTATATAAAATTATTGTAAATAGAGGTGACTACAAAATAACTTATTTTGTAGCTAACTATAGAGTATATATATATATATAAAACAAAGATGTCAACTTTTTTTTTACCCGTAAGCTACTGCCAACAACTTTCGCTGTTCAGATGTCTCTGGGCCGTGTTCGCTTGTCTTCTAAGTCGTATTTTTCAGCGAGTGAACAGTATTTTTCTATCACATTCGGCCTTGATGATAAGCCGGCTAAAAGACACTGTTGGCTGATTTAGTGTGAGAGAAAAATACTGTTTTGACTAAAAAAACAAGCTGAAAAGTATGGATTATAAGCCAGATGAACAGGACCATAAACAATACTTTCAGTCATGGCTTATGAGCCAAACGAATAGAGCCTTAGGCAGTGAGTGCTGCAAGCAAATAATCACAGTACGTACAGCTGACTAATAAACTTGTCAATAAATAAAGCAACGTGAACCATGGCGGCGCCCCGCAGCAGCGCCAGGCTTGCCGTGCCCATCCCGTGTCCGCATGAGAACCACAGCGGCCCCTAGCAGCAGCACCTGGTGGCTGCGGCAAGCCGCTGTCCGCCACCAGCGCGCGTTGCAAGATGTGCAATACCGGATCTATACTTTTGAAACAGAAAGATGAAACATTTATAGCATACAACCGAAATAGATGAAACATTTGAAATATATTCTTGAAACATGCTTATATAGCCATAGCAACATATGCAACATCCAGATCCATTTTGCAAGATAAGTCTGAAACATCTTAAACATATGAAAACAAACACTTGAAACATGCATGTACAGTCATAGCAAATATATGCAACATCCGGATGAAAACACTTGAAACATGCATCTGAAATAACTGGAACACTTTGAACATAGGCTTGAAATATGCATATATTATCATTGCTACATATGAAACATCTCAGATCTACTTTTGCAACATCCAGATGAAACAATTAAAACATAAGTCTGAAACGCCTAAAACACTTGAAACATAGCATTGCCAGCAAGCTCGGGTAAGGCGACGTCGAGAGCAACGGTCTAGCGTACGCGCAGACCTCCCCTTCCTACCGACAGGCGCTTGGATAGGAGTGCAAGCGTAGGCCTCCCCACCCTCTCCTTCTGCATAGGCAAGGTGGATGGGGGCATGGCGCGGGTCGTAGAGCAGCGTGGGATGTGGCTGGCGCGCGGTGGAGGAGAGGAAGGCAAGCGGGAGACGCGGCGAAGTGTCGTCATGGAGCGCAGTCATGGACTCGCAGCGCTGTGGAGCGGATATAAGAGCAGATATAGGAGCAGATAAGAAAGTCTCGTGAGCATCGTGGGCCACCAACGGGCATCCGTCCGGATGGACGTCCCAGAGCATTACCGACATATTTACTGCCAGGAGATTTCTTGTGTTGTTATCTTCCACTTTTGTGTGGTTGAGATCTTTGTTAAGATTAAGATTCGTGGCTTGCGTAAATAACAATGGGCCTTTTCCTTCATTTCTGCTGGCCCATGTAGGTTGCTGTTATTTCGTATGATAAGTCTCCCACAGTCCCGCTAGTTCAACTTGAAATTCGTATTCTCAGGGGTGTCGATGCGGCTGCAGCATTGCCGGTGGGGACGGAGGCGGCGACAGCGGTTGCGGTAGCGGCGGCGTTGGTTGCGGTGGCTGCGGAGTTGTTTGGCAATAGCGCAGGGCCGTCCCAGCAATTTTAAGGGTCCTTGGGCGAGTAAGACAAAAGAGTCTAATGATAACTTTCTTATATGACGATTATATATTATATATATTGTACTACTAATAAGAGTTATTAATTAACCAATATATAATTAGATCATAAAAAATAGCGACTGTATAAAAATTTCATATAATATGAAATGATTTCAGTTTAGAAAGAAATTACTTGCAGCCACTCGCCACTTGATGAATTGATTAATAGATCAACTTCTCGCATGATGCCTGGTTGTCTATATGGTCATATGGACGGGATTGGAAAGACGAAAGGCAAAATGTTAGCTCAAGCAAAAACTGCACTACTGCAGTCAGCAGGTGCAGGCCTAGCCCTATAAGGCTGTAACTAAAATCACTGCAGCAGCGAAGATTACGCGACGAACGGCCACAGTCAGCAGATCACGCTAGTCAGGAAGTCGCGAGGAAGGGCTGCTGCAGACAGCCACCTATGGCGGCACGGAGCCGCGGACTAGTCGCCCGTGCAGAGTGAACTATACCTAGACCTTTGCGCCAATACATATACATATACTATGACACACATATACTCCTGGGCCCCCACCAGCAATGGGCCCATGGGCGTCGCACTGCCTGCCCCCCCCTCTGGGACGGGCCTGCAATAGCGGCGGCAACACTGTTGTCAGCGGGAGTGCCTGTGGCGTTGCTAGCGGCGGCGGTGTTGTCGCCGGCAATGGTTGAGGCATTTTTTTTTGAGGGGAATGGTTGAGGCGTTGCAGCTACGGCGCCAACAGCAGCCGCGTCAGCTCATTATCTTGCGAAGGCAGTTTTTTTTTCCTTAAAAGCACATGCCCTCACATCGTGGACCATAAGATTCGCACTGAGATTCGTGAATCTTGTGGTCCACCGGAGCAGAGCATGCACCCTTGACATTCCTATTGGTTGGATGTGTGTTGTAACTGTGAATTTTTTTTTTGTATTTTTAGACATGACATATTTTGATTTTCTGAAAGTGGAACATAACAAATATCAAAATCTTGCAAAAGATGTCATGTGACGTATATATGCTGTATTTTTGTTTTTTTCTCTCTTGTGTGGCATGTTGCGTGGCACCTTTTGATTTGCTAAAAAAAATAGAAGATAACAAACACAAAAATCTGCCACCAGACGCGGTTTTATTATAGCCACATGGAGCAGCAACAGCACTGTCTTCGCATTAGGTTGGGCTCACGTGGCAGACAGCACGTTGATCCAATCCAGCCCAAATACACGCGTGTTCTGCTTCCTGGACCTCTGCATCTTGCCTTCAATTGCTTCTTCATCATGTTCTGGCGCGGACTCCGCTACATCACCATCAGCAGCTGGGCTAACAGAACTGGTGCGAAACACCGCCTGTCAGGTGTGGTGTTCAGTTAGGATAAGGGTGTGTTTAGTTCGCAAAAAATTTTGACTTCGGCTACTGTAGCACTTTCGTTTGTATTCGTCAATTAGTGTCCAATCATGGACTAATTAAGTTCAAAAGATTCGTCTCGTGGTTTTCTACCAAACTGTATAATTAGTTTTTTTCTTCTATATTTAATGCTCTATGCATGTGTCAAACATTCGATGTGATGGGAAATCTTGAAAATTCTTGGAACTAAACGTGGCCTAACTTCCCTCACCGGAGCCTAGGTGTTCCTTCCTAGGAATCCCAAATCTGAACCCTGTTCATCCAGTGCTTTGTTCAGTTGCCATAGCATGTAATGCCTTCTGCTGATTTCCTAGAGCTCAACGGGTACTGTCACTCTGTCAGGTGCTACTTCCTGTTGCTACCATCTGGTAATTCCAGCACTCCAGTGCATTGTTTCGGTGTGTGTTTTTTTTCTATTTTTCCATCTGCACTGAGACCCCAAACTCACCAAATCTTTCGGGTGCTAGATTCAACCATCCAATGAGTTCAGAAATGTCTATTTTGCGTGCTTCTTCGTCTCATTCGTTGTACTTTGTTTTCACGCTTCCATTGAATTGTTCTTAGGGTCAGTGCATTCGCTCTGACTATGCCCCGTTCGGCTGGAATTATAAGCCGGCTGAAAAACACTATTGGCTGATTTTTTGTGAGAGAAAAATATTGTTTCGACTGAAAAAACAAGCTGAATAAGACGGATTATAAGCCAGATGAATAGGGCCATATGATATTGGCAATAGCCAAAAGAGAAGCTCATGGGCAAATACAGGATATAGGTACATGGATGTTTAGAAACCATAGTAACATGTCAAGCATGGTCAAGCAGACATGTTCATTAAGATGACTCCACATTGTTCAGTTGATATGCTTTGTATCTATGATCCTTGAATGGGATCAACGATCAACAATTATGTTACCCATATATGGCCATACAAATGATACAAGATTGTACATAATTCAGAGTAAAATCATAACACGAACAGTGAGCTCACAGGTATGTCACATTATTAATGTCTTTTTGTTCACACAGCTAAAGAGACACATAAAACTGACTGGAGGGAGTACTAATTGCTAACCAAAACGTACAAATGTCATTACTCAAGCAACATATTGTTCATTATTACATAAATTAGTAAGTGATACAATTGTTGTGCCCATGATTGCATCTAGAGTGTATCACCATGGGTGAACTGACTCTGCACCACAGTTTTTCCTTGCACAGCATACACTAATTCACCATTCAGTGAGCATGCCTTCCATCGAGCTTGTCAACAATTTCCACTATAGAAGGTCTCTTCTTCTGATCGATATCCACACATTTTAGCCCAGTTTCAATGCATGTTTTTACTTGCTGGAGGCTATCTGCATCTAGTGATGAGTACTTGGATGCTATGTGCTCATCTGTCCATGTTTGACGAACCTACGGGATTAAAATTATGAGCCTAAGTGATATTATACAAACTAAATTAAAATAAGCATCTAAAAATATATTTAAGTCTTCACATGCACTAGTAATATATATGTGGCCTTGCCTGATCTACAAAGTCCCTTCCAGACATGTCTTTGTCATGCGAAGAGTTCTTCTGTCCAGTTGTGATCTCCAGGGAAAATTTTATCGGCGATAAAATTTCGATAAACCCGATAATCCCGTTTATCACTGAGGTCCGATAAAATTTATTTATCGCCGAGATTCCAATTTCCACTAGTCCACCTACATAAAAGTATGATACTCTATTATACCAATACTATTATGTGTTAGTTCTTGATGTTAAATGCTTTACAGACAACTTATATAATTTTCTAGTGAAATTAGGTATTATTTTGTTTTATTTTTGACCGAGATATTTTCCGATAAATCCGATAAACCCGTTTATCGGTGACCTCCGGTATTTTTTTTCTACCGATAAATTGAACCTTGGTGATCTCCATGATTAGTACGCCTAAGCTGTATATGTCAGACCGGGTTGAGATTTCTCCTCTGTACAGATATTCTGGAGCCATATACCCTCTGGAAAGCATGAACATCAATGTCGCTACAAAGATCATGGGAGACACAAATGCAAAGCAATAAGGAAACAAAACAATGGTCTGACAGAATTGTTACTGGACTTACTTTGCTCCCACAACATTTATTGTGTTTATTCGGGTTTGTTCTTCACCAAAGAGTCTTGACAGGCCAAAATCCGCAATTTTTGGCACCATGTTATCATCCAACAATATGTTGGCAGGCTGAAGGTCCAGATGAACAATAGGCCTATCCGTTCCCTTATGTAGGAAATATAAACCCTGGCAGATGCCCTTGATTATTTTGAAGCATGTGGCCCAAGGAGGCCTAGAAGACATATCTGAAGAATGAGAACATGGGTCAGGTAACATACAGAAGAGCGAATGTCTTCCCTATATTAATGACAAAACAGGTCCGTTGGATAGTGCATCCTCATACCAAAAATCCACTTGTCGAGGTTTCCATTGGGCGCGTATTCGTAGCAGAGCATGCTCTCGACCACATCCACAAGAATGTATCTTCCATTGTGCTCTATCACTTTCTTCTGCGCTTCATGGCAGTAGCCATACAACTTCACTATATTCTCATGCTGGATGGCCATAAGGTTCCCAACCTCATTCTTAAACTGTTTTTCAGTTGCCACTGGGGAATTATCTGAGAGCTTCTTCACAGCAATGGGTTGCCCATCTTGCAGAAACCCCTGTCAGTTTGACCTCTCAGATACTGTAATCGGCATGCTTTTATTGAACTCTATTTTTTTTTTTTTTTGAAAAAAGGGAGAGCGTTTGAGCCTAGCCACACATACCATGTAAACAGTTCCAAATGCACCTTGGCCCAGTTTTCGGTCAGCATGGAACCCATTCGTAATTTCTTTCAGAAAATCCGCTGGTAGTTGCTTCGGTAAAGTACTCAGAAGACTAGGCTTGCCATCTCCGCTGGCGCCAGTGGCCATTTCTGGCGATTCAAGTAGCTGTACCTGTACACAAACAATGAGAAGATTGCTCAACAAATTATCGCAGTACAAGGCAGAATTTGCACGAACTTGAAAGTTCTGAAATCAATCGAAAATAAGCACCGACCTGGAGAACAGTTGAGGGATCCAAGCTGGGGAGAGACCGAAGAAGTGAAGAACCACAGGAGCTGTCGAGCTGAGAATCTTGAGATTTGGCGGACGCGGGATGAAGCTTGAGCTGCTGGGCTTTGAAGATTATATATAAACCAGCCCGACGGGATCTGGATCGAGACGAGGAGACTTGACTCTAGACGAAGACGCGCGATAGAAAGATGGGTGCTTTTTCAGCGCAGATGAGCACGGTGTTGCTGCGAAGCTCCAAGCAGGGGATTCAGACCAGAACACAGGAGATGCGAGCAAAGTCAGTCAACGGCCGCGCTGTGTTGTGCAAGGGTCACACCAAATATCTCCATGCTCTAGCTGTCACTGTCAGCGTGTCTACGGCGTGTTCGGAAGAAGGGAGATGGCTTTGCTTATTTCTCATGAATATTGTATTTTTTTCGGTAACTACGATACAGGCTAAGGGGTGTTTAGATCCAAAATATTTAGAATTTTAATACTGTAGCACTTTCGTTTGTATTTGGCAATTAGTGTCCAATCATGGACTAATTAGGCTCAAAAGATTCGTCTCGTGATTTACAACCAAACTGTATAATTAGTTATTTCTTTTACCTACATTAAGTGCTCCATGCATACATCTAAAGATTGATGTGATGGAAAGAGTGTAAAAATTTGGAATTTTGAAGGGAACTAAACATCCCTTAATTTTAATTTGTGCCTTGTCGTACAGGTCCCCGTACTTTTTTTCCCGCAAATCATGGCCTTTTTTTATTTTGCGAATTGTTTGTGGCCTTTTTTCCGCAAACATAAGAAGTGGCAAATTATAAAACGTTTAGGTTTTTTTAAATTCATAATTTTTACTATGCATCTAGATGTAAGTTATGTCTAAATATATAGTACAAACTATATATCAAAAAATGTCAAAACGTCTTATAATATAGAACAAAGGGAGTACAATAAACCGAGTATTGTTTGGGGACTAATAGGGTGTTTCATTTGAGTATTCACTCTATCCTAAATGAGCTGATGCGTCATAAGTTCATTCAATCAAATTTAGTGCGATGACTATATTTCTCGTATTAGAACCAGTTAGTAGCTTGTGAGGAAGAAAGTGACGATGCATCAACCTATTCTATTCCACAAATCAAATAAAAAACTAATGAACGAGGAGATGATAGACTGACTTATTCCCCAAATCAAACACACCATAAATGGAGAGAGTAAACAGTGATGTGCATTAACATGTCGCCTCATTTCTCAACCTTCCGATCAAAGATTGCCTTCGGTCACAATTCCTGGTACATCATAATTGTGATTCTAGAGATTTTTTTGAACAGACGAGCATGAGTTTGTGCCTATTTCATTGATATAAAAGAGAGTGCGAAAGAACCTGTAGCCTAGTGGTTACAAAAGTCTTGGTAGCACCTCATGCCTAGATTCAACTCTCCGTGGGAGCGAATTTAAATAGATTTGTGTGTATGTACGAGTTGATAACTCGTTCATACCCCTGGCTAGTCCATTCCGTGCAAAGGCTCCAGATCCGCTGATGTATCTGCAGTCCACAGGCATGTGGTATGCTGTGTCAGCAGTTTGTCAACACATTGGGCAAATTGGACGGTGCGTCCAACCTCACTATGTCAATCTATCTAAAGTTCCGACTCTATTTTGAATGATGGGCCAGGCAAAATATTTACATTTTGATGAGACACAACCATAATAACTAGTACCACCATATAACAGAAATCAATGTTGGCAGGGTGTCCCCCTGCATTCAATCTTTTGGAGCTCTTGGCATAAAAGATATGTTTCAGAGGGTTAAGTGAATTGCCCACACTTCTCTATCAGGTTAAGCTTTTTGATTGAATGGGTTAGTGCATGCAACTTAATACTGTTTAGAACTAGAGATCTTGAGTTCGAATCCTAATGGACTAATTGCAGCTGACTCCTAACTATTTGTAGCTTGCCTAAGAGGGACCTATCAGTGTTAATCCTCCCTACATAATCATTCTCTATTCCTCCTAGATGGTATCACGAGTTCAAGTTTCGATTTAGGGCACAAGATATCACTTCTACACTGAGTGCCCCACTTCCCCTAGGGAGACCGATCGCTACCGAAGGCAACGTCCTTGTTTAGGTGGTAGATACTATTGATTTATTGCCTTCCCCGTCATTCTAGCATGGGTCATGGTAGCAAACCGCATACTTCCTCAAGTCGCTGAAATCCTCCATCCACATCTATGTTGTTGGATCGCACATCGTCCTTGAGCCACAGTGGTGGCGGGCATGCCTTACCATGAACTGTTCTTGCGCCATTGTGCTAGTAGTAGCTATGTCATGTTGCATCCTGACCAGTGCACCAATCCCCTTCTCAACCACCATCAACCCACACCGACCCACCTTGCCTCTCGAGGCGTCCTAGTGGGACGGATTTGGTATCGCCCCACCACCGCTCTACAATAGGAGCTCCCAGCTGACCCGCGTTGTCTGCACCATCTCAAATAAGTGGGGAGCCTAACGCCAGATTGTGTTGCATTCGTCAATGGAGGATGCCTCTAGCTAGGTACCTTGTCACCCTATATTGCCACTAGTTTTGATCTATTGTTCTTTATATCTTTTTTTGGTTTGCCCGATCACTAATCAGGGTTGAAACACCCAAACCCTATCGACATCATGCGCACTACTCCAACATCAGCACTGACTACACCGACCTCTACTTTGACCGTGTGGCCAGGTCGGGCATGCTTGCTAATATCCTGTTTGGTTTCCTTCCCTTCTAGCCTGCATCACATCTAGCAGACAGGCTATTGCTGACCAGGCGCAAGCCATGCAAGCCATAGATGTTTGGTTGTCTAGGTCAACAGCACCAGGACACACAGAGCGGTTGTTTGGTTGCAAGATAAATAAGTTGCACCAATAAGGTGAGTAGTGGCAGCAATGCTAGGCGCACGGTTGCATCCCACGCGAGCCAAGGCCATGGGGAAAGGAATTTTATTTTCGTTTCTCTAGAGCCAGTGATACGATCTAAATGGATAGAGGGAGGTTGAGTAGCCTATAAAAATTCCTTCAAAGACACTAGAGCAACCTTGATTAGTAAATAATATGGTGACTAAACAATCTATTGCTCTAGCTCTAATTCACCGCAAGCAAGCCTCCTACACAAGCTAGTTACTGTGATCTCTAGGTTGATTGCACACAAGCACTTAAACTACTCTAGAAAACTAGCTACAACTAGCAAAGCTACTAACTAGAGAAGCTAAACTAATTACAACTACAACTAGAGGTTAAGCTACACAAGCAAACAAGCACTACACAAGAATACTAATGAATTGAATAGCAAGTGTAGAGATTTATACCGAACCAGCTAGAGACAATATGACACAAGATATATCCCCGTGGTCCGGTTGCTTGCCGGCAACCTACGTCCACGTTATGGCAAGTCCAAACTAAGTGGTTCGCGCGCTAATTGGTATCACATGCCAAGCCCACCACAAGGGCGCCACAAGAACCACTAGAGAGGCACTACCTAAGTCATGATTCCACTAGAGTTGCCTTTCGCGAATCCCCGTGGAGAATAGGCACAAGAACCCGTCACAATCGATCGATCGGAGCTGGAAGCAATCACCAACTTCTGCTCAATGATCCTCTAATCACTAGGCCGGCTAGGTGATGGCAATCACCAAGAGTAACAAGAGATCCACCAGCCCAACTCGCCCAACCAGTACGTTATAGCATTCGCGCAGTTGATCTACATGCTCTCTAGAACCTGTGACCGTTGTGACCACCGGTAGGTGAGGACCGGTGCTCAGAACACCCATGCGACCGAGCTACAAGCTCTCTGGAACCCCACACCAATTCACACTAGTATGCATGGTGCTCAGCTAAAATGCGTGTAGAGTGAAACCACGGCCATCGTGACCGGTGTGCCATTGGGCACGACTGCTGAACAGCACCACCGAAGCGCCCAAGCACCTCCATTCAAGCGGCTAACTCTACAAATATGTTAGAGCCAAGTTAGCCCTTTCCAAAGAGTTTTTCATAAATGTTTGCACTTGCTCTATGAGTGTGTCACTAGACCTAAATGCATATGCAAAGTATTCCAACACCTAGTGGCACTAGATGACCGAATTATCCAATTAGAGCTCCCCTCTTAATAGTATGACCATCTATTCTAAATCCGATTATGTACTCTATTGTGTCTTGATTGGCAAAATAAAATCCCTATTTATACTTTTGCCTTGAGCCCATAGGACTTTGTTTTTCTCTTTCTTCTTTTCCAAAGATCAAGCACTTGATCATCGTCATGTGGTCATCTCCATCACCTTGAGTGCCTTCTTGCTCAATCCTTGAATGTGGACCAACCTATCTCATGACATCACTTAGAACAAAGGGTTAGTCAGTTGTATCAATTAACCAAAATCGAACATAGGGCTTTCAGCTAGGCCGCTGGAGGAGATTTGTACTAGCAGGGCCTTGATCAAGCCATGCTGCAAGCATCCAAACAACTAGTACCTGCATCCCAAGAACACGGTCCCTGCATATGCGGGCACCCAATCACACTATAAGGGGATGCCTGCACGCGTTGTTTCCTAGTCACCTAACATGCCTCTTCATCGCCGGTTCGTTATCATTAGCACTGGGACACCTCCACCGGCTTCCTTCATCATCAAAAAAGAGCTCTACAGCCTCTACTGCATGTCGTCCTACATAGAGGCCTACAGATCATTCTTCATTGGGATGTCATCCTTGCCGGGCGCGAAAGAGGTCTAGCGCTGCGGTGCTCCGCTAATAAAGGTGAATATATTCTTCTGGCTCCCCATGCACGACTGCCAGTGGACTGCGGATAGGCGCCATCGTCATGGGTTGTAGGACTCCCACGCGTGTGCTCTCTGTGACTAGGACAGGGAGACGCCCGCTCACCTGTTGCTTGGCTGCGTCTACAGTCGTGAGTTGTGGTTCAGGGTGCTCTCCCCCATCGGCCTTGCCTGATGCATCCTTGGCTGATTGGTGGCTCCATGCCCGAATGGCGGTGCCCACAGATGTGCGCGGAGGCATGGATTGCTTGGTGCTTCTAGTTTGCTGGTTTCTCTGGAAGGAACGCAACCGTCGTGTTTTTAATGCTATCTCCAGGCTACCTACCGAATGCCCTCCTAGCTGCACAGGTGGACGAAGGGAACAACTGGATCGCGGCTGGAAATTCTATTCTGGCCACGTTGCTTAGCTTGCTGGCTGTCTAGCGGAGACCGAGCTGCTGATGTTGTCGTGCAATTTGTCACCATGTAATCCGAGGCGTCTGGCCAGGCCGTGTTTTTTTTGTGTCTGTACTTTGCCAAATCAGGCTAGTGGCAAGGCGTGCGTCTCGCACTCTAATCTGCCGGCCATGATCTGTGGTTAGTGCTCGTTGTACTGGTCTCTGTACCACCCTCTTCTTAATGAAATACACGGAAGTGTTTGTGAAAAAAAGAGAATGGAAATTACGGTTAGAAAAGAGGTTTGAAAAAATTCAAAGTAGTACTTTTTATGCTTTTAATAGATTGGGATGTCCTCGATCTACGGTGGATCTACGGGTGAGAGAAGTGGATCTGAGCGCTAGATGGAGCCTGGCTTAGGGGAAACGCTCAGCCCCTTTGTTTCCCTTTGGCCAGGCTAAAGGCCTGTCGATGGCCTGCTGGGCCTAGCTAAGAGGCCCGTTCACCTAACCAAATAGGGCCCAAGCTGGCTAAATGGAGTCTGGCAAGGATAGCCAGGAAACCAAACAGGCTATATATTTATAGGGTGGGGTGGTCTTGCCTTGAGTAGAAGTCAAAATTGTGTAATAAAAAACTCCTCAAATTTGCCAAAATTAGACTACCCATTCCAGACCACCCAGATTGCTCGGGTCTTCCACTTTCGACCTTTGATACATATGGTAACTTGTCAAGCATTGTCAATCAGACATGTTCATTAAGATAACTCCATATTGTTCATTTGATATGTTTGTTTATATAATATTTCAATGGGATCATCAATCAATAATTATCTTATCCATATATGGTCCTACAAAATGATGCAACATATAATTCATAATTTAGAGTAAAGTCATAGCACATACAATTTTATTTTTGTGACTGTCATAGCACATACATTGAGCATCACGGGTAAGTCACATTATAATGGCTTTATCATTCACAGCTAAAGCGACACATAAAACTGACAGGAGGGAGTACCAGCTGCCAACCAAAACAAAAAAAAAACAATAATCAAGTAACAAATTCTTCATAAGTGCATAAATGAAAGTGATACAGTGTGGTTGTGTCCATGATTGCATCTAGACCATATCACCATGAGTGAACTAGCTCTATACACCACAGTTTTCCCTTGCACAGCATGCATTAGTTTACCATTCAGTGAGCATGCCATCTATTGAGCTTGTCAACAATTTCGACTATAGTAGGTCTCTTCTTCTGATCGATATCCACACATTTTAGCCCAGTTTCAATGCATGCTTTTACTTGCTGGAGGCTATCTGCATCTAGTGATGAGTACTTGGATGCTATGTGCTCATCTGTCCATTCTTCACGAACCTACAGGATTAAAATTGTGAGGATGAGCCATAGTACACAAACTAAATTAAAAGCATCAAGATATATATTTACGTCTTCAAATGCACTTGTAATATATGTAGCCTTGCCTGATCTACAAAGCTCCTTGCAGACATGTCTTTGTCATCTCAACAGTTCTTCTGTCCAGTTGTGATCTCAATGATTAGTACGCCTAAGCTGTATATGTCAGACCGGGTTGAGATTTCTCCTCTGTAAAGATATTCTGGAGCCATATACCCTCTGGACAACATGAACATCAATGTTGTTACAAAGATCATGGGAGACACAAACGCAATTTAATTTGCAATAAGGAAATGACACAATGGTATGCCGGAATTGTTACTGGACTTACTTTGTTCCCACAACATTTATTGTATTTATTCGGGTTTGCTCTTCATCAATGATTCTTGAGAGGCCAAAATCCGCAATTTTTGGCACTATGTTATCATCCAATAATATGTTGGCAGGCTGAAGGTTCAGATGAACAATAGGCCTGTCCCTTCCATTATGTAGGTATAGTAAACCCTGGCAAATGCCCTTAATTATTTTGAAGCATGTCACCCAATTAGGCCTAGAAGATTCATCTGAAGCATGAAAGCATGGGTCATGTAATATCCAAAAGAATGCATTTCTTCATAACTGATGACAGAACAATTGTGTTCAATACTTCATTCTCATACCAAAAATGCACTTGTCAAGGTTTCCGTTCGCGGCATATTCATAGCAGAGGAAGCGTTCAGACACCTCCACACGAATGTGTGTTCCATTGTGCTCGATCACTTTCCTCTACACTTCATAGCAGTAGCCATATAACCTCACTATATTCTCATGCTGGATGGCCCTAAGATTCCCAACCTCATTCCGAAACTGTTTGTCAGGTGTCACTGGGGAATTATCTGAGAGCTTCTTCACAGCAATGGCTTGCCCATCTTGCAGAAACCCCTGTCAATTTGACTTCTCAGATACTGTAATCGGCATGCTTTTATTGAACATCATCTTAAAAAACGTGGGGAGCGTTTGAGCCCTAACCATACCTTGTAAACAGTTCCAAATGCGCCTTCACCCAGCTTTCGCTCAGTGGAGAATCCATCAGTAATTTCTTTCAGAAACTCCGCTATTAGATCCTCCGGTAAAATACTCAGAAGACTGGGCTTACCACCTCTGCTGGCGTCAGTGACCATTTCTGACAATTCAAGTAGCTGTAGCTGTACCTGTACATGAGAGCTCTTCAGGAATTAATACAACTTCTACAAAATGAGGAAGTTGCTTGACAAATAATTGCAATGCAACGATGCGAGACAGAATTTGCACGAACTTGAAAGTTCTGAAATCAATCGAACATTACAGAAGCAGCTTGTTAGAAGCACTGACCTGGAGAAGCTGGGTGCTTGTTCAGCGCAGGTGAGCACGGTGTTGCTACGAAGCTGTCACTGTAGGAATTTTCAGGACGGCCAAAGTCAGTCAACGTTCGCGTTGTGTTGTGCAAGGGTCACACTCACACCAAACATCTCCATGCTCTAGCTGTCACTGTCACCGTGTCTGCGCCGAGTTCAGAAAGGGAGATTGCTTTGGTTGTTTTATTTCACTTGAATATTGTATCATCCTTTTCGGTAACTACAGTACAGGGTAATTTGCGCCTTTTTCATTTTCTGAACTGAGGTGGACTCATTACCTATTGTTTCGGTGAACAGTGATGTGCATTGGCATGTCGCATTTCTTCTCATTTCTCAACATTCCGATCGAAATTTGCCTCCGATCAATTGCTGGTACATCACAAATGCAATACTAGAGAATTTATACACAACCAAAACTAGCTAGTACTGGTAATACCACAGAGCAGAAATCACAGGCTGTACAGCTAAATCTAGTTGCCTCGCCTCTGCCAGAGTTGCTATCACTATAACATCTCCATGGCTCACATATCTCCAGAGAGATGAATCAGCTTGAAGTTTCGACCATGTTGTTTGAATTCACCCTGGTCACCGTATTATTTTTCTTTTTGAGCATGCTTAAATTTGATTTCAAGTGCAACATCACAATCATTTCTACAGTTGTATGCACTATAGTACCATGGAATAGGATCGCTGCCAGCAATCAGCGGCCCATCAAAAACTGTAGGAACCCAGATCAATATCAGGAAAGCAGAAATACAACTACTAATAGGATGTATATATCATAGCGAAAACCAGTCAAAACAAATGTGCACGCAAACAACCAGAAAAGAACATGGATGCCATAGCAAGATACACCACGAAACTACAATACAGGACAGCAATAGAAGTACAACACAAATTGACTGGTCCAACCTTTATATATATAAACACATTTGCACACCATCGGCATCTTTTAGAAGAAATCCAAACTGGGACTATGCACTAGGAATAATTAAACCAAGCTGAATTCAGCTACGCATGTCATGGCCACTGCTGAATGCTGATGCGACATGCACAAGAAGAATAAATAGACTGATCGAATAGACTGACCAGTATGTGGTGAAGCAGGAAGCTTTCAGGTTTCACCATTGGCACAATGGTTGCCTAACCGATCTTTCTAATTGGTTAGACTGGATCAAGCAGCGGTGAAGAAATAAGAGGAAGCGAACAGCACCAGTCACTAATCCTTGATATCGTTATGACAGGAAGCTCAGAATCCATCAGTGGACGAAAGTACTTATCCCATCTTTAAAATAGGTATCTTTGGATGCCCGGCAAGTTGTCCCTCCACGTCTTTTTTGAGTGTGTCATCATGGGAACCCTTAATCTGGACTTCCTTGAGTTCAGATTCAGACAGTTTTTCTAGCCCAGAGAACTTCATTACCGACCCTGAACCACTACAGCAGGAAACTTTCAACAGCTCAAGATTGTGCAGTGCTTGTGATCCAAAAGTCACATCTAAGCTGGAGCTGCAAGAAATCTCGAGTACCTTCACTGTTTCATAGCAGCGTAATTGCTGTCCATGCAACAAGACACAAAAATTGAGCTTACCATCAGGAAGGTGCTTGGCAATGAGACGTAGAATAGATACTTTAAGATCCCTGAGTCCACTGATAGTATCTTTGGTTAATATAGTCATCTACAAAACTAACTTCCTGAGATTGTCAAGCTGATTGATCCACTCTGGAAACTTGTCTGCAAGGGCATGCAGTTTAAAGCTCTGGGGGGGGGGGGGGGGGGGGGGGGGGGGGGGGGGGGGCGGGGCGGAGGAGATAGCCATCCGGGGTGACATACAAGCAGTACTGATTGTCCTTCTTGAGCCTAACTGATAAGGATTCTAAATGCGCATGACTTGAGATGGCCACACAGAAATCTTTGCTGTTGTTCTTACTGATTCCAGACACTCCAAGCTTGCGCAATTGGGTGAGCTTCCTGAACTCTTTCAAGATGGTCCTCCCCCGAGCAGAATCGACATTAGCAACACTGATGGTGAGCAATGCAGTCATTTTCTCTATCCCAGTAGGAACCTCAACACCCTCTAGTTGTCGACGTCTGCTGAACAAAGATGATGTACATGATACAAAGGTATGTGGGGTTGGTTGTTTCTTTGTTGGTTTGGTTGTACCAGCAGTATCGGGTATTGGCTGTTCCTCAATCCTCAGTTGGTTTGGTGGTACTAGCACGAAGGTACTGCAGTTTCTTTAGCTTGGTGATGGTTGTGGGCATGGTTGCTATGGATGTATGTCTGACATCCAGAGTCTCAAGCTGCCTCAAACAACCCAATGAATTCGGCAGCTTGTAGATCTCAGTGCATCTACGTAGGGAAAGATACTTGAGGCGACAAAGCAGCTTCATCATCTGTTTGAGATCTTCATCTTTTAAACCAGATGCATCCTCAAGATCCAGAACCCGAAGTAACCTCATCTTATCAGAGATGAAGAATGACCTCCATTCTCCAAACACTGTCAAAGACCGTAGCCGTGAGAAGTCAATGCTCTCAAACACAATTATGTCTCTGTCCCAGCTTTCCAGTATGATGAGGTGACGCCCTGTGCGTTGAGAGGTTAGGGTGCAACTGCCTCCCAGTTCGAAGACAAGGTTCTCTTCCATTTGACGTGATATGATATACTCTCGGACAAAACTGTTGACTTGGCACAAGGTCATTCTTCTGTCGCTGAATGCGGTGGTGACTGAATGTGGTTTCTGCATTATTATGCTCAGATCGAGGAGCCCACAGAAGAACTGCTCCCCTCTCTCCTACGCAGACATTTTGTCAGTGTCCCTGGCATAGCCCTCTGCAATCCACCGTCTCACCAAACGCCTTCTCTGGATGCTGTGATCACGAGGAAAAACTGACAGATAGAAGATACATGGCTTGAGGAAATCCGGGCAAGTTCGAAAGTAGGAGTGCAGCCAACCAAAGAGTGGCCGCAGGCAAGCAAACTCTGGGCTGCTCTCCAGTTCTTGCATAAATTTGAGATTCATAGAACTTGCACTATTCATCCATGTGACTTAGGTGCCAAAAAAATGGCTACAGCAACTATCACTTTGGGAAGACCACCGCACTTCAAAATAAGTTCTTGTAGCTCTTCATCTTTGGAGTCCTTTATAGGAGATGATGGTTTTTGCTTATGTACCTAAAGTTCAATTGAAGGACAAACGTTTTCAGCATGCTAAGCAAAATGCATTAGCTGTTTCATTCACAAAATGTATGCACATGGTGAACATACACTTCATACTGCAACTTGATATATGCATTAAGGGCCTGTTTGCTTAGCACCCTGAAAATCAGCCAGGCACACGATTTCGTCTAGATTGCCGGGGTGCAAAGCTGCATGGGAGGCAGCATCCAAACAGGCCCTAAAATATAACAGAACAATGGAAATATACATAACTGAAATTGTTCATTAATTTTTTTCTCAAACACGCAGGAGAGCTGTGTATCTTTATAAATTAGTGAGAAAACAAGGGAGAGACTCCCATACAAAGCAACCTCTCCACCACACTTAGGAGATATGAACAGGTTGCAAGATGAAACAAAAATGTTCATTCATAATTGTCTTAACTGCAAATGCAAAATGAAGTGGAAGGAAAGCAGAAAGATATTATTACTTTACTATTAGCGCCTTGCTTTAACAAAAACAATTTTTTTTTTGGTATCTGGCAAAAATGTAATACAACGGTAGAATTTTCCATAAAAATATATCATTTGCTCCCTATTACCATAAAAATATATCATCTGCCCTTAAAATATTTTATGTTCGATGTAAATGTCATTTTAGATGAATTCCATGTATACATATTGATCCTGAATTGCTGATAAAAAGACATATTAGCCAAATTTCTCTTATGGCAACAATGGCACCAACAAACATAGGAATACAATATCTAAAGCTAATATTAACATCTATAAATGTAATATTGGCCAAAATTTAATACTGACAGCTCTGACCATGCAGAGTCTGCCATACAACTTTTTTATAAATTTGAGATTTTAGGGCAAATTGGAGAAATGGTGAGAGGCTGCCGCAATCACTAGGCAACAGGCCCCTTTGCTTTTTCTGAATAAGCATACCTGCTTTTTGAAGAGCTCGAGGGCTGCTTTGTCTTCTAGACCTTTGACATTAAATATGACCCCTTCATTATCTGCACAATGTGCGGCGATGCTTGCTTCAGTTGTAATGACAATGATAATACTACTAGAAGGTCTAGACACCAAGGCAGCCTGTATTAAGTCCCATTCTTCCATGGACTCCGGATCATCAATAACAACAAGGCACCGGTTATCTTTTAGAATCTTATGACACTCTTGAGTAGGGTCTTTGATTCCCATGGCTTGAACAGGTTGTGAATGAAAATCCAAAAGCAAACTCCGGGAGAAGTCCCTTAAATTGAATGGGTGGGTTACATCGACCCAACCATACCTGTCAAATAATGAGTCATTTCGATGAATTCTGTCATAGTACATGTTCCTAACCAGGGCTGATTTCCCAACACCAGCTATCCCCCACACAGACAGCACTTGCAAACCATTGAGACGTGCCTTAGCAATATAGTTACCAAGTTGGTTCATTTCTGACTTGCGTTCAACAAGGTGAAAATTCTCCACCCAATCACAGGCAGCCTTCCATTTAGATGTTGGAATTCTAGGCAGAAAGCCAGTACCATGGGTTGCTTCATCCTCCATTGATATTTCATTGCTGTTGTCTACCACTCTATCAGATTCCATGCTTTTATCACCATCACCTTGCAGACTCTGAAACAAAAAATAGGTACAGAACCTTATAATAGAGTTAAAAACCAAGAGAAGGGGATTTGCAGAGAGATGCAACAGGAAAAGAGCAGCAACGATGTTTCTGTGCTGAAGTCCTACATATTAATGGGGTACTTTAGGAGGGGAAATTTAAGGTTGAAAGCATATGTGCAAGTTCTAAAGTTTTTCTTTTTCCCAAAAGATTACAATATAGTTAAGATGAGATGCTGCTACCATACTATTTCGCTTGCAAGATATGGAACCGATGAGCAGCAAATGAATACTCCGTCCTCAAAAGAGTGCTTTTCGAGTTGTTATACAATCAGTTTCACCAAATCTATATAAAAGAAACTAACATTTATGATACCAAATAAGTATAATTAGATTAATCATGTAATATATTTTCATAATAAACCCATCTGGAGACAAAAATGTTGATACTATTTTATATAAACTTAGTGAAACTTAAAAATTGACTTAATTCAAATCTAGATTTGCACTCTTTTTGGGATGGAGGAAGTCGTGATAAAAACAGATAAGCAATACTAATGATAAACTTCATCCCTTCCAATTGAAATAGTTTAACCTTAAACACTAACATTCTTGCAGTTAACTGATGATGTTAAAGGTTTACCTCCTTCAAGAAGACACATATAGAGTGCTGTGCAGAGTACTGCTTCAGCTCCGATACTTGGTATGAATGCCCAATGCACAAGCTTGCAATTTCACACTGCTGTGTGGATACAATGACCCAACTGCCATTCATCCTGTCTGGCAGGTACGTCCTGATGGTGTCCCAATCTCCGATTGTGGACACATTTTCCAGGACAACTAGGTATCTGTTCTCATTTACTTTGTCCATAAATGCCTCAATGAGTCCGCCTTCCATTGTCGCCATTACCTCAATCCTCTTCAGTTCATTCACATTTATAACGATTCCTTTTTGCAGGCAACTGTTTGTGTAGAACTGAGTCACCATACTACGGAGGAACTCGTGGGGATTGAAAGGATGTGTAAGCTTCACCCAGCCGCGGCATTCAAATTTTCGACAGAGTTCTGGGTCCTGGTAGGCCTTTCTGATGATTGATGTTGTACCAAGTTCACTACCTGTTCCCCAAACTGAGATTACCCCAAGGTCAGCTTGTTCCTTTGTGAGTAGCTGGGTGAGGTCCCCTAAGCCTTGCTGTTTTTTTGTGGTGTCCCTCGCCTCAACCAGCATGTCAAGTGCCATTGGGCCAAAAGCTGCGTTGGGTGCCGTCTGTTGCTGCATGGTGGGCTTGGATCCAGAGTAATATGCGAATAGATTCAAGCCTAGCTACAGGTGCATAGGTCTCCCCAAAATCCAAACCTTCGATTTGAGTGAAACCTTTGGCTACCAACCGTGCCTTATTCCTTGTGACCACACCATACTCATCTTCTTTGTTGCGGAAGACCCACTTGGTACCTATCACATTTTGCTTGGGCCTTTCCACCAAGGACCAGACTTTATTCCTAGTGAAGTTTTTCAACTCCTCTTGCATAGCCATCATTCAATCCGGGTCCTTCAAAGCATCCTCCACCCTTTCTGGCAATTTGGAAGAAACAAAAGAGTAATGCTCACAAAAAGCTACTAAACGAGAGCGTGTTGTTACCCCTCGTTGTATGTCTCCCAATATGCTATCAACGGGATGGTCCCATTGAATGGATTGATGAACTCTTGGGTGAGGGATGATTGTTCTTGTTTGGATTGGACCATCATCTTCATCTTCATTGTCTTGATTGATTGGAGGATCAAGATCTTGATTGTCTTGATCACCACCTTGGTTGTCTCCTTGAGCTTGTGGTGGATCTTGACTAGCTTGTTCTCTTGAGTCATGACCCCTTCTTGAGATGGAAGCATCACCATGGGCATTGGTTGACCCATGATGCATGTTTGGATCATGAGGAATTTGCACATGCACATCATCATCTTCATGTTCAACGGGTTTCACTTCACCAGTGGCAAGCTTCTTGATCACTTGATGAGATGGTTCTTCTTTACCTAAAATTTCAGCATTGACTTGCTCCTTTTGAGAGTCGTCGTTTTCATCAAAAGTCACGTCTACCGCTATTTCAATTTGGCCGGTGGCCTCATTGAAAACACGATAGGCATGTTCGTTAGTAGCATAACCAAGTAAGAACCCTTCATCAACCTTTGGTGCAAACTTAGAGCTTTTGGATTTCTTGGCTAGCTTATCAAGGTTAGTAGCACAAGCATGTATATCAATATTAGAGCATCTTTCACAACTTTTATTAGTTGTAGCTTTGGCATCCTTGGAAACGGTAGAAGTGCTAGTCCAAATTTTGTCATAGTTTAGTTCAAGCTCATGATATTTATTTGTCAAGCTTGTAAGGCTTTTCTGAGCCAAACTATGATCATTCTTTAGACTTGCCAAAGAGTCATTGAGTGAAGAATGTTCCTTAGACAAGCGCTCATTAGCATCTTTGGCTAAAGACAATTCTACACTCAACTTCTCAACATTCTCCTTCTCCTTAGAGAGACATGCCTCAAGTCCTTGGGTTTTCTCCCTTTTCTCTAGGAGCAATTCCCCTTGCGACTCAATGCATGACTCAAGCTTATCTTTAGCATATATTAGCTTCAAGATTTTAGTTGCAGCAGCGTTACCATATCTTTTGATGAGATTATAAGCATAGTTTTCATCATCACTATCACATTCACTAATGGTATGTGTAGGAGGATCAAGTTGTACCTTATCTCCTAATGCCATAAGGCAAGAAGGAGCATCATCATCGTCGTCGGAGAGCTTGGCGAAGAGTCTAGGTGATGAAGAAGTGTTGGTGAAGAGAGATGTTGATGAAGCATTGTCGATGAGGACCGTTGTTGAGGAAGAAGTTTCTTGTATAGCAATTGCGGCCACACTCTTCTTCTCATTTTCATTGTCATCATCACTATCACTATCCGATTGCCATTCTTGACCTAGATGTGCTTCACCTTTATTCTTGTCCTTGTACTTCTTGTCACCTTGCTTGCTATATCTTGACTTCTTCCCCTTGTTAGGACAATCGGCCGCAAGATGGTCGGTGTCACCACACTCATAGCAAAATCTCTTCTTGTATGGCTTGTTTCCTCCATATCTCATCATCTTTTTTTTCTTCATTCTCAAATACTTTGTGTAATTTTTCACTAGCAAGGCTTGCTCTTCGTCAAGGTCATTATCATCATTGTTATGCCTATGCTCACAACACCCTTTGTGGTAATGACTTGACTCATTTCCATGTGATGCCGTGAGGGCAATACTCTTCTTTAGCACACTTGCTTCCTTGGCTTCATCATCAAGTACCTCATGATGCATCAACTTGGCTAACATCTCTTGTGGTGTCATTGTGGTGTAGTTGTCTCTCTTCATTATGACGGATGCAAGCATGTTGTTCTTTTGTCTATACACTCTACATATCTTACGGCGGAGTTGTCATCCCATCTTGTGTCTCCAAGTGCTCTAATTTTGTTGATAAAGGTCATGAACCTATCAAATATTGCTTGAGTAGTTTCACCTTCAATCATGGTAAAGTTCTCAATCTTTCCTTGCAAGAGCTCAATGTTTCCAATTCTTACACTCTTGTCTCCTTCAAATGATACTTTCAAGGTGTCCCAAATTTGCTTTGCATTGACCATTCCATTGCAAAATCAAGGTAGCCGCCGTTGCATTGAGGTGAAAGTCTCTTTCATCTTCGGGTGACCAATCATTAGGATCTTGAGGTGGATTGACACCAACATCCACTACTTCCCAACATCTTGCGGCTATAAGATGCAATTTCATCCTATGAGCCCAATCGGTGTACCTTGTACCATCAAATGGAGGTGGCTTTCTGAGATTGATCATGGGCAAGGTAGGATTGTTGTTCTTGCTTGACCCACCATAATCAAAACTGGTTCTATTGTAGCTCTTCGGTGTCTTGCTTGCATCACCACCATCACTTGATGATTCTTGATTCTTCTTGTCTAGAAGTTGTTGCATCTTGTCTAGTTGCTCTTGCATCTTGGTCATTTGCTCTTGTTGTTGCAGCTGCAGGGATGCGGTGATTTGAGCTGCGATTTGATCAACAATTTGCTTTTGTGCTTCCGGATCCATCTTGGCCAATGTTACTCCTCACGCGGTGAAGCGTTTATCCGAGGGACCAAGGCTTTGATACCAATTGAAAGGACCTAATTGGCCTAGAGGGGGGTGAATAGGCCTTTTTGCGAAACCTGAAACTCACAAACTCGAATTTGTGGAAGTTAAATATCAGACCGGAAGTTTCGGTGGTCTAGATCAGAAGTTCCGGTCAGGGGGACCAAAACTTCTGGTGCAGACCTTCAGAACTTTTGGTGCCCAAAATGAGCTACGAAATCAAAGTGAATCGAGTTGGGATTTCAGATCCAAGTGATACCACACCCTCCTAGAGGTTGTTGATGAATATGTTGAGCTCCTCAAGGCTTGGCACCGCACCAAATCGTAGATCGGGACCTCCCACCTAAGAAGTTGGGGTAGAGAGGAAGAACAACAAGAACACAAGAACAAAGGGTTGTCGAAGCTACTGCCACAGCAAGACAAGCTATTTTTACCGAGGTTCGGCAATCCCCACTAAGAAGTTCCTACTTCCTTGTTGTTGAGGTGACCACGAAGGTCCGACCACTAAGGTCTCCTCCCTCAAGCAACCACGAAGGCTAGCTTGAGATTTCCACTAAGAATCAAGGGGTGATTACAAACACTTCGGGGTGCCCTCACAAATGAATCAACACAGGCAACTACGAAGAACGCCTAGCTGGATAGGGTTCCAAGAACCCAAGAGAAACAAACACAAATCAAGCCGGCAAGACAAGGAATCCAAGTGCTCAAGTCGAAGATCGATGCTCTCGCTCTCAAATCTCACGTCCCTAGCTCAAACAATCGAAGATTGAAGCTTGGAGGCAAATGGGGAGAGAGAGTGGGTGAGTCACAGCTTGAAGAGAGTTGGGAGAGCAAAAATGAGTGTGTAAAGCTCGGGCAGCGGTTAGAAAAGAAGTGAGTGGCTTATATACTCGAGCTCGGACGAGCCACCGGAAGTTCTGGTGGAGGCCACCGGAACTTCCGGTCAAATGAGATCAGACCGTTGGGCTTGTTAGTCAACTCGGGTTCATCGAAACTTCCGGTGCCATGACCAAAACTTCCGGTCCGTACCGGAACTTCCGGACGGAGCCCGGAACAATTTTCTCGAACGCGGGCGCGCGCGCAAAACTGCACTAACCGAAACTTTTGGTGCCTGACCGGAACTTCCGGTGAGTACCGGAACTTCTAGACCGAGACCGGAACAGTTTTCTCGAACGCGGGCGCACGCGGGCGCTAGCGACCAGAACTTCCAGTGGGGCACACCGGAACTTCCGGTGCACGACTCTCCAGCCTACAAAGTTTCAACAAAAGCACTTTTTATCCCAATTTTGCCAATAAATTTGTATCCCTTTTGATAGTGCAGCGTTGCCTATGACTCAAATCAAAATAAACGGTGTTGAAGCCCTTGAGTCGAAGCGCCTTTTGTCCATCAAAATTTAGAGTGCTATAATTCACCAAATATTCTTTTTCAATTCCATCAATGAACTAACACATGTAGATTACACTTGATAAATATGTTAGTCCCTAATTTGATTGTCATTAATTATCCAAAACCCACATCGGGGGCGAATGCACTTACAGCCCCCCGAGTGATGCCCGACCCCTGGCCGTTGCTGGGGTCGGGTGTCACTAAAAATCGAGGGGATGATGACGAAATCGATAAGGGCCAGTGCTTTTTTATTTCAGAAACATGATTTTACATAAGTATGCTGTCAACTTAGAAAAACTAGGGGTAAAAGCAACGTAGCTACTCAATGTTCCACGCGTTGGTGAAAACTTGGCCATCGATGGTCTTGAGCTTGTAGGTGCCCGGTCGGAGTACTTCCACGACAACATACGGCCCTTCCCATGGCGGGGATAACTTGTGGCGGTCCTTGTTGCTCTAGACGAGACAGAGCACCAGATTGCCGATGTTAAAGGTCTGACCCCACACACGATGGCTGTGGTACTGGCGTAACGCCTGTTGGTACTTGGCCGAATGGAGGAGAGCGACATCACATGCCTCATCAAGCTGATCCATGGCGTCTTCAAGGAACTCCTTAGCCTCCTGCTCTTTGTATGCCATGATCCTCGACGCTCCGTAGTCGAGGTCGGTCAGGAGGACTGCTTCGGCACCATAGACCATGAAGAAGGGAGTGTCGCCTGTCGCTCGGCTGGGGGTCATCCTCAAGCTCCACAGCACCGCGGTAAGCTTCATGACCCATCGTCCGCCAAACTTGTTTAGCTTGTTGAAGATCCTGGGCTTGATGCCTTGCAGGACCATGATGTTCACACGCTCAACCTGCCCATTTGTGCGGGGGTGCACGATGATGGCCCAGTCGACGCAGTTGTGGTGGTCATCGCAAAACATGAGGAATTTCTTCCCGGTGAACTGCTTGCCGTTGTCTGTGATGATGGAGTTCGGGACTCCAAAGCGATGGATGATGTCGAGGAAGAATAGCATGGCTTGTTCGGATTTCATCTTGGTGATCAACCAAGCCTCTATCCACTTTGTGAACTTGTCCATGGTGACAAGCAGATGCGTGTAGCCCCCGGGCGCCTTCTTGTGGGGCCCAACCAGATCGAGCCCCCAGACCATGAAAGGCTACGTGATGGGGATCGTCTGGAGCACTTGGGCTAGCAAGTGGGTCTGCCGAGCGTAGTATTGACATCCTTCGTAGGTGCGTACTATCTTCTCGGTGTTAGCCAACGCGGTTGCCCAGTAGAAGCCTTGTCGGAATGCATTTTCGACAAGGGTCCTAGGTGCGGCATGGTGTCCACAAATCCCGCCGTGGATGTCCCTCAGCAACCGTTGTCCCTGCTCGATGGGGATGCAGCGCTGTAGGACCTTGATGTGACTCTTCTTGTAGAGTTCTCCTTCAATGATGACAAATGACTTAGCGCAGCGCGCAAGCCGTTGGGCCTCCGTTTTATCCGCCAGGAGGACCTCGCGGATGAGGCAATCGAGGTAGGGGATCCTCTAGTCAGGCAGACGATCGGGCTTTGCTACTGTGTCCTCGTCAATCTCCATGACCTTGGGGTCGGAAGGAATCGACGGCGGGTCGGCCCCCGAGTCTGAGGCGGGTAGCTGGCCGCCGAACCTAGCCCCCGCGTCCGAGGTGGGTGGCTCGTCACTGGCCTGTTTCGTATCCTCGTAGCGGACCGAGGGCTTGTACTGATCGTTGGTGAAAATGCCTGTTGGAACCGGCTCTCGGCCAGACGCCGCTTTCACTAGCATGTCGGCCGCCTCGTTGAGCCATCTCGGGATATGATTGAGCTCGAGGCCATCAAACTTGTCTTCCAGCTTGCAGACCTCTTGGCAATATGCGGCCATCTTAGGGTTGTGGCAGCTTGATTCCTTCATCACTTGGTCGATGACCAGCTGTGAGTCACCCCGGATGTCGAGCCGTCGGATTCCTAGCTCGATGGCGATGCATAGGCCGTTGATGAGTGCTTCATACTCAACCACATTGTTGGAGGTAGGGAAGTGAAGATGAACCATGTACCTCATGCGTACCCCAAGGGGGAAACAAACACTAGTCCTATGCCAGCGCCCTTCTTCATAAGCGATCCATCGAAGTACATTGTCCCGTACTCCTGGTCGACGGCCGCCAGCGTCAATTGGATCTCGGTCCATTCTGCAACAAAATCGGCCAGCGCCTAGGACTTGATGGCTGTCCGAGGAGCATATGTAAGGCCCTCTCCCATCAGTTCGAGTGCCCACTTGGCGACCCTTCCTGTGGCGTCCCGGTTTTGGACAACCTCGCCGAGGGGGAACGACGTCACGACCGTCACTGGATGTGACTCGAAGTAGTGACACAGCTCTTGGTGATTAGGACGGCGTACAGGAGCTTCTGGATATGGGGATAGCGAGTCATGGAATCGGACAAGACTTCGCTAATGAAGTAAATGGGGTGCTGCACCTTGAGGGCGTGCCCCTCCTCTTCCCGCTCTACCACCAAGGCGGCGCTGACCACTTGCGTGGTGGCCGCAATGTAGAGCAGGAGCAGTTCCTTCTTGGCCGGTGGGACTAAGGTCGGGGCCTTTGTCAGGAGCTCCTTGACCTTGTCAAGCGTCTCCTGAGCCTCGGGTGTCCACACAAACCAGTCAGTTTTCTTCAGAAGTCAGTAAAGGGGGAGGCCTCGTTCGTCGAGGCACGAGATAAAGCGGCTGAGCGCCACAAGGCACCCCGTGATCCGCTGTACCCCCTTTAGGTTCTGGATCGGACCCATCCTCGTGATGGTTGAGATTTTCTCTGGGTTGGTTTTGATGCCGCGCTTGGAGACAATTAACCCAAGTAGCATTCCCCTCGGGACCCTGAAAACGCATTTCTCAGGGTTGAGTTGATGCTGTTTGCTCGGAGCCTCTCGACAGTTTTCTCTAGGTCGACCACAAGCTGGTCGGCCTTTTTGGATTTGACTACGATCACATCCACATAAGCCTCAACGGTTTCACCGATGAGCTTTCCAAAACACTTGAGCATACACCGCTGGTATGTAGCCCTCGCGTTTTTAGCCTGAACAGCATCGTGACGTAACAGAATGATCCGAATAGGGTGATGAAGGAGGTCGCAAGCTGGTCAGACTCCTTCATCATGATCTGATGGTACCTGGAGTACGCATCGAGGAAGTTGACTACTTGGTCTATACGCGGCAAAGGAAACGAATCCTTCGGACACGCCTTATTGAGACTCGTATAGTCAACACACATTCTCCATTTCCCATTCTTTTTTTTGTACAAGAACAGGATTGGCTAACCACTCAGGGTGATACACTTCCTTGATGAATCTGGATGCCAAAAGCTTAGCAATCTCCTCGCTGCTGGCCCTGCGCTTCTCCTCGTCGAAGCGATGCAGGCGCTGTTTCATCGGCCTGGAGCCCAGCCTGATCTTCAAGACGTGCTCAGCAACTTCCCTCGAAATGCCTGGCATGTCCGAGGGTTTCCACACGAAGATGTCTCTATTTGCGCGGAGGAAGTCGACGAGCGTGCTTTCCTATTTGGGGGAGAGTGAGGTGCCGATGCGCACCACCTTGCCCTTGGAGCTGCTGGGTTCTATGAGGACTTCCTTGGTGCCCCCTGTGGGCTCAAAGGACCTGGCCGACCGCTTGGAGTCAGGCACTTCCTCGGCAGTCCCCTCCTTGATGATCGTGAGCTCCTCGGAGGCGACAATCACCGTCACGAGTTCGCAGCACTCGACATCGCACTCGTAAGCGTGCTGGAAGGAGGTGCCGATGGTGATGACCCCGTGCGGGCCTGGCATCTTGAGCTTGAGGTAGGTGTAGTTGGGGATAACCATAAACTTCACGTAGCATGGGCGTCCCAGGATGGCATGGAACCTGACCACCTCAAAGGTGAGGGTCTCTGTCCTAAAGTTGGACCGATCCCCAAAGGTGACGGGCGGGTCGATCTGCCCGAGAGGTTTGGCCTGCTTCCCTGGCATGATGCCATGGAAAGGCGCCCCAGTTGGTCGGATGCGCGACTGATCGACACCCATGGCATCGAGCGTCTTGACGTACATGATATTGAGACCGCTACCTCCATCCATCAGCACCTTAGTGAGCCGCTTCGTACTGACGATCGGGTCAACCACGAGCGGATACCTGCCCAGATGCGGGACGCTCTCTGGGTGGTCGGATCGGTCGAAGGTGATGGGGGACCTCGACCATTGGAGGAAGGCGGGCGTGGCCGGCTCGGCCGCGTAGACATCACGGTGCACGAGCTTTTGGCGGTGCTTGGAGTCGTAAGCCGCTGCTCCACCGAAGATCATGAGGCAACCCGTCGTCTCTGAGAAGGTAACCTCCTTCTCCCCAGCGTCGTCCTCCTAGGGGTCGGGCTTCTTCTGATCCCCCTCTTGGAGCCCCTAGACAGGAACCACTTCATGAGGGAGTAGTCTTTGTACTGGTGCTTGACGGGGTAGGCATGGTTCGGGCATGGGCCTTCGAGCAGCTACGAGCGGTCAGAGGTGCCCTCGGTGGGCGCCCTCTTGCCCTTTCGTTCGACAGCAGCTACGAGCGAGGCCCGTGCCACTGCTTGTTCCTCTTTTCTTACCCGAGCGGTCGGAGGTGCCTTCGTCGGCGCCCTCATCCCGCTTGGCCTTGCCTCGGGAACGATCGAAGATCGCCCCGACCGCCTCCTCGCCTAAGGCGTGGCTGGTGATGATATCGAGGACCTCCTTGGTGGTCCACGGGCCCTTGCGTCCTAGTTTATGGACCAGGGACTCGCAGGTGGTTCCGGACAGGAATGCTCCGATGACGTCAGCATCAGTGACATCGGGTAGCTCGTTGCACTGCCTGGAGAAGCATCGAATGTACTCACGAAGAGTTTCTCCTGACTTCTGCCGGTAGTTCTTTAGATCCTAGGGGTTCCCGGAGCGCGTGTAGGTGCCCTAGAAGTTTTCCACAAAGACCTCTTTTAGGTCCACCCAACTTTGAATCTTGTTAGATGGACGGTGCTCCAGCCAAGTTCGGGCTGAGTCAGCCAGGAACAAGGGGAGGTTGTGGATAATAAAGGAGTCACTATCTGCGCAACCGGCTTGACACGCGAGCCGGTAATCCTCGAGCCATAGTCCGGGGTCCGTTTCCCTAGTGTATTTTGGGATGTTCGTCGGCGGTCGGTACTGTGACAGGAAAGGCGCATTGAGGATGTGTCGGCCAAAAACCTAAGGGCTCGGCCGAGTGGGGCTCGGGCTCCAGTCCTCGACGCTGTCGTAGCGTCCGCCGCGATGAGGGTGGTAGCCGTGGGTGGCCCCCTCCTGCTCATCCCCTCACCCTCGCCTATGGGCATTCAGGGTGTTGTGTGCGTTGTGAATGGGACCGACACGCTCGTGTATCGGGACCACGAGGCGCTTCCCGTCATCACGTGGTGGCTGGTCGACGGATACGTCCTTGTCGTGTCGCCCCGAGGGTGCGTGCTGGCTAGCGTTGAGCTCACGTTGTCGGGACATCGAGCTCTCTGCCTGCTGTACCGCCGCACGCTCGAGCAGCATGCAGATCTCGCCTTGGGCCCAGCGGTCTTCGGGTGTCACGGGCTCTGGTAGCCCCCAGAGCAAAGCCACCGCTGCAGCTATGTTCTGGCTCGCCCGAGTAAAATGCAGAAGGCCACCGTCATCCTCGGCGATCCTCTGGTTCACGTCGCGGGCCCTGGCGCGCGCATGCCCACCATCTCCGCGGTGAGCGATTTCGCGCTCGAGCTCCGCATGCTCCTCCTCTAGCTGGAGTCGCGCATCCTCGAGCTCCTGTTGCCGCGCCCTCAGCTGCTCGCCGTGGGTTAGGTAGGGCCCTCCTGTCCGCCTCGACTTCGTTGTTGGGGTTGGATGGAGGGGTAACTTCCCCCTCGTAGACGTTGGCGATGTGCCCCTCAGGGGTTTCTGCACGGTGGGGGCCCTCCGCCATGAAGCACTCGCGCGAGGGATGATGGCTCCCCCTGCTAGAGTCAGAGTCGGAGATCCCCTCTGGATCTCCCGCGAGGAGATCGTAGAAGGATTCCGTGACATAGTCCGCCATCCCGATGAACTCGTCGTTCGTGGGAGGCGGATGCATGCGCTGCGCCGTGAGGTGACTGACCGTCCTCGCAGCATTGCGCAGACCAAATGGGAACTCTATCGGGGCGTTCTGGGTGAGGTATGCCGGGGAGAGCGATTCTCCCCCGACAAGCTGCGTCATCACATTGGCGAACGAGAAAGAGAGGTGACGTAAATCCTCTCGGGACGGCAGAGGTCCTAGGAAGATAGCGAGCTGGTGTTCCAGCCGCTCGTAAATGAAATCAAGGAGTTGGTCGCTCCCGGGGGTGCGGACCCTCGAGACATGCAGCTGCAGCTCCTCTAGGGCCTCGACCACCGTGTCGAGGCTGGCGGAGCGTGGAGGCTGGATGGGGGGCGAGAGCCCGCGCCAGCCCTCCCTCTATGGTGACGAAGAAGTCTAGGCTCCCGAAATGCACGTGTGCGCCCAGGACCCAGCTGATGCCGTGGCTAGCCATCCGTGGCCTGATGTGGACGACGAAATGCGCAAAAGGCCCCTACCTGGCGTGCCAACTCTTGGTGTTCTAAACCACCGACTAGTAGATTTGTATCTGCGCATTTGGCCCGGATGGTGAGCGCGGAGGACACAAAGAATTATACTGGTTCGGGCAGAAGGTCCTACGTCTACTGCTCGTGTTACCGTCTCTGTGTTTGCAGTAGGGGTTACAAACGGGCGAGAGAGGGAAGAGGTCCCAAGTCTCTGGTGAGTGTGTCAAATAGGGTTGAGTTGCTTTCCAGCGGCTCGAGAGCGTTAGAAAGGCTTCAAAGTCTTCTGCCCCTGATGGGCACCTGACCTTCCCACGGCGTAGAATACATAGTTCCTGTAGATTCCCAAGGACTCCTATGTCATCTTTAGATAATACGTCCACCTCTAAATTTAACTTTCTGAGATTACAAAGGTCTCTGATCCACATAGGCAATTTTTCTAAAGGCCCATACAGCTTAAGGCTCTGAAGTTTCTTTGGTGGCCTTGAAGTCTCTCCGGGCATGCAATCCAAACAACCTTGATCACCCTTGTCAAGCCACACAGACAAGGATTGTAAATGAGAGTGGTCTGAGATGGCAGAGCATAACTCCTTACTGTTACTCTTGCTCGCTCCAGCCACTCCAAGCTTGCGTAATTGAGTAAGATTCTTGAGCTCTTCTAGGATGACTTTCCCTTTGGCAGCACTGATATTGACAACTCCAAGTGTGTGCAATAGAGTCAGTTTTCCCACCCCTGATGCCATCTGAACGCCAACCAGTTGAAGACATTTGCGATTCTCTAGTGGGGTGGTAGTACCTGCACGGATATATTGAAGCTTCTTTAGCTTGGTGATGGACACTGGCAATGCAACTATGGAGGTGTATCTGACATCAAGAATTTGGAGCTGCCTTAGCTTACTCACTGAACCTGGCAGATTCCTGATCATACTGCATCCTCTGAGTGAAAGGAACTTGAGGCGACGCAGAAGCTTAAACATCTTATGGACGTCTTTATCGGTGACACCTGATGCATTCTCCAGATCAAGCACCCGAAGCACTTTCATACTTTCAGAAATGAAGAATGGTGACCAATCACCAAACACTGTGAGGGAACGTAGACGAGACAAGTCAATGCTCTCAAACACAATCCTGTCTCGCTCCCAGCTTTTCTCTATGACAAGGTGCCGTCCTGTACGCCCAGTGGTCTGGCGGCAACATCCCTTCAGTGCAAAGACCTCAAGTGCAAAGGTAACATTCTCTTCTTTTGGTCTTGAGATGATATACTCATGGAAAAAAGCACTGACTTGGCACCAAACTAATCTCATGTTTGTGACGATTGCCCGCTCTGGTGGTTGGATCATGCTCAGCTCAGTGATCTTTGCGAAGAGCTCCTCTCCATTCTCATCTGCGCTATCACTGTCCTTGTCCTTCGAGTAACCCTCTGCAACCCACCTCATCACCAAACGTCGCCGCCGAATGATCTCTGACTTGGGGAAGATTGACAGATAAAAGATACAAGGCTTCAGGAAATCTGGGCAAGAACGAAAGTATGAATGTATCCAGCGAAACATATCCTGTAAACAAGCAAACTCATGCCTTGTCTCCATGTTATTTATAAATTGGCCATTCAAAATTTTGGCTCTTTCTATCCAGTTGAATATAGGAACCAAATAGTCAGCGATAGAAACTATTATTTTTGGAAGTCCACCACACTTTGAAATAAGTTGCTGGAGCACCAACTCATTTTCAATACCATCTGAAAGCGAATACGGACTCCCTGCTGCCTACATGTCAAAAATAGCAATAACATTAGAGTTGGACGTTACTTCAAATTGAAAAATATGAAGTGTTCAACATGCAATACTAGTGTTACATGAATAACATCTACTGCAGAGGCCGAATATAGGGCAATGGCATTGAGCCTGTGTGAGATGTTGTGGTTAAAAGGCTTGTTGAAAGAGCTGCGGCTGTTGAGAAATGAGACCATGATGCTTCATTGTGACAACATCGCTGCAATTAATATTGCAAACAATCCAGTCCAGTTTGACCGCACTAAGCATGTGGAGATTGATAGATTCTTCATCAAAGAGAAGCTAGATAGTGGGATCCTAAGGCTAAAGTATGTAAAATCACGTAGTCAACTAGCAGATTGTTTCACAAAGGGTCTAGGACCTAGTGAGAACGAGTTGAGTTGTAACAAGATGGGCATGTTAGATATCTTTAGCCCATCTTGAGGGGGAGTGTTGATGTAAATAGAAGATTGTAAGAGGACTATTATGTAAAAGTGAGAAGAAATGAATAGAGGAGGGTGTGCTGAGTGCACACCTCAGATTGTGAGTTTCCCCCAAATTACAACAAATAGCACCTCCTGGTTCACCCTTTTAATAAAGAGTGGACAAAATGCATATTAGTACAGCAAACGGCAAAATATTTACATCAACAAAAGCTCCCTTGTATCCTTCTTAAATTGGACATTCATTAGGTTTTTCATTTTGTTTCTGGGTTGTTCCTCTTAGGGGTAATGCAACATCATGGTTTTAGGCCGATTTAGCTGATCTGTAATCATGTTTCTGAGGCCCTATGGTCTGGCCTTTATCGGTTGGATTACGTGAGCATGTTGTTTTCTTCTTGAAGGAGTTGCTTTGTTGCCACGAGGAGAGTTTGTTGGTGTTGTGTATTGGGTGAGTTGAGACATCCTTGGGGTACTTGGCTGGAGTAAGTGTGAAGGGGACCTTCAA
Organism: Saccharum hybrid cultivar R570; assembly: GCA_038087645.1. NCBI lineage: Eukaryota > Viridiplantae > Streptophyta > Magnoliopsida > Poales > Poaceae > Saccharum > Saccharum hybrid cultivar. The sequence continues at coordinate 26,555,288 of JAQSUU010000558.1, forward strand.
GTCTTGCCGAGCTAGGGGAGAGGACTTGGGTACATCCTGTGGTGGGTATACTATAGCTATTCTATGTGGACTCTGAGATGTTTGGAGATAACCTGTAATGAGTTAGCTTGAGTTTTGTGCGCGCTTTGTTTTGAGGCAATGCTTGCTCTAGCCAATTAAGCACTGAGCTGGTTTAATCATATTTTACAGGACTATGTCAAACATGCATGCCACATTCCCTTAGACTGAGGGAGAAGACATGACCCCAAGATGCTTGTGTGCAAGGGGACGAGGATGCTCCTACTGCCCCAAGATCATGGTCCCCACTGGTCCTAGGAGAGGATTCACAGATCCAAAGTTACATAGTTGTGATGGTGGATGTCCTAAGCTTGGAGAAACAGGAGTCTGGCTAAGTTCTTCTGATGTTGTTCCTAGATAGCCATACAACATCATGGAACTTCATGTGGGTACAAGTGCACCTAGTTTGCAGAGTTAAAGCGAAGTTAAAACTATATGTATAGTTGTGTCCTCATTCATGGACAACCCCTATTACCCTGACTAATAATACTGTGTGTTGCTTTTCTTCACCTGGGTTTGTAGGTTTAGTGTTTGCCATTGAAATGGGAAGAGGGGGATCTCCTCATCATCTAGTGAGTGTGAGTGTGGCGAGAATCTGTTGCAATGGAATGTGAGTTGTGTGTGACTCTTCGATAAGGAACAGCCTTGGGATGAGATGATGTGGCATGGGCATAACTTCAAATTTGAGATATATCTTCTATGAATTTGTTATTGGTACATTAAATAAGATAAGGAACCTCACAACCAAAAATAGGGTTCCCTGCATACCCATTTAAGGTTTATTTTATCATTTTTGGCAAGCATATTGGTGACATGGTCAATACATTTGCGGCATGCAGATATAGGTTTGGAACCCACCTACAACTTCAACGATTGTTGAGACAAGTAGGTGGTTAAATTCGGTGGTTAAATTCCTGGTCAAGGATGCCTGTGGAAGAGTTGCTACAGTTTGATTCTTTATGCAATGTTTTTTGTTTGATCCAGTCCATGTGGACTTGTAACAAATAATGTAATGGACAATACCCTGGATGTACTCTAGATATTTGGAATATTTATGTAACTTAACAATTTGGATGGATGTGATTTGCTTGAAATACTGTATGCATTGCGCAGGATAGCCGATGTGTCCAGGGATTATCATAGAGGTACAAAGGATCGAGATTTCCATTTGGAAATTCCAGTTTGTTTCACTTTATTTGTGGAATAACAGAAGACAACTGAAACATAGGTCAACCTAAAGCAGTGGCATCATGGCCAAGATGACCTATTGAACCACATTCAGTATCAGTCAGTACTACATCCAGTACCTCGAAAATACTGAGTAATACTGAAACGCGACTACTGAACAATATTGAATTGTGTTCAGTATAACAATTTGGTGTAGGGTGTAGAATAGCACGTGTAGGTGGCAGTGCCAAACTTTAGGAGACACCATGGAAGACACAAAGGCAGAGACTCTGGATAGCGCGACAATGGAGGGAAAATGTCGTAGCTCTTTCAAAGGAAAGCCAACTGAGTCAAACTTAACAGAGCAAAACTACAATTAAACAAGGGTGCACTCATGTTATTTCTTATCTAATGCAGTAAAGAGCAAAACTGTGATCATGCACCTATGGGTGATATTAAGTTTTGTATGATGCAGTACAGTAAAATAACTATAGTAGTCAACATTGTCTTTGTGTAAACGCACCTCCTTTTTGAAGAGATCAACAGCTGCCCTAATTTCTAGAGCCTTGACATTAAACACAAGATATTTTCTGTCTGCACAGTGTAACGCAATTCTTTCTTCGTTTGTAATAACAATAATGGCACTTCCAGAACTTCTAAATGCCAAAGCATCATGTATCAAATCCCATTCTTCTGTGGACTGTATATTATCAATAACGAGAAGGCACCAGTTATCTTTTAGAAGGCCGTGACACTCTTTGACAGGGTCTTCATTTGCTTTGGGAGAACGTGAATGAAATTGCGTAAGCAAGCTCTTACAAAAGTCCGTTAAATTGAATGGATGGTGTATATCTACCCAGATACACTTTTTATATGCATTATTAGAGTCCTCTTCTTTATGATTCTGTTTGTTGTGGTACAAATTTCTCACAAGAGCAGATTTCCCAACACCAGCTATCCCCCACACTGACATCACTTGCAAAGCATTCACACGAGCTGTAGCTAGATATTCAACAAGTTGTTTGATTTCTGACATACGTCCAACAGGAGTATCCTGGAAGCAAGAAACAGTTAAAGGGTGTTGGCAAATAAAATCTAAGAATTAGACAATTGCAGAATTGGGAAATATGCAGTATGGATCATATTTTTTTCCTAACCTGTATTCTGCAAAAAAAAAAACATTTGAAACAGAACATGAAGCATACATTAGATATTGCAGGTAAAAAATTTAAACTGCAGTCATAGGACAAATGAATTTATTATTTTAATGAATTTACACTAGTTATTTACAAATTTAGTTTTGCAATTAAAATGTTCAGTAGATATATAAAATAACATTAGCCAAATTTTCATCTGCAGCTTCACATCAAATTTGCTGACATATGCTTGGAAAGTAAGTGCATAATGGCTTGCTGACATGACATCGAAAGAGGAAAGTTTTTGCAGAAGTCGCTGGTGATAATGTTCCCGCATACCTCCTGGAAAAAAACCCAAAATGACTGATCAGCTGAGAACCACTGGAAGCATGGAATTCCTGTGCAGAAGCGGGCAACCGCGAAATACTGTGTCGACACAATAATGCGACTCCCCATGTTACTGTCTGGAAGGTACTTTTTGATGGTGTCCCACTCTTCCTTGGTGGGCATGCAGGGGCGAAGCCAGGAGAAATTGCCACTGGGGTCAGTACTCACAAGTGGTGGATCTGAAAATAGGTTAGGAGGGGGGGGCTAAATTATAAAAGGCTAGAAATTTTACTAGACATACACCCTTGGAAGGCTAAAAATCTTGCTAAAAATCTTAATTGCATGACTATGATTTTTTACTTCAAGGATTTATCCAGAAATGGATTATTTAATTTGATTTTTCTATTCGGACAATGGGGTGTTTAGTTGGTGGGTGAAAAGTTTTTGGGTGTCACATCGCATGTTTCATGAGATGTCGGAAGGGGTCTTCGGATACTAATAAAAAAAACTAATTACATAACTCGCCTGAAAACCGCGAGACGAATTTATTAAGCCTAATTAAGCCATCATTAGCATATGCGTTACTGTAGCAATTAAGGCTAATCATGAACTAATTAGGCTTAAAAAATTCGTCTCTTGGTTTGCAACCAAACTGTGCAATTAGTTTTTTTCGTCTACATCTAGTACTCCATGCATGTGTCCAAACATTCGATATGATGGGGTGAAAAATTTTTGGGTGGAAACTAAACACCTGCTTAAGAGTTGCTCCCTTATAATTTGGCCTGCGAGGGGGCTGCAACCCCGACAGCCCCCTGTGCATCCGCCCCTGGTACTCACTGTACTAAGTGCTGATAATATCATGCATAACATCAAATGGATAAAATAAAAATGTATATTGTGACAAAATAAGGTTTCGCAAAAGTAGTTACCTCTTACAATTTCCCTCTACAACTACGATGCAATAAATATCAAACAGCTTTAATAATAAGAAAAACTAAAGCAAATAACAGTTATGCGTACGTTGTTAACGTTCTTGACTTCTTTGCTGAGACGCAAGTTACACCATCCTTCCTGAGAATGTGAGTTCGGATTGTATAGCTGGAAAAAATAAAAACCCTAAGACCTCAAAATTCAGACTTGATCGTTAATTGCAAACTGCATAATTGGGTTTTTGTTGTTTGGGGTACCTTATCTAGATGCTTGAGAGTAGATAGGACAGCAGGAGAACATGAGATCGAGAACGAACCGAGCTACCGACGAGCGGCGGCTGAGCGCCGGCCGCTGGGTAGGGGCGACGCCTGCAGGAGGATCTGCGAAGCTGAAAGGGTGCATGACCTGCCCCCGGCTGCTACCAGGCTGTTAGCAGACGCTGGATCGGAGGCAAGGCAATGTTTGGCCTTCTCCAATTCACCTATGTGGCCTGCGTATGTATGGATTGATGGATCGGATGGGCTGAGCCTGAGCAGATGGACTGTGGATTGCTGTTGCTGGGCTGGGCAGATGGACTGCGGACTGCTGCTGCTGCCGAGCCACCGGGGTCTTACGTGATTTTTACTAGGGTCGTAACCGGCCAAAAATTGCTCGGTACACAAGGTTACGACAAAATCGTCGGTGTCGTTAGACCCCGATGCTTGAACGTGGCTTCGCCACTGTGGGCATGTCTTCCAAGACAATGAGGTATCTTTGGTTGTTCACTTGCTCCATGAACTGCTGAACATTACTAAGGATTGCTCCTGGCTGTTCATGCAACAACTTTACCCAAGCACGGTATTTGAAATTTCTGCAGATTTCTGGGTGGCTGTAGGCCTTCTTGATGATGGATGCATTCCCAAGATCACTTGCTGACACACACACGGAGATCACCTGAAGCTTGCTGTCCTCCTTGGTGACAAGCTTGATGAATGTTTCCAATTCTTGTTGCCTCCAGGCAGTGGACCTTGCTGCGTCAAGCACGCCAGATGCGCCAGCAACGGACAACTGTCTTGTCTCCATGACAGGCTTGGCACCAGGATCACTGATAAGTTTATAGCGCTCGTTTCTCTGGCTCACATCATGGACTCTCGCCTTTAACTGCTCTATGATGCCAACCGCCACATCCAGGGGCAGCGGCCGCCGCAGGAATGGCGGCATCAAGCGGTGCCACCAGTCTGACTTTGTGTCCATGTGAATGACAAACTCGATGCAGTCTTCTACATCGTAGGCAAGGTCACGGACCTGAGTCACCCATGTGCTGACAACACTGTTCCTGACTTGCTCTTTGGTGGTGATCCTGAGAAAGGACTGCATCATCTGGAACTCTCCAGCAATGAATACCAGGTCACGCTGCGTGCTCTGCCGCAGCTTAGACTCCTCATCAATGGCCGACTGGGCCTTGGTCAGGGTCCCCTCCACCAGTGACTTGGCTACCCCAAGCACTAGGTCTGCCATCGCTCTCGACCCTGTATCACCTTGTATGTTTGTTGTGTAGTAGCAGCTACCATGCGGTGATGATAATGTCGGACTTGTGCATCATTTGGGTAACTAGAAATGGCACCATTAAAGGCATGGTCAGCTATGGACATAGTTGAACGAGATTACCATTGCTTGTGACATGAGTTGGGTCAAACAAATTAAATTAGGTGTACCTCACAAGTTCTATATCACCAATTGAACCATCAACTCAACCAAGAGTGTAAATGCTTGTGCGCTTTGGTCAAGGGATCTTCACCAACCCAGATACCCCAATCAGGTAGACCTGCTTCAAAAGGAAAATTAAGTTAATCAAGTTGTCACAAACTGATTGACATGTTGTCATATGGAGGCAAAACTGTTGCTTTAGAACAACACAGTTAGTACAACCCAGGAAGCTTCAGTGTAACAGTATGTTTCTAAAATCAAAACATGACCTGCAGTAGTTCATTGCATACCACAGTGCTTACCGCATAAACAAAATAAAAACACATATTGTGCTAATTTAGAAGTTATACGATACAACTGATGTTGGCCAGCTATGAATGAGATGGTCAAGACCAGATCAGGATTACTGAATGTGTTGACTTTCAGTTAGCACCGCTCAACAGAACTTTTCTTTTAATTAAATGGTATTCAATTAACTAATAAAAAAGTGAATTACTGTGTGGTTGATAGATGATTAGTCATAGGGAAGGATTCCATTGATTGGTTCTAATCATATAAAACAAACCCTAGTCTTGCCTATACATGTGTGTACCCTGCACCTCTCTAATCAATCAATTACTCCCGTGTGCAAATCCTGCTTACACTGGGGTATTAAAAGTTCAAAACAGGAACAAAAATCAGTCTCTAAATTTCTCACACACAGATGCACTTTTCCCATGTATAATTTCCATAAATGACTCTGAAGGCATGAGTTCATTTATTTACAATTTACAAAAACAAAAGATAAATTATCTTTCGAAAATGGGCTAACTTAATTGCAGTCATATGCTTAGCTCGAGATTGAGAAGTCATTGATTTAGCAAGTTGTTTAGCTTGATGAATGATGATTTAACAAGATGGAGCCAAAGTTCATGTCCTGAACAATTGCTGCATGATGAAAGTGAAGAAACTGTCGTGGCGTTCTGGGGTTTAGGATGAACACCGCCGTGTTCACTGCCTCACCCCAGAACACCACAGGCATTTTCGTCGCCTTCATCATGAATTGTGCCATGCCGACTATGGTCGGATTCTGCGGGTCCACCACTTTGTTCTGCTGCGGTGAATACGGAGCCGAGAAGGTGGTGAAGTATGGCTGTGAATCGTCTAGGCGCACTGACGTGGACTCGAGTTGGTGGGTTCAGAGAGATTAAAGACCGTTATACCCGGAATGTACTTTGAATATACCCCAAAGGTCATGAGATTTATGTATTCCAGTGTTGTCTGTTCGTGTTCCCTATAAGTACGGACTTTGTAATCGCTAATGACATAGAGCCATACAGTAATTTGTTCCCATCTTTGGCATGTATGGACCGCTTAAAATCGGATCTGTGGTCACCCCACCGCGAGAATCGAGAAAATCCCACCAAACAACGCACCGGTACCGGTATCAATCATTCTTTGAACTGCCGGAGACACAGCTACCGTGAGATAGACCTTGCGTTTTCTGTACCAGGGGTGGAGGCCACGGTACTGATACCGCACCGCACCCTGGCCACACCGCGGTCCCAAACCCGCCCTTTGTCTCATTCCATTTTGATTCATACCTTCATCACTGTTTGGGGGTCAAGAGCCAACAGACCTTCGAGTTCCTCCGAAGGTCTCTTGTTATCCCAACACTGACTATGGAAAATGACCCGCTAAGTGCAATATTTTGGTTGGATTTGGTTCTTAACTGAGGAGGAAGCAGTTAATCCATACACAAAGGCGACAAGGGTGCAGACAGCGTAGTGATGGAGCAGCAGTGACGGAGGTATCCTAGCAGTGGCATGGGTCAACGACGCAAGTAGAGGGGGGATGCTAATGCTTCTGCTCCTACAGCAGCATCCTAGCAAAGCGCTGGAGCACCACTGCACCAGAGACCGGCCGGGACGGCAGGCAGAAGCACTGGGTAATTAAGTCGAGCAGTTACCGTGCAACTACTGCTTACCTGATGGCACGGGATAGGCCGCTGCCAGCAGCAAGATCCACGGCCCCCGATGGAGTCTTGGAGAAGAGGAACACCTAGAGACCTTCAGGAGCCATTGCGGCGAGCTTGACCTTGAGAGTGCCGGCCGGCGACTCGCGTGGCAGCAACCACAGCCACAATCTGCAAATGCAGCAACGGTTGGGGGGTCACTTCAGGGGTTCACTTGCATTTAAGTATTTAACACCTTGCTAAAATTGAAGCTTACCAGGAGCACGAGTAAAGGAATCAAACCACTCTCAAAATGCTCGGCGACGTACGCTTCACAAGACTAGCTACAATCTGAATTTCTCTAAGACTAAACAGAAACTCGAATAGGCAATTCCACTAGTAGTCCCGCAAAGAGATCTCCAAGTGCAGTCTGCGTAGGCTAAATCGGCTTTGTTAGTAACATTCGGATTAGTTTGTTTTGCAAGAATTGGGAGAAACATCAAAGAAGACAAAACCCAAGGGTTAGAGCATCCGAGGAGATATATGAATCATAATCCCGATCGGTGAGAATCTCAATCTGAAATCAGTCGTAAAGAAAGCAGGACGCCGGAAACAGAGACAAACCTTGAGCTCGGACACGGCATGGGAGACGATGTCATCGTCGCAGGCAATGGTGTGTCTCCAGTCAAGTCTCCACCGAATGGTCGGCACCGGGATGAGGGAATGAGAGCGCGTTAAGTGGGCGGAGGGAGATGACTTGACTCTGACTCACCAAGTCAATACTCAAAAGTTGTGTATGAACGAGTTGACTTAGGTTGTGTTGTTCCTCGTGCAATGCAAAATGCAAAATACCAACTGCTTTGAAATAACAAAATGTAAAATGCCAAAATTTTTATGGGTGTATTTAGTTCCATCCAAATGCCAAAAATTTCATGGGGTGGGTGAGAGCTTTTTGGCTTTTTGACTTTTTTTTACCTCTTGAGGCCAAAATCTAAAATGGAGTGGATATTTTTTTGCTAAAAATTTTACATGGTGTTTAGTTCTATTTTTAAAAATAGTAGGCACCCAAAATTTTTTAGGAGAAATGGGGAAACTAAACACACCCTTGAGGATGCAAACACGCGTAATGGTGAAACGGTGGTGAAAATTCCTGGTAGTTCCTGTAATATGGAACATAAATAATTGAGAATTAAATTTGTTGTCAGTGGAAATAAAATCTTTGAAACAAATAATAGAGTATTGGGCGTTACTGGCGCCCGGACGTCCGAAGCCGCTCTAAAATATCGGGCCCTGTCCTCCGCAGGAGGAATATCGGACCCCTGGTCCTCCACGCAAGAGGTCGTACCGCACGCAAAAAGAAGCCCGCGCCGCTTGTTTTTGTGCGCCCCACCGTGTGGGTCCTACCCACCTTCCCCTGCCTGTGGATGTCGCGCCGCAGATGCGTCTGTCGGCCTCAGGTGTCCTAATAGTTGTAGCAGGCGGCTGCGGCAAGTGGGTCCTCCAACACCCGACCTACTTTATAACATGCAGATGAAACACTTGCAACAAGCATCTGAAACAGCTAAAACACTTGCAATATACATCTGAAACACTCGTAAAAACACAAAAGAAACTTGAAAACACTTGTGTAGCCATTGCAAACATATAAAAACATCCAGATGAAATACTTCCAACATACGTATCAAAACACCTGAAAACACTTGCATATATATATGCAATATCCAGATCTACTTTTGCAACATCCAAATGAAACGCTTGCAACATACGTCTGAAACAGTGAAATATTTGGAACATACAGTTGAAATATATGTGAATAGCCATTTGCAACATGTGCAACATTCCAATCTACTTTTACAACATTGATATAAAACACTTGCAACGTACCTCTGAAATATTTGAAACAATTGAAATATACTTTTGCAACATGCGTTTTCAGTGTAACATCTACTTGTTTATTGGACGAATGGAGGCTCATCGGCACAAAAAGCTCGATGCCGGCGCGGAGATTGACGTCGGCACAGAGTTGGGGGTGCAGCGGGTGGGCAGATGTAGTGCCCGCGGCGAGTGACCCCGTGCTGGATAGCCATACTAGCGAGCAGAGTTTTCTTGTAAGCTAAATGGTTATCTAGTGCCACTACATCAAGTGGTGTGGTGAGAAGCAAGTGAAATTCTTTGAAAAATGTTTGTGAAAGGCTTAATGTGTTGTCTGTTGCAGCACCACTTGATCTAAATGCAGACTTGAGGAGTTAGCACATTTGAAAAAACATATGCACAAATTGTCAGAACACTTTAGGAGTTAGCATGTTTGAAAAAAGGTTTGAAATGAGGCTTAATGTGTTGTCTGTTGTAGCACCGGACATGTCCAGTGCACCACCAGGTGTGGCACTGGACGTGTTGACTTGTGAGAGTTGAGGAGTTTCAGAAGCATGCACCCTAGTGTTCGGTGTGACCTGGTTGAGTGCGGGAGTTTCAAAATAGCTCACTGCCCGAGGCCGCACTAGATAGGAGTTTGAGGGAGGGGGTTGGCGTGCGGTTGGAGGTGTTGTAGGCACCGATGGTGTCCGGTGTGCACTAGATGTGCTATAGTCCAACAACTAGTTTGAGAGCCATTGAAATTCAATCGTTGGAGGGCGTCTGACGTAGAGGTCTGGTGCACAACACATACGTCCGGTGCATGGGCAGAATCTGCACCTTTTGGGGTGAAGGCTAGTTTGGCTTGGTGGGCTGTATGTATTTGAGTTGGCTGGCCATTTGAAGGTGCTGAGGTCTGATCTTTGTGAACCCAACCACATGTATGGGTGCCCAAGAGAGCTACTCCACTCACTTGCATAGTTAAGTTGTGATTTGGTGTGAGATTGGAGTGATCTAGTGTATTTGCTTGAGAGAGATAGCATATAGTGGCACTAGGGGATAGTTAGCAAGCTTGAGGGCTTGTGACTCTTGGAGGTTGCCACCTCCTTGATGGTTTGGAGGCTTTAGGGATCCGTCATAGCATGCATGAAGGGTGTTGTGCTCACCCCATGGGAGATCGAAAAAGCAACTCTAGTAGAAGCGAGGTGTGAAGAGCATCAAGTGATCCGGCCGAATCAAGTTCTAGAGCTCTTGTGTGAGCACTCCTTGAGGCGACAGTGTAGGCTTGCAGGCCACCACTAGCAAGAGAATCACGACAACCTTGGGCTTGTCTCAAGAGGGATTAAGTAGTTGGCAATCCATCGAACCTAAGGATAAAAGTCACCATATCAACTTGTCTTCCCATTGGTTTGCAATTCCCTAGCATAACCTTGTATTTACTTGATCATACTCGTGTTTGTGTTGTTGCTCATGTAACTAGTTTGCTTGTGTAGTTCACTAGTTGCTCTCTTAGATTGTATAGCTAAGTGGCATTGCTTAGTTTGTGTACCTAAGTAGTGGTTGCTCACTAGTTTAGCTTGTGTACCTTTGCTAGTTGTGTAATGCTAGTGTAGTGCTAGTTGTGCTTGCTTTGTGCTTGTGCTCACTAGTACGTGTCGGAGCTCCCCTGTGCTTAGTTTACTAGTTGTATAGGTTTGTGTGACCTTACTAAATATAATTGTTTAGGTGAACTCCCCTAACTCGGCACCTTAATTGCTTAACTAAGACCTTTTGTAAGGTGCTTGTGTGATAGATAGATGGGTGTAGTCTTGGCTAGACCAATTAGTTTAATTCTGCATTTGTTTTGGTTAACTGACGCAATTAAGTGTTAGAGAGGACTATTCACCGTGCTCTAACCTCCATCTTGACCCTACATTGATACACTTATAAATGAGTGCAAAGGCTGGGTTGAATTTTCCTTTATCTAAAAAAAGTCCAAATTTTTGAATGTTGCAAATGTTTTTGTGAGTCCACCACAGTACCAGATGAAAGGGTACGATATGCTGTCCAGTCATTGTTTTCATGTAGCATAGCAACACAAATTTATTTTAAGATGACATCAACAAATAAGACAACAGTACTTCAACATTGTCACATCTCGAATAGAAAGAAATATAACTTGAGAGCCAATTACTTAGTCGCCAGAAAGATAGATTCAGAAAGGATCTTAGTTTCAAAGGAAATTTATGTCATATATTGATGTCGGAGAAGGTTTTACTTCTTCTTGGACACCGATTTATCCTTGGAAAGACCATGTTTCAAGCCTGAAATTTCGTATAGGATGTTAGCACCCAGAAAGATAGCATAAACTGTATGGTTCTACCGATTTCAGGCTATGAATAAAAGCCCAACTTTTAAATCAAAGAATGATAGCTCAGTTGCGAACTTGAGATGGGACCTTCGGTTTTGAAAGAAATTAGTTTGGACCAGAAAGAAGGAATGTCATTTCGCTTGACAAAAAGAGATGAAAGCATGTATACACTGAGTTTAACAAGTGTCTCCGCTTCTTTACAAACGCTCAGTGTAACCAACATTGATTTTTTTTAACAAGAATTAACTTTGCTTTTATAAAGCAAACGGTAACCATACAAAGTACGCTGCAGTTACCAGCACAAATGAAAGCATCGAACAGTCCTAAGATACAAGCTAGATTTCTGAAACATCAGAATGCAGGATAGCACTAGGAAGTAACAGACGTTGATTCGGTTTGTTTTAGTTGGCAACCTTTGCAGAAAAAAAACTTTTCTTGAATATCTAACAGAACATAAATGAAATTAGATGATCTGAACAGAGATCATCGGTGTGACGATGTCTCAAGTGTTCATACCTGATTAAAAATTGGTACACGTTTCCCATTGAGTCTATCAACAATGTCCACTACAGAAGGCCTCTTTTTCCGATCAGCCTCCACACACTTTAGCCCAATTGCAATGCACGCTTTTACTTGCTGAAGTCCATTTGGATCTAGTGATGGGTACTTGCGTATTATCTGCTCATCTGTCTTCCAGTTTTGGTGCACCTACAAAATTGGATGATTTAATCCTTAGTGATAGTTTATTAATTGAATGTATGAAAAGATTCAAAACCAGATGTTTGAACCAAGGAAGTGCTGTCTTACATTGTCAACAAACTGTCTTGCAGATCTGTCTTCAGAAGCTGAATAGTTCTTCTCTCTAGTCGTGATCTCGATAATAATCATGCCTAAACTATATATGTCTGACATGGTGGAGATTTCACCTCTGTATAGATATTCCGGAGCCATGTATCCACTGCAAGTGTTTAACAAAGAACCTAATGTCCTTTACTTCATACAATTAATTCGAAGAAAAAACATATTCCACAGTTTGTTTCGACTTACTTATGCCCCTTAACATTGACTGTGTATATCCGGGTCTGCTCTTGTCCGAAGAGTCTCGAGAGACCGAAATCGACAATCTTCGGCACGTATTTATCATCCAGCCATATAGAGTTAGGCACAAGATTCATGTGAATAAGGGGCCCGTCCAACTCCTTATGAAGGAAACGTAGGCCCTGGCAGATCCCCTTAATTATTCTGAATCGTGTGTCCCAGTCAACTGAACTAATGTCTGCTGAAGAAGTACAAAGTAAAGAAAGTACTGATGAATTGTATGTATTCTAATATAGTATTAATTCTCCAAAAGTGTGTATTTGCTTGCAGCAATAGCAATGAATGAATATTGAAAAATAATAGTAGCAGTTCTTCTGAGACTAGTAGGAATAATACTACAGAAAGAAAGACAAGCATGCTGGGTAGTTCATATTACATACCATAAATGTGCTTGTCGAGACTTCCATTAGCTAGATATTCGTAGCATAGACAGCTTTCGATCATGTCTACAATTACATATCTTCCACTATGCTGAATCACTTTCTTCTGCGCTTCATGGCAGAATCCAACCAGCTGCACTATATTGTCGTGCTTAAGCGCCATAAGATTTGCAACCTCGTTATCAAATGTAGTGCCAGGTGCCACTGGCGCATTTTCAGCAAGCCTCTTCACAGCAACCACGCCCCCATCCGGTAGAACCCCCTGTTTAGTCACCAACGAACTCACCATGGATTACTAGTTCAAGGATCTTGTGTTGCAGAATGTCATGTTTTAGCTAGTTCTGGGTCCAATCGTATACCTTATAAACTGTTCCAAAAACAGAATGGCCAACTCCTTGTTTAGCAGAGAAATCACTGGTAATTTCTTTCATAAAGGTTGCCGGCAGGTTCGTTGTTGGTAATGGTAATGTACTCGTAGGACTCTGTTGGCCCGCCATTTCTGATAACTGAAGTAGCTATACGGTTAGGACCTGCTACAAATCAAGGCTTCTAAAACACAACCAAAGATGCAAAAAAAAAAAAAAGAAAAAGAAAAAAAAAGATTTGCTCATAAACCGCAGATACATACAGCTGGAACACGATTTATTCTTCTAAAACCATTCTAAAGCAACCAGATCACAAGCTGAAAAGGGAGACTGAACTGAATGTACATAAACAGCATAAATCACAGGCTCAAGCAACACTGAATTCAAATAACCGAACTCTTAGGAGCTCTAACCTGGAGGAGAACGCTTGACGGATACTAGCTGCAGGGAACAGCACTTGAAGGAGCACTAACCGAAGGAGGCTGAGGTTCTGAGATGGATGCGTCCATTGTTGCTGCAATGTAGGAGTATAAAGAAAGCAGAGAGAAGCAGGCACCAACCGTATACAAAGACAAGTTGACTTGACCGAAGCCTCGGATGCCCAACGAGTCAGTCAATGACAATATGAGAGTATATCGTCACGCGCTTTTGTGATGCAGGGTTGGTAGTACGTACCATGAACCTTCCACTGCTACGTGCACAACATATCTGAAATCCCCAGGGAAGATATCCATAAACTGACCTTTTCTGAGACTAATGCGATGGATATCCGATATTATCCATATTTGTGACGAATATAGTACAAGGTGAAGTTGTACATCACTTATATGACCCTGTGACTAATGGCTAATAAAAATATTAATTATTTTTAATATTACTGAGATATACCGAGAATTGTGCTTTGGATTAGATTACAATCTCAGTACACCTTAAGACCTAGATAGCAATCATTGGGTTTCGCTTGACTTGGCGTTGGCTGACACGGCCTCGTTTTGAAGCCATTGATGCTTGTATAAGTATGTTGCATAACTGATACCACCAGAAAGTCGTTAAAAAAAAAACTGATACCACCAGAAGCTTTTTTCTGTTGAAATTGCTAGAGGGCAAAACTAATAGGTTGTCGTACCTCTATCTTCTTCTGTCTACTATAAGGGACCAATTAAAACTATTTTAGGTACATCAAACAATACGTCCCCCGCTTAAGGGGCTAATCATTGTGCACCAACGAAATTGCACCCAAGATTTCAACATCATTAAAATCTATGGCTCATAATTCTTCCTCACATGCCTTAACTCGATCTGATGGCCCAACATTATTTGCATCATCCCCACCCCCAGCCTTCAACGCACCACCTCCCGCACGCCCTCTGTGACCGGGGATCAAATCCCACACCCCACACCCCCAGCGGGCAGCGCCCTTTTTTCTATGAAAAAAATTAAACATCAACACTGCTGGGAGAGAGCATGCGTGCGCCCAGGATGCACCGCCACCGCCACCCACGAGGCCGCGCCGGACCCACGCCAAAGCGTCCGCCGCGTCTCCCTCCTTCTCTTGCGTAGGCTTGTCAATTCTTGCCTCATCAGGAGCCCGTGTATTGCCACTGCATGCCGCCGGCCGCCGACACGGACAAGCCGGTGAGCCTCCCTCTCCCTTCCTCCTTGGCCCCGCCCTAGCACACCATCTTGTTCCACACGAGCCTGTGCACACCCGGCATGTCTTCCAGTTCTACTCTGTCATGGGAGCGTGGAGAACGACGGGCTGCCACCATTACTGTCTGCCGCCGCCGGCCACTCCAGGGCACGCCGCGGCAATCCCATCGCACGTGCGGGCCCTATGCGTCCCGTTGGCCTGCCGGCCGCCGCTGAAGAGGCCCCTTGGCTAGGATTCGGCCGCCGGTGTGTGGCAGAATCACCTAATCTAATGTCCTCCCAAAAGTACTTGTCTTTAATTAGACACTAAGTACCCAAGAGAGAACACTAAACTACGCGATTCCATCGAGCACACCGCAAGGGAGAACTCGAAGATCCACATGTTTACATCAGGATCACAAATGAGAGAGTAAAGCTTACAACATCTTTACCATTTCTTACATCACTTTTAGTACAACATCAGAATAATTCATCATGTAGTTATCACAGCGGAATAAAAAAACATTTTAGAGTTCAGCGGAAATAAAAGCATTTAATGATAAGGTAAACATTAACGTAAAGAACGTTGATGTGCATGAATTGATAACAGGTTAATAGTATTTTCCTTATAAAATTTTTGGTGAGAGTTTTAATAAATAAACTCTATTTCGCATCGTAAAGGAAATCCTCGCTGAGCCCGCCAGGAGGTTTCCACACACAAGTGTCAGCTTATCCGCACCTGTCACCTGCAACAGGGTAGAACAAACTCTGAGTACTCAATTGTACTCCGTAAGACTTACCCGTCAGGAGGAAAGAAAAGACTCCAATGATTATGCAAGGCTTTCTGACTTGTAGGTTTCTTGTTTGCAAGAAGCAGCGCTAAGGGTGTGTTCTTAATTTCTTATTTTTAATAGCCGTATTTTATTTCTTATCCAACCTTCTATGTAAGCACCAAGTCTATAATCAAACAGGGTTGAGCAAACAGAAACCATTTCTTCATCTTCCAACTGTCAGTTCTTACTACGCTGCCAGAGCATAGTTAAGCCGTACCGTCACGCAGAAACGGCGATTCGCGAATCAATATACCCAGCTGGGTGCCCCGAAAACACACGTCTTGCTCGTACCCTGGGCACAAGCAAGACCAACCCGTTCCACTCCTGTCAAGGGGTCCAGGTCCCCGTCCAAGCTCAGACTCTAAGCCCTCAACACTGCAGGCCCGGTCTCAGTATGGTGCTTAGACCTCCTCATCCCAATATATATAACCACCCTAAACAGCCGGTCCGGAAAGAGCCGAAACCCATGACAAGAGAGAAACAAGTCTTCCCGCTCCCATAAGCAAGTATATGCTCAGGACAATAAATCTGTGACTTGACCAGGGTCCATGCAACGAACGGTCCTTAATTGACACAGGTGGAACAAATGCAATCAGAGCCCCGCTCTGTTGCCCAACCAGGTCCAAGTCCATCCAACCCGTTCCGGCCGGTCTCTAATTATCCATATACATTTATATACCATGTGATAGTGACATGATAATAGTAACAATATTATAATTCCTATCTCTCGCGAGTGACAGACAATCACTCGGCTTCTACCGGAATCCTATAGCATAGCATGCTACACGACCCTATCATACTAGTAAGACTCATAGGATAAGATATATATATGCAAGTGGGGCCTTGTTTAGATTCCAGAATTCACCCCCAAATTCAACTATGCAAAAAGAAGATTCCCCATCACATCAAAATGTCGGCACATATATGGAGTACTAAATGTAGATGAAATCAAAAACTAACTGTACAATTTTGTTGTACTTTGCGAGACGAACATTTTAAGCCTAATTAATCAAAATTTGGACAATTATTACCACTAAAAAACAAAAATGCTACAGTACTCGGGGGTGGCACTGTGCAAATTCGGCCACCCCCGAGTTGGGGATCTAAACAAGGCGTGGGTTTCATTCAACTCCTTTAAACTTAATGCACAAGCATAAATTAAAGTGCAGAATAATAGGGTTATGCATCGGGGCTTGCCTGGGTAAAATTTAACCAAAAGTTAGCATTCCATCGCGATGATACGATCATCAAGGCGCCATCTTTTTGCTGCCCCGGGTGCCTCCACGATCCACATCGGTGTTCCTAGACGATATATGTGGATGCACGGAAACGTAAATAATCAACGGAAATCGCAACGTTTAAAGTACAATGCGGTCCTCTCAACCTAACGAGCTAGCTATAATGGCTAACGTACTAGCCTGATAACCCCGTCGACGAACATAGCGTCATTTCCTGACACGTATTTTAGTTACTCGGACCAAATACGTTGCCTTATCCATTTTATCGATTTAATAGATATTTAAACTAGGCTTATTAGCTATCCTAGCAAACTAATTATTTTTGAGCTATGAAAATTACGAAGAGCAGATAACGATATTAGGAGTTTACTGTAACATTTTTTTTAGAGTCAACACTTTTACCATTTTCTTACAAAAATCCTCACCAGTTTATTCTTAGCAATATTAAACATTTTAGAATAATTAGCAAACTCCTAAAAATATTATGCAACTATGTGGATAAAGGCTTACTAACAGTTAGATCTTGATTTTTAGGAAGCTAACAAAATTGGTTTCACAATTTTTAGATCCCTACAAGATTTTATCTGGAATTTACAATTTGGCTGCAGAAATCCAATTAGAAAACTGTTTAGAAAAGGAAAAAGGCTGGTGGCCTCCAACTGGCCCAAAAGCCCAACGCGCGACGCGGCCACGCACGCGCCAAGGTGGCCCATCACGGCCTAAGACCGGGAAGCCCGCACGCGCCCGCAAATTTGCGAAAAGATACTCACGCTTTAGGTTAATCGAGTGACACAGTAAGCACTATTCCAACAGGCACAGGCTTTGCACTAAGATCCCTGGATATTCTCATCTTTACAACGGGGAGGTCCCTACCCCTCCCCGAGCCCACCGGCATGGCGGCCAATGGCCCGGGCGGTGGCGCCAAGCACCCTAAACCCGCCCCACCGAGGACAAGGAGCCGGCCTCCATCCCTGACCAACCGCGCATGACAAGGTGGCGTTGAGGAGCTCGGAGACACCGCACCAAGGGTTGCAGCAGCGAGCGGCCCCGTTGCGGTGATGGCGTGGCCGTTCCCCCGAACCTACGCACTCACGGGCGAGTGCAAGAGGTGTGGAAGCATCAGAGGCTCACCGCGGTACACGCGAGGGCGATGGTTGCGACAGAGGGATGTCGAGGTGGCCCGGCCACGTGCGCAGTCGGGGCGGCAGCGCTCCGAGGCTAACATGGCGGCGTCATGCCGCCACCGGAGTGGCCGTCGACCAAACCCACGCGCGCATGGAGCAAGTGAGGTCAAGGCGAGCTCAGATTCGGAACTAATCGAAATAAAAGCGAGGGAGAGGCTTACCCCCCAAAACACGCTCTGCTCCGGTGGCTAGATGACCGGCGATGGCCCAAACGCCGAAAATGGCGGCCATGGCGTGCACGACTGAGGCTCGGTGCGGCGAGACGCAAAGCTGGCTCCCTCAGCTACCCACAGGAGGGAGCAATCGAAATGGAAATCGCTGTGCTTCTCCTATTTGAAAAGGGCAGTGGCGGGGCGACCGGTTCACGTGCATGCGGAGAGGATGGACAGTGCGGTGACGTTGGATAGCAGGGAAGGGGACCCCAGTGCACGATGACCTTGCACCTTGTGGTAAAGTCGGGCCGAGGTGAGGTGTCTATCTAAACCGCGAAGCTCGACAGAGCGGGGAAGCGGCACACGGCACCGACGGCGTCCATCAAGGCAGGACGAGCAGGCCCGAGCGATGGGCGCAGCGTGCACCGAGACGACAAGGACGCGAGGGAGGGCAGGGCGTGGGGGTGGGGGGTGGTCGTCGCCAACAGCACGGCTAGACCGGGCGGCCAGGGCATGTCGACCACGGCAGCAGGTGGCCAGCGGCCCACCGGCCAGCAGCCCGACACCGAGACGTGGTAAGCACGCACGGTGACTACGGACTCCGGCCGAGCACGAGCAAGAGCTGACTTGCACAGATATTAAAGAGGAGCAAGGGTTGCCAACGATCACAACCGGGCTTCAATCCATTATTCTAATCTACAGCCATCACTACCAAGTTCCTAGCGAACCACTCGTTACGATCAAGGGGCAGCGAGGGAGGGAGATAAACGAACGCCAAGGGGGTCAGTCACTGAAACGCTGGTTCGCGAATAGAGGGCCACGGCCAAGTCCAGATTGCGTTCAGGCAAGGTTTAAGCAACTTTTACTGGACAACAAGACATGCAACGCCACTATGACTCATGCCAAGCTTAAGTATCCTCCTACAGACAATCAACAGTGCAAAAACACGCCGCTATCGTTTAATAATTTTTACTAGAAATTACATTTCAAAATAGCATTGTCTACTACTTTTCCAAACTTAGGAACCATCAAGGCCGCAGCTAGAACCTACAGCCCTAACCACATTTGCCCAAATTTTAAGAGGTATAAACCATGCCGATTCCAACTAACTAACATAGCGTGCCATAGTCCATATTTTATACTAACTTATAGAAGCAAAATATGTAGATATTATTTTATCGTTTTGCATGCTATAATTCGCCAAAAGGGATACCTTTTAATCATGAGTTATATCACATGTGCTATAAAATTTGTTTTCGCGCTAAATGATTAAAACGTCTTATTCTATTTTTCTTATTAGGATTTCTCTTTAACATGTTTACGCACTAAATAACTTACTTAGATTTTTATTTGATTCCTCTCAACCACAAAGTGAGTCGCATAAGATTTGTTTTCACGTTTCATGTGAGTTTAAAATTTAAACTCCGAGGAACTTGTTTAGTTAATTTCTTTCAGACCTTAACCACGGTGCTAAGCGAGCTCGTAACACCAGGGGTGTTACACCTAAATTCAACCAAAGTTTTAATTTTTGGAAACTTTTTTATTTTCAAGACACCTTTGTCACCATGTTGACTTAGTCAACATACTAACAAAGAGGTTGTTGTTGCAAAAAAATTGAAGTTATGATTTTCAAACGAGTGAGAAGGGGGTGCGGTGCGCGGGCGATTTTTTTTAAAAAATATGAGAATAATAATTTAGTGATTTTTGTCATTTTATATGAATTTTGTAAATGAGATTGAATTCTAACTTTTGCGACAAAAGAAATATCTCCTATGCTTTTTGAATGTGCATTGCTTCAATTTTTTGGACCTACATAAATGTGTTTTTGGTTGTGAAGTGCTTCAAATTTATAGAACTAACTTTGGACTTAATATGGCCCGCGTTAGCATGGGCAAATATACTAGAATGACTAGTGGATTAGTTGTGGATAGTCACACTTTCTTTGCTTTGCTAGTTCTTTGTTTTTTTGTGTGTTTTTCATATGTGTTGTTTTAATAAAGATATGATAATTAGGTTTCGTGTTTTGCTTATTTTACGTTTTTTTGTTTTTATGTTTCTTAAAAAATATAAAAAATATGTCAATAAAAAACTAAAGTAAAAAAAATGAAGGCATTGCTTGGCGGCTCTGCACTGTGCGGTGCAACACACGCCGCCGACTCCTACTCCGCTTTCCTTTCCATTTTTTAGCCCGTTCAGTTATGCTTTTGCTTTGGTTTTTAGTTTTTTTTTGGCTATTTGAAATTTGAAAATATTAAAAATCTGAATAAAGATAATAAGAAAAATCCTATGGATACTATTTCCTTTGTACAATCTTTTAGTTGCTTTTAGTTATTTTGAAAAAAAATAAAAAATAAGAGGGGCAGCGTGGATTCATGTCTGCACTGTGCCGCAGGGCACGCTTCTCGCGCCGGGCAACACCAGTTCATGCCGCACAGGCGCACCCATTTATCTCCAATTGCTTTTATGCACATGCTTGTCTCTCTCTCTCTTTTTTTTGCGAAGGCATATGCTTGTCTTTTCGTACTGTACTGAAGCAGGAGGTGACTGTTTTTTTTAGTGAAGGCATGTGCTCGTTCCAAAAAGACCGTTGACCTTTGTTTTCGGAAGGAGGCTGGACTTATCCACACTCGTTCATAAAACAACGGTTTTTTGGAACGGAGGGAATACCTTGCAATAGTTAAATTGTCATAGCCATGAGCAAGGTACACCATTGTGTAAATAATTTTTTGAGACTAATGTTTTGGCACAGCTATTTTGTTCACGCTAAAGGAGTTATAAGCATCTATTTTGGTTGATTCGGTCCACAAGGCAAAGTGAAGCACGACGAAAAATATGCATCGTTTCTGCCAAGCTACACGCCGGTGCAGCAACAGTGATGCTTGTGAAGCCTAAGGTCAGTCTTAGCGGGAATTTCATATTCTAGTTTCCAACACTCCCATATGTTAGAAACAGTGCAGTACAAATTCATCCCTCATGAAACTCTTCTGCACAACATGATGCCGTGACGGCTACACATTTAAGATTGTCACCATCTACTAAGCATTGTTTTCTAACAGCTGTTGTTGCCACGTTTTTGCCGGTCCTCCGAAGAACATAATCGAAATGTTTTGGACATTCAGAACCACCATCAAGTCTTATTTCCAATGAAAGGAAAGACAACTTAATTTGCAGGTTCCTATGAGCGGTTATGGCCAAATCCTTGAGCACTGTTGGTGCTGAAACAGGTTCTTGACATTAATCAGCGCCAGAGTAAAACGGCAAACGGGGAAAACTCCCTCATCCGGTATCCAATTTGGGTGAATGACCCAACTCATTGGAAAGGTAATTTAATAATATCTTCATCAGAGCTATGATTTTGCATATGTTCTGTTCTTGACACGGGGAATCCACAAGAAAGATGATGGCATTGGAGGAAGGCTTGGGCACTGCTTCATCAAGATTACATTATCAAATTCAGAAGTTTAACACAACAAAATCTCTAGAACATTAGCACAAGAAAACACAAGTGGAGTAAAGGACAGATTGTGTTTTCCTTTATCTAAAAAGTTATCTAAATTTTGTAATCTTGCAAACGTTTTTGTTAGTCCACGGTACCAGATGAAAAGGTTATGATACACTATCCAGACTTTTTTTTTCCATGAAGCATAGCAACACAAATTTATTTTAATTAAGATGGGATTTTTAAAGACAACAGTACTTCAACATTGTCTCAACTCGAACAGAAGGAAAGATAACTGGAGAGGCAGTTACTTTGTTCCCAAAAAGATAGATTCGGAAAGGATCTTTGTTTCAAGGAAAATTGAAGTCATATATGGATGCCGGAGCAGGTTTTACTTCTTCTTAGGCACCTATTTCTCCATGGAAAGACCATGTTTCACGCCTGCTGGAAAGGGGAGTCCTGAAAGGTCATATAGGATGTGTTAGCACCCAGAAAGATAGCATAAACTATATAGTTCTGGCGATATTAGGCTATTTTAGTAAAAACCGTCCCTAATTGATGGCAGCAAGTTACAAAATGAATTCTGATAGTTCAGTTGCGATGGGACCTTCATTATTTTTGAGGAATCAATGAGACCTTCAGTTTTGAAAGAATATAGTTTGGACCGTAAAAGAAGGAATGCCATTGCGCTTGAAAAAAAGAGCTGAAAGCATTTAGACATTGAAATTAACGTGTGTCTCCGCTTCTTTTCAAATGCTCAGTGCGACCAAAGAAATTCAGTTTGTTTTAGTTGACAACCTTTGCAACTATATGTAAAAACAAAGAAACTCTTCTTGAATATTGAAACGGAACATAATGAAATTAGATGATCTGAACAGAGATCATCGGAGTTACGATGCCTAAGTATTCATACCTGATAAAAAATTGGTACACGTTTCCCATTGAGCCTATCAACAATATCCACTATGGAAGGCCTCTTTCTCCGATCAGCCTCCACACACTTTAGCCCAATTTCAATGCATGCTTTTACTTGCTGGAGGCCATTTGAATCTAGTTGTGGGTACTTGTATATTATTTGCTCATCTGTCTTCCAGTTTTGATGTACCTACATAATTGGATTTAATCCTTAATGATAGTAATATTAATTGAATGAATAGAAAATCCTAAATAAGATGTTTCAACCAAGTAAAGCTGTGTTACATTGTTGACAAATGTCCTTGCAGCTTTGTCTTGAGAGTCAGAGACTGGACAGTTCTTCTCTCGAATCGTGATCTCGATAATAATCATGCCCAAACTATATATGTCTGACATGGTGGAGATTTCGCCTCCATATACATATTCTGGAGCCATGTACCCACTGCAAGAGTTTATCCAAGAATCAAATATTCAAATGTCAATTACTTTATTTAATTTGAAGGAAAATCATATATGACAGTTTGTTTCGACTTACTTTGGTCCCGTAACATTGACTGTATACATCCGGGTCTCCTCTTTGCCAAAGAGTCTCGAGAGTCCAAAATCGGCAATCTTTGGCACCCAATTATCATCCAACCATATAGAGTTAGGCACAAGATTCATGTGAACTAGGGAGCCATCCAATTCCTTAATACTATGAAGGAAATGTAGACCCTGGCAGATCCCCTTAATTATTTTGAACCGCGTGTCCCAGTTAATTGAACTAATCTCACCTGAAGAAGTACAAAGTAAAGAAAGTACTAATGAATTGTAAGTACCTAAGATATATAGTATTCTGAAAAGTGTGTATTTCTTACAGTAGCAGCAATAAATGAATATTGAAAATAATAGCTCTTTTGACAATTGTATATATCTCTCAAGAAGCAATGTTGGATAGTTCATTACGTACCATAAATGTGACTGTCGAGACTTCCGTTGGGTAGATATTCGTAGCATAGACAGCTTTCGGTTATTTCTACAATTACATATCTTCCATTATGCTGAATCACTTTCTTCTGCGATTCGTGGCAGTAGTGAACCAGCTCTACTATATTTTTGTGCTTAATCGCCATAAGATTTGTAACCTCAGTATCAAATGCTTTGCCAGGTGCCACTATTGTGTTTTCAACGAGCCTTTTCACAGCAAGCATGCGCCCATCCGCCAGAGCTCCCTGTTTAGTCACCATGGATCACTAGTACAAGGATTTTGTGTTGCAGAATTTCATGTTTTAATTCTAGGGTCCAATCGTATACCTTATAAACTTTTCCAAAAACAGAATGACCAACTTCTTGCTCAGCAGAGAAATCATCGGTAATTTCCTTCATAAAGGTCGTCGGTAGGTTTGTTGGTAATGTACTCGCAAGACTCTGCTGGCTCGCCATTTCTGATAATTGAGGTAGCTATATGGATAGGACCTGCTACTAATCAAGTCTTATATAAATAAAACACCCAAAGAAGAAAGAAAATCTCTTCAACCACACCTATGTATACATGTATTCTTCTGAAACCATTTGAAAGCAACCATGCTTCTTTTCTTTTAGACAAGTGAAAAGAGGGACTGAACTGGATGTACATAAACAGCTTAAATCACAGGCGCAACACTGAATTCGCACAAACATGATATTAGTAATCAAAACTGTTTTTACAAACAACCAGATTCTTAGGAGCACTAACCTGGAGAAAAAACACTTGAAGGATACTTGCTTGCTGCACGGAACAACACTTGAAGGAGCACTAACCGAAGGTTGTTGAAGTTCTGAGATGGATGCCTCGATTATTGCTGCAACTTGTAGGAGTATAATAAATATAAAGAAAGCAGAGAGAAGCTTCGGACCAACCGTGTAACAAAGACAAGTTGACTTGACCAAAAGCCTAATATGCCCAATGAGTCAGTCAATGACAATATGAGAGTATTATCGTCACGCGCTTTTGCGACCTAGGGTTGGTAGCATCTACCATGAACCTTCCATTCATATGTACACATACTGAACGCCCCAGTGAAGATATCGATAAACTTATGCGCAAAAAAAAGAAGATATCCATAAACTGACGTCTACTGAGACAGACATTTTTTACTTGCTTACTGGTTCACACAACCTTCCTCGTAATCAAAATGAAGACTAACATAACTTTTTTGTGAGGCCAGTTTCGGCTTGTACAACCTAGTTGCCTGAAAACTTTGTTTCAGTGGACGTCCATTTGGGAAAGGAGGTTGTTTCCGGGATTGTGGCAACCGTTGTGGGGAAGCAGAACGTGTGATAGATTGCTAGAGAAGAAAAAATTCTTGAACTTTCTATTAACAAAACACCTTTTCAATTATTATTAATAATGAATTCATTAGGCTAATAATGCATAGTTGAAGGACCGAAAACGGCGACTAAAGAGGGGGTGAATGGGAGCCAATAAAAATTCTTCTCAAAGAAAGAACTCGGCCTATGTCCCAAATCAACACACCCACTCCTCTCCTCTAACCTCTTCTCGCCGGAGCTAGCCTGCAGATCTACGCCTAAGGGTGACTTAGGCTGTGGGCCCCTTTGTAGCAATGGTTCCTGGACGGAAGTCCCGTTCGGCCTCCAGCCATTGCCGGCGGCATTGGCGTCCTCGGCGTCATGTTCCTCCTTGGAGGTGTCGCTGTAGGACCACTGCTCCAGCCTTGTGCCTTTGTCTTTGTGCCCTTCCCGCGGGGATCCTCGCTGTCTGTAACTTGCCGCATCATCGATCCTCTTTGGAGCTACCTGGTGTGCCTGTATGTGCTTATTGTCTGTCTTCATGATGGTTTGTCCTACTGTATCGTCATTTGGATCATCCTAGCGGATGCTTTGTCGCAAGACTACATGAAGATCCTTGGCGATCGAGGAAGAATCTAATCAGATATGCTAGATGCCGCGATCTTTGTAATTCCTATCATGTAAACCGATCAGGATAGATGCAACTGACCTGTAATCCTAACCCCTGAACTATATAAGACGGGAAGGGACCCCCTCATTTATATATCTCATCTCATAATACAATCCACCAAAGATATAGGACGTAGAGTATTACGTTGAGCTAATGGCTTGAACCTGCCTAATCGCTGTCTCTTGCGTTCTGTGTCACCATCTAGTTCTCATCACGCGCACCTCCACCGATTCATCTACTACCATAGGCATATCCCTCGGTAGACTACCGACTAGATTTCGTTGATAGTAACGCGCTAGATAGGGGGTGTGCATGCTGATTCCATGGCGAGCCAGATGGTCCACTTCCCAAACTCCATGGTCCTTCCCAAGACAGGGCAGACCTTCACGGTCGGATCTATGACTTGGGTCATCAGCATCGACGGCGTTGAGGAAATCATGGAGGCGGTGTAGAATCACCCTGTGCCGATCGAGCCAACGTCTTCAACAACATCTCCGATCTCGGCGCCTCACCGCTGGGTTAGGAGATCCATTGACAACGATGATCTGATCGCATCTATTGATTGGGTCACCAATGGCTTAGCTGAGTGCCTGTCCCTCACGGAGTCGATCTTAGATCGGTCTACCATGAGCGATGAAGTTCCTGCACTCCAAGATCGTCGAGCCACTACGATCGAGTGATCTGCTCGGCCATGTCATACGGGGTGGCAAGATTCAGATCTGGTGATCATGGCAACTCTAGAAGGGCACATGGTGTGACGCCGACAACTTCCTGCTACCAGCCTGCGCCTGACCGACTATGAAGTCCCGATGGAGAATATGTCGAGGCCTAATCCCTTCGGGCTAGTGGGTGTAGGGTCTGCATACCAAAATGCCATCAACCACCTTTTCATCGACCACACCGAGAGCAATCGCGTCAATGACCTCTACAAGATGGATCTGCCTAAGGCCGATCAGCCCATGCCCGTGGTCAACATGGTGGCTACTAGTCAAGTACCGGATGATTCTCTCCACAACATCTTGGATGAGACCCCCGACGCATACTCCGAGGGCTCCACCAAGACCGTAGATTCGGGGGCGAGATCTTTCATATAAGCTATGATAGCATCACCAAGGATGGTGAAGCCTCTGAAGACCGCAATGCTTGCCTAGCGAAGAACACTGATCGTCAACATCGCCGAGATGAAGAAGCCACCCGCGGAGTTGACATGGATCCTAACGCCCCACACCACACGTGCCACAATCTGGAGGACGAGTTTGACATGGTGGGCGACTAGCCGGTGCAGCAGACGCCAAGCGCTAATCTCACCATTGCTTTCAACGAGCTGGAAAAACTCGTGCGGACTCTAGAAGTTGAGAAGATCATTGCACATATCAAAGCGGCTCAAGTTCAAGTCAACGAGATCGGGCACCCTGCTCTGTCCTACTCAACCGCGTCGGCTCGCAGCCGTCGCTCCCGTAGCTCCCGCCGCGATAGGGGGAGCCAACAACAAGGTTTCGAGCGCCCTCGCTATCAAGCAGGCGGCCCCTATCTCTATAAAGGATCCCGAGGCAATTATGAAGGACACCCAGATCAAGATGGCGCCCCCTTGTCCACCGGGCGGCCAAGGTAGCAACCGCAACGCTGACCAGGAGGTGAATCAACCCCTGCTGTATGACGTTCGTGAACGCATCAACGCCAACACCGACATCCGTGACTGCATTGAGAATAGCAAGTCCGTGTGCCACGACGCGGAGATGGAACATCGGCAGCAATACGACACCAAACATGGAGCACCCGATGCCGCCCGAGCACCACCTGTCGCTAACACCTCCGGACTCCATCCCTTCACGACAAGGCTCCGGGCCGTCCGATGGCCCGTGGGCTTCAAGAACTTTGGGGTGGACACGTACGATGGCAAGGCCAATCCCGCACAGAGGCTGACACTTTATGAGATTGCCATGAGAGCTGCAGGCAGAAGTAAAGATGTGATGGCAAATTACTTGCCCGTCAAGCTCAGCTAATCTGCGAATAACTGGCTCAGCCTATGGGAGGACTCCATCCGATCTTGGGATGACCTCAAGAAGGTCTTCACCGAGAACTACATGGCCACCTATGAGCAGCTAGGCACCAAGTATGATCTGGAGAAGCTTCATCAAACCTCCGAGGAGCCCCTGCACGGCTTCATCAGGCTCTTCTCGGAGACAAGGAACTCCATCCCCAACATTAGTGACAGCGAGGCTATCACTGCGTTCACCAAGGGGCTCCATCATGAGCAGCTCCGTGGAAAGTTGTATGCAAGAGGCCTACGACCATCGGTGAGCTGCTGCAGGTAGCAAATGGTTACGCCGATGCAGAAGAAGCCGAACAAGCTGCTTGCCCTGATCACCA
The DNA here is from genome assembly GCA_038087645.1 of Saccharum hybrid cultivar R570. Lineage (NCBI taxonomy): Eukaryota > Viridiplantae > Streptophyta > Magnoliopsida > Poales > Poaceae > Saccharum > Saccharum hybrid cultivar. The sequence continues at coordinate 26,583,266 of JAQSUU010000558.1, forward strand.
CCAACGCTGCAACAACGATTGTCGCGAGGAAAGGCACTATGACGATCCGGACCACTGCCATGACGATCATGACCACCACCATGAAGAGCGTGATCGTCGCCCCGATGATCGCGAACACCGGCGCGATGATCACCCGGAGAGCTAGAGAGGCAGACAGAACCGCCGCTGCAGGCCTGATAACTCAGTCAATGCCGTCAACACTCCTTGCGATATAGCGCACTTACAACGCCGACTACGCCAAGCTCATGAATAGTCCATGCCCTATTCATAAGGGCACCAAGCATACCATGGGAGAGTGCAAAGGCCTGAACATGGCTTCCCGCGGGGAGGATGCAAAAAGGCCACAGCGCAACGACGATGAAACATACAACGGCCAAGGCGAAGGATGGGAGAAGGCTGTAGGCCCTGCCTACCAGGACGCCACCAAGACCGTCGCCTCCATCTTTGGTGGAAGAGCCACCTCCAAAAACAGGCGGGAACAGAAGCTCACCGCCCGGCAGATCATCTCGGTCACCACCTATGACGACAAAATCACAGATCTAAAGTACCTGAACCGGTCGGAGCACTCGATCACCTTCTCCAGGGCCGACCAGTGGGCAGATATCCCATACCCAGGGCATTTTCCTCTTGTCCTGGATCCCACAATCAAGGGCGTGTGCTTCCAGAAGGTCCTCATTGAAGAAGGGAGCGCCCTCAACATCCTATTCGCCAGATCCCTAGCTGAGCTAGGGCTCAAGAAGGAGGACCTCACCCCCATGGACTCTCCGTTCTGGGGGATCGTTCCTGGGAAGGCGTCCCAACCTCTGGGGCAGATCACTCTGCCGGTACAGTTCGGCACCGCCAAGCACTTCCACACCAACTATGTCAACTTCCTGGTTGCCGACTTCAACACAGCGTACCACGCCATTCTCAGCTGACCAGCCCTCGCCAAGTTCATGGTTGTGCCACACTACATGTACCTGGTGTTGAAGATGCAGTGGTTCGCCTATGGTGTGATAATATTAATTGCCACTTATCTATCTGCTAATCCAATCTTTCATGCTGGAACAAAGTATATTGAAGTTGTTTATCACTTTGTCCAAGAAAGAGTATCAAGCAAATTGCTGGAGATTAAACTTACATCCTCAGCTGATCAAATTGCTAATGGTTTTACTAAACCTTTGTCAATTAAATTATTAGAACAAATTAGAAGCAATCTTGAGGAAAGTTACGATTGAGGGGGCATGTCAACAGAAAGTATATTTTCGTTAACACAACCCGAGGTTGATTGATATGGTGCCTAGTCACACATAAAGTGAATATCAATGTTGTATCAATCTTCTATTGTATAGGATAGGCAGATCAATCAATCTCCGATTATGTGTTGCCATGTAATGCCACATCAAGGACTTTTCTTGACTATAAATAAACTCAGACAGCCTCCCATGGGAGGTGAGAACACATTTAGAATAATAAAGTAATTGAATTGCTACATCAATATGCATAGGTCCAACATATATACACTTATGCATACAACATATTCGCATCAGAGTAAACAAACTCGAGTCTATTTAGCATATATGTCCACTCCTTATTTTTCTCCACCTATGCATAGATTTGACATTGAAGAAGCAACAATTATCTTTACATTATCATGAACGCAGATGTTTCAGTTCGAATGCCTAGAGTAGGATGAAAAAGGAAGAGGGAAGGTATGAATGAACAGCACCAGTCCTGGAGAAGCCCGAATCAGCAGACGGATCGTCAGCTCAGTCATGACCTCAGTGTCCATCAGAACGAACATGGTTCAAAGCAGGTTTCTTAGGATGGTTGTTGAGTTGAGTCTCCATGTCCTCCTTATTTTTGTCGTCAAGGGAACCCAAATACCTCACCTCCTTGAGTTTTCCTACAGAGAGATTATTTAGCTCAGTGAGCTTCAACACTGACCCACTACAGCATCTAGCTGACAGAAACTCAAGATTTTCCATTGAATGTGATCCGAAGGTGACAGTTAAATTGGATCTGCAAGAAATCTCGAGGACCTTGACCTTAAGATAACATCGATCCTGCACACCAGCCACCGAAACACTAAAATTAAGAGTACAGTCACCATCTTGAAGCGATTTGGCACAGAGACGCAGAATACGCAGTTCTTTAATTTCCCCCAGGACTCTGAGGACATTATTTACTTCAACTCGTACAGACATGGTTACCTCCAGTTCCAATTCCAACTTTGTGAGCTTGGGAAGATCTTTGATCCATGCAGGCACTGATCTTAGAGGACCATAGAGCTTAAGGGTCTGAAGTTTTTCGAGAGGGTTCTCCTGAGTTGAGAACATGTCCTCCGAAAAATGTTGATTATTGCCCATGCTGAGCCACAGTGACAAGGATTCCAAATGAACGTGGTCTGAGATGGCAGAACAGAACTCATTGCTGTTTTTCTTGTTGATGCCGGTCACTTCGAGCTTGTGCAATTGGGTGAGCTTCTTGACCTCTTTCAGGATGGCCTTGCCCCCTGAAAAACCAACGTTGACAGCACCAAGAGTGTGCAAGGCTGTAAGTTTCTCAATCCCTGCAGGCACCTCCACACCACCTACAGGACAAGCTCTGCAGCATCTAGGCAACCAAGACAAATGAGCACATGGTACTGATGGCTCCTTGGCTGTGCCAGCACGGATGTATTCCAGCTTGGTAAGCTTGGTGATGGATGGTGGCAAAGTGGCTATGGATGTGTCCCTGACATCCAGAGTTTCAAGCTGCCTCAGAGCAGCAAATGAACTTGGCAGATGGCAGATCTCTCTTCTTCCTCTTAGAGAGAGGAACTTGAGGCGAGGAAGCAACTTCAGCATCTGCTCCAGGTATTTATATGTCACACCTTTTGCATTCTCGAGATCAAGCACCCGGAGCACCCTCATAGTTTCACTGATGAAGAAGGGCTTCCACTCTCCAAATACAGTGAGGGAGCGCAATCTTGAGAAGTCAACACTACTGAACACGATCTTGTCTCTGTCCCAGCTTTCCTTTATGACCAGGTGCCGTCTTGTGCGCTGACTGGTCAATGTGCACCTGCCCTCCAGTTCGAAGACAAGTTCCTCATCCTTTCGCCTTGATATGATGTACTCACGGAAGAAGCCATTGACCTTGCACAAGACCATTCTTGTATCTGCAGTGGTGACTGAATGTGCTGTCTGCTGGATGATACTCAGATCAAGAAGCATGGAGAAGAATTTCTCCCCATTATCCTCAGCTGTCCTGTTGGACGTGTCCCTCGAGTAACCCTCTGCGATCCACCGCCTCACTAGACGCCTCCGGCGAATGCTTTGGCCTTGCGGAAAAATGGACAGGTAGAGGATACATGGCTTGAGGTAATATGGGCAAGTACGGAAGTAGGAATGCATCCAACCAAATAGTCCACGCAAGTTATCAAATTCTGGTTTAGTCTCCATATCATGCATAAATCTGTCACTCAGATTGACCGCGCTGTTCATCCAGCTGACTGACATGGGTGCCAAAAAGTCGGATACAGCAACTACTAGTTTGGGAAGTCCACCACACTTTGAAATAAGTTTTCCCAACTCCGGGTCTTCAGAGTCCCTTAAAGCAGACGAATCTGGAAATATGTCTACCTATATTATTGAAAAAGAGTTACATCAGTAGTATTAATTGTTCTTTCAATCACCAATTAGATTTAGTTTTAGCTAGTGCAGTTAGCTAGCAAATATAAAATACATTCATTGAAAAAATGGAAACAATTACATGTGCATGTGGATATGTTTGTTTTAACTTAAAATCTGTGGATTTCAGCTTCTTGTTGTTTGTTATAATCTGTGTAAGTTGTAATTTTTTTAAAAAATTAAATATTATGACAGATCTATATAGACTGTATGATTGTTAGTACTCTAATGTTTATAAAATCAATACTACTAAAGATGATTACTGAGTAAAAATTACTGAGATTTTCATGATACCATTTGGATAATGAGTTCTGTTAAGTATTCTAAAGTACATTTCGTGAAGACTTGGATAAGATGATTATGTGTCTTTAAGAAGTTGGAATTGAGAATATATAGAAAAAAAACAAGAGTTGGATAAAACTACTTTGATCAAAACCCCCATTTTTTCTGTATTGCAAAACATAGTTCAGCCTCCTAGAGTTCAGGGGAGGGGGTGGGGGGAGTACCAAGAGAAATCATACAATGATTTTTTTTCATGTTTTGTGATAGCTTTTGCACAATCAAGATGTAAGTATCTGTTAAAATTAGATTTAATAAGACAGAGAATAGGCAGGTATCTTGCGAGAGAGAAAGCACACCTCCTTTTTGAAGAGATCACGTGCTTCATCGTCTTCTAGACTTTTGACATTGTACACGGCCTCTTCTCGATTTACACAACAATGTGTGGCTATGCTTGCTTCTGTTGTAATCACAACGATAACGCTTCTAGGATGAGTAGATACCAAGGAATCTCGTATTAGATCCCACTCTTCTGTGGATTGCAAACAATCTATGACGACAAGGCAGTGATGCTTTGCCAGAATGTCACACCCATTTTTAAGGAACAAATGGAGTGCATACTCTTATGTGCGCCCAGAGATCAATCACACATAAGTTGACAAATATAAATAGTATCATCACAAATGTTTATTACATAACGAATAGAATCACAGAGTCTTCACATAAATAAGCGGAAACATAATATAAATATAGTGGTAGCTAGCTCCATAGCACAGGCACGTCAACTGGTTGACCACAAGTCTAGTAATCTTCAGGAAAGTAGTAGTAGTAGTCACTATTTGCACTTTCGGGATTCCATCCTGTGGTGGGGAATGCAAGGGTGAGCACAAAAGTACTCAACAAGTGTAACATGGGGTTCATGTAGCTCAAGTAGGCTAGACACTGGTTCAACTGCATGTAGCTTTTAGTTGATCATGTTTTAGGCAATTGAGTAGCTTCGAATAGGTAATATTCCCGAAATAAACATATGATCATGTAAAGAGAATAATGAATAGCAAAAACAAGTATATTAATAGTGATCTCTATTCCGTAAGGGTCCAAGGCCGCTCGTGTCCGTGAGCACGGCTGATATACCAGTTTTACACTCTGCAGAGGTTGTACACTTTCACTGTGAGTCGTGATCCCCAAAAGCCCGAGGTCATGACTCCCCATTGGACAATCAAGTTTCACTATGAAGTCTTTCCAAGGTTCGTCTAACAAGTTAGGGCCGCTAGGTTTCTGTGGCCTGCGAATGTAGAGCCCCCCTTCCATATGGCACAATGACACGCAGCCTATACTCATAGGGACAGGAGCCGCACTACACCCAACCCGGAACACACCCCTCTTGCGCCATAAAGGTAACCACTAACAAGCTAGAAAAGGTCCTCTTATATGACTAAAGCCAGAGCCATGTAGCCCTCACAGCTGTACTGTAAGTCCCGGATGTTCGCTTACAGATAAGTCCTTACGGAGAGGAATCTAGAGATAACTCTAGCCCTCTTGTTCCCTGTTGCTAAAAAGCATCTTTTAGAGTTATTGCATATATCATTAGTCAATTTACAAGATCATTGTTTATGTAAGCACTAGCCACTACCCAATGCCAATAACCATAGGATTCAAGGAACAAGATCAATACTACGGCATCCTTAACAAGGAGACACATGCAGCATGAATTAAGTGAATTAAAGTGAGTAGGTAACAAGGATGATCCCATGCTATACTTGCCTTGATCTAGCTGATCCTGTTGATCCGACTCGTAAAAGTACTCTTGATCACCAACGAACTGATCACCGTCTACTCTCGATTAACATGTCAACAACAATCATCCAGGGGCAATCATGCAAAGCAAACAAAGCTACAATTAGAATAGTACACCAACAGCAGTAAAATAAGATGAAAAGTTTTTAAAACAAATCTACATCGCTCTAGGATCACATAGACGCGAAGTTCACGCAAATCGGAGCTAAAACGGAGAAGTTATGATTTAAACAAGATTTACTTTATTAAAGTAATAGATTAAATCTAACCTCAAATTTAAAAAGTGTAAAACCTACTGTACAGCAGTACTAATAGATAGAATATGAAATTATGAACCTAACGCAACTTGAACGGATCAAATCGGAGTTAAAACGGAGATTTTACGACCTATTTAGACCTAGTGGCAATTCTGTAAATAGCTGAAAGCGTATTTTCAATTAAAACCGACGAAATTACGTTTTCTAATTACCAAAGCGTAAACCAGTGAATACGCCATGGACCGCGGGTTTAGAAGCAAGAAAACTCAAGGTCTCTTTTGCAAAAGTGACAGCCGAAAGAGTATCTTGAGTTGTAGGCCGTCGGATTAGATCTCAACGGCCAGGATTTGACCGGGAAAGAGAGAGAGAGAGAATCCGGCCACCAACAGTGACCGGCGGCGGCGGGACGGCCGGCGGCTCGCCGGCGTTGATCGATCCAGCGACCTAGTGCACGATTCTTCAATCCAAACATACCAGAAGCAAGAGAGGAGGCTCGCGGACTCACCTAGACCGGTTAGAGCGACGGAAATCGATCGAGGGCGTCCCGCGGCTGTCAATGGCGGACGGAGACCCTCTGTAAACGGTGGCAAGATGAAAACAGCGACCAAATTAGAAAAGAAGGGAAGAGAAGTATTCGGCTACTCCAAAATTGATCTCAAAACCCAACATTGGCTTACGGGAACCACGGAACCGAAGAACTCGTCAAATCAAACTAGGCGGCGTCGGCTTGGATGGCGGCAGCCGGGACTTGAATCGTGGGCGATGGCTTGCGGCTAAGATTCGATGGAGGGAGGCGGTGGAGACGGGCCGCTATTTATGAGAGGCTCACCGACGTGCGGAGCAAGCCAAGGGGGGGAAAGCGGGGCGGCATCGGACTCCTCCAAAGTGTCCGGCTCGAACACGAGCGGGAGGAAGGGGATGACCCGGAGCGGCCGACGTGCGGGCCCGGGACGTCAGCGAGACAAGCGAGAGGGGTGCGGCGGGCAGCTGCTGGCTGGGCCGGCCCGCCTTCGCGGCCCACGGCCAGGAGGGAAGGGGAGCGGCTGGGCCGAAAAGAGAAAGAAAAGAAGCTGATTTCGGCCCGAACTGAGAAAGAGAATATTCTTTTCCTTTTCTTTTTTTATAATACTTCAAATACATTTTCAAATGATTTTTGAAATCATTTTCTTCTTGAAATAAAAACCAATCACACAAATAAAAATATGCATCGGCATGTATGCACAAACACTTATTTACTCCCTATATTTGATTTTATTTAAACAAAAATTATTATTTTGCTAGGTTAAAATGCTCACAAAATTGCGTAAGTAATTCAAATTCCCTATTTAAAAATATTCAAAAGTTTAGGGTGTTACAATTCTACCCCCTTAAAAGAATCTCATCCCGAGATTCGGACGATGCTTACTCAAACAACTGTGGGTATGCTTTTCTTAAATCCTTCTCTCTTTCCCACGTAGCCTCTGCTTCCGAATACCGACTCCACTGAACTTTACACATCTTTATAACTCGGCTTCGGGTAACTCTTTCCGCTGTCTCCAAAATTTTCACAGGATACTCCTCATAAGTAAGATTTTCCTTAACAGTGAGTTCTTCCAACGGTATCTGTTCTTCCGGTACACGCAGACATTTCTTTAACTGTGACACATGAAACACATCATGCACCCCTGCTAAACTCTCAGGCAACTCCAACTGATATGCCACTTCACCACGCCTCTCTAAGATCTTAAAAGGACCGACATACCTTGGTGCTAACTTTCCTTTCCGATTAAACCTTTTCACACCTCTCATAGGCGACACCTTCAAATAAACATAATCTCCCACTTCAAAAGTCAACTCTCTTCGTCGAGTATCGGCATAACTTTTCTGCCGAGACTGAGCTGCTTTCAAGTTATTTCGAATCATTCTTACTTGTTTCTCAGCATTCTTAAGCACATCAGGACCAAATACTTGACTCTCTCCCGTCTGATTCCAAAACAATGGAGTTCTGCACTTCCTACCATACAAAGCTTCAAAGGGTGCCATCTGTAAACTTTTCTGATAATTGTTGTTATAGGAAAACTCTGCATACGGCAAACTCTTGTCCCAACTTGTACCATACTGCAAAGCACAAGCTCTTAACATATCCTCTAATATCTGATTAATCCTTTCTGTCTGCCCATCCGTCTGAGGATGATATGCTGTACTAAAATTCAGCTTAGTCCCTAATGACTCTTGTACTTTCTGCCAGTAATACGATGTAAACTGGGTACCTCGATCAGACACTATCTTCTTTGGAACTCCATGCAAACTTACTATTCTTTCCAAATACAACTCTGCCAACTTTGCACTGGAATACGTAGTTCTAACTGGTATAAAATGAGCGACTTTAGTCAAACGATCCACTATAACCCATATTGAGTCAAAACCCCTCTGAGTGCGTGGTAATCCTACTATGAAGTCCATACCAACTTCTTCCCACTTCCACTCGGGTATCTGCATCGGTTGCAACAATCCTGCAGGTCTTTGATGTTCAGCTTTAACCCTCTGACATGTGTCACATAGTGCAACATACTCTGCAACATCTCTTTTCAAACCATGCCACCAATACTTTTCTCATAAATCCATATACATCTTAGTACTTCCAGGATGAATAGAGTAAGCGGACTCATGAGCCTCCCGTAGGATTGCTCCTCTTATAGCTTTGTCCTCAGGCACACATAATCGTTTTCCAAACCATAGGGTTCCCTTGTCATCCAACCGGAATCCAGGTGCTTTACCTTTCGGTATATTCCCTACTATCTCCTTTATCTTGCCATCCGTCAACTGACCCTCGCGTATTTGTTGCTCTAACATAGGCTCTACTACTAATTCCACTGCATTAACAGCAATACCCAAGTTTAGATGCTCAATCTCAGCACATAACTCATTTGACATCGGCTTTACTTGTACCTCGTTAGCATAGCTCTTTCTACTAAGGGCATCAGCAACCACATTAGCTTTACCCGGATGATAGTGTACCTCCAGATCATAATCCTTAATCAACTCTAACCAACGACGTTGTCTCAAGTTCAGATCTGATTGAGTGAAAATGTACTTCAAACTCTTATGATCCGTGTAAATATCACTTTTATGTCCAATCAAATAATGCCTCCATATTTTCAAGGCATGCACAACGGCTGCTAACTCCAAATCATGGGTAGGATAATTTAACTCATGCTTCCTCAACTGTCGAGATGCATATGCTACTACTTTGCCTTCCTGCATAAGCACACAACCAAGACCCAAACGAGATGCATCACAATAAATAGAAAAACTCTTATTCAAATCTGGCAAAACTAACACCGGGGCTGTTGTCAATCGTTTCTTCAGCTCCTCAAAATTAACCTGACACTTATCAGACCACACAAATTTAGCATTCTTTTCCAACAGCGCCGTCATTGGCTTGGCAAGCTTAGAAAACCCTTCAATGAATCTTCTATAATATCCAGCCAATCCCAAGAAACTACGAATTTCTCCCACATCAGTTGGCGGTTTCCAATTCAACACATCTCTTACCTTACTAGGATCCACTGATATTCCACCATTAGAGACCACATGACCCAGAAAAGCAACTTCCTTTAACCAAAACTCGCATTTGCTACGCTTAGCATAGAGCTTATGCTCTCTGAGCTTCTGCAGGACCAACCTCAAATGTTCCACATGTTCTTCCTTAGTCTTGGAGTATACCAGAATATCATCGATGAACACTACTACAAACTTATCAAGATACTCCATAAATACCTTATTCATCAGGTATATAAAGTATGCAGGAGCATTAGTCAAACCAAAGGACATTACTGTATACTCATACAAACCATATCGGGTGGTGAATGCTGTCTTAGGTATATCCGTGGCACGAATCTTCAACTGATGATAGCCAGAGCGAAGGTCAATCTTGGAGAACACACAAGCACCTCTCAACTGATCAAACAAATCATCAATCCTGGGCAGTGGGTACTTATTCTTGATAGTTACCTCGTTGAGTGACCGATAATCAACACACATCCGTTGAGAACCATCCTTCTTATCAACAAAGATCACAGGAGCTCCCCATGGTGATGAGCTAGGACGGATAAAACCTTTCTCTTGCAATTCTTTTATTTGTTTCTTAAGTTCTTCTAATTCGTTAACCCCCATCCTATATGGACGCTTAGCTATAGGTGCAGTTCCAGGCAATAATTCAATAATAAACTCAATGTCGCGGTTGGGTGGCATACCTGGCAAGTCGTCGGGAACACATCCGGAAATTCATCCACAACTGGATCCTCTTGATTAGCATTATCATCAAGTCGATTTACTGTAGCTGTCTGAGGCTTCTGCACTACAATCTCCACACTAATGCGATCACCCTTCGGTGTTGTCAGGGCTACTGCCTTTTCCTTACACTGAATCACTGCCTGATTTTGCTTCATCCAGTCTAATCCCAGTATAAGATCAATCCCAGCTGTTCTCAACACTATAGGACTCACTTTGAACTCTACCCCCCTTAAATTTAAACTAATAGGGAGGCATTGATAGGAAGCTTGCATACTACCCCCAGGCGAGTTAACTAGTATAGGGTTTTTCATGGCACACAAAGGAATGCTATTTGTCTTAACAAATATTTGGGATATGAATGAATGCGAAGCTCCAGAATCAAAAAGAACAGTGGCAGGGATGGAGTGGACATCGAACGTACCGAGCATAACTTCAGGTTCCGACATTGCAGTCTCCTCCGACAAGTGAGTCACCTTCCCGTAGTATGGTGGCTTCTGATTACTATTCTGCTTCTGAGGAGTTTGCTGGTTAGCCTTCTCAGGACAGTTATAAGACAAGTGACCCTCCTTTCCACAACGGAAACACTTGGTTGGAGTATTAGGAGCACTAGTCTTCATTGGAGTGTTGTTAGGGGTACTCTGTCGCTGATTCTGGTTCCCATTCTGCTGTTGAGAGCGTTGATTGCCATTCTGCGACTGATAAGGAGGACGTTGCAGAAACTGATTACGTGGAGGAAGTTGACCACGATTCCATTGGTTGGGCGGATACCTCTGCTGAAAACCTTGTTGATAACCAGTACGTTGGCGAGTGTTATTTCCAGATATCTGTCCCTGAAGTCTCTTTCTTTTAGCATCCATCTCCTTGCGCTTATTATCCACCACAATAGCGCGATTCACTAGGGTTTGATAATCTGGGTAAGCATTAGACATTAGCTGCAGTTGAAGACCATCATGCAGACCCTTCAGGAAAAGTCGCTGCTTATCAGCATCATTAGCCACCTCATTTGGCGCATAACGTGACAACTGAGCAAACTTGTCTCTATACTCTGCCACAGGCATAGATCCCTGTGTCAAATTGCGAAATTCTTCTGCCTTCAATGCTATCACCCCCTCTGGTATATGGTAGGACCTAAAACTCTCGGTAAACTCCTGCCAAGTAATAGCGGGAGCGTTGGCAGGACGGCCATACTGATATGAATCCCACCAATCTTGAGCTGCTCCTTGAAGTTGTCCCGAAGCAAACAACACCTTCTGCTGATCATTACACTGAGCAATGTTGAGCTGCTTCTCTACTGCACGAAGCCAATCATCAGCTTCCAATGGATCTGAGGCATGTGTAAACACTGGGGGATGACCCTTCAAAAACTCTCCACGCTTATCTCGCGCAGGTGCTCCTCCAACTGGCTGATTTTGCTGATTGTTCACCAGAGCTTCCATTAGCTGTGTCTGTATGGCCAAAAGCTCATGAATAGTAGGTGTTGGTCCAATTCCACGACCACGGCCTCGACCTCGTCCTCTTCCAGACATCTGTTATCCAATATAGTATCAAATCTTAGAGATTACCACATAATAGACAATTCTAGAGATAGAGGTTAGAATCTGAAAATTTTCTGGACACATCCCAATTTCAGCTGTTCGGTAAAACAAACCTATCTCGAGTTACAGATATCCAGTAGAGGTGTTCTTTACATGGTTGGAAAGCTTATGAAATTATCTAGAACTTTTATTTAACTCATACTTCCAGATTCTGTCACGAAGTTACCCAAAAACAGGACACAACAGTAACTGTTTCTGACCTCCAGACTGCACAGTAACTTCATCTTGTAACGATTATAACTCATGATCCAGAATAGATAAAAAGTTGATTCCAGAGGCATTGGAAAGGTACGTGGGTCTAGATTCTCTCATAAAAATTTCAGAATTTTTCGCTGATCAGTTAATTTTAAGCATAAAAGGAAAGACAGATCGCTCCAGAAAAGACAGAACAGGGAGAAAAGTTAACCCAACTAAATTATTTATTTATCACACTAAAACTTAATATTGTATAACTTGGAACCTTTGTAGACAGGCCCACAAAGCTCCAGCACTCATTACATGGAAAATCCAACTCACACATAAGCACAATAATAACTCAACTAACCACACAAAGTTCACACGACACCACAAACTCAACTTAACTTGACACTACTCGAACTATCGTATTATTACATAAATGGTATTCCAACTCCTAAGTACGGGCTTGGTGTTCATGATGATCATAGATCGGTTCCATGCCTTGGTCAATCCTTAAGCCATCTATCACTTCTTGATACCTCTTGACGTCTTTTCCCAAAGCTTTAACCAGGGCTACCAACCGACGATTTGTCACCATCATGTCATGACCAAAGTCCACCATGACCCGAGGAACTAAATCTAAATTCCCAGGGTCAGTCATTACCCATCCATACTCCGGATCTCCACGAGGGAAATAGCAATATGGATCATCTTGCATAATCTCATAGCGAAGGTGACGAAGTCCCAAACATGCTTCAAAGGCTGCATCTTCTATACCATCTTCTATAGTGGCACGGCGTCCACTATGGGAAAAACACCGATCTAGCAAAAAGGTGCCCAACTCATTGTTCTTAACGAAAATGCGCACACTGCACTTCCAATAAGTAGTTTCCAGAGGGTGTTTATGCTCCCAGCAGACATACTCAATTGCAGGATCCCAATCCGTGAAGTAGGCATTAAGTATGTCACTCAGTCGGTGGTGTGACGGGGTGTCATGGCTTGATTTGTGATGGATCCTTGTAATCCAGCCCATAGGAAGGGATGGCACTCCAATTTCAGCAGAAGCATCTGGTGAAGGCGAAGGGGGCTGTCCTCCGTTGTTAGTAAGCTCAACCTCTTCATCGTCACTCAAATAGATAACTTCCTCCTTAGGTTCAATTTCCTCCTGTGGCAAAGCTGGTTCTGGCGCCTGTTCTGGTGTTGATGGTGGGGTTGGTGTAGTGTCTTCTAATTCCTCCTGAAGCTCTTCGGGTTCCTCATGAAGCTCTTCGGGTTCCTCCTGAAGCTCTTCTGGTTTCACCAAGGAACGGGGTGGATAGTATCCTCCAGTGGTGATGCGGGCAGTCTTGCGGGCACGAGGCATCTACAGATTTTAGTCCAAGGATGAGTTGAAATTAGAGACAATATTTTCATAATAGAATGAGGCGAAAGAAGCATAATAATTTAGCAATTATCAAGAGTAAAGTAATAAGCATGAAACAAGTGAAGAAAAGAGAACTAAAACGACCATTACTAACTAGGCTTGCGTCCTACAGTCAACATAGCTCTGATACCAATCTGTCACACCCATTTTTAAGGAACAAATGGAGTGCATACTCTTATGTGCGCCCAGAGATCAATCACACATAAGTTGACAAATATAAATAGTATCATCACAAATGTTTATTACATAACGAATAGAATCACAGAGTTTTCACATAAATAAGCGGAAACATAATATAAATATAGTGGTAGCTAGCTCCATAGCACAGGCACGTCAACTGGTTGACCACAAGTCTAGTAATCTTCAGGAAAGTAGTAGTAGTAGTCACTATTTGCACTTTCGGGATTCCATCCTGTGGTGGGGAATGCAAGGGTGAGCACAAAAGTACTCAACAAGTGTAACATGGGGTTCATGTAGCTCAAGTAGGCTAGACACTGGTTCAACTGCATGTAGCTTTTAGTTGATCATGTTTTAGGCAATTGAGTAGCTTCGAATAGGTAATATTCCCGAAATAAACATATGATCATGTAAAGAGAATAATGAATAGCAAAAACAAGTATATTAATAGTGATCTCTATTCCGTAAGGGTCCAAGGCCGCTCGTGTCCGTGAGCACGGCTGATATACCAGTTTTACACTCTGCAGAGGTTGTACACTTTCACTGTGAGTCGTGATCCCCAAAAGCCCGAGGTCATGACTCCCCATTGGACAATCAAGTTTCACTATGAAGTCTTTCCAAGGTTCGTCTAACAAGTTAGGGCCGCTAGGTTTCTGTGGCCTGCGAATGTAGAGCCCCCCTTCCATATGGCACAATGACACGCAGCCTATACTCATAGGGACAGGAGCCGCACTACACCCAACCCGGAACACACCCCTCTTGCGCCATAAAGGTAACCACTAACAAGCTAGAAAAGGTCCTCTTATATGACTAAAGCCAGAGCCATGTAGCCCTCACAGCTGTACTGTAAGTCCCGGATGTTCGCTTACAGATAAGTCCTTACGGAGAGGAATCTAGAGATAACTCTAGCCCTCTTGTTCCCTGTTGCTAAAAAGCATCTTTTAGAGTTATTGCATATATCATTAGTCAATTTACAAGATCATTGTTTATGTAAGCACTAGCCACTACCCAATGCCAATAACCATAGGATTCAAGGAACAAGATCAATACTACGGCATCCTTAACAAGGAGACACATGCAGCATGAATTAAGTGAATTAAAGTGAGTAGGTAACAAGGATGATCCCATGCTATACTTGTCTTGATCTAGCTGATCCTGTTGATCCGACTCGTAAAAGTACTCTTGATCACCAACGAACTGATCACCGTCTACTCTCGATTAACATGTCAACAACAATCATCCAGGGGCAATCATGCAAAGCAAACAAAGCTACAATTAGAACAGTACACCAACAGCAGTAAAATAAGATGAAAAGTTTTTAAAACAAATCTACATCGCTCTAGGATCACACAGACGCGAAGTTCACGCAAATCGGAGCTAAAACGGAGAAGTTATGATTTAAACAAGATTTACTTTATTAAAGTAATAGATTAAATCTAACCTCAAACTTAAAAAGTGTAAAACCTACTGTACAGCAGTACTAATAGATAGAATATGAAATTATGAACCTAACGCAACTTGAACGGATCAAATCGGAGTTAAAACGGAGATTTTACGACCTATTTAGACCTAGTGGCAATTCTGTAAATAGCTGAAAGCGTATTTTCAATTAAAACCGACGAAATTACGTTTTCTAATTACCAAAGCGTAAACCCGTGAATACGCCATGGACCGCGGGTTTAGAAGCAAGAAAACTCAAGGTCTCTTTTGCAAAAGTGACAGCCGAAAGAGTATCTTGAGTTGTAGGCCGTCGGATTAGATCTCAACGGCCAGGATTTGACCGGGAAAGACAGAGAGAGAATCCGGCCACCAACAGTGACCGGCGGCGGCGGGACGGCCGGCGGCTCGCCGGCGTTGATCGATCCAGCGACCTAGTGCACGATTCTTCAATCCAAACATACCAGAAGCAAGAGAGGAGGCTCGCGGACTCACCTAGACCGGTTAGAGCGACGGAAATCGACCGAGGGCGTCCCGCGGCTGTCAATGGCGGACGGAGACCCTCTGTAAACGGTGGCAAGATGAAAACAGCGACCAAATTAGAAAAGAAGGGAAGAGAAGTATTCGGCTACTCCAAAATTGATCTCAAAACCCAACATTGGCTTACGGGAACCACGGAACCGAAGAACTCGTCAAATCAAACTAGGCGGCGTCGGCTTGGATGGCGGCAGCCGGGACTTGAATCGTGGGCGATGGCTTGCGGCTAAGATTCGATGGAGGGAGGCGGTGGAGACGGGCCGCTATTTATGAGAGGCTCACCGACGTGCGGAGCAAGCCAAGGGGGGGAAAGCGGGGCGGCATCGGACTCCTCCAAAGTGTCCGGCTCGAACACGAGCGGGAGGAAGGGGACGACCCGGAGCGGCCGACGTGCGGGCCCGGGACGTCAGCGAGACAAGCGAGAGGGGTGCGGCGGGCAGCTGCTGGCTGGGCCGGCCCGCCTTCGCGGCCCACGGCCAGGAGGGAAGGGGAGCGGCTGGGCCGAAAAGAGAAAGAAAAGAAGCTGATTTCGGCCCGAACTGAGAAAGAGAATATTCTTTTCCTTTTCTTTTTTTATAATACTTCAAATACATTTTCAAATGATTTTTGAAATCATTTTCTTCTTGAAATAAAAACCAATCACACAAATAAAAATATGCATCGGCATGTATGCACAAACACTTATTTACTCCCTATATTTGATTTTATTTAAACAAAAATTATTATTTTGCTAGGTTAAAATGCTCACAAAATTGCGTAAGTAATTCAAATTCCCTATTTAAAAATATTCAAAAGTTTAGGGTGTTACACAGAAGCTCACGACACTCTTGAATGGGATTGCTGATTCCATTTTGCTGAGAAGAATCTGATTGAAGTTCTGAAAGTAAGCTCCAAGCGAAGGTTGCTAAATTGAACGGATGGGATACATCCACCCAACCATACATGGTAAACATTTTGTTCCCTCTGTTGTCACGCATTATGGTGTAGTATAAGTTCCTGACAAGAGCTGATTTCCCAACACCAGCTATCCCCCACACAGATACCACTGCAAAACCCTTGACACGCGCCCTGGCTATATAGCCACGAAGATCATCCATCTGTGACTTGCGTACACCAACTAAGGGGAATCGGTCCATCCACATATCAGCATTGTTTTTTGAGGTGGGGACGCTGGTATACAAGGCGTAGCCACCCTTATGTCTGACTTCATTCATTGATGATGATGCCTCATTATGGTTGGGGATCACCATAGTGGTTTGCTTGTTTTTATCTCGGTGGTTGCCTTGTGAACCCTGCAAATACACAAAAATGAAGAAAAATATGTCGTTAGCGCTTGAAAGCTTTCACTGATGAGCAACATAAGTAATTTGTTACTTAAGAACTACTAGTAGAACATTTTTAATCAAAGTACTTCCATATGGATTGGATAGTTATTTTAGTTCTTTTTGGAACTTGGAAGCAAAAGATTAGAATATATAATCAACGAAAAGGAAACCATAGATGTCGAAAACAACAAGAGAACAGGGATACTAAAGCCTTCTTTTTTTTTGTTGAAAATTACTCTGTATATTGTAACTCAGCAGGGATTACCTCCTGGAAGAAGACACATACGGAGTGTTCAGCAGAGTTCTGTTTAAGCTCGAACATTTGCCATGGATCTCCCACACACAGCCTCGCCACTTCAGATTGCTGCGTAGAAATGATGATCCAACTGCCATTTTTCCCGTCAGGCAGGTAAGCTCTGACGGTGTCCCAATCTACCATGCTGGAGATGTTTTCCAAGACAATCAGGTACCTCTCCTCTTTCATTATCTTCATGAAGTCATGCACAAGTTCCCCTTCAGAGGCCGCCTCCAATCTCTGGAGGATATTAACATATTCGTCGGTCTCATTTTGTATGCAAGGCTTGGTGTGGAACTGAATCAGTAAACTCCGCTGGAACTCATGGGGACTGAAAGGATGCGTCAGCTTTGCCCAGCCACGGCATCCGAAGCTTGCACATATTTCTTGTTCCCCATAGGCCTCCCTGATGAGGAGTGTGGTATCAGCAGCATTGCCACCTGCTGCCCACACTGAGATCACTCCAAGATCTCCACCAGGTTTCTTGGTGATCAGCAGCTTGGTCAGATCTCCTAATCCCCGCTGCATCTTAGTGGCATCTCTTGCTTTGTTCAGCATGGCAAACGTTGTGGCACCGACAGAAGCAACACCAGGCACCAACTGTTGCTGCGTGACGGGCTTGGAACCTGAATCACTGATGAGGTTGTAGCGCATGTTGCGATGGCTCACCTCCTCAACCCTGCCTTTCAGAAGCTTTATCTTGGGATGCAGCGGCAATACCAGGTCCTCACCACGCTGTTGCTGGCGCGTTCCTCATCTGCGACGTTGAGGAAGGATTGCATCATTTGGAACTCACCGGTGATGAACGCCAGGTCGTTCTGCGTGCTCTGCCGCAGCGCTGCCTCCTCCTCAATCGCCGCCAGGGCTTTGGTCACAGCCCCCTCCACCACCGACTTGGCCAAGCTCACTGCAAGATCCGCCATTGCTTCTCCCCTGCCTGTCTCTCCTAGATACTCCAGTGTGTTTGTCTCTGTGGTTGCAGCTAGTGAGTGGTGATGCTAATTCTCGGAGGAATTGTGGAACCTCCACGCACCTAGAGATAGGAACAGATGGGGGATATCACTATATCAGCTAGGCACGGACATAGTCAACTGGGAGATTGGGACATTGCAAAGCAAGTCTTGCCTGGCCAGATCCGTGAGCTGAGTTGGTTCTCTGATATGTGTACTTAGCCGTTGACTAGCAAAGCACAGTCGCCCCCCTTGAGCCCTTCAACTTTCAGCTTCATACTCTAGCAGAACTAGTTATTGGGTAGTGTGGGAATTCCAACATATGTGCAGTGGTGTTTCTACAACTATGCCATACCTTAATGATGTAGATCTGTAACTTGTCTGCAAAAGAGAATATTTCTTTTCAAGTGAGACAGATTGATCGATATGTGTAATGTGTTACGTGTGCTTTATGGAAAAGAACATTTTTCAAAATTAAAAGAACGCCACTTGTCAATTGTCACTCTACTGGTTCTAAAGATTTATGTTATTTAAGTTTTGTCTTAAATAAAGATATTCTAATTTGACCAAAGCCTATGAAAAAATAGTTGGTATAAACAGTCTTATCATTTGTATGTTATTAAAAATGATGATTTTTGTATGCAGGCTGCACTCTTATTGCTACTATGGTATTGAAGTAGCTATACGGTTAGGACCAAGGCTTCTAAAACACACCCAAAGATGTAAGAAAAAGATTTGCTCATCAACCGTAGATACATACAGCTGGAACACGATTTATTCTTCTAAAACCATTCTAAAGCAAGCAAGCTTCTTTTCTTTTAGATTCAGATCACAAGCTGAAAACGGGGACTGAACTGAATGTACATAAACAGCCTAAATCACAGGCGCAAGCAACACTGAATTCAAATAACCGAACGCTTAAGAGCTGTAACCTGGAGAAGAACGGTTGAAGGATACTAGCTGAAGGGAACAGCACTTGAAGGAGCACTAACCGAAGGAGGCTGAGGTTCTGAGATGGATCATGGATGCATCCATTATTGCTGCAATGTAGGAGTATAAAGAAAGTGTTGACACTCAAAAATGTCCATTTTGTAAAGTTGTCAAAATATGAAACGGACTTCACCATTGTGTTCCTCTCATCGAGACGGTCAAAAAGCATATATGGAACGTCTAATTCAGAGTCCGGATGAAGGAGTTATGCCCCTGAAAAGATGCTCGGTTGTCGGGACTGCTGACCCGAGTCGGGACTTCTGACCTATGTCTGGACTTCTGACATATGTCGGGACTTCCGACGGCTGGGACTGCTGACCCGAGTCGGGACTTCCGACCCATGTCGGGACTTCCGACAGTCGGGACTGCTGACCCGAGTCGGGACTTCCGGCAGACCTAATAAAAAGGGCTGTTCGGATCTGACCTTCTAGATTCCGATCCGAACTGTTCTAAACTCGTGAGAAACTTGGAAAATAAGACTTGGAGAGGTTTCCTACTGGGATAAGACCACCCCCCTCTATATATATAAGAGGATCATGGCCGATTGAGTTCACATCTATCCAATCGACATACAAACCAATCAATCTATTCCTTTTACCCCTTTTCTCTTCTTCTTCAACCTCCATGTTGTTCATCCCTTGATCCACGATCAAGGATGGCGCCCTAGGTTCGCCGGCCGACCTAGGGCAACCCGGCGACGTCCTTGCCCTGACGGGGTCCCTCCCGGGCGAGAGCTTCGACGGTTCCTTTGCTAGTTTGCCTGAAAACTAGTCGGTTCTTCGTCACGCAAGCATGTTGGTTATCCTTTGGTGGTTTGCTTGTAAACCTCTCCGTGCTTCACCACATAAGAGTGATATCCTCGCTACGTTCTTCGGTCCGTGACGGCCCGGACGTCCAATGTCCTTTCTAGTGTGTGATTCGGACCACATCCGACGTCAACAGAAAGCAGTGAGCAGCAGGTACCAACCGTGTACAAAGACAAGTTGACTTGACCGAAGCCTCAGATGCCCGACGAATCAGTCAATGAGTGTATATCGTCACGCGCTTTTGTGATGCAGGGTTGGTAGCACGTACCATGAATCTTCCCACGGCACATATATCTAAAATCCCTCCAAGATATCCATAAACTGACCTGTATTGAGACTAATGATAGATATCCGATATTATCTGTATTTGTGAAGATACAGTACAAGGTGAAATTATACAGCATTTACATATCCCTATGACTAACGACTAATAATCATATTAGTTTTAATATTACTGAGATGTACCTACTGAAACTATTTACAACTAGCGGCTTATGAAATAATTTTAAGATAAATAATGACATATAAGATTGACCTAATTAGCTTTTAATATAATTAATGACATTAAGTTTAATATGGATTATTCTAATTCAAATTATATGACCAATATTATATAGCATAGTTGTCAGAGAGCGGACATTCCACTTTTAGAAGTTGAAACTATTCAAATTTGTGTCTATGATTAATTAATTTATTTTTTAAAGTATTTAAAGTTATCTCTATGATAACAATTGAATGGTTTATGACTATTTAATTTTTAGATATAAATAATGTGATTTATTGATGTATATCCCTGTTGTATTTCTAATGACTAGTGATGTACTCATAATCAATATGACTATTGAGCATAATTTATAACTTATATAGTTAACAAGAGTAATAATGTACTTTATTATATGAATGGAGTATAGCATACTCATATTTTCATCTCTCGCTATATTTTTTCCTAAAATTACAAAGGATGGATACTTATAGGTAACAAAATTGAACATATATCTGTCTACGAATTTGAATCCAAACTCATCGATTCATTTCTAGGGATATTGTGGGATCCTCATCTGATAAGGATACTAGTAACATCTATATTCAATTCCATGTGAAATCTATTCATTTCCCCCTAAAATCACATGAGCTCTTTACCAAGCTTCTCTAGGGCCATATGGATATTTTCATTTGTCTTATGCTGTAAGGGCATATGCAATTATTTTATACCTGAAACTTTTTTTTTGCAAATTTTATCTATTTTCACCCCAAACTTAAAGCTTCTAGGGCTAGGCCAGCTTACATATTTATATCCTGTTTGGACATATGTAATGATTTTAGAAAAGAAATATCATTACTAGGTAACTCGAAACACGCACCATAAGGAAGCTGGCAAAATTGGTCTCAGTATTTAAAATTAACAATTTAAGAATCAAATTTTCTTTGTTGATATTTTTAACAAATTTGATGATAAAATTTCAAAGCTAGCAAAATTTATTCAGGATTTTGGAGCAATATTTATTTTTCAATGAATTTTGCAAGATGGTGAACTCAAGTGTGCCCATTGTGCCCTGACAAATTCCATCTTCATCACTATCCCACAATTATTTATGTGCACTTTAACATTGTGCTTAAAAGCTTTGTGATCGATGAGGTGGAAACTTTAAAAAACATTGTCTTTGAAGTGGTTTACACATCAATAACAAAAAAAAAGAAAATTTAAAAACAGAGGGAAAATGGTCAGTAACCGAAGGTAGGAGGTTGGGAATTATTAACGTAAAACACTGAATAAGGCTTTGCTAATGATGTACTTTTAATTTTTTAACAAATAAAATGTGCCATGGGTTTATCTTTGTTCTTCACCAAAAGCATATAAATCTTTGACCGGGTATTCTGTAATTCATCATGCCTATAATTGGATTTAAAACCATATTGCCAACATGAACACAAAGTTTCCTTCTTGCTGAAGTTAAGACGTAGAACAAGAGAATTTATGAGAAGAAAAAAATATGTGCCCTCATCATTTGTTTTTGTATTAAGTGGACAGAACCGCTGAGAAACTCTGCCCCATTTGTGTGCACATGATGATTTGTCACAAGGATTCTGGCACTTTTGAATCTTTTTATTTGAGTAACATTCTTTGAGCAAATCGTCATTCTAGTTTGTTGGAGTACTCATGAACCTTACAAATCGACCTAACCATTAGAGGAATTCATCCAAAACTGGACCATGGCTAGTTGCCTTTCAAGAGAGAATTTGCTCTGGTTTTACCGAGATAAAAGGAAGCATTTCCCACTCATTGAGCAATGGATAGCAATTCTTTGCAGTATACCTCATTTTCTTTATTTATGTCTTTGTTTCTTGATTGTAATACCTTTTAAAGTCCGAGAAGATAGCAAGCACTAAACTTCCTTGGACAGATAAAAGAAGAGTGATAAAAGATCTAATGTTCGCCAGCGTCTGTCACTACTAGACTATCGATTTTTGACTCATGCATTTTACTTTACAGCAGAGGCGGTGCAAATGCCGCACCTTCTACTGACATTTATACCATAGATCTCTCGGCCACCACACAAGACACAACCCTAATAACCCACCCAGCTGCCACTAGTCTTTCTCTCTCCGCTTGCTTCTGCATTGCAAGCGCCCACACAACTCTCCTCTCCCTTTCGCATCCCAATCCTCAAGCATCGTTGTTCTCGCACAAATCCGGTGCCAAAGTCCCGTCCCACACCTGACTTGTTATCCCCTCGACACCCGTGCCCATGACCTCTCTCCTTCCATATGTCTCCTAGCCATCCCGGTCAACCAAAGGTGATGCATCGAGGAGCTTGACGGACAACCCTATCACCTTCCCAGCTTGTAGCTCAACAACCCTGACACCAAAGGGGGAGAATTTATGGCACCAAAAGCAAGCCCAGCTCATAATAAATACCAAAATCACCAATTTAATTGTGGTATTTTGTGGGGGAGAACTTGAAAAAGAGGGAGAATCAGTCCTAGAAAGCACTACAAGAAATCTTAGGATCTATGACAACCTATTATCATCATAAATTCTTGTATTTTTGTCATAGCAGTTGTACTTATGACTACTGCATGACGAAGAACCATCAATCATAGATCATGTGTGGTAAACCTTGTTTAACGACGACAGCACAATTTTTCATCATAAATTTTATGACAACCCGTTTACAAAGTCGTCACTAAATGTCTTATGGCCTGGCTAGGCCCATGTACTAAGCAGGATATTACTGTGCCAAATACAATCGTGGGCCTAATTTATTATATGCTAAGCCCATTTACAGAAATAAAATTGACACCAACTTTTAGGCAAAAATCTATTTTGCAGCTTATATATTTAATGGGCCAGAAACAGTCAAGCCCAACAACAAATAGGCTGTATATTTAGTTACGAAAATGTACCTCATATAATTTTTCAGCCCATACAATTTTTTCAGATTGACACCAACTTTTAGGCAAAAATCTGTTTTGCAGCTTATATATTTAATGGGCTAGAAACAGTCGAGCCCAACAACAAATAGGCTGTATATTTAGTTACGAAAATGTACCTGATATAATTTTTCGGCCCATACAATTTTTTCAGCCCCCAACTGGTAGCATAAAGACATGCACCGGAAAGCGAACCGATCCTAGATCCGTTGGTTGGGTTCCTTGTAGTGAAACCTGCTCACCCGGGTTCAAGTCATCGACTTGGTACGGATACTCGTATTTTTCTGGATTTATTCTAGGAATTAACAGTGCTATGCTTTCAGTGGTAGGTGACGTCCCCATCGACAGCGAGACGCCTGTGGTGACTTCGTGATTTTCAAGATTTGTCGGCTCAGTCATTCGGAAGTGCTCATAGAGGTAGGGTTTATGTACGTGTGTTTATAGGGGTGAGTGTGCGTACGTATGTGGGCGTACGTCTGCGTTGTACGGTGTAATTCTCAGAAAAAAAAAAGACATGCACCGGAGAAAGTGTTGAGCGAGCACTATTTTTGCACAAGGTTATTTGAGGGACTAGAAAACTCCGTTGGTTCCTATGGACAAGCACCAGAGAATAGGCTGCGGCCAGAGCAGTTCTCCAGAAGCATTTGGAGACAACTGGAAACCTCCAATGATAGCAATGGAGAAGCACGGGAGGAAGAATGCTCCAATGGTCGGCAACTGATATAGACAACGGCTTGTTCATGTAGCAGCACCAAAACTCCATTGGTAGGCACCAGAATTTCCGGAGAGGTTGCAGAAAGTGCAAAACAGCACCGACGGCTAGTTTTGGTGTGTGAGGCTATGAATACTCCCTTGCCTGGCAATTTGATTAGTGTTGGAGCTCAAGGAAGTGTAGCGTGAGTTGAGGCTCATCTCTAGTTTCTTTAGCCACCAAAGTGCTTAAAGAATACTACTTAGGTGATTAATATAGTTGCTTTGTGAAGTGCACAACCTAATTAGACCATCGCTTTAGCGTTTGCACTAGGCTTAGGTCTTGTGTTTAGTGAGATTTGTATACAAGTCTCCTACGCTCTCTTCTATTCGAACCTGTAGACTCTTCGGGTGGGCTTTAGACTCTTGGGGTGGGCTTCATCGATCTCTTGGGCCTCTCTTCTCCTTCTAGGCCTTTCTTGCTCCAGGTCTGCTCTTGTAACGTTCCTGCCTTGCCTCTTCTGCGCCTTATATATGGCCATGCAGCCCGAGCCCGTTGGCATGGCCCGAGGCCCGATGTTTTGGCCCGGCCCGGAGGCCAACAGGCCCGGGCAAGCACGGCCCGATGGAGCAGGCCGTGCCTGGGCCGCACCCCAGGCACGCGGCCCGGCACGAGCACGGCCCGCTCCAATGGAAGGCACGACGGCGGCCCGGTGCCCCAAGCCCCCAACGGCTCCCTCGCTTCCTCCATTCCATGTGGCCCAGCCACCGAGCCCACCTATCCCACACCCCCCTTCATATATAATGCCGTGACGCGGCTGTGGCCCCCCCAACCCTAACCCTAAATGATGTGGCGCTCTCGATGACTCGCTCTCGCTCTCGCTATCGATCTCGACCGACCGCCGCTCGCCATTGACCATTGCCCGTCGTCCCTGGCTCCGGTGACATCACCGTCGTTCCTCCACCTCGCCTTGAGTTCGCTAACCCTGTCTCCTCCCTCCCTCCTTTCCCTTCCTCTCCTCTCGGCTCTCGCTCTTGGTGAACCATGTGAGTTCGTGTTACTGTCAGTCCCTCCCTCCGCCGCTCGCCGTCGATTCTAATCGGTGTCTGTCTGTCTCCTCTGGTTGGTTGGCCCCTTCCTCTCCGGCACCGGGCTCCGGTAGCGCAGGTAAGGACTGTAACCCTAACCCTAGATCTGTGCTCTATCTCTCTCTGTCTCTCACTGTCCTTTCTCTTCTGCGCAGGTCAGTGCCTGATGCCGCGTCTTCCTCCTCTGGAGTAGACATGGCACGACGCCCGCGTCCACCGTTGAGGAACGGTGCTGGAGCTGGAGGTCAGGGTCGGCCGTCCGGCCCGTCTGCGGTCATGCCAGGGGTGGATGAGTATCCCCTCCACGGCGAGGACCGCGAGGACGATGAGCTGGAAATCGAGGACGACGACGACCTTTGTGATTTGGTCATGTTCATCAGCTCATGTTATCTGTTGTAGTGTTGTGTCTTGGTGATTTGGTCATATACTCATATGCTCATATTTGTGACTTGACTCTCGAGGTGAATGATGAAGTGTATGATGAAAATGATGAAGTGTTTCTACGTTTGAGGTGAAAATGTGAAATTGGTGAAGTGTTTTAAGGGTTTAGGGCTTTGGGCCGGCACGGCCCGTAAAATCTGTCGTGCCCAGCGGGCCGGCACGGCACAAAAAACGGCCCACAGGGCCGTGTCTGGGCCGAAGGCCAAGCACGAAGCCCGCAGTGGCACAGCCCGTGAGGCACGACCCCCACCGGGCCGGCACGACCCGACATCGTGCCGTGCCATGCCGGGCCGGCCCGTTGGCCATATATACTGCGCCCCTTTGCCATCAGCTTTAGAAACACCTGCTGTCAGGTTCCTGACAGATAGTTATTGTTTTTTGTTTTGAATTCGAACATGGATATTGTTACATGTGTCAAAAATACAGATCAAATAGATAGTCTGGTACTAATAAATACTACGTATATTCGTATCAAATATCCAACTTTGGGTTTCTGTATTCGGATTTGGTTATGAAAACTGAATATCTACATTCGGATATAGACGGCTCTGCTAGAAGGGGCATTAGTATTCTGTGGTTACAGATAAATCCAAACCCTTTGAACCGACGGACGTGAAGAAAATATATTCATGCCACATCTCATCCCTATGTCACACCCGGTTTTAAGGACAAAACTAGACATACACCATATGTGAAATAAAGAAGTCAAATCTCACATATAGCCGCAGATAAGTGTAATATCAAGAGACAAATGCTTAATAAACATAATGCAATAGTATAAGATATAACCTTAGAGAGCAACACAGCGGAAAGACAACTCCGAACATCGGGTGTAGACTTCACTCCAGGAACAAACTGACTGGTTGATCACAGGCCTAAAAACTCCAGACACTATCCTAAGGTGTGGGAAATAGCAAGAGTGAGTCCATGTCGAACTCAATAAGTATAACACAGGGTTCATGAGGCTCAAAAGATTTGACACGGGTTACTGCAATAGCTTTTAGTGAGTCATCTTTTAGCAATTGAGTAGCAACAAGTTTAACCTAAGCCAAATAACCTCATGATCATGTAAACGAGAATAATGTATAGCAAGAAACAATAATCATTAGTGAGCATCAATATCATCAGTATTATCATTATCATCAGTGTCATCATTTATTCTGTAAGGGTCCAAGACCACTCGTGACCGTGAGCACGGATGTTATAACAATTTTACACTCTGCAGAGATTATACACTTTCACTGTGAGTCGTGATTTACCCTTTTGCCCGAGGTAGCTAATCTCTTGACCCACTTCCAAGGAAGATCGACAGGGTTCACTATGAAGTCTTTCAAAGGTTCGTCTAACAAGTTAGGCCCATTAGATTCACTCGGCAAACAGATGTAGAGCCCCCATTCCATATGGCACAATGACACGCAGCCTATACACATAAGGACAGAGGCCGCACTATACCCGATTCGTCAAGCCATTCTTACACCATAAATGTTACCACTAACAAGCTAGAAAATGTCCTCATACTTGACTAAAGCCAGAGCTATATAGCCCTCACAGTTGTACTGTCAATCCCGGATGTTCGCTTACAGATGAGTCCTTAGGGAGAGCAACTAAAGCACCATATAAACAACCCAATATGCTCTAGCCCTCTTGAGCCATATTGCTATAAAGCATCTTTTAAACGTTTATTGCATATACCATTAGTCAAGTTACAGATCATGGTTATTTATCTTGAGCACTAGCATAAATACTACCCAAAACAATATCCCATGGGTGTCAAGGTACAAGGTACTAAAGCTAGGATATCCTTAGTGGTAACAAGGTAGACACATGCACATGAATTAAATATATTAAAGGTGAATAGGAAACAAGGATGATCCCATGCTATACTTGCCTTAACTTAGATCCTTCTTCAAGTCCAAACCTCAATGAACTGCTTCTTGATCATCATGTATAATTCACCGACTAGACAAGATCATAAAAGCACCACACAAGCGTCCATTCAATCATACACGAAGCAAACAATAGAAATAAATTAGAACAGTACACCAAACATATGAAACAACGTGTGAAAAGGTTTTAAAGATGTTCTACGCGTTGCTACGAACAAACAGGCGCAAAAAGCACGCTAATCGAAGCTATGGTTGAACAGATACATCTACCGAAAGGTTTTGTTGTATAAAACGGAAAATTATAGGTCTCATTTGTTTTAACTATATAAAATCATATATATAGGATAAAATACTTTTTATAGATATTCAAAAGTGACTTAGGCTAAATTACATTTAAATTTAGAAAACTAAAGGAGAAATCAATAATATTTTATTTATAAATCTAGTTGCATAGTTATTAATCAAGTTAGATCTAAACTATGAAATTCTAGAGATTTTGATAAAGAAAACATTAATACTAATACGTAGTTCATGTTGTTATAAATCCATTGCAATTTGAATGGACTAATTCGGAATTAAAACAAATAAGTTATGAATTAAACGAGATTTTCTTTAGTAAAATAATAGATTAAATCTAACATCGAATCTTAAAGGTAGAAAACCTAACCAACAGTAGCACTAACAGTATAAAAAGTTTGTAAAACTCTTCTACACATTACTACGATCACACAGACGTAAAGATCACAAAATTCGGATTTAAAACGTGAAAGTTATGAATTTTCTAAGATTTCCTATAGATAAATAATTACTTTAATATAAACTCGAAAATTAAATTTTCCAAACCTACTGTACAGTACTACCAACATGTAGAGCTCGCAAATATGAACCTAACGTAATTTGAACGGGTCAAATCGGAGTTAAAACGTATAAGATATGGCCTAAACAAGATAGTTGCAGTTTTGTAAATACCTAAAATTTTAATTTCGAAAATAAATCAAAATCTGGTTTTTAATGTAATTTAGACAGTGGAATTCAAGTAAATACCTCTTCTTCTTCTTGGAGTAGAACATATGCTCACGAGCCAGTAGCCTGGTGGCTTCGTCGGACGGCGGCAAGAGAAGGAGGAGAAAATATAATTTATTACACGAGAAATTTCCCAAACTAGGAGGCTTCTCTATGTCAGTTTTGGTGTGCTTTGTCCATGGGATAGGTACATATATATATATATGGAGGAAAACTCTCCACCTCCATGTCAACTAGCGATATGGTGCTAATTGACGTTGCACCATCCACCTCCGCTAATAGGTCTAAGTAATCATTTAAGCCCATTAGTAAATAAATGTATTATTAGGATTATTGCACATGGGCTTTGAGCGTTGGAAAAAAAATGAGAAATTTATTATTTTCGGAATTAATTATTTTCATGGATAAAATAATTTCATAAAAGTCCAGAATTATTATTTTCAGAGACATTATGGAAGAACCCAAATAAAGTATTTTGAGCTCACTAAAAGGTAATTTTGGAGCATATGCTCACAGACAAGTAGAAACAAGCTACAGAAAAAGTCGAAAAAATTCCTGAAAAGTCTGTAGAGATTGATTGATGGACAAGAAACTGAAAGGAGTGATTTGGGTTACAAAGAAAGGGAAGCTCTCAATGAAACTTGAGCTGAGAGACAAGGAATTTGATTATAGAAAAAAATAAAGGCGTGTCGAAGAAGGAAGATCGACCTACTTAATGCATTTTAAAGATTTTATTCACTCTCAACACACAAAGAAACAATAAGCAAACATCACATCAAATCATATGCATCGGCATGTATACACACAATGTTGCTAAACCCTATGATAAATTTTATTTTAGTAAAAAATATTATTTTCCTATGTTTTCATGAGCACTAGAATACAAAATTAAATTACTTTGCATCTATTTTAAAAAGAGCAAATTTTAGGGTGTTACACCATATGTGCCGACATTCTATCGAGCGTGCTCGGAAGCTCGGGTGCCTTGGAACCATAGCCCAAGTTTCCATTTTACTAGACTACCCACAGTGGATACTCTAAAACGATACTCTAAAGCTTTAGAATATGAATATAGAGTAAAAACTACTGCACTCGGTACTTAAAACGATACTCTATCCTTTCTCTCACTCTATATTTAGAGTGGTACAATGCTTACTCTATACTCTATAGTGACGGACCCCACTAACTAAACAAAGCAAAAAAATACTATAACTCACAAACCAAAAATCAAAATTAAATTTCGATTGCACCATTAAATTCGTCTCAATAAATCCTTCAAAACTAGATCACACATGGATATATTTAGATAAAGTAACAAGTAGGTCCCACAGTGGATAGAGTGGATAGAGGATGATATAAAGGATGGATGGGTGCGGAAGAATTGAGTATAGAGGAGATAATCTTGCTGACTAGGACGTATAGATGATGAATATAGAGGTCCATGAATACGGATAGTCTAAGAAGCTTTTGGTGCTGGGCTCATGGCTTATGTCGCATCCACACACTGAGAAGGCCGGCCACCGCACGCGAGCAGTGTGCTGTCCACTGCAGAAGCCCACTAACTAGACGGTTTTGCAACTAATCAAGTGATGACCACTCACTAGCCAAAGTGGAGACAACACTACCACTACTCGAGTGCTGTCGCACGATGCAAATCAGTGAGTGCCAGGTGGTCACTCCATTTAGCCAAGAGCGGTCCTGAATTAAACGTAGAGTCACTAACCCTCAGTGTCAGCAGCACTATATAAGCACCACCAGCCTTATAGGAGACGGCAACAGCAGACTGATTTACACTAGCTAGTGGAGTAGAGCTTGTTGGGTTGATCTCAGAGGCCCAGCCCAACGGCTAGGGCCTCATTCCCCTTGGATCGCGCCCTGATCGGGGGCGCCCAACCGCTCCATGGTTGGTGGGCCCCCGACGCGCTGCGCTATATAAAGGGAGTGGGAGCCGCAGGCTCGCGTCACGAGATTCACTGTGCCCCAAACCCCACTCTACAAACCCTAGGCCATCCGATCGGCTCGCGCAGTGGCGTCGGGAAGCACCACCGCGCCGCCATCTCTCCACTGCCGCACCACCGTCGTCGGACAACGCCGGTGGAGGCCCGAAGGAAGACGCGATCTACTTCACCGACACGTCTACGCCATGGACACCTCCGGATCCGCTCCCTCCAATGACGGTTTATCTCCTAAACTCCTAGATCTACCTCACAGTACATCACAGCATGTTCTCTTTGTATCCCGATTCCCGTTCGCGCTACTAGTCATAGATCCTAGCAAGTCTATCAATGGTATCAGCTGATCTAGTAGTAGATCGGGCTCGGGATTTTTTTTTAGTGAAGAACAGCGAGCATCAAGAAACGGGTTTTTTCTTTTTTCATCAAACCCTAACCCTAGCCAGCGCAAGAACCAAGAACCCTAACCCTAGACAAACACACAAGAACGCGAAAGGAAAGCAAAAGAAAGGGCCGGGATTTTCATCCACTTACCTGTGCCGTAGTCATACCCCACCGCCGCCGGCTCACCGGCGACCGGAGCAAGCACAGAGATCCGCCGGGGATCCTTTCCAGTGAGGCACCGCGCTCGAAAACCCTAGACAGCGGCGCGCTCCACCATCGGAGAGCGCGCGCACCGGCCAGGGCCCTCGGGGCGGTGCCGTTCATCTCCGGCCGCCGCAAGGAGCTCGTCTCCCTTTTTTTTGCTTTTCGGTGCGGTGAGAGAGAAGAACCAAGGCAGAGAGAGAACGAGCGAGTAAGAAATGAAGCTAGGGTTCCATCCGGCGGCTGCATCCAGGGGTTTTTGATCACCCGACTTTGAAGCTCGACCGTCGGATGCGATCCAACGGCTGAGGTGTGCTGGACCGGCTTTGAGCCCAGGCGGGTTTCGGCGCTGGGCCGAATGCGCGCCGCCGGCCCAGGTTGCGGCCTGGCTGAGCGCCCCCCCCCCCCCCCCCCCCCCCCGCGCGCAGTCGGGCTGGGCCGCAAGTGGCCGTGGGCTGCTTCGTTGGCCGCGGCCCGTTAAGCACAGTGAATTTTTCATTTTTCTTTTTATTTTTTCAGAAGCATTTAAATAATTGTTTTGCCCAGTTATTAATCTCTAAATAATTGCACCAACGTGTTTATTACTTAGAGAGCAAAGTCAGCAAGTTATGCTTCTGAAAAATAGCAAGTTAATTTCCAGTTTTCCGCTGCGCAAGCTCTTTGTTCTATGCATTTATTCTATTCTACCCAACGGTGATTAGAATTTATGTACAAGGTCAATTTTTGTATATCTTGATTTTGACCAACGTTAAATTAAGATATGCAATTACTTTTTCCTAGATTTACTATTCATGTCCTCACTGTTTTATTATGTTTAAATTTCAGACCAAGCTCTCAATGCGATGCACTTTATTAGTGCAATCCCAAAGCTGACGGGACAGAACTATGTTCTGTGGCGAGAAGAACTTGATGCTGCTCTAGCACTTGCCGAGATAGATTTGGCTCTTCAGGAGCCAAAACCCACTGAGCCAGAGGAGCCCGAAAGGGCCCAAAATGAGACCGATGAAGCTTTTGCTAATCGGAAGCGAGACTATGCTCCCATTAGAGCAAAGTATGATCTTGAGAAATACAAGTGGGAAAAATCAAACCGCAAGTGCAAGATTGTCATCAAGAAAACCATCACAGAGGGCTTAAGAGGTGCCATCCCAGAATGTGAAACAGCAAAAGAATATCTTGAGAAAGTGAAGAATCAGTTCACTGGTTTCACCAAAGCTCATGCTTCCACACTGATCCAGAAACTCACTAACATGAAGTTCACAGGTGGGAGTGTGAGAGAGCACATTCTGAGCATGAGCACCATGGCAGCTAAGTTAGACAAGCTGAAGATGCCCCTGACAGATGGTTTCATCATTCACTTAGCTCTAAACTCTCTTCCCAAAGAGTATGAGACATTTGTTGTCAATTACAATACACAGCCAGAGGATTGGGATTTAGAGAAGGTGATTGCAATGTGTGTACAAGAAGAAGAAAGGCTAAAGAATGCAAATGGTGGTTCTGTGAACTTTGTCAAAGGAAAGAACAAGAAGCCATTCTACAACAAGAAAGCTCCAGATGCCTCCACCTCTCATAACAAGGGAGGAAACTCTTCACAGCACAAAGCACAGCCAAAACAAGACAACCAGCAGAAGCAGGAGGACCCGGATCGCTGTAGATGGTGCAATGAGACAGGGCATTGGAAGCACGACTGCCCCAAGTTCATGAGACACTGCCTAGTAAAGGGTGAGGACATTATAACTTTTGTTGATGAATCCTTATATCTAAGCTATGCTAGATCCACATGGTGGATTGACTCAGGTGCAACTGTTCATGTTGCCAACTCTTTGCAGGGATTCAATGGAGGGAGAACCCTTCAAAGAGGAGAAAGACAGATTAAGGTGGCCACTGGCGTTGAAGCTGAAGTTCGAGCTATAGGAAATCTATCTCTAGACTTAGCTAGTGGCTTCACACTTCAGTTGCATGATGTTCTTTATGTTCCCTCTTTAGCCAGAAATTTGATTTCAGTTTCATGTTTGTCAGACTATGGTTTTGATTGTCATTTTAGCAAGAACAATTGCAAGTTACAGTTAAATAATCAGTGTGTGGGTCTTGCCTTCCGACAAGACAAACTTTATTTATTATCTACGTCTGAGAATGTGAATGCTGAATGTAACAATGCTGAGAATGCAATACTCGCAGATGCTAGCAAGAAAAGGAAAAGAATTGATTCCTCATCGAAATTATGGCACTGTCGTTTAGGCCATATTTCGAGGGGGAGAATAGAACGCTTATTTAAAGAATCAATACTCCCACCACTAGAACTCTCAGAGTTAGAGCAATGCGTTGATTGCATTAAAGGCAAGTTAGCAAAGAACATAAAGAAAGGCGCTAAGCGAAGCACGGGAGTACTAGAATTGATCCACACGGACATCTGTGGACCTTTTCCAGTAACATCTGTGGATGGTTTTGATTCCTTCATCACATTCACAGATGACTACTCTCGTTTTGGATATATATATCCAATCAAAGAACGTTCAGAAGCTTTAGACAAGTTTAAGATATTCAAGGCTGAGGTTGAAAATTAACTAGACAGAAAAATCAAAGTAGTGAGATCTGACCGTGGGGGGGGGGAGTACTACGGTCGACATACCCCTTATGGACAAGTTCCTGGACCTTTTGCAAGGTTCTTACAGGAAAATGGCATAGTAGCCCAGTATTCAATGCCGGGCGACCCATAGCAAAATGGAGTAGCAGAAAGGCGTAACCGTACTCTGATGGATATGGTGCGCAGCATGATGAGCTATTCCACTCTGCCACTGAGTTTGTGGATGGAGGCCTTAAAAACCGCTATTCACATTCTCAACAGAGTTCCGAGCAAGTCAGTACTTAAAACACCGTATGAATTGTGGACCGGCAGGAAGCCCTCAGTCAACCATCTGCGTGTCTGGGGGAGCCCTGCTGAAGCAAAAGTATTTAACCCAAACATAGAAAAGCTAGACCCCAAAACAGTAAGCTGCCATTTCATTGGCTATCCAGAAAAGTCAAAAGGTTATCGTTTTTACTGCCCTGGTAGACATACCAAGTTTGTGGAAACAAGACACGCTAGTTTTTTAGAAGATCAGATGATCAGGGGGAGCAAGACAGCGCGAGAAATCACCCTTGAAGAGAAGCGGGTGTTCGTGCCCATCCCTATGGTGCAGGAACCCTACTTCACGCTGCCTGTTGTTGTTGGACCTACGCAAGTGGTGACAACACCTGCTGTAATTTCGCCTACGGCTAATTCGGAACCTGTCCTTCAGGAACCGAATGAACCCATAGTCGATGAACAGCAGCCCCAACAAGATCAGCCTCAAGAACAAGAAATGCCAGTAGCAGAACCTTCTGGCAGACCTCAAAGAGCGAGAAAGTCTCCTATTCCAGATGACTACATAGTCTATGAATGCGAAGAAGTTCAGATGGAGGATGAACCTACCTCATTTGAAGAAGCCATGAGGAGCACTGAAGCATCTAAATGGCAAGAAGCCATGGAGGATGAATTAAAGTCCATGAGTACCAATAAAGTTTGGGACCTAGAGGAAATTCCTGAAGGAGCCAAAACAGTAGGCTGCAAATGGGTCTACAAAGTGAAACGTGACTCCAAAGGGAACATAGAAAGGTATAAAGCAAGACTGGTAGCAAAAGGTTTTACTCAGCGAGAAGGGATAGATTACAATGAAACGTTCTCTCCCGTCTCAAGCAAGGACTCCTTTAGAATCATAATGGCCCTAGTGGCACATTTTGATCTAGAATTACATCAGATGGATGTGAAGACAGCGTTTCTCAATGGGGATCTAGAAGAAAGAGTGTACATGGCACAACCGAAAGGTTTTGCTGTGACAGGCAAGGAAAGAATGGGCTGTCGCCTGAAGAAGTCCATTTATGGATTAAAGCAAGCATCCAGACAGTGGTATTTGAAATTTGATAAGACAATCAGGAAATTTAGGTTTAAAGAGAATGTTGAGGACAATTGCGTGTATGTAAAATTTAAGAATGGGAAATATATTTTCCTAGTACTGTATGTAGATGACATTCTACTAGCAAGTAGTGATGTCACTCTGCTACAGGAAACCAAGAGATTTTTGTCCTCAAATTTTGATATGAAGGATTTAGGTGAAGCTTCTTTTGTCTTGGGCATAAAGATTCACCGAGATAGAAACCGAGGGGTATTGGGATTGTCCCAAGAGGCATATATAGAGAAAATATTGAAGAAATTCAATATGCATAAGTGTAGACCATCACCTGCTCCTATTGTAAAAGGTGACAAGTATGGGGAACATCAATGTCCCAAGAGCAAGTTCGAGCGCGATCGCATGCAAGCCGTTCCATACGCTTCAGCTGTCGGAAGCTTACAGTATGCTCAAGTGTGCACACGCCCAGATCTGGCTTTTGTGACTGGGCTGCTTGGCAGATATCAAAGTAATCCAGGTATGGAACACTGGAATTTGGTAAAGAAGGTCTTAAGATACTTGCAAGGTACAAAAGGGCTCATGCTAACCTACAGAAGATCTGATGACCTACAAATAGTAGGATATTCAGATTCTGATTACGCGGGAGATGATAGAAAGTCTACCTCAGGGTATATATTCACTCTCGCGCAAGGAGCCATATCATGGAAAAGCTCAAAACAAACAATAGTCACTGCATCGTCCACAATGTATGCTGAGTTTATTGCTTGTTATGAGGCGTCAGGACAGGTGAATTGGCTTAAGAAATTTATACCCAGTTTGAAGGTGGTCGACAGCATCGATAAACCACTAAAGTTATATTGTGATAACGAGCCAGCAGTGTTGTACGCTCACAACAATAAGTCAAGCAATGCCGCCAAGCACATTGACATAAAATATTATGTTGTGAAGGATAAAATCCGGGATCACGTCATAAGTCTTGAACATATAGGCACAGAAAAGATGTTAGCGGATCCGCTTACGAAAGGCTTACCGCCCAATGTGTTCAGAGAACACGTAGCCGGCATGGGTTTGAAGGAAGGCCTGTGATTCCTGGATAGTAAGAGGGCCCAAGGCGAGAATCTACCTCGGAACAGAAAAGTGTCTGTGGCTGTCTAATCTAATGGTAATAACTGTTATGATGAAACATGCTCAATACACTAATTTGTGATGGGGTGGGTTAACAAAGTGAGAAAGCAGAGATGAGATCAAGGGGGAGAATGTTGGGTTGATCTCAGAGGCCCAGCCCAATGGCTAGGGCCTCATTCCCCTTGGATCGCGCCCTGATCGGGGGCGCCCAACCGCTCCATGGTTGGTGGGCCCCCGACGCGCTGCGCTATATAAAGGGAGTGGGGGCCGCAGGCTCGCGTCACGAGATTCACTGTGCCCCAAACCCCACTCTACAAACCCTAGGCCATCCGATCGGCTCGCGCAGTGGCGTCGGGAAGCACCACCGCGCCGCCATCTCTCCACTGCCGCACCACCGTCGTCGGACAACGCCAGTGGAGGCCCGAAGGAAGACGCGATCTACTTCACCGACACGTCTACGCCATGGACACCTCCGGATCCGCTCCCTCCAATGACGGTTTATCTCCTAAACCCCTAGATCTACCTCACAGTACATCACAGCATGTTCTCTTTGTATCCCGATTCCCGTTCGCGCTACTAGTCATAGATCCTAGCAAGTCTATCAGAGCTTAGTAGCACAAGAGCCGAACACGCATCAACAATGAGGCCGCTCCTTGTGCTTGCTCTGATTTTTGTGATTGCCGGTGTGGCGCACGGCGCGGGGGAGTGCGGGAGAGCCTCCGCTGACAGGGTGGCGCTGAGGCTGGCGCCATGCGTCTCGGCCGCCGACGACCCGCAGTCGACGCCGACCAGCAGCTGCTGCTCGGCCGTGCACGCTATTGGGCAGAGCCCCAGCTGCCTGTGCGCCGTCATGCTGTCCGGCACCGCCAGGGCTGCCGGGATCAAGCCGGAGGTCGCCATTACCATCCCCAAGCGCTGCAACATGGCCGATCGCCCCGTCGGCTACAAGTGCGGAGGTACGTGGTGTACATATTTCTCACCTACAAAACTGTGAACAATATACATACATTTGTGCGGTTCGTTCTTACCTGAATCTGTTTTGACTTCCACAGATTACACGCTGCCCTGACGACATCCGTCAGCGAGACCGTGCGAGTGATTATGACAAGCTGATGAACGCGCCATGCAAGGCGTTGTGTTGGAAAAATCGAATCCGCTAGAATAAATAAGTACACGTGGACGACGGGCTTTTGCTGTATCACTACTGGACTTTGCTTGTGTTGTATGTCAAAAATAATACATATGTTCCGTTTCTCTAATATAAGAAAAATATGTATTGTTTGTTAAGCTCAGTGCGTTTTATACCATGACACTATGGCCCTGTTTGTTTTAGCTTCCTGAGAGCTTTTGGACTTTTAAAAAGTCAAAGAGCTCTCACGAGCCAAAAGCCCGAAAGCTCACTATGAGACACTTTTGGCTTTCAGAAGCTTTGTCCCAAAGCTAAGGTCCAAAAAGTTCTAGTAAGCCTAGACAAATAGGGCCTATAAAGGGCAGATTTGGTATCGCCAAAGATCCTCCTAGCGGCATAGTGCACACTATCTGATGGGACTGACATCACAGCCAGCATAAATTTAGCCATCAAACATCAAATCCAAAGAGATTTATGGACCGACGATAGTCTGTCGATTCAGTATTAACCATTTTTGCTTCAATAATGAACAGGGCCAGCTATTTTTGCTTTGGCACGGAGATGAACTATCCAGTCGACCATAATATGAAAAGGTGACAGAAAGAAACTAGTCTCAAGAAAGGTCAACAAAGTTTCAGCTATTTCGGCATCTAGGTTTTTTTCCATATCACACTACAATAATACAGGTTAATTTGAGGCAGGCAAAAAGAGTTTTGAGATGCAGACGCGGAGACACCTGTTACATCTGTATAGATCCAGATTTACACATGTGGTCAACGCTCACCTCTGCAATTGAAATTTGAAAAAAAAAGATTTTTGGACCAGGATTAGAGTAATTTAATATAGTAGGGACCCAAATGTAATTCCATAATTTTGGGATTTGGAGCAGGTTTAGAGACTGCTCGTGCAATTATAAGCTATGGATCCATAGGTTGGTTTCACATTGAAGCACCACATTAGCTAATGACTTATGATGTGGCTATTTTGGACCATGATTGGGGTACTTAAATAGTATAGCGACCTTTTTAAGGGTCAGCATGGGAGGCCCCTAGCTAATATATATATATATATATATATATATATATATATATATATATATATATATATATATATACACAATTTACCATGCTTGTAAAGCCAAAACAGGGGAAAAAGTTGTTTGGGCTTTAGATATGCAATTTCACAGAATGAGAATGACGTAATAGTTTAGGGATCACCAGTGTAATTTACTCTTTATATTATATGGCTAAAAAAGCTGAAGCTGAATTCAACAAGGGGAGGTGCTACATCAGCAGCTTTAGATTGAATAATTTCACTTTGTTTGAGATATCAGGTAGTGAATCAATTACAGAGGGTCATTACAGACATTTCATATTTTTTCTATTCTACTAGAAGGTTAGAAGAAGCCATTTTACCAAATGCTTTTCTAAAAAGCTTTAGCTCTACTGGAGAAACTACTTCTATAGAGAAGCCAGAGCCATTTTGAAGGAGCCTTCATTAGTGCAGATCAAAATTGGCTAGATCTTCTAGGTTTTTAATATTCTTTTACAATAAATAGTTATCAATATGCTTAAATATATATCTATTGAGGTTAGCACTCTTCGTTCCTCCTAGATCTCACACTAAACTGCACCGTCGATCTTGAGCACCGTAGTGTATGCTTAAACGAAGGGGGAAGCTAGAATTTTATGTCACCGGGGTGACTCCTGAAGTTGCAATGCTATTTTATTGATTAGAAAGAGAGGTTTATAAATGTTAATGAGATTGTAGTGGGAATAAGAAAAGCTATTGGGCTTAGCTGACCACAATAGAATTATGCCCTCCCTCCATTCCAAATTATAAGACGTTTTGACTTTTCTTCATACATAACTTTTGTTTTGCACTTAGATATACACTAAGCAATGTATTTAGAAAAGTCATAATGTCTTATAATTTGGAACAGAGAGAGTACCTCTATACTTAAATGATTGTTTATGCCATAGTAACAATAAGAGTGCAGCCTGCATGCAAAAATCATCATTTTTAATAGCACACAAATGATAAGACTATTTTATACCATATATGTCATGTAACGGTGCATTTAGCAAAACTATTTTTCTGTAGGCTTTGGTCAAATAATATTTTTATTTAAGATAAAACTAAAATAATATAAATTTTTAGAACCAGTAGAGTATGAAGTGGCGTTCTTTTAATTATTATTATGAAAATGTTCTTTTCCATGAAGCACACATAACATATACGGATCACTCTGTCTCCACTTGACAAGAAATATCTCTTTTCTAAACAAGTTACAGGTCCACATCATTAAAGTATGACATAGTTGCAGAAAACACCACTGCACCTCCCTTGACGCGTGCTGAGTGGCCCTGAGGTCGGCCAGGACCCATCTTGGGCCTCTCCTAGCCCATTGGCCCAACGTGGGGGGTTCAGATCGGACCTATGACATGCAATAATTTTCTTTCCACTCAATCTCCTTGGTTGTGTGTTTGTGAGTGCAGGTACTTCGTGGACTTGGTAGTAGACATCTCCAAACACACTAGACGTTTGGTTTGAGCTTGATCTCTATATGCTTAGTGAACTCTGTGTCATTCTATTTTTGTGCAGAAGTTCCACAAAATTGTGGGGAAGTTTCGCACCCTACTAACCAATTGTGAAGTTTTATTTGTTTTTAATTGTCAGAAACGCCTATTCAACCCCCCCCCCTATGCAACATCCAGGTCCTTTCAACTAGAATTTATCTTTGTTTGTAGCGTGTCTTGAGAAATCTATGATCATACACCCTTGCTCTTAAATACAGGGGATGCTTCAATAACTCACTGTTATTCAAATTTGATTTGGGTTGCTTATTAATAGAAGGGTTTGTTGATATAGTTAGGGTAGCAAAGTGTGCATGAGGGTCATACATCTTTAGAGTGGTAGGGGAAATTAGACGCCTGTGTTAGTACTTAAAGGGGTGGGCCAAAAATACAAGTGGGGCTTACAAGAAAGAAAAGAAAATGTTGTTAGGTAAATTTGGTGAACTAGATTGGATGACAGAAACAACCTTATTAGATCAAATTGAAGTGAATCTTAAACATGATTTAAATGAGAGATTGGCCAAACTTTTAAGAGAGGAAGACTAAAATGGTAACAGCGAGCAAGGTGAAAAAATTATTGGAAGGGGTCGCAAATACAAAGTACTTCCAACTAGTAGCAAATGGTAAACACAGAAAAACCAGAATTTTTTAGGTTCGAACAAGAGGAAGGTTCATTCACAAGCTTTTTGGTCTGTCTTATTGCAACAATTTGGTGATGGATGAGTCATACCGTGATGACATTCCTATGTTACATCGATCCAAGAAAATTAACCTCTAGTTGTTGAGTTTACAGAGGAAGTTGGAGATGCAATGTTCATATGAACCATAATACTGCTCCAAGACCTAAGACCCAGGTCATTTGGAATATAATTAAGGATGACATAATGTCCTATCTGTTTGTTGAATGCTAGCTTTAAGTTTTTTACAAAGGTAGCCACTATTAGGATTATAAAGGTTGCTTAGCAGATAATAATTAAGGTATGACAACTGCACTCCACGAGCTAGTAGAGTATGACAAGTGGCGTTATTTTAATTATGAAAAAGTTATTTTCCATGAAGCACACATAACACATACAGATCAATCTGTCTCAAAAAAATGTCTCCACTTGACAAGGAATGTTCTCTTTTTCAAACAGGTTACAGTTCCCCACATCCTTAAGGTATGACATAGTTGCAGAAACACCATCGCACATATGTTGAAGTATGTGAAACTGAAAGTTGAAGGGCTCAAGGGGGGCGACTGTGTTTTGCTAGTCAACGGCTAAGTGGATATATCAGAGATCCAACTCAGCTCACGGATCTGCCCAGGCAAGACTTAGCTTTGCAATGTCCCAATCTCCCAGTTGACTGTGTTCATGCCAAGCTGATATCCCCCATCTGTTCCCATCTCTAGGTGCGTGTAGGTTGCACAATTCCTCCGAGCATTAGCATTACCAATCAGTAGCCTGCTACCACAGACAAACAAGCTAGAGTATCTAGGAGAGACAGGCGGGGGAGAAGCAATGGCAGACCTGGCAGTGAGCTTGGCCAAGTCGGTGGTGGAGGGGGCTGTGACCAAGGCCCTGATGGCGATTGAGGAGGAGGCAA
Organism: Saccharum hybrid cultivar R570; assembly: GCA_038087645.1. Lineage (NCBI taxonomy): Eukaryota > Viridiplantae > Streptophyta > Magnoliopsida > Poales > Poaceae > Saccharum > Saccharum hybrid cultivar. Next base: position 26,624,677 of record JAQSUU010000558.1, read on the forward strand.
CGCTGCGGCAGAGCACGCAGAACGACCTGGTGTTCATCACCGGTGAGTTCCAGATGATGCAGTCCTTCCTCAATGTTGCAGATGAAGAGCGTGCCAGGAACAACGTGGTGAGGACCTGGGTGAGACAGGTCCGCGACCTCGCCTACAACGTGGAGGACTGCATCGAGTATGTGATCCACCTGGACAAGGCGTCAGACTGGTATTGCCGCTGCCTCCCAGGCTTCATCAGGCCGGAGCTGCCGTTGGACAAGGCGGTCGCCGAGATAAAGCTGCTCAAGGGCAGGGTTGAGGAGGTGAGCCTTCGGAACATGCGCTACAACCTCATCAGTGATTCAGGTTCCAAGCCTGTCACGCAGCAACAGTTGGTGCCTGGTGCTTCTGTCGGTACCACAACATTTGACATGCTCATCAAAGCAAGAGATACCACAAGGATGCAACGAGGATTAGGAGATCTGACCAAGTTGTTGATCACCAAGAAACCTGGTGGCAACCTTGGACTCGGAGTGATCTCAGTCTGGGCGGCAGGTGGTAATGCTGATACCACACCCATCATCAGGGAGGCTTATGGCGAACCAGAAGTATGTGAAAGCTTCGGACATCGTGGCTGGGCAAAGCTGACGCATCCTTTCAATCCCCACGAGTTCCAGCGGAGTTTGTTGATTCAGTTCCACACAAACTCTTGCCTACAAAACAAACAGGGTGTAGACATAGGTACCCTCAAGAGATTGGAAGTGGCTGCAGAAGGCGAACTTATTGAAGAGTTCATGGATCAAATGAAGAAGAGGTACCTGGTTGTCCTGGAAAATGTTTCCAGTATGGTAGAGTGGGACACTGTCAGAGCATACCTGCCTGAAGAGAAAAACGACAGTTGGGTCATCATCTCCTCACAGCAATCTGAAGTCGCCAGGCTGTGTGTTGGAGATCCATGGCAAGTGTTTGAGCTTAAGCAGTCCTCAGCTGAACACTCTGTATGTGTCTTCTTCAGGGAGGTAAGTAGCTGAAACACGATCGAATAACTTTCCAGAAAAAATGGCCTTAATCTCTTTTGCTCTTGTTGTTTTGGACATCAGTAGTTCCCTGTAAACAACTTTGATTTACATATTCTAATCATATGCTAGAAAAAATTAATTTAAAACTATTGATAGATATAGAAGTACTTTGATTAAAAATGTACAGTAGCAGTTCTACTTATGTTGCTCATCACCAGTGAAAGTGAAACTGTGAAAGGCTTGAAGGGCTGGCTGTGCAAAAGTGCAGACAATGGTAGCCACTGGTACATTTATCATTAACAAAAGCAACCCCCTCACCACCATCCCCCCCACCCCACCCTACACAGACGAGCGCACACACACAATGAGACTGATTCCCCCATAGGGAATAACAGAGATAGGTTTAGGAGAAAGTAGTGGAATAAACTCTTATATTTGTTCAGCGAAATCAGCAAATCCCAACTCATAATGTAACACTTGGCACAGGATTCAGAAACTGTGCCATCCCTCAAATGTTTGTTGCATGTTGCATTAATTCCTCCTCCGAAGTGCACATGTCCCCCTCTCTTGAAGTCTCCTTGATCACCCCTCTCCTTAAATTTTCTGTATTTTCAGGGTTCTCAAGGCGACAGAGATAAAAGCAAGCAAACCACTATGGCGATGGCTAAAAATAATGAGGCGTCATCATCAATGGGTGTCCAAAACAATGCTGATATGTTGATTGGTCGATTCCCCCTAGTTGAAGTACGCAATTCACAGATGAAAGATCTTCGTGGCTATTTAGCCAGGGCATGTGTTAATGGTTTTCCTGTGATATCTGTGTGGGGGATAGCTGGTGTTGGGAAATCAGCTCTAGTCAGGAACTTATACTATGACAGAATGAATGACAGTGCCACCAAAATATTTACCATGTACAGTTGGGTGGATGTATCACATCCATTCAATTTAAGGAACTTGGCTTGGAGCTTATTTTCAGAACTTCAGTCAGATTCTCACCAGCAAAATGGAATCAGCAATCCCATTCAAGAGTGTCATGAGCTTCTGGAGAAGCATCGCTGCCTTGTCGTTATAGATGGTTTGCAATCCACAGAAGAGTGGGACCTAATACGTCATTCCTTGGTATCTACACATTCTAGAAGCATTATCGTTGTGATTACAACTGAAGCAAGCATAGCCATACATTGTGCAAATCGAGAAGAGGCCATGTATAATGTCAAAAGTCTAGAAGATGACGAAGCATGTGATCTCTTCAAAAAGGAGGTGTGTTTTCATACAAAATACTCGCCTATTCTCTTGGTCTCGAATCTAATTTGCCAGATACATGTTGATGCTCAAATGCAATAATTAGTCTATGATTTCTCACAACACCCCCCCTTCCCTCCACCAGGAGATTAAACTATGTTTTGCAAAACATGAAAAATGGTGTGAACATTTTTTTTTGCATCGATGTAGTTTTATCCAAGCTTTTTTTTTCCCTGTTGTTATGCTTATCCTGACTTCTTATAAAAGACACAGAATGATCTTATCCAAGTCTTCAGAAAATGTACTTTAGTATGCTTAACAAAACTCCATATCCATATGGTATGATAAAAGTTCAGAACAATTCTAGGACCATGAATACAAAATTTTCTCTATTAAAGAATTATGTCTAGTAGTATTGGTTTTATAAACAAATAGACAAATTACAATCATACTATCAATATGGATATGTCACAATATTTCAACAAAATTATATTTTTCTAAATAAAAACTGACAGATTATAACAGACAACAAGCTGAGATCCACAGTTTGTAGGACAAAACAAACAGGGCCTGATGCACATGTAATTTTTCCGATTTTTCAATGCATAAGTTTATGCATGCTAACAGTACAAACTAAAACCAAATCTAAAGTGTGATTAATTGATACAGTAATTATTACTTTTCTTTTTCTCAAACAATGCAGGAGAGGTGCATGTCATTTCATTAAGAAGGAAAATACAATAATTAATACTAATACAACTTCTTTTCAATAATATAGGTAGGGATATTTCCAGATTCATCTGCTTTAAGGGATTCTGAAGATCCCGAGCTACGAAAACTTATTTCCAAGTGCGGCGGACTTCCCAAAGTAATAGTTGCAGTAGCTGACTTTTTGGCACCCATGACAGTCAGCTGGATGAAAACTGCAATGAATCTTAGTGACAGATTTATGCATGATCTAGAGACTAAACCGGAATTTGATAACCTGCGTGGACTATTTGGTTGGATGCATTCCTACTTCCGTACTTGCCCAGATTATCTCAAGCCATGTATCCTCTACCTATCCATTTTCCCGCAAGGCCAAAGCATTCGACGAAGGCGTCTAGTGAGGCGGTGGATCGCAGAGGGTTACTCAAGGGACACATCCAACAGGTCAGCTGAGGATAATGGGGAAAAATTCTTCTCGATGCTCCTTGATCTGAGTATCATCCAGCAGACACCACATTCAGTCACAACTGCAGATACAAGAATGGTCTTGTGCCAAGTTAACGGCTTCTTCCGTGAGTACATCATATCAAGGCGAAAGGATGAGGACCTTGTCTTTGAACTGGAGGGCAGGTGCACATTGACCAGTCAACGCACAGGACGGCACCTTGTCATAAAGGAAAACTGGGACAGAGACAAGATCGTGTTCAGTAGTATTGACTTTTCAGGGCTACGCTCCCTCACTGTGTTTGGACAGTGGAAGCCTTTCTTCATCAGTGAAACTATGAGGGTGCTCCGGGTGCTTGATCTGGAGAATTCAACAGGTGTGACATATAAATACCTGGAGCAGATGCTGAAGCTGCTTCCTCGCCTCAAGTTCCTCTCTCTGAGAGGAATAAGAGATATCTGCTATCTGCCAGGCTCATTTGCTGGTCTGAGGCAGCTTGAAACTCTGGATGTCAGGGGCACCTCCATAGTCACTTTGCCACCATCCATCACCAAGCTTACCAAGCTGCAGTACATCCGTGCTGGCACAGCTAAGGAACCATCAGTACCGTGTGCTCATTTCTCTTGGCCATCTAGCTGCTGTAGATCTTGTCATGTAGGTGGTGTTAAGGTGCCTGCAGGGATTGATAAACTTACACCCTTGCACACTCTTGGTGCTGTCAATGTTGGTTTTTCAGGGGGAAAGGCCATCCTGAAAGAGCTCAAGAATCTCACTCAATTGCACAAGCTCGAAGTGACCGGCGTCAACAAGAAAAACAACAAAGAGTTCTGTTCCGCCATCTCAGACCACGTTCATTTGGAATCCTTATCAGTTTGGCTCTGCATGGGCAATAACAAACCATGTTTGAATGAAATGTTCTGGCCTCCGCAGAAACATCTGGAAAAACTTCAGAGCCTTAAACTATATGGTCTTGCAAAAGTGGTGCCACCATGGATCAAAGATCTTCCTAAACTCACAAAGTTACATGTGAATATGGCCATATCAAAAAATGTTAACATAAGTGAAGTTCTTGGGGAAATAAAAGGACTATGTATTCTACGTCTTGATATCAGGCCACATGAAAATGGTGATGGTGACCTTAACTTCTGTGTCAAGGTGAATGGAGTAGAGCAGCGCAGTTATTTGAACGTCAGGATACTTGAGATTGCTTGTAACTCTGACTTAAATGTATCCTTTGGATCATTAGCAATGGAAAATCTTGAGCTGCTGATAGCTAAATGCTGTGGGTCCGCAGTGAAGTTTGCTGAGCTAAAGAGTCTCTCTAAAGGAAAACTCAAGGAGGTGCGGTATTTGGGTTCCCTTGACAACACAATTAAGGTGAACATGCAGAATCAACTTAACCAGCATCCTAAGACACCTGCTTTGAAACTGGAGGAACCATGTTTGTCCTGATGCATACTGACAATCTGTCTGCTGTTTGCTGATTCTGGCACCAGAGCAGAACCAGGACTAAATGACTGGTGCTTTTCATTTATACCTTCCTGATTCCTTTTCCTACACTCTAGGCGTTTGAACTGAAACATCTGCGTTCATGGCAGTGTAAAGATAATTGTTGCTTCTCGATGTCAAAATCTACTCTGTACTGCAAAAGTTTTATGCATCTGTGGTATATAATGGACCTGTGCATTGGCACCGTAATTCAATTATCTTATTTTCATTTCGTGCTTGTTGTCCCCTGATTCCTTGCGTGATATTCTGTAGATGCCATCTCTCATAGTCTCGTATTATTGGCTCATGTTAATTCCAGGTCTCATGGAGTTGATATGTCATATGTGCCTAAAGTCTTGACCAGTTGTAGGGACTGATCTTTCTCCATTAGAGTACACGATCTCCTGTGCTAGGTGTTATGTACATCTGATTTGTGCTAGTCCATCAAAACATGCTCCTGCATGGGCAAGTAATCCTAAGTGACAAGGATAAATGTGATACCCATAGCTAACCAGAATTGCATATCTTTGTTTTTTTTTTACATTTGTTCTTATTTTAATAGTTTCTCATCTTTGTCTGGTTGTAATAGAGTTTAGTACCAACTAAATATATGTTTTCCTATGGTGTTTCACTTTTCTATCACACATCCATGCATGTTTGACATATGTTTAGTTCAAAACTTTACGTTACATCCATTGCTTCATACATACAAGTATACATGGTCAGTATGGTGTGACACAGATCATAAATGTATGTATTGAGTTAGTTTTTTTACTATATTGGCTGAAGATGGTAAGTAAATTAATTGGGGACATTTTCTTTATAATGATGAGGCAGGCATTTAGATACATATGTCTTCCTTTATTTAATTTACTTTTACTAATGGTGGAAGCTAGTGACTTATACGAGAATTTAGAAGACTACTATAGATTATTTTTCATAATTGTATATGTTAGAGATGAACATTAGGGGTACTTTATATTATTTTTGAATGGTAATCATGGGTGATTTAGATATAGATTAGGTTTACTTTGCACTTTTCAATGATGGCAGAGTTGGGTAATTTTTAATGGCATAGTTTCATAGTTGAGGAGGAGGTTAGGGGCCACTTTAGATTATTTCTCACAATGACAGAGGTAGGTATATTTTAAGAAAAAAACATGATGAAACCAAATAGCAGTGGCAGACACAAAGCTAGGTCATACGGGGTCTACTTTCTTTTGCATACAACATCTTCCCTTATTGAGTTATTTCCTTCTTCCTTCTCATCCTCTCAAAGCTGCTCATGCATAGGAGTGCCAGAGCAAGCCCACCCCATGTCCATCACTGCTAATGGGTATCACTGCTAAATATTATTAATGTCTACCTTACTTATGGCATGATGTTTTAGTTTTTTTTAGAATATCTCGGATTTTTTTTTCTAGGAAGTATTGTGAGGATCAGTATGGAGGCTAGAAAGGATTCTCTAATTAGTAATAGTTCTAGGAAGTCTTGTGAGGATCAGTATGGAGGCTAGAAATGATCCTCTAATTAGTAATAGTAAGTTGCTAAAAAATCCAATAACCTATGGGACATCTTCAAAATGATTATAGGTTTATATTCCATACCATTCATTTAGAACAAGTCACAATTATCATATCAACTGATGCACAAAATTTTATGCCCATGACAAAAATCTGAATTTTAACTTGCACTATATATGAAATCAGTTCCAGCAGAGGTAAAAGTCTCTACTCTTTGGTCCTAGAAGTCTTGGGTTTCAACAGTAAATTTTAATTTCCAAGGACAAAGCTATCTAGAATCTAGAAATTCCCATCTTTAGACCTTTTGCCTTATGCTGGAGCTTTTTAGCACTGGCCCAGTAAATTGCAACAAATGTGACTCAGAGAAGCAATAAGCAAGGTTGCAAGTTAGGCATCAACAGGTAAACTAGATCTAGAATGTACAACAGACCCTCTTATCGACGAAGCACGAAACAGAAGAACAGATTTGAATCCGCAAATCCCATATCCTGTGCCTTGCCCTGCTTGCTTTGTAAAAAGAAAAAAGAATTTATTGTACCTTGGGCGGCTGGGCCAGAAGGACGTATTGGGGCAAACAGGAAGATGAGACAGGGGCTGCAGTCTGCTACCGGTTCGAGCTCAAGCTCAAGCCGCAGTCTGCTACCGGTTCGAGACTTTGTGGTCGGCGGTGGTGGGGATTCCGTGGACTAGCGCGAGCGGAATCTGGGAATCAGGCGGCGAGCTGCATCGTTGGCGGGCGCTGGGGCTGTGGGAATGCCGACCGGCGGCGGGCCCTGTTTGCTTGTGTAAGGGCATTCCAAATTATAAGTCATTCCAGAAATTTTGAAAGTCAAAGTACGTCAAGTTTGATTAAATTTATATGATAAGATAATATTATTTATGATATTAATTAAGTATTATTAGCTTCTTTATTAATTATATTTTCATAGTTATTTGATATCATAAATTTTTATAATTTTTTATAACTTTGGTTAAACTTGAGATGCTTTGACTCTCCAAGATTTTTGGAATGACTTATAATTTGAAATGGAAAAAGTATAAGCCAACTTCTTCAATATTGCTACCATTTAGCATAGCTTTTAATATAGAAACCCCACATGACATTCTCATATCACCTTGAAATGTGATCAAGTTTTTCTTTCTTTTTTATTAAAATATAAGAAAAGTGCTTAGAGCGAGCTTAAAAGCTAATTATTGGAGCTGCCCTAAATGGCCTGGGCAGCAAGTCCAGCGATAGCAACGCTGCAAGTCCATGGACCGGGGTGGTGGATGTGGATGGAACTACAGAAGAATTCTGGTCAACTCGGTCAACTAGAATGAGAAAGATTTGCTCAAACGAAAAACTAGAATGAGAAAGGACTTAGCACAAAAGTTCCGTTTTTTTAGTCGCAATTTTGTTACAGTAACCATACGGTCTATTTGATTCCAATTAAATTATAGAATCAATAGTGTGAATTAAGAAAAAGATTATAATGATCAGAGTGTTTAGATCCCTTGACTAGAGGTGGATTACTGTTTGCTGAAGTAGAAATCACCTATCTCTCATCTATTCCCTTCTCTCATGACTAAAAATATTAAAGAAGAGACCCCGTCTTGGTGCAACAAAAACTTGGTCTCACCTTCTTGCCCTCCCCCCGTGCGATCGTCTTCTCACTCCGCCGATACAACCAGTCATGGCAGGTGGGACCTTCTCCAATCGACGTCCTCCCCACATGCGACACCATCTTCGTGCGATAAAATTTTCGCCTAGTCGGTTTGCCGATGCTATGATCCCGTGAGTGCCCTCGCCCCGGCCCGGTTATTCTTCCCGTAATCCCAGCTCCCGCGAATTTACCGCAATCAATCTGTGGCAGAACCGCCTAATCTAATACCCTCCCAAGAGTAATCATCTTCCATTAGACACTAAGTACCCAAGGGAGAGCACTAAACCACGCGATCCCGTTGAGCACACCGCAAGGGAGAACTCGAAGATCCACATTTTTACATCAGGATCACAAATGAGAGAGTAAAGCTTACAACATCCTTGCCAATTCTTACATCACTTTTAGTACAACTTCAGAGTAATTCATTATTTGATTATAACAACGGAATATAAAATGTTATCAAAGTTCAGCGGAAATGAAACCATTTAATGATAAGTTAAACATTCACACGATGAGCTTTTATAAGCATGAAATAGTAACCAGTTGCAAGTATTTTCTTTGAAAAACTTTTGGTGAGAGTTTTAATAAATAAACTCTACTCCGCATCGTAAAGGAAATCCTCGCTGAGCCCACCAGGAGGTTTCCACACACAAGTGGTCAGCTCATCAGCACCTGTCACCTAGAACAAACCCTGAGTACTCAATTATACTTCGCAAGACTTACCCGTCAGGAGGAAAGAAAAAGACTCCAACAAGGCTTTCTGGCTCGTGGGTTTATTACATCTGCAAGAAGCATTATTAAATATGCATCCTTAGATTTCTTTTTATTAGCTGTCATCATTAGTTCATTAACCGACCCTTCTATGTAAGCACCAAGGCTACTTTTAAGCAGGTGGTAAGCAATCAAAACCATTTTACTATCTTCCATAATTCTTACTATGATGCCAGATTATACTCAAGTCGGACCGTCAAGTTGACGGCGATTTGTGAATCAATGTACCCAGCTGGGTGCCCCGAAAACACACGCCTTGCTTGTACCCCGGGCACAAGCAAGACCAACCCATTCCACTCCTATCAAGGGGTTCAGGTCCCCGTCCAAGCTCGAACTCTAAGCCCCCAACACTGCAAGCCCGGGCTCAGTATGGTGCTCAGACCTCCTCATCCCAATATATAAAACCACCTAAAAAGCCAGTCCGAAAAGAGTCGAAACCCAAGACAAGAGCGAAACAAGTCTTCCCGCCCCATAAGCAAGTATATACTCGGGACAAGTAGGTCTGTGACCTGACTATGAAATCCAATGCAACGAACGGTCCTTAATCAACATAGACGGAACAAATGCAATCAGAGCCCCGCTCTGTTGTCCAACCAAGTCCAAGTCTATCCAAACCCGTTCTGTCCGATCTCTAATTATTATACATAATTATTCCATGTGATAGTAGCATGATAATAGTAACAATAATATAATTCCTATCTCTCATGAGCGACAGGTAATCACTCGACTTCTAACGAAATCCTATAGCATAGCACGCTACATGATCCTATCATACTAGTAAGACTCATAGGATAAGAATATGTATATGCAAGTGGGTTTCATTCAACTCCTTTAAACTTAATGCACAAGCATAAAATAAAGTGCAGAATAATAGGGGTCATGCATCGGGGCTTGCCTGGGTAAGATTTAACCAAAGTTAGCATTCCACCATGGTGACACGATCATCAAGGCACCAGCTTTTCTGCTACCTTCGGATGACTCCACGATCCATCATCGCTCCTATTATGACATTCGTGGATGCAATGCAGAGACGTAAATAGACAACGATAATTACAACTAGGAGAACACGATACGCTTTGCAAGCTCACGAGCCAACTCTAACGTACTAGGCTACATACCTGCGTTGCCGAACAAGACATTATTTACCCAACAAGTATTTTAATCATATGACCCAAGGTGTTGCTTTATTCACTTTACCGATAACAGTTATACTCTAACTAGGGCTCATTAACTAATTCAGCAATTTAATTAATTGGAATCTACAACAATGGCAGTGAGCATGTAATAACCTTATGAAGCTACCATAAACCTTTCAAAGCTAACACTAACATCATTTTGCCATGAAAATTACAAGTTTATATTTAATAATTTTGAGCGTCTCAAAATATTTAGAGCAAGCCTATAAATATTATGAAACTGCATGAACCAATTACACCCTTAGATAGATCATGATTACCCTTAGATAGATCATGATTTTTGGACTCTAACGAAATTGGTTTCACAATTTTTGGACTCCTACAAAATTCTATTTCAATTCTACAAGTTTAGTTTAGAACTAAATTAGAAATTGTCCTCTAATTCACAGCGGGCCGGTGGTAACCAAACCTGCCCCAGCGGCCCAACGCAGCCCACGCGGAGGCGCGACCGCGCGAGGCAGGTAGGCCCAGCAAGCGGCCCAAGCTGGGAGCCCGTGCGCGTGCTTGCGCTAATGCAAAAGAGCCCCCAGCTCCCCAGGTTATTACACAACACAGCTACTCACTATTTCACTAGATACATGCTTTACATAGAACACCCTGTATTAACCTATCTTTCGCAACGGGGAGGTCCCCGGGACTCCTCGTGCCCGCCGGCGCAGCGGCCGACGACAAGAGATGGCTACGCCGGCAAACCAGACCCGCAACAATGTAACTAGGAGACTGACCACCATCACTGACCTAACGCATGAGGCTAGGTGACGGTTAGGGCATCAGGGATGTGCGAGTGCGAGCGGCAGCGACAAGCAGCTAAACACAGCAGCGGCGCACCCGTTCCGATGAGCCTAGATGGCTAGCTAGCGATGGAGATGGCGTGCGAGCCTCTATGCCCTGGTGCTGGCGGGGGTGATGCTCAGACGCGAGGGAGGCGGAGCAGTGCTGGCCACGCGCGGGTGGCAGTACGGCGGCGCTCCGAGCATGGCGTCCTCACGTCACCTCATCATCAACAGGCGGCTAGGTCAGGATAATGCGAGCGTCAAATCGAGGGAGTCAAGGCGAGTCTATAAGTACGAGTAATCGAACTGTTACCCACTATACGGGCCTTACCTCCCTCCTACGGGTTGCGGCGGTGCTCATGGCCGGCGGAGAGCATCTCTCCAAATTGCTGGTCACCAGAGCACGAACGGTCTTGAGGGGGAACGAGCCCCTTGTCATCCCCCTAAGCCACTTGCTTGTGTGAGGAATCAAGCTATGAGGCCCGAACTGGCAATCGGGGGAGGGAGAAGGGAAGACGACTCGGCGCATGGTGTGGCCGGGCAGTGGACACGCGAGCGATTTGGGCAGCTTAAAATGGGCGGCTCCGATCGTTGGCGGTAAAACAAACCTGGGTGCAATGGTGAAGAGACAGGGGCTTGGCGCGATGTACACGAAGGGAGGGCAGAACCCAAGCGGGGCTCACTGGTGTCGGCTAGCGGAGCAAACCAAGCAAAGCCACATCGCATCGCCTCTGCGGCTGGGGCCAGACGACCATACCACAGCGACAGTGACACACGTACAGTAGCCCATCGAGACAAGTGAACGGAGGGTGGGGCGGGTGCTCCGTTGACCACGCAGCGTCGGCCGCAGTACCAGCCTGGGATGGCACGCAACCGGAAAGACGTGCCAGAGCAGCGGGACCGCCGTGCGTAGCACGCGATCAGCCGTGCGGGGCTATCGAGTAGGGCCGGCCAGCGCGAGACTACGGGCGTCGCGCAGCATAGAGCGAGCCCGCGGGCTGTCCAGTGATAGCGGCTGGGACACAGCTAGAGCCTGGCACCGGTAGCGTGCGCGCACGCGCGGTGACCATGGCCACAGGGCCGAATGGCCGAAACCAGAGGAGTGCACGCCTTCAAAAGCGCCCAGAAAAAACGTAACTAGCTCGGTTGAGTCAGAAATGAATACACGATGCTCTTCATGCTTTATAAGACTACACAGAGGAGCAAGAAACACCCCCCAAAGATGGATCAAGGAGGGAGATCGAGAGACGCCAAGAGCGGTTTGCCAAGCGGTGCGCCGGTTCACGCACAGAGCCGAAAACAACACGTTCTAACAAAGTTCGGAAGATTTTTAAGAGGGCAACATGACCCCAAACTAAAACACAACCTATACTAAGACCAAGCGCTTACTAAGAAGCAATCCATGGTACAACAACATAGTTCTAGTGCTTAACTAAATTGGTTGGATTTTTAAATGCCAACATGGCATTGTCTACCACTATTATAGACTTGGTTGAGATCTAGAGTTGAGGTGGCGCTGCATTTTGAATTCGATTTCCGAGCTTGCAAAACACTAGCCTGGCAATAGTTACTCTCCAAAAGTAAGGTGGCATTTTTAACTACACAACCTGCTCACCAATTTTTACCTAAGTGCTACACACAAGTTATGTTTTATTTTTGTTTACAAACATTGTTTTTCTTGCCAAACAATTAAGCAACACATCCTATCCTTACTGTTTAGGATTTACATTAGCGCCTTTATACACTAAGTAACTTACCTATATATATATATATATTTGTTTTCTCTCAATTACAAATGTACCGCATAAGAGTGATTTATCATTTCATGTGTGTTTTAAAACTTAAAAGCTTGTTTTATTAATTTCTTTTAGACCTTAACCAAGGTGCTAAGCGGCTCGTAACACCAGAGGTGTTACCAATCAACGCTCCCTGCCTCCCTCCCTATCCATCTCCATCAAGCACTTTCCCTTGATCAATTCGTGATCAACGCCCGCTGCCCCGCACTCAGGTCTCCGGTGCCACAGTCTGACGCATCGCCGTCACTACGCCACAAATGAACTTCCACAGCGTGGCCAAAACCGGGCTGGCAACGGGCGCCCTGGTTGCCCGCTGCGGTAGTTTGGTGGCTGGCCACGGCCGGCCAGCCACTGAGGCGCCCGCTGCGGTTAAACCATTTACCACAACGGGCAACATAACATGCCCGCTGCGGTAAAAGTATTAACCGCAGCGGGCACGTTATGTCGCCCGCTGCGGTAAATGGCAATATACCGCAGCGGGCTAATTACGTTGTCCGCTGCGGTAAAGTCTTCCAGCTTTTATATACAGCCGTCGCCACCACCCCTTCTTCTCCACGGCTTCTCCTCTTCCAAATCATGGGAGGGGAGGTTTTGCCCTAATTTTTGACCAAACCATCAAATTGAGTTTTAGAGCTTTGATTTGGGGGTGTAGGACACAACAAGAGGTACATAAAACGCTCTCCAACCCCTCTTTTCCTCTCTTTCCTCACTTTTTAGTTCCTTTTGTCTAGTTCTAGATTTAGATCTAGATCCATGGTGTAGAGAGATGAAGCTTGCTTTTTTTAATCTAGATTCACCATGGATGCATAAAAGCACTCTCCCACCCCTCTTTTTCTCTATTTCCTCACTTTTTAGTGCCTTTTGGTCAATGCTCTCTCTTTTTCTTTATTTTGGACATAGATCATAATTTTTTTCTAATTCTTCTCTATTTTGCTGCTTGTGTCATGTACAGCTACGATGGACAAGTCCGAATGGATGTACAGGATCGATAGAGTGCTTGATCTCGGTACCTTGCTGAGTTGAGGAAGTTCATGGCCGCTGTGAAAGCTCACCGTGAGAGTCGGAAACGGACGACAACCATTTGTCCATGTGACAAATGCGAGAACCTGAAAGGCTACCCAGATGGCATGGTGCAATTTCATTTGATTGTGCACGGTTTTATGGAGGGCTACATGGTCTGGACTTCCCACGGCAAAAGGCTCGATGCGAGTGGCGGTGCATCTGGAATGAGCTCATCAACAACGACAGTGAACCAAGATCCTATTCGACCACACGTGCCACCTTCAGCGGCAGCTGCGCCAGCCGCCAACTATGATGCTCGTGATTACATCACGGTGGACGAACTACTCCAGGGCATGCAAGATGGCACCGATGGCAGTGACGATGGTCAGGAGGCTACTTTGAGGGAACCAGAGGATGTGCAGTTGTTTGAGGACCTAGTGAACCACATCGACGGGGACGACGTCGTGTTTGGCAGCCCGAAGTAGTTGGAGAATTTTAGAGAGATGAAGCAGATGGCAATTGATCCTCTGTATCAGGACGGCGGAAAATGTCTGGATGGGTGCACGGCGCTCTGTTTCAACCTCCAGCTGCTGATGCTGAAGGCCCAGCATGGTTGGTGTAAGGTCCTAGATGGCTAGAGGGGGGGGTGAATAGCCTATAAAAATTCTACAAATACCACTAAGCAAACTTGTTAGAATAACAAATGGCGTAAAGCGAGTTTTGCTTAGCCAAAGGTTGTGATGCAAGCCTCCTATCCACAAGTCTAGTAGATTATGATCTCTAGTTCACACAAGTGCTATGTCACTAAGTTTACACTAGAGAGCAAGCTAACAATACTACTAGCAAAGCTACCACTAGAGCTACACAAGATAATCTAGTAAATGTAAATGCAAGAGAGAGGATTGTGATTCTTATACCGACGGTGGAGTGAAGATGTTGCCAATCACCAAGATGATATACAAACAATCAATATTGACAACAACACCATATGAAGACCAATCACCGGGAGACAAGAGACACAATATTTTTGTTCACCCGGTGTTCACTTGTGCACCGACAAGCTACGTCACCGGTTGTGTCGACCAACACTTAGATGGTTTCCCGGTGTGACCCTCAAGTCACTTGCCCCTCAAGGCACGCCCCGCAAGGCACCGCAAGACACCACTCTCAAGTGAGGTAACTCAATGACACGCGCATTCCACTAGAGTTGCTTTTGGCGTCCCGCCGAGGAAAGCACAAGAACCTCTCACAATCAACCAGAGGTGGACAAGAACAATCACCTTCTCTTGCCAACGCCTCCAACAATCTCCAAGCCGGCTAGGAGCGGTACTCTCCAAGAGTAACAAGAAATCCACCGGCTAAGCCACCCACAAGTGCCACTAGATGCCCTCAAGCTATGCAAATGCACTTTAGGATCACTCAATCTCACTTTTGATTTGCAATCAAGCAAGAGAGATGAGTGGGAGGAGAAGCTTTTGCTCAAAGGATGCACAAGAGTGTTAGAAATGCCAAGAGACCTCCCCAAGGGCCGGTCAACGAGTATTTATAAGCATCCCAAACAAATAGAGCCGTTGCTACTCCACTGACCGTTTTCTCGGGACGACCGGACGCGCCGGTTGAAACTGACCGGACGCGCTTCATCACGTCCGGTCGCCCTGCGATGTCCACGTGTCCCTTGAATACAAACGCGGCCGTCTAATCCCCCAACGGTCACTGCGCTCCAATGGTCAAATGCAACGACCGGATGCGTAGCTCAAACGACCGGACACGCTGATCGCACAGCACCACGCGCCCGCGACGCATCGACCGGACGCGCTCCACGCAGCGACCGGACGCGACAGTGCCAGCGTCTGGTCGGAGTCCAGTAAGCTCCCTTCGCGACCGGACGTGTCCGATCGCGTGTGACCGAACGCGCCGCGCGTCCGCTCAGCCCTTCGCCACGCACTGTTCCTCTGGATGCCTGACCGGACGCTCCGGTCCCGTGAGTGATCGGACGCGTCGGTTGCAAACCCTAGCCCGCGCGCCTGACTGCTGCGCTGTACTAACCGGACGCGTCCGGTCAAACCGTGACTGCGTCCGGTGCAGCGACCGGTCACCTCTGTGACCTCCGTTCGCCTCTGTTCCTTTTCCGGCTTCCGGCGTAGTGGAAAATAGGCATTTCATTTCCCTGAAATCACCTGAATCCCGCGCTCGCAAGCTCGGCGGGAGGGAGAGAGGAACCCAAACCCCTCTCTACCCGCAAACCACAGTGCGACCAACGTCACCTTTGCAAATGTGCCAACACCATCAAGTGTACATCTCCATGTGCTTGTGTGTTAGCTTTTTCTCAATCATTTTCAAAGGTTTTCCAGTTAGCTCACTAGGCCCTACATGCAATGCACTTCATGAATTCACCTAGTGGCACCCGTGCGTTGAATAACCAATAAGACTTCCCCTCTTAATAGTTCGGCTATCGACCCTAAACCACTCACACCCTCTATGGTGTCTTGAGTGTAAAGCAAAATGGCCCTATGGTTATACCTTTGCCTTGAGCCCATTTTGTCTCTCCAAATGATATGATCCACTTCATATCATCACATGACCGTCTCGACCCGTCGACCTTGACTTCACTTGCTCTTCACCGTTGCATCGGTCTGTCGGCGCCAAGTCTTTGCTCAAGCTTCACATTCGCATGGTTCTTCGCTTCGAAGCCTCGACTTGCCCTTCACCTTCACAACCAGTCCATCAAGCCAAGCTTCATCTTGGTCTTCACCATCTTGGTCATATGAGTCAATGTCATGTCTCATATTCAATGACCACCTTTATCTAAATCATCCACTTAGATACAAAGGTTAGTCCTAGGTTTCATCAATTAGCCAAAACCAAACTAGGGACTTTCAATCTCCCCCTTTTTGGTAATTGATGACAACCCTCACAAAGATGATTTTGATAATAAAAGTTTTGAACTTGTCATACTTGTCCAATCATTTTGCTCATAAGTAAAGTTTTTACAATTATCACAAGCTCGGTTTTGGTAGCATTAGCTCCCCCTACATATGTGCATAGAGTTTGGATTGAAAGCTTTGCTCATATGCATGGATAGAAGTATTGGGAGAGTAATTCTACCAAAATGATGCTAAGGTGTAAGAAATGGACCTTTGAAGCGTGATACCAATCGGAGTTGCCTTTTACACCATCCTTAGCATCATGAAGTAACTAGACATCCAACAAAACTCAAGAACCCCGTGAGATCAACATTATATGTAAAGGTTATTGGACCACTTGTAAAAACTTTAGGCAAGTCTAGATACCACGTGTAAACTATTTCTATGCATGCTAGTAGATCATTTCATCATCCAAGTTCTATACTAGCATTGCACTACACAAGCATGTATATTGATTTTAAATACATGTGCAATGAGCAAGTCATATGAAAAATGCACAAACAAATGCAACAACTTTGTTTATGAGCTTGCTCCCCCTACTTGTGTGCATCAAAAATTTTATTTACCCCTTTATCATGTTGAATCATCTTTTTCTCTCCCCCTTTGTCAACAACTTACCCAAAAATGGGATCAAATTGTGGAGAGAAGAAAAATGTTTGATGGAGTAGGTTAAAATTTATCAAAATTGGTTCGACCTAGAACACTTGCCAAAGATATTTAATTCGATTTGAACCAAAGACAAGCTTCTTCACACCTCATAATAAGGGTTATCTTGCCTATGTTGAATTAAACACTTATAGCAAATCTTCTAGATTCAACACTAGGTTTGCAAGCTCACAAACATGTCATATGCCACCACTAGATCAAAACAAACATAGAGGCAATAGTGGTAACATATATCCATCAAATTCATTTGATTTATCATGAATGCTCATGCATACCACTTATTATGTCTACATGCTCTAGCAAGTCCTTAGCATAGGATGAATGACATGTCAATCAACTTTACCTTGCAATGTCGAAGGAGAGGCATGTCAATAAGTGGGTAGGATGCATTCAACTCATGTTTGAGAAATCAAGAATGTTCAACTCATTCCTTAGCTTGCAAAACCTCTTTTCATCAAGTGGCTTAGTGAGAATATCGGCAAGTTGATCATCGGTGCCAACACTTTCAATGGCAATATCTCCCTTTTGTTGATGATCTCTAATGAAATGATGCCTTATGTCAATATGCTTTGTTCTTCCATGTTGAACCGGGTTTTGTGTCATCTTGATTGCACTTTCATTATCACATAGCAATGGCACATTCTTGAAGTTGAGACCATAATCCTTCAAAGTTGATTTCATCCATAGTAATTGTGCACAACAACTCCCCGCACTCACATATTCGGCTTCGGCGGTAGAGATTGCCACACTATTTTGTTTCTTTGAGGACCATGACACGAGTGATCTTCCAAGTAATTGACATGTGCCACTTGTGCTCTTTCTATTGATCTTGCAACCCCCATAGTCGGAGTATGAATATCCAATCAATTCAAACTTTGACCCCTTAGGATACCATAGTCCAACATCTCTTGTTTGCTTCAAGTACCTCAATATTCTTTTTGCGGCCGTGAGATGACTTTCTCTAGGTGAGGCTTGATATCTAGCACACATGCAAACACTAAACATGACATCCGGCCTTGATGCGGTGACATAGAGTAGACTTCCAAACAAAGACCGATATTCCTTTTGATTCACCATTTTGCCATCAAGATCACTATCCAAATTGCCATTTGTACCCATTGGAGTTGAAATTGGTTTTGCATCTTGCATTCCAAACTTCTTCAACATGTCCCTTATGTATTTCCCTTGACTCACAAATGTCCCATTCTTCAATTGCTTGACTTGAAGACCAAGGAAGAAGCTAAGTTCACCAATCATAGACATTTCAAACTCTTTGGCCATCATAGCACCAAATTCTTCACAATAAGCTTGATCGGTTGATCCAAAGATGATGTCATCAACATATATTTGCACTATGAATAGATCATTCCTAATCTTCTTGGTGAATAGAGTTGTATCAACCTTGCCCATCTTGAATCCTTTAGAGAGAAGAAAATCCCTTAGCCTCTCATACCATGCTCTAGGTGCTTGCTTTAAGCCATATAAAGCCTTCTTCAACTTGTACACATGGTTGGATTTCTTGTCATCTTCAAATCCGGGCGGTTGCTCAACAAAGACTAACTCATTGATAATCCCATTGAGAAATGCACTTTTGACATCCATTTGATATAGTTTGATGTTGTGTGCACAAGCATAAGCCAATAGAATCCTTATTGCCTCCAATCTTACCACGGGAGCATATGTCTCATCATAGTCAAGACCTTCAACTTGAGTGTAACCTTGAGCAACTAGTCTTGCTTTATTTCTCACTACAATGCCATCTTGATCTTGCTTGTTTTTAAACACCCACTTGGTTCCAATCACATTGTAGTCATTTGGCCTTTCTACCAACTCCCAAACATCATTTCTTGTGAAATTGTTAAGCTCTTCTTGCATAGCCATGATCTAATAGGCATCCCTCAAAGCTTCTTCTATCTTCTTTGGTTCTATGGTTGACACAAATGATGCATGCTCACAAAACATAGCCAATCTTGATCTTGTTTGCACACCACTTCTAATATCACCAATAATACTATCAATGGGGTGATCTCTTGCAACATGTTGTGGTTGGAGTACTTGCACTTGATTGCTTGAGCTTGGTTGATCACTTGATGTATCTTGATGAGATGAACTAGCACCATGATCTTGCACTTGAGAGTCACTAGCTAGCTTGAATGGAGAATTTAGCTCTTGATATTTATCATTATCTTGAATATCAATTACTTGCTTTGCTCTAATGTCCCTAATGTCCATGTTCTTCATTGCTTCCACTAATTGAGTTTCACCAACATCATCTAGATTCTCTTCTTCATCTTGTGACCCATTGGTTTCATCAAATTGCACATCATGGACTTCTTCTAGAATGCCACTTGAGTTGTTCCAAACTCTATAAGCTTTGCTTGTAGTTGAATAACCAAGTAGGAACCCCCTCATCACATCTCTTGTCAAACTTCCCCAATCTAGTGCCCTTCTTCAAGATATAACATTTGCAACCAAACACCCTAAAGTAAGAAATATTGGGCTTTCTTCCATGAAGTAGCTCATATGGGGTCTTCTCTAGCAATGGATGACAATATAGTCTATTGATGTAGTAGCAAGCTGTATTGATTGCTTCATCCTAAAATGATTGACTCACATTGTACTCATGAAGAAGGATCTAGCCATATCAAGCAATGTTCTATTCTTCCTCTCAACTAGGCCATTTGATTGTGGAGTGTACTTGGCCGAGAATTGATGTCCAATACCATAGTGATCACAAAGTTCTTCAATTCTTGTATTCTTGAACTCACTTTCATTGTCACTTCTCACTTTCTTGATTCTAATCTCAAACTCATTATGAACTCTAGTGAGAAATGTCTTGAAGGTGTCAAACACTTCACTTTTGTCATTAAGAAAGAATACCCATGTGAATCTTGTGAAGTCATCCACTATGACAAAGCCATACTTGTTGCCACCTATGCTTGTGTATGTTGTTGGTTCAAATAGATCTATGTGCAACAACTCAAATGCTTTGCATGTGCTCATTGTACTCTTCTTTGGATGTGAGCTTCCAACTTGCTTTCCAGCTTGACATGCACTACAAAGTTTATTCTTCTCAAATTCAACATCTTTTAAACCATTGACAAGATTGTGAGTTGTAAGCTTCTTCAATTGTTTCATGCCAACATGACCAAGCCTTCTATGCCAAAGCCAACCCATGCTTGATTTGGAGATTAAGCAAGTTGTCAAAGAAGTTTCTCTAGCATTGAAGTCAACTAGGTAGAGATTCTCATATCTAAAACCCTTGAATGCCACATTTGAACCATCCACACTAATAACTTCCACATCATCAACCCTAAAAATGCATTTGTAGCCTAGATCACATATTTGTGCCACGGATAGAAGATTGAAATCCAAGCTTTCAACTAGCAACACATTGGAGATACTCATGTCATTTGATATTGCAATCTTTCCCAAGCCAATAACCTTGCCTTTCTTGTTGTTGCCAAATGTGATAGAATCAACATCACTATCATTGTCATTGATTGAGTCAAACATTCTTGATGTACCGGTCATGTGTTGAGTGCACCCACTATCAATAATCCAATGCCTTCCTCCAGCTTTGTAATTGACCTACAAACAAGTCAATGAAGCTTAGGTACCCACTTTTGCTTGGGTCCTTGTAGGTTAGTAACTAAGCTCTTTGGTACCCAAATAGCCTTCTTCTTTGGGCCCACAATTGGTGTACCAACAAACTTAGCTTGCACACCCTTCACACTCTTGGTAAGCACATAGCAAGAATCAAAAGGTATAGCATTAACACGGTTCTTGCTTTGGTTCTTTTTATTGCAATTATGCTCTAGGTGCCCAACTTGCTTGCATCTATTGCAAAACCGACCATTGCCCTTCACAAAGCTAGGCTTTGGAGTTGCAAAGGCCGACTTGCCTTTCTTGGGGGTGTAGCCCAATCCCTCTTTGTTAAGAGAGAACCTTTGGCTACCCAAGCAGTTAAGCAAGCGGGCCTCACCACCATAGGCCTCGCCTAGGGCGTGAGTGAGCTCATCAACCTCTTTCTTGACAGTCTCATTCTCAACCATTAGTGAGGCATCACGAGTGAAACCATCACTAGTAGTGAAGGTAGAGTCGGTGGTGGTGGATGAAGAGCTACAAGAAGGGTTAGCATTTGACATGATGATAGGTTCATAAAAGGATTCATCAATTATATCACATGTAACGCCTATATCACATGATACAACAACCTCCTTCTTTGCTTGTTGCTCAAGTAGCAATGAGTGAGCCTTTTCAAGCTTGGAATGAGCCTTAACAAGATCCTCATGGTCTTCCACTAGACTCTCATGAGTGGTCTTAAGCTCACTAAGGACTTTCTCAAGTATTGCTACTTTCATTGAAAGCTTCTTACACTCCTTGTCCTTGGCAATAGCTATGTCTCTAGTTTGTTGCATCAAGTCATATAGTTGTTCTTTAGTTGGTTCATCATCAACTTTTTCATTATCATTATCACTATCATGAGCATATTCCATTTCACTTTCGTCATCACTCTCATCATATAATACCTTATTTTCCTTGGCCATGAAGCATGAAGAGGATGAATCAAATAGTGATGGATTCTTGTTGATAGCAATGGAAGCAAAAGCCTTGTTAGATGATGATTCTTCATCTTCTTCTTCATCACTTTCCCAAGTGACCACATAGGCACCATCTTTGCCTTTCTTGAATGTCATCTTGGCTTCTCTCTTCTTCTTCTCAAACTTGCCCCTCTTGTTGTTCTTCTTCTTGTCATAGGGACATTCGGCTTGAAGATGTTCGGTGCTATCACAATTGAAACACTTCCTTTGTTGCTCATTTCTTTTAAAGTTGTTATTTCTCTTCTTAAAACTTCTTCTCTTGATGAACATGTGACCCATCTTCTTGACTACAAGTGCAAGTGCCTCATCATCAATTTCAAATTCCCCATCTTCATTGTTGTCTTCTTCTTCAATGATGGTAGCTTTGCCCTTGGAGGAGGTGGCCTTGAATGCCACGGTCTTCTTCTTCTTCTTCTCATCTTCCACCTTCTCCTTGTCATCAACATCTTGATCATATTTGTCATAGGTCAATACTTCACCAAGCAAATCATTAGGCTTCATTTCTTCAAGCCCATCTCTTTGCAACATCATGATCAACATGTTGAATCTTCTAGGTAAGCTCAATAAGAACTTGTGACAAAATTCTTGATCTTGAGTCTTGTGCCCTAAGCTCTTGAGATCATTGACTATCACTTGCAATCTATGAAATATTTCAATGATTGTTTCATCATCCTTTTTCTTGAAGTTCTCAAACTCACTCTTGAGCCCATATAGCTTGGCACTCTTCACAACCTTAGTGCCTTCATATGTCTCACTCAACCTTGTCCATACTTCACTAGCCAATTCCAAATCCTTGATGCCCTCAAATACTTTTGTGTTAATACCATTGTAAAGTGTATTGAGAGCCATTCTATTGCATGTTCTATTTGCTCTATCTTCATCGGTGAGATGATCGGGATCAATGATAGCAAAATCATTCTCGGTGACTTACAATACTCTCTCATGAATAGAACCAAGGTACATTGTCATTTTTCTCTTCCAATGAGCAAACGAACTAACACCATCAAAGAACGGTGGCTTGCCCCCAATATAATTAAACACAATTTGAGCCATTTTTCACATCGAAGGATGTTAAGCCTTGATTAAAATGGTGACCACGGCTCCGATACCACTTGTAAGGTCCTAGATGGCTAGAGGGGGGTGAATAGCCTATAAAAATTCTACAAATACCACTAAGCAAACTTGTTAGAATAACAAATGGCGTAAAGCGAGTTTTGCTTAGCCAAAGGTTGTGATGCAAGCCTCCTATCCACAAGTCTAGTAGATTATGATCTCTAGTTCACACAAGTGCTATGTCACTAAGTTTACACTAGAGAGCAAGCTAACAACACTACTAGCAAAGCTACCACTAGAGCTACACAAGATAATCTAGTAAATGTAAATGCAAGAGAGAGGATTGTGATTCTTATACCGACGGTGGAGTGAAGATGTTGCCAATCACCAAGATGATATACAAACAATCAATATTGACAACAACACCATATGAAGACCAATCACCGGGAGACAAGAGACACAATATTTTTGTTCACCCGGTGTTCACTTGTGCACCGACAAGCTACGTCACCGGTTGTGTCGACCAACACTTAGATGGTTTCCCGGTGTGACCCTCAAGTCACTTGCCCCTCAAGGCACGCCCCCAAGGCACCGCAAGACACCACTCTCAAGTGAGGTAACTCAATGACACGCGCATTCCACTAGAGTTGCTTTTGGCATCCCGCCAAGGAAAGCACAAGAACCTCTCACAATCAATCGGAGGTGGCCAAGAACAATCACCTTCTCTTGCCAACGCCTCCAACAATCTCCAAGCCAGCTAGGAGTGGTACTCTCCAAGAGTAACAAGAAATCCACCGGCTAAACCACCCACAAGTGCCACTAGATGCCCTCAAGCTATGCAATTGCACTTTGGGATCACTCAATCTCACTTTTGATTTGCAATCAAGCAAGAGAGATGAGTGGGAGGAGAAGCTTTTGTTCAAAGGATGCACAAGAGTGTTAGAAATGCCAAGAGACCTCCCCAAGGGCCGGTCAATGAGTATTTATAAGCATCCCAAACAAATAGAGCCGTTGCCACTCCACTGACCATTTTCTCGGGACGACCGGATGCGCCGGTTGAAACTGACTGGACGCGCTTCACCGCGTCCGGTCGCCCTGCGATGTCCACGTGTCCCTCGAATACAAACACGGCCGTCTGATCCCCCAACGGTCACTATGCTCCAACGGTCAAATGCAACGACCGAACGCGTAGCTCAAACGACCGGACGCGCCGATCGCACAGCACTGCGCGCCCGCGATGCATCGACCGGATGTGCTCCACGCAGTGACCGGACGCGACAGTGCCAGCGTCTGGTCAGAGTCCAGCAAGCTCCCTTCGCGACCGGACGCGCCGCGCATCCGCTCAGCCCTTCGCCACGTACTGTTCCTCTGGATGCCCGACCGGACGCTCCGATCCCATGAGTGATCGGACGTGCCGGTTGCAAACCACAGCGCGACCAATGCCACCTTTGCAAATGTGCCAACACCATCAAGTGTACATCTCCATGTGGTTGTGTGTTAGCTTTTTCTCAATCATTTTTAAAGGTTTTCCAGTTAGCTCACTAGGCCCTACATGCAATGCACTTCATGAATTCACCTAGTGGCACCCGTGCGTTGAATAACCGATAAGACTTCCCCTCTTAATAGTTTGGCTATCGACCCTAAACCACTCACACCCTCTATGGTGTCTTGAGTGTAAAACAAAATGGCCCTATGGTTATACCTTTGCCTTGAGTCCATTTTGTCTCTCCAAATGATATGATCCACTTCATATCATCGCATGACCGTCTCGATCCATCGACCTTGACTTCACTTGCTCTTCACCGTTGCATCGGTCCGTCGGCGCCAAGTCTTTGCTCAAGCTTCGCATTCGCATGGTTCTTCGCTTCGAAGCGTCGACTTGCCCTTCACCTTCACAACCAGTCCATCGAGCCAAGCTTCATCTTGGTCTTCACCATCTTGGTCATATGAGTCAATGTCATGTCTCATATTCAATGACCACCTTTATCTAAATCATCCACTTAGATACAAAGGTTAGTCCTAGGTTTCATCAATTAGCCAAAACCAAACTAGGGACTTTCAGTTGGTCAGACAATAGCTTCAACAAGCTATTAAGTTACCTTGCTACCACGTACCCAACGGGCGGTAACAAGGTGCAAGCCAATATGTATCGAGCGAAGAAGCTGATTCGGTCAGTGGCGATGAAAGTTAGAAAGTTTGATGCCTGCCCTAACCACTGCATCATGTATCAGGGCGAGAAGTTTGAGAAGTTGACCAACTGTCCACACTGTGGCGTCAGTCGGTACAAGAGGAATGCCGGTTGTCGCGTGGATGACAATGACGAAGCCGTGCGGGGTACTGGTGGTCCGAAGAAGAAGAAGAAGTGGGCTGAGAAGGGGGCCAAGTAGATCTCGGCTCAGCAGGACGAGGAAGAAGAGGGTTACACGCGGAGGAAAAGCCCTGCACTGTCGGTGTGGTACTTGCCGTGGTTGACCACCTGTGTGCACTATTCAGGAACCTAGAGGATGCGAAGCTCATGTCTTGGCATGCATCACCTAACCGGGTCAAGGACGATGGCAAGTTGCGGCACCCCTCCGATGGCCAGCAGTGGAAGGATTTCGATAATGCCTACTGTTGATGGTTCTTAAGTATCAATTATAACCATCAAATAAATAAAGAAAAGGACCTATATGCAAGCAACACCTAGAATTAGGGTTTGATCTAACAGAATTCTATGAGTTTTGCTGTTTATCTATTTCTGCAGGGGGTTATCAGGAAATACGGAAGAAAGGCCCACATGTCGGATTAATGACGGGATATTAACCGAACACGTAATTATCTTACATCTAGAAGATTCCAGAAGCCACGGGAACGAACGGGAGCCATAACGGGCCAGGACACAGGGCGCCCGCCCTGTGCCCTAGGGCGCCCGCCCTGCCCCCGGGACCAATCAGGTCGAGTCTCGCGGATTATGCTCCACCGCCTTTGAGGATCAAGGAAAACCGTAGGATGAAGGTCGGTTTGATCCGACGGTCCAGATTCATCCAAAAGGGCTATATAAGCAAGGCCCCTGACCCCTGGTGGAGAAGACCCCAATTCATTATTCAGTTGCATATCTCTAGTTAGGGTTTAGAGAGAGAGGTTCCCTCTAGGGTTCCCACCTCTTAGGGCTTAGCATCCAATGTGAAAGTAGAATTAGTTCTACTAGATTGAGAGAGATAGAGTGGAGGTGTAGATCGGAGGAAGCCGGCCTGTCGGTGTCTACTCCGAGGTTGTACCTGCGGGAGCAAGTTCTTCTAACCCGAGGCTTGTTCTCAGGATTCTTCAGTATTTCGACTTCTAAATTCTAGTAAGTTCTTTGTTTTATTGTTCTTTGGTTTATGAGTTTACTTTGATCTCTTCGCGTAGAGTTTAGAGTAATCATCTCTAGCGTAAACGTGGTGTTTAAGCTAGGATACTCATAGATATCCCCTCGTCTAGCCGGACCGTGGTAGTAGCGAGGAACGTGACAATTCCGAGTTACCTTTGTATTCCATATCCCGTTAGCAGGATCGATAGGGTTTATAGGTGCGGGTTGAACATCCTTTGTGGTGTCTAGATTCCGTAAACCTCCCCAATAGAACAATAGATCATCCTTACCAAGGTTAGAAGAAGAGTGCGGTTGTAGTCTTCTCTATACATCACTCACATCGAATCATAGTGGTTGTAGCCTAAAGGTTAGTAGTAATAGATTTGGTTAGTCAGATGCACTCTTTCTCCTAGTGGTAAAAATATAAATACGATACCCAGGATAATATCTCGGGTGAAGTGCTCACCGATATCCGTGCGCTTGCGGATCCTATTTCCTAATTGCGTTACCAAATATCAACAAGCATTTCTAGCGCCGTTGCCGGGGAGAAAGACGGTTTGCTGAGATAACCTTGAGTCTTTCTACTAGCTTGTATTCATACTTTTTATTTTCTTATCTTTTTCATTCTTTCTTTTTCTTTTTACCAAAAATGGAAAACCAAGGTTCTATATCTATCTTTGATGCCGCAACACCTTCAGCAACTGACCTTTTACCATGGGAGTCATCACAGCCTATGCAAACATCCCAGTATAAGTTAAGTTCAAGGTTGATTGCGATGATTCAAAATTTATCTTTTTTGGGAAAGGAAGACGAAAACCCTTACCTTCATATTAGAGATTTTGAGCAGACATGCGATTGTCTTCGCATTGATGGCATCTCTGATAAGACTTTACGTTGGAAGCTTTTTCCTTTTTCTTTAAGAGGAGAAGCTAGACGATGGTATAGTCAGAAGGTAAGTCAACAGCAAGGTGAATGGGGAGTTCTAAGAGCCAACTTTTGTCTAGATTTTTATTCCCTTGACCGTACTGGTGACCTTAGACTCGAAGTCCTATCTTTTAAACAAAAAGATAATGAAACTTTGGGGAAATCCTGGAAATGTTTTTCTGATCTTTTAGAATCTGGTCCAAAACTTTTGCTTGAAGACACTGTTCTTTTATTTCACTTTTTTCGAGGTCTTCAGAAAGATAATAAACAAATGCTGCATACTATGGCTAGAGGTTCTTTCTTTCGTATCCCTACTGATGAAGCTAAGGGGATCTTGAATAGAATCCTAGAAGCTGAGATGGATAATGCCCTCCATGATAAAACCTACGAAGCCGAAGTAGACACTCTGCCAAATTCTTCACCTACTTCAGCTATCCCAAGTTTTGAGCCACAAAAGGAAGAAATTCCACCACCTGATTTCATGCTGGATATAGAATCCGATCTCTTTGCCGATTTTGGAAACATTTCAAACTACCATTCTATAGACCGACCCCAAAACGGCCAATTTAGCATTTGTTTACCAAGTGAACGTCAATTGAGAGAGCTTATCTCGGTTATGAGTAGCGAATGGTTAGAGGAGTCAGAGCTTTCCTCTGAAGTAATCCGAGTGGACACACCCTCTATAACTATACGCTGTGCTTATAATTCTGATCAATTTAACGCTCTCTATAATCCTGTTGTGGGGATCAATATTATGTCCGAAGCTTTTGCACTTAATTTATTTAGGAAACTTGTTTTAACCCCCACAACAAAGGTCATAAAGGAATCTTCGGGACGATTAGTCCCCAGTCTTGGAATTATTAATGTCCTACCCTTTATGGTAGAAGGCTCCATGGTTCATTTGAACTTTTATATCTTTGATATATGGGGTTTCGACCTACTGATTGGACAACCTTTTAGAAGACTCCTTTATGAAGGTCAAACTGGAAAGCTCCACATTTCCTTGGGAAAGGATTTTAAACTTCCAATTACAATAACTCACTCCTTGAATAATAAGACCGAGCCATATCTTTTGTCTGATCCTATGGAGGAGGTAAAGGCTGCATCTCTAGAACTTTTAGATGATCCAGACTTAGAAGAGGAAGCCCCCTTCTTCACTGAAGAAGAGGCCGAACCTTCTGAACCTGAACCCTTAGATGAGTTTGCAGAAACACCTAGACCCCCCATAGAACTCAAAACTTTACCACCCGACCTATGCTTTCCTAAACAATAATCCAGAGTTTCCTGTGATCGTTAGTAATAAACTCACTCAGGAGCAAACTCTGCAATTAATGACCATTCTTGAAAAACACCACTCTGTTTTTGGCTACTCACTTCAAGATCTCACAGGAATCAGTCCTATGATTTGTACCCATCGTATTCCGACAGATCCTTCTGTTACACCCTCTCGAGAGCCTCAACGTAGACTTAACAACGCGATGAGAGAGGTAGTTAAAAAAGAAGTTATAAAGTTGCTGCATGCAGGGATTATATATCCTGTGCCGCATAGTGAGTGGGTAAGCCCTGTTCAAGTTGTGCCTAAAAAGGGAGGCATGACTGTTGTTACTAATGATAAGAATGAGCTAATTCCGCAACGCACCATCACTGGGTGGCGGATGTGCATAGACTATAGAAAACTTAATAAAGCCACGAAAAAGGATCATTTTCCTTTGCCTTTTATAGATAAGATGCTTGAGCGGTTAGCAAAACACTCGTTTTTCTGTTTTCTAGATGGATATTCAGGGTATCACCAGATCCCTATCCATCCTGATGATCAAAGCAAAACCACTTTTACATGCCCATATGGAACGTATGCTTATCGTAGAATGTCTTTTGGGTTATGTAATGCACCAGCTTCTTTTCAAAGATGTATGATGTCTATATTTTCTGATATGATTGAAGAGATTATGGAAGTTTTCATGGATGATTTCTCAGTTTATGGAAAAACTTTTGATAGTTGTCTTGAGAACTTAGATAAGGTTTTGCAAAGATGTGAAGAAAAGCACTTAATCCTTAATTGGGAAAAATGTCATTTTATGGTTAGAGAAGGAATAGTGCTAGGACACCTAGTGTCTGAAAGAGGTATTGAGGTAGATAGAGCTAAAATTGAAGTAATTGAACAACTACCTCCACCTGTGAATATAAAAGGAATTCGAAGTTTTCTTGGCCATGCTGGTTTTTATCGCAGATTTATAAAAGACTTTTCATTTATTGCGAGACCACTTACTCTTTTGCTAGCCAAGGATGCTCCTTTCGAATTTGATGATGCATGTCTAAATTCTTTCAATTTATTAAAGCAAGCACTCATCTCTGCACCAATCATTCAACCCCCTGATTGGTCGTTGCCTTTTGAAATTATGTGTGATGCTAGTGATTATGCTGTGGGGGCAGTTTTGGGACAAACTAAAGATAAAAAGCGTCATGCAATTGCTTATGCAAGTAAAACTTTGACAGGAGCTCAACTTAATTATGCAACCACTGAAAAAGAGCTTCTGGCTGTTGTTTTTGCCATTGATAAATTTAGATCTTATTTAGTTGGAGCTAAGATAATTGTTTACACTGATCATGCTGCACTAAAATATTTGCTCACTAAGAAAGATGCTAAACCTCGCTTAATCAGATGGATTTTATTACTCCAAGAATTTGACTTAGAAATAAAAGATAAAAAGGGAGTAGAAAATTCTGTTGCTGATCACTTGTCTAGAATGTACTTTAAGAATTCATAGGAACCCCCCATTAATGACTCACTCCGGGACGACATGCTTTACGGGATTAACAGATCTGACCCCTGGTATGCAGATATTGTTAATTTTATGGTTTCAGGTTATGTACCACCCGGAGCAAACAAGAAGAAGCTTATTCAGGAAAGTCGTTCACATATATGGGATGAGCCATATCTCTTCCGAGTATGCGCTGATGGCCTACTTAGAAGATGTGTGACCACTGAGGAAGGATTGAAGATCATCGACAGATGTCACTCATCACCATACGGAGGTCACTATGGAGCATTCCGTACACATTCAAAGATCTGGCAATGTGGATTCTACTGGCCTACAATGTACGATGACACGAAGCAATATATCAGAAGATGTGGGCCATGTCAAAGGCACGAAAACATAAATACAAGGGATGCCATGCCACTCACCAACAACCTTCAGATTGAACTCTTTGATGTCTGGGGAATAGACTACATGGGTCCATTTCCCCCATCAAAGAAGTGTGAGTTCATCTTGGTGGCGGTTGATTACGTCTCCAAGTGGGTAGAGGCACTACCTTGCAAGCATGCCGACAATATCAGTTCGAAGAGGATGTTTGAGAAAATCATATTTCCAAGATTTGGAGTCCCCAGGATAGTGATAAGTGATGGAGGATCACACTTCATTGACAAGCGCTTCGAGCACTATCTATCAAGACATGGAATCCGTCACAACGTCGCTACTCCCTATCATCCTTAGACAAGTGGCCAAGCAGAGACTTCTAACAAGCAAATCAAGAACATTCTTCAGAAGACGGTGAACGAGATGGGAACGGCATGGAAGGACAAGTTACCCGATGCACTCTGGGCTTACCGGACAGCATACAAGACCCCAATTGGAATGTCTCCATACCAATTGGTGTACGGAAAGACTTGTCACCTACCTGTTGAACTTGAGTTCAAGGCACACTGGGCCATAAAAAGATGGAATATGGACCTAGATATCGCCGGAAAACATAGAAGAATGCAATTATCGGAGTTAGAAGAATGGCGGGAGAAAGCATATCACAATTCAAAGATCTACAAAGAAAGAGTCAAGAGATGGCATGACAAGAGGATCAAGAAGAAGGAGTTCTCACCCGGAGATAAGGTATTACTTTTTAATTCCAGGGTGAAGCTTTTCGGGCATGGAAAGCTCCGGAGCAAATGGGAAGGACCATTCAAGGTAATTCATTCATCATCCCACGGAGCTATCACACTTCAAAATGACGAAGGTACGTTATTCAAGGTAAATGGTCAACGTCTTAAATTATTTTTAGAGCCCAATAAAGAATTAGAAGAAATAGACGTGATCCATTTTTACCTTCCGATGGAGAATTAAAGCCCGACCTTTTTAATCTGACGTTTTTGGGCCACGTATATATTTTTTGGGATAAAAATACTTCTAGAAACACGCTCGAGCAAGCGGGCCCGCAGAGGAGGCAGGCCCAGGGCGGGCGCCCTAAGGATGAGGGCGGGCACCCTGCCCTGGTGTCCCCTCGGCCCCGGCCTCTTCCGACGTGCTTTCCTCATCTATGGTTATCCAGAAAATTTCGTGAATGGGTTGTTACGCACGCCCGGTAGCGGGATGGATCTATGGAAACCCTAGAGGCACTTTTTGACCCCTATATAAACAGACCCCAACGTCAGCTTTTAGCACCAATTCATTCAAGCCTTCTCTCCTTCCTCAAATTAGATCTTGCTTAGTTCCTAGCTGCTCCAATGGCTGAGAAGTTCCACGTCGATTGGGAAGTCGTCCCCTATGACCTCAACAAGAAGCCCAAGGAGGATCCCGACGCCTACGCTCTCGTCCCGGCCAACACAGAGCGACAGCTAGAAGCCATGCCACCACGTCAACGTAGCTCTGCCCAATCCTACTTTGCTCGCCCAGTTCTTACCGCACCTACGCAGCTCCTATTGCTCGAAGGCTCGCCATCATCATCGAAAGGGAAGGAGATCATCAAGGTACCAGCCGGAACAAAGATCCTGCCGCCAAAACCCAATGAGCGGATCATCGGAGTGAAGACCAACCGGAGCGGCGAGATCTCTAGTGTCCGCTATACCACGGAGGAGAGACCTTACTTCGAGGGTGTTAGGGCAGCTAAGGTCCGCTTCGTTCCTCCGAAGGAAGCACCCAAGCATGCTCTTAATGCTTTCGAGACACCTCCCAAGCGCCGCAGGACCATTGCAGATGTGGATGAGGAGCTACGGGTGATCAAGAACAGCATTATAGAAATTCAGAACTCCAATATCTCTATGGATCGGAGGACCTTCAACCATAACACTACGATCCTAAAGCTACGGGATGACCTTGCCGACGCCAACAAGAGGATCGATGAGTTAGAGCATAGTCTTAGGAGGCGTGAGCGTCGCTGAGCTATCTAGATTAGATCTTGGGGCTATATATGTCTTAGTTATTATTAGATTCGATTAGGTTCGCTTATAATCAGTTTAGATCTATTATATTCGGTTATTATTATTATTATTCGGTTATAATAAATGCCTCAAGATTAATAAAGATTATTATTAGTATGTCTTGTGTGTCTCTACTTTACTTTTGTGCAAGAAAGCAGAAAACAAGTATGGGGGAGATTCCCTGACATGTCACACACACTTCGATCGCACCACTCCATGAACTAGGTACACACTCTGCACACTTTTATTACACACTTACACACTCACCTTAGTTTGTGCAGAATTTTATCTCTCTAAACATGATAAATTAAAAGCATAAAAATGCTTATAATCATGATCAATCTCACTCTGTGATATTTCCTGGAAACCTGCAATTATTAAAATTATTTCAAAACCCTGTGTTGCTAAAAGTCATTGTGGAATAAGAGATGGTAAGGGTATGAGTACCTTATTCTTAGTATCTTTATTGCTTGGAGAATTTGTTTTAAAAATCTCAAAATTATAGCTACCATCCTCAAGTTTTATATGCCTGCTAAACATGAAAATATTAATTAAAGCTATCTGCTTTGTATTGAGTTTGTTCAAAACAAGTTAGACCCTTGTTGAGAGATTTATCATACTCCTAAGATCAAGACATTTTTATTCAGAAAGATTTACTCTTCCGAAGTATTATTGCATTAGAGGCATGGGCTATGCAAAATTATAAATATATCGAGGAAATAAAAAAGGAGCAAGTGCTCGACAACCTCGCAGAAAAAAAATGGACAAGTGTCCGACAGTAGAATTAGGGGTACCTCGGTATCCACCAAAAATGAAAAAAAATGAGATATGATAAAAATATGATGGAAAGAAAATGATAGCCCATGGTCCCTCTAATAAGCAATATGCCAGTAAGAGTGACAAGTTTTTAATTTTCAAAATCTTTGATCTAAGAGTATGGCATTCTTCTCCTCGGATCTGGTTTTGACCATACAATAAATGCAAGGTATGTATGCTTAAAGAATTATTTTTGCAAAATCAAAACAGCCTCAGAGAGAAATATAAAAGATAATGAGTGACTCTGAGAGCACCTATGAGGATAAAGGTATGCTAAGTTTTTCTTTTCAAAAATATGTAAAAACTCCAAGTGATAGGGATTAAGAAGAAGAAAGGCTCTTTACTCTGACCATATATTTCCCTGACTATAAGTGCACAGTGGATTTTTACAACACCCTGCAGGTATGAAAGAATGTTTCAACCCCAGATGTTTTATTAACCAACCTTTTCTCGAGGACGAGTAAAAGCCTAAGTATGGGGGTGTTTGTTGACGGTTCTTAAGTATCAATTATAACCATCAAATAAATAAAGAAAAGGACCTATATGCAAGCAACACCTAGAATTAGGGTTTGATCTAACAGAATTCCATGAGTTTTGCTGTTTATCTATTTCTGCAGGGGGTTATCAGGAAATACGGAAGAAAGGCCCACATGTCGGATTAATGACGGGATATTAACCGAACACGTAATTATCTTACATCTAGAAGATTCCAGAAGCCACGGGAACGAACGGGAGCCGTAACGGGCCAGGACACAGGGCGCCCGCCCTGTGCCCTAGGGCGCCCGCCCTGCCCCCGGGACCAATCAGGTCGAGTCTCACGGATTATGCTCCACCGCCTTTGAGGATCAAGGAAAACCGTAGGATGAAGGTCGGTTTGATCCGACGGTCCAGATTCATCCAAAAGGGCTATATAAGCAAGGCCCCTGACCCTGGTGGAGAAGACCCCAATTCATTATTCAGTTGCATATCTCTAGTTAGGGTTTAGAGAGAGAGGTTCCCTCTAGGGTTCCCACCTCTTAGGGCTTAGCATCCAATGTGAAAGTAGAATTAGTTCTACTAGATTGAGAGAGATAGAGTGGAGGTGTAGATCGGAGGAAGCCGGCCTATCGGTGTCTACTCCGAGGTTGTACCTGTGGGAGCAAGTTCTTCTAACCCGAGGCTTGTTCTCAGGATTCTTCAGTATTTCGACTTCTAAATTCTAGTAAGTTCTTTGTTTTATTGTTCTTTGGTTTATGAGTTTACTTTGATCTCTTCGCGTAGAGTTTAGAGTAATCATCTCTAGCGTAAACGTGGTGTTTAAGCTAGGATACTCATAGATATCCCCTCGTCTAGCCAGACCGTGGTAGTAGCGAGGAACGTGACAATTCCGAGTTACCTTTGTATTCCATATCCCGTTAGCAGGATCGATAGGGTTTATAGGTGCGGGTTGAACATCCTTTGTGGTGTCTAGATTCCGTAAACCTCCCCAATAGAACAGTAGATCATCCTTACCAAGGTTAGAAGAAGAGTGCGGTTGTAGTCTTCTCTATACATCACTCACATCGAATCATAGTGGTTGTAGCCTAAAGGTTAGTAGTAATAGATTTGGTTAGTCAGATGCACTCTTTCTCCTAGTGGTAAAAATATAAATACAATACCCAGGATAATATCTCGGGTGAAGTGCTCACCGATATCCGTGCGCTTGCGGATCCTATTTCCTAATTGCGTTACCAAATATCAACACCTACCCCAAGTTTTGCGATGAGCCCAGGCACATCCGGTTCACGCTGAGTACTGATGGGATGAACCCGTTTGGTGAGCTTAGTAGCTCTCACAGTACTTGGCCGGTCGTCCTCACCATATACAACCTACCTCCCCATCTGTGTCAGAAGCGCAGGTACCTCCTGCTCACCATGCTTATCTCGGGTTCAAGGCAGCCCGACAACGATATAGATGTGCTCCTAGAGCCGATCATGGAGGAGATGCAGATGCTATTCGATGTTGGGGGCCAGATTGTGGATGTGTCCCATAAGGAGAAGTTCACCCTAAGAGCCATCATCTTTGTCACCATCATCGATTACCTCGGTCTATTCTCACTATCGGGGCAGATCAAAGGAAAGACCGGCTGCATAATGTGCATCGACAAGACCTGCTATACTTACCTCAAGGGATCCATCAAGACAATGTACAATAGACAGTTCCTTGGGGCGAAGCACAGGTATAGAAAAAGTGCTATCAACCAATACTTCGACAACCAGGATGAGCCGCAGCGTCTACCACCGGCGCAGACTAAGTGGGTGCCAAAGGTGTATGAGATGGTGAAGGATATGGATCAGATCGAGTTTGGCAAGAAAAAGAAGCCACCAGAGAAGGGGACAAAGTAGACCAGGAAGCGAAAGCAAGACACGACAGAGGAAGCACCGCCTATGGTCCCCGCCGTCCCTTTCAAGAAGAAGTCAATTTTCTTCAAGTACCTATTGTACTAGAAAACACTACAATCACCCCATGCCATCGACTGCATGCACCTCGAGAAGAATGTGTTCGAAAGCATGATCGGTACCTTGCTCAACATCCCGGGCAAGACAAAGGATAGTCACAAGGCACAGACAGATGTTGTCAACATGGACATCAGGCATGACATTCACCCGAGAAAGCCTCAGAACGGTAAAGTGGATGTCCTGGCAGCGGCCTACAACCTAACGACTGACGAGAGGACGACCTTTTGCAAATTGGTGAGGGGTATCAAGGTGCCGACCGGATTCTCTTCCAACATCAAGAGCCTGGTCTCCATGAATGACCTCACAATGAGCGGCTACAACTCGCACGACTGCCACGTCATGCTGATGGTGTTCCTTCCAATATTGATCAGGGCTATCGGTCCAGAGTACATGAAGATGGTGATTACACGGATGTCGTACATCTTTAACTGCATCACCCAGAAGGTCATCGATAAGGCCGAGCTGCCTACCCTGAAGGAGTTCATCGTGGAGACCCTATGCCAGATGGAGATGTTATTTTCACCGGCTTACTTCGACATGATGCCACACCTGATGGTCCACAAGGTCGACCAGATCGAGCAACTAGGCCCCATGTACCTGCACTAGATGTGGATGTACGAGCGTTTCATGTCTACCCTCAACAGATACATCCATAATCGTGCTTACCCGGAGGGCTCTATGATCGAGGCATACACTACCGAGGAGTCCGTCAACTAGTGCATGAGGTACATAAAAGACACGAGGGCGATTGGGCTGCCTATCCACCAGCACAAGGGTAGAACCGCGGGGGTAGGGTGCACAGGCCAGAAAGTATGCACTGATATACCAAATAAAGAGGTGGAACAAGCTCATTACAACATCCTCCATAACTTGGTGAGCGTAGACAAATACATTGAGAAGCACCTATAAGAGATCCACACCGCTCATGACGGAAAGTGCACAGAGGCATGGGTCCAGAAAGAACACAAGAGAAGTTTGCTGGACTAGCTCAAAGTGCAACAAATACCGCTTGAAGGATGCCCTCCTGAAGATACAGAGACCATTAAGAAGCTTGCGCGAGGCCCGTCCAGCCAAGTCATCACGTGGCAAGGGTATGACATCAAGGGCTACAGGTTCCACATGAAAGATAAGGACAACAAGAGCGCAGCACAGAACAGCGGTGTTCGATACGAAAGTCAAGGGCTATAGTTCTATGGGCAGATCGAAGAAATATGGGAGCTTAACTATGGCGAAAACTTAGCATAACGGCCTTTCGGTGCCACTGGGTCAACCCAAATTCTGTTATGGTGGACAATTATGGGCTAACCATGGTGAACCTAAAAAGTACTAGCTACAAAGATGATCAGTGGGTACTAGCAACTAATGTCGCGCAAGTGGCCTACTATATCTGTCTAGAGGACACAAAGAGGCACATGGTCGTGTCAGGAAAGCAGCGGATCATGGGAGCTGATGGGGTCCAAAGCCTCAAATAGTACAACAACTACTCAAAGCTCTAGCTTTTCACCGATCATCCAAAGAAGATCAAGATCATCGAGGTCAGTTGCAACAAGAGCGGTCTGAATCCATAGTCCCGCACCGACGGTGAGAAGCGGACCGTGAAAGCGCATGCACCAAAATGAGATAATGTAATAATGTGTCCAAAGTACTATATTAAGTGTTGTGATAATGTAATAACATGGAACCCATATGTATCCCATGACATCATTTTGTATTAAGTGTTGTGATAATGTAATAACATGGAACCCATATGTACCCCTTGACATCATTTTGTATTAAGTGTTGCGATCGACTACTCTCTACTCTACGTCCTGTCTACTGACACTTTCTCAAATGGAAAAATGCCCTATGTAAAGATTGTAGATCTTGATGAGTTTAACAAAATTGGTATTCAAAAGTTTTTCATCTGAGGTCATTTAGTCTCTCGTTTGACCAAGTTTGACCAAGTCAAAGTTTGAATTTTAAGGAAAATGACACTTCCAATCAAGTATTTGAAGCCCGAAATGGTTTAATCTTGAAAAGTCATGAATACCAAGTTTGCTAATCTCATCAAGATCTACATAAGTTGTTTTGGTCAACTTTTCATTTGACAAAGTTTGGATGGTTCAAATTTTGAATTTTGAAATTTTTACACCTCAAACCCAGTTTTCAAAACCCTAGATGGTCTCAAATTGAAAACTAATGAATACCAACTTTGATAGACTCATCAAGATCTACATTTGATATATATAGGTCAGTTTTACATTTGAGAAAGTGTTAGGAAAGTTTAGTTGAAAAATGGCCAATCTCTTCTATAGTTTTATAAACTCTATGTGAGATTCATGATTTTGTGACTAGTGTTTACTGACACTTTCTCAAATGGAAAAATGTCCTATGTAAAGATTGTAGATGTTGATGAGTTTAACAAACTTGGTATTCAAAAGTTTTTCATCTAGGGTCATTTAGTCTCTCAATTTAACAAATTTGACCAAGTCAATTTTTTATTTTAAAAAACATAAATTATTAACTGCAGCGGGCTGCCTAAGTCGCCTGCTGCGGTAAACAGTTTCCACAGCGGGCAATCTAAGGCGCTCGCTGTGGTAAATATTTACTGCAGCGGGCGGCTTAGGTTGCCCGCTGCGTTAAGTCCAGCCTATATAAGCTGGGCCACCTCCCCTGAAACTTTCTAAGTCCTTCCCGCGGTGAATTTCGACCCCGAAGAGCTGCCAAATTTTTGAATCGCACTGCCACCATTGCCATCGCCGCCACCGAGCTCCTCCTCCTCCATCGCCACCACTGACCTCTTGCTCCGCCCACCCCCATCCTCTTCTCCCGCTTACGGGCTTGCCTTACACGTGGTCCGGCAGCCGGGCGATGAACCCTAGCTCCTCCTCGGCCGCTAGGGGGAAACCCTAGCTCCTCCGCCGCCGAGCCGCCATCGCCGCCGCTGCCCCATCATCCTCCAACATCCCTATCTTCCTCCACCGTCCTTGTCCTCCCCCCTCCTCCCCCATCCCTGTCCCCACCCCCGTCCCCGTCATGAGTGCGGCGCCGTCCTCCGCTGCCACCGCCGTACGCCGAGGAGCTCCGCTAGGAGCCCGACCTGCCGCCACCCACTGCTGTTCTCCAACGCACCTGGGAGCCCTAGCTAGGACCCCATTCCACTGTGTGTCATTCTCCGAGCAGCTCGGCTAGGAGCTCGGGCCACCGTGACTTCGTCGATGACCTCCGGCCGTGCGCCATTTTCCGAGGAGCTCCACTAGGAGCTCGGGCCACCGTCCATCTCCTAGCTCGTCCACGACTTCGTGGACCGGCCATCTACTCCTCCTCCCCCACCGAGCATATGAATTCTTGCCTTTGATGTCATATTTGAGATGAGTTCGATGCCTATGATGCCAATTTGGGATGAGTTCATTGCCTGTGATGCCAATTTGAGATGAGTTCTGAGCATTGCCATTGCCAATGATGAGTTATGAGCACTGCCATGCTTTTTTAGTTGAAATGCTGCCTATGATGCAATTTTGATTTTGTTCTGAGCATATGCCACTGCCAATGATGAGTTATAGATGAATTTTGTTCTGAGCATGCCACTATCAAAAACCATCCATGTGTAATCCTCCATTGAGGCTAGCTCCATGTGATTGATGTTAACTGAATGATGAACTGTCTGAGATTAATTCATGCTATTTGAGCTTAGCTGAATTTTGGAACTTAACTGATGCCACTGATGCTATCTGAGCAAATTGGGCGACGATGTTTCATCCCTTGTTTCCGGTTGTGCGACGATGTTTCGTCCCCTGTTTTGAATTCTCCACTATCATTTTGAATTGTCCACTGTCATTTTGAATTGTCCCCTGTCCCTATCCACTGTCATTTTGAGATTTGAGCAAGACTGTCTTACTACTCTTACTATGCTACACTATGTATTATGCCATGTCTACTACTTTTCTGTCTACTGTCTACTACTCTACTATACAATGCTTAACTCTAAATCTCTAAATCTGTCTATTGTCAATGCTTAACTGCATTGTCCTCTAAACTATCTACTGTCTACTACTAAGCTTAACTGCATTGTCCTCTAAACTCAATTTGAGCGTAACTATCTAGTACTAAACTCTACTGAACCACCGAACTGAATTTTGAACTGTCCTCTACTGATGAACCTTTTTGAACTTCTAAGCTAAGGCAGTGACATATGCAATGATGTAAACCCTTTTATGCTAAGGCAGCGGCGATGATGATTGAATTGCCCCACTACTTGTATGCTACTAGACTAGGATGGCTTGTATACCATATACAAGCAACCAGTGTCCGGGACCCTTTTTACTTGTTCACTTTTTGTATTCTTGTGCAGTTTGTTTCTTATCTTATATAGTTATGTCTATAAACAACTGAGATAGCTGTTCTTTGTAGCTTTGAAATGGAGGATGAGGGATGGCGCTCACGTACCCCTAGTTCCTCTTCAACCTCATTGGAGAGTGAAGTGTCCGTGACCCCGCAACCAAAGAAGCGTCACACAGAGGAGGACGATGACCCGGCCTAGGGACCGAGGCTAGACGTAGCCGAAAGTGCATTGTGGTCTCTGAACCGAGATAGCATTGGGCAAGAGGTACTTGTAGCAGCAAAGGAGCCTTTTGCCACTTTTGAAAAAGCATGCGAAATAATGAATGCTCGTTCCTCTCAACAACAGATCCCAACATGCACTCAGATGTTGGAGTTCGGTCAAGTCGGGGAAGAACAACAAGCTATCCAAGTCAGGGAAGAAGAAGCCCTCGCCCTCTCCACGGGAACCTCGACATCCAAGTCTAAGGGCAAGAAGCAACAAGGTCCTAAGCGGAGGAGGGGGAACACAGGCGGCACAAGGTGGACACGAGCGCTAAAGTCCACGAAATAACTGAGGTGGGGCCTATGGGAGAGCTGACGAAGCCGAAGGAGGTCCTTGCCATGTTCAGCAACTAGGTCACGGTCATTACCAGGGACAAGGTGGAGATCACTTGGGAGAACTGGAACGTTGTCCCGGAGGCGTACAAGGAGCTTATCTGGACTATGATGAAAGTGAAGTTCAACTATCCCGAGGATGCCAACTTGGTCAAGTGCAGGGACTGGGTCTTGCACGTGGCAAGGACATTGCTTTGGAACTTCAAGTCAATGCTGACCAGAGATTGGTTGAAGAAGGGGAAGAATCCATGTAGCAAGTACACTATGATCAAGGATGATCAGTGGGAGGCTTTCAAAAAATGAGAATAACAGAAGAAGCGAAGGAAAAGAGCGCCAAGTACAGCGTGCTCGTGAAGATGAACAAGTATCCCCACCACTTGGGCATGACTGGGTTTGCCGGTAAGAAGGAAGAGTGGAAAAGGCAAGAAGAAGCTAGAAGAGCAGCTGGGAACCAGATCCGTACGAGGGCATCGCACCTAGGGCCAAGGACTTCCTTAGAGCTTGAATTCCAAAGAAGCTCAAGGAGGGCGCGACCAAGTTCAATGAGCCTAGGTTCGAGGAGGTGGAGAAGGCTCTCATCGAGGCGTCCAAGGATAGCGGGAGCTTCGAGGTTCGCAGGGGCCACGACCTGCTTACCGAGGTCCTAGGAACCCCCGAGAACCGCGGCTGCGTACGTGGAGTGCAGCCCAAGATGAGCTAGAGCGCGGTGGAGTCATGGCAATCCGATGCTTCCTCGTTCAAGTCGAGGCAGAGGTACAAGGACGGAATCTATAAAAAAGGCTACGATCAAGGCATGTCCAATATGATCAAAAGCTCGATAAAGGACACCTTCATGAGCAACGATCCAGAGATGGTGGCGATGAGGACACATATGTTACGCCAGGCTGGCGTACTCGTGCCTCCAGCTCCACAAAGGCAGATGGTGCCTCTGCTGGAGGACCGCCCAAGGCAGCCGATCGATGAGATTGAGAAGTTGATGCACGTGCAGCTCAAGGTTCCGTTCGACAAGAACAAGAAGATTGTCATGGCCGAGGGAGTTGTACATCCGCACACCGACGCCCCAAAAGTGTACCAAGGACGGATACCTGACAACTACACCGTCGTGACCCCTACTTGGATTCACCCAGATCACCATGAGTTTGAAATAGATCTTCCTGATATACAACTAGTCAGAATCCTTGGAGCCACAGAATGTGAAGAAATCTTGTGGTGCAAGGATGACATTGAGATCAAGGAGGCCACGCTGACTCCGACACCGACCTCGGCTGTAGGATCTTGTCCCCCAGAGGGCGATCCGGGTGACGACGATGATGATGAAGGCGGGGATGACAATGACAACAAGGGTTCACCTCTAGGCATGAACCCTCCCCCTCCTTAGGATAGTCTGCCTCCAGGCCCGACAAACGAGGCAGGGGGTTCAGGGTCACCACCAGGGGGCAAGATGACGCCGGCAAGCTAGCCGAGCATGAGCGCGCCACCTCCACCTCCCGACACTGAGCCTACGGGGCCAACTGGTGGACAAGGATGTACGGAGGGAGAACCGGGGACGCAGACACCGTCTGCTACAATAAGCCAATCGGGAGGATCGGAGGCGAGCATGGACATGATCACCACATAGCTCCCGTACATGATTACGTTCGAAAGGTACGTTACAGTAGAGCATAACATTCAATTCTCATTTCTACCCCATAAAATGATACTAACACTTCTATCCCTGTTTTTCCAGGCCAGCTGATGATCCTCACCATCTATTTCCCATGTCAGATGACTGTCTCGGCCACTACGAGTGTGGCAAGTTCTTGTTAACTAAGCAGCAGCTGCTCGAAGAAAACAAGTGGGATACAAGGAAGTTCCATCTGTGGTACATGGAGGCATCAAAAATAGGAATGACAAGTTTCAACATCAAGATTCCTGTGGAGTACTTCCACTTGCCCGGTGACGATTTTTCTATCCCAGTGGACTTCAAAGACATGTACAGGCTGCTGAACGAAGAAGACCTTGACATCATCCAACTCACCCTGTTCTCTCTATAAGTGACGACTTGCGACTTAATTTCATAGATCTCTGCATTGGTATACGTCAACTCCATACTTATTATGCCACGATGACTTGTCCTTCCAGGATTTCGGCCACCATAAGCAAGAAAAAGGTGCATCCTATTCTCTTCCTCTCTCCAATGCATATTAATAAGAGAACCATCAAGGGCTACAAGATAACAGATCCAGAGATGACCGTGCGGGAGAGAGAAAATAAATATTTGGAGAATATGAGAAAGGAGAAGAAAGTGGCAGACTACATATACTCTGTAATGAAGAAGCTCAAACCGGATGGGCCACACTGTATCATGGCTGCCTGTCACTTTGGGTAAGTCGAAAACATGCCCGTAGAGATAATAAGTGGCTAGGATCATGCTTTCTCATCATCCTAACCTATATTTTGTTTCAATGGTACAACATGGGCCTCGCGGGACACTGGGTCACATTTCTCATCTGTCCTCAGGATGGCAGGGCCTACGTATTCGACTCATTGAGGGTAGGCAACAAAGAAGGGTACAAGGCCTTTGAAGATTGCTTGAAAGTGTAAGTCACCGAGCTTTTTAATCATTTATAGTTATCATACGTATTCATATCGTTACTAACACTAGTATATATCTCGTGTAGGGCTTATAAGAAGTACATGGCGGATCCCGAATGCTGGGACACAGGATCCGAAAAGCACAAGGCGAAGATTAAGAACCACATCAAAATCCGACGTGATTTCCCAGTACGTATTTCACAGGTTCAAACATGCTTTTCATACATATATGTTCTAAAGCTTTGTGTATCGATCATGCAGTGCGCCAAACAACTCCTGGATCGAATTCATGTGGCTTTTATGCCTGCGAGTACCAGAGGGAGCGCAAGGAGTACACCCAAAGCTGGAAGAGGCTCAAGGAAGGCATCAAATATTGGGGACAGGTATCGAGCGACACCAAGAAATGCTTCAAGCAAGTCAAGGCGGACATCTGCAAGTTCATCATGGAGAAATGCGTGCTCAAGGAACAACCATTCTTTGATGAGGACACTCCCTTGGTGTATGAACCCAAGTACGAGAGGCTCAGGAAATGGGACATCATGATGCGTCCGTTTGATTACAAGTGGCCCGTAGACCTTTGACTTTGAAATGTAACTCGAACGAACTCGTCGGTTTGTGATGTATGGAGAACTTGCATTTTAGGTTGCATATGGAGAACTTTGAAATGTGATATATGGAGAACTTGTTGGTTTGTGGAGTATGAACAATATATTGTCTTGTGTTGGATGTTTTATATATGAATGGCTGTTTCATATCTGAAATCTGGAAATGTTTAGAATTCAAATTCTGTAATTGATTTGAAATCTGAGTTTTTATTTTTTTTAATCCAAAATTATTAACCGCAGCGGGTAACCTAAAGAGCCCGCTGCGGTTATTGCTCATTAACCGCAGTGGGCGCCTTATGCTGCGGTAAATGGATTTACCGCAGCGGGCGCCGGCGCCCGCTGCGGTGCTGCCCGGATTTACCGTGGCGTGGCACCGCAAGCAGACGCCGAGGCCCGCTGCGGAAAAAGCCAATAGGCCCACTGCGCAAGTTCGTTCGTGCCGTAGTGCGTCTCCAAGTCGCCTTCCCTCTTTCAAGCTGTGCCGCGATGATGTTAGAAAAAAACTGTTGCTTTAGTGCTCTGCCCAGAGGGCTTGGGTTCGTGACATCAAAGGGCCGCCCACTGTTCGGGTAATCTTGGACTATCTGCGCATCTAGGATTTGGTCGAAGAAGTTCAGCTTTCTCATGGAATACCTGATAAGCTCTGTTGGAGGTGGTCCAGCGATAAAGAGTATTCTGCAGCTTCAGCATATGGCACAATGTTCATTGGATCGACTAGACCTCCTAGTGTGAAGCTGCTTTGGAAAGACGGCAACCCCTCAACGGGTTAAGTTCTTTTTCTGGTTGGTGCTCCATTGACGATGTTGGATGTCTGCACAGAGAAAACGGCATGGCCTTCAGGATTCACATGACTGCATTATGTGTGCACAGGCTGTGGAGATGATGGACCACATTATTCTAGGCTGTGTTCTGAGTCGGCAGATTGGGCAATGATTTTGACTAAACTACATCTCCAAGATCAGATTCAGGTACAGGAAGAAGATGTGATGCTGTGGTGGATAAGGATTAGGAAGGTGCTGCCCAAGGAGAACCGCCATGGCTTTGATTCTCTATTCTT
Organism: Saccharum hybrid cultivar R570; assembly: GCA_038087645.1. NCBI lineage: Eukaryota > Viridiplantae > Streptophyta > Magnoliopsida > Poales > Poaceae > Saccharum > Saccharum hybrid cultivar. The sequence continues at coordinate 26,669,383 of JAQSUU010000558.1, forward strand.
TCTGCTGGGTTGGACTTTGTGGAAGGAGCGGAACGTGCGGACATTCAGGAACGATGCAGCAACGCCAAGCGGAACGTGCAGAGACATTCAGGAACGGTGCAGCAACGCGAAGCGAACTGCTGCAGGGTATTGTCGATGAGGCCAACCTCTAGGTGATGTCTGGCTTCAGAGCTCTGAGGTGGCTGTCTCACCTTCTTGGTCGCAAGCTGTTGCAATGTGCAAAAGGAATCCTTTGGTCCGTGGCATGCGTGTGTCTTGTTAATCACAAGATTACCGTGTAATGCTTAAACCATCTTCTTAATGAAAAGCATGCTACATTATGGTCACGAAAAAAGATAAATATAATGTTTTAGCTAATCAGTCAATGATCTTGTATGTCTGGTATCCATGAGTCCTCCCAGGCTCATGTTGCTCCCACACTTGTGATCTCCTTGTGATGTTTAATTTGGCTGTTACATGACCAATGTTTAGACCTCTTTTTCGGGTAACACTAGAACACACATTCGTATATATGATATCGTAGCATTGTTTTTTCTTGTCAATTGCAGTATTATCCATGTGACAGGCACTAATATTTTACATATATATACTTGAACCTGTGTACATGATGGTATATATGGAGATGCGGTGGAACTTATTCGTAGATTTATTGGCGCACGAAAGAAATGGAAGTCAGAGATTTCTTCCTGTTGAAAGCCCAAGTTTGGTTTTGGTAATTAATGACACCAAGTTGCTAATGCCAAGCATTAAGTGTTTTGAGTTAGGCATAAGCAACACATGTAATGAAGGTGTATGTGGCAAGGAGTGGTGGCCACAAGATCACAAAGAGATGGTGCATGGACATGAAATGATGATCATGGTGGAGATGCACATTAAATGATGGACATGATGATCAAGTGGGAAGGATCGAAGAGCGCAAGGCAAATGTATAACCATAGGGTTTTCCTTTTGCCGGTCTAAGATGAGTAGAGAAGTGATTGACCGGATTTAGGATACATAGCCGACTATTAAGAGGGGCATTCACGGTTAGCTCGGGAATCAAGTGCCACTAGATCAATGTCTTGAGCATATGCATTAGGATCTAGTAGAGAGCTAACATAACGCCTTGAAAAATGTTTGTGAAATGTTAACACACATGCACATGGTGGTGTACACTTGGTGGTGTTAGCACATTTGCGAAGGCGGTGGAGTTTGAGTGGTAGAGATGGGTTTGGATTCCTCTCTCCCTCCCGCCGAGCTTGCGAGGCGGGATTTGGCGCTTTTTGGGGAAGTAAAACGCCTATTTTCTACTACGCCGGAAGTCGGAAAAGAAACGGAGGCGAACGGCGGTCACTGTGGTGACCGGACGCTGCACCGGACGCGGTCACGGTTTAACCGGACGCGTACGGTCAGTTCTCGCAGCAGTCAGGTGCGCGGGTGTGCAACCGGCGCGTCCGGTCCATCACGGAACCGGAGCGTCCGGTCAGGCACCCAGAGGGGCAGAGCCGGTCTTAGAGCCGACCAGACACTCGGCACGTCCGGTCACGTGCGATCGGACGCGTCCGGTCACGGTGGGAGCTTACTGGACTCCGATGGGACGCTAGGTGCAGTGCGTCCGGTCATGGCAACGGTAACTTCTGACGCGCACTGTTCACGCTTGTCCTGTAGTGACCGGACGCTTTCGGTCACCCTGACCGGTGCGTCCGGTCAGTGCGTTTTTCACTGCGTCGTCCGGTAACGGCTAGCTGCGTACCCCTTCGCTATAAATAGAAGATGTCCGGGGTTTGAGGGTAACTCTTGCACATTTTAAGACCTAGAGACATCCTTTGAGCTAGAGAACAACCCCTCCACTCATCTCTGTCACACCCAAAATTTCCTATTTTGGGTTGTGCATGAAAAACACTAAATAAAATAAATAATTTTAATATTTGAATAAAACTTATCCGATAAATTAAAATTGCTGCTAATTTAAATGTGGAAAACTGTGGTTTAAAACTTTTCCATATTAATTTGACAGGCTTTTCATGATGTGATGTTTGCTTGTTGTTTAACTTGGTGTTATGAGCGAGTAAAATTTTCAAGACGCGTTTAGTAGGTCGTTTATCTTTCTCAGGATTGTCTCTGTTTTTTTTATTGAATCCCTGTTCTCTTGATCGCATTCTTTTTATATGAAGTATTCCAAGATCTTGTTCTTCTACTCCAAATTATTCCTTTGCGTTCATCATGCATTGTATCTATCTGTGAAAGCTTCTTGGGACATTTTCTGAATTTTCTTTATCCAATAAATTACTTTAGAAAGAACTAATTCTAATCCTAAACTATCTGATCTCAAAATCCTTTGGCTCTTTATGAAATCGGTCTCTTGTTGATACTCCACCTATCTGTTATTCTTTCTTTTGTTCCTCACACCTTTTTGGTTTGACGTGATGACATAATCTAGAAAAAAACAAGCAACTAGACCATATATCCTTTATGCTTATATATAGATGGAATATAGACGCCAGCCTGTTGCTAGCTCAGGATCTGTTGCTACCAAAGAGGGTAACTATATATTTCCTTTCAAAAGGCTACACACGCGCAAGGACTCCAATGCGACGTGTCTGTCTATAAATAGCGAACCGTGCCCATCGTATCCTTTTCCAACCCTTGAAATAGGCCAGATGATCATGATCCACGCCGCCGCCTTGGTTTGCATCGCCGGCCGCTCGACCGTCATACGCGACGAAAGCCATCCAAAGGAGAAGCTTCACCGACCTGCCTCTGAATTGTTCCGTGCTTCATCGTCGTCTACTTGTAGCCGGAGCTCGGTTCCCCATGAATGCTTCAGCTCCAGTCTGTGATCTTCACCACGTCCAGCCCTAGCTGTTCATCTACGCGTCGATGTTGTTCCTGCAGCAACCGCCCGCGTGAAGCCTGCTGATGATCGTTGCTGTGAACCATGCCGAAACTTCCGAAGCCGTTGTTGGCCGCTTGACTTGTCCATGGGCGACTGTTGCCGGTTCGTCCCGCTCTCGACGTCGCGGTTTTGTTGCCGGATCGCCAGTCCGGACGTACCCCAGTTGCCTGTTGTGCTCATCATCTTCTCGAGATCGGCCAGTAAGATCCATCGTCGCTGTCTTTGGTCGTTTTCTTTACAACAAATCAAGGCATCCTATGCCCTAGCTCTCGTCAACGTGCCGCCGACCGCTCGCACGATCCAAACTGCCATGCCTGCCCAGTACTCCATGCCCTAGCAATCACCACCGTCGTCGCCAAGACAAGTGCTGCCGCCTCTTGATCCTAGTTCCGTGCCGCTGTCGATCTGCCGTTGGAGTGTTCTTTAAGCCCCAAGTGCCGCTGCCACAGTGGGAAATTCGTGCTGCTACATATGCATGAGGAACGAGCTGAGATCATCACCATGCGACTCCAGACTCATGCTGCACTTGATCTGCCAGCTCCGTATCCAAGTCCATCACGATAATGATGATGAGCCGGACAGAAACATGGCGACCGAGATAACAAACGAGATCCAATTGGTCAGGGAGAAGGCAAGCAAGGCCAAGGTGTATATGTGTATATACATACACGAATACGACTACAACTTAAACTCCAATCAGCACTCTGGCCGAACTTACCCAAGCACGACAACCATGACGACGCTTGGAAGACAATAATCTGATCCAAACATGGGCGTACGCGTCGAGACCCCAGCCCTTTTTACGCAACACAAGCGCCGCAGAATAAGAAGAAGACTTGAAGAAACGGAGTCAAGGTGACGCAGACTCACGTCACGGAGCCGCTGCGAGGCGCTGCAGACTCGTCGACTCGATTTCGCCAGTTCGCCACGTTCGGATCAGGATCAACAATGGAGACACGGCCGCGGTGATCACCGATCAGGCTCTAGCCCATCAAATCACTCCAACCGATCATCACTTCATCAATCGTCAGGTGTCAGGTCATCACCCGATCAAGCCTAAGCCCTTGGTATTCTCTTTCCCTCGATTGTTTTTAATCCAAAGTAATTATTCTGGACTTGTAGAATCTATGCTAGTACACGGTACTCATGTAGTCCTATTTTTCTTCTAATTTGGGTGTTAGAGTAGAATCATATTGCCTAAGAAACATTTGTCCGGGTCTCAGAAAATAAACAGGAAAGACTACAAGATCAATCTGCTCCATGTGTGCTTAGTTTTCCTTAGCTAGCTTGATGACGTCGTCATGACATCGCCCATGCATTATGGCCGTTTTCCTTTAGAAAAATAAATGCAGAAATACCATACAAATATACCGCTGATGTCATCGTTTTATCATACGTGCGTAATCTTTCTGTCTTTCTTCTTGGACACAGCTAGAATTTCTATTGGCCATCACGTACACTGCCTCTCAACTTGCATGAAGTTAGCAAATCTCCTTCGTAGATAATATTGTCTCGGTTTATGCAGTTTGAGTAGTGCCCCACGTGCCCTTTTATTTTGCAAAGTAAAGTTTAACAACTCAAATTATACAACATTGTTTATGAATAAAAACACGAGTAGTTTCAACCTGACCTTTAATTAAATTATGTTTTGAATTAAATTATGTTTTGAGTAATCTAGTCTAATAACCTTTCATGTGGTTATTCTCAATTAATATAAATCAAGTATATAGGCTTTTTCTTTAATATAATATAAAAGTCTCGGTAGTCGTTTCTTTTTCACCGTAGCTCCAATTAGCGTGCTTCTCGCGTCTTTGTGTTCATAGCAAATCGTCGATTAGTTTTCAAACCTCTTCATTTGTTGTTTTATATGATTGGTGTATTGTTCTTAGTTGTTTTATTTTATTGCTTGTATGTTTGCCTACCTGTGGTGCTTGCTACGAGTAGAACAAGAACCGTTTATGAGCGTTGGAGATCAGAAGCTGCAGAACGGAAGATGAAGTTTGAGGATTTTCTAAGCAAGTTGCTTTGGGTATAAAGCAAGTATTAAGGCAAGTATAACATGGGACTATCCTTGTTACCTATTCACTGAAATTATCATACATATGCATGTGTCCTCCTTGACAACCATAGAGATTATAACTTAGCTATTGATATCTTGTTTCCTTGTCACCTATGGGTTGTGCATTTGGGTAGCTACTGCTAGCGCTTAATTATGAACAATGATCTTGTAATATGACTAATGAATGGTGCAATCAACCATTAAGATGATTTAATTCCTGCTACAAGGGGACTAGAGCACTGTGTTGTTTGTTTGTTGCTCTAGTTACTCTCCATAAGGACTTATCTGTAAGCATTAACCGGGATTGACAGTACAACTGTGAGGGCTATATGGCTCTGGCTCTAGTTGTTCAAGAGACCTTTTCTAGCTTGTTAGTGGTTACCTTAAATGGCGTAAGAAAGGCTTGTCACGTTGGGTGTAGGGCGAGCCCCTGGCCTAGTGTGTATAGGCTGCGGTTGTTGTGCCACTGGGAAGGGGGGTTCTACATCTGCCTGCCGAGTGAATCTAATGGCCCTAACTTGTTAGACGAACTTTTGAATGGCTTTATATGGTTTCCGATGTTTTGGGCCTTGCAAACCCATGCATTTGGAAGTCATGACTCACAGTGAAAGTGTACACCTCTGCGCAGAGTTTAATAAACTGGTATACTAGCCGTGCTCACGGATACGAGCGGCCTTGGGTATTCTTACAGAATAAATGATCACCATTGATATATCATGCTTAATATTGTTGTTGTTATTATCATGCCATGTTAATGCTATTCATTATCCTTATTAAAAATGATCATTGGTTCATTAATGGGAATTGGATACCTTGATGCTACTCAATTGCTAATTATATGATGAATAAAAGCTAAATGCAGTCAAACAGTGTCTAGCCTTTTTGAGCCTCATGAACCCTGTGTTATACTTGTTGAGTTCGACATGGACTCACTCTTGCTATTTCCCCCACACCTCAGTGTGTAGTGAGGTGCTGCTCAGAAGAAGGATAAAGATATAATGGAGTATCCAGAAGTCTATTTGAAGTGCTTGGCATATGGAGCCCCCAGTCAGCCGTCCCTGAGAGGAATGGAGCCTGAAGATTAGTCACTGTTCCGCGATACTCTAATGTAAGTGTTAGTATAGCTATGTGTACGTTAAATAAATAACATTGTTTCTGATACTTTTTCATTCTGACGTATGTGTGGACTTCCTGGGCACACATATGGATGACCTGGTTTAGTTTTTTAAAACCGGGTGTGACAGAGTGGTATCAGAGCGGTGTTGACTGTAGGACGTATGCCAAGTAGCACTGGACGTATTCTAAAACTTATTTTACTATACAACTATTTTGTCATTCCTTGACTCATTGATTTTGACTATTTCCTCTTCCTTGTCCTGTTGTATCCCCTCCTTGATATAGCTTCCTTTGAGCTATTTATTTCTTACTCCCTTAGATTTTGTTTTATGTTGTTTTTTTACTAAAAGTTATCTGATCTCATCTTGTTCTAAAGTTCGATAGCCTTTTATCATCTGTAATTTGCCATATAGGATGACCACCATTGTTGAAGAAGCATGTGTAGTATCGATGATGTGATGTGTGTTTGTTTTGCTTGATGTGTTGCTTGTGTGTTGTCCTTGTTCTCATGTTTCAAAGGTGGCCTGAAAGATTTCGTCTTGATGAGTAGCTCAATCTATGTTAAAGTGGGGTAGTATCCTCTCTTGACCTACCTAACCTTCGATCAATCCTAATTCTTGTTGTCTTTTTCCTATATCGTCCTTGCCTACCCTTGGTTGTCATGCAACCTTATCTATCTCATCTTAATGGAGGATCAACACATGAAGGACTTATCATTAGCAGCAAGCCTTAGAGAAAGTGTTGCCTTCAATGACATCGTCAGGTGAAACAAAATCTTTGTTAAGTGGGGTAGCGTCCGCTACCATCATCAATCTCAAGCGACGAGGTACAAAGAACTGAAGATCAAACTTTATCTTTCTTGTCATCTTTTGGCTATCCTTGATCCATGTCTTGTATCTCATCAACACAAATCAAAGAAGCATGAAGATTTGAAGATTAGTGTTATTTATCTCTCTGAATCTTATTTTTATCCTATCCGGTCTTTTCAGAGCAGTCGGTCTTCCGTAGCTTATATCTCTATTTTTGGATGCCCAAAAATCATGGATAAATTCTGGACAACAGTAGACTACAATATCTTTCTCTGACGGTAATAACCACCCTGATATCTATTATGGTTTGGGATTTATGAAAATCACAAGGCGACGCATCGGTGATGTCAGCAATCTGGAATAGTTTCTGTTGTGTACAGTTTTCGACTACCTTAGCTGCAGAATCTGGAGAAGTGTTCTATAAGAAAGTTGTAGTAAATTTGATAAGCTTTTCAACGGTATAAGCTAAAACATCATTAGATTCGTAGAACTCGAGTTATAACTGTATTTCTGCACTGCCATTTTTCTGCTCGCGAGGAAGTGCAGGTTACTTGATCTTGGATATGCTCATGAGTCTCTTTGAGATGATAGAAGGACACATGATGGTAGTTATCACTCTGAAACACGCAATCTAACAATTGGTGTTCTCCAATTGATCTCTTCTTAAGGGGGGTTGCCAAACTAAAAGACGATACAAGATGGAGGTTTATATGTTCCATTTCGTCACTTGGAAGCATCACTTATCTACAAGGTTGCGAAGTCACTATCGAGCGCAAGTATCTTTTCTCAGGGTTGGTAACCTGTTGGAACCATCTACAAGGATCGTAAGGGCCTAAAGGACACCTTTACAAAGTTGGTTTTGAGCTTGTAGCATCATCATTAGATAAGAGTTGATCAGGGAAGAGTGAAGAATTGCATATCGACTTTATTTTTCTCTCTAGTCTCTCCGAATCTCGGGACGAGATTCCTGTTAAGTGGGGTAGAATTGTCACACCCAAAATTTCATATTTTGGGTTGTGCATGAAAAACACTAAATAAAATAAATAATTTTAATATTTGAATAAAACTTATCCGATAAATTAAAATTGCTGCTAATTTAAATGTGGAAAACTGTGGTTTAAAACTTTTCCATATTAATTTGACAGGCTTTTCATGATGTGATGTTTGCTTGTTGTTTAACTTGGTGTTATGAGCGAGTAAAATTTTCAAGACGCGTTTAGTAGGTCGTTTATCTTTCTCAGGATTGTCTCTGTTTTTTTTTATTGAATCCCTGTTTTCTTGATCGCATTCTTTTTATATGAAGTATTCCAAGATCTTGTTCTTCTACTCCAAATTATTCCTTTGCGTTCATCATGCATTGTATCTATCTGTGAAAGCTTCTTGGGACATTTTCTGAATTTTCTTTATCCAATAAATTACTTTAGAAAGAACTAATTCTAATCCTAAACTATCTGATCTCAAAATCCTTTGGCTCTTTATGAAATCGGTCTCTTGTTGATACTCCACCTATCTGTTATTCTTTCTTTTGTTCCTCACACCTTTTTGGTTTGACGTGATGACATAATCTGGAAAAAAACAAGCAACTAGACCATATATCCTTTATGCTTATATATAGATGGAATATAGACGCCAGCCTGTTGCTAGCTCAGGATCTGTTGCTTCCAAAGAGGGTAACTATATATTTCCTTTCAAAAGGCTACACACGCGCAAGGACTCCAATGCGACGTGTCTGTCTATAAATAGCGAACCGTGCCCATCGTATCCTTTTCCAACCCTTGAAATAGGCCAGATGATCATGATCCACGCCGCCGCCTTGGTTTGCATCGCCGGCCGCTCGACCGTCATACGCGACGAAAGCCATCCAAAGGAGAAGCTTCACCGACCTGCCTCTGAATTGTTCCGTGCTTCATCGTCGTCTACTTGTAGCCGGAGCTCGGTTCCCCATGAATGCTTCAGCTCCAGTCTGTGATCTTCACCACGTCCAGCCCTAGCTGTTCATCTACGCGTCGATGTTGTTCCTGCAGCAACCGCCCGCGTGAAGCCTGCTGATGATCGTTGCTGTGAACCATGCCGAAACTTCCGAAGCCGTTGTTGGCCGCTTGACTTGTCCATGGGCGACTGTTGCCGGTTCGTCCCGCTCTCGACGTCGCGGTTTTGTTGCCGGATCGCCAGTCCGGACGTACCCCAGTTGCCTGTTGTGCTCATCATCTTCTCGAGATCGGCCAGTAAGATCCATCGTCGCTGTCTTTGGTCGTTTTCTTTACAACAAATCAAGGCATCCTATGCCCTAGCTCTCGTCAACGTGCCGCCGACCGCTCGCACGATCCAAACTGCCATGCCTGCCCAGTACTCCATGCCCTAGCAATCACCACCGTCGTCGCCAAGACAAGTGCTGCCGCCTCTTGATCCTAGTTCCGTGCCGCTGTCGATCTGCCGTTGGAGTGTTCTTTAAGCCCCAAGTGCCGCTGCCACAGTGGGAAATTCGTGCTGCTACATATGCATGAGGAACGAGCTGAGATCATCACCATGCGACTCCAGACTCATGCTGCACTTGATCTGCCAGCTCCGTATCCAAGTCCATCACGATAATGATGATGAGCCGGACAGAAACATGGCGACCGAGATAACAAACGAGATCCAATTGGTCAGGGAGAAGGCAAGCAAGGCCAAGGTGTATATGTGTATATACATACACGAATACGACTACAACTTAAACTCCAATCAGCACTCTGGCCGAACTTACCCAAGCACGACAACCATGACGACGCTTGGAAGACAATAATCTGATCCAAACATGGGCGTACGCGTCGAGACCCCAGCCCTTTTTACGCAACACAAGCGCCGCAGAATAAGAAGAAGACTTGAAGAAACGGAGTCAAGGTGACGCAGACTCACGTCACGGAGCCGCTGCGAGGCGCTGCAGACTCGTCGACTCGATTTCGCCAGTTCGCCACGTTCGGATCAGGATCAACAATGGAGACACGGCCGCGGTGATCACCGATCAGGCTCTAGCCCATCAAATCACTCCAACCGATCATCACTTCATCAATCGTCAGGTGTCAGGTCATCACCCGATCAAGCCTAAGCCCTTGGTATTCTCTTTCCCTCGATTGTTTTTAATCCAAAGTAATTATTCTGGACTTGTAGAATCTATGCTAGTACACGGTACTCATGTAGTCCTATTTTTCTTCTAATTTGGGTGTTAGAGTAGAATCATATTGCCTAAGAAACATTTGTCCGGGTCTCAGAAAATAAACAGGAAAGACTACAAGATCAATCTGCTCCATGTGTGCTTAGTTTTCCTTAGCTAGCTTGATGACGTCGTCATGACATCGCCCATGCATTATGGCCGTTTTCCTTTAGAAAAATAAATGCAGAAATACCATACAAATATACCGCTGATGTCATCGTTTTATCATACGTGCGTAATCTTTCTGTCTTTCTTCTTGGACACAGCTAGAATTTCTATTGGCCATCACGTACACTGCCTCTCAACTTGCATGAAGTTAGCAAATCTCCTTCGTAGATAATATTGTCTCGGTTTATGCAGTTTGAGTAGTGCCCCACGTGCCCTTTTATTTTGCAAAGTAAAGTTTAACAACTCAAATTATACAACATTGTTTATGAATAAAAACACGAGTAGTTTCAACCTGACCTTTAATTAAATTATGTTTTGAATTAAATTATGTTTTGAGTAATCTAGTCTAATAACCTTTCATGTGGTTATTCTCAATTAATATAAATCAAGTATATAGGCTTTTTCTTTAATATAATATAAAAGTCTCGGTAGTCGTTTCTTTTTCACCGTAGCTCCAATTAGCGTGCTTCTCGCGTCTTTGTGTTCATAGCAAATCGTCGATTAGTTTTCAAACCTCTTCATTTGTTGTTTTATATGATTGGTGTATTGTTCTTAGTTGTTTTATTTTATTGCTTGTATGTTTGCCTACCTGTGGTGCTTGCTACGAGTAGAACAAGAACCGTTTATGAGCGTTGGAGATCAGAAGCTGCAGAACGGAAGATGAAGTTTGAGGATTTTCTAAGCAAGTTGCTTTGGGTATAAAGCAAGTATTAAGGCAAGTATAACATGGGACTATCCTTGTTACCTATTCACTGAAATTATCATACATATGCATGTGTCCTCCTTGACAACCATAGAGATTATAACTTAGCTATTGATATCTTGTTTCCTTGTCACCTATGGGTTGTGCATTTGGGTAGCTACTGCTAGCGCTTAATTATGAACAATGATCTTGTAATATGACTAATGAATGGTGCAATCAACCATTAAGATGATTTAATTCCTGCTACAAGGGGACTAGAGCACTGTGTTGTTTGTTTGTTGCTCTAGTTACTCTCCATAAGGACTTATCTGTAAGCATTAACCGGGATTGACAGTACAACTGTGAGGGCTATATGGCTCTGGCTCTAGTTGTTCAAGAGACCTTTTCTAGCTTGTTAGTGGTTACCTTAAATGGCGTAAGAAAGGCTTGCCACGTTGGGTGTAGGGCGAGCCCCTGGCCTAGTGTGTATAGGCTGCGGTTGTTGTGCCACTGGGAAGGGGGGTTCTACATCTGCCTGCCGAGTGAATCTAATGGCCCTAACTTGTTAGACGAACTTTTGAATGGCTTTATATGGTTTCCGATGTTTTGGGCCTTGCAAACCCATGCATTTGGAAGTCATGACTCACAGTGAAAGTGTACACCTCTGCGCAGAGTTTAATAAACTGGTATACTAGCCGTGCTCACGGATACGAGCGGCCTTGGGTATTCTTACAGAATAAATGATCACCATTGATATATCATGCTTAATATTGTTGTTGTTATTATCATGCCATGTTAATGCTATTCATTATCCTTATTAAAAATGATCATTGGTTCATTAATGGGAATTGGATACCTTGATGCTACTCAATTGCTAATTATATGATGAATAAAAGCTAAATGCAGTCAAACAGTGTCTAGCCTTTTTGAGCCTCATGAACCCTGTGTTATACTTGTTGAGTTCGACATGGACTCACTCTTGCTATTTCCCCCACACCTCAGTGTGTAGTGAGGTGCTGCTCAGAAGAAGGATAAAGATATAATGGAGTATCCAGAAGTCTATTTGAAGTGCTTGGCATATGGAGCCCCCAGTCAGCCGTCCCTGAGAGGAATGGAGCCTGAAGATTAGTCACTGTTCCGCGATACTCTAATGTAAGTGTTAGTATAGCTATGTGTACGTTAAATAAATAACATTGTTTCTGATACTTTTTCATTCTGACGTATGTGTGGACTTCCTGGGCACACATATGGATGACCTGGTTTAGTTTTTTAAAACCGGGTGTGACAGAGTGGTATCAGAGCGGTGTTGACTGTAGGACGTATGCCAAGTAGCACTGGACGTATTCTAAAACTTATTTTACTATACAACTATTTTGTCATTCCTTGACTCATTGATTTTGACTATTTCCTCTTCCTTGTCCTGTTGTATCCCCTCCTTGATATAGCTTCCTTTGAGCTATTTATTTCTTACTCCCTTAGATTTTGTTTTATGTTGTTTTTTTACTAAAAGTTATCTGATCTCATCTTGTTCTAAAGTTCGATAGCCTTTTATCATCTGTAATTTGCCATATAGGATGACCACCATTGTTGAAGAAGCATGTGTAGTATCGATGATGTGATGTGTGTTTGTTTTGCTTGATGTGTTGCTTGTGTGTTGTCCTTGTTCTCATGTTTCAAAGGTGGCCTGAAAGATTTCGTCTTGATGAGTAGCTCAATCTATGTTAAAGTGGGGTAGTATCCTCTCTTGACCTACCTAACCTTCGATCAATCCTAATTCTTGTTGTCTTTTTCCTATATCGTCCTTGCCTACCCTTGGTTGTCATGCAACCTTATCTATCTCATCTTAATGGAGGATCAACACATGAAGGACTTATCATTAGCAGCAAGCCTTAGAGAAAGTGTTGCCTTCAATGACATCGTCAGGTGAAACAAAATCTTTGTTAAGTGGGGTAGCGTCCGCTACCATCATCAATCTCAAGCGACGAGGTACAAAGAACTGAAGATCAAACTTTATCTTTCTTGTCATCTTTTGGCTATCCTTGATCCATGTCTTGTATCTCATCAACACAAATCAAAGAAGCATGAAGATTTGAAGATTAGTGTTATTTATCTCTCTGAATCTTATTTTTATCCTATCCGGTCTTTTCAGAGCAGTCGGTCTTCCGTAGCTTATATCTCTATTTTTGGATGCCCAAAAATCATGGATAAATTCTGGACAACAGTAGACTACAATATCTTTCTCTGACGGTAATAACCACCCTGATATCTATTATGGTTTGGGATTTATGAAAATCACAAGGCGACGCATCGGTGATGTCAGCAATCTGGAATAGTTTCTGTTGTGTACAGTTTTCGACTACCTTAGCTGCAGAATCTGGAGAAGTGTTCTATAAGAAAGTTGTAGTAAATTTGATAAGCTTTTCAACGGTATAAGCTAAAACATCATTAGATTCGTAGAACTCGAGTTATAACTGTATTTCTGCACTGCCATTTTTCTGCTCGCGAGGAAGTGCAGGTTACTTGATCTTGGATATGCTCATGAGTCTCTTTGAGATGATAGAAGGACACATGATGGTAGTTATCACTCTGAAACACGCAATCTAACAATTGGTGTTCTCCAATTGATCTCTTCTTAAGGGGGGTTGCCAAACTAAAAGACGATACAAGATGGAGGTTTATATGTTCCATTTCGTCACTTGGAAGCATCACTTATCTACAAGGTTGCGAAGTCACTATCGAGCGCAAGTATCTTTTCTCAGGGTTGGTAACCTGTTGGAACCATCTACAAGGATCGTAAGGGCCTAAAGGACACCTTTACAAAGTTGGTTTTGAGCTTGTAGCATCATCATTAGATAAGAGTTGATCAGGGAAGAGTGAAGAATTGCATATCGACTTTATTTTTCTCTCTAGTCTCTCCGAATCTCGGGACGAGATTCCTGTTAAGTGGGGTAGAATTGTCACACCCAAAATTTCATATTTTGGGTTGTGCATGAAAAACACTAAATAAAATAAATAATTTTAATATTTGAATAAAACTTATCCGATAAATTAAAATTGCTGCTAATTTAAATGTGGAAAACTGTGGTTTAAAACTTTTCCATATTAATTTGACAGGCTTTTCATGATGTGATGTTTGCTTGTTGTTTAACTTGGTGTTATGAGCGAGTAAAATTTTCAAGACGCGTTTAGTAGGTCGTTTATCTTTCTCAGGATTGTCTCTGTTTTTTTTTTATTGAATCCCTGTTTTCTTGATCGCATTCTTTTTATATGAAGTATTCCAAGATCTTGTTCTTCTACTCCAAATTATTCCTTTGCGTTCATCATGCATTGTATCTATCTGTGAAAGCTTCTTGGGACATTTTCTGAATTTTCTTTATCCAATAAATTACTTTAGAAAGAACTAATTCTAATCCTAAACTATCTGATCTCAAAATCCTTTGGCTCTTTATGAAATCGGTCTCTTGTTGATACTCCACCTATCTGTTATTCTTTCTTTTGTTCCTCACACCTTTTTGGTTTGACGTGATGACATAATCTGGAAAAAAACAAGCAACTAGACCATATATCCTTTATGCTTATATATAGATGGAATATAGACGCCAGCCTGTTGCTAGCTCAGGATCTGTTGCTTCCAAAGAGGGTAACTATATATTTCCTTTCAAAAGGCTACACACGCGCAAGGACTCCAATGCGACGTGTCTGTCTATAAATAGCGAACCGTGCCCATCGTATCCTTTTCCAACCCTTGAAATAGGCCAGATGATCATGATCCACGCCGCCGCCTTGGTTTGCATCGCCGGCCGCTCGACCGTCATACGCGACGAAAGCCATCCAAAGGAGAAGCTTCACCGACCTGCCTCTGAATTGTTCCGTGCTTCATCGTCGTCTACTTGTAGCCGGAGCTCGGTTCCCCATGAATGCTTCAGCTCCAGTCTGTGATCTTCACCACGTCCAGCCCTAGCTGTTCATCTACGCGTCGATGTTGTTCCTGCAGCAACCGCCCGCGTGAAGCCTGCTGATGATCGTTGCTGTGAACCATGCCGAAACTTCCGAAGCCGTTGTTGGCCGCTTGACTTGTCCATGGGCGACTGTTGCCGGTTCGTCCCGCTCTCGACGTCGCGGTTTTGTTGCCGGATCGCCAGTCCGGACGTACCCCAGTTGCCTGTTGTGCTCATCATCTTCTCGAGATCGGCCAGTAAGATCCATCGTCGCTGTCTTTGGTCGTTTTCTTTACAACAAATCAAGGCATCCTATGCCCTAGCTCTCGTCAACGTGCCGCCGACCGCTCGCACGATCCAAACTGCCATGCCTGCCCAGTACTCCATGCCCTAGCAATCACCACCGTCGTCGCCAAGACAAGTGCTGCCGCCTCTTGATCCTAGTTCCGTGCCGCTGTCGATCTGCCGTTGGAGTGTTCTTTAAGCCCCAAGTGCCGCTGCCACAGTGGGAAATTCGTGCTGCTACATATGCATGAGGAACGAGCTGAGATCATCACCATGCGACTCCAGACTCATGCTGCACTTGATCTGCCAGCTCCGTATCCAAGTCCATCACGATAATGATGATGAGCCGGACAGAAACATGGCGACCGAGATAACAAACGAGATCCAATTGGTCAGGGAGAAGGCAAGCAAGGCCAAGGTGTATATGTGTATATACATACACGAATACGACTACAACTTAAACTCCAATCAGCACTCTGGCCGAACTTACCCAAGCACGACAACCATGACGACGCTTGGAAGACAATAATCTGATCCAAACATGGGCGTACGCGTCGAGACCCCAGCCCTTCGTACGCAACGCAAGCGCCGCAGAATAAGAAGAAGACTTGAAGAAACGGAGTCAAGGTCACGCAGACTCACGTCACGGAGCCGCTGCGAGGCGCTGCAGACTCGTGCCTCGATTTCGCCAGTTCGCCACGTTCGGATCAGGATCAACAATGGAGACACGGCCGCGGTGATCACCGATCAGGCTCTAGCCCATCAAATCACTCCAACCGATCATCACTTCATCAATCGTCAGGTGTCAGGTCATCACCCGATCAAGCCTAAGCCCTTGGTATTCTCTTTCCCTCGATTGTTTTTAATCCAAAGTAATTATTCTGGACTTGTAGAATCTATGCTAGTACACGGTACTCATGTAGTCCTATTTTTCTTCTAATTTGGGTGTTAGAGTAGAATCATGTTGCCTAAGAAACATTTGTCCGGGTCTCAGAAAATAAACGGGAAAGACTACAAGATCAATCTGCTCCATGTGTGCTTAGTTTTCCTTAGCTAGCTTGATGACGTCGTCATGACATCGCCCATGCATTATGGCCGTTTTCCTTTAGAAAAATAAATGCAGAAATACCATACAAATATACCGCTGATGTCATCGTTTTATCATACGTGCGTAATCTTTCTGTCTTTCTTCTTGGACACAGCTAGAATTTCTATTGGCCATCACGTACACATGCCTCTCAACTTGCATGAAGTTAGCAAATCTCCTTCGTAGATAATATTGTCTCGGTTTATGCAGTTTGAGTAGTGCCCCACGTGCCCTTTTATTTTGCAAAGTAAAGTTTAACAACTCAAATTATACAACATTGTTTATGAATAAAAACACGAGTAGTTTCAACCTGACCTTTAATTAAATTATGTTTTGAATTAAATTATGTTTTGAGTAATCTAGTCTAATAACCTTTCATGTGGTTATTCTCAATTAATATAAATCAAGTATATAGGCTTTTTCTTTAATATAATATAAAAGTCTCGGTAGTCGTTTCTTTTTCACCGTAGCTCCAATTAGCGTGCTTCTCGCGTCTTTGTGTTCATAGCAAATCGTCGATTAGTTTTCAAACCTCTTCATTTGTTGTTTTATATGATTGGTGTATTGTTCTTAGTTGTTTTATTTTATTGCTTGTATGTTTGCCTACCTGTGGTGCTTGCTACGAGTAGAACAAGAACCGTTTATGAGCGTTGGAGATCAGAAGCTGCAGAACGGAAGATGAAGTTTGAGGATTTTCTAAGCAAGTTGCTTTGGGTATAAAGCAAGTATTAAGGCAAGTATAACATGGGACTATCCTTGTTACCTATTCACTGAAATTATCATACATATGCATGTGTCCTCCTTGACAACCATAGAGATTATAACTTAGCTATTGATATCTTGTTTCCTTGTCACCTATGGGTTGTGCATTTGGGTAGCTACTGCTAGCGCTTAATTATGAACAATGATCTTGTAATATGACTAATGAATGGTGCAATCAACCATTAAGATGATTTAATTCCTGCTACAAGGGGACTAGAGCACTGTGTTGTTTGTTTGTTGCTCTAGTTACTCTCCATAAGGACTTATCTGTAAGCATTAACCGGGATTGACAGTACAACTGTGAGGGCTATATGGCTCTGGCTCTAGTTGTTCAAGAGACCTTTTCTAGCTTGTTAGTGGTTACCTTAAATGGCGTAAGAAAGGCTTGCCACGTTGGGTGTAGGGCGAGCCCCTGGCCTAGTGTGTATAGGCTGCGGTTGTTGTGCCACTGGGAAGGGGGGTTCTACATCTGCCTGCCGAGTGAATCTAATGGCCCTAACTTGTTAGACGAACTTTTGAATGGCTTTATATGGTTTCCGATGTTTTGGGCCTTGCAAACCCATGCATTTGGAAGTCATGACTCACAGTGAAAGTGTACACCTCTGCGCAGAGTTTAATAAACTGGTATACTAGCCGTGCTCACGGATACGAGCGGCCTTGGGTATTCTTACAGAATAAATGATCACCATTGATATATCATGCTTAATATTGTTGTTGTTATTATCATGCCATGTTAATGCTATTCATTATCCTTATTAAAAATGATCATTGGTTCATTAATGGGAATTGGATACCTTGATGCTACTCAATTGCTAATTATATGATGAATAAAAGCTAAATGCAGTCAAACAGTGTCTAGCCTTTTTGAGCCTCATGAACCCTGTGTTATACTTGTTGAGTTCGACATAGACTCACTCTTGCTATTTCCCCCACACCTCAGTGTGTAGTGAGGTGCTGCTCAGAAGAAGGATAAAGATATAATGGAGTATCCAGAAGTCTATTTGAAGTGCTTGGCGTATGGAGCCCCCAGTCAGCCGTCCCTGAGAGGAATGGAGCCTGAAGATTAGTCACTGTTCCGCGATACTCTGATGTAAGTGTTAGTATAGCTATGTGTACGTTAAATAAATAACATTGTTTCTGATACTTTTTCATTCTGACGTATGTGTGGACTTCCTGGGCACACATATGGATGACCTGGTTTAGTTTTTTAAAACCGGGTGTGACAATCTCTTTGCTTTTGCACATCTTGAGTGAGATTCAAGTGCATTGCTTGAGAGTTGCATTCTAGAGGCACTTGATCTTCGAGTTGCTGCGGATTTCTTGTTACTCTTCCGTGTTTCCCGACACGGTAGACGGCTTGGAGCAGCGGAGGTGATTGAGCTCACAATTGAAGATTGTTGGAGCCCTCACCAAGTGTTGTAAGGGGTTCTTGATCCTTCCCTGTGGGAGTTCGCAAATTGGATACTCTAGTGGAGCTCGTGGCTTGGAGGATCCCCATCTTGTGTGCAGTTGTGCGGCGCCCGCCGAGGGCTCGACTCTTGATAGTCGATTAGCTCGTGAACCGACAAGTGGGTGCATCGTCACAACGAGGAGTAGCTTGCCGGAAAGTAAGTGAACCTCGGTAAAAATCTTTTGTCATCTTTTTACCGAGGATTTCTCTTGTGGTTGATCATCGTGTTTGATTCTTCGAGTGCATTACTTCTCTACATCGTTGGTATAAGAATCAAGTCACTTGCTCTTTACTTTCTTGTATTAGTCCTAGTGTAGTTTGCTTAGTGTAGCTGTTATCACATAGGAGTAAGTAGCTTATTGACTTAGCCTTGTTGGTGTGTATTAGAGATCATAGCCTTGCTTCACTAGAATTATATAGGTGGCTTGCATAGTGTAGTTGAGCTAGTGCTAGAATTAGCTTAGCCATCTTTTATACTAACGTGTTTGTTTAGTGAAGCTTGTAGAATTTTAAATAGGCTATTCACCCCCCTCTAGCCTTTTGGACCTTACACCTGTCGATATAAAAACATTATTTAGCCGCATCACGGAAAGATCTATACAGTAGAGTTTGTGAGCCTGCGACGCTGCGCTCTACGTGACTTTGTTAATTTCATGAACTTTGCTTTTTGGATTAAATATCACTTTAATGTAGATATTTAATTTCATAGTATTGTTATCTTATCATGTGATCCGTGTGTTTTTATTACAAAAGTTTAACTATCCCGTAGCAACGCACGAGCACGCTATCTAGTAATCTCAAAAAAGGACGTTGGAGATTGATCAAGGGTTATTATAGTCCGGTGGTTGAATTATCATAATCCAACTCATAATATAATATGCATTGTCTTGATAATTTCATATTATTTTATGGTGACTTAAAAATATTAATGCAAGTTTGTAAAATCAGAAAATTGTATGGTGACTTGCCACGCGCATAGGTTTCAGTCAGGGTGGAGCTCGCTCTGGTGCAGCTCATGGCAGCCCGGGTGGAGGCCGCCTGCACACATCTCGCGCTCTGCTTGCCCAGCTCACCATGGCTCGAGTGGTACTCACCCACGCTAACTCGCAGTTAGCGGACCTCACCCCGTACAAAAGCTTGCACTCCACCCGCACAGTGTGGAGACCGACATAGCCTTCTCCA
Organism: Saccharum hybrid cultivar R570; assembly: GCA_038087645.1. NCBI lineage: Eukaryota > Viridiplantae > Streptophyta > Magnoliopsida > Poales > Poaceae > Saccharum > Saccharum hybrid cultivar. The sequence goes on from JAQSUU010000558.1 coordinate 26,688,986, forward strand.
CCGGACCTGCCGCGACCTTCTCCACCAGAGCGGCGAGGTCCGCACCACTAGCGAGCTCTACACTAGTGAACTCCATATGATGACGAGCCTCCATTCACCCAAGCAGCAAGCAAGGAGATGTTGCGCTGAAATCACATGTTGCAAGCGTATATTTCAAATGTTTTAGAGGTATGTTGCAAGTGTTTCATATGGATGTTGAATAAGTAGATCGGGATGTTGCACATGTTGCAATGGTTGTACACGTATGTCACGAGCGTCCGTTCCAAATGTTTCATCTGTTTTTTTATACGTATGTTGCAAGTGTGTTTATTTGGATATTGCACATGTTTCACACATATATTACAAGTGTTTTATGTGGATATTGCATTTGCAAGGGCTTTTTCAAGTGGTTTCGTATGATTTTTGCAAGTGTTTCAGACGCATGTTTCAAGTGTTTCATCTGTCTTTGAACGCATATTGCAAATGTTTCATCCGGATGTTTCAAAAGTAGATAAGGTGTTGCATCTTCCTCTCACTTTCTGCTACCACGTCTCGGTGTCTCCTCCTTCTCCTAACGCTGGCTAGGTATCTGCCGCCCTTCCCCCTCTTTCTCGACACTAGTGACGTTCGGAGCGGCGTGGGCCTTGCATGGGCGCACAAAACGGCGCGGAAAACGGCTACAGATGCCCTCTCCGTCTGGACGTCCAGGTAGCACAAAAGTTCCTTCTTTTTAGGCAAAAGCCAAACAGACTTTCGTGGCATTATTGTTACACTAAACATAGACTATTTGATTCCAATTAAAATTTTGAAATCTATACTGTGAATTACGAATAAGATTATAATTATTAGAGTGTCTAGATCTCTTGACTAGAGGTGGATTACTGTTTGCTGAAGTAGAAATGACCTATAATCTCAAAAAAGGACGTTAGAGACAGAGTAAGGGTTGAATTATTATAATCCAACTCATAATATAATATGCAGTGTTTTGATCATCTTCAGATTATTTTATCTGATCACTGCAATTCAGTTGGCATCCAAACAACCATAATTCTTCATGTATTCAATAAAAATATTTGAAATGTCACAAATGCACGTTTGCAAAATCAGAAAATTCATTCGAGCATAGGTATCAGCCAAAACATCGTCCTGATATATGTACTAGTACTAATGTACGGCTCACAAGATGATTCTACTGCCTCCTGACTGTATTTATACTATATAACTCAAGAACATTTTCACAAGATAGAAGTCACGACAAACCACATCCTTTCAGATCCGACTGAAACTTTGCTGTAAACTTAAATTCTTGCTATATTCGTTATAGTGTTTGAAATATCCCAGTCTCCAGAGAGAGAAGAAATCGATTCTGCCACTCGTGACACTCAGAATATTTTCACATGACATAAGTCACGGTGAATCTTAGACGTCCTTTCAGGATTCCTCTGCCGATGGTGGCATGTCAAAAACAACCATGACATTCACCTTATCAACCACATTACGGTCCTTGCCAATGAATATGTCTCCTCCTGTGCAAATGCCACTACCAAATCTGAACTTGACAAATTAACATGACATGAACTCTCCAACATGTCGCGCTCTCCTCTCTCCCGCTCCCTCCTTCCTCCTGCCGCCGCCGACTGGAGCTCGCCGTGGTCCTCGCTGCTGAAGCTATGGGATCTTCTCAACTAAGCTTTGCGCCTCTCCTCTTCATGTTGCTGCTCCTCTCTAGTTTCTCCATTGGCTGTCTAGCGGTTTTTCTTTGGTCGGTGTTCCTTCTAGGTTTCCTCTGGCGCCTCTCTTAGTAGTGGTGGTATGGACGGGGCTAGGTTTCTAGCCCCTCTTCTTGACTTTGGACATGGGGAACAGTTTGAAGCTAGTTAAGCGCTTTGGTAGAGGAACTCATGATCTGCATCGTCCCAATCATGGGCAGTTCTTCCTCCTCGTCACCTTCAGGCGGTATTTGTTTCAGCTTAATGAAGTTTCTGTTGCTTTGGCCCTGCAATCTTGTTTGGGAGGTTCTGCTACTGCTTTTCAGGTTTCGTATCAGAGTCATAATCATTTCAAGTTCTCGGTTTCGTGCAAAGCTGTGGGTTTTGAGATTTACAATCTTCGTCGGTTTATTGGTCGTTCTTTTGATGCCTATTTTCACCTCTGGAGCAATGGTGCTCCGCATTGGGAGCGTGAGAAAAGGTTATGGGAAGAAGAGGAGAAAAAACTCTGGTCTACAGTTCTTAGTAAGCGTCAGAAAAGGGCTGTCAAGAAAGCTGAAGCTAAGAAGGTTCGATTCGCCAGAGATCTTGTCTGTAGCTCACCGAAGTTTAAGTTTATTCCATCAGAGATCAAGCACTCTGTCAGGATTGGTTCTATTGAGCTAGACATCTCTGCAACTGCAAGCAAAATTACTCCGAGTCCTTGCACTAGCATTCTGAAGAAGTGTGCGTTGGAGGAATCTGATTCTATTTCAATTGATGATGACGTTGCTCTGGAGTCTTTGGATGCTATCTCTGAAGAACACCGTCAAGCTGCTGAATACGCGAGTCATCATGATCATCGGTGTCCCATTATTGGTTCAGGTGAAAAATTTTCAAATTTCGCTATATTCAATTCAAATTTGAATACTGCCAATAAATCTTTTGCGGCTGTTGAGCTTGTGAAGCGTGCCCGACGTCTGGGGGGCTGCACTAGATGCTTTAGCCTTAATCACAAATGCTTCGATTGCACCAAGGTCATTAGATGCGCCGGCTGCTTTGATTTTGGGCACAAACTCAAAGCTTGTCTAACGAAAGGTCGGCCTAGATTGTTTTGGCGGCCCAAAACTATGTTGCACAATGAGAAGCCCAATAAACAGGCCACGGTGGAAACCGAAGAGGCATGATGCTACAGTTTATTATCCCCAAATGTTACTGCAGTTGGAGAAAACCCCAGTGGTGACCTTCCTGCTTCGCTTGCTCCACTTCACACCACTCCAGCCTCGAGTTGTTCGCCTGGCTCGCCGGAGGACGGCGACTACGACGGTGACATGGCGAACTTTGTCGTCAATCCGGAGCCTTTTGTACCGCATGGCCTTGAAGTGGAAGATTGGGCTCGCCCTGCACGCGAAAGAATCATCATTAGTGGTAATCCTCCTCGTCGTCATGAAGAGTACGCAATCGTCTCTATGCACTCTCCTCCTCAGCAGCAACATTTGTATGAGGCAATGGATGAAGTAGTTGAGTACTTTGAAGAAGAGCATCATGTTAGAGTTGAATCGAGTTGCTTGTCTCCTCTGGGGCTTTGTTTAGTTCAGTTCAGATCACCAGTTGATAGGCAGGCGATGATCAATATGAGTCCTCATCAGCTAGATGCTTTGCGTGAAATTGTTGTGGTTGAGCATGATAGGGGAATCAATCTGAGAAATTGCCCCTTCACTAGAACCTGCTGGATTATGTTTTTGGCTTTCCCACTTGATTATCAGACGAGAGACATTATTTCTTAGGCTGTAGGGCATTTTGGAACTGTAATCACGTGGACAAATAACACCAGATGCAAATCCAGGCTCTTGCTTAGGTGTAAAGTCACCCTTGTCAGCAGAATCTCCAGAAGTCTCTTGATTTGTGAAGGAAATGTAATTGGTAATCATGGGTCTTCCTGGTCAGTGCCTGTCTTTGTTCTTAACAGCCAACATACTGATGAATTCCCTGTAGATGAGGATCAGATTCCTCCAAATGGCAGTTCCTCATCCAGTTAATCCTCACTTCCTGAATGAGAATCACAATCAGGGGGACCAGTTTCCTGGTTTCTTTGAAGATGTTGGTGATCTGGATCAAATCCAGCAGGAAAATGTGAATCATGGTTGGGAGCAACCCCCTCCACTTCATCCTTAGAATAACAATCAGGGATGGGGGCAATGGATACAACAGGAAGGTGAGCTTGTTGCAGAGAATGAGCTTGCAGCAGTTGATCAGATGGCTGAAGCTGCTGTAGTCAATATGATGCAACATCCTGAACATCCTCAGCACAGCACTCCTGTTAACAGTGAAACAAGGGAATTTTTCAGAGCTCAGGGCCCTCCAGTTACTCTGGAATTGCCTCTGCCTGATATTGATAATGGAAGCACGAATGTCAATAGAGTTTTGGAATTTACAAGCCAAAATGTGCAGTCTTTTGACAGTGATTATCAGATCAGAGAAATGGCCTCTAGGCTTGGGCTGCATATGGGCTTCGGCCCATCTCCCTCGGTGGAGATGCTTCTAAAGGAAATGGCAACAATTGCTAGGGAGGCCCAAAGATTTTTGTCAATGAAGAGCCCAATGCCACAGTCAAGCTGGAATTTCATCCCCAGTAACTTTGCTCTGCATCCAAGTCTCATCAATGTGGATAACCCCAGATGGGGAAACAATGATGAAGCTACAACATCTGCTGGCACTAGGTTGCCCAGACTACAACTGATCAGGAATGACCATGAAAGTGAAGGGACTAACAGAGAAATAGTGGTGTACAGCCAAGAGTTTGCTCAGAGGCAAATCCTAGAGAATCCGCATCCTTCTATGAGGAATGGAGCTATGACTGGAAACAGTAGTATTGTCACCCCTACCCTGGAAGGTTCTCAGTTAGAAGCTTTAAGCGAGAATGATATGAACATGAATGAGCATATGATGGAGGAGGCTGGGTCAGAAGAACATAGGATGGAAGATGCTCTGATGGAAGAAGAAAATAGCAATCTTCCTATGGCAGGGTCCACCCCAGTCACTGTTGGTAGAAAGAGGAAAGCTAAAGGCAAGACCCCAGTAGTTGATGACGAAGTGAGAAGGAGTTCCAGATTTTTGAACCCTGAAGGCTTGAGGCATATTCAACTAGATAGGGAGCCAAGGAGGAAGAAAGGTGCAGCTATCAAAACTGTATACTTTTCAACTGTTGAAGATCTAAAAGCCGCCATCATTACCAGAAGCCTGGATACAGATATGGAGGCAGTAGATGTTGAGCCAATTCAAGCTAACACCTTGTTCAGCTTAGGCATGGATTTTTGTGGCATCTCTCCTGAGGAGCTAGCTGATGCAGAGTGCAATGAAGATCCTAAAGAATAATCGATGAAGATCATCAACTCAATGGATGGAAGATGGTGGTGGTTTTGTTGCCCATATGGCATTATAGTATTTTTAAGTGTGTCTTTTTCTTTCTTGCACTTTGGTGGTTGTGCCCCCATAAGTTTCTTCGTTCCCCTTAAAGTCTGTTATAATGAATAGTCGTGCTTGGAACATCTTGTGTTGGAATATTCGTGGTATGAATGATAAGGATAAGTGGGATGCTATTAGAAACAAGATTGATGAGAGTAATGCCAATATTTTTTGTTTGCAAGAAACTAAAAGAGAAACCTTTGATCTTCAGTACATTAGGAATTTTGCTCCTAAGAGGTTTGATAGATTTGATTTTAGCCCTTCTATGGGTGCTTCTGGTGGCATTTTAATCTGCTGGGCCTCTTCTTACTTCTCTGTTTCTACAGTAGAAAAGCATTCCTTTGCTATGAAACTTGATGTTACATCAGCTCACAATTTGGAAGTTTGGACTCTAGTGGTGGTATATGGCCCTTGTAGGCAGCCGGCTAGAGATGTGTTTGTTAATTGGTTATATAATCTGAGAATTAAAGATGATGATCTTTGGCTTTTCATGGGAGACTTTAATTTCTATAGAACTGCTGAAAATAGGAATCGGCCTGGAGGAAACTTCAATGACTCTCTTGTTTTTAATAACATCATCAGCCACCTTGGACTCATTGAGCTGCCTATCAAAGGGAGATCTTATACCTGGAGCAATATGCAAAATTCCCCACTCCTGGAGCAAGTGGACTGGTTCTTCACTTCTGTTGCTTGGACAAATCAGTACCCTCACTCTTTGGTCATGCCTCTTGCTAGAATCACTTCTGATCATCTTCCTTGTAAGGTTCAGATTGGGACTACTATTCCCAAGGCCAATATTTTCAGGTTTGAAAATTTTTGGTTTAACATGATAGTTGCTTCCAGCAAATCACAAATGCTTGGGCTGCTCCTACTAGAAGTAACAATAGTGCAAAGGTGGTGAGTGCTAAGTTCAAATTGCTCAGAAGAATTCTAAAGCATTGGGCAAAAGGGCTCTCCAATCTCTCCAAGCTGATTACAAACTGTAATGCTACAATTGCCTTCTTTGATAAGCTGGAAGAAATCAGGGATCTTTATCCCCAGGAGTCCTCTTTCAGGACACTCCTCAAGGCACATATTAGGAAGCTCCTGACTATGCAGAATACCTATTGGAGGCAAAGATTCACTCAGAGAATGGTTCAGTATGGAGATGAAAATACAAAGTTTTTTCCATGCAATGGCCACTGAAAGATATAGAAAAAATGTAGTTAGTCAGATTTTGGATGACAATGGTAGAATGGTTTCTGATCACAGTGAAAAGAGTGCCTTGTTTTTTCAGGAATTCAGAAAAAGGCTGGGGAGCACAGTGCCTACAATTATGCAGTTTGATCTTCAGACCCTAATGCAGCCCTATAGTGATCTGGACAACCTATGTCTGCCTTTCAACAGTGAAGAAATTGATGCTATTATCTTGGACCTTCTGAATGATAAAGCCCTTGGTCCAGATGGGTTTAACAGCTACTTTTTCAAGAAAGCTTGGCACATTATCAGAGATGATATTTACAAACTGTGCTCAGATTTCTATTCTCATGAAGCTGATATCAAGAGTATCAACTCTTCTTATATCACTCTTGTACCTAAGAAGGAAAACCCTGAGACAGTCAGTGATTTTAGGCCAATCTCCCTTTTGAACACCTCCTTCAAAATTATCACCAAGCTGCTTGCAAATAGGCTACAAAAGTTTGCTCTTCAGGTGGTACATGAGAACCAATATGGTTTTATAAAAGGCAGAACAATTCAAGATTGCCTGGGATGGGCATTTGAATATCTGCACCAGTGTCATGCCTCTAGAAGGGAGATTATTATCCTCAAATTAGATTTTGAAAAGGCCTTTGATTTAGTGGAACATTCTACTATCTTAGAGATTCTAGAAGCCAAAGGGTTTGGGCCTAGATGGCTAAGATGGATTAAGGATATCCTATCTTCTGCTACTTCTGCTGTTCTGCGCAATGGGGTGGCTGGAAAAGAGTTCAAATGTAGGAGAGGAGTTAAGCAGGGGGACCCATTGTCCCCCCTTCTCTTTGCTATTGCTGCTGATTTATTGCAAAGTGTCATCAATGATGAATATCAACAGGGACGTCTTCTCCCTCCCTTTCCTCAGAATCCAGATACCTCATTCCCAATTGTTCAATATGCTGATGACACCATTCTGGTGATGAAAGCTTGTGAAAATCAACTGCTTCACTTGAAAGATATCTTGCACAAAGTTGCCATGTCCTCTGGTCTAGTAGTAAACTATCAAAAATCTTGTATTGTGCCTATCAACATAGACCAAGATAAAACTTCCTCATTGGCTGAGGCTTTTGGATGTATGGTGGGATCTTTCCCTTTCACTTATCTTGGATTGCCATTGGGTCTCACCAAGCCTCAAGTAAAGGACTATGCACCCCTTATTTGTAGAATTGAAAGAAGACTTTCAACTAGCTCCCAAATGCTTTCTTATGCTGGCAGGCTACAGTTGGTGAACTCTGTGATTTCTTCCCTTCCAACATATTACATGTGTTCTTTGAAGCTCCCAGTTGCTGTGATAGAAATTATAGACAAGTATAGGAAAAACTGCCTTTGGAGAGGGGGTGATTTCAGAAAGAAAGGGTACAATTTGGCAGCTTGGGACTTGGTTCAGAAGCCCAAGAGCAAGGGAGGACTTGGAGTTATTAATCTCAGCTTGCAAAATGATGCTCTGTTGATGAAGCAATTGAATAAGTTTTATAGGAAGGAGAATATTCAGTGGATAAAATTGATTTGGCAGAAGTACTATGTGAATGAAGTACCACATCTTGCAAGAGAAAAAGGATCCTTCTGGTGGAAGATATCCTTAGGCTGAATATTAAATATAGAGGAATTGCTATATGCATCCCCAATAGAGGTGACACAATTAGTTTCTGGGATGATCTAATTGATGGGAGAATTTATGCCCAGTCCTTGCCAGTCCTATTCCAGTATGCTAAAAATCCAAAAATATCTTTTTGGAAAATGAGGAATGTTGTGCCATTGCTAGATTGTTTCAGAATCCCAATGTCAAGACAAGCACATAATGAGTTTCTTATACTTCAGGATGACATTGCACAGTTGCAGCAAGTTAATGATGATATGAAAGAAACCTGGGTATATATTTGGGGGCAGCAAGGCTACACTTCCAATAAATACTATCGGTATCATTTCCTCTCGCTGACCCCTCCAAGGATCATCACTTGGATCTGGAAATCAAAATGTGTTCCAAAAATTAAATTCTTTGCCTGGCTTCTGCTCAATGATAGACTTAATACAAGAAATATGCTCAGAAGGAGAAATAAGTTTTTGGAAGAAGGATATAACTGTGTCCTTTGCCAAAATAATATAGAAGAAACTATTGAGCACCTTTTCTTCAGCTGTCCTTCTTCAGTCACAAGGTGGTTTGTTTTGGGTATCATCTGGACTGATGGTGCTGATATTCATGAGAAGCTGCATGCTGCTAGACAGGAGTTTGTGTACCCCTTCTTTATGGAGGTCGTTATGATAGGAGCCTGATGCATTTGGAATGAAAGAAATATGCTTATTTTCAATGGAAAGATTCCTAGTCTGCCATCTTGGAAGGCAACCTTCAAGAGGGAAGTGGAAGATCATCTCTGTAGAATCAAGTCTACTCTTCATCAGCCTATTCGTCTGTGGCTCAATGCCTTGTAATTTTCTCTTTAGCTAGCTAGTCAGTTCTGTTGCTGGTTTGTTTGTTAGTTAGCTTTCTCCCTTGGCTAACCTCTGGTTAGGTCCCTTCCTCCTCCTTTTTATCTGTTGTAAGTATACTCTCCTTCTGTTTTTTAATAAAGCCACCGGGGGGCTTTTGCCCCACGGTTTTCTTTCAAAAAAAATATGTCTCCTCCATTCATAGCAGCAAGAGCTCCATCTACCTTGGTGCTCAACACGGTGATCTTTCTCTTGTAGTGATCATTTGGCGGTTTGTCGACCTGTGCTTTCATTTTTATGGTGACACTGCATTTGGATCGTGGTGGGACAATGCCCTTGTTTGGCTCTATGCAGAAGTGGCATAGCCTTGCCTTTGTCATGAAGGCAATGTAACCATCCGTATCATCGCTCAGCTCTATTGAGTGTGATATCTGCTGGTCAAGTTCAAAGGGAAAGTGTATTTCCAGCAGTTCAATCCCAAGCATGTCCTCCAAGGGAGGGATTACCTGTGATGGAGAAATTAAAGACACACTTAGCTTTACCACACAGCCTATCAAAGCTTTAGGGATCATGAGGTTCAGGAAGCACATATGGGCTTACCTGGAATGGGTCATCCTTACTATCCATTTCAATGAGCTCTTGTATTATGTCTACTATGTCAGGTCTTTTTGTTGGGTCGTTTTGGATGCATCTTTGGGCCAGCTGGAGGCATTTTGTCACTTGTTTATAACCCAATGCTGTATGTTTGGATGCTTTAATCCACCTGTGCCTCCATCTTCTAAGTACCTGCATTTACACAGAACCATTTAAATTGGCACCAAAATATTTAATGCAAATGACATGTATATGTTATCAGCTTAATATTACAACTAAAGTGACGACATTGGCTATAGTAACACAGGTTAAGAATATGTCAAAATATCATAATCCTGCAACTAATTTCATTCAAGGTTTTTTATATTAGCATCATGATGAAAAGGGGACATGTCCATGCATCGGTGACATAATCACAACTCTTACTTTAGTAAGATCAGGCTCCTTTTTACTTGCTGTCACCAGGTCTGTGACCATTACTCCCAAACTGTATATATCTGACTTGCTGGATGATTTGCCTTTGAAAAAGTATTCTGGAACACAATATCCTCTGCATGATAAGAACACACATCAACACGCTATGACATAAAGACCTTGTAAGAAAACAAGTGTCAGAAACAACATTGCATTATTAGTAGCTTACGGTGACATAAGACGTGATGTGGTCACTGCTTGTGAATTATTGTCAAGTCTTGATAGACCAAAATCTGTAATTTTGGGCACCATGAAATCATCTAGTAGTATATTGGCAGGTTTGAGATCCATGTGGATGATATCCTTCTCCTTGTGAAGATAGCGCAAACCCTTGCAGATCCCCACAATAATTTCATAACGTGTATGCCATTCAAGGCCCCTCAATTCATCTTCAGAAGTATATGAAGAATCAAGAGTGTTTTAGAAGCTGAAAATCATAAAATAATAATGTGCCCAGTGTATATGCAAGTGAGCATTCAACAAAATGTTGGCCTTTTTTTTATCTGTACAGAATGTCCATGATTATTCATCAAATGCACTTTAAAAGTTAGGATTACAATTAGTGAAGAAAGTAATCAGATCATATGAAAATGCAGTTGCACGCTTTGGTCACTGGACTGAATATAAGCAAATGAATAGAATAATATTGATAGCGTTAATTGAGTATTTACAAATTTGTTTTAAAATTCAGGAAGTGGTCATGATTAGTGAATTGACGTGTGCTCTTTAATTTAATTTCAGTGTTGATGAGCTTAGTTTAATTTGATGTTTGGCATATTTTCAGGTGCAAGCACTGTGTTAGATTGATGTTTATTTGATCTGCTGTCTTCTAATGTGAATTGGAGAGCTTCTCATACCTGTTAGATGGTTCTCAAGGTTTCAGTTGCTTATGTACTCAAAACAGAGCAACCTTTCCCGTATATCGGCCATAATTGTTCTTCCTTCAAATGTTGACACGCGTTCTTCTGTAAAAGAACAATAACCCAGAAGCCGTACTATATTTTCGTGCCTAACCATGGTCAAACTTTGAACCTCCCAATGGAACATCTTGCTTTTAATTGTTCGGTTGTTGAAAAGCCTTTTCACAGCAACAATTCCATTTCGAAGGGGCCTGTTTATAATATCCTTATGAGCAACGCCATGACCATTATGTCAAGTAATGCTATGAAATGAGCAAACATGAAGCTGTGCTGCCATGCATAAAACAGCAGTTACCTTGTAAACCTCTCCACATCCACCAACACCAATTTTTCTCTGCTCAGAAAAAATTTCCGTGATGCTCTGTAGAAGTGACAAATCTAGATGGCTCAGTTCCTCACTTCCAGCTACTACACGCTCTAATATGTTGAGCTCCATACTCTGTATCGATGCAGGGTAATGGTGCATTATTTGTTTATGAAATACAAATTCAGTGTTATTGACAATGTTAAAAAAAATTGAACAGATGCTATAAGGAAAAAAACACACTATGATGCAAAAAAGGCTAACTGTCAATATGCTACACTTATCAAACAGTTGGACTACGAGGTTCTAATTAATAAATAGGAATTTCTACCTGGCAAGGCACACATGAGGCTTCTATAATAGTACAAGTTGGTCTAGCACCTCATGAGGCCAATGTGGTTCAGTGTTATGTTGTTACGGCGCCAGCGGTATGGTGAATGGAGGGGAGAGTGGAGCAGGAGGCTGGGCTGGGAACTGGAACGTAGAGGGTGGCGAGGAATGTCGGCGGTGGGTTCTTCTCCGGTGGGCGTGGCTGAAACGCCCGAAGCCACTATCGAAGGAAAACTCCCACCCTGAAACAGGGAGAGTTTATTCCTTCTTGGATAAAGATTACAATCTCCTAAGGTGCCCTTTATAGTATAGGTGCACTTTCCTAAACAAACTCCAATCTAATCTCTTAACAAATATCACCCTAAAAGCCTAGCCACGGCTTGGGCCCGCTAGCTGGCGTGGTCGACGCCTATAGGTGCGTCCAACAAAGGAGTCTATAACATTTCTCTCCTCCCCAACAAATAGCTCGTCCACGAGCTGGAATGTCGGATAATGCTTCTTGAAGTCATGAACAGGGTCCCAAGTTGGATCAGCAGCCAGGCGCTCCTCCCATTGAACCAGAATCTGCCACTGACCCCTGTTCGAGCATGAACCACTATGGAAGGTGTTGGAATCACACGACCATGCAGAAGAGGAGGCAGCGGCATAATAGCACATGGGGGATCACCAACATACTTCTTCAACAAGGCCACATGGAAGACGTCATGGATACGAGCCTTGGGAGGAAGTTGTAGTCGATAGGCCACAATACCTGTCGGCGTTTGGTCCCGCGGGGGTCCTAAGCCAACGAGTGAGTGTTGCGTGTCCCTAATCTGGATGATGATGCAAGGACGATACACGGGGATTTATCCTGGTTCGGGTAAAAGAAGGCCCTACGTCTAGCGGGGAGGGGGAGTATTATATTTCCTTGCACCGAAGTGCTTGCGTAGGGGTTACAAGCTGTGAGAGAGGGAACTGAGCCCAGGTCTCAAAGGAAAAGTGGGAGTACAAGGGAGATTGCTTGAGATGTTGATATGTGGGTTGTGTGCCTTTGCTTGCTTGTGCTTGGCTTCTGGCTTGCGTCTTGCTTCGTGCCCCCTTGTAGAGCCCAGGCCTGCCCTTTTATAGGGTAAGAGGAGGCCGGGACGCCGGGGGTGCCTTGAGGTGAAATTTTGTCGATCCCTGTAGAGGTGGCTGTAGCGTCGTGCCCTGGGAATGGCCGGCCATCCCTAGACACCATGGTGACGTAGAGGATGAGACGGTGAAAAGACCCCGAGCCCTATGCCACGTCGGCCCTTTCTCTCTGCTGACGGATAGTAGGTCGAGGTTGGGTCGAGGCCAGGTCGAGGACGGGTCGAGGACGGGTGGATAAGGCCGAATCCCTGAGATCGTGGGGTACGGACCTTGTTGTATCCTCCCTCGAGGGTGATCGGTGGAAAATAGTGCGCGGTATGGTGTGTAAAGTGACAGGTTTTCACCTCCCATCCTGGGATGGGCAGTAAAAAGTGAGATTTAACACCGGTACTGCTTCCACGTCGGTCACAGTTGTAGCCGTGACGGTAGGAGGTAGTAGATAGTCGCATTAAATGCTTTGACTTTTGCCTCAGAGTAGGTGAATAAGATGGGTCGAGTGGTCCGACCCGGGGTCGTGCGAGTTGGAGATTTACCAATAGTCGAGATGCTTTGTCGAACGAGCCTCGTGCGAGTGGGAACGCAGTCAAGACGTCCCGTCGAGGGTGCCTCGTACGAGTCGGAACGTAGTCGAGGCGTCCCGTCGAGCTGGCCTCGTACGAGTCGGAGTGCAGTCGAGGCGTCTCGTCCGCTATTTTGGCTTTGTTTCATTTGCAGGTAGTGTTTTGTTTTTCTTAATCATTGATTGTGGTACCCCTAGTTTTAGGTACCCGACAGTAGCCCCCGAGCCTTTGGGTGAGTGTGGGTCACTCTCACAGAGGCTCAGCGGTTCATGAACTGGAGTCATAGGGTCGTATCTTTTTCCGGTGGGGGCGCGCGAGTGCACCCGCCGGGTGTAGCCTCCGAGGCCTCGGTGGAGTATTTTGACTCCTCCGAGGTCTTTTACACGCTCTATTGAGGAATGGTCTTGTATCGTGGCGAGTTCTGTCTTTTTCCTTTCGAGAATTGACTTTATTTATGCGTTCGAGCCCCCGAGCCTCATGCGTGTGAGGTCGATCAGAGTCTTAGCCGTCTTTTATTGTTTGACCCTCACGTTCCCTTTTTGAAAAAAAAGGAAGGAGGGGTGGGGAACGTCATACTACCCTCGTTTGGGCGAGTTCCAACGGTCTCCGGTGAGCTATTAACGGGGGATTCGAGTGGACGCCCATGCTCCATTCGATAGGAGTCGACTAGCGGCCGCGGAGGTGTTCTAAAAAATGCCAAAAAGTAATCATGTGGGTCTCGATTCCTTGCGATAGGATTTGAGGGCTCGATGCCTCCCCCCGAGGGGATTCCTCCGTTGACCTCTCTTTTAGCCTCGAATACGTCTTGGGGTGCCTCGAGAGCGTGGCTCGAGCCCTGGCCTTGTATGGGTGCATCCCAAGTCGTCCCTGACTCCGTTACTCGAGGGCAGCTGTCAAACCCTGGTCGAGGGCTAGCTTTCGATCCCTCGAGGTTCATATCGGGCTCGGAGTCCGTTACCCATGCGTCTGGGAATATTCGTCCGCGTATCCTTCTCCTACCCATTTAGGGTGCATCTTTTTAGGAGGGGAAGCGAGATCGGCGCGGTAGTGGGCGGTGTGGTGAGACGGTTACGGCGTGTATATCAGACATGTGCCCATATCTGCGGATTTTGAGGGAGCGGTTAGGTAAGGTCATTGAATGCAAAAACTGCTCCTACATTTTCGCTCACCCATTGGACTTCCATCGGGGTATAAGAGCAAGACCTGGGGTTCCGTTTACCCTTACAGGCCCTTTGCATTCTCGCCTTCCCTGCCTCTCTTCGCCTTCTTTGTCATCTTGCGCCCTTCAGCCACAGTCCAGTGCCACCATCGTTTTCTTTGCCTGCATAGTTTTCCTTGGCAACAATGGCAGGCAAGAGCCAGCTCCTCCCCACCGACGCTTGGGCCCACTCCTCAGTAACGGAGAGGAAGCTAGAGGATTTGGTCCGCGACGGGCTTCTACGGCCGAGGACGAGTCGGACCCAGCCGGAGTGGAGAGCGCCGCCGTCTGACCACCGGGAACCGGCGCCCCCAGAAGGCTACGTGGTGAGCTTCATATCCTTCCACGAGAGGGGGTTCGACGTGTCGGCCAGCCCCTTCATGCGGGTGCTCCTCCATTACTACAAGGTGGAGCTACACCACCTCGCCCCCAACGCCATCTCGCAAGCCGCCATTTTCGCGGCGGTCTATGAGGGATACCTGGGGATGGAGCCACAGTGGAATCTATGGCTCCACCTCTTCAGGGCGGAGCACTTCGCCAAGAAAGTGGGCGAGCGAGGGGCGCGGCGCGCGGTGCACGCGGGGAGCTGCGTCACCAAAGTCCGGTCTGGTCGAGGCGACCAGTACATCCCGGTGCAGTTGATCTCCTCGAACAATGGCTAGCATGACGACTGGTTCTACCTCCACAATGACGGCGACCAGCTGCCGAGGTATTCCGGCCGGGTGCTGGTGGCTCGAGAGGAGAACTAGGGGTACGACATCGTTGAAGATGAAAAGCCAAAGCTGGAGCCGCTCCTCGACGCGCTGTGGAGGCTTCGTCAGCGCGGGCTAACAGCGGGGATGGTGGCTGCAGCGTTTCATCGCCGGAGGGTGCTGCCGCGGACGCAGCGCTAGCTCCGGCTTGACCAGATGACGCCGGAGGCGCCGTTGGAGGGGAGCAGGATGTCGCACGAGTCCCTCCCCCTCGATGAGGTCGCTCAACGTGTGCGGTGGATGTTGGGGAGCTTCTGGCAGGAGGACATTGACCGGGTTCCGATGCGCCCCACCCAGGGATTGGAGCCCCTGGTAAGTGTCGTTCTTGATGATCTTAAGTTTTTTTTGCTTCCGTGTTCCTCCTAATAGCTCGGTCGAGGTCCATGCACAAGATCTGTCGGCGGTTAAGGAAACGCGGCCGCCGCTTCCGGAAGATCGGGTCGCTCGAGAGGCTCGATGCCTCCTGGCGGCCTAGAAGAAAGAGGAGAAAGACGCCACCAAGAAGCGTCAAGTCCGCAAGGCCCTCGAGCAGGAGGTGTTGAAGAAGCGCCAATGTCAGCAGAGCCTCGGCGGGCTCCCGCTCGAGGAGTCACCCTCCGAGACGGTCTCGGGGGAGAATGACGATGACGGTGACGACAATGACGCCTGGTCGCGGTATGACACCGCGACTTCTCTGGCGGACCTCCACGATGTGCGCCCCTTTCTGGAGCCCATTGGGGGGTCGTCCTCCTAGGCGACGAGGGCAGCCTCGGTGCCTGTTGAGGGGGAGGGAGAGCCAGGAGAGAAAGAGGCCGGAGCGGGTCCCTCAGCGGGAGGAGCCGCCTCGTCTAGGGCCCCGCAAGAAGGGTCAGTGGTGCCACCCCCGTGAGCCCAAGCGCCTCGGGCTCGGACGATGGTCGGGGCAGTGGCGTCGGCATCAGCATCCGAGACACCGTCGACGGGCGTGAGGACCCGAGGCCAGCTAGCCTCGGCAGCGCAGAGGACCCTAGAGGCTCCGCCAGCTAGGGCTCTGAGGAGTGCCCGGCCAGCAGGAGGCTCGATGGTAGGGCCGTCACAGGTGCCATCGGGTGGCTCTGGCCGCCGGGGTCTAGGCCTCTGCTTCCCTTATCTGGGTGAGCTTTTCTGCCCTATTTTTCGTGATTGGTGATCCCATTTTTTATTCTGGCGCGTTTATTTGTTGATCAAGCACAAGTGTAAGGCAGAGCTTGTGGAGCTTGCGGGTCGAGGTGGAAAGTGGGGCGGTCGCGCCATCGCCCATTGTCTAGGCGATGGTGCCGGTAGCCGAGGCGCCAACCCCGCCGCAAGGGTCGACCCTAGCCCTGATCGACCTCACCCTCGATGACTCTCCTGCTGACAAGGGGAAGTGGCGGTGGATGTCGAGGCGGCCGAGGCCTTGGATGGGGCCGGTACCTCTGCGGCGTTAGGGGGTGACTAGGCCGAGGCGTCGGCCGGGTGGCCGGACTTCGCCGGGTTAGCACTCGTGCGGGCGGAGGAGGAGCTTCCGCGCTGGGGCAGGTCGACCCTTGAATTCAGGGATGCGTCCAACCCTAGCGCTGAGCCCTTCTTTGCGCTCTATGACAAGGACGAGGTGCACCACTGGGAGTACCT
This sequence comes from Saccharum hybrid cultivar R570, assembly GCA_038087645.1. NCBI lineage: Eukaryota > Viridiplantae > Streptophyta > Magnoliopsida > Poales > Poaceae > Saccharum > Saccharum hybrid cultivar. The sequence goes on from JAQSUU010000558.1 coordinate 26,705,628, forward strand.
CGAGGGACTCCAAAAGCACATGATGCAGTCCCTACTTGTGGTTTCAGACACCCTGGCGCGGGGTATGTCGGAGGCCTTCGAGGTAAGGTGGATTCGTTAATTTTTTCTTGTGCTTTATCCCTTCCTTTTCCTTGGTTCTGACTGTTAGATTTTAACTGTGGTCAGGAGCTCAAGGAGTGTTCCTGCCGCAAGTCACTATTCATTCATCATGAGAGTGGCGTGTGGGCAGCGCTCGTTCGTCAACGGGCCCTAGTCGAGGAAGCCAACAAGCGGCTATCCCAACAAAGCACCGAGATGGCCGAGCTTCGCGTCGCCTACGTAGCCGTTAAGGAGGAGGCGGCGCAGGCTCGGGAGGCCGAGGCCAAGGCACGTGAAGACGTGGCAAGGGCTCGGGAAGAGGCGGCTAAAGCCCGTGAGGACCTCACGCCACTTCTGGCACGTGTGAAGGAGCTCGAGGAGGACATCGCCTTAGTCAGTGGTCAGCGCGATGCCCTCAACATCCAGGTCGGGATCGCATCCGCCCGCGTCAGAAACTTGGAAGACGAGGTTGTGACATTGATGGGGACCGTCCGAGAGAGGGATGAGGCTCTCTTGGGCGCCGGCTGGGAGGTTGAGGTGCTGAGGGCGGCGCTCCACGATAGGGACGAGGCTCTTCGAGCATCTGAGAAGACGTGCGGGGAGCTGCGTGACGGGGTCATGGGTTGGCAGACCCATTTTGAGGGTAAGCTTCTTGTTGTGCAGTGGCCTTGGCGTCGAGGTCCCAGGCTTGCGCTAACTTGATGCTTGTGTTCCAGAGTTGGAGAAGGAGTAGTAGGCGGCTCAGGCGACGGCCACCTCGTTCTAGAAACTCTTCGAGGCCGAGGTCCGGCGGACTTAGTTGCTTCAGGGCGCCATCACCTCCGTATGCGATGGCCTGGGGGTCGAGCCTGATGCTGACACCGAGGAGGACACCCCGGGGAACTCCTTCGTCCGTCGGATGGTGGCGCTGGGCCGCCTCGTTCGTGAGAGGATACGAGGCGGGCTACATCATGACGTGAAGAGGGTTCTAGAGGTCGTTTGGTCCGGATTCGTGTACGACATGGACCTCATCGCTGATGGCTTCATCATGGATCCGGATCGGACGGACGAGGAGAATGAAACCGCCTGCCTAGGCCTAATCAAAGCCGCTGAGGAGCCTGGAAGTCGCCTGGCCAAGCTCTTCGAGGTCGAGGTGGTTCCGCCTGCCGACGACGAGGGCCTGTGAGCCGAACCTAGGCATGAAGGCCCGTGTAATAAGTTAGTGTTTGTAACTTTGGTCATGGTGGCCTCGGGGGCCTTGAAACACTTAAGTGTGAACTTGTACTGATCGTTAAGTTTTGTTCGAGTTTTTTCTTCCCTTTATCGCTTGGATCACATTCTCCCATAATTTACTTAGCGCGTGGTCACGCCCCTTGGCGTAAGGAAGTGAGTGGAGGTACCGTAGCCTTGGAGGCGTAGGTAATCTTGCGGCTCGACTGCCCTCGAGCTTCAGGGTGTGCTCGCGGCCTTGCAGATCTTGTAAGAGCTTGATTTGAAGCGAATGGGGGTGTAAGCTTTTTTAAAGCCATGAACCGTTACTAGGTCTACTTAGCACGCGGTCACACCCCTAGGCGTGAGGGGGTGAGTGGAGGTACCGTAGCCTCGGAGGCGTAAGTGATCTCACAGCTCGACTGCCCTCGAGCTTTAGGGTGTTCTCGCGGCCTTGTCGACTTTTGAAAAAGAGTACGAGTTTTTTCGAGGACAGGGGTTCCCCCCCTTTGTAGCCCCCGAGGGAGGGTTGATTCTGAGAAAACAGAGTTGATCCTTCCTGGTTGTTATGAAAACAAAGCTTTGAACACCGCTGTATTCTTTATTGATGAGATTGAAAACAATTTACAGAGCCTCGAGGCTTTTTAAGGGAAAAAGTGACGTAGCTGTTCGATGTTCCAAGCGTTGGTGAAGATTTTGCCTTTCTCGTTCGATAGCTTGTAGGTGTCGGGCTTTAATACTTCTGCGATGATGTATGGCCCTTCCCACTGTGGCGTGAGCTTGTGTCGTCCCTTGGTGCTCTGGCTTCGCCGTAGTACCAGGTCACCAACATTGAGGTCCCGCCTATGTATGTGTCTGTCGTGGTAGCGTCGAAGACTCTACTGATACCTGGTAGAATGCAATAGAGCTACATCGCGGGCTTCATCGAGCTGGTTGAGGACGTCCTCTCTTGTGGCGTCGTTATTTTTCTCATTGTAGGCCTTCAACCTTGGGGATCCGTATTCTACATCAGTTGGGAGCATAGCCTCAGATCCGTAGACTAAGAAGAATGGAGTAAACCCTGTGGCTCGACTCGTCATTATTCTTAGGCTCCACAGGACCGAGGGAAGCTTGGCAGCCCATTTCTTACCGTGTTTGTTTAGCTTGTCAAAAATTTTGGGTTTCAGGCCTTGTAGGACCATGCCGTTGGCACGTTCTACTTGGCCATTTGTTTTTGGATGAGCCACGGCTGACTAGAGCACATGGATGTGGTGGTTGTCGCAGAAATCTAGAAACTTTTTACTAGTGAATTGGGTGCCATTGTCCATGATGATGCAGTTGGGAACTCCAAAGCGGTGAACGATGTCAGTAAAAAAGAGCACAGCTTGCTCAGACCTGATGCTGGTTATAGGACGGGCCTCGATCCACTTGGAAAATTTGTCAATGGTGACAAGCAAGTGGGTGAAGCCGCCAGTTGTCCTTTTCAAGGGTCTGACTAGGTCAAGCCCCCAAACAGCGAATGGCAATGTGATGGGAATAGTTTGTAGGGCATGAGCCGAAAGATGGGTTTGTCTCGCATAGTACTGGCAGCCTTTACAGGAGCGTACTAGCTTGACAGCGTCAGAGACTGCGGTCGACCAATAGAAACCTTGTCGGAAAGCATTTCTGACGAGGGTTCGAGGTGCTGCGTGATGACCACAAGCCCCCGAGTGTAGATCATTGAGCAGGTTTCTGCCTTCCTCATTTGTGATGCAGCGTTGAAGGACGCCAGTAGGGCTGTGGTGATACAGCTCCCTACTGTCGCCAAATATCACAAAGGATTTGGCCCGGCAAGCGATCCGTCAAGCCTCGATCTTATCCGAGGGGAGGTCCCCTCGAGTGAGATGGTCGAGGTACGGAATACGCCAGTCAGGCTCGGGGTTGGCTAGTGGTGTCGAGCCTTACACCTGCATAGCCTCAGCCCCGGTCGAGGGGGCTTCTGCCTCAGGTAGAGGGTCGAGTGATGGCCCGTCGACCCCTCCGTCTGCCCTGATGTTGACGGATGGTTGGTGGAGATCTCTCGCAAAAACGTCTGGTGGAACCGTAGTTCGACTGGAAGCGATTTTTGCGAGTTCATCGGCGGCCTCATTATACCTGCGTGCGATGTGGTTGAGCTCGAGGCCATGAAACTTGTCCTCAAGGCTGTAAGGTCCAAATGCCTAGAGGGGGGTGAATAGCCTATTTAAAATCTACAAGCTTCACTAAGCAACCACGTTAGTATAAAAGATGGCTAAGCTAATTCTAGCACTAGCTCAACTACACTATGCAAGCCACCTATACAATTCTAGTGAAGTAAGGCTATGATCTCTAATACACACCAACAAGACTAAGTCACTAAGCTACTTACTCCTATGTGATAAAAGCTACACTAAGATTAGTACAAGAAAGTAAAGAGCTAGTGACTTGATTCTTATACCAACGATGTGGAGAAGTAATGCACTCGAAGAATCAATCACAATGATCAACCATAAGAGAAATCCTCGGTAAAGAGATGACACAATATTTTTACCGAGGTTCACTTGCTTCCTGACAAGCTACTCCTCGTTGTGGCGATACACCCACTTGTCAGTTCGCGAGCTAATCAACTATCAAGAGTCGAGCCCTCGGCGGGCGCCGCACAACCACACACAAGATGGGGATCCTCCAAGCCTCGAGCTCCACTAGAGTATCCAATTTGTGAACTCCCGCGGGGAAGGATCAAGAACCCCTTACAACACTTGGTGAGGACTCCAACAATCTTCAATTGTGAGCTCAACCACCACCGCTGCTCCAAGCCATCTACCGTGTCGGGAAACACGGAAGAGTAACAAGAAATCCGCAGCAACTCAAAGATCAAGTGCCTCTAGAATGCAACTCTCAAGCAATGCACTTGAATCTCACTCAATCTCACTCAAGATGTGCAACTAAGCAAAGAGATGAGTGGCGGGGTTGTTCTCTAGCTCAAAGGATGTCTCTAGGTCTCAAAATGTACAAGAGTTGCCCTCAAACCCCGGCCAACTTCTATTTATAGCGAAGGGGTACGCAGCTAGCCATTACCGGACGACGCAGTGAAAAACGTACTGACCGGATGCACCGGTCAGGGTGACCGGACGCGTCCAGTCACTACAGGACAAGTGTAAACAGTGCGCATCAGAAGTTACCGTTGTCGTGACTGGACGCGCTCTAGCGTTTGACCGGACGCGTTGCACCTGGCGTCCGGTCGGAGTCCAGTAAGCTCCCACCGCGACCGGACGCGTCCGATCGCACGTGACTGGACACGCCGCGCGTTCGATCAGCTCTACGACCGGCACTGCTCCTCTGGGTGCCTGACCAGACGCTCTGGTTCCGTGAGGGATCGGACGCGCCGGTTGCTAACCCTAGCACCCGCGCGCCTGACTGCTGTGAAGAACTGACCGGACACGTCTGGTCAAAACGTGACCGCGTCCGGTGCAGCGTCCGGTCACCACAGTGACCGCTGTTCGCCTCTGTTTCTTTTCCGACTTCCGGTGCAGTAGAAAATAGGCATTTCACTTCCCCAAAAAACGCCGAATCCCGCCTTGCAAGCTCGGCGGGAGGGAGAGAGGAACCCAAACCCCTCTCTACCGCTTAAACTCCACCGCCTTCGCAAATGTGCTAACACCACCAAGTGTACACAACCATATGCATGTGTGTTAGCATTTCACAAACATTTTCAAGGCGATATGTTAGCTCTCTACTAGATCCTAATGCATGTGCTCAAGACATTGATCTAGTGGCACTTGATTCCCGAGCAAACCGTGATTGCCCCTCTTGATAGTCGGCTATGTATCCTAAATCCAGTCAATCACTTCTCAACTCATCTTAGACCGGCAAAAGGAAAATCCTATGGTTATACCTTTGCCTTGCGCTCTTAGATCCTTCTCCTTCACTTGATCATCATGTCTATCATTTTATGTGCATCTCCACCTCTTGTGATCTTGTGGCCATCACTTTATGCCATTTGCTCCTTCATCACGTGTGTTGCTTATGCCTAATTCAAACCACTTGACACAATGGCATTAGCAACTTGGTGTCATTAATTACCAAAACCAAACTTGGGCTTTCAATCTCCCCCTTTTTGGTAATTGATGACAACCATCACAAAGATATGAAATGAAATCAATTTTCAATTTCGATAGTATTAGCTCCCCCTACATATGTGCTTCCATGAGTTTGGTTCAATTGTGCACATATGTATGGATTTGAATTTTGGGAGAGTTACTACTATCAAATTGATGCTAAGGTATATAGAATGGACCTTTGAAGTGTTATACCAATCGGAGTTGCCTTTATATACCATCCTTAGCATCGATGTAGCTAGACACCCCTTGTAATACATCACTTGTAAAGAACACGAACACTAAAGTACCCCGTGAGATCAACATTATAATCAAAGGTGTCTAGATACCACTTATAAAGCTACTCTCAATAAATCATCATTCAAGTTCTATTTCTAGCAATCACCATACAATCATGAATATGAATTTAAGCTTTGCAATGCAACAATACATCATGTTAATGCACATACAAATGCAACAAAAGATTCATGAGCTTGCTCCCCCTATTTGTGTGCTCAATTTTAATTGATCCCTTTCTAATGATATTCCTTTGAATTCTCTTCCCCTTACTATATCTTTCTCCCTCTTTGCAATTTAACTTTTGATCCTTGTGACTTTTCTATCTTTGCGACTTTTCTCTCCCCCTTTGTCAACAATCACCAAAAAGGTGCCAATTTTAGTGAGAACTAAGTCAATCAATATGAGGGAGTCCAAATTATGGTTTAATCTAGATCACTTGCCTAGAATATGTAATTCGGTTTGATCCAAGGACAAGCTTCTTCACACCTCATAAAGTATAAGGGTTATCTTGACCATGTTGAATTACACATCATGAGCTCATTTTCTAGATTCAACACTAGGTTTGCAAGCTCACAAACATGTCATACATTACCACTAGATCATACAAACATAGAAGCAATAGTGGTACCTTATATACATCAAAATCATTTGATTTTAATGAATGTGCCTATTTGTCATGCAAATATGTCTATGTGTTCTAATCATGTCCTTAGCAAAGTATGAATGATATGCCAAACAACTTTACCTTGCTATGTTGGAGGAGAGGCATGTCATATAAGAATGTGGGGGTGCACTCATTTCAAGTTGGAGAAGTCAAGTATGTTCAATTCATTCTTCAACTTGTAAAATCTTTTCTCATCAAGTGGCTTTGTGAATATGACAGCTAATTGATCTTCGGTGCCAATGCTTTCAATGCTAATATCACCCTTTTGTTGATGGTCTCTTATGAAGTGATGCCTTATGTCAATGTGCTTCGTTCTTGAATGTTGAACCGGGTTTTTGTGTCATCTTGATAGCACTCTCATTATCACAAAACAAAGGCACATTCTTGAACTTGATTCCAAAATCATTCAAAGTGGCCTTCATCCAAAGCAATTGTGCACAACAACTACCTGCACTAATGTATTCGGCCTCGGCGATAGATAGTGCAACACTATTTTGTTTCTTTGATGACCATGAAACAAGAGACCTTCTATGCAATTGACAAGTTCTACTTGTGCTCATTCTATCAATCTTGCATCCACCATAGTCGGAGTCCGAATATCCAATCAACTCAAAACTTGACCCCTTTGGAAACCATAATCCAACATCATGAGTGCCCTTAAGATATCTCAATATCCTCTTGGTTGCTTTCAAGTGACTTTCTCTAGGTGAAGCTTGATATCTTGCACACTTGCACACACTAAACATCACATCCAGCCTTGAAGCAGTGACATAGACCAAACTTTCAATCATAGACCGGTATTGCTTTTGATCTACCATGTTGCCACTAGCATCAACACCCAATTGATCATTTGTGCCCATTGGTATACTCATTGGCTTAGCATCTTGCAATCCAAACTTCTTGATTATGTCCTTGATGTACTTGCCTTGACTTACAAAAGTGCTATTCTTCATTTGCTTGATTTGAAGTCCAAGAAAGTAACTAAGCTCTCCAATCATAGACATCTCAAACTCATTAGCCATCATATTTCCAAACTCTTCACAAAAGTCTTGGTTAGTTGATCCAAAGATAATGTCATCCACATAGATTTGCAACACAAACAAGTCATTTCCAAGCTTCTTGGTGAAGAGAGTGGTGTCAACCTTTCCCATCTTGAACCCTTTAGAGAGAAGAAAGTCCCTCAACCTCTCATACCATGTTCTAGGTGCTTGCTTCAAACCATACAATGCCTTCTTGAGCTTGTAAACATGGTCGGGCTTCTTGTCATTTTCAAAACCGGAAGGTTGCTCAACATAAACTTCTTCATTGATGTAGCCATTGAGAAATGCACTTTTGACATCCATTTGATAGAGCTTGATGTTGTGTGCACAAGCATATGCTAATAAGATTCTAATTGCTTCCAATCTTGCAACCGGTGCATATGTTTCTCCAAAGTCAAGACCCTCAACTTGAGTGTATCCTTGTGCTACTAATCTTGCTTTGTTCCTCACAACCATGCCATCTTGATCTTGCTTGTTTATAAAGACCCACTTAGTACCAATCACATTGTAGTTCTTTGGTCTTTCAACAAGTTCCCAAACTTGATTTCTAGTGAAGTTGTTTAGCTCTTCATGCATGGCATTTACCCAATCGGAATCTTTCAATGCATCTTCTATTTTCTTAGGTTCTTCAAGTGACACAAATGAGTAGTGCTCACAAAAAGATGCTAATCTTGATCTTGTTTGAACACCACTTTGAATTCCACCAATGATTTGATCCAATGGATGATCTCTTGTAATATTGGTAGGTTGGAGTATTGGGAATTGGTTGCTTCCACTAGCTTGACCTTGATCTTGAGCTTCATCATGAGAACCACTAGAGCTTGCTTGATTTGTATCAATTTGCACACTTTGGTTGGTCACATGAATATCATCATCATTATCAACTTGCCTTGGCCTAACATCACCAATGTCCATGTTCTTCATTGCATTTGACAATTGATCTCCTCTCACATCATCAAGATTTTGAGCTTCATTTTGAGATCCTTGGGTTTCATCAAATTCAACATCATGAACTTCTTCCAAGGTACCATTAGTGAGATTCCAAACTCTATATGCCTTGCTTGTGGTAGAATAACCAAGTAAGAATCCTTCATCACATTTCTTTTTAAACTTTCTCAATCTAGTGCCTTTCTTGAGAATGTAGCATTTGCAATCAAACACTCTAAAGTATGCAATGTTGGGCTTTCTTCCATTCAATAGCTCATATGGTGTCTTCCCAAGCTTCCCTTGGCAATAGAGACGGTTGCTACAATAGCAAGCCGTGTTGATGGCTTCACTCCAAAATGAATGACTCACATTGTATTCACTAAGCATTGATCTAGCCATGTCAATCAAAGTTCTATTCTTCCTTTCAACTACACCATTGGATTGAGGAGTGTATGTTGGAGAGAATTGATGTCCAATACCAAGATCATCACACAAATCTTCAATTCTTGTGTTCTTGAACTCACTACCATTGTCACTTCTAATCTTCTTGATATTAGTTTCAAATTCATTTTGCACTCTCTTGACAAAAGACTTGAATAAATCACAAGCATCACTCTTTTCATAGAGAAAGAACACCCAAGTATATCTAGTGTAGTCATCAACAATCACAAAACCATACTTGTTGCCACCAATGCTAGTGTATGTGCAATAGCTCAAATGCCTTTGATGTGCTCATTTCACTCTTACTAGGATGTGCATTTCCAACTTGTTTGCCGGCTTGACAAGCACTACATGGTTTATCCTTTTCAAAAGTCACATCTTTCAAGCCTCTAACTAAGTCATGCCTCAAAAGTTTGTTCAATTGTTTCATTCCAACATGACCAAGCCTTCTATGCCACAACCATCCCATACTAGATTTACTAAGTAAGCATGATGTCAATTGTGTCTCACTATCATTGAAATCAACCAAGTATAAGCTACCATGTCTAAATCCTTTGAATATCAAATTTGATCCATCAACACTTATGACTTCAACATCATCACTACCAAATATGCACTTGAAGCCAAGATCACAAAGTTGTGCCACCGATAAAAGATTGAAATCCAAGCCCTCAACTAGCAACACATTAGATATGCTCATGTCATTTGAGATAGCAATTTTACCAAGCCCCTTGACCTTGCCTTTCTTGTTGTTGCCGAAAGTGATAGCATCAAAACCACCATTTTGACTTGTATCAATTGATTTGAACATACAAGAATCCCTGGTCATATGTTGAGTGCACCCACTATCAAGCACCCAATGCCTTCCTACGGCTTTGTAATTGACCTACAAGATAAGATCAATTCTTTTTAGGTACCCAAACTTGTTTGGGTCCTCCAAGGTTAGTGACCAAGCTCTTTGGTACCCAAATGGCTTTCTTCTTTGAGCCCATCCATGGTGCACCAATGAACTTAGCATGAACACCATTTGTACCCTTGGTAAGTATATAGAAAGAATCAAACTTAATTGAGGATACATTAGCATTGGATTTCTTGTTCATGCAATGTCGCTCTATGTGACCAACTTGCTTGTAACTTTTGCAATAGCTACCATTGTTCTTCACAAAATGAGTCTTGTGAGGAGCAAAAGCGGCCTTGCCTTTCTTGGGGTTATAGCCCAATCCCTCTTTGTAGAGAGAAGCTCTTTGACTACCAAGCACATAAGCAAGCGGTCCTCACCACCATAAGCCTTAGCTAAGGTGTGATTGAGCTCTTTTACCTCCTTCTTAAAATTTTCATTCTCAACTATAAGTGTGGAGTCACAAGTGAAACCATCACTACTAGATGAGGATGATGTAGAAGAACTACATGAAGGGTTAGTGGGAGCAACAACAATAGGCTTATGACAAGATTCATCAATTATATCACAAGATATGCCTATGTTGCAAGTTTTAACTTTCTCAACATTAGTTGGCATGTTTTCACATTTTTCAACTAGAGAGAAATGAGCTTCTTCATGCTTAGTGTGAGACTTTTGAAGCTTCTTATGGTCTACCTTTATACTCTCATAAGATGCCCTAAGCTCATCAAGTTCTTGCATAAGGTTTTTCTTTTCCTTAAGCAAGCCCTTGCACTCCTTTCTAGATTCTTTAAAATGTTGAGTGCAATCTTCTAGCATAGTGATTAGTTCATCTTTAGTGAATTCTTCTTCATCACTATCACTATCACTAGCATTATCATGATCACTCTCATCATCGGATGATACCTTAGCGGCCTTAGCCATGAAGCACGATGGAGTGTCGAAGAGGGAGACCTTCTCTTGGATGGCAATGCTAGCATGTCCCTTCTTCTTGCTCTTGTTGTCATCCTCATCATCACTTGAGGAATCATCACTATCCCATGTAGCAACATAAGAATCATTCTTCTTTTTATGCGAGCTCTCCTTCTTTTCTTGCTTCTTCTTTTGCTTCTTCCTCTCCTTCTTGATAGCATCTTCATCATCACTATCATAAGGACACTTTGCAATGAGATGGTCCTTGCTATGGCATCTAAAGCATCTCATGGTATGCTCATTCTTCTTGGATGAGTTCTTCCTCCTTCTTGCACGAAAGCCTTTCTTCTTCATGAACTTGCCAACTTGCTTGACAAAGAGAGCCATCTTCTCATCAATGTCATCACTATCACAAGAGCTTGAGTCTTCATCACTTGATGATTCAATCTTGGATTTGCCCTTGGATGTGGTGGCTTTGAATTCCACACTCTTCTTCTTCTCATCATTCTTCTTCTCACTTTCCTTCTTCTTCTTCTTGACCAACTCATCCTTCTCATCATCTTCTCTATATGAATCATCGGTCATCACCTCTTGAAATATTTGTTGAGGAGTTGAATCCTTCAATGTAGTTCTCACTAGCACGGTGATCAATGTATCAAATATCTTGGGCAAGCTTCTCAAGAACTTCATAGAGAATTGGTTGTCCTTGACCTCCTCACCAAGTGCCTTGAGCTCATTGATAATAACTTACAACCGATGAAACATTTCCGGTACACTCTCATCTTCTTGCATCTTGAAGCTAGAAAACTTTTCTTGCAAGATATATGCTTTAGCGGTCTTTGTGCCTTTGGTGCCCTCAAATGTTTCTTGTAGCTTGGCCCAAGCATCATGTGCAACTTCTATGTTTTTCACTTGCTCAAATGTCTTGTCATCTAATGCCTCATGAAGAGCACTAATGGCAATGTCATTGCATTGGAGTTTCTTCTCTTCCACCGGTGTAGGTGCTTCCGGATTAGCAACCTCAAATTTTGTTTCGGTGACCATCCACACTTCTCTATTGATTGACTTGAGGTGTGCGGTCATCTTATCCTTCCAATATGCATAATTTGTGCCATCAAAGTGAGGTGCCTTCTTGGTGTTGTTGATGTGCAAGCTTAATGGAGCCATTTCTTTTTCACCGTAGGTTGTTAAGCCTCAAATAAACGGTGCCTCGGCTCCGATACCACTTGTAAGGTCCAAATGGCTAGAGGGGGGTGAATAGCCTATTTAAAATCTACAAGCTTCACTAAGCAACCATGTTAGTACAAAATATGGCTAAGCTAATTCTAGCACTAGCTCAACTACACTATGCAAGCCACCTATACAATTCTAGTGAAGTAAGGCTATGATCTCTAATACACACCAACAAGACTAAGTCACTAAGCTACTTACTCCTATGTGATAAAAGCTACACTAAGATTAGTACAAGAAAGTAAAGAGCTAGTGACTTGATTCTTATACCAACGATGTGGAGAAGTAATGCACTCGAAGAATCAATCACAATGATCAACCACAAGAGAAATCCTCGGTAAAGAGATGACACAATATTTTTACTGAGGTTCACTTGCTTCCTGACAAGCTACTCCTCGTTGTGGCGATACACCCACTTGTCAGTTCGCGAGCTAATCGACTATCAAGAGTCGAGCCCTCGGCGGGCGCCGCACAACCACACACAAGATGGGGATCCTCCAAGCCTCGAGCTCCACTAGAGTATCCAATTTGCGAACTCCCGCGGGGAAGGATCAAGAACCCCTTACAACACTTGGTGAGGACTCCAACAATCTTCAATTGTGAGCTCAACCACCTCCGCTGCTCCAAGCCGTCTACCGTGTCAGGAAACACGGAAGAGTAACAAGAAATCCGCAGCAACTCAAAGATCAAGTGCCTCTAGAATGCAACTCTCAAGCAATGCACTTGAATCTCACTCAATCTCACTCAAGATGTGCAACTAAGCAAAGAGATGAGTGGCGGGGTTGTTCTCTAGCTCAAAGGATGTCTCTAGGTCTCAAAATGTACAAGAGTTGCCCTCAAACCCCGGCCAACTTCTATTTATAGCGAAGGGGTATGCAGCTAGCCGTTACCGGATGACGCAGTGAAAAACATACTAACCGGACGCACCGGTCAGGGTGACCGGACGCGTCCGGTCACTACAGGACAAGCGTAAACAATGCGCGTCAGAAGTTACCGTTGTTGTGACCGGACGCGCTCTAGCGTTTGACCGGACGCGTTGCACCTGGCGTTCGGTCGGAGTCCAGTAAGCTCCCACCGCGACCAGATGTGTCCGATCACACGTGACCGGACGCGCCAAGCGTCCGGTCGGCTCTACGACCGGCACTGCTCCTCTAGGTGCCTGACCGGACGCTCCGGTTCCGTGAGGGAGGGAGAGAGGAACCCAAACCCCTCTCTACCGCTTAAACTCCACCGCCTTCGCAAATGTGCTAACACCACCAAGTGTACACCACCATGTGCATGTGTGTTAGCATTTCACAAACATTTTCAAGGTGATATGTTAGCTCTCTACTAGATCCTAATGCATATGCTCAAGACATTGATCTAGTGGCACTTGATTCCCGAGCTGACCATGATTGCCCCTCTTGATAGTCGGCTATGTATCCTAAATCCGGTCAATCACTTCTCTACTCATCTTAGACCGGCAAAAGGAAAATCCTATGGTTATACCTTTGCCTTGCGCTCTTAGATCCTTCTCCTTCACTTGATCATCATGTCCATCATTTTATGTGCATCTCCACCTCTTGTGATCTTGTGGCCATCACTTTATGCCATTTGCTCCTTCATCACGTGTGTTGCTTATGCCTAATTCAAACCACTTGACACAATGCATTAGCAACTTGGTGTCATTAATTACCAAAACCAAACTTGGGCTTTCAAAGGTGCCATACCTCTTCATAGTAGGCCTCCATCCTGGGATCACGGCAGCTCGAGCTCTTCATGACCTGGTCGATTACGAGCTGAGAGTCACCTCGAACATCGAGGTGTTGGACCCCTAGTTCGATAATGATCCGCAAACCCATGACGAGCGCCTTGTATTCGGCGACGTTGTTGGAGGCAGGAAAATGAAGCCGGATGATGTAGCGCATGTGGACCCTGAGGGGTGAGATGAAAAGCAAACCCGCGCCTGCTCCTGTTTTCATTAGTGACCCATTGAAGTACATGGTCCAAAGCTCAGCCTGGAGCTGAACCGGAGGAAGTTGAGTGTCGGTCCACTCCGCCAGGAAATCTGCTAGTACTTGGGATTTGATGGCTTTGCGCGGCGCATAAGAGAGGGTCTCACCCATGAGCTCGACCACCCACTTGGCTATCCTACCCGAGGCCTCCCGGTTCTGGGCTATCTCTCCCAGAGGGAAAGAAGAGACCATAGTCACCGGGTGGCCCTTGCGCCGCGTTAAGATGATGGTGTACAACAGCTTTTGGATCTGCGGGTAGCGAACCTTGGTTTCCGAGAGCACCTCACTGATGAAGTAGACTGGTCTCTGGACGAGCAAGGTATGTCCTTTGTCACAGAACCTCCTAATTATGATGGCCCACAAGTACACGTCATTGCCATAATGACCTCTGATAGTCGTACTTATGTTCACCATAACTTAAAAGGCCTGCTTTCCTCCGAACAGGATCCAATCACAGGAGTATTGCAATATTACAACAGTTTATTCAAAATATTCAACAGAGTAAAGTAGCGGAAGTCTTACAATAACTTAGGTTACAAACCAGTTTTCAAATCTCAAACCTTATGTAACATTATTACAAACCATTAGTAGAGAAGTATCGGTAGTAACTTTATTACAACACCCAAACGAGATGCCTTGCCCAAAGGCCACACAGTCTACTCGTCGTCGCTTTCTTCAACCACGACGGTCATGCAACAAGGCTCGAAGCAGACTTGTTCATGAACCGCACCTGCAACAAGGGGTTCAACAAACCCTGAGTACAAAGGTACTCAACAAGACTTACCCGACTAAGACAAAGACTCCAAGGGCATGCTAGCTTTAGGGAATCAAGGTACGGGTAAAACAGAATCAAGATTTTCTTTTGCAGAAAAGCTTACTAAGGTAAGTCCTTATCTTCAACATTTTACTTTTACCATTGATGGTTCATTAACCAAATCTAGGTGATCCTAGTCTAGATCAAAGTAATTATCATCAAAACCTTTCTTATTCTTTCTTTCAATTCCAGTTCTTAACTACGATGTTGGTGCAAGGCCAAGACTCCTTTCTCGTAGAGTAACGACGATTCGAACCGCTTCATATACCCAGCTGGGGATTCCTAACCACACGACATATGTAGAACCGAATCTAACATATATCAACTCTTACCCAAATAACCCAAAACCAGAACGTGTCCATCGCCACCCGAGAGCACAGTACTCCTCGAACCCGGCCACATTCTAGCCCCGAGGGTACACGTTACTCTCGCCATCTCTCCACTCCCAGTGCGAGGTTAGACGTTCTCGTAATGGACTAGCCAAAGTAAGGCTTACCCGACATGGGCACATGGCTAGTACTAACAAAAACTCCATGACGCGAGGGCCAACAACGTACGGTCCTTAACTGATAAGGCGGAAACAATACATTGGGACTCCTCTCCCAATGCACGTTAGCAGTGGCCAAACCACCCGCCCGATCTTACAAGTTCATTCAGATATTTCATTATTCATTCAAAATGCCGTCATGGCTATGTAAACATTTCATTTAAAAGCTTAACTTCTAAGCATAGCGAAGCATACTACGCATTTTCTGTAAAACAGGTATCAAGGGTAGTATTGCAATAATCAAGGATGATAATGCAGCAATTAGGTTATCACGCAACTCCTAATTACTTAATGCAATAAACCATAATATAAATAATGAAACATTTGTAAAATTCAAGGTAGGGTTTAAATGCACCGGGGCTTGCCTCGCTCGGACACGACGACTGACTCAGACTCGGAGACTCCAACGTCTGGTCCGGAACCCACTGACGATCGCTCTTCTCCGGAAGCTTGCTCGACGACTTCGGCTTCTTCGAAAGCGGTGACTACACGAATACATAACATGCTTTAACATGATGCTCAATGATAAACATGATGCTTGATGATAACATGCCACGTTTACGATTCGAGTACAACTTCCCTTCACGGTACAGTCGTAAACAGAAAACCTACTAACTAGTAGCAACGATTTCCGCGATACCAGCTGTTAACCTAACCAGTTACTAACGAGCTCAATCATGAAATTTAAAGTGCCAGAGATCACAAAAGGGTAGTGACCTAAGGACATCACTCAATCAAAAGGCACACAACACTTAAAGTTCTCAAATTAACATTTATTTTCTATTTAAGTAATTAGGGCATAATTAGGAATTGATCAAACTTTATCTAAACAAGTTCAAACTTTTTCTATGGGTTAACAATGATTTATAACAGTGTCATAATTAATTTCATAATTTTTTGATAAATAAATTAATTATTAAAATTACTGGAAGTTGCATTTAATCTTTATTGGAACCAATTAATTCTACTGCATAAAGTATTCAAATTCATGATTTAATATTTTTCCTAGATAGTTTATACATTGAGAAGCTTATACAAAAATTTTCATGAATTTTGGAACTCTACACAATTTTTAAACAAATAAACAAATAACAACACTATTCATTTATTTGAAAAAGAAAAACAAAAAACGAAATCGGGCCGGCTTTTCTTTTTCCCCGCGGTCCGGCCCAGTGAACGGCCCGCTAGCGCGCGCCCGCGCCCGCACGCGCGTTCGGCCCAGCCGCGGCCCAGCCCAGCCTGCTCCGCCCGCGCGCGTCGGCCTCCCTCTCTCTCTCGCTGACATCGCGTCCCCACATGTCATCGCCCTCCTCCCGCCTCCTCTCGCTCTCCCGCGCGCTCACTCACCTCCGCGCAGTGGCCGGCCGGTGACCAGTGCCCCGGTCGACAAATTGAGCTGACCAACACGCTCTACACCACCTCACGAACCCGTTTTGCTAACTTGCGCCATGGTTGGAGCCCTAGTGACCCACGAACGACGGCGATGGCGGCACGGTGGCTACGGAAGCAGCACGCCGGCGACTACAAGGCGGTAGAGGTTAAATTGAAGGGTCGGGAAGCATCAGTAGCTCACCGTGATTGCAGTGGAGGTCTTGGTGGCGACGGGGAGCGGCTGGAGTGATCTGGCCACGGAGAGCGGCTTGGTCGCCGGAGTTGAGCACGGGAAGCGGTGGTCGCGGTGGTTCCGGCGGAATTGGGCTGGCTCGGGTGGTTCACTAGATGCGCGAGGATGCGGCGATGCTGTTGGTGCGACTGGCGTGGCCGGAGGCGGCTCGGTGGCGGCAGCGGCGAGCGGTGGAGCTAGCGGCGGCGGCGGTGGCGGAAATGGAAAACGTCACGGTGAACTCATGTATATATAGGCAACGACCACGGTTTACTTCACTGGAAGACGCGCGTTGTCGAGCTGGCGATCGAGAACACGCCTGGAAGCCGGCCGAAGCCGTCCGGCGTCTCGCCGGCGCCCATACCGCGCGGTGGTCGTCGGTGATACGTCGGCGCACTGTAGCTGTCCCCCCCCAAATTTTGAAATTCAAACTGTTTTCTCAAATTACTTTCAAATTTGTATAACAACTTGAAAATCTTCCAATGTATGAAATCTTCAGAATTTCAAGCTCTACAAGTTTGGTATTGAACACTTTTTCAAATTCTGCTTGGATTTTGAAATTTGAGCTTAAATTCAAAAAGGGACACATTTTTCAGATTTAGTAATTTAGAAATTACTTTTGATTTTATATTGAAACTTCAAAATCTCCAAACATCAAAGTTGTTTATCTTGACCAGATCTACAACTTTGCTGTTCAAAACTTTTTCAAATTCAGCTTCCATTTTAAAATCTTAGTTTGGGGACAAAAATGATTTAAAACTCAAATTTGCTTATTTTCAAAATTACTCCACATTTTACACTAAAACTTTGAAAACTCAAAACACCAAAGTTGTAGCCCTTGAAAAGTTCTACAAACTTGGTCTTGAACTTTTTCCCAAATTTTGTTTAGATTTTGAATTATTTCAAAAGGGGTAAAACAGGGTTTTGAAATTTAGGGTTTTCGGAGGGATTTCAAATTGGAATTTGTTTCTACTTTGATTTGTGATTACTTAGTGACCAAAACCTCACCCAAGGGCATCATTTGGACCAACATGACATGGTTGACCAAATGTCACTCTTGGTTGACCAATTCACTTTTGAAATTCTTTTACAGTTCTCCCCGGATTTGAATTCGAATTCGAATCGGAAAACTCGCGACAAGTTTTGGGACTCCAATTCAAACTCAAATTTGGAGCTTCATTTTAGATGTGGTACTTGAGCTCATACCCTACACTTGACACTAGTGTGCAACACAGTCGCGCACCTCAAATTACGCAGGGCATGGACTAAGCATTTGCGGTGGTATTCGAAATTAGGGTTTTCGGTTTCAGAGCACACCACAGAGAAACACATTCAACCTAATGAAGTAAACTCGTTTTTGTTGATGCATAACAATGTTAACCTAATAGGTATGATTAGCAATGCATTATGA
Source organism: Saccharum hybrid cultivar R570 (assembly GCA_038087645.1). Lineage (NCBI taxonomy): Eukaryota > Viridiplantae > Streptophyta > Magnoliopsida > Poales > Poaceae > Saccharum > Saccharum hybrid cultivar. The sequence goes on from JAQSUU010000558.1 coordinate 26,723,748, forward strand.
TGACATGGCAGATTAATTAGCACTATAACACCCGGGGTGTTACATCCTTCCTCTGCCCTCTCGACAACCAAGACCGCCCTGACTACTTGTGTCGTTGCGGCGACATAAAGTAGGAGGGGTTCCCCTAGGGTCAGAGGGACGAGGATTGGTGAGTTAGAGAGTGTAGCTTTGAGCTTTGCAAGAGCTTCCTCGGCCTCGAGGGTCCACGAAAAGTGTTCTGATTTTCTTTAGGAGATGATACAATGGGAGCGCTTTTTCGCCGAGGCGCGAAATGAAGCGACTGAGGGCTGCTAGGCAGCCCGTGACCCTCTGCACGCCCTTCAGATCTCAGATAGGGCCCATTTTGGTTATTGCGGCGATCTTTTCCAGGTTGACCTCGATGCCACGCTCAGAAATGATGGACCCTAGAAGCATGCCTCGAGGAACGCCGAAAACGCATTTCTCGGGGTTGAGCTTGATGTTCTTTGCCCGGAGGCACTTGAACACAACGTCAAGGTCATTTATCAAATTATCGACCTTTTTGGTTTTGACAACGATATCATCGACGTAAGCCTCGATGGTTGGTCCGATGTGTTCCCCAAAAATGTGTTGCATGCATCGTTGGTACGTAGCCCCTGCATTCCAGAGACCGAAGGGCATAGTAATATAGCAATACATGCCGAATGGGGTGATGAACGAAGTCACGAGTTGGTCAGACTCCTTCATTTTGATCTGGTGGTAGCCAGAATATGCATCTAAGAACAACAGAGTTTCACATCCCACAGTGGAATCAACGATTTGATCAATGCGTGGCAAAGGAAAAGAAACTTTTGGACATGCTTTATTTAAACTAGTATAGTCTACACGCATCGTCCACTTCCCACTCTTTTTCTTAACTAACACGGGATTAGCTAGCCACTCGGGATGATGAACCTCCTTGATGAATCTGGCCTCCAACAATTTGTGTATCTCCTCACCGATGACCTTGTGCTTCTCCTCATCGAAGCGGCGCAAGCGTTGCTTCACCGGTTTGTAGCCGGCTCGAATCTCCAAGGCATGCTCGGCGACTTCCCTGGGTATGCCCGGCATATCCGAGGGACTCCACACAAAGATGTCTATGTATGCGCGGAGAAAGTCGATGAGCATTGTTTCCTATTTGGGATCGAGGGTGGCACTGATGCTCAATGCCTTTCCCTTTGGGTCGGCAGGGTCAAGGGGCACGAGCTTGACGTCTTCCGCGGGCTCAAAGCTGCTGGCATGCACTTGGGGTCGGGGATCTCGTTGGCTAGACCGTGGAGGTCCGCCGCCAAGGTTGCCGACTGTAACACCCTAAATTTTGCATTGTTTCAAAATAGATAAAATTGATTTATTTACGTATTTGAGTGTGCATTCAAATATAGGAAAGAATAAATTTTTGTGAAATTAAAATTTATCATAAGGTTAGCTACATGTTGATGCACACATGCCGATGCATTTTATTTATTGTGGTGACTGCTTTTTATTCCATTGCTTAAAGGTTTAAAAATCATTTGAAATTTGGTTTTGGAAAATCAGTTTAGAATTTGAAAAGGAAAAATCTTTCACTCTCTTTTCCCTCCCTCACTTTCGGCCCGTAGGCCGTTTTCCCTTGGCCCGCACGCATCTCCCTCCCCTCGGCCCGCTCGCCCTCCCGCACTCCCTCTTGGGCCGCGGCCCAGCCCTCTTCATCGCCAGCCGTTGCCGCCCTCTCTCCCGCAGTCGCTGACCGCCCGGTCCCGCACGTCAGCGTCGTCTTCCCCAACCGTCTCCCCACTCTGAGCGCCGGTCAAGCCGCAACCGCCCCCGCGCCCATGACCTCCGCGCGTGGGAGCGCCCCGCGCCCCTACCTCTTCAAAAGGGGAGTGCGACCCCGTCTCTGCCCTTCCTTTCTCCAGTTTCCCCTCCCTCTCACTCACTTGAGCACCCGGAGAACCGCTCGGTGTCTCACCGGAGGAGCCGTCCGCCCCGCCGCGTCGGCCACCGTCCTCAAGCCGTTTCGACTCCGTTTTTCCTCTCGGTGAGCTTCGCCTCGTTCCCCTCTATCTCCCCATGCCTCTATCTTCTCGAATGGTGGTCTCTAGGGCCGTGTCCGCGAGCTCCGGCGAGCCCTCCGCCGCCGGCCATGGCGCGCAAACCGCGCGGGTCATCCCGTGGCCACAATTTGTTCCGGGGCGAGTTCGCCTTCTTCCCCGCGTCACCCCGGTGCCCTCGGTTTGTCGAACCGTGGACCGTAGGGTCATAACCGACCGCTCCGGCGAGCTCCTCGCCACTGGCCATGACAGCCACCGCGTCGGACACCTTCCCCGGTCACGCAATTGGCATGGTTGAGGTCGCCATCGCCTCCGCATTATCCCGGTACCCCCCGCTCATCGAACCGTGGTCTGTAGCGCCCGAAAGGGCAACGCCGGCGAGCTCCTCGCCGCCGCCAATGGCGGAGCCGCCGTCTCCACCCCCAACTCCGGCGGCCGCGCCTTTCTTCCCCTCCTTCATCTAATCCTCGCCGTCCATCTCGGATCCGACGGCCAGGACTCGTTGATACCCCTTCGCGGGTCTTCTTGCTAAAGAGCCCCCGGCTTCTTGCATAATCCAACCCGCCGTCCTTGGCGTACTCCCGGAGTACGTATTCTCATTTTGAAAACGTGGTTTCTTCGGTTTAAATGAAAAATACGTTTTCAGATTAATTACAAAATTGCCACCGTAGTAAAACGCGTATAAAATCATCGTTTTAGCTCCGATTTGACCCGTTCAACTTGCGTTAGTTTCATAATTTTGTAATCTACGCATTAGTGCTACTGTTAGACCTGTTAGAAGTTTTTGAATTTCTCGATTAAGTCTAGTTTAATAACTAGCTTTTGGAACCCTAAATAATTCGCAACTTTTGCGTTTTAGCTCCGATTTTTGTGATCTTCGCGTTGACGTGACCGTAGCAAGACGTAGAATACTTTCATAAACTTTTTATCTTGTTTTTATACTGCTGGTGTACTGTTCTAATTATAGGTTGTTTGCTATGCATGAATGCTCCTGAAACGTGTATGTTGCCGTGTTGGTCGAGTCAGACGGTGAGGAGTACGTTGGGAGCCAGGAGTACTTCGAAGACCAGCAGGACCAGCAGGAGTGTGCAAACTAAGGCAAGTATAGTTTGGGTATTCTTTCTGTGACCATGATCTTGTGACTTAATTAATGTAAGAGCTATGATGGTTGAGAAATGACTTTTTAGCAACATAAGATCTTGTCTGTACGTGAACCTCCGGGATTTACAGTACAACTGTGAGGGCTATATGGCTCTAGCTTTAGCTCAGTATGAGGACCTTTTCTAGCTTGTTAGAGGTTACCCTTGTGGCGCAAATGGGGAAAAGCAGACTGTGGATCCCTGGGACTGGTTGTATCACACAGACTGACTTTGGAAACCTAGCGGCCCTAACTTGTTAGACGAACCTTTGAAAGGCTTCATAGTGAACCCTGCCGACCTTCCTTGGAAGTGGGTCAAGAGGTTAGCTACCTCGGGCGAAAGGGTAAATCACGACTCACAGTGAAAGTGTACACCTCTGCGCAGAGTTTAATGAACTGGTATACTAGCCGTGCTCACGGACACGAGCGGCCTTGGAGACATCTACATTAAAGATGATGATTCTTGTTTTGTTAAGATGCTCATTTACTTATCGATTATACTTTATATTGACTATGTTACATTGATCATGAGTTTATGGGATCTATATTTGCTATGCTTGCGGAGTTCGACATGGACTCACTCTTGCTATTTCCCACACCTCAGGATAGTCTCTGGAGTTTTAGACTTGCGATCAACCAGTCAGTTTGTTCCTGCGGAGTAAAGTCTACACCCGAAGATCAGAGTTGTTTTTCCGTTGTTTGCACTCTGAGGTTATGTTTTATATACTAAGTACGTTATTTATTAAGCATTTGTCTCTTGGTATTACACTTACCTGCGACTATATGTGAGATTTGACTCCTTTATTTCACATATAGTGCATATCTGGTTTTGTCCTTAAAATCGGGTGTGACAAAGTGGTATCAGAGCAATGCTGACTGTAGGACGCAAGCCTAGTTAGAAATTGGTCGTGTTAAGGTTTTGAAACTGTTATAACAATCCTTGTTCTATAAACCTTGGTATTTTCTTCCATACCGTATCCTTGCCCTTGATATTATCCCCGCCTTGTTGCTTATTTTAAACGTCTTTGTTCTCATCTTCACTCCTTGAGTTGGTATGCTTTTAGAACCTTATCTTACCATCTTCTTGCGACATCGAAAGAGAAGCGTTAAGATCTTTTCCCTTTATACGAAGAAAACGATAGCATCGCAAGCTGGGTCCTTGTTGAGTTGTGCTCCTATATTGCCTTGTTGGATTGTCTTTATGTCTATGCTTGTTTTGGATCTTTGTAATGATTGCAATGAATTTGTGGATCCCACAATTTCATTTAGACATAGGCTTAAGATATAAGGATTAGTGAATAGGTAGATGGGTTGGTTTATTCTGACTCTCTACATCCTATCCTTTCAGCGCAGTCTGTCTCATTTGGCTTATACATCTGTCTTTCGATGACCATAAATCATGAGAAAATTCTGGACAATATTAGGCTTCGAGATCTTTACCTAGCCGCAAGAACCACCCTCATAGCTATTTTGGTTTGGGAGATACAAAAATCACAAGACGATGCAACTGTGCTGTTTGAAAATTGGAACAGAATCTTCTATGTGCTGTTTTCGACCAAGTCATCTACAGAAATTGGAAAAGTGTTCTATAAGAAAGTTTCAGGAAATTTCATAAGCTTTCCAACGGTATAAGGTGGAACTTCATTGGAATTACAAAACGAGAGTTGTAGCAGTTTTACCGCGTTGCTGATTTTCTGCTCGCGGGAAAGTTCAGATCTCTTGTTTCTACCTATGCACAAAAGAATCATTAGAATATTAGAAGGTATGGATGCTAGTTAGCTCATCTAGCAAAATGTTCAAGCTACCTTAATTGGTGTCCCTTATTTTAAGGGGGGTAGCCAATGTAAAGAAGGTTTATTAAGATTTAATTCTTTATTGGGAAGTATTGGTTAGTCTCCATGATTGAGTTGCCACTCTCAAGCAAAAATGTCCTGTGTACAAGGTTGATAATTTTGGATCCATGGAGGCGAGAGTTGTCCCTTTAGATAGCTCATGATTATGATCATCTATACTTGCTCGTGTTGCTGATGTTGGTCACTTGATGACAGGAGGTGTAGTATTCCATGACTCAGGAGCCCTATATGACGTCTCGCACTGATATGTGGGAAAAGGCTGATGTTTCTGCCATTGAAGGATGTTATGGGTATGATGAAGCTGAGCACTATCAAAACAACAATGTTAAAGAGCGAGTTGGGAGTGAACTGAGTCAGAATCCACAACGACGAAAGCGAAAAAGGAAAGCCCATAAGAAGCCTGCTCAAGGAAGCAAAGCGCAACGAAACTATGTCAATGGAAGACTGAGCAACGTGAATATGGATAACATTCATGGAGTTACCAAAGCAGTGGGTGGTTATATTCAAGTAAGCTCAGTACAAGTTTTTGCTCTATTTGACCCGAGTGCTTCGCATTCTTTCATTTCCGCTGACATGGTAGAGACGTGCAAGATGGTGAAGCGTCCAACGAGGAGACCTTTGCTAGTTCAAACTCCAGTGGGAGAAATACAGGCAGATCAGATATGCCCGAACGTTAGTCTTGTCATAAACAAGGAAAACTTCACTGTAACCCTCATTGTGTTAGAGTCACTTAATATCCCCGTGGTTCTTGGTAATGGATGGTTGTGTGCGCAGAAAGGAGTGATTCATGGTACTCGGTGCACGATGCTCTTAACAACACTGTCAGGGAAAAGAATTGAGTATCAAGGTGGTCGACTCTCACCTGAGGAAGACGAGAATGACCAATTAGAAGATAGGTACACCAAGGATAGCAAAGTGGACCATGAGTTTACAGAAGTTAGAGTAGAGGAACAAGCGACTTTGGTGGAGCTCAATAGGAGAGATGATCATGTTTAGGCAGATTAGTCAGTTAGGATCTGAGAAACTGCCACATGAATCTCAACGAAAGATGTAAATTGGAAAATGAGGATCGAATAAAGACAGAGTGTCATTATCTCTATGATCACCGTCATCCGAATCTCGAGGACGAGATTCCTCTTAAGGGGGGTAGAATTGTAACACCCTAAATTTTGCATTGTTTCAAAATAGATAAAATTGATTTATTTACGTATTTGAGTGTGCATTCAAATATAGGAAAGAATAAATTTTTGTGAAATTAAAATTTATCATAAGGTTAGCTACATGTTGATGCACACATGCCGATGCATTTTATTTATTGTGGTGACTGCTTTTTATTCCATTGCTTAAAGGTTTAAAAATCATTTGAAATTTGGTTTTGGAAAATCAGTTTAGAATTTGAAAAGGAAAAATCTTTCACTCTCTTTTCCCTCCCTCACTTTCGGCCCGTAGGCCGTTTTCCCTTGGCCCGCACGCATCTCCCTCCCCTCGGCCCGCTCGCCCTCCCGCACTCCCTCTTGGGCCGCGGCCCAGCCCTCTTCATCGCCAGCCGTTGCCGCCCTCTCTCCCGCAGTCGCTGACCGCCCGGTCCCGCACGTCAGCGTCGTCTTCCCCAACCGTCTCCCCACTCTGAGCGCCGGTCAAGCCGCAACCGCCCCCGCGCCCATGACCTCCGCGCGTGGGAGCGCCCCGCGCCCCTACCTCTTCAAAAGGGGAGTGCGACCCCGTCTCTGCCCTTCCTTTCTCCAGTTTCCCCTCCCTCTCACTCACTTGAGCACCCGGAGAACCGCTCGGTGTCTCACCGGAGGAGCCGTCCGCCCCGCCGCGTCGGCCACCGTCCTCAAGCCGTTTCGACTCCGTTTTTCCTCTCGGTGAGCTTCGCCTCGTTCCCCTCTATCTCCCCATGCCTCTATCTTCTCGAATGGTGGTCTCTAGGGCCGTGTCCGCGAGCTCCGGCGAGCCCTCCGCCGCCGGCCATGGCGCGCAAACCGCGCGGGTCATCCCGTGGCCACAATTTGTTCCGGGGCGAGTTCGCCTTCTTCCCCGCGTCACCCCGGTGCCCTCGGTTTGTCGAACCGTGGACCGTAGGGTCATAACCGACCGCTCCGGCGAGCTCCTCGCCACTGGCCATGACAGCCACCGCGTCGGACACCTTCCCCGGTCACGCAATTGGCATGGTTGAGGTCGCCATCGCCTCCGCATTATCCCGGTACCCCCCGCTCATCGAACCGTGGTCTGTAGCGCCCGAAAGGGCAACGCCGGCGAGCTCCTCGCCGCCGCCAATGGCGGAGCCGCCGTCTCCACCCCCAACTCCGGCGGCCGCGCCTTTCTTCCCCTCCTTCATCTAATCCTCGCCGTCCATCTCGGATCCGACGGCCAGGACTCGTTGATACCCCTTCGCGGGTCTTCTTGCTAAAGAGCCCCCGGCTTCTTGCATAATCCAACCCGCCGTCCTTGGCGTACTCCCGGAGTACGTATTCTCATTTTGAAAACGTGGTTTCTTCGGTTTAAATGAAAAATACGTTTTCAGATTAATTACAAAATTGCCACCGTAGTAAAACGCGTATAAAATCATCGTTTTAGCTCCGATTTGACCCGTTCAACTTGCGTTAGTTTCATAATTTTGTAATCTACGCATTAGTGCTACTGTTAGACCTGTTAGAAGTTTTTGAATTTCTCGATTAAGTCTAGTTTAATAACTAGCTTTTGGAACCCTAAATAATTCGCAACTTTTGCGTTTTAGCTCCGATTTTTGTGATCTTCGCGTTGACGTGACCGTAGCAAGACGTAGAATACTTTCATAAACTTTTTATCTTGTTTTTATACTGCTGGTGTACTGTTCTAATTATAGGTTGTTTGCTATGCATGAATGCTCCTGAAACGTGTATGTTGCCGTGTTGGTCGAGTCAGACGGTGAGGAGTACGTTGGGAGCCAGGAGTACTTCGAAGACCAGCAGGACCAGCAGGAGTGTGCAAACTAAGGCAAGTATAGTTTGGGTATTCTTTCTGTGACCATGATCTTGTGACTTAATTAATGTAAGAGCTATGATGGTTGAGAAATGACTTTTTAGCAACATAAGATCTTGTCTGTACGTGAACCTCCGGGATTTACAGTACAACTGTGAGGGCTATATGGCTCTGGCTTTAGCTCAGTATGAGGACCTTTTCTAGCTTGTTAGAGGTTACCCTTGTGGCGCAAATGGGGAAAAGCAGACTGTGGATCCCTGGGACTGGTTGTATCACACAGACTGACTTTGGAAACCTAGCGGCCCTAACTTGTTAGACGAACCTTTGAAAGGCTTCATAGTGAACCCTGCCGACCTTCCTTGGAAGTGGGTCAAGAGGTTAGCTACCTTGGGCGAAAGGGTAAATCACGACTCACAATGAAAGTGTACACCTCTGCGCAGAGTTTAATGAACTGGTATACTAGCCGTGCTCACGGACACGAGCGGCCTTGGAGACATCTACATTAAAGATGATGATTCTTGTTTTGTTAAGATGCTCATTTACTTATCGATTATACTTTATATTGACTATGTTACATTGATCATGAGTTTATGGGATCTATATTTGCTATGCTTGCGGAGTTCGACATGGACTCACTCTTGCTATTTCCCACACCTCAGGATAGTCTCTGGAGTTTTAGACTTGCGATCAACCAGTCAGTTTGTTCCTGCGGAGTAAAGTCTACACCCGAAGATCAGAGTTGTTTTTCCGTTGTTTGCACTCTGAGGTTATGTTTTATATACTAAGTACGTTATTTATTAAGCATTTGTCTCTTGGTATTACACTTACCTGCGACTATATGTGAGATTTGACTCCTTTATTTCACATATAGTGCATATCTGGTTTTGTCCTTAAAATCGGGTGTGACACCGACTCCAAGACGGCTTCTCTGTGTTCGACACACTCGACATTGCACTCGTAGGCGTGCTCGTATCAGGGCCCAACAGTTATGACACCGTTGGGGCCTGACATCTTGAGCTTGAGGTAGGTGTAGTTTGGGACCACCATGAACCTAACATAGCATGGGCGCCCAAGGATGGCGTGATATGTTCCACGGAATCCAACCACTTCAAAAGTGAGAGTCTCTTTTCTAAAGTTGGTGGGAGTGCCAAAACAGACAGGCAGGTCGACATGGCCGACGGACTCTGCTCGCTTTCCCGGCACGACTCTATGGAAGCCCCCGACGCTGGGTTGGAGGCGCGTCCTCACGGTCTCCAGGAGGTCAAGGGTCTAGGCATAGATGATGTTAAGGCTGCTGCCACCAACCATGAGCACCTTGGTGAGGCATGTGTTGGCGATAATGGGATCGACAACAAGCGGGTAGACTCCAGGATTGGGGACGTAGTCTGGGTGATCATCACGGTCGAAAGTGATGGCCACCTCGGACCAGTCAAGGAAGAGGGGGGTTGCCGGCTGTACGGAGAAGACCTCTTGATGTTCTCGCTTGCCCTGGCGCGTCGAGGGTCCTCCGTATATCATGAAGCAGTCGTAGATCTCGGGGAACCCTTCTTCCTTGTCATCTCCCTTGGGATCCTCCTTCTTGTCGTCTTTCTTGATGCCTATGCCTTCAAAATATCTTCGGAGCATGTGGCAGTCCTCGAGGTTGTGGTTCGTGGGCCCCTTGTGGTAGGGACACGGCTCTTTGAGCATTTTATCGAAGATGCCCCCGCCGGGGGGCCCTCGAGGTTTCTTGCGATCAGCAGCAGCAACAAGATTGTCTGCCGGGGCCTCGAGCTTGCCCTGCTGGCTCTTCTTCTTCTTCTTCCTGTTGTTCCTCTTTGAGCCCTGGCTGGAGCTCGCGGGATCGTCCACCTTGTGCTTCCCTTTGTCCTGATCACCACCAAAGATGGCACCAACCGCCTCCTCGCCGACGACGAAGTTGGTGATGATGTCCATCAAACCGTTGGCAGTGATGGGGGTGTTGCGGCCCAGCTCTCAGACCAACTCTTTGCAGGTGGTGCCAGAGAGGAAGGCCATGATAACGTCGGAGTCGGTGATGTTGGGGAGCTCGGTGCGTTGCTTGGAGAAACACCGGATGTAATCCCGGAGGGATTCACCCGGCTTATGCTTGCAGCTTCGAAGGTCCCACAAGTTGCCGGGATGCATGTAGGTTCCCTTGAAGTTTCCCTCGAACACCCTCACGAGGTCGTCCCAGTCGTGGATTTGTCGAGGTGGGAGATCCTCGAGCCAGGCTCAAGCGGTGTCGGATAGGAATAGGGGGAGTTGCCAGATGATGACCCAGTCGTCAGTGGCCCCACCCAACTGACATGCCAAGCGGAAGTCAATCGCCGTTGTACTTGGTAAGAGTCGTGGGGGGCGAAACCGAGCCGGGAGTATCGTTTCACGAATGGCCTTGCTAAAGACCGGGGACCCAGTGGTTCGGGCGAAGGGCTTTGATCTTCTGAGCTGTCATAGCGCCCGCTCGTGGTAGCCTCGAGCCGCACCGTCACCATGTTTGTGCCTCCGGCGCTCGACGATGTCGTCACGGGCGTCTTGAGGTTCACGGTCGTCGATGATGCGCTCACGGACAGGGGCCGCCCTATTCCGTTGGCGTGCTTGGGATGAACCGAGGCCTCTCTCTCCTGTCGGGAGGGCTCGGCAGGCTGTTCTGAGGCAGGCCCGCGTCGCCTCAAGGCAGAACTCTCGGCCTGCTGCATGGCAGTGGTCTCGAGGAGTCCTTAGATTTCTTCTCGGGCTCGACGAGCGTCGGGGTTCGATGGCTCGGGCATGTTACGAAGGAGCATGGCGGCGGCGACCATGTTCTGGCTGGCTCAACTGAAAACCGGGGGGTCGACCGCCCGATCCTCGACGATGCGACGATTAACGTCGCGAGCTCTTTCTCGAGCTCCTCCGCCATGTGCACGTGCCACGTGCTCTTGCTCGAGGGTTCGCTGTAGTAGACGCAGGTTTTCTCGTTCCTCGTCGAGCCTATCCTGCAACTCGTGGATTTGCTCGAGCTACATTCCTTGATCCGCAAGGAATTGAGCCTCATCCCGCTCAGCAGGGAGCTCAACCTGAGGTGGCGTGTTTCTTCCCTCAACGGGTGACTCATCCTCCAAATCCAACGCGCTTACTCCATCGATGTTGAAGCACTCACGGGTCGGGTCATAAGTGTCATCGACAGAGTCGGAGTCTGGAGTGCCAAAGTAGTAGTATGAGGGGTGCATGTGAGGTCGTCTATCTCTGGGGTTGTAATGTCGAGAAGCAGTTGCACGGGGCTCCGTTTCTGGGGTCTCCGTAGAGTCTAGGTACTCGGAAGCTGGCATAGATGCAGCGTAGATGGTGTCCGGGGAGTTCCTCGTAAGCACTCATGCTGGTGCTTACAGAAGAAGCGTACGCCCGGGCAACCGAGTCTAGCCCAAACGGGAATGCTGGTGAAGATGTCGTTCCCCGTGCCGGTGTAGTCGGACCTGGTGGTGGTGGTGTCGCACCAGGCGGTAGATCGGTGGAACTCCCTATCGGCATCTTACCCTTAGCCAAGCTCATCCTACACAGATCCTTAGCGAGGAATTCTATGTTGGCGTCCGGCTGAGAGGCGCTAGATCGGGGAATCCCATCGTCCTCCGCAAGGCGATGACGGTGGTTGCATTGGGCTCGCCGTCGCCTGGCGGCTTGTGCCTGATGAGAGCAACGATACCGGCGCAGCGCTCCCCCGGGTTGGGAGAGCTCATGGTCCACATCGGTCAGGTGCCTGGGCGGGAGGAGGACCATGTCGTAGCCGTGGCCAAGCGACATGAACTCCCAACTCCCAAACCAGATCACCGTGGCCAACGGGAGCGAGCGTTCGGGGTCAGCCATCCAGAAATATGGCGGGAAGACGGCATTGGCACACAGCGTCCCCTACCTGGCGTGCCAACTGTCGGCGTTTGGTCCCGCGGGGGTCCTAAGACAATGAGTGAGTGCTGCGTGTCCCTAATCTGGATGGTGATGCAAGGAGGATACACGGGGATTTATCCTGGTTCGGGCAAAAGATGGCCCTATGTCCAGCGGGGAAGGGGGAATATTGTATTTCCTTACACCGAAGTGCTTGCGTAGGGGTTACAAGCTGTAAGAGAGGGAACTGAGCCCAGGTCTCAAAGGAAAAGTGGGAGTACAAGGGAGATTGCTTGAGATGTTGATCTATGGGATGTGTGCCTTTGCTTGCTTGTGCTTGGCTTCTGGCTTGCATCTTGCTTCGTGCCCCCTTGTAGGGGTGGCCTTTTATAGGGTAAGAGGAGCCAGGGATGCCAGGGGTGCCTTAAGGTGAAGTTTTGTCGATCCCTGTAGAGGTGGCTGTAGCGTCGTGCCCCGGGAATGGCCGGCCATCCCTGGACACCATCGTGACGTAGAGGATGAGACGGTGAAAAGACCCCTGAGCCCTGTGCCACATCGGCCCTTTCTCCCTGCTGACCGATAGTAGGTCGAGGCTAGGTCGAGGCCAGGTCGAGGATGGGTCGAGGACGGGTGGATAAGGCTGAATCCCCGAGATCGTGGAGTACGGACCTTGTCGTATCCTCCCTCGTGGGTGATCGGTGGAAAATAGTGCGCGGTATGGTGTGTATAGTGATAGGTTTTCACCTCCCTTCCCGGGATGGGCAGTAAAAAGTGAGATCTGACACCGGCACTGCTTCCATGTCGGTCACAGTTGTAGCCATGACGGTAGGAGGTAGTAGATAGTCGCATTAAATGCTCTGACTTTTGACTCATAGTAGGTGAATAAGATGGATCGAGTGGTCCGACCCGGGGTCGTGCGAGTCGGAGATTTACCGATAGTCGAGATGCTTTGTCGAACGAGCCTCGTGCGAGTGGGAACACGGTCAAGGTGTCCCGTCGAGGGTGCCTCGTACGAGTCGGAACATAGTCGAGGCGTCTCGTCGAGCTGGCCTCATACGAGTCGGAGTGCAGTCGAGGCGTCTCGTCCGCTATTTTGGCTTTGTTTCATTTGCGGGTAGTGTTTTGTTTTTCTTAATCGTTGATTGTGGGTACCCCTAGTTTTAGGTACCCGACAACACCAATGTGTTCTGTAACCTAATACGGACCAAAGAAGAGAGGCGCAAGCTTGAATGGAGAAGCAGTAGTGATGCCAACAACGATGTGATGATGCAGGCACAGCAATACCCAATCACCCACTGAAAACTCCACATGACGATGCCTCTGATTTTGATGCTCCTTCATCACATCCTGAGCAAGCAAGAGACGCTCACGGATCTCCTGTAGGAACAGACGTCATGGTCATGGAGCTGCTGATCAACCGTGACTACCTTAGCTGTCCCAGGTGCATAAGATAGCAAGGCAGGAGGTGTTTGGCCGTAGACAACTTCAAATGGAGTGGCATGGAGGGCGGACTAGTAAGGGCTGTTGAAGCAATATTCCACCCAAGGCAGCCACAAACGAGGGTGATCAACAGCGAGACATCACAAATACATGACAATGATGCGATTAGTCACCTCGGATTGTCCATCCCTTTGCTTGTGAAAAGCTAAGCTGCGAAGCAACTTCACCCTAGCCAAACGGAACAACCTTCCCAAAAACTGCTGGTGAATACAGTGTCCCGATCACTGACAATGGAGCACAGGAACCCATGGAGACAGATGATATTCTCGAAGAAGGTGCGAGCAATAGACTGAGCTGAATATGGATGACTGAGGCCAATAAAGTATGCCATCTTGGAGAAGCGATCCACAATGGTGAGAACCACGGATTTGCCGCCAACACACGGAAACCCCTGCACAAAATACATGGCGATATCACATTGTTTGCCATAGGTAGTGGCTGTAGGAGTCCAGCCGGGTGCAGGTTCTCAGTTTTGTTCCTTTAACAAATTGAACAGCTGTGAACGTAGTCACGGACGAACCGGTGGAGATGTGCATTGAAGAAGGACGCTCGCAGCCTGTGCAAGGTCTTCTGGGTACCCTCAGGACCCGCATCATGGGCCTCATGGAGCAGCTGCGGCCACAACGTCTATGAGTCTGACACAAAGAGGCGGCCCCTGAACAGCAGCATGCCATCAACCAGAGACCAGCCCTCTGGCACTGTTCCGGCCTGCAGCTGAGCTTGAATGGCTTGAGCCTGCAGGTTGGTACTGAGCTCATGCCGCAGCGAAGATTGGCAAGGAGAGGGCACGAACTACAGCGCCATCCTCATCATGTCGGGACAACATATCATCCACAGTGTTCAGCTTGCCGAGCCAGTATTCAATAGAGAGATCATACCCGAACAGCTTGGACACCCATGTGCGTTGAGGAATTGTCGTCAGGCGCTGATCTAGCAAAATTTCAGGCTCCATGGTTGGTGCGGACGGTGAAAGCGTGACCCTAGAGGTAGGGCCGCCAATGGCGCGCTACCTTGACCAACTGAAAGGTCCTAATTGGCTAAAGGGGGTGAATAGCCTAATTTAAAATCTATAAAACACTAGGCAAACTTGTAAGACAACTAATTGGCTATAAAGCTTTTTGCACTAGCTCTAACAAGTGTTGCATGCCACCTATCCCAACAATTCTAGTTGCTATAATCTCTAAGTCAATCAATGGCTAAGTCACTACGGGCTCTCAAAAGCTAGCTACACTAAAGAGCTCAACTAGGTGAGAAGCTACACTAGCAAGGGTAAGACAAACTCTCAAAACTAATTACACTAAAAAGCTTGCTATAACTAGTTTGTGGGAATGTAAATAAGAGGAATGTGATCTTTATACCGTCGTGTCAAGGAATGAACCAATCACAATAAGAAGAAGACCAATCACCAGGAGAAATCCAATGAATCAATCACAATGGAGACATATGATTTTTGTCCTAACATTCACGTGCTTGTCGGCAAGCTAGTCCCCGTTGTCAACCAACACTTGGTGGTTCAGCGACTAAGAGGTGTTGCACGAACCTTGTCCACACTTTGGACACCGCAAGAACCAACCCACAAGTCAAGTAACTCAATGACATGAGCAATTTATTAGAGCTACCTTGCGGCGCTTCACTGGGGAAGGTGTAATACCCCTCACAAGATCACCGGGCCGGCCATGAATAATCAACAACACGTGCCGGACCTCCACCGCTACTCCAAGCAGTCTAGGTGGTGGAAACCACCAAGAGTAACAAGAAGACCCGTAGCCAACACGATCCCAAGTGCCACTAGATGCTCAAACACAATGCAAATGCACTTGGATCACTCCCTATCTCACCTTGGATGATCAAATCACAAGCTAGATGAGTGGGAGGTGTGGGAGTATGCTCACAAGGTGTATCAACAAGTTAGAGAACCAAGAGAGTGAGCAAGAGCAGGCCACCATGCTTTTATAGAACCCTAACAACTCAACTAGCCGTTATACCCCTTCACTCGGCTGTCTGCGAACTAACCGGGAGCGTCCGGTGCTTGTTGCCACGTGTCTCGTTCAAACGGATATAGCCATTGGCACCCAATGACTAACTCAGCACATGTGTCAGTGAACGATCGGACGCACCATAGAAAATGATCGGACTCATAGAGGAGCAGCATCAGGTCAAGTCTAGAGAGCTCCTAGAGCCGCTCTAGGCTGACTGGACGCGTCCGATATTACCGGACCGGACGCACCCAGCGTAAGGTCGATGTCCTCCTCGCGCTACTCTCTCTCTCTCACTTCCACATCGGACGCAGAACAGTAACCACTGTGCATTCGGTCACTTGTTGCACAGAGTGTCCGGTCAACCATGCCTCAGCTTCTCACATCAGGGTCAAATACTGGACACGTCCGGTTGTAATTCCGGACGTGTTCGGTCTCATCTGAAACTCACCATCAAGTCAAATACCGAACACGTCCGGTCCCTGTGTCAGACGCATCCGGTCTCCTCAAGACCAGCACTTTCAACATGTTTCTCAACACCCTTGTTTCTATGTGCCAACACCGAAGTGTCTCACCACTTGTGCACGAGTGTTATCATTTTTCACAAGATTTTTCAAGGGTTAATTGCTAGCACACTAGGTCCTAATGCATATGCATAGAATTCAATCACCTAGTGGCACTTGAAAATCGTATTAACCATGAGAATTTCCCTCTTAATAGTACGGCTATCGATCCTAAATCACTCACACCCTCTATGGTGTCTTGAGTGCAAACCAAAAGTGGCTCCTATCAAAATACCTTTGCCTTGAGCCCATTTTTGTTTTCTCTTTCTTCTTATCCAAGTTAGAGCTTGATCATCATTATTTCATGTCCACCTTCATCATCATGGAACTCATCTTGCTCTATCAATTGGGTTGCACCAACCTAGCTCATATCACAACTTAATTAGGGCTTTCAATCTCTCTCTTTTTGGTAATTGATGACAACCTATTTACAAAGATATTCAATTAAATTTTCTTGGATTCATGTTGCTTTCCCAAGCATATTACCATGTGTAAAAGATATGGACAAGTTTCTTAAACCCAAATTTGTAGCAATTTCTCCCCCTTCATATGTGCTAAGAGTTTGGATTTGAAAGCTTGCACATATGCTTAGATAGGAAATATATGAGTCAATTTCTACCAAATGATGCTAAGGTGTAAAGAATGGACCTTTGAAGCGTGATACCAGTCGAAGTTGCCAATATACACCATCCTTAGCACCATTAGTAACTAGCCGTTCACAAAAATTAGAAAACCCCATGAGATCAACATTATATGAAAGGGTCTAGTTTTTACAAGATATGCACTTAGTCTAGTTACTTTACCTATGCATGCTAGTAATTCATTTCATCAATGACTAACATACACCACTTAAGCAAGGATATGAAATTTTAAGAACCTGTGCCATGCAAGCAAGCATATGTGATGCACATATAAATGCAACATATAAGTTTATAAAGCTTGCTCCCTCTACTTGTGTGCTTCAAATTTTAATTGATCCCCTTACAATGTTATTTCATTTGTTTGCTCCTCCTATCACACTATCTTTGTGAATTCTCTCCCCTTTTGTCATCAATTACCACAAAAGGTGAGCTCAAATCTTAGATTGGTTGGGGTGAAACCATGTGAAGTGAGGATTATTTGCTCAATTTGGTTCAATCTAGATCACTTGTAAAAAGATATTTAAATCGGTTTGATCCAAGGGCAAGCTTCTTCACACCTCCAAGAGAGGGTTATCATGCACTATGTTGAGTTAAACACTTATAGCTCATTTTCTAGATTAAACACTAGGTTCACAAGCCCACAAACATGTCATATGCTACCACTAGATTATTTCAAGCATACAAGTAATAGTGGTACCATACAAGCATCAAATTCATTTGATTTTCATGAATGATCCTAAGACATGATAGGAATGACTAGATGCACTAAACAAGTCCTTAGCAATGGATGAATGACATGTCAATCAACTTTATCTTGCTTTGCTCGAAGGAGAGGCATGTCATATAGTGGGGTTGCATCAACACATATTTGAGAAGTCAAGTATGTTCAATTCATTCCTTAGCTTGCAAAACCTCTTCTCATCAAGTGACTTGGTGAAGATATCGGCAAGTTGATCATCAGTTCCCACATTCTCAATTGAAATGTCCCCTTTTTCTTGATGATCTCTAATGAAATAATGGCGGACATCTATATACTTTGTTCTTGCATGTTGAACCAGATTGTTGGTGAGCTTCATGGCACTTTCATTGTCACATAGCAATGACACTTGTTTGAACTTGATTCCAAAAATCATTCAAGGTGGCCTTCATCCAAATAATTTGTGCACAACAACTACCGGCGGCTATGTATTCGGCTTCGGCGGTTGAAAGTGCAACACTATTTTGCTTGTTTGATCATGAAACAAGTGACCTTCCCAATCGTTGACATGTGCCTGATGTGCTTCTTCTCTCAACTTTGCATTCCGCATAATCAGAATCCGAATATCCAATCAACTCAAATTTTGCACCTTTGGGATACCACAATTCAACATTTCGTGTATGCTTCAAGTACCTTAATATTCTCTTGGTTTCCTTCAAATGACTTTCTCTTAGTGAGGCTTGAAATCTAGCACACATGCATACACTAAACATCACAACCAGCCTTGATGTGGTCATATAGAGTAGGCTTCCAATCATGGACCGATACATGTTTTGATCCACCATATTGCCACTTGTATCACTATCCAAGCTTCTATTTGTCCCCATTGGTGTACTAATTGCCTTTGCATCTTCCATGCCAAACTTCTTGAGCATATCTTTGATGTACTTGCCTTGACTTACGAATGTATCATTCTTCAATTGCTTGATTTGAAGATTAAGGAAGTAAATAAGATTTCCAATCATAAACATCTCGAACTCATTTGCCATTATCTTTCCAAACTCCTCACAAAAATCTTGATTGGTTGATCCAAAAATAATGTCAACATAGATTTGCAACACAAACAAGTCTTTTCCAATCTTCTTGGTGAAAAGAGTGGTGTCAACCTTACCCATGATGAACCCTTTAGAGAGTAGGAAATCCCTCAACCTCTCATATCATGCTCTAGGTGCTTGCTTCAAACCATACAAAGCCTTTCTTAACTTGTAAACATGGTTGGGCTTCTTGTCATCTTCAAAACCGGGAGGTTGCTCAACATACACAAACTCATTGATGTACCCATTAAGAAATGCACTTTTCACATCCATTTGGTACAACTTGATGTTGTGGGCACAAGCATAGGCTAGCAAGATCTAAATTGCTTTCAATCTTACAACCAGTGCATATGTTTCTCCAAAGTCAAGACCTTCCACTTGAGTGTAACCTTGAGCCACTAATCTTACTTTGTTCCTTACAACAATCCCATATTAAACTTGCTTGTTACGAAAGACCCATTTGGTTCCAATCACATTATGTCCCTTAGGATTCTCAACTAACTCCCATACTTGATTTCTCTTGAAGTTGTTAAGTTTTTCATGCATAGCATTGACCCAATCAACATCCTTCAAAGCTTCATCAATCTTCTTAGGTTCAATAGATGACACAAATAAGAAGTGTTCACAAAATGATGCCAATCTTGATCTTATATGTACACCTCTTGAGATATCACCAATTATGGAGTCCAATGAATGATCTCTTGCAACATTGGTAGGTTGGAGCACTTGAACTTGATTGCTTGCACTTGGTTGGTCATTTGGTTGATATGATGTACTAGCCATTTGTTGATCTTGCACTTGAGATGATGAACTAGTTTGATTTTGGTCATGAGAACCACTAGCTTGCACATTTGAGTTAGAGAGCACTTGATCTTTGTCATCATTAACTTCAATCACTTCTCTAGGCCTTATATCACCAACATCCATCTTCTTCATTGCATTGGCCAATTGAGTGCCTCTCACGTCATCTAGATTCTCATCTTCCTCTTAGGAACCATTGGTTTCATCAAATTCCACATCATGAACTTCCTCAAGAGTACCACTAGCCAAATTCTAAACTCTATAAGCCTTGCTAGTAGTGGAATAACCAAGCAAGAAACTTTCATCATATTTCTTCTCAAACTTGCTCAATCTTGTGCCTTTCTTCAATATGTAGCATTTGCAACCAAAAACCTAAAAGTATGCAATGTTGGGCTTTCTTCCATTCAAGAGCTCATATGGTGTCTTCTCCATCATAGGATGACAATAGAGTCGGTTGCTATAGTAGCAAGCCGTGTTGATTGCTTCGGCCCAAAATGAATGACTCATATTGTACTCACTCAACATTGATCTTGCCATGTCAATCAAGGTTCTATTCTTCTTCTCAACTGGGCCATTTGATTGTGGAGTATACTTGGCCAAGAATTGATGGCTAATTCCAAACTCATCACATAAATCATCAATTCTTGTGTTCTTGAACTCACTTCCATTGACACTTCTCACTTTCTTGATGGTGGTCTCAAACTCATTATGAATTCTCTTGATGAATGTCTTGAAGGTTGCAAACACATCACTCTTGTCAACAAGAAAGAACACACATGTATATCTAGTGAAATCATCCACAACCATAAATCCATACTTGTTGCCACCAATACTTGTATATGCAGTCAGCCCAAACAAATCCATGTGCAACAACTCAAATGGCTTGGATGTGCTCATCATGCTCTTCTTAGGATGTGTGTTGCTAACTTGCTTCTGGCTTGACATGCACTACATAGCTTGTCCTTCTCAAATGTGACATATTTCAAGCCTCTAACTAGATCATACTTAATCAATTTGTTCAATTGTTTCATTCCGACATGGCCAAGCCTTCTATGCCATAACCAACCCATGCTAGAATTAGTGAGCAAACATGTTGACAATTGGGCTTCTCTAGCATTGAAATCAACCAAGTATAAATTCTCATATCTAAAGCCTTTGAAGATCAAATTAGAGTCATCTACACTTATGATCTCTACATCATCAACTCCAAATATGCACTTGAAACCAAGATCACAAAGTTGAGCTATCGATAATAGGTTGAAGTTCAAGCTCTCTACTAGTAGCACATTGAAAATGCTCAAGTAATTGGATATTGTAATCTTACCAAGACATTTGACCTTGTGTTTGCCATTATCACCAAATGTTATACTTTCAATCCCATTGCCATAATTCTCATTGATTGAATTGAACATTCTTGAATCATCGGTCATGTGTTGTGTACACCTACTATTAAGCACCCAATGCCTTCCTCTGGCTTTGTAATTGACCTATAAAAGAGAATCAACTCTTTTTAGGTACCCAAACTTGCTTGGGTCCTTGAAGGTTAGTTACCAAGGTCTTTGGTACCCAAATGGCCTTCTTCTTTGGGTCCACAATTGGTGTACCAATAAACTTATCCTTCACACCATTCACGCCCTTAGTAAGCAAATAACAAGAATCAAACTTGATTGAGGATACATTAGCATTCTTGTTCTTGTTCTTGCAATATTGCTCTAAGTGCCCAACTTGCTTGCATCTATTGCAAAACCGACCATTGCTCTTCATAAAGCTAGCTTTGGGAGTAGCAAAGGCCACATTGCCTTTTAGGGGGGTATAGCCTAATCCCTCTTTGTTAAGAGAGAACCTTTGGCTACCCAAGCACTTTAGCAAGCAGGCCTCACCGCCATAAGCCTTGCCTAGGGCATGAGTGAGCTTATCCACCTCTCTCTTGAGAGTCTCATTCTCAACCATTAGCGAGGCATCACAAGTGAAACCATCACTAGTAGTAGAGGTAAAAGTGGTGGTGGTAGTGGATGATGAGCTACATGAAGGGTTAGTGGGAGCAATAACAATTGGTTCATAAAAAGATTCATCAATCAAGTCACATTTTCCTTATCTTGTTCAATAAGCAAGGAGTGAGCTTTTTCAAGCTTGGTGTGAGCTTTGCCAAGCTTCTCATGGGCTTCCTCTAGCCTCTTATGAGTAGCATTGAGCTCATCAAAGGATTGCTCAAGAGCATCAAGCTTCTTTTGCAAATCTTTGCACCTCTTTCTCTTCTTGTTAATTATTGAATTAGCTTGTTCTAGCATATCCATGAGTTGTTCATTAGAGAATTCAGTATCATCATCACTATCACTTTCACATTCACTCTCATCATAATTTACCTTTGAGCCCTTAGCCATGAAGCATAATGTAGTGTCAAATAGTGAAGGCTTGTTGTTAATAGCAATACTTGCAAGAACCTTCTTCTTCTTGGATGCCTTGTCATCATCACTAGTCATTATCATCCGAAGAAGCATCACTATCCCATGTCACCACATAGGAGCCACCCTTCTTCTTCTTCTTCTTGAAGGTCATCTTCTTTTCTTTCTTCTCCTTCTTTTCTTTCTTGTTCTTCTTCTTCTCATTCTCCTCATTGTCACTTTTGTAGGGACAATCTGCTACAATGTGATCAGGACTCTTGCACTTGTAGCACAACCTCACATATTCCTTATTCTTGGAGTGATCTCTTCTCTTTCTTGTATGATAGTCCTTCTTCTTCATCTTGCCAAAATTACGCACAAAGATAGCTAGAGCTTCATCATCACTATCATCATTGGAGCATTCCTCATCACTTGAATCTTCCTTCTTTGCTTTGCCCTTGCTCTTGTTCTTGGAGGATGAAGCACCAGCTTTGAATGCCACACTTTTCTTCTTCTTGTCTTCCTCCTTCACAACCTCATCATCACCATCACCATCATTGTATTGATCTTCGGTCATGACATCTCCAAGTACCTCATTAGGAGATACATCCTTCGAACCACCTTTAAAGATGATAGTTCTTAATGTCTTGAATCTCTTGGGCAAACATATCAAGAACTTGTGAGAGAAGTCCTCATCTTTTACCTTCTCACACAAACTCTTGAGATCATTGATGATGACTTGAAGCCTATAGAACATTTTCGGAATGGACTCATTATCTTTCATCTTGAAGTTAGATAACTTGTCTTTGAGCATGTAGAGATTGGAACTTTTTACTGTTGAAGTGCCCTCATATGTTTCTTCTAATCTCACCCAAACTTCACTTGCCTTCTCAAGATCTTTGATTTGCTCAAACACTTTTGAATCAATGCTATTGTATATTGTGTTGAGTGCCATGGTTTTGCATTGCTTATTGATCTTGTCATTGTCGGCGAGATTGGTAGGGTCAAGAATCACAAACTCATTCTCTACCACATCCCACACCTTGTCATTGATTGAACCAAGGTACATCTTCATCTTTCTCTTCTAATAGTCAAATGATGTGCCATCAAAGAACGGTGGTTTACCCCCAAGAAGGTTGAACACAATTTGATCCATCTTTTGTGCACCAAGGTTGTTAAGCCTTGATTAAACGGTGACCACGGCTCCGATACCACTTGAAAGGTCCTAATTGGCTAGAGGGGGGTGAATAGCCTAATTTAAAATCTACAAAACACTAGGCAAACTTGTTAGACAACTAATTGGCTATAAAGCTTTTTACACTTGATCTAACAAGTGTTGCAAGCCACCTATCCCAACAATTCTAGTTGCTATAATCTCTAAGTCAATCAATGGCTAAGTCACTATGAGCTCTCAAAAGCTAGCTACACTAAAGAGCTCAACTAGGTAAGAAGCTACACTAGCAAGGGTAAGACAAGCTCTCAAAACTAATTACACTAAAGAGCTTGTTACAACTAGTTTGCGACAATGTAAATAAGAGGAATGTGATCTTTATACCGCCACGTCGAGGAATGAACCAATCACAATAAGAAGAAGAACAATCACTGGGAGAAATCGAATGAATCAATTACAATGGAGACACATGATTTTTCTCCTGAGGTTCATGTGCTTGCTGGCACGCTAGTCCCCGTTGTGTCGACCAACACTTGGTGGTTTGGCGGCTAAGAGGTGTTGCACAAACCTCATCCACATTTTGGACACTGCACAAGTGAGGTAACTCAATGACACGAGTAATTTACTAGAGCTACCTTGCGGCGCTTCACCGGGGAAGGTGCAATACCCCTCACAAGATCACCGAAGCTAGCCACAAACAATCACCAACACATGGCAGACCTCCACCGCTGATCCAAGCAGTCTAGGTGGTGGCAACCACCAAGAGTAACAAGAAGACCCGCAGCAAACACGATCCCAAGTGCCACTAGATGCTCAAACACAATGCAAATGCACTTGGATCACTCCCTATCTCACTTTGGATGATCAAATCACAAGCTAGATGTGGAATTATGCTCATAAGGTGTATCAACAAGTTAGAGAGCCAAGAGAGTGAGCAAGAGCTAGCCACCACGCTTTTATAGAACCCCAACAACTCAACTAGCCGTTATACCCTTTCACTGGGCTTTCTACGAACTGACCGAACACGTCCGGTACTTGTGGCCACGTGTCTTGTTCAAATGGATATAGCCGTTGGCGCCCAACGACTAACTCAACGCATGTGTCAGTGAACGATCGAACGCACCATAGAAAAACGATCGAACTCACAGAGGAGCAGCATCAGGTCAAGTCTAGAGAGCTCCCAGAGCCCCTCTGGGCCGACCAGACATGTCCAGTATTACTGGACCAGATGCACCCTGTGTCAGGTCGCTCTCCTCCTCACGCGCTGCTCTCTCTCACTTCCACACCGAATGTAGAACAGTAACCACTGTGTGTCTGGTCACTTGTTGCACAGAGCGTCTAGTCAACCATGCCTTAGCTTCTCACATCGAGGTCAAATACCGGACGTGTCCGGTCATAATTCTGGACGTGTTCGGTCTCGTCTGAAACTCACTATCAAGTCAAATATTGGACGCGTCCAGTCCCTGTGTCGAACGCATCCGGTCTCCCCGAGACCAGCACTTTCAACACATTTCTCAACACCCTTGTTTCTATGTGCCAACACCAAAGTGGCTCACCACTTGTGCACGAGGTTAACATTTTTCACAAGCTTTTTCAAGGGTTAATTGTTAGCACACTAGGTCCTAATTCATATGCATAGAATTCAATCACCTAGTAGCACTTGGCAACTGTATTAACCATGAGAATTCCCCTCTTAATAGTACGGCTATCGATCCTAAATCACTCACACCCTCTATGGTGTCTTGAGTGCAAACCAAAAGTGGCTCCTATCAAAATACCTTTGCCTTGAGCCCATTTTTGTTTTTCTCTTTCTTCTTATCCAAGTTAGAGCTTGATCATCATCATTTCATGTCCACCTTCATCATCATGGAACTCATCTTGCTCTATCAATTGGGTTGCACCAACCTAGCTCATATCACAAGTCATGACAAAGGTTAGTGCTAGGTTTCATTAATTATCCAAAACCAAACTAGGGCTTTCACCAACCCAATGAGTTTCCACTCGTATGCCGGTAGCTTAGCTTGGTGAGGAGCAACTACTCGGCTGAAGAAGGTGACAACGCTATCCCCTTGGTGTAAGACAGCGTAGAACCTAGCACCAGAAGCATCACATTCAGTGACAAAACATTTGGTGAAGTTCGATAGTTGGAGTATGGGCACGGAGGTCAGCGCACTCTTGAGTGCTAGGAACGCCTTGTCCGCCTCTGGCGTCCAAGCGAACACTTCACGCTTGAGGAGCATCGTCAAGGGCTCAGCCACACCACCATAGCCCGCGATGAACTTCCGGTAATAGCAGGTGAGGCCCAGGAAGCTACGAAGAGCGCAAGCCATTTGTGGTCACGGCCAGGCCTCCACCGCCTCCACCTTGGCTAGGCCCATGGCGACACCCTCAGTAGTGACAATGTGGCCGAGGTAGCTCACCAAGGTTTCACCAAAGAAGCACTTTGAGCGCTCGGCGAAGATGTGGTGCACACGCATTTGCTACAAGACGGTACAGACATGCGGCTCCACCCAGGAAGAACTGAAGATCAAAATATCATCAAAAAAACACAAGCACAAAGCAACGGATATGTGGCTTCAAAATATCATTCATTAGTGCTTGAAAGGTAGCAGGAGCATTGGTGAGGCCGAAAGGCATGACGAGGAACTCAAAATGACCATGGTGTGTCCGTAACGCGGTCTTGGCGATGTTGTCAGGGTGCATGAGCATTTGATGGTACCCGCTATGGAGATCAATCTTGGTGAAGAAGGGGGCGCCCTTGAGCTTGTCAAGAAGCTCACCGACTACCGAAATAGGAAACTTATCCTTGACGGTGCAGTCGTTGAGAGCTCGATAGTCAACACAGAAGTGCCAACTGTCGTCATGTTTGCGCACTAGGAGCACCAGGGAGGAAAATGGCAATGTCGACTCCTAGATGATCCCTTGTGAAAGCATATCATCACACTGCCGCTCAGTCTCATCCTTGAGAAGCTGTGGGTAGCGGTAGGGCTGCACGGAAATAGGAGGCGAGCCTAGAGCAAGGTGAATACAATGGTTGTGACGGTGCTCGGGAAGCAAGCCACATGGCTCCTCAAAAATATCCACGTAGGACAGCAGCAGGTCTTCCAGGATGGAGCGAGGATCGGCAATGACGCTGGCAGCCATGCCCCAACTGCCCAATCCTCTCCTGTGATGGGTGCAACTGTTGAACCAGAAGGCCATTGAAAGGGCGTTGAAGTCCCAAACAATGGGCCCCAAGGTGTGCAGTCACTAGACACCGAGTACGAGGTCAAACCCGCCTAAGTCGAGGACGAAGTAGTCGACGGAGAAGTGCAGGTCATGGATGACGACGCCCATGGAGAGGCACACAGTGGGGCTACACACATGATCATCATTGGCCACCATCACCAACAACCCAGCTCGCTCGGTGACGACTAGGCCCAAATGAGCAGCCACCTTAGAGTGAATGAAGGTGTGCGTGGAGCCTGTGTCCACAAGGGCCTTGAGCTAGACACCATCGATCACCACCAGCAACATCATGGAATTAGCAGGCCCAAGGCCGGTGAAGGCGTGTCAGGATATCTCCCGGTTGGTGACGTCGTCGCCGAGTGGGTCCTCCTCGCCTTCCACAAGCTCCATGAGGAATACGCCCTTCATGGCGCACTTGTGATCCTCGGAAAGGCTCCGGGCAAAAATAACACTGCCCATTCTACCGCATCTCTTACATCACGGCCTACGTGAGGCGACGAAAGTGAGAGTGTGGCCCATCTAGCTTGCATGCCATCCTCCAGACTCGCACCAGAGCTTGCAGCACTGGTTGAAGCAATGGTGCGGCGGGTAGAAGACTTGGGTGCACTCGAACTGTTGACGGTGGAGGCCTCCACTTGGCGCTACTCGTACGCTAGCGCCAAACTCATAGCTTGTTGTAGGTCGACAAGATGTTGCTCTTCCACGTAGGGGGCCAGTGGCTAACCCAAGCCACTAGTGTAGAGATCAATCTTGGTCCACGTGGTGACGTTGCCGCAATGCGAGAGCAATGCGAATTAGTGCCGCGAGTACTCCTCCACTGTGCCAGTACAAAACAGGGCCTTGATCTCACCGAGAGAGTTGGCGCGGATGGGTGGCCCAAAGCAAAGGTTGATGAAATCAACAAAGCGCGGCCATGAGACCATACCAAAGTCACGCTCCATCTGATAATACCACTCGGCCGTGGTGCTGTCTAGATGCACCGACACCATCCACACCTTCTCATCCTTCGGAACGTGATGACCGCAAAAGTAATTATCGCACTAGTTGAGCCAAGTCAGCGGATCTACCACCCCGTTGAAGTGGGGGAAAAGGATCTTAGGTAGCCGATGGGGCTCACGGCAGCCATTAGAGTTACCACGGAAGCGGTCACCACGATCATGGACGTGTCCGCCGTGGTCGAAGTCACGGCTGCCACAGTCGTGCTCATAGTCGCAGTCATAGCTACGCTCGTAGTCATGCGCGGAATCGCAGTTGTAGCCACGCGCGTAGTCACGGTCGGAGCGTAGTCTCGGTCATAGCGACCCGATTCGCGACAACCAACACATCCAAGAATCGCTCCTGATCGTGCATAGCCCAATCATGGAACTCCGCCTAGGAACGATCCTGTTCAAAGTCGTTGTTGTCATGGTCATGGCTGCCGCGGTTGTCATCCCCACCACCAGTGTTGTCGTCCCTAGCGACACCCTTGCCGGCGTGCCTATCTCAACGTACGGGAGCCGGGTGTTGTGGGAGTTGAGGCGGTTGTTGATGGTGGTGAGTTGGCCCAAGATGCGATCCAATTTGGCATCCATGGCCGCAGGATCGGGAGGGGTGCCGGACATGGTGGTCGATGCACCCATGGAGGTCTCCGATACCAAATTGTTACGGTGCCTGCGGTGTGGTGAACAGAGGGGAGAGTGGAGCAGGAGGCTAGACTGGGAATTGGAACACAGAGGATAGCGAGAAACGTCGGCGGCGGTTCTTCTCTGATGGGCGCGGCCGAAACACCCGACGCCACCGTCGAAGGAAGACTCCCACCCCAATACAGGGAGAGTTTATTCCTTCTTCGATAAAGATTACAATAACTTAAGGTGCCCTTTATAGTATAGGTGCACTTTCCTAAACAAACTCCAATCTAATCTCTTAACAAATCTCTCCCTAATCTAATCTACTAAACTGCCCAGCCTAGCCACAGCTTGGGCCCGCTTGCTGGCGTGGTCGACGCCTAAAGGTGCATTCAACAAAGGAGTCTATAACATATGTAATGAGGCCCTTATGTAATAGTGAGATCATTTTATTAGAACATTGTAGCTCTCAACGAGATCAGGAACTTTATATTGACATTTTTTTGACATTATCTAGATGGCCAAACCTTATTTACTTTAATTTGACAACAAAAAAAATATGAGATACAATTCTTTTTCCTACTGACTCACTCATGAAGTCATGATAATATGTAGTACTCCTTAACGATATGAAAAAGGATAAAGATGTTAACAACATGATTAAATGATAATACTTGCAATGCTTATGTACTAAAAATGTAAACTGTTATGGTATATGAAATTCACTAATATAAGCTTCCCTAGTTGAAAGGTTTGTGTAATAATGCGAAAATATATGTTGGATAAAAACTTGATGTCTAAGAGTAGGCATTATATGGTGAAAAAGATAATGTATGCAATGCTTAAGTTTTCTTGTCGAGGTTGCAGAAAATAAGAGCCAGCTTACATGTTTGTAGTGAGGTATTGACAGAAGAAATTATTTAATGAAAATTGTTGCTCTCAAATAAGATATAAACTTAGTAAATAACTTTTTTGTGTGACCTGCGACTAGCTATAGCACAAAGGTTCGTCCATTGACATTTTTAACATAAGATCCTCGATGCATGTTTAGGGAGCCATCATAGACAAGAGAATCGCAGATCAAAGACTATGGTATGAAGCTTTAATTTAGAACCATGTGCATTAACTATTATTATCTCTGCTCCTAAAAAGAGGAAACAGGACCTGTTCCCTCCCTGTGGTGAAGCCGCTACACGAGGCGCACCTCCATAACTCCATTGCGCCGACATGTGGGCCACACACTCGATCCTGCGGCTACACCCCACTTAGCACCCCGCCACAATCACATGCCCTCCGTCCTCCCAAGCGCACCGCCGAAGCCGGCGCTCCGCTCTGTCGCCTCCTTGGTTGCTGGCCTGCTGCAACTCCATCGCCCCACTCCACTCCACCGGCCCCCTACCTCCGCGAGGGGCACGACCTGAGAACACCACCACCACCACCATGCACTGCCTCCAAACCCTAGCCCCCACGCTCTGCCGTGACGCCGCATCGTCGTCCCCGGCCTCCGCCCGCGCCACACCCCTCTCCACATCGCCGGCGACCACGTTCCGGCGCACATCGCCTCTCCTCTCCTCTCCCAGTAAGCCCCTTCCTGTCCTGGCCCTCAGATCTCCAGCACCACAGCAGCATTTACTTCCTTGCTCCCTCGAGCTGATGGGCTTGTTCTGACGCATCGGAGGGCTGGCCGCGTGGCACCCATCAAGGTCGAGGATGTTGCAGGCAAAGCTCCAGCTGACAGGTCACTTTGAGTTTCGGAATCTTCACGTGATTCCGGCAGCATTTTCTGTGGGTTTTGATGCGTTTTCTTGAGGGGAAGATGCGGTTCCACATGGATCCTCCCTTCGGTACTTAGGTGTGCTGCCTGGCTGCCTTCTACCCTGCGATTTAGCTGACTCTGTGAGATCACGCCGGCTGTTTGGTGTGGTGTAGAAAAATATGCACATTAGTTTCTTCCTCAAGCTGAGTTTTGTTAGAACCGTGTAATTCGATAATTAGTGGTACTTTTAGAATTTCCCGCAGAGTACTTACTCCAGACACTGTTTGCAATTGCTCAATAGAAGGCAGTGCTGTGAAACTGTCCATGTGACATTGCCTCACTGTTGTGTTCGGGTCTCCACATTTCAATAACTAGCAAATGCCCATGTGCCGGGTACAGGAACCCTTACATTTTCAATGCAATTCAACACAATAAAAGTAAGAAAAAAATAGCAGGTTAGGACTCTCAAATTTTCAACGCAGTAAGACTATAAAAAATAGTTAGTCGAAATCAAGACAAATAAATTTTTACTTGGCTTAGCAACATACTGTTTCGAACCACATTCAAATAAATAAGCGTCAAATTTAGTAATAATGTCAAAATAAGTGCATGATAGATAAGTCCTTCACAAACTGGGAATATTTTTATGCCTGTAGCAACCTGAAAATATTTGAGTAGCATGTGACTGTCCCTTATAACCCCACAATGTAAGGGTAGAATGTTGTATCAAAATGTGACTACCAACTGAATGTCTCAGAAATATAACTTGAACTTCAACAATAAATTAGCCTTCTAAAATATTTTTAGACTTCAGAAGGGAGCCTGCTTGAGAGTTTTTGAGCTAATATTTGACCTTGAAACTATGGGATTAGAATTACTATACTCTAAGATGCCATGCCTTATTGATATTACCCAATCTGTGTTTTCTATGCATTTATATGCCAATGGTTGTTAGGCTTCTCCAATTGGACAATGAAGCAGATAACTAGATGAGATGGTTCCCATCAACAAAGATGCAACAAAGATTCAACAAGGTGCTAAATGACATCGGCACTGATCTTGTCAATCTGTTTCCAAGTAAGTCTATTTGGGCAAGGTTTGATAGACTGCCTATGGATTTATTGAATAATATGTTGGTCGACAGTGCTAACATTAACTAATATATTGGTCGACAGTGCTAACATAGCAAATTAACAATTATAATTGTGCCCTGGATACTAACAGAACTTTACTTCCTAGGCTGTTGCTGTGAAGCAACTTGATCGTAATGGTCTCAAAGGAAATAGGGAATATCTGGTTGAGGTTCTCATGCTCAATCTCTTACATCACACTATACTGTACTGATGGCTTCCATGTCATCTAGCACAACAGACTAGGAGGTAAGTTCCCCTACCTTGTTAACCCTGGTGGAAACATGTCAACAGTGGCCAAGTTGTGGCGTAATACAATTGTCCAAGCTCCATGCCTTGATTAATGGTATAGACATTGAGAAAAGCACATGATATAGTCACGATAAAGAAGAGCACAACAAATTTTCCGCGTTCTTTTCATTATTTTCTGCTTCTTCCTGTGCTTGATCTTTCCTTGCTTGCTTACAGGTGAACATTTTAGAGCCATTGGTGATTGGCGCTCCATTTTGATATACACGGTGTGCTTGCCAAATGCTGCTATCATCGCGGTTGCCAAATGCGAGCAACCAAACAAGAATTATTAGTCCTCTAGCTATATGCCATACACCTCGTTAGAAGATCTTTGTTTCAGTGCTTAACTTCAAGGTTATTGCGGGGTTCAATACGCCTATGACGAATGACAAAAAATGATTTTCGTTTCTGGTTCAAATTTATGCCATCTGATCATGAAAGATTGTAAAATTAATTTGATGCTATTTTCTTATGACCATAGACATCACGTGTTACTTGTTAATTCTTTTATAAGAATAATATTTTTTAAATGCAATTTCATCCTTTTACTTGATAAATCATCTATTCTAACTTTTCAAAATATATTTTTTTGTGCTTCAATGTGTATAATAAATATTTTTATAAACACGTGCATGTCGCACGTGCATTTCCACTAGTTATAATAATAACAGCTCGTTTAAAAGTTGAAGTGGACGGACAAAGTGACAAGCGTAGTTGGTTCCAAATCGAACATTATTGACTTGACTTACATATGTAGTGAGTGATGACACGGCAACTTGGAGGTTGCAACCATTTAATTAGGTTCATCACATCACATGGAGCCGTTCGAATACATAATTGCAGACCAACTGATAGTACTCTGTCTACTTATCCTGTCAGTGGACATATAGCAGCTCTACAGCTCTTCACCTATACTGCTATTGTTCCGCTGACAGAGCAACTCACCTAATGATGCAGTAAACACCGTTGTCATGTGTGGCACCATGGACAACATATCAAGATCTCCTTTCCCACTCGAGAACACTAGATGTGCCGTCCGGTTCCTCCAGCTGGATAGATTGCTCTGTCAAGGTGAAACTTCCGAGTGACTCGAGAACACTATGACTGTACATGGATTCCAATAGTACACGACATGTAGGTTGTACAGATCCAGGTTAGATCGGTCATCGATCTTGTAGATTAGCGGGATAGCGGTAGCATCCTAGCAAGCAGTTATGCAGATCAGCGGGATAGCGGTAGCATCCTAGCAAGCAGTTATGCTAAATTGGTGGCTGACGAAACAAGAAAAACTTTTATTCCTGCAGTACACACTTGGAACAAATAACAATGCATCCGAACAATTAACATGCCTCCCACCTTCCATTTTTGCATTAGAAACGGATCCATATCATTCTGGCAAGTTGAAAGTTCATGACAAAAACAAACTACAGTGTTGATGCTTTTATGCTACACCGTAGTGGGTTCACTGTTAACGGTACGTCAACCACCATTGAACTTAAGCAGCAAACTTACCAACAATACTAAATGCACAGACAATATTATATTTAGATGAAAATTTGCGACTAATAAGAACAATAAAGCCATCCAAAGAACATTACAAAAGGAGCAAAGAGAAAATTCAGGATTCAGTTGGTATTATCGTTACACAAAATTACAGAACGATTACAACACCAACGTAAAAGTCAAATCCATAAACATGCACACAAACAAGAGAGCATTCTTTATGAAGATACATAAGCTCAAGCTCAACGTTTGAGTACAGAGTAAATGAACGGAACTGAATGTCTTCTCCTAGCGATGTTTCACATAGGATAAGTGCAAATTATTTTGACACCTTGAAGGAAGCAGATGTTTCAGTTTCCACTGGCATGAGAGATGTATTGCGATACTGGATCACTGGATCAATTGGTAGGTAGAAGAAAGAAAAATAAGTGAACAGAGTTCTGTAGATGCCTGGGACGACACAACATTGATCACTGTGAGCTCAGCATCCTTCCAGTTCCTCCAGCTTCAAAGGGGGTTTCCTTGGATGCTCCTCCAGTTGCTTCTCAATGTCATCCTTGAGTGCAGTGTCATGGGAACCGATAAGCCGTACTTCCTTGAGTTTTTGTTTAGAGAGATTCTTTATCTCCATAAACTTCAATGTCGACCCACTACAGCAGCGA
Source organism: Saccharum hybrid cultivar R570 (assembly GCA_038087645.1). Taxonomy (NCBI): domain Eukaryota; kingdom Viridiplantae; phylum Streptophyta; class Magnoliopsida; order Poales; family Poaceae; genus Saccharum; species Saccharum hybrid cultivar. The sequence continues at coordinate 26,756,580 of JAQSUU010000558.1, forward strand.
GCTGTCAGCAGCTCAAGATTTTGCATTGCTTCTGATCCAAAGGATATATTTAACTTTGAGCTGCAAGTAATCTCGAGGATCTTGAGGTTTAAATAACAGCGCTGCTGTATTCCATTCACCCAGACACAAAAATCAAGCTTACCATCACCATCTTGAAGAGGCTTGACACAAAGACGTAGAATACATAATTCTTTTATTTCCCCAAGGACTTTAATTATGTCAACTTTTGCTGATATGGTCATATGCAAATCCAACTTTGTGAGTTTGGGAAGATCTTTCATCCAAGCTGGCACCTCACTTCCAAGACCATATAACTTAAGGCTCTGAAGGTTTTGCAGAGGCTTATCCTGAGACGAGAATTCATTCAGACAACCTTGATTTCCCTTGCTAAGCCACACTGACAAGGATTCCAGGCGGACATGACATGAGATGGCAGCACAGAATTCCTTGTTATTTTTCTTGTTAACACCAGACACTCCAAGCTTGCGCAATTGGGTAATCTTCTTCAGCTCTTTTAGAGTGGCCTTGCCCCCTCCAATACTAGCATTAACAACACCAAACGTGTGCAATGGTGTCAGTTCATCAATCCCTGATGGCACCTCAACGCCAACTAGTTGACAAGATTTGCACAGGTTTGGCAACCTAGATATTGATGATTCCTTTGCCAGGGATATTGTACCAGCACGCATGTACTGCAGCTTCTTTAGCTTGGTAATCGATGCTGGCAATGTCGCTATGAAGGTACCCCTGATATCCAGAGTCTCAAGCTGCCGTAGCTCACCTAATGAACTCGGGAGATGGTAGACCCCAGTACTTCCTCGCAAAGACAGGAACTTGAGGCGAGGAAGAAGCTTCACCATCTTCTCCAGGTCTTTATCTGTCACACCTATGGCATTCTCCAGATCAAGAACCCGAAGCACCTTCATACTTTTAGAGATGAAGAATGATTCCCACTGACCAAACACTGTCAAAGACCGTAGGCGTGAGAAGTCAATGCTCTTGAACACAATCCTGTCCCTGTCCCAGCACCTCTCTATTACAAGGTGCCGTCCTGTGCGTCCAGTAGTTGGACGGCAACGCCCCTTCAGTGCAAAGACCTCCAGTGCAAATATTATATTTTCTTCCTCTGGACGTGAGATGATGTATTCATGGAAGAAAGCACTAACTTGACATAGGACCATTTTCATGTGGGTAATGACCCTGCATGTTGGCGGTTGAATCATGCTTAGGTTGACGAGCATTGAGAAGAGCATCTCCCCTTTCTCCTCTGCAGTGATGTCTTTTGTATCCCTGGAGTAGCCCTCTGCAACCCATCGCATCACTAAACGCCTCCACCGAATGATTTGGGACCCAGGGAAGATTGACATATAGAAGATACACGGCCTTAGAAAATCCGGGCAAGCACGGAAGTAGGAATGCATCCAAGCAAACAGGTCTTGCAGACCACTAAACTCAGGGTTGCTCTCAAGCTCGTGCATAAATCTGTGATTCAGAGTTTTTGTGCTCCCCATACATGTAACTGTCTTTGGTGCCAAAAATTTAGCTACAGCAACTATCACTTTAGGAAGTCTCCCACACTTTAGGATGAGTTGTTCTAGCTCCTTGTTGTTTGAATTCATTAGAGGGGATGTTCGGCTTTTCTTTTGTACCTATTGTTCCAGCAATTTAAGATGATCTTAATCAATATTGTAAACACTAATTGCTGTGTGAACATAATGATTGTTTACATAAAAAGAATCAGCATGAGCAGAGAATGATTGGAAAATAACAAAAACTTTTCATCGTTTACGAAATAATGTGATATTATGACTAACTTAAATTGTTTGCAACACAAGCGGTTGTATGCAATTTTTTTTTACAAATGGCATATGCAGAATGATGATATGCCTTTATGTTTTTCAAATTGTTTGAACACAAGTGCACTACAAGGGTTGAAAATGGTTGTATTGTGGCTGGCTGTCAATAACTCTATGCCAGACAGGCCCAGCCCAAAGTCGTGGCTAGTTAGGTGTAGAGCAAGGATGGACACGCCCTCGTGGGCCCATAATAACATTCACTATGTAGTTCCTTTACTTCCTACAAGAGTCGAGACTACTGTAAACAAACTAGATTCCATCTATTAGGATCCAATCTTTTCTTAAGTTGCTTGAGTCAAGTATAATCTCCTCGACACAATGAGGTGATTGTTTCTTTTTCTTTGCGGTTTGTCTATCTCAAGGACCTAGGGGTTGTCTTGTAGCCTGTAAAGGCAGTCAGCCGTTAAGGCAAAACTTCGTATTCTGTTATTTCCCTTACTTCAATGTAAGACAGAGCTCCTGCCACATTCTTCCAAAAAAAAGAAGGGAAACACACTCTGCACTCTTGCTCTGCAGCCCAAGGCACCAATCTCCTGGCCCCCACCAGCGCCACCAGGCACCCCTCCTCTCAGTTTGCCCAGTTTCTTCCTGAATATCTCACTCAATCCAGACATGACAATTCAACCTATTGATGATCACACTTCCATTACTTCTCCATTTTTATAGCAAAGTTCTTCTATAATCCACCCAAAATTGCAGATACAGTAAAAAAAAGAAACAAAAAGTTTGTGAATTGGAGGTTCAGACCATAATGCTATGGTGGACAAAAAGATTGTTCAGAGCTTTTTTTTGGGCTGGTTCGGCAGGTAGGAAAGTCGGCAGGTTTCGGCTGATTCAATAGTATTATGTGAGAGAGAATAAGCTGAAACAAGCTGAAACAAGCCGAAACATGACCAGCAGAACAGGACCGAAACAGTAGGGGACACCTACTTGTGATTTTTCAAAGCTTATGGGGTTGGAACAAAATCATGCAAGCCCTGTTTGGTTTGTAATGCTGGTGAGCCAAACCAAAAGTTGGTGTCGCTAAATCCTGAGCACGGCCAAATTACAGGGAATAAAAGTGTTTCAATCATGGCCATTGCCAAAGTGTGTGATGTTTGGATTGTTCATGAGCCAAATGTTACCAAAGTTGGAAGTCATGAGTCAAATGTTTCGTTTCTATATTTTTTAACGGAAACAGGAATGGGTTTGGGAAAGCTGGGCTCGAAAATGGGATAAGGTTATGTGGACATACGAAAATAAACCAATACGAGTGGAAATTCAACAGAAACGAACAGAAACCAGAAACTTAAGTCAGGACTAGACATCCACTAATCCACTACACAATCGGCAAGCTTATAGCAGCGGAAAATGGATAAAGCATCCTTCTGTCTAGTCTAAATCAACAATGAGTAATCAACTATGCAAAAAGCAAATATGACATAGTGCATTTCTGTTAGTCTGCTACTGCCCTACTATGATAATATCTACTACTGCTAGCCCCACTACTCTCACATGGCCACAGTTCTCCTACTCCTATCCTGGCATCCTGCGTTCTTCTGCAGTTTTGCTACTCCTAAGGTGGCGTTTGGTTCATGGGAAATGCGGTCTGGGATAGGGAAATCAAGAGTGGGATAGAATGTATCCAGTGTTTGGATGGAGGGAAAGGGAAATAAATTTAGATTGGGAAAGGGAAAAGATTCAGCTATATCCCAACGATTTCATCCCAACCAGATAGGTGGGTTAACATCCGGAAACAACAGAACGGGCGCTGGCGGATGTGAAGCTGGAGTGCATGCGCTCCTCGGGGCGGTACTCGTTCATGAAGCTGAGACACTATTGCTAATTTGATATTGCCAATATTATCTATTGTCTACAGTCTACTGATACAAGTACCAACAACCAAGTTTGCCTCCAGGCTCCAGCGTGGGGCGCACAGCGCACGTGCAGTGCATTGCCACTGGGGAAGCACTGTGGCAGGCTGGCAGTGGAGCGTGGCCTCGCCACACTGTGATGGACACAAGGGCGAATGCTTCGAGCAATATTGGCAACGAACTGCACTCTTGAGGACCGCCTGTGGTAGATTGATCTTCGCTTCTTCAGCTCAAGACAGATGGCAAGCAGGCGTGGGCAGCAGGCGGCAGCGCTGAGAGGATAGAGGAGTCGAGAGCGAGCAACATACTGCGGGGTACAGTGGAGATGGAGGCTAGTTGAGCTGTGTGTTGTGCCCAAGCCTTGGGCAATGGAGTGCTGGGTGCATTGCATGTTGGACTATCCCAGAAGAAAAATGGATAAAATTTGGGATCCGGTAAATACAGGGGGATAGAGCCTCTCTCATTTTTGTATCGGTCCTGACCACCTCCGTCCTGTATCCCGTCCCGTTTTCGGATTTTTCAAGAAATATGGAAACAGATAGGTCAAATGTTGAAACAGGGCAGGTCAGGAGGGGATTTAACCCGTCCGTTTTCAACCCTAATGACAAATGTGGTCTGTATCATTAAACTTTATTTAAACAAAACGTATCCAATTGACACCTTGTTTTGTAGATTCAATTACAAGAAAAACATCGATGCATATATTTATCAAATTAGATGTATGGAGTATAGTATATGAGATAATTTGGTTCCAAGGTTACTCAAGAATATAACAGTTTTGTGCCTAGTTCAGGTTGCTGCCAGCCTGCTACATAGGCACCATCATCTTAGTCTCCCTCCTGCAAGAATGTGGCCACCAATTTTGCAGCCCAAGCTCTGGCCAACAAAGGCAGTGGAATGTAGCTGAACCAGCCAAAATTTGGCTTTTCAAATCAAATACCAGCCAATTTCTCAGGGCTGACCAAATTCTGGCTTGCTTATTCAGGCCCCAAACCAAACATGCCTGCAATCCCAATCTGGTAGTCCCTTGCCCCATCTCACAACCAAATCACTCTAGGGAGAGGGCCTCACCAATCCACTCCATCCCTCTCATTCCCAAGCAACGACAAACTGGTGCTGACTAGCCCATCTATTGACACCACACCTTGACTGGAAATCAGTATTTACCATACTAGGGTTCACAATATCACTGAAACTAAGGTTGTTAGCGGTGGTTATGAGATTTATTTGTGGCTGAACCTCTGCTGTCAAATTAGACTCACAGATAATCAGATAAAATTGGATAAAACTAGACTCATAGGTAATCAGATAAAATTGGATCTAAGAAGTTTTAGTTGATCTCATTCAATTTAAATTTAAAAGGTTTCAGTTGAGAACTTTTAAATTTGAATTAGGATCATATGAATTGTAATTTTTTAGAGCAGAGGCTTTTGGTCAAGCCGTACAGAAGGCAAGAGAATATATAAAATTTAATGAAAAAAATTATGATACTTGAATTAAGATTTGCACTCTTACAGAAAACAGTCCAAATTTGAATCTTTTTTAATTCATAAGTGCATACTTAAATCATATTTAATCTGCTAAGCACCTAAGAATCCAAGGTTGTTTTTACGTGTGTAATAGCTGCAGAAAATATGGAACATATGTCTACAGGAAAAGGGAATGAATGTTTGAGTAGCTTTGAAACGTGGTCTGTCGGCAGGTGATCGCTAGGTAGCTATTTTCTTCTCTTTTGCTTCCAGCATCCAAACCTATTCATCCTCTAACTAGTGTATGGTGAAGCTACTGCTTGCCTAGTGAGAGTAGCTGCGCTGCAGCTCCTACTGTCAGGGGCGGAGCGTGGTTACAACCAAGCTGTGCTATGGCTGCCCGCCCTGGCCAATGTAATCACCACTGTCATCTAAACATTAATTTTGGTACTGTTCATGGGTGCCCCCCCCCTTTCTCCCTCCCCCCCCCCCCTAATTATTTGGTAAAGCTCCACCACTGCCTACTGTATCAGCACCCCATCCATTTCTCATGTGCCCAAACTTGGACGGTAGTGATGTGGGGCAGAGGCTTCCTTGTTCATATCATTTATCTTGTTTAGATTTGGGGATTCGATTTTTTTGGGTTCAGATATAGATATTAGTAATTTATCATATTTGCTATATTTGTATCTGGTCGCAGTCTGTTAGGATATAAATCATGGTGCAACTTTTAATTCCAAAACTAACAAAAAAGTGTCTTTCGATGAACAATAGAGGTGTGCTAGTGAACATAACTATGAACAATAAAATTTAAGATTCTAGTCGCCTTTGCTACTCATGACCTATGAAATTATTTATGAGGAACTAAACTTGCATAATGTATCAGTTTAAAAAAAAACTTGCATAATGTAAATATGTTTAAGGAAGGCAAATTCAAGTGTGCAACTTTACAAGGGTTTACGGTTTTAGCATTGCTAGATTGTTTGAGCTCTTATTTTGATATCCCTAAACAAAGCTTGCGATTATGTTTCATGCCTCCTTTCTTCAAATTCAAAATTTTTGGTCAAGCAGACAGCACGTAGTTCACAATAATGATTTTCTTACACATTATTAATTTGAAATGACGCTGTTGAGAAAAAACTGAAATATAAGTGGACATTTAAATGGCACTTATGACATTCATGGTCCAAGAGCATATCATTCACGAGCAGAAAACTAAAATAAAAAATAGACATGCCTCTTTTCTGGTTTACTCTCCTATCTGCTGTAATTCTTTGTAAAGCAAGTACACTTTCATACTTAAACTTTGCCTTTCTTGGAACCACTGGATGAATTGTTAATTACACTATAGTTTCGGACCATGGTTGAAGGAGAAAAAGCAGGTACTTGTCAATGAGATGTTATCTTTACTGCAGACCCATGCAGGAAAACAGATTCAAGGAAGCAATGCAGATGAATATTCTTGTGGTTAAACATACCTCTTTTTTAAAGAGATCAAAGGATGCTTCAGTTTCTAGACATTTCACATTAAACACGACCTCTTCATCGTCTGCACAATACGTGGCAATTCTTTCGTCGGTTGTAATGACGATGATAACACTCTTGGAATGTCTAGATACAAGTGCAGGTTGTATTAAGTCCCATTCTTCCACAGACTGTAGATCATCAATAACAACAAGACACTGATGTTCTTTTAGAAGCTTATGACACTCCTCAATAGGGTCTTTGATTCCCATGGCTTCTGAGTGAATATCCAAAAGTAAGCTCCGAGAGAAGTCCCTCAAATTGAATGGATGGGACACATGGACCCAACCATACTTGTCAAACATTCGGTCCTCTTTAAGCATCCTTTCATAGTACAAATTTCTAACAAGATCTGATTTTCCAACACCAGCAATTCCCCACACAGACATCACTTGCCAACCTTTGAAACGGACCCTGGTCTGACAGTCACGAAGTTCATTCTTTTGTGACTCGCGTCCAACAAGGGTAGACTGGTCCATCCAATTGCTGGCTACAGCCTTTCTACAGGTGGGAATCCTTTCATAAGTAAGGCCTCCCCTGTGGCTCATTCCATCCTCTAATATTTCACTGTTGCTTGATATTACTCTTCCAGTCTTCTTGCTCTGAGAATATTGATAATAGAAACAGTTACGGAGAGAAGGGAGAAAACCGATATTTACTATGAGATGTGGGCGCTCCCAAACCCATCAAAATTATTATAATCTGATTCCTGATCCTAGTTCTCATATTGCCTAGAGATTACATCAATCTTCAGTATATCGAACTGTTCCTTCAATATCACGTAACAGACTCAGAAAAATATATTAATACGAAGTATCTATGCACCACTAGTGACTTATAAGTACTCTTTCATTTTCTTTACTGGCAGCCATTTTAATGTATGCAATTGTGGCCTAAATGAGTAAATATGTGAGATCTATTGAAACCCCAATTTTCATGATTTATCTAACACATCAGAAAACATAATGTCCGCACGTATCAGAGACAATGAATCAAAATAAAAAGTTAGATATTATAACAGAGAAAACAGTAACTGTTTTCATAAAAGTAATTGACTCTGTTCCAGGCTAACCTCCTTGAAGAAGACACATACAGGGTACTCAGCTGAGTACTGTTTAAGCTCCAACACTTGGTATGAATGTCCAACACACAAACTTGCGATTTCACGTTGCTCGGTGGACACGATAATCCAGTCGCCCTTATTCCTGTGAGGTAGGCATGCCCTGATAGTGTCCCACTCTCCCATCGTGCACACGTTTTCCAGGACGAGTAGGTACCTCTTCCCATCCACTTGCTTCATGAATTCTTCAATGATTCCTCGCTTTGCTACCATCCTCTTCAGTTGGGTTACATCTATAGTGGTTTCTTGTTGTAGACAGGAATTCGTATAGAACTGAGTCACCAAGCTCTGGAGGAACTTGTGGGGATTGAAAGGATATGTTAGCTTGATCCAGCCTCGGCATCCAAAGTTTTGACAGATTTCTGGATCTTGGTATGCTTTCCTTATGATGGATGTCTTACCAAGATCTCCACCTGCCCCCCACAACGAAATTACTCCAAGGTCACAGCTTTCTTTAGTGATGAGCTGTGTGAGATCACCTAAGCCTTGCTGCTTTTTCATGGTGTCCCTTGCCTCAACAAACATGTCAAGCGCTGTTGTGCCAATAGTAGGCCTGGTAGCTGGTTGTTGCTGCATTACTGGCTTGGATCCAGAGTCGCTGATGAGGCTGTAACGTGAGTTCCTCTTGCTCACATCCTCGACCCTGACCTTGATCTTCTTTATCTCTGCGACCACTGCATCTATGGGTAGTGCCGATGCTGCCATACATGATGGTATGAAGCGGCGCCACCAGTGGGGCCGGTTATCCAAGTGAACAACAAACTCAATGCAATCCTCCACATCGTATGCTAGGTCACGGACCTGCCTCACCCATGTCCTCACCACGTTATTCTTGGCACGTTCTTCATTGGCAACGTTGAGAAAGGAGTGCATCATCTCAAATTCACCTGTGATGAACACAAGGTCCCTCTGTGCACTCTGCCGCAGCTTTGACTCTTCCTCAATAGCCGACTGGGCCTTGGTTAATACCCCCTCCACCACCGACTTCGCCAATCCAACCACAAGATCCCCCATTGCGCGCACTCCCTCTCCCTCTTGCTCTCTCCCTCCCTCTCTCCTTGTGCTTCTGTGTCGTAGCAGCTAGCAAGTGATGCTGCTAATGTAGTAGAATTGCATATTTTGAGTACCCAGAGATGGTACTATCAAAGGAAAGACCAGCTCCAGCTGCGAAACAGATAGTTTGGACATTATTGTTAATCAAGGCTGGCAGGAACTGTGAGATGAGTTAGGTCAACAACAAAACAATCTAGCTGTACACTCAACAACTTTGTCACGCCAAGTGAGCCTCTTGGTCAAGGGATCTGCACTTAACCCAATGTCTTAATAAAGAAGTCCTATTGTAGAAAGAATAATTTGATAAAGTTGGAATGTGGGGCAACTGATTGCGCATGTTGTCACATCTGGCCAAAATGACCTCTTAAGAACAATGCAGATGGTATGCCTCCGGAAGGAAAAAAAACAACACAACAATGTTTTTTTTCTACAAGAGAAACCTAACCCGGAATGGTTGATTAGACACAATTTTTCTTAAGCAAAACGAAAAGCACATCATACTATGTCAGAAATCCTTTTTATTATGAATTGGTTGCAATCAGCTAGCTGCAACCTGCAAAGGAGGTAGAAAACACCGTGCTGGCACCATTGATGATGACTTCGTTCTGCATATGTTTTGCTAAACCAACTTTTCTTCTGAGGAACTGTACTCACCTAACCGACTAATAAGAACAACGTATGGTTACCAAAACAGGTTTGTACATTGTTTTGCACAGGTAAGATTTCAAAAATTGCCAACTCAATGGCATATGGAGCAGTAGCATCAGGTGAATCCTCTGTACTGATATGCTCAGCTGTATTTGCTCTCCACCAAGGGTATTTTCTTTAGAGAAAAACTCTAGACACCCTATAGTTTGTTAATCTAAGCGATGTATTTGTCCTAAACATGATCCAGGTTCTACACCCTTTGGTCAAACACAGCTCCCATCACCCATTTATGCATTACTTTGTTAGTTTAATACTAATTAACAAGGCTACTAATGTTCAATTTGAAACTAATTCAAATACGCACACTACACTGAAGTAATTTCGGATCTAAACTAAACGGATGGGGAACAACCAAGTAATGCCCTATCTGCATGTATAGGTCTGCATCTACAGCCAAACAATCTGGGACAGCTTGGACCAGAGCTCTACACTGCTGAACTGCGCGCCACTAATCAGGATTTGGAATCAACTGCTCCAGCAGTCAGCCAAACAAGAGAACACACAGTGCGTTTCCGTACCCCGTACCTTGCGCAGGACAGGAAGGATGTAAACGAGGAGCCGCAGCGGCCGCGCCCGGGAAGGACAAGAGCCAGAAGCCCTTTGGATCAAGCCGCCACGTGATTCATCACACCGGCTGCTATCACAGCTTGCTTCTCTTCTCCTCTTCGGGTTTCGGGGCCAGTCGACTCGGGCGGCAGTGCCTAGGCTGGGCTTGTTGGGGCCGGCGGTGGGGCGGGACACCTTGTGGAGCGGAGCGGCGGCGAGGGAGACCTGGTGGGATCGAGTGATGGGTGCTACGGGCGGGCAACCGGGAGGGAGAGCGGGGATGCGGCCGCCGCCGCTGCCATGGATTTGGGATTTTGAGGCCGGTGGTGGTAGGAGCGGCAGGGTCCAGCGGCGTGAACACAAAAGACAGGAGAGCATTGACCAAGGAGGCAAGGACCCTTCGTCCGCGGACTCCTTGCGGGGCCTGTTTAGTAAATTTTTTTCAACTTCCGTCAGTAGTATTTTTTTTTTGTTTGTATTTGGTAATTAGTATCTAATCATAGACTAATTAGGTTTAAAAGATTCGTCTTGTGATTTACAACTAATTTATATAATTAGTTATTTATTTTATCAACATTTAATGCTCCATGTATCTAAAAATTGATGTGATGGAGAGAGTGAAAAAACTTGGAATTTAGAAGCGATCTAAACAAGGCAAACAAGGCCAGGTATTGCAATTGCACCGGACAATACTGATACTGTAGGTCGTTTTTTTTTCTGTTTTGGCTTTTTTTCCACCTTTTCAATTTCCTCATTATTATTTTATATCTTCTCAGCAATTACACGGGTAGTAGACTATTCTGTTCTAAGCTACCCGCACAAGCCATCCTAACCTTATCGGCTTGAGCGAGCCTTAGCGCAAGGAATTTCATTGCTAGCACAAACCTTAAGACAAACTAGCCTACCAACTAAAATTTTTTATTTTCAAAATTTTATATCATCTCGATGTAATGTTTTTAAGAAAATAATAAAACCTTCCTTTATTATGAAAAAAAAAGACGGCTAGTGGAAGGGCTAGGACGACCAAGCTTTGTGGTCTCCAAGTATTCGTAACATGCCTAGATTGTTGAATTTTTTTAATTGATAAGTAACATGTTATGTGGTGGTTGAAACCGTGTTTCCAAGCTTTACGGTCTTGATTGAGTTCAAATCTCTTTTTGTCGTCCTACATTGTTTTTCAGTTTTTTTTTTTGCCACTTTCGTGTGCTCATCGAGCAGGCATGCAACCAGCTTCAATTCAGACGTGGCGATGTCGTCTAATATTGTAATTCGGTCTTTTTCCCACTATCGAGTGCTCATCGAGCAGCCATGCGGCTGGCTCCAAATCAGACATATCAGTTCACAGCCAGCTCAAATGTCTAGAATCTGGTTGAAGGACAAGACACATGGTTTTTTGGCCAGTTTTTTTGCTGGTCCGGTGTGCATAATGCATGGCAAGTGAAAAAACTCTACTTACTATAACATTAGAGATAGATACCTCTTTAACCACACAAAAATGTATATCTCTTATAAAGCTAAACCTCATTACAAGTTTTATCTCAACATGCAAAACATCCGCATCATTTTCCACTACCTATTCACATCACCTCCCACTAATAGCCATGTCATCTCACTAATTTTCAATCTCTTAATGCAAGTTGTTCACACCATCTCCACTAAGGACAATTTAATTTCAACATATAAGAAATATAGAAGCATTCATATATTGCTATTTGTTGTCATCCCACTAATTTTTTATCTCTTAATGCAAGCTATTCACACCATCTCCACTAAGCGCAATTTAATTTCAACATATAAAAAATATAGAGGCATTCATATATTGCTATTTATTTTGCCATTCCACCGCCTTGCCTTCTCTAATTTTGGTAAGAATGGATGTAAGAATATATAGGTTTAATCCATACATGCATTCTAAGAAAGTTCTGCAGTAACGCGCGGGTATCCTTCTAGTTTAGAAGAAAGAAGACCACACCCACCACTCAAATAAAATTATGTTATACATTTATTGTCACGCCATAAGTACTTTTCCGCAACATCAACAAAACTAATAGTGTTTGGGTCACAACAGTTATTATCTTTGTCGTCTTTTGCACACATAATGATCTTAACTGCAGTTCAATCCCATGATGGCAATTCCTCGGTGACAACCGACCACAATCCTACACATAGTTAATATATGCTTCATTAGATGAACATTATGCCAGCCAAATATTCATGACAATTTGGAGTATATGACGGTACTACAAGTTCCAAACAATCTTAGGCCCTATTTGTTTCAGCTTCCTAGGAGCTTTCGGACCTCGACTTTGGGACCTTCCAAAAGCAATAAGCTCCCGGAAGCCAAAAGCCAAAAGAGCTTTTGGGCTTTTGGCTCGTGGGAGACATTTGGCTTTTAAAAGGTCCCAAAGTTGAGATCCAAAAGCTCCTAGAAAGTTGAAACAAATAGGGCCTTAGAATCAATTAAAAGATGAACAACTAACAAACATATTGTGTATGCAGACCATTAGTGCTCTAGTCTTGGCATGTTCTAGTATATATGGTGAGACGAATAGTGGTATTTTTGTTGTCCAAATAGGTACTAACTGGTTTATGATCGATGTCATTACAAATGCACCATATTCAAATTGACACTTTTACATGAAGTTATTAGAATGAAAATATAAGTGGAATACTATACATATGTACGGGTTAGCCGTAACACCCCGCGTCCGAAAACTACTTATATGGTCCAGCTCCGCACGTGGAATGAGCCTCTATATGTATAGCACCTCTCTTACACTTTCGTCCTCGCTTCGTGTAAAAGTATTAACCTGAAGGTGCAACGTTTGGAACGAGAAGGCTTATAAGCTGGCCCTCACCCTCCTAGACTTCCAATGTGGTACTAAATCCACCACCACCAACTCCACATGTGCCACTTGGGCTGCATGGGCCAAGTTTACGACAACTGCAGGCTACTAATGGGCCGAGATGTTACATTAGCCTCGAAGCAAATTTTGGATGTATGGTGTTACACAAAATTGGGTTAACAGGTCCCTTCTAAGGCTATGTGTTAGCAACCATTTTGCAATGGCACGTGGCAATCTCAACCTCTTTTTAGAACCTACACTTTTGGTGCAAATACTGAATTCTTCTTGCATAGTTTCTAACTAAAAATAAGTCAATTAATTTTCAAATATTTCTTTTCTTTTCTCAGAGAAATAATTAATCAGAAGCTTTAACACAAAGAACACTATATGCATACAAATGCAGCCACTATAGAGTCTAGGACCTTAACTAGGCGCACATATGATTTCACACTAGAACCTTCACCAAATTTGTTTAATAAAAAAGAATACAAACATACAACTTTGCAAAAAATTAATAATTTTTCTTGTTTAGTTCAGTGGTTTTAACTGAAGGAGTGTTCTGGGTTAGAACATTATCATTTCATTGTTCCTTTGAAAATATATAGATGCTCTCTTTGAAAAAAATAATACATCAAAGCATATTTTATTAATATTTGTAATCCTAGCCATTCATACCTTGTGAACGTTTCTATCAAAATGTTACAATTGTATGTATTGATTTTAATGAGGTGTCAAGCATACTTCAATATGAAGTTGTTGTTGAAGCATTTTATAAATCTAGAAAGCATTAAATTATATTTTTCTTTTCAATAGGTTGTAGTAATTTAAAAGAAACTAAAACAATCCAATACCTTCTTAAGTCTTTGATATATCCAAGAGCATGAACTACGCCAAGGTTAATACCAACTATACTTTCGAGCCTGCAACATTAAAAAGGTATCTGTTATGAAAACTACAAAAATGAACTTGCAATTTTGGGATTGTCAAAAACCTAAGAGCATGCCGGGTATTTTTGAACTGGCAGTAAATTGGTGGGGCAGTTGACCATTTCTCCTAGTGAATACTCCAAAGTTGTAGGTGCACTTCTGAAATTTACTCGTGTCCTTTCAACACTTGATTAGGAATAAACATAAACTATATACACCATATTAATAAGATCCATGGTTGACAAAATTGTATTTACCTAGATAACATATTATATTTCAATTTCTATCTGTATATCTGTCATAAGACGTCTGTTCCTACATGTTCTTCCTGCCACATGTCATCTCACAAGTGAAATTACTAAAACTGTAAGAAAAAACACCTTAACAACATGTACAGAGCATAAGTGTTGCCAAAGCGCCTTCCTAGAATCCTCCACTAAAATGACAGAAAAAACAAGCATTTCATGTACCTGTAGGTAGTGGAGTTCCATAGACGAATAGTCCCATCATATGAACCTGTGATTACTACTGAAAGTTTTGGGTGATGGTAGACACAACTAATATGCCGTGCATGCCCTTTGAGCATCTGAACACGTCTTCCCGTCTCCATGTCCCAGATCTGATTAGCAATAAGAGGTGTCACTGAAGTTTCATTATTTATGCCAAACAACATAGTGAGTGTATTCTTCGGTAAAGATGCTATACTTGTGCAGTCCCATCCCGTGATCCGGCAATAAAATACTGCCTCATATCACTTGTGTAACTTTGAACACAAAGCAGGCCACCCGTGTGATCAGACAGTGTAATTTTGCTCTTAGGAGAAGAAATGTTCCAGATCTGAAGAGCATAACAAAGAACAATCTTTATTAAGGCTCCAAGGATTGAATTTAGTAATACTTCTTTTGTGCAGAGACTGATTATGCAGGAAAACCTTTTTTGTAGATAAGATCAAAATTGAAGTCAAACCTTGATTGTGTGATCCAAAGATGCAGTTGCAAAGCTGTTGGTGTCCATTAGGTTAAAATTTATATGTGTTACTCTGTTGGAATGCCCCTCAAATGTTCGAATACACTCCCAGTTCTTCTTCCAGTCCCAGAGCTTTATCAGGCGATCCTCAGAGGACGAGAGCACAAGTGGATCAATGGGATGCACAGCCAAACACATGAATTCACTATCGTGAGCTTCGAAGTTTGTAACTTCTTCCTCTGTATGGTAACTGTATACATAGATATTGCCATAGCCATCACCAGCGACAATCCATTCCTCTCGCTCAATGAATTTAGCACAGTAAACTGTATTTGCAATGAAATAATATCATGCATATGTTTGTTTGTCACGGAATAAATGGAGCTTATATGTTTTTCTTGTTCCTTTGTGACTCCTCTGTGGCTCTAGTATAAGAACAGCAGAATTCTGTGTGCTTCTTCTTCTTCTTCTCTCTCTCTTAAAAAAAGAAAAGAATAAATAGAAATAGTAATGTCAGAAAGGATACCTGGTTTCTGTGTGAAGTCAAAGGATTTAGCTATGGCCTGCACATAAATGAGCATATTCACTGTAAGTAACCAACTGAAAATTTACAAAGCAACAGAACTGCTACCATTGTACAGATGACCAGATGAGATGGAGCAGCAACCTACCTGCACTTGGTAGTCCCAAATGACAACCTCTCCCACTTGATTGGTCGTCACAATCCTGCATTGCACAAAGGAAATGTTAGCTGTGAAAAAGACTTAATAAATCATCTCGGTCGCTTTGTAAGATAGGAGCTAACCATGGTTCCGTCGGATGCACGTCCACAGACAGGACATGTGAAAGCTTCCTATTGGATACGATCTGATTCAACCGAAACGCAGGGCAACATTAATTGGTGAAAAATGTCAACATTAGTTATAACAAAGAGGCAACAGTTAAAATAAATGGAGGCATATTACTTACCTCGATTTCAGACAGTTGCTACTACCACATCACCACCATTAAAAGAGAAAAAACAATTGTTAGATGCTTAAGTCTAACATATATACACTACATAGTGGAAGTGTTTTCAACTAGTCACCTGAACAGAGGTGGTCTGTTTTAGTGGGTCAGAAACAACACTCAGCTTTAGCTCATAAACCTTATCAGCCGCCATGACTTTGGCTTGTTTAAAAAGATTGCTAAACTTGATGGCCGATGAGACCATATTAGCATTCTGCAACCCAACAATATGTTCCTCCAAGCAAATGGTGCTCTCCAGGGTGAGAAACTCGTCATTGCTCAGCTGGGATCTCTTCTTCTGATTGCTACCTGTCACTATGAGTGTGTAGATGCACTTTGGCGGCACGATGCAACAGAGTGGCATCTTTGCCATGTACCTCTTCGGGCACTTTGTCATAAGCCTGACAGCAACGTGGTCATCCGTCGTGTTTCTCAGCTGTAGTGAACAAGAGGTCAGCTTATTGGCCTTAAATGGTAGCTGAAGCTTCTCGGGGTAAACGTCGAGCAGCTTACTGGAGACTGAGTGCATCTACAAGAAAGAGAAAAAAAGATCGGTAAGGATACAGGCATCAGCATCACAATGCACCCACGAAGATGTGTTGACACGCGTCTGCATGCAGGTACCTCTTCATCCGTCAGCCCATTGCCCTGCATCTGCTCTGCCACATTACCAGTGTCCATGACACCGACAACAAAACCGTTTTCTTCATTTTCTATCTCCAACCGGATTGGTTTTGGTCGTTTTCTTTTTCTTGAGCCGACCAAATCGTTTTCTACTTTACTGCTGCTTCCAGTTCTAGCAACAACTGGATCATTTCCGTCCATTTCTATCATTACCGATCCCTCACAATGTGCAATTACTACCCTGTAACTGATTAAGAAGTTGCTAATGAGAAGTTTTATATGGGATCAAAGAGCACAATCTAAATAAAGAGGCGTGATCAACAAAAGCCTAGTGCGTTTTTCCTTTGCAATAGAGGACATTATTACCTAGTCAGAAAATTTGTAGCCATGCTGTGAAAACAAAAGGTGCATAATTTGTGTGACTGATTCTGTACAACCACTTGGCTTATAACGATACACAACAAACCTATAAACTACCTGTCGAACATGACCTCGTGGTTAATACTCCCTCTCTATTGAAACAAAACGTTGCCATTACATTAATATATTTGTGAATATTTTGATTTGAGTTTTGAAGAAGATATAGGTAAATTTATCTTATAAAGTACTAGTAGCGTACTACATCTTTATTTAAAGTCATGCAACTTTACACTAATAAATAGTGGGCACAATGTTGCCTGATATACCCAACCATTGCAATATTGAAAATAACAATGCTGCAATTTTTGGGAGTGCATGTTCACTGCTACAAAAATGATTTGTAGCAACGCCCCCTTTTTTTAAGAGCGGCTCTATATTGAGCCGCCCCTACAAATAGTGCCCAAATGAGCCACCCCTACAAATCTATTTGTAGGGGCTGCTGGTGTTATCAACCACCCCTACAAATGGTTTGATTTATAAGGGCGGCTCAAACAAATCGACGCCGAATAATAAAAATTAAGCACTAAAATTTGAATTTTTTTTAAACAACCTCGGATGGAGAAATAACCAAAATAAAAGTTATAGATCTCGAAAAGTTATGAAACTTTTATGTTTATAACTTTTTATTTGAAATCATTTACTGCTTCAAAATGTTGTTTGAAATTCAATTTTGAAATTGTTGAAGAACACTGATTTCTCTTTTTAATCTCTGGTCAAAACTTGTAACTAGTCTTTCTTCCTCATACTAACTTCAAATTTGATGATTTTTTTTCTAAAATTTTCTAAAATCATGCTCTATCAATTTATTGTGTTCTTACCGCTATTATTTTGTCCATCTTTTCATGTGACTGTGTTTTCTTTATTTAAATTTTGAATTTCAAAAAATGACAACTTCAAACGTCATTTTGAAACATTAAATGATTTCAGCTGAAAAAGTCATGAACATAAAATTTGTATAACTCATCAAAACCTATAACTTTTATTTTAGTCATTTCTTCATCCGACAAAGTGGTAGTAATATTGTTCACAAATATGACCAAAATAAAAGTCGTAGATCTCAGAAAGTTATAGAACTTTGTAGTTGACAACTTTTTTATTTAAATTCATTGTGTCAAGGAAAACTACGTTTGAATTTCTCAAATTTGAATTTCAAATTTTTCAAACGACCTCAGATGAAGAAACTATCAAAACGAAAGTTATAGATCTCGAAAAGTTATGAAACTTTATAATTCACAACTTTTTCATTTGAGATCATCTCGTCAAGGAAAGCTTTGTTTCAATTTTCAAAAATTTGAAATTTGAATTTTTTAAACGACCTCGGATGGACAAACAACGAAAATGAAAGTTGTAGATCTCGATATAGTTGATAACTTTTTAATTTGAAATCATCTTGTCAAGGAAAACTACATTTGAATTTCTCAAATTTGAAATTTAAATTTTGTAAACGACCTCGGATAGAGAAATTACCAAAATGAAAGTTGTAGATGTCGAAAAGTTATAAAACTTTGTAGTTGACAACTTTTTCATTTGAATTTGTTTAGGACCTCGAACAATCAATTTATACTTGGTTTAGGATAATATGTGGGGAACCAAAATGAATTATAGACGGTGAGGGTACACGCGAGGGGGAGATCGCGGGTTTGAATCCCAGCCGACGTGAAGTCTCCAAAAGTCACGCAAAAAATACCACAGCTAGGGAGGTGGGTGTGTGGCTGACTAGTGGGGGGCCTCCCCGGATTAAAAAATTTGTAGGGTGGTTGGTCAACCGTCCCTATAAACCGGGCATTTGTAGCCGCGGTTACTTCGGAGCGGCTGGCAAAACCGCGGCTACAAATGCATATGAGCCGCCCCTACAAATACCTACTAGCGTAGTGGTTCATATACAAAGGTAAGGGATTTATCACTTGATGATGCACATTTGGCAATGCAAGGAGATAGAGCAATGACAATAGGGCCCCTACTTCATTTTCAAGGGCTAAGGAAACCAAATTGGACTCCAACAATCTTTCTACTAAGGTCATACTTTCAGGAGACCCCCAAATCCCTCGTCTCCTTAGTTTTAATTCGTCTCCTTAGTTTTAATTTAACATTTTCTTCTCCTCATGCTTCCCAATGTTGAAAATTACAGATTGTTGGGGGTATTGCTCTTACAAAGGTAAGGAATCTTATAAGAGGCCAAGTGTTCATGAGGTCCTTAGCAGTGGAGGAGCGTGCAGTCAATCAGAAGGGTGGCGGGGGCAGTTAAGCTAGGAGTAGTACTCTTGAGAATCAAAGTCTTGCCCAGCAGTATGGCTGACACGGCACCTGAGACCTGAGAGCTATGGAGTACTACTACGGAGTCTACATCCACGTTGCTGTGTCTAGTACTATACTCCCTCCGTCCCTGTTGTTCTAGCGTCGATGGTCTGTCCCGAAATAAACATCGTTTAGGCAACTGTACATGGGCCCAACACCTAGGATCTAGTCCTGCAGGCTGCTCAGCCTTTTTTTAAAAAAAGTGCAGGCTGCTCACCCTTATCCCGTCGCCCGCATCCCACCTCCCCTCGTCCTCATCCTTCAGCTCCGCGCCCCAGCACTTTTTGAGAACGCACAACAACTTCTGCATCCAGCCGGAGTCAAGGAGTCTCCCGAGCGGGCAGATGTTGAGCCCTCGCCGGCGCTCTCCTCCTCTCTCCCACCTTGCCCTCCTTCGCTGGCGCCCCTCCTCTTCTCCTTCCCCAGCAACCCCCTCTTCTCATCCACTGGCGTGCAAGCGGAGGTGGGCGGCCGAGATCCCGGCGCCGGTGCGGCGGCCGGAGCTTCTGCTTGAGCGCTCACCGCTATGGCTATCAAGGGAGCAAGTCGAGGCTGAGCCGGATTTGGTAGTGGCGGATCTAGCGCGAGCCAGAGAAGGATCTGGCGGCCGGCGTCGAGGCTGCCCCTGGCAGTTCCTGCTCGTCTCCACCAGATTTTTTAGTTCGATTGATCTGATTTTTTTGAGCTTGATGGATCTGATTTTTTGAGCTGCACTTGTTCTTGGGGAAATCGAGCGAACACCCAGGAAGAGGAGAGAGAGATCGATGTGATGTGTACTGATTCCATAGGGCTATTTTGGTCTTTTAGCTTTCACATTGGTCTACGTGCATGACTGTAGAACGACACTCTTTGAGGGACGTATGACTCTAGAACGACACTCTTTGAGGGACGGAGGGAGTACGCATCAGACACATCATCTGATAAGCACAAATGCAGATTTTTGCAGTGATCGGCGTTGCAGCAAGGGGGGCAAGCGCCCAGCTTCGCCTCCATTACGCTCCGCCAGTGGTCCTTAGGACCATTAATGCGGAAGGGGGGCTTTGGTGCTCGGCTGGGGCTTCCAAACTCCAGGAGCTTGTTATCAGGTCGCTGCCTGCTGAAGCGGCACCTGAGACCTGAGAGCTACGGAGTACTACTATGGAGTCTACATCCACGTTGTTGTGTCTAGTACTATACGCATTAGACACATCATCTGACAAGCACAAATGCAGATTTTTGCAGTGATCGGCGTTGCAGCAAGGGGGGGCAAGCGCCCAGCTTCGCCTCCATTACGCTCCGCCAGTGGTCCTTAGGACCATTAACGCGGAAGGGGGGCTTTGGTGCTCGGCTGGGGCTTCCAAACTCCAGGAGCTTGTTATCAGGTCGCTGCCTGCTGAAGCTTAATGCTCGGAGGCTTTTGGTCGTTCTTGTTCTTTTGGTGGTGAGTCTGTTTCTTAGTGTCTAGGGTGTGGGGTGTGGGGTGTGTGTTGGGTCTCTAATCCTTGTAACTTTTGTTCTACCTTAATGAAATGACGCGTAGTTCTCCTGCGCTGTTCGAAAAAAAAACAAAGGTAAGGGAGTTTCTCACTCTAGAATGCATAATTGTTGCCAATGTAGGGGGTTACCTTTTGTAACATACACCGGGTTTTTGTCATGTATTTCCTTCATTCTGCAATATAAGTGATTTGTAGCTGTCCTAAGCTAAATCATCCTAAGTTTGACCAAAGTTTGTAAACAAAATTATTAACATCTACCGCATCAAACAGGTAAATTATGAAAATAATTTTTCATGATGTATATAATGAAGCTCAATTGATATCATAAATACTTTTTTTTCGATGAAGTTGGTCAAAATAGAACTATTTGACTTTTGACAACTAGAAATCCATTACATTTTTAGGAAGGAGGCAGTATTTACTTATGGGTTACCACTTGGGTCTCAAGGGTTTGTTAGGATAGGGTTAATGGAGATCAAATTCATAAAGATTAATATAAAAGCAAATAGGAATAAAAATGTTTAACAATGAATCTAATGGTTATTTGGTAATATAAATATTATTATTTTTATAAATTTAAGATATTTTGGTTTAGGAAAAAACTATAATGTTAATTTCTCTTGGGATAGAAATAGTAACTTATTTCAGCTTCCATAACTGGACGGTTTGCGTATATCAATGCTCATGACCACCAAACCACACAAACCAGCTGGGATTGTTGTCTTGCATACCTTCTTGAGCTATCCATACATACTTTTACATCTGTAACAAATCCGAGGCCAAAGTTAAACGTCCTCTCAGGCCTGGCAGAGTTGAAGGCATATATTTGTTATCAGTGGACAAACATTGAAACACGTGTAGTGCATAGTAAAAAATATTGAAACGGTCCTACTGTATATAAACCAAACTCCACTTAAAACTCAAATAGTATATATTAAGTGAAAGTGAACAGTATTTTAAATTAGCAGAAACATGATAGTAAACAAACAGTATATATTTCTGTTCGTTTATTCCTTTCTATCATTCCTTAGAAGACTGTAATAATGATCAAGTTGTATGCATAGGAAGATGTCTCTGTGTTTATTATCGAAAAAATCTGATAGGGCACGGCACTATCTTTCGATGTCGACTGAATAAATGTGTTACGTACGGGACATCAAACAATCCTATACTCCAACAGGATGATAAATAAAGAAGACACAATTATACATCTGTAAACTGTAGCATTGCTGCTCTTTATTCCAGAGGCACATGTATTTTCCGTCGTCTCACTGACAAAATATTCCAATGACTGCTGACATCCCTTGCAAGCCGTCATGTGTATATATATATATATATATATATATATATATATATATATATATATATATATATATATATATATATATATATATATATATATATAGAAAGACCCAGAACATTGCTGGCTTATATTAATAAGAATAGCATAGTTTTACTGGTTGTCATGTATATACAGCTTGTTCGGCTGGCTGCAGCAGTGCTTTTCTCTCACATCAATTCAGCACCAGCCACCAGCCACCTGCCAGCCAGCAGTATTTTTCTCTCGCAACAAATCAGCACCGGACACCAGCCACCCAAACAAGCTGATAACCTGCACGGATGTATGCGTCCTACGAGCAGTAGTCAAGTCAAGTCAAGTGCTTTTACCTCAGGGTAGTTGGGTTCCATATACAAACAGTTTCATCGTCTGAACCTGTAACTAGTACTGGATGCTCGCCCTTGGGATGGCAACAAATTGCATTGACTGAACTAAGATGTACGCGTTCAGCTGTTTCAACAAGAGTTTGTGTGTGCAAGTCCCAAATCTGATAATTCAACATAAGCAAAGGATTATAATTAATAATGCTTTGTATATATATGTTGAACATCGTACTTACTGAGAAGATGCCAAACCTTGACAGTCCCACGACGGTCACCAATAATCAAGTACTGCTGGTCACCATTAGCAAAGTAACCTAAGCAATTTATATCTGGATCTTCATATTCTGACAATATGAATTCAGCAGAACCAGGAGACCGAAGACTACAAATCTGAAGAAGGATGGTACATAGACCGTCAGAAGGCTATATTACCAGATTGACTAAAGTTTTGGATAAAAAAATGGTGCAAGACTGAAACCTTTATTATTCCAGTATCGCCATGAACTGCAAAAGCATTCGTATCCTTTATGTTTACAAAGGTGACTTGAAAGACGTGGTCAGGGTCAATAAACTCAAATATTCGAGTGCATTCCCAGCCCCTTTCCCAGTCCCACAACTTGACATTTCCTTCGTACAAAGAAGCTGACATCACATATGGCTCAGTTGGATGAACTGCCAAATCAACGAGTTTAGATTGGTGAGCTTCGAATTGCTTCAACCGTTGCATTGTCTTGTAGCAATACACATCCATGTAACCATCCATATATCCGGCCACAAACCATTGATTACGTGCAACAAATTTGGCCACAGTTACATCTGCATATAGAATTGCAGTGATTAATTTATGTTTATTTCGAAAGTGCATGCCTGGGAAAAGAAACAGCTGGAAGTAGAAGTCAGAAAGAAAAAAAGATCACCTTTTTTCAGAGGAGGCATATTGGACAGATCCAAATCTTCCTGTTCATAGACAAAAAGCCATTTGTTTTACTACCCAAGGAGCTAGTACTCCCTTTCTTTCAAATTAGAAGTCTATATATATCTAAAAAAATCAGAACACACTTACAGTTTGGAATAGAGAGAGTAATATTTAATAGAGCTATCTTACTATTACTAATTAGACGCTCCAATGGAGGCTCTATGTTAATTCTCACCAGACGCGCTAGGGAAAAAGATAAATGCTAGAAATTCTCACAATAATCAGAAACATTTGGCCATTAATTGGAAGACTTTAGCTATCCAAAACCATAAGATCTATTTTTTTTAAAAGATTAGCCACCTCCGTTGTTATAGATAAATAAATAGCCTAAAATCTAATGACCGAAAAACAAACTTTGGCCGCACGGGAATGTTGATCGGCCTTTCCTGTTCACGTTGATTGGTTAATGTACTAATAAAGTAAGATAGGCAGTGTTAAATCTTCTAATAAAAACAAATAGACGAATAGCCTAAAATCTAATTGGCCAAAAAACAAACTTTGGCTGCACGAGAATCTTGATCATCGGCCGTTGCTGTTCACGTTGATTGGTTAATGTATTAATAAAATAAGGTCGGCAGTTTTCACCATTGGTAAATCTTCTAATTAAAAATCAAATAGACGGAACAAGACGCATCATATATAATCAGTCAACCTCAACAAATAAGATATACATGTGCCAGACTGCCGGTAAAAGAGGCCTGACTGTATAAAAAACGAGATAATTTTCGTCGACCATATGAAACAAGGAATCCATCTATCTGATGTTCGTCTGTCTCTCCTGTTGTTTTCAAAGTTGGTATGCCTCTGGAAGCATACTAACCATTGTTGCAAATTGTTGCTCTCAGCTAGGGCTGAAAGCGAACAGGGGTCGAAGACACAAGCAAAATGGGAGAGGCAAGACCGGTCTCACGTTGCCACTACGGGGTCCTTATTCATAGTGCTCAGCTTAGCTGGCGGACTGAGGTGTCCCTCTTTTCTTAGCCAAGTCCTAGGCATATTCTTTCCATATAAATAAAGGTCCTTTCATTCATTTTTTTTCTCGAATACGCAGGAGAACTGCATATCATTGTATTAATAGTAGAGAAAGGAGTCATACAGAGACCCAAACACACAAACACCCACTTACTGACTGAAACTAATCACCTATGACTGAGATGAAAGACCTAACCAAAGACCCTCTAACCATCATCCCGAGCTGTGTGCAGGGACAGTCCCTTAGCACTAGCTATAGACCATAAAAGGGCTTCCTCCCGAGCAAGGTTCAAAGCCGCAGATAGTCTAGGGGTAGCTCCATTGAAGACATAGTCATTGCGATGCTTCCAGATGGTCCAGGCGCCTAGGATGATGAGGGAATTCAATCCCTTTCGTGCATCTCCGCTTACTATCTAGACCGCCTTATCCCACCAGGCATCAAAGAAGGAATCGACTGACTGCGGGGCAAATGCTGCAAGACCGATGCTATGTAGGATGTCATACTAGAATTGTCTTGCAAACACGTACACATCCAATGAGGAGGTGCTGGATGTTCTCTTCCTCTTGATCACATAGTAGACACCGGTCCGGGTGAGGAAGACCGCACCGAGCCAACCTGTCTGCTGTCCAACAGCGATTGTGAGCAACCAACCACATGAAGAAGCGACATTTAGGGGGCGCCCAAGATTACCAGATGCGCTCGTATGGGGCAAAACTGAGGGCTCCCTCAAAAAGTGCATCATAGGCGGATTTAGTTGTATATTCTCCTGAGGCTGAAAGCCTCCAAATATGCCTATCAGGGATCCCCTCCTGTAGTACCATTCCTTCTAATATATCCCATAATTCAAGATATTCCATTAATGCTTGCGCTGAAATTTCCCCCTTGAATATCTTTTAGCCATTTCTCCTCATCAAGAGCAGCCATCACAGTGCGTCTGCTTGCCCTTCTTTTTGATACTAGAGCATACCGATTGGGTGCAAGATCCTGGATGCTCTTACCAGTCAACCATTTATCCTTCCAAAAAGGGTATTGGCTCCATCACCAATTTCAGTAATAATGGCCAGGGAAAGAAGGCATTCAACATCCTTGCTTACTTGAAGTGGCAGACTTGCCCAGGGTTTATTAGGTTCAGATTTCTTGAGCCATGGCCATCTTACTCTTAGTGCAATGCCTAGATATTTCAAATCAGAGATTCCTAGACCTCCAAGCTCCTTGGCCCTACAAACCTTGGGCCAAGCAATGAGACAATGCCCACCTTTTGCTTCATTGCGTCCTCTCCACACGAACCCTCTTCTGATTTATCAATGGCCTTAATTGCCCAAGGAGGTAAGTCAATTGCCCTGGCTAGATAGATCACCATGTCTGTTAAGACATATTGCACTTGCACTACCCGACCAGCCCATGTCATCAAGTTTGCCTTCCAACCCGGTAATTGATCCACGATTCTGTCAATTATTGGCTGGAATTGTTCCTTTGTTAGTTTCCTGAGAGACAAGGGCAAACCCAAATACTTGCATGGAAAATTCATGATTTCACAGGGCAGTAAACTCTGTATCACAGCCATATTAGCATCCGAGCACTGGATTGGCATCACACTACTCTTTTGCACGTTGGTCCTGAGCCCCGAAGCATCCCCAAAAAGTTGAAGCATGCTTAGTGTCAAAGAGATGTCCTCTGCAGCCAGTCTAAGAAAGAGGGCCACATCATGTGCATAGAGGGAAATTCTGTGCTGAATTGGTCTTCTAGACAGGGGCTGCAGCAGACCTGCCTCAGAAGCCCTTGTAACCATCCAATTCAATACATCCATGACCAGAATAAAGAGCATCGAAGAGAGGGGATCCCCTTGACGAAGTCCTCTTCTATGCTAGATGAAATCTCCAGGGGTACCATTTAGGAGTACCTGAGTTGAAGAAGATACCAATAGGCCACACAAAATGTCTCACCATCTCGAGCCAAAACCCAATTTACCAAGTACCTCCAGGAGGAACAACCAAGATACTGAATCAAAAGCCTTAGTAATGTCCAATTTAAGTAGGATTCTGGGCTACTTCTGGGAGTGCAGGAATCTCACGGTTCGCTGGACCAACATAAAGTTATCTTGTATGAATTGATTTTTGATAAATGCACTTTGATTAGGGGAGACCATCTGATCAAGGTGACTTGCCAATCTGTTTGCAAGCATTTTAGTCACCAGCTTAGCAAAGCTGTGAACCAGGCTAATGGGTCTGAAATCCTTCACCTGGTCAGCCTCTGTCTTCTTTGGGATTAATGTGATATATGCTAAATTTAACATCCAAAGGTTTCTGAATTTTTTTCCCCAAACAGCATGCAGAGCGGCCATAACATCGCCCTTGATCACCGCCCAACAAGTCTTGTAGAACTTTCCAGTGAATCCATTAGGGCTATCTGATGGTAGGTTTTTTACAGTGTTCCAAACCTCCTCTTCAGAAAAAGGGATATCCAGTGCCTCCAGATCATACGTAGGTATGTTGAGGTTGTCCAGATTAATTGCTCTGTTCCGGTCACTCTCTTTACCAATCAAATTTGAATAAAAATCAAAGATGGCAGCAGCTTTCTCTTCATGAGTGGTGAGGATGTTGTCCCCTTACTTCAGTTTGGCAATAAAGTTCTTCTTCTTTCTATGTCTTGCATGCATGTGAAAAGCCTTGTATTAGCATCCCCTTCTTTCAGCCAGCCAATTCGAGATTGCAGCCTTGCCACTGTCCTCATCAATGAGGTCAAGGCCAAGGCATGCTTCTTGAGGTTGTTGCGCAGCCATAATTCATTAGGCTGAAGGGTTCTACTGTCCTAGGCAATATTAAATTGATGGATGATTTCTTTTCCGAGGACCAGCTGGGAAGAAATATGTCCAATCTTCTTTTGGCTCCAGCTTTGGAGTGCTCTAGCTGTTCCTTTGAATTTTAGGGACAACGTTTGCACAGGACAAGGATGGGGTTTTACTGAACTCCACGCCGACTCAACCGTCTCCAGGAATCCATCCAGGCTAGGCCAGAAGGATTCAAAATGAAAACGTCTCTTACTTGCAATGCTGTCCCGTAGGCCAAGGATGAGAGGACAATGATCTGAGTCATCTGAGGCCGAGCTCTGGAGAAGGCACTCAGGAAACATCTCTTCCCAATCAAGGGAGCAGAACACCCAATCTAATTTTACCAATGTGGGAGAAGCATTGGAAAGGGAGCTGGACCATGTGAACTTGCGCCCATGGAGAGGTAATTCAGATACTGCCATATCATTAATCCATTTTCTGAATCTTCCCATCATAGCTCTGTTCAGATTGCTGTTATTTTTGTCATCTTTGTAGATAAGGTTGAAGTCTCCTGCCACCAACCAGGCCCCTGTGCACTGACTCCTAATGTCCCTGAGCTCCTGTAAGAACTGTATTTTCTCTTGATTATCTTGGGGACTATATACACAAGTAAGCCACCAAGGAGATTCAGTGGCTGGACAGAACTGGACTGATACACTATGGTTATCCACTCAGCTAGCCTGAACAGCAGCTAGGCGGCTTCTCCAGGCGATCAGAATTCTTCCACTGGCGCCGACTGAAGGATGGCAAATGTAATTGTTGTCAAAATCACTTCCAAGCATAGACAAAATAAGTTGATGAGAAATTGCGACCATTTTTGTCTCTTGAAGACAGATGATGTCAATTTTAGCTGCATCAACAAGTGCACGCACTGCATATCTTCTTGCTACAGAATTTAGCCCCCTCACATTCCAAAATAAAATATGTGATGGATTCATTTGGAAAAAACTAACAGAGAACGACCAAGAACTCTAAAATCAAAAATCAAACTAGGCATTCCACTAGCCCAACAACATAGTCCTCCTCTGTAGGTGCCCATCCAAAGATGGCAGCCAACGCCCTCATATGGGAGGATGTAACGTGCTGATGAAAACGCTGGGCATAGTCATCAAGTAGCTGTTGGTCCAAATGCTCCTTCTCATCTTCTACATCCAGAGCCCGCATCACGCGTTTTTTCAAATGTGTGGGACATACCTCAGGCTTTTCCACATCCATTCTAGCAATCCGCCGGCTGCGGCGCAGAGCCTCACTAGGAGGAGGCAATAGCTTCTTTCTTCTCTTACTGATACGAGGAATCGGCAGAAGACCACTTGGAGTCTTTGACAGCTTCAATATGAAAGTCATGGCTAGACTGAGGGGCTGCAAGGTAAAAGCAGCGGCCTCCCCATCCACAGCTAGTGGCAGATGCAGAACAGGATTGAAGGGGGGGCTGGTCTCATCTTCTTCTTCCTCTCTCTCTCTCTCCATTTTTCTTCTTTCCTCCACCTCTTCTTCTCCCTCACCCTCCCCATATTTCCATTAATGCACCAGCTGTAGGGGGGCTGGAGCCCCCAGCCCCCTTGTGGATCCGCCCTTGTCCACAGCCTCAACCCTTCTGCTAGGATGAAGGCGCGAATAGACTTGAAAGGGAGGCAGGGTTCCCCCTGAGCCAACGGCGTCTGCAGCACAGGTGGTAGCGGCTGAGCCAGCGTCTGCAGCCCAGGTGGTGTCTGCTGCGGCACCGATGGCAGCTGGTCCGGCGTCGGTCCTTCCTTATTGAGCTTGCCCAATAGAAGTGGAGTCAGGGCCTCGCCAGGCTCGCTGTTTTGAGGGAAACGATAGCACAAGCCATATGATTGCTTTATATGTTATTTGTATATGTTTGTATGAATATGTTTCTGAGGTAATGATGTTTGAACAGGTGGTGTACCTTTGGATCATTCTTAGCTCATGTTCTTGCATCGTCTTTCGAGGCAAGTAAACGTAACAGTGGTTTGCTACAGCTTGACGTG
Organism: Saccharum hybrid cultivar R570; assembly: GCA_038087645.1. Classification (NCBI taxonomy): domain Eukaryota; kingdom Viridiplantae; phylum Streptophyta; class Magnoliopsida; order Poales; family Poaceae; genus Saccharum; species Saccharum hybrid cultivar. The sequence goes on from JAQSUU010000558.1 coordinate 26,785,698, forward strand.
TTATTTAATCTACCTACACTTTGTCATAACATTAACTAAATCAAAATAATAAATCTAAGTATGAATTCACTTATCCTTTAAAATAACTTATATATGATCTTCATGTTGAGTCTTTTGTCATTTGTTTATCATCATGAGGTAAGTGATATATTTTATTATTGTGGAGGAATATAACATATGTGGTAAGAATTTGTCTATCATTGGAAGGTAAGTGATACATTTTATGGTTGTGGATGTATATGGCAGATGAGGTAAGTATACTTTCAGTTGCATCGTATCATTGCATCATGAGCATTCTTGGCTTGAGCATATGCATCGAGCCAGGTCGGTGAGAAAGTCATTTAACTATTCCGGAGTGCTATAGAGCCAAGTCAGTGAGAAAGTTTTTTGAGTAAACAGGAGGGGTCGCCCCCTGCTGGAATTTTATTAAACTTTTTGAAAATAAATTACAAAGCTAGGGTACAGTTTCATGAAACAAAAAAAGGTAACAAAGAAAATCAAGACAATTACACAAAGTCGGTGAGAAAGTTATATGACTATTTCGGAGTGCTCTTGGGGATTATGTCGCCGCTTGCTGGCCGTGAACGTACCAGTACAGCATCGTACATTGCTTGAGGAGGGGTACGATGTAGCTTTATACCTTGTTGGGTATGGAGGTAGTGGACATGTATATGCATTGCATTTGCACTTTTTGAGGTTTATTTGTATCGAGGTTTTACGTTGGTACGAAGTGGATATGAGGAGTATTATATTTATTTATATGAGGAGTATTATTTTGTTCACATGTGGATGTGGTTTATTTATTGTATATCATGACCTTAATTTCATTATGGAAATTTTGTTGGATTAGTAATCTTATCATGCACCTTTTATTCAATGTTATGACATGTACTCTTTTATGATTAAATTGATGTCTAATTATATTGTAGTTTGAATGACATGTTTCGGCAGTTTGCTTGCTGAGATTTATTCTCACCCCGTTATCTTTCCAGGTGCTTGTCTTGGATGCTTTGTTTGAAGGGATGGGATTAGTTGCACTTCATCACCACTTTGTCCACATTTTAGTGATAATAATGATACTTTTGTCTTGATGTAATAAACTTAGAATTAACTAGCTTGGTGTCCATTTGTGGTTTAACAATAACGTTTGCGTTGGAACCTATCTTAATCATAGCTTTATTCTCCCTGTTGCTTCTGCATTTTAGTTTGTGTAGGGGTTTTTGTTGCCGAGTTTTATACTCTGGCATGTAGGAAGGGACGTTAGTGACATCTTGGGCTTTTGTGGTGCCTGGGGTGTTATAGAATGGTCTATGCTTTTATGGGATGCCTGATTTTGATATGAAGTAGGATGACCTTGAATTATCACCAACCGCTTTGGTGAAAGTTTCAGGGGGTTCTCTCGCAGCTGCTGTGGTTCAAGAGGAGCTGGCGAGGTTCTCCTGGGCAGATTGGAATTGGGAGGCTTTACCCCATGAGGAGAACTCCTTTTTAGTTGCTTTCCGATCAGAAGATGAACTTCAAAGGATGTCTGAGGTGGAGTTCAAGCTGAAAAATCATGGCGTTACTTTGGTTGTGTCAGCATGGCAAGCAAATGGGGATGTTGAACCTGCTTACCAGCTTGATGAGGTATGGGTTCATGTCTCAGGAGTGCCACATGCATGGAGACACTAACTTGGTTTTTGGGCACTGGGATCGGCTATTGGGAAACTCTCGATGTGGATATGCTTACATATGGGAAAAACTGGGTCATCCGCATCAAAGTCAGAATTATGGACAGGAAGTTGTTACCTGCAAAACCTAATACGGTATTTGGTTTATACGGTATGACATTACCTTCACCCTATAGAGCGAAATTTTATTCCAGTGATGCCTGTTCTGGGAGAGGATGACGATCCTATGGACCACGATGGTGATGGTGCAGGCGATCATCCTGCGGATGGGCAGGGTGACGACCATCTATCGAAGAAGCAAAAGCAAGAATCTGGCTCTTCTTCAATAGCTGATGGCCGGTCCAGCGGGGGGTCCAGCTCCATAACAGTTGGGATCGACCTTACCTGCCTCCCCATTGCTGAGTAGAAGAAAGCCGGCTTGTTTGGTGAGAGACCTGGTTGCTGCACATACTCCTAAAATAGGGACAGAGCCCTTTTGTCCCATCGTTGAAGGTGTTGTAGAGAAAGAGCAGCAGAATGAGTCGATGCTGGTTGGGCAACAGGAGGGGATTTTAGCAAGAAATACAATGCATCAGCGCCAGGCAGCTGACGACACACATCCTACTCTGGTGATAGCTCAGAACGAGCAGGTTCTAGTGGACGCTCTCCAGGCACCTGGGCTGGTTCAGGCGCAAGCTCAGAAGGAAGTTGGGCTTGCCGAATCAGTGGGTGGGGAGGAGACAGGGGTGAGCAAGTATGTTGAACTGGTGAAGGCGATGACTGCACTTGAGAATTCAACATTTGAGTCTCGCATTGACGGTAATTTTTTAATTTTAAATAATTCTGATGCTAAGTCTGAGAATTTTTATTCTATGGACGGCTTTCATCGCCGTCTTCATTCTAATAATTCTCAGGTTAATGGTGTCAATGCAGCTGATGAAAATTTGTTGTCCAAAGCCATGTTGAGAGCTGCGAAGCGAAATTTGGACGGCCCGATGGGAAACAAGACGGTGGCAACTGAATCCGGGTTGCCACAATCGCCTTTCATTCCTACACTACAAATGAATGGTAACCCCACTCCGACTTCTTCCATTTCTTTTGTAGGCATGTTGTCTGACTTGTGTGCAAAAAATTTACAAAGTGTTGGGTTTGAATTAGGGGTGGATGTACTATTAGTATAAATGTTTCCATTAATGCACTAAAATGTATTGAGATTGATAGTTGGAAATTACAGTTGACCCAAAAAGCAAAAGCTAACAATGGGACAGCCGAATTGGAGGAAATTTGTGATGATGATGTTGTCGAATCTACAGGCAATTTACTATCACATTTGATTCAGGAAGTATCCGAGGTGGACTTTGATGAGGAAGACTTGGATACAAGGATTTGTGATCTTAAGGTCTGCCCTCGTAAATCAAAGAGCAAGAAAGATAAAAGGAAAAAACTTAAAGTTTTAAAATGAAGGGCTTCTTTTGGAATAGCAGAGGTCTATCAGACTTGGCTAAATTCAAATACATTGCTGATGCCGCAAGGTGCCGACTTTGTTTGGCATTGCCTTCCCCCAAAAGGTCGATCAGGTGGCATCCTCCTTGGGATTAATGCTACTATTCTAGACTTATTGGTGATAGTCGAAGGGGAATTTTATGTTAAGTTTCACCTAATGAACAAAACAGATAAGTTTAAATGGATCTTGATGGCAGTGTACAGTCCAGCTCAAGATGATTTTATCAAGTTTCTTGGCTGAACTAGTTCGTGCCTGCCAACAGAATCAATTACCCACCTTGGTTGGAGGCGATTTCAACATTCTAAGGCATAGTGGAGAAAAGAATAACACAAGATTTAGTGATCGGTGGCCGTTTCTATTCAATGCTGTAATTGACAGCTTTGATTTGAGGGAAATAGAGCTTACCGGTCATCAATTCACTTGGGCTAGTTCTTTGCCTATTCTGACATACGAAAAACTAGATAGAATCCTAATGTCTACGGAATGGGAATTCAAATATCCCCTAGTGTCAGTTCAGGCTATAGACAGAGGGGTTTCTGATCATACACCTTTTCTCCTAGACACCGGACAACCCACATACTCGGGGGGGGGGGGGGGGGGGGGGGGAGCAAAACCTTTTAGGTTTGAGCTGAGCTGGTTCACACATGAGGAATTTTTTGACCGAGTTGTGGATCTATGGAATAAGCCAGTAAAAGGGAATAATTTGGTGCAGCGATGGAATAATAAGCTAATCGCCTTGCGCCGACATCTGCATGGCTGGGCCTCCAACATAAATGGAGGTTTTAAGCAGCAGAAGGCTGGATTGCAAGCCTCAATCACAGATCTTGATACTGCAGCTGAGATAAGGGAGTTGACCGAGACTGAGCGCACCCTTCTCGCTCAGTCCGGGGGACACCTTACCAAACTACTAAGAGAGGAGGAAATAAAATATTATCAGCGTGCCAAGGTCAAGGATATTTTATATGGAGATAATAACACCAAATACTTTCAAATGATCGCAAATGGTAAGCATAGGAAAAAGAGGGATTTTCTCTCTGGATGACATCAATGGAAAAATTGAGGGGCAGGCCAACCTAAAGGAATATATTACGAACATCTACGAAGATCTTCTCAGTGAACCTGAAGAGAGTCCTTTTAGTATGGATGATTGGATAGAGGACATTACTCAGGTGACTGAGTCTGAAAATAACCTTTTGACTACCCATTCCATGGAGAAGGAGGTCAAGAATGCGGTTTTCAACATGGAGCATAACAAAGCACCGGGTCCCGATGGCTTTCCTACTGAATTCTATCACAAATTCTGGGAAACCGTAAAGGGAGACCTTATGCAAATGTTCCATGATCTTTATAGAGGAGAACTGCCAATTTTTAGTCTTAACTTTGGGGTGATTACTACCAAAAGTCTAGGAGGCAAATGTTATCCAGCAATATAGACCTATTTGTTTACATAACATGAGCTTCAAGATTTTCACCAAAGTGGCAACATTGAGAATTAATCTAATTGTTGACAAACTTATTAGTCCTACTCAAACGGTTTTTATGCATGGACAAAATATACTAGAAGGGGTCGTCATACTGCATGAAACCGTCCATGAGTTACATCGCAAGAAATCGAATGGGGTAATACTTAAGATCGATTTTGAGAAAGGCGTAGGACAAAGTAAAATGGCCTTTCCATTTACAATTCTTATGGATAAAGGTTTTTCGCCCAAGTGGATATCTCGGATTAAATCCTTTATCTCGGGGGGTAGTGTTGCTGTCAATGTGAACGATGAAATTGGTCGTTTCTTCCAAACTAGGAAGGGACTCCGACAGGGAGATCCTTTATCACCAATTTTATTTAACATTGTCACGGATATGCTTGCTATACTTATTAGCAAAGCGAGAGAGGGTCGGTTCAATGGCATTATACCTCATCTGGTGGATGGTGGCCTTTCAATTCTACAGTATGCGGATGATACTATTTTATATCTAGATAATGATCTTGACAAGGCGAAAAATCTCAAACTCTTACTATGTGCGTTTGAGCAGCTCTCTGGACTAAAGATTAACTTCCACAAGAGTGAAATCTTCTATTTCGAGGATGCTGAGGACGCTAGACTGGATTATGTGGACCTTTTTGGTTGCAAATCTGGAGAGTTCCCAATCAAGTATTTGGGCATCCCGATACATTATAGAACTTTAAGAAATGCCGACTGGAGAATGGTAGAGGAACGTTTTGAGAAAAGACTCAGCAGTTGGAAAAGCAAACATCTTTCAATTGGGGGTAGATTGACGTTGATTAATTCCGTCTTGAGTAGTCTCCCGATGTATATGATGTCCTTTTTTGCAATTCCAAAAGGGGTTCTTATGAAACTAGATTATTTTAGATCTAGGTTTTATTGTCAAGGTGATGAACATAAGAGAAAAATATAGACTCATGAAGTGGTCTATTCTATGCCAGTCAAAGGATCATGGTGGTTTAGGAATAACTAATTTAAATATTAAGAACATCACTTTGCTGAGCAAATGGCTCTTCAAGCTCCTAACAACAGATGGTACTTGGCAACAATTGCTACGAAATAAATATCTAGGTTCTAAACCTTTAGTGCAAGTGGAACGTAAACAAGGTGATTCTCATTTTTGGGCTAGCTTGCTGAAGGTGAAATATGATTTCCTCTGCTTTGGATCTTTTATTATTAAAGGTGGATCACAGGTCAGATTCTGGGAAGACAAATGGTTAGGCAATGAGAGTTTGACGAACCAATACCCTGGTTTATACAACATAGTTAGGCCAAAATTTGTCATAATTTTAGAAGCACTGAGCTCCTATCCACCTAATTTTTCCTAGAGACGAGATCTAAAATGTCCTAAATTAGTGGGGTGGAATCATTTGTTGGCACGCCTAGCCAATTTTTCGCTGTTACAAGGTCATGATGAATTTTACTGGTCTTTGCATCCAAATGGGCAATTCTTGGTGAAATCGCATTATAAAGCAATGATACAAACCCCAGTTCCTAATCTGAATAAACGGTTATGGAAACTAAAAGCGCCTCTTAAGCTAAAATTTTTTGTGTGGTATCTTAAGAGGGGGTAGTGTTAACAAAGGACAATCTAATTAAGCGTAATTGGCATGGAAACAAAACTTGTTTCTTTTGTCATGAAGAGGAGAAAATTCAGCACTTGTTTTTTGATTGTTGTTCCATGCGCTTCATTTGGAGTTTTTCTCAAGTAGTCTTTAACCTAATGAAACCCCAAAGTTTAGAACATATGTTTGGCAGCTGACTAAATGGAGTTACAAAACATCTGAGATCTATAGTTCTACTTGGGGCAGCTGTGACTTGTTGATCTATTTGGTTACACATGAATGATCTTGTTTTTGAAAAGAAAAAACTTAATTCTCCTTTGCAGGTTATCTATGCAATCTCCCATGGGCTCCTTTCGTGGGCTATCCGTCAGAATTCGGAGTTCCAGGATGTAGTTGTGGCAGCATCACGATGTTTGGAGCAGGTGGCGAAGGATATCTTTACCCGGGCATATGGGTGGCGATCTAGTCTTAGAATTGAATGTCACTAGAGTATTCTCAGTCTTTTATCTCTATATTAGTTGTGTGCCTATCCTTTAGGCATAGGCTGGAAGCTTTTCATTCCAAAGTCGTGTAACATCTCGATGTACTGCTACTGGAATGCAATAAAATCTTCCATTTCCCAAAAAAAAATATTAAAGAGTAAGTTAGAAATATATTAAAGAGTAACTAATGCTTATGTCTCATAAGGTTCTACCCTGTGCGAGAGCATGGGTTGATGGACTAGTTTTCTTGAATTGCTCGTGTATAATTGATCCTAGAGGTTAATATGGCAAAGACAATACAAACAAACTGTCATACCATGTACATGGCACGTCAAACAAATAAAAGTTGGACCCATATCTGATCCATTTAGGATGACCCATATTATGTCAAAACATTATAACACTAAGATATTATTGACAGGCACCGTCTCTGCTAAGACATGAATCTGCAACTCCTGGCTGCAAATTAGAAATCACTAAAATTGTTGCAGTTCTTGGCTCTGAAATGTTTGCGTTTTAATTTTAGCATACAAACTGTTAAGATTTATTATTTAGTGGTCAATTTATGTTAATCTTGTCATCAGCAACTGCTAAAGATGGTTCCAGAATAGGCATAGAGACGCACCTTTTCATCATCAGGCAACCGCCCCTTGGGCTTGTATATATGTACAGACACCGTTCATCGATAGATTACATCGATCACTTTCATCCGATTGCTTTTCACTTCAATACGTTATCATGCACGCACACAACCGCTGACGCTGAGAAGCCAAGAAGGAAAAGGAGGGAGTTGGCTAGAGGACTTGCCGGAGAGTTCACCGGACTCGCTGTAGGAGCAGGAATCTCCCTCCACCCCAAGGTACAGGATGACGACGCCTTTACCTTCCATGAATGCGATGGTTGATTCCATCACCGACGCCGTGGAGACCGCCATTCTTCACGGGCAACATGCTGGAGGACTTCGCTGCTACATGCTGTTGGGCGTGGTTCGTCGCGCGCTCTACGACATCCACCACCACCGAACCCCTCCCCGTCGCTTCCATGGGATCCGCACTGGAGAGAGGGGTGGTCGCCGTTCGTCACCGCGCCCAGAGCCCACGATGTAGTTCGCCCCCGGCGTCTGCCCAGAGCATGGCCTGGCCATGTTCGTCAGGCGCGTGGGGGCGCTGCCGGTGACGCCGCCGATGCCGTGACGCTACCGAGGCCGCCGGTGACGTTGTTGCCACCACCACCGCCAATGCTATCACCTCCTCTCGCGCTGCCTTGGAATGGAGGTAGTGGCACCATGGCCACGCACCGTGGGGCCTCAACGCTCCTCAACCGTAGCACCGGAGCGGAGAGGTGGCCGGCCGGCTTCGCCTACGACCTCAACATTGCCATCCCGCCGGCACCTCCACCAACCCGGATGCTCTCCTATGCCGACATGGCGGCCAACTGCCACCATGGCCTGCGCCGGACCACCCTCCTGCTCGGGAACGCCCTCGGAGCCAGGGAGCTCTCCTCCTCTGACGAGGAGGGGGCAGTTCCCCACCTCTGAGTGGCCTGGGAAGGGCCAGTGGGGTCGGATCCGCTATTCCCAACTTGCAGTGACGGCCAGAGCTCGCCGGAGATGTGTGGAGTTCACCCCGCCGGCCGACCTCCATGGCTGGAGCACGGGCTTCGGCTTGAGCCCGCCATTAGAGGAGGAAGAGGAGGCACAAGACGGCGGCTACACTCATGAAGGCGACTAGAGCAACAGGAGCGGCAGCAGTGGCGGCGGCAGTGGCCGACAATGCAGCAGCAGCAGTGGCAGTGGCAGCAGTTGGGGCTAGGCAGTTAGGGTTCACGCGCGCAGGTGCCTGGCCGAATGCGCAGCCCAGGCCCAGGTTGCGGCCTGGCCGCTTGCGCGCCCCCTGGCCTTGCTGGCTGCTGGGCCTGTTGCTGCTCACCTGGGCTTAATTTGCTCCGTTTTGTGTCCAGAAAATATAATTTCTTTGTTATTTTCGTATGAACAGCAGTATTGTTAATTTAGCTTTGAGTTTTGCTAGATTTTAATCCGTGCAAGACATCAGTATTTTATGTATAATTACTTGATGTTTCATTGTACCTGTTGTACCTTGTCATCGTACATATGTGATTTGACTCAATAATAGTACAATGCAATTTGATATTCTATTATAATTTCGAGTATGTTGGTGCACCCAAACCCCATTTTGCACCACATACATATTACATTTATGACTTTGCTATTAAATTGGAGTATGTTAGTGCACTCAAACCCCCTGTTTTGCACCAACATACATGTTGCATCAGTATTTTTAATCACTGTAGGATTAAAATTGCAATATATATCATATATCTTGATTATTTTGGTTAATTAACACAAGGTAATGGAGTCTATGGCATTGGCTGCGTTTAATTCCTATGAATTATCCTACCTAGAGACTGTGCCTATAGTAGTGATCAAATCACCCATTACTGAGAGGTCTACATCATGTTTCTCTGAAACTTGATTACCTATACTGTGTTTTCTCCAAAATAATGGTTTTGGATTGTGGGAAATGGTCTACATCCTAGTGATGATTACCATTTTCATCATATTATTTTGTTATTACACAAGATGGTAGAGACCTAAGTAATGGCTGCGTTTAATTCACTTGTGAATTATCCTGCCTAGAGACCGTGCTTAGGCAGCAATATATTTGCCTACAATAAAGATCTACTCTTTGTCTTTGACATAGAGATTATCTGCCTTGTGTATATCAAAATTTATGATGATTTATTATATGGTCTACACATTTTTGTGATTACCTATAATACTCCAAAACTATGATAAGATATAAACTTTAAAATATTGCACTTAGTATTACAACATTACCATGTTGATTTTAATTTACCATAAGGTAAGTTAATTTATCCATGGTTGTCCATGTAGGATCATGACTACTAAGGAGTTCGAGGAACTCGCTTTAAATGGAAGCAATTATCTTGCATGGGCTGATATCAAGATTGCGCTTGCATCTCGTAGTCTCTTGGCTACAATTCAGGCACCCTATACTGGGGTTGTCCTACAAGATATGCATACCTATACTGCTTTGGCTTTGCTACGATTTTATATTCTTAAAGACTTTAAATTTGAATACTTTATGATTGAAAACCCTCGTAAATTATGGATCGCTCTTAAAGAGTGATATGAACAACAAAAGGAACTTATTTGGCCTGAGGTCAATCATGAATGGAATCATTTACATCTCCAAGATTTCAAATCTATGGCAGACTATAATCATGTTGTTCATAGGATTTGTTCTAAGGTGAAGTTTTGTGAGAAAGAGCCAACAGATGCAGATAAGATAAAGAAAACACTCTCTACTATGCTTCTGTCTGACAAAGTATTGCAACAGCAATACCAGGCTCACAATTACCTGGTTTATTCCCAGCTTATCCATACATTGTCTCAGGCAGAAAAACATAATGAACTTCTTATGAAGAATCATCATAAGTGCCCTTGTTGACGGTAGTTAACACTCATCATAAACCGTCAATATAACTTATATAAATGCAAGAATAGGATCATCAACATAGGTCTAAGGGTTTAAACTAATAAATTCTATGAGTCTTGGAGAAACATTTTTGCAGGAGGATTTATTCAGAAAATGAGCAAGGTGGACCCAATCGTCAGAGCAAATCATGTTTATCCACGACGAAACCGACTCAGGAAGACTCTGGAATCATCTAGAAGATAATGCACCATGACCCGACTTGAGAGGTGACAGGGTGGGGCTAGTCGGCCCCACCTGTAGGCCGACCAGCCTATGGGGCCCACCTAGCAGCCCCTCTTTGCTATGTCAGTTCTCCACCGCCTTCTAGGTTCAATCTACACCGTTGCTCAAGGTCGGTTCAATTCTAGGGCTCAGATTTGACGTTGCCATGGATTCATGGGCCCACACGACTCCTGGTTCCCCCTATAAACAGCCCCCTAATGAGATCCTAACATATGGGTATGTTAAGACTTGGGATCAATGGTTCCTAATTAAAGAAACCCCCGACCGACCCCTCTGGGATACCCATCAGGTACGCTCGCGCGCACCCTCAGACCAAGAAACCTAGCCAAGCTTGAGCATGCCAAGGCCTCTACTCAGGGCTCGGGGGCTCGCCCGAGCATCAGGCTCCCAATCGGCCCTTGGCTCCTACCCGGCCTACAACGCCACCCAAGGCCCGAGCACTAGAACACACGCCCTGAGCCATCGAGGCTCGAGGGCTCCCAAATGTAGCACTTTGGGCACGGCTTTGCCGGCTGCTCCCCAATAGGGTCACACACGGGGCGTGACAGAAGAAGACAAGTTTCTCCTCAGCCTCTAGGGGCTCGGGGGCTCCTGAGCCTGCATGTCAGCCCCTGGAGCCGACCTCCATCACCACAAAGAAGACTCTAGAAGGTCCACCTAGGGGAGGTCGGTCTAAGCCGACATAGCCTGACACGCAGAGTGTCAGAACAGAGCAGCTAGATGATGCCCTAGGCTTCTTCAGCTCCATGACATCACCACGGTCTATAGAGCGCTGCTGCAAGACCCTCCTAGACTCTAGCACATGTAGACCATAGGCTCAACCTGCCAAACCGCCATGTACCCGACCTATCTCGATAAGGGATAAGGTCAGATCCTAAAGGGGGAGGACAATCCAAGATAGACCATTCCATTCCTCATAGATCCACTCCTGCTCAGTACCTAGAGTAGAGCAACCCAGAGAGGGGCACTAAGAGCTCCTCCACCGCACCCGTCTTCCTCCTCTCTGACGAGGGGAAGGCTCCACCGGTGGTGAGGCAACCTTAGAATTAACACCGAGCTAACCCCCAACCAAACCTCTCTACCTCTGTTGCACTCTGTTGTAACCCCTAATTTTGGGTGTTCTTGAGTATAAGGATCATCAGCTGTTGGACGTAGGGCACCGATCGGCCCGAACCAGGATAAACCATTGCACCCCCTCTATGATTTTTGTGTTCTTGAGTCTACCCGAGCCACTAGAGACACGTACTCTAACATCGACTCAAACAACAATGCTTGCCGCTGTTCTGACCCTACGACATCTGGCGCGCCAGGTAGGGGGCAGCGTCAAGTGTGATTCAGGCTCTACAGTGGCGAGATCATCCTAGTGAGCGGATGCCTCGTGGGAGGGGATGCTCAGCGCTGAAGGGGGTAGGTCCAACGCCCTCCCTCGGGTAGTTCATGCCGATGGCCCCAATCATCAGCACCTTGAGTAGCTCCTTTGAGATGGGATAAGGGAACTCCATCATCGGATCGGTGATCCCCTGGTGCTGCTACAATGGATGCGCCCTCTCCCTCAATGGGACGATCCGACGCTGGATGAACGTGCACACCACCACCGGCCTAGTTAGCCCTTGCGCCTTTAGGACCTCAATGGCCCCTAGGAGAGCAAGGACCTCCGCGGCCTCCTCCACCAAGGGGAACCACAGCCACGAAGCTGGAGTGACACCGCTCGGCCTCGCCTCTAAGAAGGAAGGGAGCACCAGGGCCATGTTGGGGAGGTAGAACCAGGTCCTCCTCTAGCGCATCTCACCATCAAGGCCCGATGGGTGAGCGAGGGCGAGTTACAGACTAGCAGCATGAGGCCACACCTGTATCCGGGCTCTCCCCATCATTGGAAAAGCGCCATCGGGAAAGGACATGACCACCTAAAATAGCCACCTCCACGGCACGAAGTGGGGCTCGATCCCCAGGAATGCCTCACATAGCGTGATGAAGGTCGCAATGTGGAGGATCCCCTCCGGCATTAGTTCATGGAGATGGAGACCATAGAAGTATAGGAGGCCATGCGCAAAGCGGTGCAGGGGGAGGCCAACCCCCAGGTGGTGGAAGTCAGTGAAGGAGACGACCTCCTAATCCCTAGGCGCTGGCGCCACCTCCCTAATGGCAGGTAGATGCTAGCCGACTGCCAGGACCTCCTCTGGTGCTAGCCCATCCTCCTCCATCTTCCTGATCGTCGCCTCCGTGACCTCCGAGGGCCCCTATTCTGCCATGAGGACGAAGAGTGAACCAGCGGTGGTGAACGAGCGCGAGGGAGCACAGCAAAGTAGAGGTTTTTTTACGGTGGGAAAGTTTTCATTGGGAATAGAAGGTAACAACACTTCACTTTTGCCCCCTACGTTTGCTTTATTACTTCGGGGGATGGCGGCAACCAATCTCCCATGATCCCACGTGTGGCCGTACGATGCGGCGGTGGTTGCCAAACCCGAGGCAGAGGTGATTCGCCGCCTCCCTGTCGGCCTGACACCTTGGGCTGACCCAAGCACGCCGCCCACTCCGCGTACGCCTCCTCACAGGACTTGAGGGGATCAGACTCCCCTTGGGCCTACCGATCGCCATCAATGGCGTGGATCCATGTGCATCAAGTGTTGTGGCTTCTCCACCAAATTTGCTCCACGTGGCCCGACGTCCCAACTCCTAGACAAAGTGGGATGGCGTGGGAGTGCACGCCATAACTCCCCAAGCACCATCAACCGCCTACGCAAAGCATTAGCAGAAGGGACGTGCCTAGAAGCCACCATGTCTACTGATAAGGAGGCCCCACGATGGCCTCAGGGGCTGCACTGGCTCCCCAGAAGGAGCAACTCGACCCCCCAATCGACGGGCGCTAGGGCGATGCACTCGGCCCCCAAAACCAACCAACTCCGCGGAGTTGGGTCGAGAGCCGATGAGTAGTGGTCCCATCGAGGGACCCCCGCCCAAGTTTGACGCGCTTCCCACGCTCTGACGTATGGCTGTAGAAGGTCAGACCAAGAAGGCTAGCCCGAGAGGATTAGGGCCTGCTACCAAAGCCCCAAGAAGGGCATGGCATGACGAGTGATCAGGTGACCCCGAGCTAGAGCCCAGATGCTCTCGATCACCCGACCCATGACAGGCTCCAACCAAGAGGAGGGGTGCCCTGGGGCCTGAAGTCGGTTACTCCTAGACAAGTTCTCCGAACCCTCGCTCAAGCCATAGACCTGTGTGACATAGGACCAGAGGAGGGGTCAGCACCACTATCACTCGGCCCCAATAGCCAAGCACCCCCCGTCATGCTAGGGGAAGGGCCCCACACGGGGCATCACACTCTCGTCAGTAGAAGCCATACCTACCATGGCTAGCTCGGTTACCAAAACATCGAGTTCATCCCTTCATCACCATCACAAACTAGGCCAAGTGAGGCCGTGAAGGGCTCGGGGGCTCCTGACGAGATCCTATCATATGGGTATGTTAAGACTCAGGATCAATAGTTCCCAACCAAAGAGATCCCTGACCGACCCCTCTGAGATTGCCTAGGGGCTCGGGGGCTATACCCATCGGGTACGCTCGCGCACACCCTCAGACCAAGAAACCTGGCTGAGCCTGAGCACACTAAGTCCTTTGCTCAGGACTCGGGGGCTCGCCCAAGACTCAGGCTCCCAATCGGCCCTTGGCTCCTACCCGGCCTACAATGCCAGCAAAGGCCCGGGCACTAGAAGACACGCCCTAAGCCATCGAGGCTCGAGGGCTCCCAGACACATAACTTTGGGCGCGGCTTTGCCGTCCGCTGCCCCGATAGGATCACGCACAGGGCATGACATAAGAAGATAAGTTTCCCCTCGGCCTCCAGCGGCTCAGGGGCTCCCGAGTCCGCACGTCAGCCCCTAGAGCTAACCTCCTTTACCACCAAGAAGACTCCAAAAGGTCCACCTGGGTGAGGCCAGTCCAAGCTGACATAGCCTGACACGCAGAGTGTCAGAACAGAGCAGTTGGATGATGCCTAAGGCTTTTTTGGATCCATGACATCACCATGGTCCACAAAGCATAACTGCAAGACCCTCTTGGACTCTAGCGCATGTAGACCATAGGCTCAACCCTCCAAACTACCATGTACCCAACCTATCTCGATATATAAGGGATAAGGTCAGATCCTAGAGGGGAGGACAATCCAAGACAAATCATTCCATTCCTCACGGATCTGCTCCTGCTCAGCACCGAGAGCGAAGCAACCCAGAGAGGGGCACTAAGAGCTTCTCCACTGCACCCATCATCTTCCTCCTCTCCAACGAGGGGAAGGCTCCACCGGCGGCGAGGCAACCTTAGGATTAGCACCGAACTAACCCCTACCAAATCTCTCTCTACCTCTATTGCACTCTGTTGTAACCCCCTGATTTTGGGTGCTCTTGAGTATAAGGATCATCAGCTGCTGGACGTAGGGCATTGATCAGCCCAAACTAGGATAAACCGTTGCGTCCCCTCTGTGATTCTTGTGTTCTTGAGTGCACCTGAGCCACCGGAGACACGTACTCCACATTGACTCGAACAACAATGTTTGTCGTGGTTCCGACCCTGTGACACCTCCCCACATCTCCTCCTCCTCTCGGCATCTAAAAGCTGATCAAGAGCCATCACAATTATCTAAGAAGATCAACCAGAGAGAATAGGATAGATCTCTAATACCTCAAAGCTTACCATAGTCTAGCTACTAAGATTCAAGTAGGGTTGGGCTACTGCTCAGGATTCTAGATTCATCATCTGGAGGCTGGTATAGCCATTATATCCTTTATTATTTATGACTTTGTTCTTAATCTATATTATGTTTCTATTTATCATGTTCTTAGTTTGCTTTAGTAATATGCTTGATATAGTCATAGTTTATACTAAGTTTATGCATAGGTTCGCAAAGCTTTTACCCCAATACTCAAGTGGGTTAAGTGGTCGACATTGTGTAAGCATTGTGTTCATATGTTGTTTACTTGCGGATACACCTTATATTCCGGATTGTGTGGTAGATTGTTGTTGACGGTCGTTAACGTCAACAATATATAGTGAAATAAACATGAGCGAATGGTCAAAATACATGAAAACATAGAAAACTAGGGTGTTATCTGACGAATTCCACGAGCTTTGTTGAATTTTAATGTTTGCAGGGAGTTATGCAGAAAAGTGGAGAGAGATAACTAATTATTAAAAGAATTTTTAGAATTTCACCACGAGATAAATACTAGTATATTATAGAAGACCCCAGAAGACACCAGAACGAAGTGGAGGCCGAGTGCCTGCCGGTGGGGCTAGCCGGCCAGGGGGCCCCTTCTCCCCCCTTCCATGAGCTTTTGGAGTATTCTTCTACTGACCTTGAGGATCAATCCTAGCCCTACGTGAAGTCAGTTTGATCCAATGGCTCGCGTGCGTCCCACCGGGGTATAAATACAGGGGCAGACCCCCCTGAAGGCATCAAGTCATTTGAAGATCAGTTCATCCGGAGTCAGAAACCTTAGATCATCAGACTTCCTCTAGTTCATAGCTTTAGCATAGTTAGATTAGGTCTAGAGGAAGTCAGGCTGAGTCAATTTAGATTGGATTCCTGATCGTTGGCGAGCGTGGAGTTTTGGTAATGTTCTAGTTCTCCGCTCTTATTGTAATTCTGTCTTTGCACAATTATTGCAATGTCAACATTATTCTTCATCTTTATTACGTTCTTGAATGCATCGTTCATTATCTACTTCAATTCTAGTATAGTTAGGTTGCTATTTAGTTCGATCACATGTTCGTATAGCGCTCGTCTATTTGACCATAAGATGGGTGGTATGCATTATGTAAGCATGGTGCTTAGATGCTTTGCATATCTGCGGATGCCTCTAGTTGTTCAGGGTCGTGTGGTAGATCATGGGTGTGACTTTTATAGGCCCATTGAGTCCTCTATAATCCTCCCCCTGTGCAGTGGATTATTGGCAGAGCAGCATTGTTTAGTTAAGGATATATTCGTATATAGAGGTTTCTGAACTCAACTTCTTCTGTTCATGGCTCCATTGTCATTGGGACATATGGAAGTATTACTTGACGATGATTATTAGTTGTAGTACCTTGACATGTAACTTGAATACTTAGGAATTATTCCTCTAATATTTTGATTGAATTACTTTATTAGTAATAGTTAGGGAGCTCAGAGTGTATCTACTTATTTATTTATGATGCTGATCGTTACTTATCATATATATCTTTTATCATGTGACTTATCTCTGTTATTGAGTAAGAGTGCATAACATTAGTTTACTCTCTTTATCATGAATATAAAGTTTATTAATACTCTAGATAGAAGTTTAGCTAGACCTTCCTAGTGGTAAAATTATAAATGACAACCTAGTAATACTCTAGGTAAAACGCTATAATGGTATAATTATCTGTCCGCTTGCAGATGTTATTAATTATTCTTAATCTTAATTGATCGTATCTTAATATCATTTATATTTCTGCCTAGTTATATAAAATCATAGTGCCACTTATATACTTCTAAGCTTATTTCACTAGAGATAACAACCTAGTTCCATGCTAAGAAGTATAGGTAAATATAAAAGGTGACTAGTATTTAGAGACATGTTAATTTATTATCATGCATTTTTAGCGTCGTTGCTATTTAGCGAATTCGTTAATTAATGTCAACAAGCATTTTTGGCACCGTTGCCGGAGAAGGTATTAAACTTAGGAAGTATTGATAACTTATATTTATGAAAAGATCGAAGTAACCAATTGACCTCTAACTCAAACAGGCTTACCCTTGATGTTGTCTAGTTATTTATCTTATGCAGGGTAATGTATGGGCTTTGACTTTCCAGAGAATTACATAGACAATCCAGAAGCAATCTTAAAGAAGACCAGAGCCAAGCTCAAGAAGGTTTCTGTAGAAAATTCAGAAGTCAGCCCAGCCAAAAGAAATTTAGCACCGGAATTTGAAGCTATGGCCAACAAGACTCTCCATGAGTTCTCTGCTCCGACAATAGAAAACATCCGTACTGGACCTCAAGTCAACGTTGGAGAAGATGGATTTGAGCTTAAGCCTGCGCTCATTACCATGGTGCAAGCAAGTCAGTTTTGTGGAAAGACTCATGAAGATACAAGTGTACATTTACAACACTTTCTCGAGATCTGCAGCACCTTCATGATCAAGGTAGTAACCAGAGACGCTATTTTACTCCACCTTTTCCCATTCTCACTATTGGGGAAGGCCAAGCAGCGGTTCTATGCCAACAAAGAGAGTCACACTACATGGGACCGTTGCTCGACTGCTTTCCTAGCCAAGTTCTTTCCTACATGCAAGACCATGCTCTGCGTGGGAAAATTACAAGCTTTCAGCAACAACATGATGAATCTGTCGCTGAGGTATGGGAGCGTTTCCAAGATTATATATCAAAATATCCTCATCATGGGATGGAGAAGTGGTTGCTTGTGCAGACCTTCTACCACGGGCTATTCACTAGTACTCGTGAATCAGTCGATGCTGCAGCTGGAGGTGCATTCTTGTCACTAAACCTCACAGATGCAACAGCGCTCATTGAGAAGATGGCCTCAAATCAGAGTTGGAATGAAGAACGTGTTTAACCTTGCAAGAGAGGAGGAGGTATGCATCAGCTCAAGGAAGCCGACATGGTGTCTGCGAAGCTAGACCTCATCATGAAGAAGCCTGAAGCTAGAGACACAATGGAGAAGGAAGTCATGCACATTAGTGATTCTCGCATAACTTGTGAGGAATGTGAAGATGTTGGGCACTCAGGAGTCAACTGCCTAGAATTTCAAGAGGATGTGAACTACATCAATAATAAAAATAACTATTGTCCTCAGCAGAATCAATGGAATCAGCAACAAAGGTCAAACTATCAAGGTAATTGCCAAGGTAACTTTCAAGGTAATAATAATTATAGCAATTACAATCAACCACCTTTGAGAGATTTAGTTGCTAGTCAATCTAAACTGCTAGATCAAATGAGTAAGAAGTCTCTAATGATAAAGTTTTAGAAAATATAAATTCTAGAATGGATACCTTTACTTCTGCTATTAAAAACCAGCATAGCTTTAATAAAACGTTAGAATCACAATTAGCTCAGCTGGCAGCTGCTATTCCTCTACTAGAGAAAGGTAAAATTTTGGGCCAGCCGAAAGATTTAGAAACTGCAAATCTTGTCGATATTCACAATGTAGCCAACTACTACACTCAACCGGCAGAAGTGAAGTGGATTGACTTTTCACTTCCCGACAAGAAAGGTGATCTAGGGAGACCTGTCATTCCTATCTCTATAGGATGCCATGTCTTTCCAGAAGCTATCTGCGACTTCGGTGCAAGTGTCAACATCATGCTCAAGGTAATTTATGAAAAGATATTAGATAATCCTTTGTTGTACACAAATATGCGCTTGCAGCTTGCATATCAGTCCATCTGCTACCTCGAGGGAGTACTAGAAGAAGCTATTGTTCGTGTGAGGCAATCATAAGTCCCAGTGGACTGTATGGTAGTGAAGACAGGAGAAGATGAAAGAGCACCAATCATTTTAGGATGACCATTCCTATGTACAACCAAAGCTATCATCTATGTAGAGCATGCCAAGATTATTTTTTCCATAAAAGACAAGAAAGAGAAGTTCTCATTCAAGAAATGCATCTTGCACTCCCCTGCACACCCACAGATGCCGTACATACTTGAAGAGCCAACAACACTAGCACCCAAGAAAAAGAACAACAGAAACCGAAGGAGGAATAAGCTCAGCCAAGTGCCAGAAGAAACTATCAAGATGATCAATGCAGTCAACGCAGAAAGCGACCATTTGCTCGCACCGTCATTTTCTAGTCAAGAAGGATGATCCTGGAGTACTAACAATTGAATGCACAATCAACCAAAAGATTTTTCACAACACCTTTTGTGACGTTGGATCGGGTGCTAACATAATGTCAAAGGTAACATATGAATATTTATTTGGTAATGAACCATTGTACCCGACCTATTTGCAGCTGCAGATGACGGACCAGTCGTTGAGATGGCCTAAAGGCATAGCAAAGGATGTCCTAGTAAAAATTCAAGATTACTACGTTCCTGCCGACTTCCTGGTCCTCGACATGCCGGGAGATGAAGACACACCGATCATCTTGAGGAGACCATTCCTCAACACCACCGACGCAGTCATCTACATTAGATCTGGACAAATCCATTTCCGACTTCCAAAGGTACGCTGTCAATTTAATAGTGACACTAACCATGAACAGCCGAAGAAGTCCCGATCAAGGAGGAGGTGTCAATCCCATCACCGTTCATTCAAGGATGGATAGACTAGATTTCCTAGAGTTACGAGACCCAATGACGTAGTCCTCGAACCAAAAGTAGAAGCTGAAAAAATTGAAGATGAGCCAGTCAAAGAACCTCGCTGGAACGAGTGGGAGAAAGAAGCTGAGAGACAAGAGCTAGCTCTAAAAGAAGAAGCCGAACTTATGAAGAAATGAGTCAAGATGTGGAAGGAGAAGAAGGTAACGTTCGTAGCACCGCAAGAAGAGCAGACATCTGAACCGTCATCAGGATGAGATGATGCAACCGATAAGTAAGTACTCTCTCCTTCCCAGTCCTGTCAGTAGACTTTAAATGCTGCACCCTTGCCATGAGGTAATAATGGTAGTTATCTAAATACATTTGTTAGTTAAATTTATTTCATACATCTTGCATTATTAAAAAGAAAATAAAAAGACTTTATTGCATACTTGCCATCATCGTATTAATATATATATATACTCTATCATATTCACTATTTTTGCACATTAAGAAAACAAAAATATATTTACTTTATTGCGCATAGAAAAATTTTTTATTGCTCTTATGCATTATTAAAAATACTAAAGCCCCATGTGAATAAACTTGTGGTAATTCCCCATAAGAATATTTACTGTGGTGGCATAAAAATAAATATGCATGCATGTCATTTGCTATTACTTAATTGCATCATAAAATAAAAATCCTAAAAAAAGAGAGAAGAAGATAGAATAATTCCTGCTAAAGTATATCAAGTTAAATAAACTCATAAGAATAATCAATTGCTCGTTTAGCTGACCACTAACCCCTTATATAATCCAAGCTTCGAGTTTTTGATGTTCTTGTTGGAATATAAATTTTGCAGGACAATACTATGACTAAAGAAAGAGTCTGCTTAGTGGTAACCAGTTGCTGCTAATGAACTCGCTCTGAAGTTCATTCAATAACCGAGCACAACAATATCTAGCTTGGGGGAGGAGCATTCCCCGCTTATCTAGCTAAGTATCTACAGTCTTATTATTATTTTTCAAGTCTATTAGTTAAAAATAATAAAAAGATACATAACAACTAAAACCAAATAAACGTACCTATCTTAATAAGTCTTAATTATATTAAGGTGTGATCATGGAGAATTAAAGTTTATATTTCTATCTAGCTAGGAGTCAAATAAAAAGATGAAGATTAAAATTTTGCATTGAAGATGATAAATAGTTGCTCTGCCGTAATTCCTTTCAAGTGCCTAGTTTTAACCTTGAATTCTCTCGAGTTTTGGATATTACTGCTTTGATATAAGAATTCACTTTGAACCTGAAACTTGTGGGTAGCATATGCTTGATGTAAGTCTAAGTGATTGAGGGATATGATATGAGAAAGTCTGAGCTGCTATTTATCTTGTTCCTAGCAATACTAAGTTATGGAGATTTATCTTTTGAAAATTTAAAATCATGATGAGCTCTTGTATGAAAAAGCTTAAATTCCTACCAAAGTTAGATATAATATACATTTTAGATAAGGAAAACCTTTGCTCATATATGCTACTTGTTTTGCATTGAGTTTAGTCGAGCTGTGTTGTATACCTTTATGAGAGGTTTGTCATGCTTTTAAAATCATGATCACGTACACACCACCCACATATACACTATTTCTACACTGGGAGTAGGCGCAATCATTCTCTATTTTCCACTCAGATCCACCTTAAAATGTTCTTCTCCTACACATGGAGAGAACACCCAAAAATTTAACCTATAGGACATCCCCAAATAAATGCTCTAATTTCTTGTTGCAATCTCTCTCAAATATTTTGTATGCAGAGAGATAAGGCATGTGGCTATGCAAAAGAAAGAAAAAAAGAGAAAAAATGGACAAGTGTCCGAAGTAGAATTAGGGGCAAAAGCCCACCTGAAAAAAGGAAGAAAAGAAAAAAATAAAGATAGCCCATGTTTTCCTGCAATTGTTTTAAAATCCAAATGAGAGAAATGTCTTCAAAAGAGCAAAAGTAGAATTAGAATTAGACACCCTATATACACCTATCCAGTATATTTTATACACATGCACATCTTGATTTGATTGTATGACCTAACTCTCTTTGGATTCATTGTTTGACTTTACAATATATGAATTACAAGTATGTTTTCCTTGTTTTGCCACTCCTATGAGCTCCACTATAATCCTTAGTTGTAGGGAAAAAAAGGCATAACATTGTTAATGTCTTGGTAAAGATCCATAAATACCACATATATTGAGAGCTTTGAGAGTGTCATACAATGAAAGCTCTGAGTTTTATTTTAAAAACTTACAAAAACTTCGGAATATCGGTTGAGCGAAGAGCTTGAAACATAGTGCTTGACTTAATTATTCTGTCTTTCAATTGCTCAAGACCCAAGTGAAGGCTAAGAAGCTCCATAGTTGAAGGTAATATGGGTGAGTTTGAAAGTTAGAGCAGTTTTGTTTAATCCGGAGGAGAATTTTTGTTTGAAAGTATGTGTACTTTTAAGGCGTGAAAGCATTGAAGCAACTCCTGATCCAAGTTTATCTAATTAGGCTTTGCTAAAGGACTAGCAAAGGGTAAGCTTAGGGGATTCTTGTTGACGGTCGTTAACGTCAACAATATATAGTGAAATAAACATGACAGAATGGTCAAAATACATGAAAACATAGAAGACTAGTGTGTCATCTGACGAATTCCACGAGCTTTGTTGAATTTTAATGTTTGCAGGGAGTTATGCAGAAAAGTGGAGAGAGATAACTAATTATAAAAAAGAATTTTTAGAATTTCACCGTGAGATAAATACTAGTATATTATAGAAGACCCCAGAAGACACCGGAACGAAGTGGAGGCCGAGTGCCTGCCAGGTGGGGCCGGTCGGGCAGGGGGCCCCTTCTCCCCCCTTCCATGAGCTTCTGGAGTATTCTTCTACTGACCTTGAGGATCAATCCTAGCCTTACGTGAAGTCAGTTTAATTCAATGGCTCGCGTGCGTCCCACTGGGGTATAAATACAGGGGTAGACCCCCTGAAGGCATCAAGTCATTTGAAGATCAGTTCATCCGGAGTCAGAAACCATAGATCATCAGAGTTCCTCTAGTTCATAGCTTTAGCATATTTAGATCAGGTCTAGAGGAAGCCAGGCTGAGTCAATTTAGCTTGGATTCCTGATCGTTGGCGAGCGTGGAGTTTTGGTAATGTTCTAGTTCTCCGCTCTTATTGTAATTCTGTCTTTACACAATTATTGCAATGTCAACATTATTCTTCATCTTTATTACGTTCTTGAATGCATCGTTCATTGTCTACTTCAATTCTAGTATAGTTAGGTTGCTATTTAGTTCGATCACATGTTCGTATAGCGCTCATCTATTTGACCATAAGATGGGTGGTATGCATTAAGTAAGCATGGTGCTTAGATGCTTTGCATATCTGCGGATGCCTCTAGTTGTTCAGGGTCGTGTGGTAGATTGTGGGTGTGACTTTTATAGGCCCATTTAGTCCTCTGTAGTCCTCCCCCTGTGCAGTGGATTATTGGCAGAGCAGCATTATCTAGTTAAGGATATATTCGTATATAGAGGTTTCTGAACTCAACTTCTCCTGTTCATGGCTCCATTGTGGTTGGGACATATGTAGTATTACTTGACAATGATTATTAGTTGTAGTACCTTGACATGTAACTTGAATACTTAGGAATTATTTCTCAAATATTTTGATTGGATTACGTTATTAGTAATAGTTAGGGAGCTTGGAGTGTATCTACTTATTTATTTATGATAATTAATCGTTATTTATCATATATATATCTTTTATCATGTGACTTATCCCTGTTATTGAGTAAGAGTGCATAACATTGGTTTACTCTCTTTATCATGAATATAAAGTATATCAATACTCTAGATAGAAGTTTAGCTAGACCTTCCCAGTGGTAAAATTATAAATGACAACCTAGTAATACTCTAGGTAAAATGCTACAATGGTATAATTATCTATCTGCTTACAGATGTTCTTAATTATTCTTAATCTTAATTGATCATATCTCTATATCATTTTATATTTCTGCCTAGTCATATAAAATCGTAGTGCCACTTATATACTTCTAAGCTTATTTCACTAGGGATGACAACCTAGTTCCATGCTAAGAAGTATAGGTAAATATAAAAGGTGACTAGTGTTTAGAGACATGTTAATTTATTACCATGCATTTTTAGCACCGTTGCTATTTAGCGATTGCGTTAATTAATATCAACTATCGCGTGAGTGACAGTCTCATTGAATCCTTTGTAGTCTACCTCCCGTTTGTAGGCCAAGTAGGACAGGGTTGCGAAGGAAGTCAAGCTCTATTTTTTATCTTCCATAGTAATCTCCCTTATGTGTAGATGAAGAGTTAATTATGCTATAGATGAGAGTATATATACTTCGGTGTACATAAGACTTGGTACATAGGAGTGACTTAGGAATCTTTCTCTCTTGTTTTATTTCTTAGTCTAGCTATAATACATTTATGAGCTTGTTTTTCTATCTCTGGATTATCATTATTGCCCTATACCTATCATTTATATATATCTTTTGGCTTACCCCTATTTAGAGTAAGTGTTTAGTTTAGTTAATGATCTTATTATTAGTATGCATATTTATTAATATCTCTAGCCACCGCTCCTCCCTGTGGTAAAATATAAATACGATACCTGGAATACTCCTGGGTGAAGTGCTACAATGGTATATCTGTGCGCTTGTAGAAATCTTCATATATATATATATTCTTTCTAAGTCATAATTAAATACCAAATGTACTTCTTAGTGTCATTAAAAGTAGTGATGCTAAGAAGTACCAATAGCCCTATTGGTTCTATGCCTCTGCCTGAGGTTCACAATGCACAGAAAAATGCTAGGAATAAGTTTAATGGATCCTTTCCAAAGAACAAATCTGGTAAACGCAAACACAACAGGAGACAAAGGCCTAATTCAAACAAGAGGAAGAAGGACAATGCGAAATCCAAAAATGACAACAAGTGTCATAGATGTGGAGATTTTGTGCATTTTGCCAAGAATTGCTGTGCACCTAAGCATCTGGTTGCTTTGTACCAAAAGTCCTTAAAAGGGGTCAAGTCAGCAGGAGACACAAGATATGAGGCACAAAATCTTGCATCTGAGGCTATCTCGGAAGTAGGTTGTTCTAGTCAGGCCCCGAAAGACCAAGTGAACAATAATGCTCTTAACGTTGAAGAGAACCTTCCATCAATGGATAACATTCTCCTAGACTTTGGTTCTGGAGACATGTTTGGAGATTTGGAGTAATCTCGGTCTAGCATTTGATATCTCACTTGATAAATGTTGTAATAGTTTAAGTCATACAAACAAATAGTTGTTTTAGGTTGTATTATTTAGTGTGCTTGAGAGTTGTACAAACTTACTTATATTGTCGTTAAGTTGTACCAACTCATATCATACTCTTGTACTTGATACTCAATATATTATATGTATAATTCTATGTTACATTGAAGTATTTGATTACATTTGTTTTACATATGGATGTCTGTTGATCTCAATCCAAACGAGGAAGAATTATGCCTTGTGGACTCATGTATCACAAACTCTATACTTAGAGATATGAAATATTCCCAGACTCTTAAGAAAAGAGAAGGAAATATTATGACCATCGCTGGTCACGATGCGTTAATAGTTGGTTCAGGATGAGCCACTGTTACTCTCCCTATGGGTACACAAATTACAATGGAGGAGGATGCCTTGTTGTATCCCAACTCGACTCGTATCCTTCTAAGTTACAAACGTTCGTAAGAATGATTTCCATGTGGAAACACATGTGGATAATAAAGAGAAATTTCTTCACTTTACCAAACTTACTGGATATGGTAAACAAATTTGCAAAAAGATTTCTTCACTCCAAACTAGATTGTACTTTACATACATAAAGCCCATAGAGCATGTTGCTTATAAGATAATTTTCCAAGATGTCAATACATTCCGGAACTGGCATGATCGACTTGGGCACCCTGGAATAGGGATGATGAAGAAAATTATCGGCAATTCCATTGGTCATGATATGGAAAATGCAAAATTTTCCCAAAATAAAGATTTTTGTTGCATTGCTTGTGCAACTAGAAAATTAATTTTAAGACCATCACATCTTAAAATTCGAGCTAAACCACTTAAATTCCTTGAAAGAATTCAAGGAGATATTTGTGGTCCGATCCAACCATTATCGGGGTCGTTTAGGTATTTCATGGTATTGATCGACGCATCTACTAGATGGTTTCACGTGTCTCTTTTATTGACACGCAACCATGCTTTTGCCAAAATAATGGCCCAACTTATTAAGTTGAAGGCCCATTATCCTGAACATCACATTCAATCTATCCGAATGGACAATGCTGATGAATTCACATCCCGTGCTTTTAATGATTATGCATGGCATTGGGAATTCAGGTTCAACATTCTGTTCCATATGTACGTACTCAAAATGGTTTGGCTAAATCGTTGATTAAAAGAATCAAGCTCATTGCAAGACCTTTGTTCATGAATTGCAAATTGCCTACGTCGTGTTGGGGTCATGCAGTTCTGCACGCTGCTGACCTGATCCAACTATGACCAACTGCATATCATGAAACATCCCCATTGCAGTTAGTATGTGGGAATCCTCTGAGTATTTCCCATTTGCATAAGTTTGGGTGCGTTGTATACGTACACATCTCACCACCTCAGCGGACCTCAATGGGCCCTCACAGGAAACTGGGGATTTATGTGGGATATTCATCTCTATCGATCATTAAGTATTTAGAACCTCTAACAGGGGATCTATTTATAGCCCGGTTCGCTGATTGTATTTTTAATGAGGATCATTTCCTGGCATTAGGGGGAGAATTGTACCAAAAAGAATGCTAGGAAATAGATTGGAATGTAGAAGGCATTTCATTTTCTAGTCCACGTACTATGAAAACTGAACTACAAGTTTAAAGAATTATTGATTTGCAAAATATTGCAAGCAATCGGTTAGATGCTTTCTCTAATTATAAAGGTGTTACAAAGTCTCTCCATCCTGCAAGGAATATGCCCGAAAGAGTGGAGATACCTAATAAAACCAATCACCCCCAAATTGGCAATAAGAGGAGGAGAAGCACTTCCAAGAGGCAAGATGTGATTGCTGACAAGCAAAAGAAGACTGAAAATGTATCTCAACTTTTGGTTGAAAGACACCTAGAAGACATACAATGTCCTATGGATAGAAGTCATCCACAAGCTAGCTCAGTTATACGCATAAACACTAAGGCTGGAACATCAGAAGACCCCAAATTCATCGTTTCGGGAAGTCATGATGAATCTTTAAGGGTATATGAGATTTCTATAAATTTTATAGAGACCGGAGAGTCAATCGTAAGTCCATAATAGTCGACATTTATTTCTCTGAACAAATTGCAAATATCCTTCAAACTGATTCAGATCCTAAGTCTATGATGGAGTGCAAAAAGCGTTTGGACTGAGATAAGTGGATGGTAGCAATTGAAACAAAGATTGCCTCGCTTTATAAAAGGGAAGTGTTTTCGGTCGTATTGCCAGCACCCCCTGGTATCTTCCCTGTGGGATACAAATGGGTTTTTGTCCGTAAAAGGAATGAAAACTACATAGTGGTGAGATATAAAGCAAGACTTGTGGCACAAGGTTTTACGCAAAGACCTGGCATTGATTTCAACGAAACTTACTCTCCGGTAATGAGTGGAATAACATTCTGATACTTAATATCACTGCAGTACAAAATCATCTATCTATGCAGTTGATGGATGTAGTAACCGCATACTTGTATGGGTCATTGTATTCTGATACATATATATATATATATGAAAGTTCCTGATGGAATCAGTATACCGAATAACAAGGCAAATCGTAACATGTATTGTGTCAAGTTGCAGAAGTCATATATGGCTTAAAACAGTCAGGGCGAATGTGGTACAATCGGTTGAGTGGATTCCTTAAGTTGGAGGGATACACAAATAATGATGACTACCCATGTGTCTTCATTAAAAAATCATCAAATAGGATTTTGTATTATATCGGTGTACGTCGATGATCTTAATATCATTGGCAGCAAACCTGATATTAACGAAGCACGTCATTATCTAAAGATAGAGTTTGAAATGAAAGATTTGGGTCAAACCAAATTCTGCTTGGGTTTACAACTTGGGTATTTTTGTTCTAGTATATTTGTATACCAAGCTGCCTATGTCCAGAAAGTATTGGATAAATTCAATATGAACAAGTCATATCCAACAAAAACCCCAATAGTAGGAAGATCCTTATATGTTGAGAAGGATCCTTTTAGACCACTGGAAGAAGGAGAAGAGAAATTGGGATCATATGTCCCATATCTTAGTGTTGTTGGAGCACTAATGTATCTTGCTAACAACACCCGGCTGTATATTGCATTCGTAGTAAACTTTCTGGCAAGACATAGTGCTGCACCTACCAAACGTTATTGGGTAGGAGTTAAAACTATTTTGAGATATCCCAATGGCACTAGAGATCTTGGATTGTTCTATAGTAGAAATCAAGATCCAATTTTGTTAGGATATATAGATGCTGGTTATTTATCAGATTCCCATAATGGCAGATCACAAACAAGCTTTGTATTCTTACAAGGTGAAACAACAATATCTTGAAAGTCTTCAAAGCAGACTTTGGTGTCTACTTCCACCAATCAATCTGAAATAATTGCTTTATATGAAGCATCATGCAAGTGCGTAAGGCTTCGCAGAATGATAAACTACATAATACAATCATATGGTATTGGTGCACTTGAGACACCAACCATTATCTTTGAGGATAATACGACATGTGTTGTGCAGATGGAATCAGGTTATATTAAGAGTAATATGACTAAGCATATTATTTCCAAGTTATTCAATCCCCAAATTGAAATCTTGCAAACTAAGTCTTGTGACAATTTTGCAGATTTATTCACAAAGTCTCTACCATACTCCACATTCCATAAATGTGTTGAAGGGATTAGTATGACGAGGCTTAGAGACTTGCAAGAATCAAGGGGAGAATCACTTTGAATCATAACCTATATTCAGACATCACATTGCACTCTTTTCTTTATATGAGTTTTACTCTTTTGGAGTTTTCTTGTGTAAAGTTTTTAATGAGGTGATGTCAACACATAGTAAATGTCATATTATCTATTTTCCCTACAGAGGTTTTTCTAAGATAATATTTATGACATATTTGATCTTTGATCAAATTGTTTTTAGAGTATGTCTTTGGGGACAACTAATGGGTCTATTAACATTGGGAGGTATATATATCACGGTGTTTCTCCTTATTTTTTTCTCTGGTTTTTAAGGAGTTTTGCCTAGTATATCGGTACACTTTGGTTTTTCCCACAAGGTTTTCCAAAGCTTCAAGATGGTGACTAATGAACAAACAACGATACATACAAGGAACCAATTGATTAAGGGGGAGTGTTAAGATTTAATAATTAGTGATCAATTTATGTTAATTTCATCATTAGCAACTGCTAATGACGGTTCCAGAATAGGCATAGAGAGGCACCTTTTCGTCAACAGGCAACCGCCCCTTGGGCTTGTATATATGTATAGACACTGTTTATCAATAGATCACATCGGTCACTTTCATCCGATTGCTTTTCACTTCAATACAAACTACCACCTCAGACTCAAAAAAGATGCAACCCAAGCACAATACGAAGTGAAAACTGTATCAAACATTAATATTACTAATTGGAGGCTCGCCATTTAGATCCAAACAACATTTACATAATATTGGCACTTTTGATCCAAATCTAGGGTTATTTTGAATTATCTTTCATTAATAATAGAAGTGAGTAATAGAGATGTAAATTTCGGGTTATTTTCAGTTATCTTTCATAATTACTGAGAGTATAACTTAGAAATTTTAGTGGTTATTTAAATTATATTTCACAATGGTAGATGTGGGTAATTCAGTGTAAAATTAGTGCTTTATGTATTTTTTAATTGCAGAGATAGGTAATTTTTCTTATAAAACATAGTAAATCTAATTCCTATTATTGGCAATGATGAATATAGTTTACCAAATTAGAGATCCAATGTTTCTGATTATTATGAGAATTTTTTATTTATCTTTTTTTTTCTAGCATAATTGGTGAGAATTGACGTGGAGACTTACACTTTAATAAAGAACGGTAAGATAAGATAGCTCTATGCACCCAACTATTCGACTATGCAGTCACTGTGTCTGTGCAGCACTTACTCTGGTCTTGAAGTCCCACATTTCAAAGCCTTCTGCCTTACCAGATCTCATTAGAACCCTGCGTGTACCATATAAGAAGAATTTTGAGAGAGAAAAAAACAGGTGCATTGGAGAACTCGATGAACGAATGATCAATTCTTATCCATATCATTTCAATGGCGAGTAAATAATCATTCTTTGCACGCACCATGGCTCCAATGGATGCACGTCCATGATATAACTAGGATTCAGGGATAATACCTGATCAAATCAAACAAACGCTAATTACCACCAAAAAATTTAAGCATCACATATACTATGAGAAAAAGAAGAAACACAAAATTATCTATATACCTCAATTCTGGCCTGTATTGGTGTAACGACATCACGGAATTGTGTAGCGCAATGACACCGGAGGATAAAGCAAACATAGCAAAATTTATTACAAATAAAATTCACGACCAAAAAAAAATGATGTGATCTCGATCAATTTGTTAGGATGGAAGTTTTGTGCTTTTGTTTTTGTTGTCCGAAGGACGTAATACCACTGGAAATTTTTTCACAAGATGAGCAGCAAATTTACAGAACATACCTTGGATGCTAGCTGACTTGCACACTCATAAAAGCTCGTTATCTTCACCACTTTTCTCTCGTCATGAACCACTTCTGCTTCTGTAAACGAGTCAAATACGTCCCAGTTGGTTACGACGCTCAGAATGTGAATTGTGTCCACGATTGGGGGACGAGGCTTCCATTGCTTTTGCATCGTTAAAATGTAAGTCTGAGTGGATCTTGCTGGCACATTGCCTCGGAGCGAACCGGCAAAGATGCCTGGGGTATTTGGCTGAATCTTGAAGGAAATGTGATGATCTGCGTTGTTGGTCAGGTGCACTGGGCATGGAATCGGCTTATCTGGCTCGAAGGGGAAGCAGAGATGGGGAGGTTCAACAACAAATAGCTGCTGGTACAATTTGTCAATAGTTTCTTCTGTTTCATTCAACATAGTGATGACATCCTCTATACTGGGCCTTTTGTGGCTGTTGGATTCCACACACTTCAGTGCGATCTGAGTGCAAAGCTTTACTTGGTTGCAATACGCATCCAAATATGATGCATCTTTCCATCCTGCCTCCACTAGCATTTCTCTCCAGTTTCCTTGAACCTGCAACTGAAGTGAATCAGTAAATGCCATACCATACCTGACTGACTATAAAAATGTGAGGATCCAAAACTACAAGAAAATGACCATTGTCGTCCTCGTATTAGGAAATGACTTCTCATACCACATCAATGAAGTCTTGGGAATCGGGCATATCAGAATACGTGGAGTAGCCATCCGGTCCTGCCAATACTTTTATCATTATGACACCCAAACTAAATACATCAAACTTGTTTGTGATTTTCCCCTTATCTACAAACTCTGGTGGCGCATATCCGCTGAAATATATTTGAAGCATCACATTGTAAGTAAAAGTGTTGTAAACCTAATTAATTTATTTCATAGAAAAGATGGCCCAAGGTAATCTCCTTTCTAATATATAATGAGAAAAACATAAAACAGTACATTGAAAAGGCCAAAAGGCAACTATTTCTTCATCTAAAAAAAAAGGCAACTATTTCTAATATTTACAGAAAATACCCCATTAACCCATTAAAAGAAATTTTCAACAAAGTTCAAAATGTTGTCTTCACTAAAATTCAACCATGATTACTAATTCATGCAAGTCCCTATCACCATCCATATTGCTGCCTGTAGCGGAAAGGAAACCCAAAAAGCAAAGCTCCTACACCATAAACCTCACCTGATACTTGCAATGCTGCTACACCATAAACCTCACCTGATACCCGTACAAACCCTGGACAGGCCAAACCAATCGTTCCTTCTCTCCTCAGTCCATATCACGCCCTTGTGCCACCAAACAACAAGGTTGAAGCACTGGACACATTTGAATAATGAGCTCTTTTGCGATCGTTGGAAAAGTACCATGGTACTTCCAAGTACTTTCGTTTTTCTTATATTTTGACCATTTAATTGAGGACGATTATTTTTAAAAACTAATTATTATTATTGGGGGTATATTAGTAATTGGCCTTCTTCCTCCAGCGTTGCCGCTCGCTAGTTGCTCAAGGGCGTAACACAGAGGCAGCACAGGCGCGGTCGGGGGTAGGCACCACGATGTCAGGCTAGTCCGAGCGTACCAACTCGATTCCGTGCGTCGGCTTGCTACGGTAGTCCCCGTCGCTCCCAAAGCCTACATCTACTTCCCTGTCGTCCGTGCCCTCTGCACGCCGGGCTGGATTGCCGAGACACCGACGTCCTCGCGGCGTTCGACGAGATGTCCCGCCATTGCTGCTCGTCGTGCTGACCTAGACCCCATGCGTGCCTCCACGGGGGTGCGGCCAAGCAGCGAGCTGCTGTCCAACCCGAGACTCCAGCCCACCGCCGACCTTGCTTTCTCCAACAAGAGACTGGAGCCCGGTGCCTAGATAGCTGGAGGGATGATCGGATGATAACATGAACTCCGAGAACGAGAGGGACCTGGGAGTAGTAGTTCACGTGTGAATGTCCGATTATGATCCTTCAATGATGAACCAATTATCCCTTTCGTCTATCGTTGAAGAAGTTGAAATTACAGATTTATCCTTATATCTGAAAAAATATATATAAAATATTCAGAACTGGCCCACCTATTTTGATACTGGTCCTACCTATCTTTGGTACCATTTCTACCATTTAGGTACTTGTCGGTACTTTCACATAGGTACGTCTTATATTTCCACCGTTCGATCTGGCCATATAGATGGTCCTTATTTTTTCCAACTATTGTAAAATTTCTCTTGAATAATAGCTGCTAAGATCTAACACTTCAACCCTTCAACTGAAGTTATAGATCTGATGAACACCACCTCACAAACCCTTCACTACTAACAGGTCACATGTGGAACATGGCTGAGACGGACAAAGAGCTAGAGGACAATTGTTCCAGTGGATTCCTCCAACTTTGGCTTGCCAGCAGTGACATGGACACAAAGTCATAACCTGTCGTGCTACCATAAAGAAGAAACAAATAGGAGCAAGATGGCTAGGGAAACAAAGTTGAGAGACCTGCTAGTAGAGTTAAGGAGGATTTTCCCAAGCCAAGGACGAGTTCGATGTTTTATTTGTCATTAACTCCAAAAGCTTACTTTGAGGGATTGGTCCCCTCTCCTCCTCCCCTCTTGATGGGATCGTGAAAACCCTCCCAAAAATAGTTCTATTGTTTTTGTGAAAAAGAAAATATGCAGATGAGTGATACATTGACATTTCAACTGCAATCTCAACTTCTTCTAGGAAATATAAATTTGACAGATTGTACAGAAATAGAAAAATGGAGCAAATGCATTACTTCCTTGTTTTGATACTCTAAAAAAATGATGTCTGGACTTGAAATTTTTTATACATATGTAGGCCACTCCATCCAAAAGTATGTGAATTTCCTGAGTCTTTTTTAAAAAAAACTTTGAGACTTAACTTTTTCGTGAGGGGTTTCATGATTCAACTCAGTGGTTGGTTTCCAGTAACTATTCCAAATCATAAAGGCACTCTCTATTACTACTACGGAGATGCCTTTTAGAGGCAACTGAGCCAGCCATCTTTAAATTTAGGTTGCTACAAATAAGCAATCTGTAGAGGTGGCTACCTAGTCACCCCTAAAATCCTGCCTCAACCGATTGTTTTCCAAAAAATCATAAATCACAAAAAAATCTTTCTAAATCTAGGAAGGCCACCACACGTGCGCCGTCACAAGTCACATGTGTGTGGCCACAAGGGTTTAAACCCGCAACCTCAAGCCTCATGTGTAGCTGCCCTGAGCACTCTACCTGAAAATCAAGTGAGGGCCCAAACATTCTCCTCGTATTCACTTTACCCGACTTTAAAATGAGTATTTAGGACTTTAAAGGGATTAAATGAAAAAGGTTTCAACTGCAAAGTCGTAGATATTGTCAAGTACTAAAACTTTGGTTTTGGATGTTTCTCCATACGAGGTTGTTTGAAAATTTTGAATTTCAAAAAGAAATTCAAACATAATTTTCCTTCGATAAATGATTTCAAATGAAAAAGTTATCAACTACGAGGTTGTATAACTCTTCGAGATCTATAACTTGGTTTTTGTTATTTCTCCATCCGAGGTCGTTTGAAAAAAATAAATTTCAATATGTGAGAACTTCAAACTATATTTTGGGACCATAGACTATTTCAAATGAAAAAGTTAAAGTTACAAATTTTACTATACCGCACATATTTTTAGAGAAGGCTCTAGATCTAGCCCCCTCTATAAATTGATTTTTATAGATGACTATAAATCTGGCCACCTCTAGAAATCCATTTTTAGAGACGGAAAGATCTAGAATCGTCTCTAAAGACAGAGGGATTTTTAGAGGCGGCTGAAAATACCAGCTGCCTCTACAGATGCATTTCTTGAAATGGCACATTTCCAAAACCCTTTTTAGAGGCAGTTATAGATTGAGCCGCCTCTATTGAAACGTAGAGGCGTCTCTACAAATGGTTTTTTAGTAGAGTATGATAAAGTATCACATGTGTAAGCACAATGCAAACATACTAATATTTTAAAAAAGAAAAAAATAAGGTACTGATATATAAGGAACGGATCATTTAACTCACAGAGTGCATAGGAGATTTTTTGTAGTATGAGATTGACAAGTTCCACTAAAGAGCCTTGATAAGCCAAAGTCTGCAATTTTTGGCACCATATCCTTGTCAAGTAATATATTTGAAGGTTTGATGTCAAGATGGAAAATTTTTTCTCCATGAAGGTATTTCAATCCGTCGCAAATCCCCTTTATTATTTTGTAGCGATTATGCCAATGAAGTCCATATAGTTCATCTGTAGAAGAAAATAAACGACACATGTTTATAGAATTATTCTGTCAAATATAACTACCATTTTTTAGGGATCAACATTAACCAGCTTACTAACCAAAATTATCTCATACCAGAAAGATGCTTCTCAAGGCTTCCTTCAGGCAAAAACTCCAAGCATATTGCCCTGTCTATCATTGTAGCGAACACTAGTCTACCTTGGTGTTCGACACATCTATCTCGCTCTATATAGCTTTTCCCAACGAGCTGGACAATGTTTGGATGGCAAATTCCAGTAAGGATTCGAAGTTCATTTTGAAACTGATCCTCGTCTAATCCTGGCATGTGGTGAAGTTTTTTCACAGCTACCTCTTGTCCATTTGGATGCACTCCCTGTTTCAGATATTTGACTACAGGCATTTCATTATTGATAGATGAAACTGTAAAGACAGACAGAAGCAAAAATCATTAACCATACCTTGTAAACCACCCCATATCCACCACTACCAATTTTTCGCTCCACCGCAAAACCATTTGTAATGTCTTCTATTAGATTCCATGGTAAATCTGTTGGTACCACCCTTGTATTGTGTCGTTCGTCATTCATAATTCATATATCTGTTACATTTAGTATCACTTTAAAAAAAACTGACTTAAGATAATGAGCAACTAATGAACAATTAAACATACATCCTCCATCTAGGACTAAAAAGTATGGGTGATTTTTGGATTCACACAATCCTACCTTATGAACTTTTTGCTGAATCTACTCATATAAACATTAGGTGTAAAAATATAATACTTACGCTCACATATTATTTTCTTGTTTTACTGTATTTAACTGTATTTAATAAAACAGGGACATAATTCATTATCTTCCACTGCAAAGTTTCCAAACCCTTATGCAGCATCTATTGTACTCTAGCATGTGGGATCAGAGTATCAGACTAACAAATCCACCATGTCAGTTACACATCCATTGATTTGAGAAAAGTATGATGGTAAATATGGAATCAACCTGGCAAATACACAAATTTTTATAATATGGGAATGGACAGGAATTGTTTAGAGAACATCCTATGCCCAATTTGAAAGACAAAACGAAACAAAAGAAATTTCATGCACTCCTTTGCCAAAGAAAAAAAAAAGACATGCACTCACCCAGAGGAAGTTTCGAAAGTTGGGGGGCGGGGTGTAATAAATGGACCCGTTAAAATTGTTAAGTCAGTTATTAAAATTGCACTATATGCACCTATCGTCATACTGTATACAAGTTAACAAGCCTATGCACCGATAAGGCAATTACACCCCGTTCAATTTACCCTAGCGTCGCCACTACATGTCATCCAGGTCCGCATTTCGATTTCTTCATAGACGGAATGACACGAGCATTACCGAGTACTAGCGGAACAACGAGGTTGAATCAACACAGGGCCGGCGGAATAACTCCTACGACCATGGTGCTGAATGACTCCTACTGGCTGCGTCATCGCAGGCACGCACGTTCGTTACAGACTTACTTGCAGGTATGAAGACATGTGGTAGGCAATTCATATTGCACTTGCTACTTGCACTAAACCTAATTACTGTTTAATATTGGTAGTACCTAAAAGGTTAAGCCTGATTAGTTTTATTGTGTCTCTGATTCATGAACAGACAGGTTTATTTACTTTAGTATCTTATAGAGTTAGAAAATACGGTTCCAGTCATGAGAAGCGCAAGAAGAACCAATGACTTGTGTACTAAATTTTGTTAACTATTGCTGTGTGACAGTAGCATCTGCACAGCTCGCGGGAGCCGGTGATGGAGCGTGCCCGCCGCCGCAGACCAAGGAATCTCGTGCAGGCGGGCCCTGAACAGCCAGATCCATGGCCGACGGCGATGGAGAGGCCGTGACCTCACCGGAGGAGAAAGTGCCGGCGGAAGTCGGTCCGGCGCGGCTGGTTGCCATGGGCGGCTCCGCTCTGAGCTCGTCGCTGCCGCCGCCGCTTGAGCCCGGCACCGCGGGCGTTGACGCGCTAGATGCGCAGCCACCACCACCCATGGAGACGACGCCGCCACCGTCCCCGGAGGAGGCCGGGCCCGACGACCCAACGTCGTGCTTGGAGAGCAGCTCCGGCTCCACTGCGGCGCCGCCACCGGGCACCCCCATCTCGCCCAACCTCTCTTCAGATGCCGACCCCCTTGACGTCTTCCTCATCGACCCGTTTGGGCCTCAGGACGATGGGCGCTAGACCAACAACATCTGCTCATCCCCGAGGGAGTCGTCCACCCTCTCCCCCAACGCCGCTCCCTTCCAGCCGGGGGGTAATTTGGCAGGGCGCTCCAAGGCCCATGGCTGGGCGGACGATGACCTTGGCGACTCCGATGTGGAAGCGCCACCGACCGTCTACCCAAGCTCCTACCTCGACATGGTTCTTCGTGAGCCGCAGGCGCCGAGGATGTCGCTGCTGCCTGAGAGGGAGCGGCCACGCTCCATCATCATTGTTGGCGCTTGCGGCCGTGCAGCCGATCAGGTGTGCACCGGCCGTCAGCGCAAGTGCAACAACCGTGGTTGGCCACGCCCGTGACTCATTCATGGACTTCCTGTCCGTGGCAAGGAAGCAATAGCCGGACAAGATCGTGAGCGACGTGTAGCAGTTCACATGCGGCTCGGTCCACACTCCGGCACCCGCCAGTGCATCTCCGCTCTAGACACAGACGGCTGGTGTGAGGTCCTGTCGCAGGGGTTGTCATGTGGCGCCGGCGGGGCACGCCCCGCCCACATTGCATCTTCGGTGAACCGTCGACCACCTACCCACTACCCAGCAGACCTACGCGGGAAGTGCTTCAACTGTCTCTCCTCCGCGCACAGGATGACAACCTACCGGCTGCCTCCATGCTGCCTTTGATGCAACGGGTTTCAACACCTCACACAGGGACTGCAAGCGGCGGCGGAGGGTGCCTCCTTCTACCTCCGGCACATCTGGTGCCACAGAGGGCCGGCCATGACGACCTGACCCGGAGCGTACCTCGGGCACCCAACCGCCCATTGGACGCTCTGTGCAGGGTCGCCGCGACACCTCACACACTCAGGGCGACTCGCCGGGCTCAGCTGGAGCTGATTCGAGTGCGGCTGGGTGCGGTGGTGGAGGGTGTCGATGTCAGAGATGCCGGAGACGTCGACGACGACCGAGGGGGGACGGCACCGCTGCGGCAACGGCCTCCACTACCGCCACCGATAGTGCTGCCCGGGAAGGTCACGGCGAGCCGACCAGTGAGACGGGCCATGTATGGGGCCTCTCCAAGCTCGATCTGTTGTTGCTCTCACCATACCCGGACACAACGCACGCCACACATGATGTATCGGAGGACCCAATGCTGGAGGAGGATGCAGCCTTGTTCGCAACCACCCATGCGTGCACCTACGCCACTTTGACGATGGCCTCCCACCCTGTTCAGATGGCAGCAGACTCGGTTCCACCACCACTCGAGCATGGTCAGTCTTAGGTCACGCCACCTAGGCCGCGCAGACCACCTTAGGAGCTGACACGCCTTCACGCAGGACGAGGTGGGTAGTCCGCCTGGCTTCGGTTCGGCTGAGCTAGCGACGGTTGCAGACATGTTCAGTACGCCGCCTCGGGAGGAACGCACGGTCGACGTCAGTGATAGCTCCACTGCACGACGCCTCAAGAGCTTCACCAGGCGCGTGTTGAAGAAGGTCGACTCTCTGCTTATTCGGGAGCCTCCTAAGCAACCTCCTGCTAAGCCTGTGCTACCGCTGTGAAGCAGGCAGTTGGC
The DNA here is from genome assembly GCA_038087645.1 of Saccharum hybrid cultivar R570. Classification (NCBI taxonomy): domain Eukaryota; kingdom Viridiplantae; phylum Streptophyta; class Magnoliopsida; order Poales; family Poaceae; genus Saccharum; species Saccharum hybrid cultivar. The sequence goes on from JAQSUU010000558.1 coordinate 26,824,305, forward strand.
GGCTCAGAGCCTCTCTCGAGTACCTGCTTTCAAGCGAGTTGAGGTGCTGATCATGCAGCGTATGGGCTACACCAAGAGTCCATCAGCGCCATCTACGTCGGAGTTGGAGGTCTTTGACAAGATCTTTAACGGCAACCTGACTATGTCCAACGCCGAAGTGCTGGAAGCCCTCTTCCTGGAGGGTGGAAAGGGCTCGTCTAGGCAGCCGCGAAGGCGCAAGGCCACCTCCTAGGTCGCACCGCTGCGTTGGCTTTGGTTGTTTTTTATTTATGTAATATCGAAACTAGAGGTCTTTGGTTAGGATGGTCCAGCTATGGCTGTTTCAGGTAGACCTCCTTCGACGCTCGATAGAGACGTATTGTCCGTATGTTTAAACTCTTCTTCTTAATACAATGATATATAAATCTTTTGCGTATTCGAGAAATTTAAGCTATTGGAGGGCCTACACGCATAGTACTATGACGTAAGAAAGATTCAATGGATTGGCAAAAATTGCACTCGAAAATGATGTTGTGGGGAAGATTAAATATGAAGATATAATTGAAGATTTTATTTCGAAGAATACCAGAAGAACGATGCTTTCTACTAGAAGTTCATAAGATATAGGTAAGATTCACCCATTACTCCTTGAGCATGAACGCATATTGTGGTTCTTAATATTGAAAAGAAATAATATCTGTTATAATGTAAAATCCAAATGCACTTTGATTATTTGTATTTTTCTACAAAGATTCAATATTAAAATAGTGTTCTGGACAAGATTAAATATGAGGATCTAATTGAAGATTTAACAATACTAGAAGAATGATGCTTCCTGCTAGAAGTTAAGAACATATAGGTAAGATTCACCTATTATCTCTTTGGACTTTGGTATGGTACTCCCAAATAACCATGGACCATTGATCCAGAAGTCTAAATAACATGTTTCCTCCTAGAAGATAATAGGAAAAATAAATTTTATATATAATATTATTTTGGCAAGAAGGCCAAATATCTTGTAATTACATCTCTATTAGCCAAATTATCGAACCACCTGATCCTTGCGTGATGACCACATGCAAACAGTGTTGTACCATTCAGGTTGACAACTTTGGAAAAAACATTTATGATGAGCATCTCCAACAACTCCTTAAAACAGGTTGCTATTCTTATAACTTTGGCAAAAACATAAAATTCCTTCTCCAACAACTCCTTAAACCAACTTGCTATTTATCCGTACTTGCTATTCACCGGCCTCGCGCGTGGAAAGGACTTGCTATCCCGATCTCGGGGCCTCGGTGACGCTCCGGGACGGCCTCGGGGCTGGAGCCGAGGGGCGAGGCTGGCCGGAGCGAGGAGAACCGCCGCCAGTGCTGCCTCGCCAGCGCGGGGAGGATGTGCCACGGCCGCCAGTGAGGCGCCGGCGACGAGCGCAGGCCTCAGTTGTGACGAGAAAAGTTAACGGGGCTATTTGTTCGCTAGCGGGGCTCTTCGTTCGCTTAGCGGGGCTCTTCGTTTGCTTAGCGGGGCTCTTCGTTTGTTTAGCGGGGCTCTTCGTTCGTTAGCGGGCTTCTTCATTTTGGCAAGTGGGTTTTAAAGAGTTGTTGGAGAGATGTCTTTTTTTCACTTGCCAAATAAATTAGCAATTTGCTAAAACTTAAGATTTAACCAAGTGATTTTTTCCAAGTTGTTGAAGATGCTCTTGTATATGTGATTAATTTTTCTATGATCTAAGAGCATCTCCAAGAGTTTGCCAAATCAACTTGGCATCCATCTATTTTTGGCAAAACAGAAAAAATTGTGCTCTAACAGTTTGGCATCCAACTTGGCAAATTTTAGCAACTTGGCAAATCTCCCCCCTCCACGCGCATATTTGCGCGCTGAGCGCGAGCGCGCATCCGGCTTCACGTGCAAATTTAAGTGGGGCTCTTCGTTTCTTAGCGGGGCTCTTCGTTTCTTAACGGGGCTCTTCGTTCGCTTAGCGGGTCTCTTCTTATTTTACCAAGTCCAAAATAACAAACTCTTGGAGAGAGTCTATTTTTTCACTTGCCATATATTTTAGTGAGTTGTCAAATCACGATATTTGCCAAGTGAATTTTGGCAAACTCTTGGAGAAACTACTATGTGTAATTTAACTTCTGTACCTAATGTAAAATAACAATGGAGTAACATTGTTTTTTAACTAAAAATATAAAATGTGACCCAACATGATTTATAACATTTATTTTATTTGTTAGAACGTGACAAACGGGAAATAGAAATTGATTTAATTTTCAACATGAAAAAAATAAAGTTGATTCAATTTATAGTGTGGTTGTATTTTAACATTTTTCTTGTTGTCACGTGACCATGCCAAATTAAGAAACATAAAATAGCATGTCATAGAAAGTTGATTCCCGACTCAAAAATTTATTTCTTGCGCGCCGTTAGCTGCAACCAAAAGGAAACAAATTGAAACATAAAAAGGAAGCAATCTGTTATTTATTTTTCTTTTTATTAATTATTTTATCTCTCCTGATATTCAAGGGTTTTGATTTATTTGAACTCTTACCTCTTACTAGGTAATTGGAGTACCATAGAAAAGTCCTGCTCCTTTAGCATGAATGCATATTGTGGTTCTTAATATTGAAAAAAAAATCATATTTGTTATAATGTAAATCCAAATGCACTTTGATTATTTGTATTTTTCTAGAATAGGCCTCATTTTACATTTTGCACTAGGGCCTAAAATTCTCGAATACAAGCATGCTGTCATCTTTGGATTGATAATGAACCATCGAAACATTTTAAACATTTGAAATATAAAAAAAATCTATGCTGCACAAACGGTCATGGTGTTTTTCTCTCTGGCACTTGGGGGGGGGGGGGGGGGGGGGGGGCAATCTAGTCTTAGGGTCGATAGTTATTAGAGTGCCATGCTTTTCTTGTTTTTTTAGTCCACGTGCTTTATGCAGAAGTCAGAATTGAGTTCACAATTTTTGTATCAACTCGGCGTAACGATTGTGAATTAATAAAATCCTTCCTTTATCAAACAAATGTAGCTTGGTAGTGAAGAAATTGTCTTTTACTGCTTATTAAGGCCGGCATTTCAAGTAGAATTTTAGAAGAGACTTTGAAATGTTTTATGGAAGCTAATATCATCTTGGACACTTTGGAAGCTAGTCATCTTGGTGCCAATTTCCTATACGATTTGGACAGCGGATTATATTGGATGAGAATGAGAGCAGAGGTTGGACAGCAACAAAATATTCCATGAGTATGGTTATCAAGGAGGTCTATTGCATAAACACAGATCTGGAACGGGGATTTCATCTAAAACATAGGTAGGACTAATTTCACAGTATGAAAAAGAAATTGTCAAACCTTGACTGAGAATTTGTAAACACATTACTGAACGACTGGCAGGAAGAAATATATGCGTAGAAGAAAGAAAAAAACATGACTTCATTCAGCCTTCAATTAATTAGACTGAAGACTGATGTTCTGGGGGTGTGCTGGCTTCAGTGACTGAAAGAAATCGAAATCATGTGGAGTAAGCTTATGCATGTGCTAAGATGTTATAATATACTAGAGAAGGAGAAGAGAACTGAAAGAATCCATTTGTTTAGTAATCCAAATTTGTGAGACAAAAATAGCAGAGTACAATGCAAACGAAGTTGCACAAACTATTTAACATGACTCCTTGTAAAAAAATTACTAATAGAGAGAATATAGTCGCAAAAAGTTTTCTGCCTTTTGTCACCTTGCTGTTTGCAACCACGCCAATCAATCTCCTTTGCACCGATGTCTGATGGGCCACACAAGAAGAGTACCTGACGCCGAACAACTAGTGGTATGTGATGAAAATCTATATGTATATATGCTCCGACCATACATACATTACATACGGAACAAATTAAGTCACCAGATTAAACCACAGAGCTACGATGATCCAGCTGGCGCAAATAAACTTCCGTAAAACCATTGAGAATGGAATAGCAGAATCAGAGTCACTACTAACCCAAAGCAATCTCGCAGATGGCCACTACTCCTGTTGAAGGGATGGCCAGGAGAGGAATGGAGGGAGGGCAGCAACCACACCAGTAAGGTAGCAGTAGATGATGCTCATATTAAGAATGGCCTCTGCATCTGTCCCAATAGAGAAGACCTGCGAGTTGACTGAGCATTGACGACACTCGAGATTCCCCGTAATTGCGGTGCATGTGCTGTTTCCAGCAAAAGCCCAACAAGCAGGTACAATATTGTGTTTGTAAACCTGTACTTTTTTGCTGCCTTTAGCAGCTCGTAGTTTATTTTCAGTAGGGGGCTTGCCCTCCTGTCTTCAGTCTTCCTAAAAAATGTTATACTAAGAAAAAAGCTGGTGAATGCGCCGGGTGACCTCCACGCGAAGCGAAGGTGAGGGACGAGGTTTTGCAGAGCAAATTGGCGCTGCATGTTGCGCCTATCGCTACGCGGAGTCCAAGACCCACTTGTGGGTCCGGTGATGATGGGTTTGCTGGAATGTGAGAGAGGGTGAAAGAGACTTAATTAAATTTGTAAAGAATAATATCAAACTAGAGAGTTTCATAGGCATTAAAAAACTTTCATGAAACCCTCATTGAGACTAATCTAATGTATTCTAGTTTAATCAACGAGTGCCAATGTAATTCTAGTTTCATCAAATTATCTAAAGGTTAATTTAATTTACAAAGAATAATATTAGTATTTATAATACCGAATATATATACTACTCAAAATTAAAATAGTTTCAATGGAGAATCTAATGATGGTATCATAAACTTCAATAACTTTTAATACCATCTTTGATCGAATTTAACATGTTTTGCTTGGTACTATATTAGTTTTTGGGATAAATGGAATATAAAAATAGATTGAGTGCAGGTCTATAAGTATAGCTTAAAATTTTGGACTCTGTTTTGGAAAAATATATTTTATATATTTCTTTTTATTTTCGAAGATAGAAAAATATGTAAAATATTTTGCAATCAGATCTAACAAATAATTATTATTTATGCATATGAATGGATCTATACATTGTGGTCGGTGGACGTGCATATATAGTTGGTGTAACTTTTTTATTGGAATGTGATATATGTGGTGGATAACAGCGTGCATAGCTGATGTAAGAGTTTTTTTTCTTTGAATGTGACAGATCACAAATGTGTTGGACCTTAATGTGCATATTCGATGAAATTTCTTTTTTCTTAACAACGTGGCATATGTAAATGTGAAACCTTTATACTTGATCAATATATTATTTTTTAAACCCAAATATGATTATTTCATTTGTTGTAACGTTTATAGATGTGTAACATGAGCACTTAAGAGTTACTAAATCCTGTAACACCCTAAAATTTGCATCATTTTGAAATAGGAGAATTTGATTTATTTACACAATTGTGTGAGCATTTTAATCTAGAGAAATAATAATTTTCAATAAATAAAACCAACTATAAGGTTAGATACATGCTTGTGCATACATGCCGCTGCATATTTTTCTTTGTGTTGATTGGTTTTTATTACAAGAAGAAAATGATTTCAAAAACTATTTGAAAATGTAATTGGAAAATTAGAAATGAAAAAGGAAAAGGAAATGTTCTTCCTTCTCAACTTTTGGCCCGAAGGCCTGCTGCTGCCCCTCCTTTGCATTTGGCCCACTCGGCCTCATCAACCAGCGAGCCCAGCTCCTCTTGCCGCGCACCGCGTAACGGGCCGGCCCAGTTAAGCCGCAGGCCGCCTTGCCCTTCTCTTTCTCTGGCTGACATCCTGGGCCCGCGTGTAAGCGTTGTCTTCCTCCCCTTGCTCGTAACCGAGGTGGACTCGACTGTGGAGTCCGCGCCGCCCCGACTCTCCTCTTGCTTTGTCCTACACGTCGAGCCTCTCTTAAATAGCAGCCACGTTCGCCGCCTCTCTACCCAACCCTAATCATGAGCCAACGCCCTCGATTCGAGCTCTAGCTGCCGCAACCCTAAAAGCCGCCACCGTTCAAGCTCGGTTTGACGAGTTCGTCAACTCCACCGCGTCGTCGTCACCGTAAGCAAGTCGTCGAGATTCGTAACATGATTGCGAAGCCTCCAAGCCTCTGCTTCCTTCTTCTCTCATCTCGGTTCGCTCACTGTGCGTCGCCGTTGTTCACAGGACCACCGTTGCCACCATCCTGAGCCGTGCATCATCCCTGATCCATCCTCGCCCACGTTTTCATCTCAGGTGAGTTTGCCTTGAGCTTCTCTCTCTTTCTATGCTTTTCCCGAGCTCGTCAGTGGTCTCTAGAGTCGGATTCAAGAACGCCGGCGAGGTTCCTCGCTGCCGGCCATGGCCTCCACCGTGCCGGAACAGTGCCGGCCGGTTAGCCCTTCCTCTTCACTTCCCATCTTCTGATCTCGGCCATCCAAATAAGATCCAACGATCCAGATCGCGTGATACCTCTTCGCGTGTCACTTTTTCTAAAGAGTCCCTCAGTTCTTCTATAATTATGCCCGCCGTCCTCGAATCAGATTAAAAACCCAGTTTTTATTTATTTTAAATCGTAATTAAGTTCAGTTTATTTATAATTTTGCCACTATCTTTAATTGCTTATAAAATCTTCGTTTTAACTCCGATTTGACCCGTTCAAGTTACGTTAGGTTCGTAATTTCATAATCTACATGTTAGTGCTACTGTTCAGTAGGTTTTCAACTTTTAAATTTTGAGATTAGATTTAATCTATTACTTTAATAAAGTAAATCTTGTTTAAATCATAACTTTTCCGTTTTAACTCCGATTTACGTGCAATTCGCGTCTGTGTGATCCTAGTGAGATGTAGATTCGTTTTACAAACTTTTCATCTTATTTTACTACTGTTGGTGTACTGTTCTAATTGTAGCTTTGTTGCTTTGTATGATTGCTCTTGGATGATTGTTGTTGATGTGTTAATCGAGAATAGACGATGAGCAGTTCGTTGGTGATCAAGAGTACTATTACGAACCGGATCAATAGGATCAGCTAGATCAAGGCAAGTATAGCATAGGATTATCTTTGTTACCTATTCACATTAATTCACTTAATTCATTATGCATGTGTCTCCTTGCTAAGGATGCCTTAGTATTGATCTTGTTCCTTGAAACCTATGGTTATAGCATTGGGTAGTTGCTAGTGCTCACATAAATAATGATCTTGTAACTTGACTAATGATATATGCAATAACACTAAAAGATGATTTTTAGCAACAGGGAACAAGAGAGCTAGAGTTTTCTCTAGATTCCTCTCCATACGGACTTATCTGTAAGCGAACATCCGGGACTTACAGTATAGCTGTGAGGGCTACATGGCTCTGGCTTTAGTCATATAAGAGGACCTTTTCTAGCTTGTTAGTGGTTACCTTTATGGCGCAAGAGGGGTGTGTTCCAGGTTGGGTGTAGTGCGGCTTCTGTCCTTATGAGTATAGGCTGCGTGTCATTGTGCCATATGGAAGGGGAGCTCTATATTTGCAGGGCACAGAAACCTAGCGACTCTAACTTGTTAGACGAACCTTGGAAAGACTTCATAGTGAAACTTAACTGTCCAATGGGGAGTCATGACCTCGGACTTTTGGGGATCACGACTCACAGTGAAAGTGTACAACCTCTGCAGAGTGTAAAACTGGTATATCAGCCGTGCTCATGGACACGAGCGGCCTTGGACCCTTACGGAATAGAGATCACTATTAATTTACTTGTTCTTGCTATTCATTATTCTCTTTACATGATCATGTGTTGATTATGGGAACATTACCAATTTGTTGCTACTCAATTGCTTAAAATATAACCAACTAAAAGCTACATGCAGTAAAACCCGTGTCTATCCCTTTTGAGCTTCATGAACCCCATGTTACACTTGTTGAGTACTTTTGTGCTCACCCTTGCATTCCCCCACACCTCAGGATGGACTCCAGAATATACGAATAGTGATTACTACTACTACTTCCCTGAAGATTACTAGACTTATGGTCAACCAATTGACGTGCTTGTGCTATGGAGCTAGCTACCACAAGAGTTATCTTATGTTTCCGCTTAATTACGTGAAGACTCTGTGATATTATTCGTTATGTAATAAACATTTGTGATGATACTATTTATATTTGTCATCTTATGTGTGATTGATTTCTGGGCGCACATAAGATTATATATTTCATTTGTTCCCTAAAAATGAGTGTGACAGATTGGTATCAGAGCCATATTAACTATAGGATGCAAGCCTAGTCAGTAATGGTCATCTTAGTTCTCTTTTCTTCACTTGTTTCATGTTTATCACCTTACTCTTGATAATTGCTAAATTTTTATGTTCCTTTCGCCTTATTCTATTGTGAAAATATTGCTTCCATTCTAATTTACTCTTGGTCTAAATTCTGTAGATGCCTCGTGCCCGCAAGACTGTCCGTATCACCACTAGAGGCTACTTTCCACCCTGTTCCCTGTACGAATCAATGCAGCCTCGGGAGGAACCAGAAGACACTGCATTTCTACTATAGAAAAACTAGTTGAAGAGCATGTTATAAGTTGGAAAGTAGAATATAGCATAGTGATCTATAAAATATAATCAATTTTCATCTTCTACCATATGAATTTGAGATATGCTTATATGTGAACTTTAGAAAGTTATGGAATCTCAAATTCCAAGTCAAATAGCCTAATCCATTAAGTAGATTCCAATTCCTCCAAAACGAAGGGATACAAACGACCCCTAAAGTTTAATTAAATTTATAATAATATTATTAATATTTTTAATACAAAATATAAATAATACTGTTATATTTGATATCACAAATATTAATATTCTTATATAAATTTTGGTCAAATTTAAGATATTTTGACTCATTACTATATTATTTTCTAGATGAAGGGAATACATAAATAGATTGAGTGTAGGTATGTAAGTATAGATTAAAACTTTGGACCCCTATTTTAGAGAAATATATTTTATATGTTTTTATTTTATAAGATACAAATATGTAAATATTTTGCAATAGGATCGAGCAAATAAATATGCATATGAATGGCCAGATCGCTAAATGGTGGACGTGCATAGTAGATGTAAGAGTTTTCTTACATATGTAATTTGTAATTGTGAAACACGTATACTTCATTAAAATATGAGTTTTCTTGACCCAAACATGATTATTTGCTGTAACATGTGTACCTAATAATTAGATATGAGGTGCATCATACAGATGTAACACTTTATTAAAAAAAACATTCAATGATGACACGTTAAGGAGCGAATGGATAATTCCTAAATGGTGAATATTTATCTTGTCAAATCTTTTGATTCAGAAAAATTGATATATCAGATTCATTTGACCTTTTATCTCATTTTTCTGTCTTAATATGAAATAGGTGACACTATTTGTTAACTAGATCTAAAGTTTATACTTCCGTGCATGTTGCAACGGCTATGATCCCCTAATTACCTTGGGCATGGCTATCATAGCAGAATAAAAAACAGGTTAGGGCGGGCTCTCTGCCCTGCGTTGCTTGCTTCATACTTTTTGACAGTGGGAGCAGGAAAGTGTGGAGAAAGCGCCGGGATTCTCCGCGGCTGCACTACTGCAAACTTTAATTTCCTGCACTGGCCGCTGATCGAGGAAAAGAATTTCTCTGTGGCCGGTAGTGCCGTTCACACGGATGTGGCCTACGCATCTTGACTTGGCGTGAGCGCGGGGATCAGTGGAACGCTGATGAGGACTTAACCGAATCCACTTTCCTGGTGATTAATTACTCAAAAGCTGACGATTAAATTATGGAATTCACCGGCACTCACGTGGTGACCCCTGCTTTTTTTTCGAATTGGAAACAGAATTATACACGCTTTCCGTGTTCGTTCTGAATAGTTTGGGACCATGACTGCATTGGACAGTTTCGAACCATGGTAGGCATGTAGTGATGCCACAGCAACTTGCAACCATTTAATTAGGTGTCACATCACATGGAGCCGTTCGAATAGAATTTCAGACCAACTGATAATACTCTGTTCTTGCACCTCTACGGCTCTTTCATTTACTGCTATTGTTCCGCTGACAAAGGTAGCGTGTTTAGTATCCAATTGAATGACAATATTACCCTTAATTACTTTTAATTATTCACAAGGTATTCTTTTCGGTCAAAAAAATCCACGGGAGGAACCACGGGTTCCTCTCAAGCACCATACAAAGCTCAATGAAAAAACTATGCAATTTTGGTTAGCTATGGGCATCACATTTACCCTTGTCTCTTAGAATTACTTGCCCGTACGTGCAGGAGCACGTTTTGATGGCACTAGCACAAATCAGATGTGCATAGCACCAAGCATAGGAGATCGTGTACTGTAATGGAGAAAGATCGGTTCCTACAACTGATCAAGACATTAGGCACATGGACAGATAAACTCCATGAGACCTGCAATTAACATGACCCAATAATACGAGACTATGAGAGACAACATCTACAGAATATCACTCAAGGAATCAGGGGAAAACAAGCACGAAATGAAAATAAGATAATGAATTACAATGTCAATGGACAGGTCCATTATATACCACAGGTGCATATAACGTTAAGTCGAGTCAATTTAGCATTCTAGCTATATATATGTTCACTCCTTAATTTTCTCCACATACATTTTGACATCGAAGAAGCAACAATTATGACCCTATTCATCCGGCTTATAATCCGTCTTTTTCAGCTTGTTTTTTTAGCCGGAACAGTATTTTTCTCTCATAACAAATCAGTCAACAGTGTTTTTCAGCTAGTTTATCAGCACAGCCGAACAGGGCCTATCTTTACACTGCCATGGACGCAGATGTTTCAGTTCAAATGACTAGAGTGTAGGAAAAGGAAGAGGGAAGGTATAAATGAACAGCACCAGTCATTTAGTCCTGGTCCTGCAGCTGATGCCAGAATCAACAGACTGATCGTCAGCTTGTCGAGAGATCAGTATCCATCAGGACGAACATGGTTCCTCCAGCTTCAAAGCAGGTGTCTTAGGATGCTGGTTAAGTTGATTCTCCATGTCTACCTTAAGTGTGTTGTCAAGAGAGCCCAAATATCGCACCTCCTTTAGTTTTCCTTTAGAGAGATTCTTTAGGTCAGCAAACTTCACTGCAGACCCAGTACAGCATCGAGCAGTCAGCAGCTCAAGATTTTGCATTGCTAATGATCCAAAGGATACATTTAATTTAACTCTGAGTTGCAATCAATCTCAAGTATCTTGACATTCAAATAACAGCGCTCCTCTATTCCATTCACCTCGACACAAAAGTTAAGTATATTACCATTACCGTCTTGAAGTGGCTTGACACAAAGGCGTAGAATACATAGGGCCTGTTTAGATGGCAAAAATTGTTGGGTAAAATTCTTGTAGCTCTTTTCGTTGTTATTTGACAAAATTTGTCCAATCATGGACTAACTAGGCTCAAAAGATTCGTCTTAACATTTACAAACAAACTGTGCAATTAGCAATTAGTTATTTTTTACCTACATTTAATGCTCCATATATGCGTCCAAAGATTCGATGTGACGGGTACTGCGCAAAAATTTTTGGCTCTTTTTTGCCATCTAAACAAGGCCATAGTTCTTTTATATCCGCAAGGATTTTAATTACTTCAACTTCTTCAGATATGGTTATCTCCAGTTCCAACTTTGTTAGTTTGGGAAGATCTCTAATCCATGCTGGCACTTGTTTTACAAGACCATGTATCCTAAGGCTCTGAAGGTTTTCCGGGGGTTTCTTCTGAGACGAGAACAAGTTGCCCAACCAATGTCCATCATTGCCCATGCTGAGGCACACGGATAAGGATTCCAAATGACCGTGGCCTGAGATGGCAGAACAGAACTCCTTGCTATTTTTCTTGCTGACACCAGTCACTCCGAGCTTGTGCAGTTGAGTGAGCTTCTTGAGCTCTTTCAGGATGGCCTTGCCTCCTGAAAGACCAACGTTGACAACACCAAGAGTGTGCAATGCTGTAAGTTCTTCGATTCCTCTAGACACCTCAATGCCTACTGGACTATATCTGCGGGGCCAAGGCAACCAATGTAACTGAGCACATTGGGTTGATGGTTTCTCTGTTGCGGAGACGTTGCCGCCACGGATGTACTGCAACTTCTTTAGTTTGGAGACGAATTTGGGAAAGGTGACTATGGATGTGCCCCTGACATCCAGGATTTGAAGTTGCCTCAGATCACCCAGTGAAGTTGGAAGATGGCAGATCTCTGTACATCCTCGCAAAGAGAGGAACTTGAGGCTATGCACCAGCTTCAGTATGTGCTCGAGGTCTTTATAGGCGTGTTTGGTTCACTGCCCACCGGAGCCAGGCTCGCAGCAGGGAACCAGGCTCTGTATAGCCAGACCGAACGCATGCAAGGTCCCTGCGTTTGGTTGCTTGTGTCAGTCAAAACAGGCTGCAGACAAACGCTGTTTGGTTGCCTGGTCCGGTGCCGAGCCGATGACTTTTTTTTGCCGTGCATTGCCTCTCCGCATGCACCTCGTGTACCAAGCGAGCCTGGCCGCCAGGAAACGCTCGATTTCCCCGTATCTGCAGAGCCTGGCTGAAGAACGTTTTTTGCACCACGCGAGCCAAGCCCAAACGTCGGCACATGTAACCAAACATCCGGTTGTTGCATCCCGTGAGCCTGGTTGAGCTGCATGCAGCCAACCAAACAGGCCCTATCTGTCACACCTGTTGCATTCTCCAGATCAAGCACCGGAGCACCTTCATAGCTGCACAGACGAGGAAGGACTTCCACTCTCCAAACACAGTGAGGGAGCGAAGACCCGAGAAGTTAATGCCATTAAACACAATCATGTCTCTATCCCAGCTATCCTTTATGACAAGGTGCCGTCTTGTGCGTTGAGTGGTCAAGGTGCATCTACCGTCCAGTTCAAAGATAAGGTCCTCATCCTTCCGACTTGATATGTACTCATGGAAGAAGCTCTTGACTTGGCAAACGACCATTCTTGTATCATCCGTGGTGACTGAATGTTAAATAACTAGGCAATTTCCAGATTAAAAGCATGATTAAATCTAGAACATAAATTATGGCAAATATATGAACTAGATTAAACATGTATGCCATACTAGTATAGCAGATCAGCATATTCTACAGCATCAACATGACAAACATTGATAGTCCAGCAGATAGATTAGATTGTACGAACGTCAAGATTAGATCAAGAGAATTATACCTTTCGGTTGTAGTAGTAGATGGTGTTGAAGATGTGGCTGGCGGTGGTGATGGAGCGAGATCGCTGATGTCGATGTCGTCGATGTTGAAGTCGTCGTCGAAGTCGTCGATGAGAGGTGGAGGAGTATTATTGATGACGATCCTGCGAGCTCTAGCACAACGAAGCCGACGCGCCGATGCACCCTTTGGAAGACGAGTCGTTGTGGAAGCTTTGGGAGCAGTCGTGCGAAGAACGCTTCCCAAAAACCTTATTCGCCTTCTCCCGGTGCAGGATCGCAAAGACGAGGGTTCCGGAGACCTGCTCACCCGGTCGCTGGTGCACGCAAGCGATCGGACTGGAGTAGCTACAGCAGCGACGCAATAGCGAGTAGAGACAAAAACTCTAGCTCATCTGGATACGTTTTGGCATGACCAGCAGGTTGCTTATATAGTCATGTCCAACCAATCTCGTGTCGCGATCACGATCTAAATTGATTTAGGACTCTTAATTTGTAACCGATTACGACTCATGCAACTTCAAGGCCAAGAAACCAAAAACGAAAACAGCAAAAGGAGATCGCGCTCCCACAAGGCGAGGAGCCGGATTTCGGCGGACCATTCACGCAGGTGCCGCGCACCCATGCCCTGCCCGGCCCGGCGGGGCGAGCGAGCGCGCGTGTGGGCTTCTCTTACTCCTCCTCACACTAGTCTTGAGGAAGTGGAGAGGACTTACATATTTAAGTATGACTACCTCCACTTCAACAAGCAAGATGGTACTAAAGAGTTCCCACATCCCCTCTTGCTCACATGAATGGGCTTTTGAGATTTATTAGAAATTTCACAATTGGTTATTGGGCCAAGCCCATATAAATTTCAATAATCCCCCACCATATCTCAAATACCCATTTAGAGATTTGCTTGTTCTCACTACTGTTTGATATACCAGTGTTTCAACAGAGACTGTGAAGTTGAACTACCTCCTAGAACCTCAAGCTACACTCATCCACAACTTGAACAATGGACTATGCCTTGAATTACAAGTTTTGTGCGAATAAGCTTTGCTCAAAGTCAAACTAGTACCTGGCTACCAATAGCCTTACTCCGTAGGTGGAGCATATATGTCGTACTCCCTGGTCTCTTCATGAGCTTACTAGAGACCACCCAAGTCTCATAGACTGCGACGTTATACAATCGAACTCATATATGTATGTTCTTTCAAGAATGCTCTGTAGGACAACATCTTCGCTTGTTAAAACCAATAGAACATGTTAAGACATTAGCCAACCTACCATACAGTGCCTCAACGCTTTGAGAGTATTGCATCTTCACATAGAGAGGGTTATAATTATACTCTTTTCAGTTTACCAATAGTTTGTTCTTCCTAGATCCTAAGTCACAGGATCTCCGATCAAAAAGGTTGGGTTACTGCTACTGTAAACTCATATGGGTCTTAAACCCATCTCTCTTGATGCTATTTCTATTACATTCCATGATAGCCCTTTGGTAAAGGGATCTGCCAGGTTCTTGTCTGTTTGCGCCACAGTGATTACTCCGGAGTTTCTCAACTTCCTGACAGACTTCAAACGTCTTTTAACGTGTCTTGTTGACTTCGCATTATCCTTAGCACTATTTACTTTAGTGATCACTGTTTGGTTATCACAGTTCATAAGGATAGCTGGTATTGGTTTTTCAACCCCTGGCAAGTCTGACAAGAGCTCACGCAGCCACTCTGCCTCTGCAGAAGTTGTATCCAAAGTAGTAAGTTCTGCTTCTATGGTAGATTTAGTCAAAATAGTCTGTTTACTAGACCTCCAAGACACTACGCCACCTCCAAGAGTAAACACATACCCACTAGTGGCATAGATTTTATCAATATCAGAAATCTAGTTCGCATCACTATATCCCTCTAGCACAGTTGAGTGCCCAGAATAGTTAATCTCAAAACTTATTGTACCTTTTAGATAACGCAAGACCCTCTCAAGTGCATGCCAATGATTATCACCCGGATTGGACATGTATCTACTCAACTTGAACACGGTAAAAGAGATATTTGGTCTGGTTACGCTAGCTAGATACATGAGTGAACCAATTATCTGAGAATATCTCAATTGATCTCTAGCAATCTTCTTATTCTTTCTCAATGTCACACTAGGATCATAAGGTGTTGGAGTAGGCTTGCTATCCATAAAGCCAAAACGGCTCAAGACCTTCTCAACATAGTGAGATTGTGACAAGATAATCCCACTATCTTCCTTAATCAGCTTAATGTTTAGAATTACATCAGCTTCTCCTAGATCTTTCATGTCAAAACTCTTTGACAAAAAAGACTTGACCTCATTAATAATATCAATGTTTGTTCCAAAGATTAGAATATCATCAACATATAAACATAATATAACAGATTGACCCCCACCATGTCGATAATACACACACCTATCAGCTTCATTAATAGCAAAGCCCGCACCAGTTAAAGTAGTGTCAAACTTCTCATGCCATTATTTAGGTGCTTGTTTCAAGCCATACAAAGACTTCAGTAATTTACACACCTTCTGCTCTTCACCTTTTACTACAAATCCATCTGGTTGATCCATATAAATCTCCTCATCCAACTCTCCATTAAGGAAAGCTGTCTTCACGTCCATTTGATGAACACTCGAATAGTGGTCATTCTAGCAACAGGTGAATAAGTATCAAAGAAATCCTCGCCTTCCTTCTGGGTATAACTCGTAGCCACAAGTCGAGCCTTGTACTTGTCAATAGTACCGTCAGGCCTAAGCTTCTTCTTGAACACCCACTTACATCCAATTGGTTTATAACCAAAAGGTAGCTCAGATAACTCCTAAGTTCCATTAGAAAGAATCGAATCCATCTCACTACGAACAACTTCTTTCCAATCATCTGCATCTGGAGATGCGTATGTCTCTATAATAGAGGTAGGAGTATCGTCCATAAGATACACAATGAAATCATCACCAAAGGATTTTGTAATCCTTCGTCTCTTGTTCCTCGCAGGAACTTCATTGTCATTCTCCTTAAGGACTTCTTCACTCAAATGACTCAATAGAAGACTCAATAGGTACAGTAAAATCAGGAGCTATCTCAGAGGAAAATCTAGCATTGCTACATATATCTTTCATAGGGAATATATTTTCAAAAAATGTAGCATCACGAGATTCAAAAATTGTATCCACATGCATATCAAGAACTTCAGATTTTACTACTAAAAATCTATAGGCAATGCTATGGCGAGCATATCCTAGAAAGACACAATCCACAATCTTCGGTCCAAGCTTACGCTTCTTAGAAATTGGGACATTGACTTTTGCCAAACATCCCCACGTGCGCAAGTATGAAAGTGATGGTTTTCTTTCAATCCAATTCTCATATGGAGTTGTCTCTTTATTTCTGTTTGGAATTCTATTCAGGACATGACTCGCAGTCAATAGAGCTTCACCCCACCATGCCTTAGATAGACCAGCAGTATCTAACATGGCGTTCACCAAGTCAGTCAGCGTGCGGTTTTTCCTCTCGGCAATCCCGTTTGATTCGGGTGAATAGGGAGCTGTCCTCTCATGAATAATACCATGTTCCGCACATAACTCGTCAAATAATATAGAAAAATATTCACCACCACGATCTGACCTTAGATGTTTAATTTTTCTCTCTGGTTGATTTTCAACTTTAGCCTTATAGATTTTAAAGTAGTCTAGCATTTCATCTTTAGTTTTAAGCAAGTAAACATAGCAAAATCTAGTTGCATCATTAATTAAAGTCATGAAATATCTCTTTCCACCTTTTGTCAACACACTATTCATCTCGCAAAGATCAGAATGTATGAGTTCTAGAAGTGCCAAGTTTCTCTCCTCCGCTGCCTTATGAGGCTTTCGAGGTTGCTTAGATTGCACACAACTATGACACTTAGAACCTTTGGCAATAGTAAGATCTGGAATTAAATTCAGGCGAGACAAACGTGACATCAATCCAAAGTTAACATGACATAAGCGAGAATGTCAAATACTCGAATTATCATTAATTGTGCCACAAATATGATTCACTGACTTATTACAAAAATCTGCCAAAGATAGACGGAACAAGCCTCCGCAATCAACAAGCCTCCGCAATCATAGCCTTTACCAATAAATTGTTCATACTTAGACATGACTACTTTATTAGACTCTAACACTACCTTAAACCCATCTCTCAATAGAAGGGAGACGCTGACAAGGTTCTTGCGAATAGTAGAGACATGCTGTACGTTCTTCAGCTGCACGATCTTTTCCGAAGTAAACTTCAGATCTACCGTGCCAACACCACGAACAGAAGCATGTGATCCATTCTCCATCAGGACGGAGGAACCTTGGAGCCCCTGGTAAGAAGAAAACAAAGAGATATCAGCACACACGTGAATATTAGCACCTGAATCAATCCACCAACTTGGAGATTGAAACACGGAAAGTACAGTAAGAAAATTACCATACCCGTCATCAGCACTGCTAGCAGTCACGAGGTGAACTTTCTTTTTCTCTTTCTTGTCCGCTCACTCCGGACAATCTTTAGCAAAATGAGCAAGCTCTCCACACGTGAAGCAAGGTAGCTCTGCTTTGTCTTTCTTCTTCTTCTTGAAGGCAGTATTTTGTTTGGCATTGAAAGCAGGTTGTTTAGGCTTTCCCTTGTTCTTGTCATGGTTTCTCTGGACAAAGTGGGGCGCTAGATTTTTCCTCGTTCCCCTTCTCATTGTTATCTTTAGCCCGAGCTTTTTCCTCGACATCAAGAGATGATATCAAGTTTTCGACTAATATTTTCTGTCTCTTGTGTTTGAGACTTGTGGCGAAATTCCTCTATAAAGAAGGCAATTTAGCAATAATGTACCTAGCCACAAACTCATCGGGTAAGACACATTTAAGGAGTTCAAGTTCCTTAGCCAGGCGCTGAATCTCATGAGCTTGCTCGACTACTGATTTGTTAGCAACCATCTTATAGTCATTAAAGCTCTCCATGGTATACAACTCTTTGCCTGCATCTGAAGCACCATAAGTAGCATTCAGATGATCCCATAGAGCCTTTGCGTCTCTTAAGTGCATCATAGAATCAAATAGATAATCTGAAAGCACATTACGCACAGCTCCCACAAAGATATCATTAGCTTCCTGGAATTTTCTCTGATCTTTATCAGAGATGTTTCCCTCAGGCATGCCATCTTTGACCCAGAAAACTTTCATGGCAGTAAGCCAATCAGTGACCTTGACAGACCATCTTTTAAAATGCGTACCAGAAAACTTTTCCGGCCTCAGCGCGTCAACAAAACTAGCCATAGATAATTCTGGAAACGACCTATTATAAGGTTCTTGGATTGTTAAATAATTAGACAATTTCCAGATTAAAAGCATGATTAAATCTAGAACATAAATCATGGCAAATATATGAACTAGATTAAACATGTATGGCATACTAGTATAGCAGATCAGCATATTCCACAACATCAACATGACAAGCATCGATAGTCCAGCGGATAGATTAGATTATACGAACGTCAAGATTAGATCAAGAGAATTATACCATTAGGTTGTAGTAGTAGTAGATGGTGTTGAAGATGTGGCTGGCGGTGATGATGGAGCGAGATCGCCGATGTCGATGTCGTCGATGTTGAAGTCATCGTCGAAGTCGTCGATGAGAGGCGGAGGAGTATTCTTGATGACGATCCCGCAAGCTCTAGCACGATGAAGCCGATGCGCCAATGCACCCTTTGGAAGACGAGCCATTGTGGAAGCTTTGTGAGCAGTCGCGCGAAGAACGCTTTCTAAAAACCTTATTCGCCTTCTCCCAGTGCAGGATCGCAAAGACGAGGGTTCCAGAGACCTGCTCACCCGGTCGCTGGTGCACGCAAGCAATCGGACTGGAGTAGCTAAGGCAAAAACCCTAGCTCATTTGGATACGTTTTGGCGTGGCCGGCAGGTTGCTTATATAGTCATGTCCAACCAATCTCATGTCGCGATCACGATCTAAATTGATTTAGAACTCTTAATTTGTAACCGATTAGGACTCATGCAACTTGAAGGCCAAGAAACCAAAAACAAAAGTAGCAAAAGGAGATCGCGCTCCCGCAAGGCGAGGAGCCGGATTTCGGCGGACTATTCACGCAGGTGCCGCGCACCCACGCCCTTTGCCCGGTGAGGCGAGGCGAGCGAGCGCGCGCGTGTGGGCTTCTCTTACTCCTTCTCACACTAGTCTTATAGAAGTGGAGAGGACTTACATATTTAAGTATGACTACCTCCACTTCAACAAGCAAGGTGGTACTAAAGAGTTTCCACACCCCCTCTTGCTCACGTGAATGGACTTTTGAGATTTATTAGGAATTTCACAATTGGTTATTGAGCGAAGCCCATATAAATTCTAACACTAAATGCGGTGGCTGCTGGATCATATTCAAACCTAGGAGCATCGAGAAGAATTGCTCCCTGACCTCCTCTTCGGACCTGTTGTCATGTCCCTCGAATAACCCTCTGCAATCCACTGCTTCACCAAACCCTCCGACGAATGTTTTGGCCTTGTGGAAAAATTGACAGATAAAAAATGCATGGCCTTAAGAAATCTGGACAAGTACGGAAGTAGTAATGCATCCAACTAAATAGGCCACGCAGGTTCTCAAATTCTGGTCGAGTCTCCAGACTAAACATCAAATTGTCACTCAGATTCTTCACTGCGCTGTCCATCCACGAGACCGTCCTGGCTACAGCAACTATTACTTTGGGAAGTCCGCCACACTTTGAAATAAGTTTGTGTAGCTCCGGATTTTCAGATTCACTTAAAGCGGAGGAATCATATATTATCGAAAAGAAACACAAATAGTATTAATTGTTGTTGTATCAATTACCATAAAGATTCAGTTTTACTTTGTGCAGTCCGCAAATATAAATCGTGTGTTTACAAAAGGAAACAACTGAATGATTTTTTTTAGATCAAGTAAGCTTTACTGATCTCAAACAGTTACTCCATCTATCCTGAAATACAAGGGATCTATATATGTCATAAGTCAAACTATGTAAAGTTTGACCAAATTTACATAGAAGGGTATTAACATCTAGGACATCAAAGATGTAAATTAAGATAATATATTTCAGGGACAGTATCCAATGTTGCTAATTTGATGTCATAACTATTATTCCTCTTTTCATAATTTTGGTCAAAGTTAATACACCCTCCATACTCAAAATTCAAGTTGTTTTGGATATGATTTAGGATACCAGGGAGTGATTAATTAGGAAGCATTTTCCCTTGTTTTTTTTCTATTAAATAGGAATTCGGGTTTCTTTCCATGCAACAAACACTCCTGCCAGACTGGTTAATGATGTGAAGCTTGAGGTGAGAGGTCCCAGGTTCAATTCCTCAATAGTTCCTTTTCTTTCACTGTGCACAAATTTTGCTGGGAGCTGTGCGTGTGTGACCGAGGTGCTCGTTGCGAGTACAGTTTATTAAGAACAAATTTGGATCTATTATATTTTATGATGGATGGAGTACATCAAATTCGTGTGTGACCGACTCGCTCGTTGCGAGTACAGTTTATTAATAACAAAATTGGATCTCTTATATTTTAGGATGGATGGAGTACATGAAATTAATACAGTTCTCCAACATTACTCATAGCATATGCATAGCAAGTATAGACACAGCCTATAAGAGCATCTCCAAGAGGCTCTTTATATCCTTTCTAATTTATTAGAATAGAGATTTTGCTAAAAAAATTCCCCAATTGGATCTCCTACATTCTCTATTCTGTATTTCTCGCTAGCCAAAGATAGGGAGTGAAGACGTTCTTTAGAGTGTGCACAAGATATAGAAAAACTATTGGAGGGTATAAAGATATAGAAAACGATATTTACTCAAATGGCCCTCCAAACACTGATTTAGAGAGTAAATTTTAGAAAGACTCTTAGAGATGCTCTAACTATTAACAAAAACACCATACCACAGAACATGCTTGTTTTAGTTTCTATTAACTTGGCCATTGTTAGAGCAACTCTGAAAGTTTCTAAAAAACTACTTGGTAAGTTAATGAGTTTTTCAAGTGACTAAAAACAATTGAGAGCATATTTGTTGGTTTCCTCCAACTAACAGTTTATAAAATCTCGCCCCTAAAAGGTAGAATGTAATTTTACATTAAGAATCCTTAACTATATCTAAATCAACATAACCGCATTTATACTTTATTTCTCTCTTATACATTTGTATCAAGAACATGCCCTACTTCTTTTTTCCCACGTCTTTCCACACCTTAGAGCATCTCCAAGAGATTAGCCAAAAGGATTAGCCAAATTTACTAACTTAGATACTTTGTAAAATAGATCTCACAAAAAAAGACTAGGTTACTCCAACAGACTCTCTAAAATTTGAACTCTCCATATTCGTAAGTGCCACTTCAATAGAATTTTTCGGATCAGAGAGGCCTTCAGCGTCGTGTACGACTTGTCCTGCTAGTCTGGCTTTTGGCGCCGCCGCCGGTCAATGCTGCCACCAGTCGCCGAACAAAGCACACAGGGGGCAGCCTACGTCCACCGGCCAGAAAGCATGCAGGGCCAACTATGGATACATCCAGCCTAGGTCCGAGCTGCTCAGCGGTGTTCATGGTGCCTAGGGGCTGAGCTGCAAGATATAAAGACGATGGTGGGAAGATGCAAGGAAAAAACAAAAAAATCTTCGGCCTTCTGTCAGCGTAGGCTTGTGGTGGCCGGAGGGAAGGCTTGTGCGTGAAACGGCACGCGCGGCGGCACAGATGGCGAGCGACGATGACTCGTGAATTCTACCGAGGGAGAACACCGGGATAGCGCGAAAGTAAAAAAAAAGGAAAATGAGGAACTGAGTCTGTTGGACCCGATTTGTTGCTTCCAATCGCTAAATCGGACTTTGCGGCAGGGTATGGCGAGGCTGTTGGAGGTGCTCTTAGATTGGCGCAATGGATATGTGCAAGTATATATCCGCATGAGGATAGAGAGTTGTTGGAGAGCGTTTTTTTTCAATCTTGTCAAAAAAAAATCTAGAATGGGAGTGGGTTTTGGAAACTCTTGGAGAAGCTCTTATAATTTAGTTATTACACGCAATCTGCAGTTTGTAAACTAAGAAAAACAGCTCCTTAACTATAAACCAATACAATTACATCAGGTGCTCTGTCATTATTCCTTAGTACTACATATTTGCAAGAAACTACCTCAACAGAATATAACTTCCAATGTATCATTTGGTATATGGGCACTTAATAAAATCAATCTACCCATTCCCTCGTTTTGTCTATTCCTAATATTCTCTCTTTCGTGTACCCATTTCACTTCTCTCGAATAATAGTGTCCAAGGTGGCTGGTTCTCTTCTCCTAGATCCATGGCGAGCGGCACAGGAGGAGCGGCGAACGAGCCTAAGCCCTAGAGACCATCAAGTGGCAGCATGCACGGAGGCTGGCGAAGTGGCGAGAGCATCGCTCGTGCGCGGTGAGGAAACTCCAGCGAGCCTGGGGTGACATAGCACGATGAGCGGCGGGCATGGAGGCTAGCGAGAGAGTGCGGCTATCACGCGGCACGAGGAGACTGGCAGGTGTAGGGGCGGGCCTGGAATGGCAAGGGACGGACTTTGATGCCAACGAGCATGCAGCGGGCGGATGCCGGTTGTCATGTGCAAGGGATCCAAGGACGGTGTGAGCGGTGGTGCCCCCTTCCCCTCTCTCCCTCTTCTCTTCTTCTTGGTGACGATGACATGCAGCACGAGCGCTCGTGCGCTTCATCTACGGTGGTGGCCATAGCCGAGGCGTCAGGCGAGTCAGATCCAGCCGGTGCGGTTCACTATGGGCTCCACGGATGGAAACTGACATCCTTGCTACTCCCTTTGTTTTTAGGTGGTATTGGATTTGTTGTAAGTTAAACATGTGTGTTGAACCATTTATTTCAAAAAATATATAAATTCATGACATAAAATTTATACTTTTATATTTACTTTGAGAAATATTTTTATAATATAATTTATATATTTTGAAATTATAAGGATTTTCTAAAAATGACCAAAGATGGTAATGTTCGACTCAGAACCGCTGGTTTCTTTGCTCTTTGAACCATGAGCCTGTTAGATGTCTAAGCAATTTCCATGTCAATTTAATCCAGAAAAATAACACCATAAAGATGATGACATATATAACAATAAGCATAATAATTATAACATCATATATACTTATATGAATCATTAAACCATGATTTAAAACACGTAAGCATGGTGTATTTGTCATATATAGCATACCAGCAAGATCATGTAGCATATGAACAACAACGACATGATCAAAAGCATCAAAACATGGCATACAGGAGAGAACATATATAAGTATATAGAGAAGAGTGAGTTTGCGGATATACCCAGAGGAGGGTCCCATGCCGAAGGCATCGGAGGCTCCACTCGCACTAGCACCTCCAGTCATGGTGTGCAAATTAGTACGTTGCTCGAAGTAGTGGACCACAGTCGCTGCAGGAAGATGTTCACAGTGCCGACTCCCTATGCACCAGAGGAAGAAGACGATGGTGTGTGCGGATCAGGGAAGAAGATGTCGTCGATCGATGACGTGGAGAGGAGCAATCACGTAGTCGCTCCCCAAAAACCTAATTGCCCACACACCCCAAGCAGGGTTCTTAGGCGAACAAGGGTTCCGGAGGCACCTGCTCTCTTGTGGTTCTATGCGCATTGAGTCATGGGACGGGGAGACTCAAGAGCAGCAGAAAAGTGATTTTCCTTGTGTGCGTCAGAGACTAGTAAAACTGAATGTTGAGGTGTGTCACGCTTTTATATTGTAGCCAGGAGACCAAGCGAGTGTAAGAGATAGCTACAGGAGATAAAGAGTCTGAAAAGAAAGAGACGCTCACGGAAGAAACTCCGGTCATCATGAGCGAAAACTCCCATAACTCTTGCCATTAGAAACAAAAACTCTTGTAACTCCCTTATTTAAGAATACTCATTAGGAGTAGAAACTCCTGTAACTCTCATTTAGGTATTGAAACTCTCGCCCATAATTGACTTGAGTTACAAAACCAATTCATGCATCGTCAATTAAACATCCAATTAAAGTCCCATAAGAGCACACAATATTTAACACGGACCTTAGGATTATTTGATTTAATTAGATAAAATATTGGGTCTGGCCCACATTAAATCTAACGATCCCCACCAAATTCTAAGGCACATGTTAAATAATCTCAAATCCACATTTTCTTTGATATACCAGAGTTTCGATGGAGACTGTTAAGTTGAATATCCATCTAGAGCAGTAGTTTCACTCAGTCACAACTGAACAATGGACTATGCCTTAAATTGATAGTTTTGTGTGAGGTGAGTTTCACTAAAACCCTTAACTGGTACTAGGCTGCAAGAAGCATCCCCTCTGTTCGCAGCATATAAGTCATACTCCAGTGCCTTTCATGAGTATTTAGAGATCACCCAAATCTCATAGACTGTGACCAGTAGTCGGACTCATATAGGTGTGTTCCTCAAAAGATGTTATGTAGGACAACATCTTTTCTTTATCAAGACACTCGGAACACATTAAGGTAAAAACCAACCTGCCGTACAGAAGAAAAGATGTGCATAAGAAATGAGCCTTTATAAGAAATCTTTTTCACAATCTACTACTAGCTTGTTTCACCATCCTACTTCACGGGATCTCCGATCACATAGCACAGATTACCACCATAGTAGATTTCAAGTGGGTCTCATACCCATTTCTCTCGATGCACTCTCTATCACATTTCGTGACAGGCCCTTTGTAAACTGATCTACCAGATTGTTGGATGTGTGAACATAGTCCAACGCAATTACTTCGGAGTTTCTCAACTTTCTGATATATTTTAAATGTCTCTTAACATGCCTTGTGGACTTCATATTATCCTTAGAACTGTTAATCTTGGTAATCACCGTCTGGTTATCACAGTTCATAGAAATAGCCGGTATCGGTTTTTCAACAACTGGTAAATCCATAAGGAGATCACGCAGCCACTCGGCCTCAGACCCAGCAGTGTCTAATGTTGTGAGTTCTGCTTCCATTGTAGACTTCGTTAAGACAATCTGCTTGCAAGACTTCTAGAAAACATCGCCACCTCCAAGCAGAAACACATATCCGCTCGTGGCATAAAGCTCATCAGTATCAGAGATCCAGTTGGCATCACAATAGCCTTCCAGCACCTTTGGGTGTCCAGTATAACGAATACCATAGCTCATAGTGCCTTTTAGATAGCGCATCACTCTTTTAAGAGCACGCCAGTGATCATCTCCTAGGTTTGACACAAACCGGCTCAGTTTGCACAAAGCAAATGAGATGTTAGGCCTTGTTGCACTAGCAAGATACATGAGCGAACCAATGATCTGAGAATATCTCAATTGATCCCTTGCTATTCTCCGATTTTTTCTCAATAACACGCTAGGGTCATAAGGTTTAGGAGCAAGCTGACAGTCACTGAACCCAAAGCGACTCAACATATTTTCCACATAGTGAGATTGTAACAAAGTTACCCATCATTACCTTCTCTTAAAAGCTTGATATTAAGAATAACATCAGCTTCTCCCAAATCTTTCATCTCAAAATTACTCGATAAAAATTTCTTCACCTCCTCAATCACTTTGAAGCTTGATCTAAAGATCAATATGTCATCAACATACAGGCACAAAATAACTCCTTCACCCCCACCATACCGATAATACACACATGAGTCAGCTTCATTCACAACAAAGCCAGCAGATGTCAAAGTTTTGTCAAACTTCTCGTGCCATTGCTTAGAGGCTTGTTTTAGGCCATACAATGACTTTAATAGTTTACACACCTTGCCCTCCTGACCGTTTGCTATAAACCCATCCGGCTGATCCATATAGATCTCCTCCTTCAACTTTTTATTTAGGAAAGTTGTCTTAATATCCATTTGATGAATGGTAAGATCATAGGAAGCTGTCAGAGAAAGCAACACTCGAATTGTAGTCAATCGGACAACTGGTGAATAAGTATCAAAGAAGTCTTCACCCTCTTTTTGAGTATAACCTTTGGCCACAAGTCTTGCCTTGTACCTCTCAATAGTACCATCAGGCCTAAACTTTTTCTTGAACACCCATTTACAGCCAATAGGCTTGTATCCATATGGACGATCAACCACCTCCCAAGTTCCATTAGACATGATAGAATTCATCTCATTCCGTACTGCTTCCTTCCACAAGTCAGCATTAGGAGAGGAATATGCATGTTCAAAGATTGTTGGTGTGTCATCCACAAGGTACACAATATAGTCATCCCCAAAAGATTTTGCAACTCTATGTCACTTGCTCTTTCTGGTGACTACAATGTCATCCTCAGGATTTTGCGTAAGGGGCTCCTTAATGTCACACCCAGTTTTAAGAACAAAACCAGATATGTACTATATGTGAAATAAAGGAGTCAAATCTCACATATAGCCACAGATAAGTGTAATACCAAGAGGCAAATGCTTAATATACATAACTCAATAGTATAAAATATACCTTAGAGAGCAACACAGCGGAAAGACAACTCCAAACACCGGGTGTAGACTTCACTCCAGGAACAAACTGACTGGTTGATCACAAGACTAACAATTCCAGAATCTAGCAGTCTGGTACCCTTCCTGAGATATGGGGAAATAGCAAGAGTGAGTCCATGTCGAACTCAGCAAATATATCATGGGGTTCATGAGGCTCAAAAGGTTTGACACGGGTTTACTGCAATAGCTTTTAGTGAGTCATCTTTTTAGCATTTGAGTAGCAACAAGTTACCATAAGCCCAAATAACCTCATGATCATGTAAACGTGAATAACGTATAGCAATAAACAATAATCATTAGTGAGCATCAATATCATCAGTATTATCATTATCATCAGTGTCATCATTTATTCTGTAAGGGTCCAAGGCCACTCGTGACCGTGAGCACGGCTGTTATAACAGTTTTACACTCTGCAGAGGTTGTACACTTTCACTGTGAGTCGTGATTACCCATATGCCCGGGGCGGCCAATCCCCAAAACACTCCCAAGGTGAGCAGGCAGGGTTCACTATGAAGCCTTTCAAAGGTTCGTCTAACAAGTTAGGGCCGCTAGGTTTCAGAAGTCAGTCTGTGTGATACAACCACGCAGGGATCCACAGTCTGCTTTTCCCCATTTGCGCCACAAGGGTAACCTCTAACAAGCTAGAAAAGGTCCTCATACTTGACTAAAGCCAGAGCCATATAGCCCTCACAGTTGTACTGTAAGTCCCGGATATTCGCTTACAGATAAGTCCTTATGGAGAAAAACTAGAGCACCATAAAAACAACTAAATATGCTCTAGCCCTCTTAAGCCATGTTTCTATAAAGCATCTTTTAAACGTTTATTGCATATATCATTAGTCAAGTTATAGATCATGGTTATTTATCTTGAGCACTAGCATAAATACTACCCAATGCAATGTTCCACCGGTGTCAAGGTACAAGATATAAAAGCTAGGATATCCTTAGGGGTAACAAGGTAGACACATGCACATGAATTAAGTATATTAAAGGTGAATAGAAAATAAGGATGATCCCATGCTATACTTTCTTTAACTTAGATCCTTCTTCAAGTCCAAACCTCAATGAACTGCTTCTTGATCACCACGTATAGCTCACCGACTAGACAAGATCATAAAAGCACCACACAAGCATCCATTCAATCATACACGAAGCAAACAATAGAAATAAATTAGAACAGTACACCAAACATATAAAACAACGTGTGAAAAGGTTTTAAAGATGTTCTACGCGTTGCTACGAACACACAGACGTAAAGATCACGAAATTCGGATTTAAAACGTGAAAGTTATGAATTTTCTAAGATTTCCTATAGATAAATAATTACTTTAATATAAACTCGAAAATTAAATTTTCCAAACCTACTGTACAGTACTACCAACATGTAGAGCTCGCAAATACGAACCTAACGTAATTTGAACGGGTCAAATCGGAGTTAAAACGTAGAAGATATGGCCTAAACAAGATAGTGGCAGTTTTGTAAATACCTAGTTTCGAAAATAAATCAAAATCTGGTTTTTAATGTGATCTAGACGGTGG
Source organism: Saccharum hybrid cultivar R570 (assembly GCA_038087645.1). NCBI lineage: Eukaryota > Viridiplantae > Streptophyta > Magnoliopsida > Poales > Poaceae > Saccharum > Saccharum hybrid cultivar. The sequence continues at coordinate 26,852,528 of JAQSUU010000558.1, forward strand.
AATTCAAGTAAATACCTCTTCTTCTTCTTGGAGTAGAACGCCTGGTGTCTTCGTCGGACGGCGACAAGAGAAGGAGGAGAAAATATATTTTACTACATGAGAGATTTCCCAAACTAGGGGCTCCTCTACGGTAGTTTTGGTGTGCTTTGCCCATGGAGTAGGTACGTATATATAGGGAGAAAAACTCTCCACCTCCATGTCAACTAGCGATATGGTGCTAATTAACGTTGCACCATCCACCTCCGCTAATATGCCTAAGTAATCATTTAAGCCCATTAGTAAATAAATATATGGGCCTTTGAGATTTATTAGGATTATTGCACATGGGTTTTGAGCGTTGGAAAACAAATGAGAGATTTATTATTTTCGGAATTAATTATTTTCATGGATAAAATAATTCTAGAAAAGTCCAGAATTATTATTTAAGCCGCGAAAAATACTCCGAAAGCTCTGAAAATTCATGGAAATTTTCCAGAGACATTATGGAACATGAGGAACCCAAATAAAGTATTTGGAGCTCACTAAAAGGTAATTTTGGAGCATCTAAAAATTAGATTATGCTCACAGACAAGTGGAAATAAGCTACAGAAAAAGTCGGAAAAATTCCCGAGAAGTTTGTAGAGATTGATTGATGGACGAGAAACTGAAAGGAGTGATTCAGGTTACAAAGAAAAGATTTTGAGAGGCTCCAAACGAAAGCTTGAGCTGAGAAACATGGAATTTGATTGCAGAAAAAGGATAAAGGTATAGCAGAGAAGGATAATTACCTACTAAACGTATTTTAATAAAAACAGTTTGAATTGATTTTTGTACCTTGGTCAAAACCAAACAATACAAAAACACAATGCATTAGCATGTATACACAGCAATGTTGCTACATCCTAAGATGAATTTTAATTTAACGAAAAATTTTATTTTCCTACGTTTTTATGAGCACAAAAATACATAATTAAATCATTTTAGCTCTATTTCCAAATAAGCAATTTTTCGGGTGTTACAATTCTACCCCCCTTAAGATGAATCTCATCCTCGAGATTCGGAAGATGGTGGTCAAAGAGATAGGGATACTTCACCGTAGAATCTTCTTCTCTTCCTCGAGTAGTTACCTCCTCTTGGTAGGGATTCTGCTTTACTTTGCATGTTGTTACAACCTTGATCCGAATAGCTTGCTCAACTCTTAAACATTATCCCTTAGTCCTTTCTGCCGTTACTTCCAATTAACCTTCGCAATTATTCCTCTTGTTCAAAGGTGAGCTCCATTAATTACCGCCTTTGTAGTATTAGTGACATCACTCAAGTTCCACATGCCACTTCTAAAACCTAGGTGTAGTCTGAATCTTTATTAGCATAGCTCTCCTTTGCTAAGGGCATCGGCAACAACTTTTGTTTTCTAGGCTACACACTTCCTAGTCGTAATCCTTGACCAATATTAATCCAATGATTTGCATCAAAAAAATAATTAATCCAATGATGATGAGTCACAAGCTCAAAACCAACTTTGTGAAGATGTCCATATTTTTACACGATCCTTGTAGATGTCACTCTTATGTCCAAGATTATATAACCTCCGATGAACCTCTGATAGAATCTTATTATTCCAAAGAAACTCTGAGTTACACTTACATCCTTGGGTGGGTTTCAACTCAACACGTCATTTAACTTCCTTGGGTTCTTCTCCAACAATTGCAGCATTAGAGATAATTTAAACAAGAAAAGAACATCCTTTATTCAGAATTTATCTACCATGCTTGGTATAGCATTGAGGTCTTCTAAGTCTCCGTAGAATCAACTATAGATGTACAATATCTCCTTCCTATGTCGTCAACGCCAACTTGCCTTGGGTATGTTGAAGGTTGAATTCCCTACTGATGATAGCTCGAATCGAAGATCCATCTTAACCAAAATACGAGCTCCTTGTAGATGATCCAACAAGTCACCAATTGTAAGCAAAGGGTACACATGCTTGATGAGGATCTCGCAACAATTGGGTTAACTGATACTTCCAAGTGAAGCACTCGAACATATGAAACCTTGGTCTCGCATCTTCATTAACTTGGCTACCCCCCTTAAGAAAAGATCAGCCAGGGGATGCCAAGGGTAACTTGCATCATCTTTAGTATAAGTTAACTACCATCATGTCCTAATTCTTTAGAGGCTTGTGTATAGAAGTAGAAGCAAATAGCCTAAAGTTTCCTTGCGAGCAGAAAAACAGCAGCACAGTAAAACATCCATATCTCCAGTTCTGTTAATCCAATTAAGTTGCACCTTATACCGTTGGAAAGCTTATCAAATTATCTACAACTTAATTATAGAACACTTTTCCAGATTCTGCAGCTAACTTGACCGAAAACAACACATAACAGATTCTGTTCCAGGTTTCAGACAACACAGATTCATCATTTTGTGATTTTCATAACTCCCAAACCAGAATAGCTATGAGGGTGATTCTTAAGGTCAGAGAAAACATGTTGAAGTCTACTATTGTCCAGAAAATTTCCATGATTTGTGGTCATCCAAGAACAGAGGCATAAGCTGAAGAAGACAGACTGCTCCGAAAAGACAGGATAAGGCAGAAACAACAAAACCAACCCGACTATTTATTTCATTAATCCTTATACCTTAGGCCTATAAACTAAATGAAATTGTGGGATCCACAAATTCATTGCAATCATTACAAAGCTCCAAATCAAGCAAAAACATAATTATAATTCAACAAGCAATAAAGGTGCACAAAACAATCATTGACTCAACTTGCGATACTATCGTTCTCTTCATACCAAGGGTAAAGATCCTAAAGCTCCTCTTTCAATTTCGCAAGAAGGGGGTGAGGAATGGTTCTAAAAAGCATATCAAATTAAGGAGTGTAGATGAGATCAAAGGCTTAAAACAAGCATCATGGAGAAGATGAATATCAACGGTGGGGATATAATGGAGAAGAAATATCAAGGTTTATAGACCAAGGAAGTTATAGCAATTTTAAAACCTTAAGATGACCGATTTCTAATTAGGCTTGCGTCCTACAGTCAGCATTGCTCTGATAACACTCTGTCACACCCAGTTTTAAGAACAAAACCAGATATGTACTATATGTGAAATAAAGGAGTCAAATCTCACATATAGCCACAGATAAGTGTAATACCAAGAGGCAAATGCTTAATATACATAACTCAATAGTATAAAATATACCTTAGAGAGCAACACAGCGGAAAGACAACTCCAAACACCGGGTGTAGACTTCACTCCAGGAACAAACTGACTGGTTGATCACAAGACTAACAATTCCAGAATCTAGCAGTCTGGTACCCTTCCTGAGATATGGGGAAATAGCAAGAGTGAGTCCATGTCGAACTCAGCAAATATATCATGGGGTTCATGAGGCTCAAAAGGTTTGACACGGGTTTACTGCAATAGCTTTTAGTGAGTCATCTTTTTAGCATTTGAGTAGAGATTGATTGATGGACAACAATGGCACAATAACACGCAGCCTATACACATAAGGACAGAGGCCGCACTATACCCGATTCGTCAAGCCATTCTTACGCCAAAAAGGTTACCACTAACAAGCTAGAAAAGGTCCTTCTATATGACTAAAGCCAGAGCCATATAGCCCCCACAGTTGTACTGTAAATCCCGGATGTTCGCTTATAGATAAGTCCTTATGAAGAGTAACTAGAGCATCAAAATAACCCCATGGTCTAATCCCTTTTAAACATTAATCAAAATCATCTTTTAATGTTTGTTGCATATTCTATTAATCAATTTACATAATTATAGTCCATGTTTAAGCACTAGCCATACTACTCAATGCAATATAATGGGTATCAAGGTATAAGATCAACACTAAGTCATCCTTAACAAGGGAATAGATGCATAATGATATTATTTGCATATTGTGAATAGGAAAACAAGGATAATCCCATGCTATACTTGCCTTGCTCAAACTGGTCCTGAAGATCTTGCTCGTAGAAAGACTCTTGATCCCCAACGAATTGCTCACCGTCTATACTCGATCAACAACAGCAACAACATACATCCAGAGGCAATCATGCATAAACAAAGAAGACTATAATTAGAACAGTACACTAACAGTAAGAAAATAAGATAAAAAGTCTTTAAAACGAATCTACAACTCGCTAGGATCACATAGACGCAAAGATCACGAAAAACGGAGCTAAAACGATGAAGTTATGAATTTACGAAGATTTCCTATAGAAGAATAATTACTTTAATGTAAACTCAAAAATAAATTATCACAAACCTACTGTACAGTACTACCAACATGTAGAGCTCGCAAATACGAAGCTAACGCAATTTGAACGGGTCAAATCGGAGTTAAAACAGAAATTCTACGCACAATTTAACATAATGGCAGAACTGTAAATAAGTGAAAACGTATTTCCTGAAGTTATACGATCAAAATATGTTTTACGAAAAAGAAAACGTAATTTGGTAATACGCCTTGGACTGCGGGTTCCATACTTAAAAATTACAGGGGCTCTTTAGCAAAAGTACCGGCCGAACCGGTATCTTTGAGTCTCGGCCGTTGGATTTAAAATGGACGCTCCAGATTGGATCGGGGGAGATCCGGGCGACGCTCCGGCCGGAACAGGGACGCGACGGCGGTTTCTGCAGCGGCGCCATGATACTATTTACAGTTTTGCCACTAAACTTGTTTTGATCATAAAATCTTCGTTTTAACTCCGATTTGACCCGTTCAAGTTGCGTTAGGTTCATATTTGCGAGCTCTACATGTTAGTGTAGCTATACAGTAGGTTTGGAAAATTTAATTTTTGAGTTTATATTAAAGTAATTATTTGTCTATAGAAAATCTTAGAAAATTCATAACTTTTACGTTTTAAATCCGAATTTCGTGATCTTTACGTCTGTGTGATCGTAGTAACGTGTAGAAGAGTTTTACAAACTTTTTATACTGTTTTGCTACTATTGGTGTACTGTTTTAATTATGTCTCTTTGTTTGCTTTGTGTATGATTGTTTGGATGATTGTGTGTTGATGATTGATGATCGAGTATAGACGGTGAGCAGTTTCTTGACGATCAGGAGTATTATTTTGAGACGGACCAGCAGTATCAACAGAGAAGCTTTGATCAAGGCAAGTATAACATGGGACTATCCTTGTTGTCCTATTCACTGAAATTATCATACATATGCATGTGTCCTCCTTGACAACCATAGAGATTATAACTTAGCTATTGATATCTTGTTTCCTTGTCACCTATGGGTTGTGCATTTGGGTAGCTATTGCTAGTGCTTAATTATGAACAATGATCTTGTAGTTTGGTTAATGGATTAAGCAATCAACCATTAAGATGATTTTATTGCTGTTGAAAGGGGGCTAGAGTAAGGGGTTATATTGTTGCTCTAGTTACTCTCCGTAAGGACTTACCTGTAAGTGATAACCGGGACATACAGTACAGCTGTGAGGGCTATATGGCTCTGGCTCTAGTTGTTCAAGAGACCTTTTTCTAGTTTGTTAGTGGTTACCTTAAATGGCGTAATAATGGCTTGCCACGTTGGGTGTAGGACAGCCTCTAGTCTATGAGTATAGCCGAGAAGGAATTGTGCCATTTAAAGGGGGGTTCCTACATCTGCCTGCCGAGTGAATTTAATGGCCCTAACTTGTTAGACGAACTTTTGAATGGCTTTATATGGTTTCTTGTGTTTGAGGATTCATGACCCCCTAGCATGTGGAAATCATGACTCACAGTGAAAGTGTCCACCTCTGCGCAGAGTTTAATAAACTGGTATACTAGCTGTGCTCACGGACACGAGCGGCCTTAGGGATTCTTATAGAATAGATGATCACCATTGTTATATCATGCTTAATTATTGTTGTTATTATTATGCTCATGTTAATGCTATTTATTATCCTTATTACAATTGATCATTGGTTCATTAATGGGAATTAGAATACCTTGATGCTACTCAATTGCTAATTATATGATGATTAAAAGCTAAATACAGTCAAACAGTGTCTAACCTTTTTGAGCCTCATGAACCCCATGATATATTTGCTGAGTTCGACATGGACTCACTGTTGCTATTTCCCCAACACTCCAGTGTGTAGTAAGGTGTTGTTCAGAAGAAGGATAAAGGTGTAGTGGAGTTTCTAGAAGTCTTTCAGAAGTGTTTGGCATACGGAGCCACCAGTCAGCCGTCCCTGAGAAGAATGGAGCCTGAAGTTTAGTCACCGTTCCGCGATACTCTGATGTAAGTGTTAATGTAGTTATGTATACGTTATATAATAACATTGTTTCTGATACTTTTTCATTCTGACATATGTATGGACTTCCTGGGCACACATATGATTAGCCTGGTTTTGCTCTTTAGAAAACCGGGTGTGACAGGTGATACTTTCAAGTAAACATAATCCCCTACCTCAAAAGTCAACTCTCTTCTACGAGTATCAGCATAACTTTTCTATCGAGACTATGCTATTTTCATATTATCTCTAATCGTCCTCACTTTCTTTTAAGCATCCTTAAGTACATCAGGCCCAAACACTTGACTTTCCCCTGTCTGATTCTAGAACAACGGGGTCCTGCACTTTCGTCCATACAGAGCCTCAAACGGTGCCATCTGAAGACTCTTCTGATAACTATTAATATAAGAGAACTATGCGTAAGGCAAGCTCTTATCCCAGTTAGTACCATATTGTAAAGCACAAGCTCTCAACATATCTTCCAATATCTGATTAATTTTCTCCGTTTGACCATCTGTTTGTGGATGGTAAGCTGTACTAAAGTTCAGCTTGGTTCATCTTTTGCCAATAATGAGATGTAAACTGAGTACCCCGATCAGACACAATTTTCTTAGGAACTCCATGTAGACTCACTATTCTTTCCATATACAACTCAGCCAACTTTGCACTACTATATGTAGTTTTTACTGACAGAAAATGAGCAACCTTAGTCAGACGATCCACTATCACCCAAATTGAATCATACCCTCTCTGAGTACGTGGCAACCCAACTATAAAATCCATACCAACTTCTTCCCATTTCCACTCGGGTATCTACATAGGCTGTAACAATCTTGCAGGTCTCTGATGTTCAGCTTTCACCCTTTGACAAGTGTCACACAAAGCAACATATTCAGCAACATCTCTTTTTAAACCATACCACCAATATTTCTCTTTCAGATCCAGATACATCTTAGTACTCCCCGGATGTATGGAATAAGCTGACTCATGAGCTTCACGTAGAATTGCCCCTCTGATATTCTTATCCTCAGGCACACATAGCCTTTTTCCAAACCATAGCGTACCATTATCATCCTTACGGAATCCTGGTGATTTGCCTTTCGCTATGTTCTCCGCTATCTCTCTCAACTTTTCATCTTTCAACTGACCCTTGCGGATTTCTTGCTCCAGAGTAGGCTCTAGTACTAATTCCACTGCATTGGTGGTAAACCCTAAGTTTAGATGCTTACATTCAGCACATAACTCTTTTGGCATAGGCATTACTTGTATTTCATTAGCGTAGCTTTTCCTACTAAGAGCATCAGCAACGACGTTGGCCTTTCCTGGGTGATAATGCACCTCTAGATCATAGTCCTTTATCAACTCCAACCATCTATGCTGTCTCAAGTTCAGATCTGTTTGAGTGAAGATATACTTTAGACTCTTGTGATCAGTGTATATATCACTCTTGTGTCCAATCAAATAATGTCTCCATATCTTTAGTGCATGAACCACTGCAGCTAATTCCAAACCATGGTTAGGGTAATTCAATTCATGCTTCCTCAACTGTCTCGATGCATATGCCACAACTCTACCCTCTTGCATAAGAACACATCCCAAACCCAATCGAGATGCATCACAGTAGATAGAGAAGGGTTTATTCAGATCTGGCAAGACTAAGACTGGTGCAGTAGTCAATCTTTTCTTCAATTCCTCAAAATTAGCCTGGCACTTTTCAGACCACACAAACTTGACATTCTTCTCCAATAATATAGTCATTGGCTTCGCAAGCTTGGAGAATCCCTCTATAAATATCCTGTAATAGCCGGCCAATCCCAAGAAACTACGGATCTCACTTACATTGATTGGTGGCTTTCAGTTCAATACATCTTTCACTTTGCCAGGATCTACTGATATTCCTCCATTTGAGACAATATGACCTAGAAAAGAAACTTCCTTCAACCAAAACTCACATTTACTCCTCTTGGCATATAGTTGGTGTTCTCTAAGCTTTTGCAAGACCAACCTCAAATGTTCAGCGTGTTCTTCCTCAGTCTTGGAGAATACCAAAATATCATCAATGAATACCACTACAAACTTGTCCAGATATTCCATGAATACCTTATTCATTAGATACATGAAGTATGCAGGGGCATTAGTCAGACCAAAAGACATCACTGTATACTCTTATAAACCATACCGTGTGGTAAAAGCTGTCTTTGGTATATCACTGGCGCGAATCTTCAATTGATGATATCCAGAACGAAGATCAATCTTGGAGAATACACAAGCTCCTCTCAACTGATCAAGCAAGTCATCAATTCTAGGCAATGGGTACTTATTTTTGATAGTAACCTCATTGAGAGACCGATAATCTACACACATCCTCTGAGTTCCATCTTTCTTGTCCATAAAAATCACTGGTGCTCCCCACAGTGAAGAACTAGGACGAATAAAACCCTTATCCTGCAACTCCTTAATTTGTTTCTTAAGTTCTTCTAATTCATTTACTCCCATTCTATATGGACGCTTAGCTATGGGTGCAGTTTCAGGTAATAATTCAATAATAAATTCAATGTCACGGTCTGGTGGCATACCTGGCAATTCCTCAGGAAACACATCGGGGAACTCCTCCACAACCGGGTCCTCCTGGTTGGCACCATCATTAAGCTAGTTCACTGTAGCGGTCTCCTGTTTCTGCACTTTCACCTCAACCTTGATTCTATCTCCCTTTGGCGTTGTCAGCACAACTGATTTATCCTTGCACTGAATCTCTGCTTGCTGTTGCATCATCCAATCCATTTCCAATATAAGATCAATCCCAGCTGTTCTCAATACTATAGGACTCACTGTAAACTCTACCCCCCTTAAATTGAGACTAATCGGAAGACAATGATAAGATGCTGGCATGCTTCCACCAGGTGAGTTTACTAATATAGGGTTCTTCATGGCACACAAATGAATTCTATGTATTCTAACAAATGATTGTGATATGAAAGAATGTGATGCTCCAGAATCAAAAAGAATAGTGGCGGGAGTGGAATGGACATCGAACGTACCAAGCATAACTTCTGGCTCCTCCACTGCGGTCTCTGAGGACAAGTGATTCACCCTTCTAGTGTTAGGTGCTGGCTTCTGGTGGCTGCTCTGCCTTTGGGGAGTCTGCTGGTTGGGCTTCTTAGGACAATTGTAAGACAAGTGACCTTCTTTCCCACATCGGAAACACCTGTTGGGGGTACTGGGTGCACTAGTCTTCATGGGAGTATTATTGGAAGGGCCCTGTCGCTGTGCTTGATTTTGACTTTGCTGCGGAGGACGTTGGTTGCTATTCTGCGGTTGGAATGGAGGACATTGCGGGAACTGACCGCGGAAAGGGACTTGACCACGATTCCACTGACCAGAAGGAGGCCTCTATTGATTATTCTGCTGAAAACCAGTACGTGGACGAGTGTTGCTACCGGAGGCTTGTCTCTGTAACCTTTTCCTCTTAGCATCCATCTCCTTGCGCTTGTTATCCACCACGATAGCGCGGTTCACAAGCGTCTAAAAATTAGGATAGGTATTGGACATTAACTGCAATTGTAGCAACTTATCATTGTCATTAGCTACTTCATATGGAGCATATCGTGACAATTGAGCAAACTTGTCATGGTACTCAGCTACAGACATTGACCCTTGGGTCAAGTTCCTGAATTCCTCCGCCTTTAGTTCTATCATTCCTTCAGGTATATGGTAAGCTCTGAAGTTCTCTCTAAACTCCTACCAAGTGATTGTGGGAGCATTGGCGGGGCGACCATACTCATACGATTCCCACCAATCCTGAGCTTCTCCCTGGAGTTGTCCAGAAGCAAACAACACCTTCTGCCGGTCATCACATTGTGCAATATTAAGCTGCTTCTCCACAGCACGAAGCCAATCATCGGCTTCCAAAGGATCAGCGGCATGTGTGAACACTGGGGGACGACCCTTCAAAAATTCACCACGCTTATCACGTGGTTGAGCCCCAGCAACTGGCTGATTTTGCTGATTCTGCACCAGTTGTTGCATAAGCTGCGTCTGCACTGCCAACAGTTGCTCAATAGTGGGTGGCGGTGGTGGTGGTGGATTTGGAGGAACACTTCCACGACCCCTGCCCCTTCCTCTTCCGACCATCTGCCATCCATAAAAATGCAAACTTTAAGAATTCCATATTATCAACCACTTATAAGATAAAGAATGAGATCTGAAAGTTTTCTGGATGAGTAGCAATATTGATAGTTTAGTATTTCAATCATATCTCGAGCTATAGAAGTCCAAAAGAGGCGTGCTTTATATGGTTGGAAATCTTATGAAATTATCCACAACTTTTATTCAGACCTCAAGATCAGATTCTGTCGTTAAGCTAATGAAAAATAAGGCGTAATAGAAACTATTCCAGATTCCAGACTGTGCAGAAACCTTAACTTGTGACAATTATATCTCTCGAACCAGATCATATAAAAAGGTGATTCCAGTGGCATTTGAAATGTGCTTAAGTCTAGTTTCTCTCATAAAAATTTCATAAATATTGTACGAACCTTTTTTGAACCATAGTAGAAACATTGCAGACTGCTCCAGAAAACAGCAAGGACAGAAACGTGACAATACCAAACCCAACTATTATTCCCTTAACTATTAAACTTATTATTCTTAAAAATGGAACTTGTAGACATGCCTACAAGCCCCAACACTCATAACAAAAATCCAACTCACACATAAGCATAATAATAAAGCAACTAACACACCAAAGTTCAAACCACACGACGGACTCGATGACTCAACTGACGTTACTAAGAACGTTCTTATTACATAAAGGACTCCTATTTTCTAAGGACGTGGTTCATGCTCTAATGTCTCATAAATCTTGGCCATGCCTTGGTTTGCTCGGAGTTCATCAATGGTTGCCTGGCACCTCTTGATGGTCTTCCCTTGTGCCTTCACCATCTCCTCTAACTGCAGCTTTCTCTCCATCATATCATAGACAAGGTTCACCATCACCTGAGGTAGTGGTTCTAGCTGCACTGGATCCGTCATAGCCCATCCAAGGTCGGGGTGTGAACGAGGGAAGTAGCGATGAATGTCATGCTTCATGCTGTCAAAGCGAAGATAGCGGAGGCCCATACATGCTTCAAAAGCGGCATCTTCAATGCTATCCTCCATGGTAGCTCGACGACCCATGTGAGAAAACATCATGTCCAGCTGGTACGCCTCTTTTTCTTCTTTATGTGTAAAAATACTCGCCCTTGCCTTCCAGTAAGTGTCCTCCAGCGGATAAGTGTACTCCCAGCAGACGTACTCCACAGCTGGATGCCAATCAGCGAAGTAGGCAGTGAGCATTCCCATAAGTCAAAGATGAGAGACAGCATTCCCTCCATTCTTGTGGTAGATCTTCACAGTCCACCCCATTGGAGGAGGTGGCACATCTCCAGCAGCTTCATGATGCGGTGGAGACGGGGGTTGCCCTCCTCCATTAGCCTCCTCCTCTTCATCATCTTCAATCTCAATGATCTCCGGATCTTCTTCAGGCTCGGGCTCTTCCTGGGGAGGTGCTGGTGCTTGGATTGGTGCTTCAGGGGCTTGCTCCTGTTCCTGGGGTGCTTGCTCTTGTGGCTCTTCAGGTGCAAGCAAAGTACGAGGTGGGTAGTATCCTCCAGAGCTGATGCGGGTAGTCTTACGGCCACGAACCATCTATAGAATTTTTAGATGTAGTTAGAATAGAGACAAAATTTCATAATAGAATGAGACATAAGAAGCATAAAAATTTATCAAATAACAAGAGCAAGATAATAAGCATAAAAATAGTGTAAAGAAGTTACTAAATCGACCATTTCTAGCTATGCATGCGTCCTACAGTCAACAAAAGCTCTGATACCAATTTGTCACACCCATTTAAAGACCAAATGAAATGCATACTCTGATGTGTGCCCAGAGATCAATCACACATAAGTTAACAAATTATAACGGAAGTATCATCACAAATGTTATTACATCACGATAATTAACACATAGTCTTTACACAAATATAGTGGAAGTATAAAAATATAAATCTCTCGTGGTAGCTCCAATCACAGGCACATTGACTGGTTGACTGCAAGTCTAGTGATCTTCAGGGAAGTAGGAGTAGTAGTCACTATTGGCACCATCTATTACCCGTCCGGGATTTTTATCCAAGTAAGAAAAATAAACAAGCGTAAGTACATCTCGTACTCAACAAGTGTAACATGGGGTTCATGAGGCTCAAAGGCATAACATTGGTTTATCAGCATGTAGCTTTTAGTTAGCATAATTTTAGCATATCAATAGCATCAAGATGTCTCAACATAAACATATGATTCATGTGAAATGATTAACGAATAGCAAAAACATAACCATTAATAATTATCAACTATTCCATAAGGGTCCAAGGCCACTCATGACCGTGAGCACGACTGTTATAACAGTTTTACACTCTGCAGAGGTTGTATACTTTCACTGTGAGTCGTGTTGCCCATATGCCCGGGTTAATTACTCCCAAAACACTCCCAAGGTGAGCAGGCAGGGAAACACTATAAAGTCTTTCGAAGGCTCGTCTAACAAGTTAGGGCCATTAAATTCACTCGGCAAACAGATGTAGAGCCCCCCTTCCAAATGGCACAATAACACGCAACCTATACACATAAGGACAGAGGCCGCACTATAACCGATTCGTCAAGCCATTCTTACGCCAAAAAGGTTACCACTAACAAGCTAGAAAAGGTCCTTCTATATGACTAAAGCCAAAGCCATATAGCCCCCACATTTGTACTGTAAATCCCGGATATTCGCTTATAGATAAGTCCTTATGGAGAGTAACTAGAGCATCAAAATAACCCCATGCTCTAATCCCCTTTAAACATTAATCAAAATCATCTTTTAATGTTTGTTGCATATTCCATTAATCAATTTACATGATCATAGTCCATGTTTAAGCACTAGCCATACTACTCAATGCAATATAATGGGTATCAAGGTATAAGATCAACACTAAGTCATCCTTAACAAGGGAATAGATGTATAATGATATTATTTGCATATTGTGAATAGGACAACAAGGATAATCCCATGCTATACTTGCCTTGCTCAAACTGGTGCTGAAGATCTTGCTCGTAGAAAGACACTTGATCCCCAATGAATTGCTCACCGTCTATACTCGATCAACAACAGCAACAACATACATCCAGAGGCAATCATGCATAAACAAACAAGACTATAATTAGAACAGTACACCAACAGTAAGAAAATAAGATAAAAAGTCTTTAAAACGAATCTACAACTCGCTAGGATCACACAGACGCAAAGATCACGAAAAACGGAGCTAAAACGACGAAGTTATGAATTTACGAAGATTTTCTATAGAAGAATAATTACTTTAATGTAAACTCAAAAATAAATTATCACAAACCTATTGTACAGCACTACCAACATGTGGAGCTCGCAAATACGAAGCTAACGCAATTTGAACGGGTCAAATCAGAGTTAAAACGGAAATTCTACACACAATTTAACATAATGGTAGAACTGTAAATAAGTCAAAACGTATTTCCTGAAGTTACACGATCAAAATACGCTTTACGAAAAAGAAAACGTAATTCGGTAATACGCCTTGGACTGCGGGTTCCATACTTAAAAATTACAGGGGCTCTTTAGCAAAAGTACCGGCCGAACCGGTATGTTTGAGTCTCGGCCGTTGGATTTAAAATGGACGCTCCAGATTGGATCGGGGGAGATCTAGGCGGCGCTCCAGCCGGAACAGGGACGCGACAGCAGTTTCCGCGGCGGCGCCATGGCCGGAGATGGCTATCCCACGCTACAGAGCATTACCTCACGAAAGAAAAACACCAGCGGGTAGAGTGCATCAACGCGAACTCACCACGAGTGAAAACGAAGCCGATGATGAACCGAGGGAGGCGTGCGGCTTGGAGAGGCGGACGGTGGAGGTGACGGCTAGAGCGCGGCCTCCTCGGGACGATGGGGTCCTCCGATTCGATGAAAGATGGAGCGGAGGGGGTGCGGCATCCCGTTTTTATAACCCGTGGCTGCTCTAAACAAGGAAAGGGAGGATATGGGAGACGGATTCGATCGGTGGAGCAAAGGAAAGGAATCCGGCCGGCGTGGGGAGGAAGAAGGTAGCCCTGACATGCGGGCCCGCGTCGTCAGCGACGGGAAGAGAAGGAAAGCGCGCGGGTAGCTGCTGGGCTCGGCCCATGCGGTCGCGCGGGGGGAATGGCGGGCCGCGCGCGCTGCAGGGGAAACAGGGCGCTGGCGGGCTTTTGCTGGACCGGGCCGAAATCCGAGAAGAGAAATAAATCCTTTTATTTTTCCTTTTCCAATAATTCAAAGCATTTTCCAAATAGATTTTGAATTTCTCTTTTGTATTTTCAAAAGGTGCACACAATACAAAATGAGATGCAGCAGCATGAATGCTCAATCATGTTTCTACCCTTATATTTGATTTTAAATTAATAAAATTTATTATTATTCTAAGTTTGCATGCTCACAAAAATATATAAAAATCATATTTTTCTATTTTTAATTCTTTCAAAATTTTAGGGTGTTACAGGTAAGCTGGGGTCCTTAGATCGGGACATCCCATAGCCTCATGAGGTAACATGCATCAGACGTTTCCCATCGAGCTCTAGGTCTAGCTCATAGCACCATAATCAATGCTGGTGGCAAATGCATCAACATTAATTTCAATTGCGAAAGCCATTTCTAGAAATCAAATCTGACGACCACTAAAATGTTTTTTTAGTAGTGTACTAAAGCCATTTTTTAATACTTGGTTAAAATGGCTCTGTGTTTAGATAAAAACTAATTTGATGCAAAAAAACTGCTGGAGTTCATCAGGGGAAAAGAAGTATCTTGCAAGAAAACACACCTCCTTTTTGAAGAGATCACGTGATTGACATTATAGATGGCCTCTTCTCGATTGGCACAATGTCTGGCTATGCTTGCTTCAGTTGTAATCACAACGATAATGCTTCTAGAATGTGTAGATACCAAGGAATGACGTATTAGGTCCCACTCTTCTGTGGATTGCAAACCATCTATAACGACAAGGCAGCGATACTTCTACAGAAGCTCACATGACACTCTTGAATAGGATTACTGATTCCATTTTGCTGAGAAGAATCTGACTGAAGTTCTGAAAGTAAGCTCCAAGCCAAGTTCCTTAAATTGAATGGATGTGATACATTCACCCAACCGGTAAACAATCTGTACGCTCTGTTGTTACGCATTATGCTGTAGCAAAAGTAAGCTGATTTCCCAACACCAGCTACCCCCCACACGGGTACCACTGCAAAACCCTTGACAAGCGCCCTGGCTATATAGCCACGAAGATCATCCATCTGTGACTTGCGTACACCAACTAGGGGAAATCGATCCATCCACATTGTAGCACTGTTTGTTAAGGTGGGAATGCTGGCGTACTTGGCGTAGCCACCCTTGTATCTGGCATTACCCAATGATGATGATGCCTCACTATTGTTGGGTATCAAGATAGTGGTTTGCTTGCTTTTATCTCTGTCGTCCCCTTGAGAACCCTGCAAATACCAGAAGTTTTTTTTTATTCCAAATACCAGAAGGACATGGGTAAATAATACCATAAACTCTTAAAGAGAGAATGTGCAAAATGGAGAGACATGACAATTTGAGAGAACTATTTCTTAATCCAGTGCCAAGTCTTACATGATGAGTAAGCAATTCAAAAAAAAAATTCCGCGACACTAGTTCTATTATTCCAACGGAAATTGTGTATACAGGTATGACTTGAAGTTAATATCATTTAAAGTAATAATATATTGTGCAATAAATAACGATGGACTAGTCACTTGTTAGCACTCTTTTCTATCTGTTTCCGGTCTTTAATGCTTTTCACTGCTGAGCGATGTAACTAGATTTTTCTTCGAAATGGTTTTGTAGAAGCACAGCTAAGCTAGAAAGCCATACATCAAAGAATTAACCCCAACCCAAACTGATCATAGATCAGTTGGATTAGGTTCCTTATAGTGGAACTTGTCCACCAGTCCTCGATTTGGCACGGGTGGTCGTATTTTCGTGGATTTATTACAGGATTTAACGACGCTATACTTTCAGTAGTAAGCAATGTCCCCGTCGATAGCGAGGCGCCTACGGTGACTTCATGAATCTTGAGATTTGCTAGCTTGGTCCTTCGAAGTTGCTTATTGAAGTAGGGTTTACGTACGTATGCTCATAAGGGTAAGTGTGTGTGCGTATTGTAGGTGTCTAAGTTGTACTGTGTAATTCTGAAAAAAACAAGATTTATCCCTAACTTTCCCGGCGTGACTAAGGTCCCAACATAATTAAAACGCGCTGGAAAAGAAACAAAGAAAAACAAGTTTCGGGGGCTAGCAAAAACTACTAAAAGAACAAACACAAAATAGATTTTGTAACTTTATAAATGATGATTAAACCTGTTTCATCAAATTGCTGATCTTTCGAAACATGTGCTTCTAGATGAACTAACCATCCAACTCAGTTTTAAAAATGCAACGTTCATATCTAGCATTAATTTCTATTACTTACCCAAATATAATAAATAGGAAGAGTTACATGCATCATTAGATTTATCATAGAATATGTCCTAAAATTCCTAGCATACCTTGTAATCCAGCAGTGGGTACCTCCCAATATGTTTTTAAAAGGTTAGAAAATCATATTTTTAGAAGTACCTTTCACTACCGGAATCCGGTTCTTTGCCGAGTGCCATGTGGTTTGCCGAGTGTTTTTTTTCGGGCACTCAGCAAAGAAGCTCTTTACCGAGTGCTAAATAAAAAAACACTCGGCAAAAAAAAACACTCAGCAAAGAAGCTGCTTTGCCGAGTGCAAAAAAAACACTCGGCAAAGACCTTCTTTGCCGAGTGCCAAAAAACACTCGGCAAAGACGTTGCTTTGCCGAGTGCTAAAAAAACACTCGGCAAAGAGGTCTTTGCCGAGTGTTTTTTTTTTCACTCGGCAAAGCATTTTTTCAAAGCACATTTTGAAGCCGTAAACGAATTCAAATTAAAAAGTTTTTAACTACAAAGTTTCATAACTTCTCAAGATCTATAAAGTTTATTTTGCTCATTTCTTCATTCGACAAAGTGATAGTAACGTTGTTCACAAAATCTACACGTCTCTCATGTAGTTTTATAAAACTACCAGAGAGATATATAAGATTTGTGAATAATGTTAGAACCACGACCTTAGATGGAAAAACTTTCTAAATGAAAATTGTAGATCTCGAAAAGTTATGAAACATTGTAGTTGACAACTTTTAAATTTGAAATCATGTTGTCATACAAAACTGCATCCGAATTTCAAAAATTTAAAATTTGAATTTTTCAAAATACCTCGGATGGAAAAACAACCAAAATAAACTTTGTAGATCTCAAAAAGTTATGAAACTTTGTAGTTGACAACTTTTTAATTTGAAATCATCTTGTCATGCAAAACTACATTTGAAATTTAAAATTTTAAAATTTGAATTTTTCAAATGACCTCTGATGGAGAAACTTCCTAAATGAAAATTGTAGATCTCGAAAAGTTATGAAACTTTGTAGTTGACAACTTTTTGATTTGAATTCGTTTAGGGCCTCAAACAATCAATTTATACTTCATTTGGTATAATATTTGGGGAACCGAAATGGAATATAGACATAAATGAAAGAGAGGTGTAATGGTAGAGGAGTTCGTGCGTGTGTGAGAGGTTGCAGGTTCGATTCTCGCTAGGCGTAAAGTTTCAAAAAATTGCTTTGGCTTGTCACTTGGGAGCAGTTGCCATATGACTAACTGGTGGGTCCCTCCTCTAATTAAAAAAATTAAAATTATTTTCCTATTTTTTTTAGATTTTTTTGGTTTGGTCTTTGCCGAGTGTCGGGCACTCGGCAAGCCTTTGCTGAGTGCCCGATAAAAGACACTCGGCAAAGACCGCTTTGCCGATATTTTTTTTGCCGTGTGCTCTTTGCCAAGTGTGGCACTTGGCAAAGCCTTTGCCGAGTGTATTTAGGGCTTTGCCGAGTGCCCTGGACACTCGGCAAAGCATCTGATTCCAGTAGTGTTTGTTTTTGCGGTTGGAGATGCTCTGACAAGATAGTAGGTGTAAAGGAAGTGATCTAGTTTATGCGTGCGTGAAACTAGGCTAGAAAACTGTATAGCCAAGAATCAATCCCAACTTCCCCAGCATGATCAAGGTGAGGCAACCCAACATAACAAAAAAAAACACTAGGAAAAGAAATAAAGAAAAAACAAGTTTCAGGGGCTTGCAAAAGTACTAAAAGACAAACACAAATAGATTTTCTACCATGGTACATGGTGACTAAACATTTTTCATCAAAATTGCTGAACTTTCCAAAAATATTGTTCAGTTATCAAGGGTTTTACAGGAAAGTGTTGATATCTATAAAAAAAAAGCAGATCAACAAATGTTTCCTTAAGATAACTCTGTCATGTTTCATCTTGCCCTTCTGCCTATCGGGTAGGCATGCCCTGATGGCATCCCACTCTCCCATTGTGCACACATTTTCCAGGACCATTAGGTACCTCTTCTCGTCCACTTGCTTCATGAGTTCTTCAAGGAGCCCTCCATGCTTTGCTCCTGTTCTCTCCATCCATTTCAGTTCGGCTACATCTACAGTGGTTCCTTGTTGTAAGCAAGAATTTGTGTAGAATTGAGTCACTAAGCTCTGCTGGAATTTGTGGGGATTGAAAGGATATGTCAACCTGATCCAGCCACGGCATCTGAAGTTTTGGCAGATTTCTGGATCTTGGTAGGCTTTCCTGATGATGGATGTCCTACCAAGATCACCACATATTCCCCACACTGAGATCACTCCAAGATCACTATTTTCCTTGGTGATCAACTCTGTGAGATCCCCTATGCCCTATCAGCATAGGGGATCCATGTCTCAATAAACATGTCATGTGCTGTTGCGCCATTAGCAGGGCTGGTTGTGGGTTGTTGCTGCATGACTGGTTTGGATCCAGAGTCACTGATGAGGCTGTAGCGCGAGTTCCTCTTGCTAACATCCTCGACCCTGGCCTTGATCTGCACTATCTCGGTGACTACTGCATCTATGGGTAGTGCCGATGCTGCCATACGTGATGGTATGAAGCGGCGCCACCAATGGGGCCAGCTATCCAAGTGAACAACAAACTCAATGCAATCCTCCACATCGTAGGCTAGGTCACGGACCTGCCTCACCCATGTCCTCACCACGTTGTTCTTGGCACGCTCTTCATTGGCAATGTTGAGAGAGGAGTGCATCATCTGAAATTCACCTGTGATGAACACAAGGTCCCTCTGTGCACTCTGCCGCAGCTTTGACTCTTCCTCAATAGCCGACTGGGCCTTGGTTAGTACCCCCTCCACCACCGACTTTGGCACTTCGCCAATCCAACCACAAGATCCCCCATTGCACGCCTCCCTCTCCCTCTCTCCTTGTGCTTCTGTGTTGTAGCAGCTAGCAAGTGATGCTTCACTGTAGTAGAATTGCATATTTTGAGTACCCAGAGATGGGACTAATGAAGGCAAGACCAGCTCCAGCTGTGAAACAGATAGTTTGAACTGTGGGACGAGTCAGGTCAATAAAAAAATAATCTAGCTGTACGCTCAACGACTTTGTCTTGCCAAGAGAGCCTCTTGGTCAAGGGATGTGCACCTAACTCAATGTCTTAATAAAAAAGTCCAATTGGAAAAAGAATAATTTGTTAAAGCTGGAATGGGGGGCAACTGATTGCACATGTTGTCACATGGGGCCAAAATGACCTCTTAAGAACAATACAGTTTGTATGCCTCCGGAAGGAAAAAAACAACGCAACAATATTTTTTCCACAAGAAACCTAACCTGGAATAGTTGATTAGAAACAATTTTCCTTAAGCAAAGTGAAAAGCGCATCATACTAAATCAGAAATCCTTTTTACTATGAAATAGTTGCAATCAGCTAGCTGCGAAGTAGGTAGCAAACACCCTGCTTGCACCATTGATGATGATTTCGTTTTGCACATCTTTTGCTGAACTAACTTTTCTTCTGAGGTACTGTACTCACCAACCTGACCAATAAGTACAACTTATGGTTACCGAAACAGGTTTGTACATTGTTTTGCACAGGTAAGATTTCGAAAATTACCAACTGAATGGCATACGGAGCAGTAGCATCAGGTGAATCATCTGTAGTGATATGCTCAGCTGTATTTGCTCTCCACCAAGAGTTTTTCTTTAGAGAAAAACTCTAGACACCCTATAGTTTGTTAATCTAAGCGATGTATTTGTCCGAAACATGATCCAGGTTTTACACCCTTTGGTCAAACACAGCTCCCCTCACCTATTTATGCATTACTCTGTCAGTTTAATACTAATTAACAAGACTACTAATGCTCAATTTCAAAATAATTCAAATACGTACACTACACTGAAGTAACTTCGGAACTAAACTAAACGGATTGGGAATCAACTACTCCAGCAGTCAGCTAAACAAGAGAAACACAGTGCGTTTCCATACCCCGTAACTTGCGCAGGAAGGAAGGATGGAAACGAGGAGCGGCAGTGGCAGCGCCTGGGAAGGACAAGAAGCAGAAGCCCTTTGGATCAAGCCGCCACATGATTCATCACACTGGCTGCTATTGCAGCTTGCTTCTCCTCTTCGGGTCTCGGGGCCAGTCGAGTCGGGCGACAGTGGCTAGGCTGGCTTGTTGGGGCCGGCGGTGGGGCGGGGCACCTTGTGGAGGTGGAGCGGCGGCGAGGGAGATCCGGTGGGGTCGAGTGGTGGGTACTACGGGCAGGCAATCAGGAGGGAGAGCGGGGATGCGGACGCCGGCGCTGCCATGGATTTGGGATTTTGGGGGCCGGTGGCGCGGTGGTGGTAGGGGCAAGGAGCGGCAGCGGGCCAGCGGCGTGAACACAACAGACAGGAGACCATTCACCAAGGAATTTCCTTGCTCTTGCTCTACTTGCACATATACTGATATACTTTAGATCGTTTTTCTGTTTGGCTCTTTTTCCACCTTTTCAATTTTCTTATTATTATTTTGTATCTTCTCAGACTACCCGCAGTGGGTACTAAAGGATACTCTAAAGCTTTAGAGTATGAATATAGAGTAAAAACTGCTGCACTGGGTACTCTAAAACGATACTCTATCATTTTTCTCACTTTATATTTAGAGTAGTACAGTGCTTACTCTATAATGTGCAGTGGCGGCCCCACTAGCTAAACAAAGGAAAAAAATGTTATAACTCACAAACCAAAAATCCAAATTAAATTTCGATTGCACCATTAAATTCGTCTCAATAAATCCTTCAAAACTAGATCACACATGGATATATTTAAATAAAGTGACAAGTGGGTCCCACAGTGAATAGAGTGGATAGAGGATGATATAGAGGATGGATGAGTGCGGGAGAATTGAGTATAGAGGAGATAATCTTGCTGACTAGGACGTATAGAGGATAAATATAGATGTCTATGAGTGCGGATAGCCTCAGCAATTGCTGATGGACAGAAAGACTATTCGGTTCTAAGCTACCCAGCGTAAGTCATCCTAACCTCAGCGGCTTCAAAGCCTTAGCGCAAGGAATTTTCCTTGCTAGCACCAGCATCTCCAGCAATACTACATAAAACACACATTCTACTTTTGTATTTAAGTAGCCATCTATTTCAATACTACCCGCTCGCGCTAGGGAAGGTCGCCCGGGCACTGGGAATGGGATGTCCTCCCGCGCCACCGGGAAGACCGCCGCTGCGCTGACCCTGGCTAGTTGCGCCCAAGGCCACGCTGGGGAAGGGGATGGACGCTTGTGCTTGGCGTCCGATGCAATCGTGAGAAAAGAAAACGTAGGGAGAGTGGAGTAGAGGGCCAACAGAAGTAGGGGTGAAGAGAGAAAAGTAGGAAGCCGACAAATGTGGGAGTATAGTAAGGTAAGG
Organism: Saccharum hybrid cultivar R570; assembly: GCA_038087645.1. NCBI lineage: Eukaryota > Viridiplantae > Streptophyta > Magnoliopsida > Poales > Poaceae > Saccharum > Saccharum hybrid cultivar. The sequence continues at coordinate 26,874,685 of JAQSUU010000558.1, forward strand.
GGTCAAGAACGGGGTGCTGCTGAAGTTGCTCTAAGAGAAGCTAGCCTACCAACTAAAAATTTTTATTTTCAAAATCTTATATCATCTCGATGTAATGTTTTTGAGAAAATAATAAAATCTTCCTTTGTGAAAAAAAATACAAGGCTAGTTGGAAGAGCTAGGCCTAGCTTCGCGGTCTCCAAGCATTCGTAACATGTCTAGATTGTTGATTTTTTTTATTGTTATGTACTCTCTCCTTTCCAAATTATGACCATGTTCGATACTCATGCCGATTTGTTGTGAGAAGAAAACATTGTTCATTCGCTGAAAAGTACTATTGAAGTAGTGTTGCAGAAAAGGACCTATAAGTCATTCCAAGAAATTTAGAAAGTCAAAACATCGCAAGTTTGACCAAAATTATAGAGAACTATAAATATTTATGACATCAAATAAGTATACTATAAAAATATAATTAATGAAAAATCTAATAATACTTAGTTGGTATCATAAATGTTATTATTATCTTATTATATATATTTGATCCAACTTAAGATGATGTGACTCTTAAGAAAGTTGGAATGACTTATAATTTAGAACGAGGGAGTAAAATGTTATACAGGGGCTGAAACCGTGTTTCCAAACTTAGGGTCTTGATTGACTCCAAATCTCTTTTTGTCGTCTTATATCGTTATTCAGGTTTGCCAGTGTCGAGTGCTCATCAAGCGGACATGCAACCGGCTCCAATTCAGACATGGCAATGGGCCAATGGCGTCTTATATTGTCTTTTTTTTTCAATTTAGACATAGCGGTTCACAACCGGCTGAAATGCCTACAATCTAGTTAAAGGACAAGGCACGTGTTCTTTTGGCCAGTTTTTGCTGGTTCAATGTGCATAATGCGTTGCAGCCGAAAAAAAACTCTACTTAGAGATAAATATCTCTTTAACACATCGTTCTGGGATGATGCTAGGAGACTGCCCCTGGCAGACCAATACCCAGCTCTGCACAGCCATTGGTCGAAACAAGGAGCCTCAGTCCGGGAAGCTTTGGCTAGCCCGCTGCTATCACAAACCCAGCATCGCTTAAGCCAGCAAGCATTGGAGGAACTGCAACAGCCCTCAGCGACAACAATGACAGCAGATCGTGTTTCTTTGCTGATAACAATTAGCGTCTGTTGTCAGGGTTGATATACAAAGCCTCCATGAGAAGTGACAGTACCTGTCCTTTGTACCAGTTTATTTGGAAGAATATAGCTATCCCTCGGGTAAAGTTCTTTGGCTGGCTGCTGACCAAGGAAAGAATTAACTGCAAAAGCAACCTGTTGACTAAGAAAGTACTGCAAGACGCCTCCTGTGACATCTGCGGCCATGCATCTGAGACGGTGGATCACATAATCTCAGGATGCCCGTTCGCTCAAACTTTCTAGAGTCATATCGGCTGGCAGGCAGAAAACATAGCTGAAGTCCGATGCCTATGTGAATCATATGCTCCAGTGGTCATGCCTAAGGTAGCCCACTCTTCGCTGCTCCTTCTCATTTGCTAGGAACTGTGGAAACATCGGCACAATGTTGTGTTCAGGGGCATGCCCCCAGATCACCTACGCCTGGCTGCAGCTTGCTGAAACTCTGCGAGGCAATGGAGATGCCGACTGCCCAAGAATGATACTCGATTACTCGCCTTTCTTCTTTATGGTGTAATCAGTTACCTATTTGATTCTATCTCTCCCCCAATGTAATTCTGGCAAAACTTTGTTTGGGCTATGTGCCCTGCCACCCACCGGCCCTGGCCAGCATCTGTGGCTTAATATATATCAGGTGGGGGTCACTTAACCCCCCTTCCCCTGTCGTTGACCTCAAAAAAAATATCTCTTTAACCACACAAAAAATCAGAAGAAAGAAGATCACACCCACCACTTAAATAAAATTATGTCCACTCAAATAAAATTATGTTATACATTTATGGTCATGCCATAAGCTTTTCCGCAACAAACACTAACAAAATTAATAGTGTTTGCGTCACAACAGTTATTATCTTTGTCGTCTTCTGCACACAAAATGGTCTTAATTGGAGTTCAATCCCATGATGGCGATTCCTTGGTGACAACCGATCACAATCCTACACACAGTTAATATATGCTTCATTAGATGAACATTATGCCAGCCAAATATTCGTGATATACAAATTGGAGTATATGACGGTATTACAAGTTCTAAACAATCTTAGAACCAATTAAAGATGAACAACTAGTATGGTGAGACAAATAGTGGTAATTTGGTTGTCTAAATAGGTACTAGCTGGTTTATGATCGATGTCGTTAAATGCACCATACTCAAATTAATTAACACTTTTATATGAAGTTAGGATGAAAATATAAGAGGAATACTATATATATGCATGGTTAGCTTCGAAGCAAAATTTGGATGTATGGTGTTACACAAAATTAGGTTATTAGGTGCCTTCTAAGGCTATCAGTTAGCAACCGTTTTGCAATGGCATGTGGCAATCTCAAACTCTTTTTAGAACCTATACTTTGGTGCAAATAGTTCATTCTTCTTGTATAGTTTCTAGCTAAAACAAGTCAATTAATATTTAAATGTTATTTTTCTCTTTTCTCAGAAAAATGATAAGTTAGATGCTTTAACACAAAGAACACTATATGCAATCAAATGCATCCAACATGGAATTAAAATTCCTAGGAAGGTAGGTGCTACTATAGAGTCTAGGACTTTAACTAGGCGCACCTATGATTTCACACTAGAACCTTTTTCAAAAATGATACATCAAAGCATTAATATCAAAGCATATTTATTAATGTTTGTAATCCTAGTCATTCCTACCTTGTGAATGTTTCTACCAAAATGTTACAAATATATGTATTAGTTTTAATGAGGTGTCAAGCATACTACAATATGAAGTTGTTGAAGCAATGCAAAAATGTAGAAAGGATTAAATTTATAGTTTTCTTTTTAATTGATGATAAATAGTAAGATAAAAGAAACTAAAACAATCTATTACCTTCTTAAGTCTTTGATATATGCAAGAGCATGAACTACACCAAGGTTAATACCAACTATACTTTCGAGCCTGCAAGATTAAAAAGATAGCTGTTATGAAAACTACAAAAATGAACTGGCAACTTTGGCATTGTTTGTACCAACTACACCAAGGTTAATACCAACTATATGCACCATATTAATTTTTTCTCTATCGGATGTTCAGCCCATTTTTCATTAAGAGGAAAGGTAACCAAATGTTACAAAGTTGATACATAGGAATCGCAAGTAATCCTTGGATTACCAATGAAATCGCATAGGCACAAATGAATAGCAAGAAAACACGATAGGGAGACCCTCCACCTCAAAACTCCAATCGACTGAACCTAATACATGAAGACAACACATTGGTAGCAAGCATTGTAGTGAAACTGCAGAGGCGACGAAGCAAGCTTCCATCAGCAGAGGCGGCAAAGTATCCGCCCACAGAAGGACAAGCTTCCAACAGCATTGGCGACAAAGCATCCGCCCTAGGGAGACCAGGCAACCTCCTCGGCAGCAAAGCATCTGCCAAGGGAGTCGGTACGACAACAGCGGCAAAAGCATATCCGCTAGCGAAGAGACCACGGTGGCCAAGTATCCGCCTGAACTGCAGCATGGCAGCAAAGCATCCGCCAGAGGCGACGATCCAACAGTGTGGCGGCAAAGCATCCTCCAGAGACAACGACCATCGAGGTGCCAAAGCATCTGCGGATGAGGGGCCACACGCTCTCAGTAGCAAAGCATCGCCTGAGAGGGGAGACCGAAGAGACATCAGTGGCAAAGGGCCGGTGGACGTCCTGGATACGCCACACATGCCCAAAAGCAGCCTGCCTCGGAGCTAGGGCAGCCGCCGTCGCGCCCGAGGGGAAGACCGCCAAAGCTGCATCAGCCGCAGGCACGGCGCCTAGACCAGGAGGGGTGGTGGTGGACAAGGACGCCAGACCGGTGGCCTTGGCGTGGTCTGCAGTCCCCGGAACCGCCCCGCCGGCCACCCAGCCCGCTGTCAGAGAAAAAGGTGAGCCGCCGGTGTGTCCGCCCTCAGGAAGTCCTCAAACACGGTGACATCTACTAGATTCAGAGCAGTGCTCGTGAGATCCAGCCATGGAGGACCCGGATCTGCCCCGACGATGCCACCAACCAATGGAGTTGCTAGAGAAGAGGAGGGGTGGTGGGGGATGGAAAGGGGAGTGAGACGGGGCTGCGGTGGGAGGCCCGTTTTTGAGCGCCGCCGTGTGCCGGTGTGGCAGCGGTGGCGGCCGGAGGAGAGGCAGAGGGGAGGAGTCCAGCAGCGCCGGCAAGGAGCTCCCCGAGTCGCACATTGGTGAGTGCTCGGTTACGTTCATATTAAGATCCATGGTTTAAGAAATTGTATTTATCTAGATGACACATAGTATTTTAATTTCTATCAATATATCTATCATAAGAAGTCAGCTTCTACATGTTCTTTGGTCTGTCACCTGTCATCTCGCAAGTGAAACTACTAAAACTATAAGAAAAAACTTCCAACCTTCAACTAAGTACTTAGAGCTACATATCACGAACCAAACACCTAAACATGTCCAGAGCATAAGTATTGCTGAAGCGTCTTCCTAGAACCCACCAATAAAATGATCGAAAAAACAAGCATTTCAATGTACCTGTAGGTAGTGGAGTTCCATAAACGAAGAGTCCCATCATGTGAACCTGTGATTACTACTGGAAGTTCTGGGTGATGGTAGACACAACTAATATGACCTGCATGCCCTTTGAGCGTCTGAACAAGTATTCCCATCTCCATGTCCCAGATCTAATTAGCAAAGAGGATGTCAGTGAAGTATTGTAGTATTGTTTATGCCAAACAACATGGTGAGTGTATTCTTCAGTAAAGATGCTATACTTGTGCAGTCCCATCCCATGATCCGGTGATCAAATAGTGCCTCATATCAATTGTGTAACTGTGAACACAAAGCTGGCCGTCCGGGTGATCAGACAGTGTAATTTTCCTCTCAGGAGAAGAAATATTCCAGATCTGTAGAGCATATCAAAGAACAATCTGTTTTAAGTCTCCAAGGATTGAATTTAGTAATATTTCTTTTGTGTAGAGCAATGATTATGCAGGAAAACATTTTTTGTAGATAAGATCAAAATTGAAATCAAACCTTGATTGTGTGATCCAAAGATGCAGTTGCAAAACTGTTGGTGTCCATTGGTTTAAAATTTACATGTGTTACTCTGTCGGAGTGTCCATCAAATATTTGAGTACACTCCCAGTTCTTCTCCCAGTCCCAGAGTTTTATCAGGCGATCCTCGGATGATGAGAGCACAAGAGGATCAGTGGGATGCACGGCCAAAGACGTGATGTCACTATCGTGAGCTTCAAAGTTTGTAACTTCTTCCTCTGAACGGTAACTGTATACATAGATAGTCCCGTAGCCATCACCAGCGACAATCCATTCCTCTCGCTCAATGAATTTAGCAGAGTAAACTGTTTTTGCAGTAAAATAATATCATGCATATGTTTGTTTGTAATGGAATGTTAAATAAAACTTAAATGTTTTCTTTTTTTTCTTTGTGACTCCTGACTCCTCTGTCAATTTAGTATAATGGCAGAATCCTTCCTGTTTCTTCTCTTTTTTTCTAAGAAAAAGAATGAATGCAAATAGTAATGTCAGAAACGATACCTGGTTTTTGTGTGAAGTCAAAGAATTTAGCTATGGCCTGCACATAAATGAGCATATTCACTGTAACAAACTGAAAATTTACAAAGCAACAGAACTTTCTACTATTGTAGAGATGACCAGATGAGAGGAACAGCATCCTACCTGTGCTTGGTAGTCCCAAATGACGATCTCTCCTGCATGATTGGTCATCAGAATCCTGCATTGCACAAAGATAATGTGAAATGTGAAAAAGACTTGAATCATCTCAAGCGCTACATCGAAAGACAGGAGCAAACCATGGTTCCGTCGGATGCACGTCCACCGACAGCACGTGTGAAAACTTCCTATTGGATACAATCTGATTCAATAGAGCAACATTGGTGAAAAATGTCAACAGTTATAACAGAGGCAATGGTTGAAACAAATGGATGCAAATTACCTCGACTTCTGACAGTTGCTGGTACCACATCACCACCATTAAAAGTGAAAAAGAAATACAATACGAATATTTGTTAATTGGATGCTAAGTCTAACATACATACTACATAAATAGTGGAAGTGTTTTCAACTAGTCAACTGGTCCAACGACTTACCTGAGCGTAGGTTGTCTCTTTTAGTGGGTCAGAAATAACACTCAACTTCAGCTCATACACCTTATCATCCGCCATCTCTTTGGCTTCTTTAAAAAAATTGCTAAACTCGATGGCCGCTGAGTCTAGATTAGCATTCTGCAGCCTAACAATATGTTCTTCCAAGCAAATGGTGCTCTCCAGGGTGAGAAACTCGTCACTGCTCAGCTGGGATCTCTTCTGATCGCTACCTGTCACTATGAGTGTGTAGATGCACTTTGGCGGCACGATGCAACAGAGTGGCATCTTTGCTATGTACCTCTTGGGGCACTTTGCCAGAAGCCTAACAGCAACATGGTCATCCGTCTTGTTAGTCAGATGTAGTGAACAAGAGGTCAGCTGATTGGCCTTAAATGGTAGCTGAAGCTTCCTGGGGTAAATGCCGAGCAGTTTACTAGAGACGGAGTACATCTACAAGAAGAGAAATAAAAGATCGGTAAGGATACAGGCATCACAATGCACCCACGAAAAAGATGTGTTGACATGCGGCTGCATGCAGGTACCTCTTCATCCGTCGGGCCATTGCCCTGCATCTGCTCTGCCACGTTACCAGTGTCCGTGACACCGACAACAAATTCGTTTTCTTCATTTTCTATCATTGCCAATCCCTTCCTGTGTCCAATTACTACCTTGTAACTGATTAAGAAGTTGCTAATGAGAAGTTTTATATGGGATCAAAAATCACAGTCTAAATAAAGAGGCACGAGCAGCAAAAGCCTCGTGCGTTTTTCCTTTGAAATAGAGGATGTTATTGCCTAGTCCGAAAATTCGTAGCATGCTGTTAAAACAAAAAGTGCATAATTTGAACGTGTGACTGATTGATTCGGCACAACCACTTGGCTTGTACCGATACACAACAAATCTATATAAAGTGACCGTCTTACATAACCTATTACTTAATACTCCCTCTCTAGTAAAAAACGTTGCCATTACTCATATATTTGTGAATATGTTTGTTGATTTGAATTTTGAAGACGGTATAGGTAAATTTGTCTTATAAAGTACTACTAGCGTAAAACATGTTATTTAAAGTCATGCATATATACTTACACAAGTAAATAGTGGGCACAGTGTTGCCTGTTATAACCAACCATTGCAATATTGCAAATCACAATCTTGTGATTTTAGGAGTGCATGCTCATACAAAGGTAAGGGATTTACCACTTGAGGACGCACAACTGGCAATGCAATGAGATAGAGCAATTACAACAGGCCCCTACTCTGTTTTCAATGGTTAAGGCAGACAAATTGGACTCCAACAAACTTCTACTAAGGTCATGCTTTTAGGAGATCCCAAAATCCTTGCCCTCAAGTCCCTTCCCCCTATATCTCTAGAGGTCTCCCTACTTTTGATTTGACATTTTCTTCTCCTCATGCTTCCCCAATGTTGAAAATTACAAAATTGATTGTTGGAGGTTCTGAAAAAGGCAAGGGTTTTCTCACTCCAGAATGCATAATTGCTGATGTAGTTGAGCAACTCCAAGAGACATGTCATCCCGTCTTGTATAGTCCTATTTGGCTAATTTGGTGTAAAACAGGCCTCCAACAGATTGTCTATCTCCTTTTGTAAAAATAGCCATGAGCTATTCCTTGAATCTCGCTCGTCATAGATAGCCAGCGTTGCTCGCTTGCCAAATCGCCGTTTCTCCCGCTGGCTCGCGCAGCATCGTCCTAGGTGGTCTCTCCCACGCATGCATCGGCCTTTCGCGCATTTTTTTCTCCCGAGCGCTATCATCCGGCGATCAATGACCACCATGCCGTCAGCCAGCTGACCTCTTGTGTGCGGCATCATCACTGCCGGCACCAGGAAAGGGCAGCCGCTCGAATGGTGTCCATGGCCTACGTGCATGTTGACTTGCATGTCATGTCTCTCGCCAACAGCCAGGCGGAGGCACAAGCCCGGCGAGGTGTGGCGCCAGATGGGCAGGACAGGATGCACCTCGTCGTCATCACGGAATGCGCAGGTCTCGAGCGAGGTGTGCGCATGTCGAGCTCCGTGGCTGTCTAGAGCTTCGACGAGCAATCGTGTTGCCAGAAATCCAGGATCGGTTAAGATTTTTTTTGAGCAATAGGATCGGTTAAGATTTGGATGACAGGTATATTGACGTGGCATGTTTTCAAATATACAAGAGGCAAAATAGCTAGGCTGTTGTAGAGTCCTCCTTTTTTTTAAGACTTTTCTATTTTACACAATGGCTAAAATAAGGAATTTGGCTATCAGTTTTAAACGAACTCTTGGAGTTGCTCCATTCTGAAATATAAGTGATTTGTAACTTCCCTAAGCTAAACCATCCTAAGTTTGACCAAGTTTGTAAAGAAAAATATTAACATCGACCGCATCAAAGAGCTAAATTGTGAAAATAATTTTTCATGATCTATATATGGAAGCTCAGTTGGTATCATAAAAAAATTTCTATGAACTTGGTCAAACCTAGAATTGTTTGACAACTGGAAATCCATTACATTTTTAGGAAGGAGGGAGTATTTACTTAAGGATTACCACTTGAGCCTCAAGAGTCTGTTAGGATAGGGTTGATGGAGACTGAATTATAAAGATTGATATAAAAGCAAATAGGTATAAAAATGTTTAACGATGAATCTAATGGCTATTTGATATTATTATTTTTATAATTTTAAGATATTTTGGTTTAGTGACAAAACTATAACGTTAAGTTTTTGGTCCATAACTTGATGGTCTGTGTGTAGCAATGCATGACAATCGAACAACACTGACCAGTTGGGATTGTTTTCTTGCATACCTTCTTGAGCTATCCATACATACTTTTACATCTTCAACATACCCGAGGCCAAAGTTAAACGTCCTCTCAGGCCTGGCAGAGTACAAGGCATATACTGTATTTGTTATCAGTGGACAAACATTGAAACACGTATAGTGCACAGTAGTAAAAAAGATTGAAACTGTCCTAGTGGAAATCAACGAAACTAAGCTTCAAACTCAAATAGTATTAAGCAAAAGTGAACAGACGATGATTGTAAATTAGCAGAAACATGATAGTAAAGAAACACTATATATTGTAAATTAGAAGACTGTAACAATGATCAAGTTTTATGCATAGGAAGATGGAAAAAAGCCGGAACTCTGTTTTTATTATTATCTAAAAAAACAGATAGGGAACGGCGCAATCTTTTGATGTTCGACTGAATAAATGTGTTACGTTCGGGACATCCCACAATCACTATATACGTCTATAGTCCAGCAGGGTGATCAATAAAGAAGACACCGTTATACATCTGTAGACTGTAGTATTGCTGTTCTTTATTCCCTCGTCTCACTAACAATATATATTCTATTCTAACGACCGCTAACATGCGCTGCAGGTCGTCATGCATATATAAGCTGCACCGATGCATGCGTCCTACAAGCAGTAGTCATGTGCTTTTACCTGAGGGTATTTGGGTTCCATAGACAAACAGTTCCATCTTTTGAACCTGTAACTAGTACTGCATGCTCGGGATGGCAACAGATTGCCCATACTGAACCAAGATGCACGTTTTTAACTGTTTCAACAAGATTCTTTGTGTGCAAGCTCCAAATCTGAGTCAACAGAAGAAATGGACTATAATTAATAATGCTTCGTATATGTATGTTGAACATCGTACATACGGAGAAGATGCCACACCTTGACAGTCCCATTATCGTGACCAGTAATCAAATACTGCTGGTCACCATTAGCAAAGTAGTCGCAGCAATATATAATAACTGGATGTTCATATTCTGACAATATGAATTCAGCAGAACCAGGAGACCGGAGACTACAAATCTGAAGAAGGATGGTACATAGACCGTCAGAAGGCTATATTACTAGATTGACTAAAGTTTTGGATAAAAAAATGGTACAACACTGAAACCTTTATTCCTTCATAGCCAAAAACTGCAAAAGTATCCGAATCCTTTCTGTTTAAAAAGGTGACTTGATCGACCTCGTAAAAGTCAGCAAACTTAAATATTCGAGTGCATTCCCAGCCCTTTTCCCAGTCCCACAACTTAACATTTCCCTCGAACGAAGAAGCTGACATCACATATGGCTCAGTTGGATGAACTGCCAAGTCCACTATTTGTAGTTTGTGAGCATGGAGATGCGTGAGTCGTTGCATTTCCTTGTAGCAATGCACATGAATGCAACCATCCCGGTCTCCAGCCACAAACCATTTCTTGCGTGCAACAAATTTGGCCATAGTCACACCTGAGAGTGCAGTGATTAATTTATGTTTATTGAGCAAGTGGTCCCGTGGGAAAAGGAACAACTGGAAATAGAAGAAGAAAAATCACCTTTTTCCGGCAAAAGCATATTGGACAGATCCAACTTTGCCTGCGCATAGACATAAGAGTCATTCACGTTGCTACTCCAAGTAGCCAATACTCCCTCTCTTCCAAATTACGAGATATTTTTGGCTTTTCTAGGTACATAGATTTTATTGTAATTTAGATATACATTATGTCTAAATCCATAGCAAAAACAATGAATTTAGAAAAAGTCAAAACGTCTTATAAATTATAACAAAGCGAGTAGTATTTTATAGGACTATTTCTCGAATAGCTGACACTAGAGGTTAATATGCCAAATGATAAGAACAATGTCACGCTATGCACAGGGCATGTCATCAATCAAACAAATAAAATCTCAATATTTCAGGTGGTTAAGCGGTCTTCCACAACCTAGAAGCTTGTCACACATGTTTGGGAGATTGTTAAGATGATTTAAGAAAGAGTTCAAACCTTTAATACTGCTAGGGGTGGCCCTTGCTTGTTAATCACTTTGGTTATGTAGGAATGATTATGTTTTTGAAAAATAAATCCTCAACCTCTTCGTAGGTTATATTCTTAGTTGCTCACTGGTTCTTCATAAGTTGCTCTCGCGGGATTTGGCGTTCTAGTCTTTGAACTGATTATCACTAATAGGTATGTGGGTTTTTCTTTGGTTGGCTTTGTGTCACTTGTAATGCATAAGAATCCATGAAGCAATGTCATATAGGGAATCCATGCATTTTCATAGAGCATGGGTATTTTGGTCTTTTCACATGATACTTAACGGGGTAGTGTCATATAGAGAAAGAAATTTGGTTAGGGCCATAGAAGGAATAAGTGAGTTTTCCAGGGCATATAGGGAATTTTCTCTTCTTTGGTTAGTGACGAGAATATATGGGTATGTTAAGTCCCGAGATCAAGGGTTCCCGATCGACGGACCCCCGGACCGACCCTTCTAGGATCGCCCGGGGGTTCAGGGGCTATACCCATCGGGTACGCTCGCGCGCACCCTCAGACCGAGCAATCAGGCCGAGCCCAAGCACGCCACCGCCTCTGCTCGAGGCTCGAGGGCTCGCCCAAGCCTCAGGATCCTGATCGACGAGAAGCCCAAGCCTGGCCCTTGGCTTTTGCCCTCTCTACGACGCCAGCCAAGGCCCGAGTACAAGAAGACACGCCCCGAGCCATCAAGGCTCGGGGGCTCCCCGGTGCTGCCCCTTGGGCGTGGGCTCTGTCAACCACGCCCCCGACAGGGTCATGCACGGGGCGTGACGTAAGGAGACAAACTCCTTTGCGGCCTCCAGGGGATCAGGGGCTACCGGGCCCACAAGTCAGCCCTGGAGCCGACCTCCTTCACCACCAAGAAGACTCCAGAAGGTGCACCTCGGGGAGACCTCCTTCGCCACCTAGAAGACTCCAGAAGGGCATCGATCGGCCCGAACTAGGATAAACCGTTGTGTCGCCTCTGTGATTCTTGTGTTCTTGAGTCCACCCAACCCACCAGAGACACGTACTCTAACACCGATTTAAACAACAATGCTTGCCGTGGTTCCCGACCCCACAACAGCTAGCTTTGTGTCTCTTGTAATGCAGAAGATAGAAGAATTGTTTTCAAGACTTTATATCTACTCACCGTATTGCTTTTTGAATTTTTAATAAAACTTCTTCAAGAAAGTTACAGCTAAGACATTACGAACAGGCACCATCGCTGTTAAGACATTACAAACAGGCACCGTCGACTACAGATCTGCAGTTCCTTGCTGCAAGTTATAAGTTACTCAAATTTTATTGTTCTTGGCTGCGACAATTTTTTTATATAAAAATTGAGCTTGCAAACTATTTCCTCCATCCCAAAAAGATACAACTCTAGCACAGTACTAAGTTAAAATATGTTAAATATGACCAAATTCATACAAACAACTACAAATATTTATGATACCAAATAAGAATCATTAGATTCATCATCAAATATATTTCATCTACTCCTTTCGTCCTCTAACAATGCAATTCTCACTTCTTGAGGAGTCAAACAATTATAAATTTGACCAAATCTAAACAAAAAAGTAAAGATATTTACGATACCAAATAAATATCATTAGATAGATTATGAAATGTATTTACATAGTAAATTTAATTGAAGAAATGAATGGTGATAATTTTTCAAGGGAATAAATGTTGATAATTTTTTCCTAACAACTTAGTCAAACTAAGAAAAGTTTGACTTATCCAAAACCTAGAATTGCATTCTTTTGTAACGGAGAGAGTAGGTATTTAGAGTCATAATCTTGTTTACAAATTTGGTCAAATTATTAATTGACTATGGACACACCTACAGTGTGTCCTTTTGGGATGGAGGTAGTAATTTTTTAAAACTGTCCTATACACTTTAAATTGTTGTAATTCCTTAAGAATTTAGCTCTCGTGGGTGTACTTTTATAAATATTAATTCCAAAATGAGTTTGACTTTGTTATAGCCACAATATTTCTACTGTAGCTGGAGATGGTGAAGCCGAAAAACCAACTTCACCGGCTCTTCCCCTTTGTTAGTTGATTCTGGGTTGGTGGAGCCGGAGCTGTAGCAGTTGTAGGCAAAGCCGGTCTCTATCAGGATTCAGGAGCCAAACAGAAGGCCTTAGATTGTAACGTATTTGAACTATAATGTACACTCTGCAGTTCGTGTCCCAGAAAGATGTGATTCTAGTACAGAGGCAAGTCAAAAGTTTCACTAAATTTATATAAAAAGATACTAATATTTACCATGATAGTATCATTGATATATACAGTAATTTAATAGAATCTATTTGGAGTCCTGAACGTTGATACTATTTTATAAAGCTAGTCAAATTTAATATGGTTTACCTTAAGCTAAAGCTAAAATTATTTTACCATTCCTGGTACGGATGTAGTAGTGACTAGCTAGTGTCTGTGCAGCACTTACCCTGGTCTTGTAGTTCCAAATTTCGATGCCACCTGCCACACCAGATGTTATTAGAACCCTGCGTGTACCACATAACAAGTTCTGTGAGAGCAAATGACAGTTGCGTTCAAGAACTTGATGAACACGAATAATCAGTTCTGATCCATATCATTTCAATGGAGAGTAAATAATCAATATTTGCACGCACCATGGTTCCAATGGATGCACGTCTATGGTATCGGTACGGTTCAGGGATAATACCTGATCAAATCAAACAAACGCTAATTACCACCAAAAGATTCAAGCATCACATATTACTATAAGCAAAATCAGAAAAAATAAAATTATGTATATACCTCAATTCTCGGCTGTATTGGTGTAACAACACCACGAAATCAAGCAGTCGCACAATGACGCCCAAGGACAAATTAAACAGAGCAAAAGTATATTACAAATAAATTCACTACAGAAAAAGAAAAATGATGTGATCTCAATCCATTGGTTAGCATGGGGAGTGATAAGTTTCACGCTTTCGCTTTAGGCCCCGTTTGAATGTTTGGATACTAGGGGGGGCTAAAGTTTAGCCCCGTCATATTGGATGTTTGATACTAATTAGAAGTATTAAACATAGATTAATTATAAAACTAATTACATAAATGAGGGCTAATTCGCAAGACGAATCTATTAAGCCTAATCTATGATTCGATAACGCGGTGCTACAGTAAATATATGCTAATAATGGATTAATTAGACTTATTAATAGATTTATCTCGTGAATTAGACACGGCTTCTGTAATTAGTTTTATAATTAGCTCATGCTTAGTCCTCCTAATTAGTATCCGAACATCGATGTGACAAGGGCTAAACTTTAACCTAGGATCCAAACACCTGGAGGGACATTTAATATCACTGGAAATAATGCAATTAATTCCCCCTTATAGAAAAAAAAATGATGTGATCTCGATCCATTTTTTAGCACGGGGAGACATAAGTTCTGTCCTCTAGCTTTTGTTGTCCGAGGGACATGATATCACAGGAAATAGTGCCATTATTTTTTTACCCTCGATGAGCAGCAAATTTACAGAATATACCTTGGATGCTAGCTGGCTTGCACACTCATAAAGGCTCGTTATCTTCACCGCTTTTCTCTGGTCATGGACCACTTCGGCTGCGTGCACTACAAGAGGTATGACCTTCTGCGACGTTCCATTTATGTCGCAAAAAGTGAAAATTATGTCGTATTTCACAATTTACGACGAATGCACGACGAAAATGCATTCGTCGCCTATTCCCCGTAGCTAAAGGTGTTCTGTGACAAAACTAATATTATCGTCGTAATTTTGTGACGATCATACATGCGTCGTTGATTTACGACGTTCAGTTTTTGTCGTTATCATGTAGAGAAAACATCGCATAAAGTTGACCATAGATGACTATACATGTGCCATGTGGGACAAAAAAATCGTCGTAAAATGTTGTAATATGATGCGGCAGGTTTTGACACGGCACATTGCAGCTCACAATACACACTGAAGTCCATTGAACAATATACAACCCATCGCAGCATTGCAGACAGAAATCAATAGACAACCATCAAGCAAATTTAAAGTGCTCACATCCATTACATCATAGATCCATTCAGAGTTACATGTTCAAATAATTTCACATGTCAAACTCAACCCAAAATACATTAAACTCTGTCCAAGTCACTACCAGATCCAACCAAGTGGCAAAATCAACAACCACATATCCAAGGCATTACCAAATAGACAACCAGATGCAAACCATTACCAGGTCCAAGCCATATACCAAAATAAATAAACAGCCACATATCCAAGCCATGTTGAGGTCATGCATCATGATCAGTAGGGTAAAAGGAAAAGGGTAAGGAATGACCTAGTCCTTGTTCAAGGTGAACAACCGACGAAGAAGAGCATTGGTTTCCTCTCCTTGTTTCTTCAAATTTTCAATTTGTTCTGCCTGCCTCTCCCTTGCTTCCTCTGATTCCTCAACCTTCTTCTTCAGCCCTTCCAACTCATCTTGCTGACCATGAAGTTGATCTCTAAGTGCTGCAGCACCTTGCTTCTCTGCCGCAACTTCAGCCTCCAACTCTTGTACACGTGCAGCAGCGGTAGCACTTCTCTTGGGGACTCTTGTCTCAAGGCCAACATTTCGAAGAAATTTACTTGATGGCAAAACATGAGCAACAACTTCAGCAGGAGTCTTTGGTTGTTCCCCTTCTGGTGTAGGCTGAGCCATCATGGTATCCATTTGGTCCTAACATGATAAGAAAAATAGTTTGCATTATAGTTAGTATACAAATATGGAAAAATTCAAGCAATTACTGACTAAATAGAAAAACATACTACATTTGATGACAAAACAAGATAGAACCAGTACGGATAATTTTGTTGTTGCCACTTAAAAGTAGTGAATTCAGATTCAGACTATGCAACTAATAAGAGTTGTATGTTTCACTCCAGGACATTACTTCAATGACACATTGACACTACCAGAAGAACATCCATATAGCAACATAGCTAATGATATGCTGCTGCTACAAACCTGCGGACCTGCTGCTTGAAGGACACTACTGAAAGCATGCAAATTTTTGTAGGTTGCAGACCTGTAGCTGCTATGAACCTTTGGCCACTTCAATTACAGTAAATAAATTGTACTCTGGTCCTTCAAATAATTAAACTCAGTTACTACTCCCAACTTCCCAATTTCATCATTAACCAAATTTCTAGAGTACGGCTCAATTTAGTTTTGGCCTGATGATTTGAACTTCTAGAAATAATTCCATCCAAATTTTAGTTAAGTGTGATTTTGGCTGCTCTGACTTCCTATCTTAGTTAAGTGTGATTTTGTTTAATCCCTTGAATTTCAAAAGGAGGTAGTGCTACTATGTTGTCATTAGGATATACTGCAGCCTTATCAGGTCTAGAACAGTTCATTTAGAACATGTACTTACAATCTTTTCCTTCACGGGCTCACAAAAACCGGTCTTGCTGCTGCAATGTAATTCCTTGAAAAGATCGATTGCAGTGGGCGGCACATCTTTATATTTGTTTTGTTTCTGAATTAACATGCAAACAATTTGTAAATGTTAGTTTAGAATCTAAAAAATAGTTCAACACAGAATAAACATTGAACACACACATAATGTTTTGTATCTTACCAGGACATGGGTGTGCGCAATGAAGCATCTAGAACCTGTCCTTTGAGCGAACCGAACTTTCCCACGATTCTCAATGTTTTTAACACACCTTTCCTATAAGATATATCATAGTATGAAAGGATCAGATTATAAAGGTAGTTTCATTTAGACAAACTATGAGCTATATATTTGTTAAGCTTCATTTAGGCAAACTGTGATCTATATATCTGTTATATGAATGCTGCGTAAATGACTCAGAACAGTAAACTAAAATAATGTGGCAGCCAAAAGAGTCAATTTACATTATACGACAACTACTGGAAGTTTTTTCATGCAACATACTGGATGTTTTAAAAAAAGAAAGAACAATGCACATACATATGTGATTATATATCTTGATGTACTCCTGGAGAAACCAAGCATGCCCAGGAAGGAATGGAAGCAACTCTATACCTTATGCTTAGGGCTTGACCATAGCTCCACGAGTGCAATCCATTGTTCATCAGTCATACTCCTCACCGGAGATGTTGTTCTCACTTCATTTGCAGGTACTCCATCAAAGTAAGCCCTCTTCAGCTTGTGCCTTAATTGTCGTTGCCCAGTCTTGAGCAAATCAAAGCATGCAGCTTCAACTTCCTTGTCTTTAGGGTCTATGGTAAATTTGATCTAGTGAAGAGCATGTCAAGAGCATGTAGATTAGAAAAAGAGTCATTCAAACCATAACAAAAAAGAGAACATTAATTGTGCTGTTGGAAAGACTTTCTTCTACTTACACCCATCCTTCCCATGTAGTTTTTAAAAAGACTTTCATCATTCTTGCGCTCCTTCTTGTACTCCTTCCAATGTGTATATATTGGTATGTGTTCCCTCAATATAATACCTCCCTCTGATGCAAGCTTTGCAGCTTGCATGGGTGCATCTGGCCTTCTTTTCCCTTTAGCAATAACCAATGGCATCTTACTGTTTAAACCATAACATATCCTGTCCAAATCTCTGCCCATACTTCTGCCCCTGCTGCGTTGAGTAATCAAGTCATCACTTGGTTCACCTGAAAACAATGAGCTTTTCATGGTTAGCGCACATCATATATTTTTCATGAAAATAGGCTAATCATATCTCTTAGAGAGGAGCAATGTTTTCTTGCCTTCAAAGCCTGTTTGAATCTGCTCATCATCTTGTGTAGAACAGTCAACAGCAAGCAATGCATCTTCTTGTGCATTTGTAGTTGTACCATGGATACCATCCTCAGTTGATAGTTCCCTCATCCTCTGCCTAGTCATTCTAGTGGTTTGCTCTTGTCCAACAGGTGGCATGGAGACTCTCTTTGAGCCTCTTGTTCCTACAGTATTCCTGATGGTATTCTTTGACAAAATGCTCCTCTGCATGGCCTGCATAATATGACGAAAAAGTTACAGCCAGCAGCATGATTGTCTTTACCACAACATATGCCTTTTGTTGGGGTAGAAATATTATTAAATGAAATCAGCAGCAGTAGAAATTATATTATTAAACGAACTTTTCAGAAAATGGAGATGCAGAAGTAATTTGATTGCAAATACCTCATCATCAAGTACATCATCTCCAGTTTCCTCCATATCTTCAGGTTCATACAAAGGATCAAATTCTTGTCGAACCCTGCCCTTGCTCTTTGCAACTGAACTGTTGACAATTTCAGCCAATGCGGGGACACCAAGGCTCCGCAAAACTTGATTGTTCCTCATTATGGTTTTAGCCCTTTCTCTTTCAATATCTGTTATCCCCTCTGTTGATGCATAGAAGAAACCATGAGCTTGTATAGTTGAGGTCAAGCAGCAGAAGCAAGGCAAATGCATTAAAAACATAGGCCCAATGGATGCTTAGGCTATTGAATGAAAGAGTAACCTCTAGCACTACTGTAATCTTATTTAAAATGCATGTTGTCTGAAATTAGCATCAAGTAGCTATGCATTCAGTCAGGACAAGCAAAGATTGATTTATCTAAGCAACACTAAAGTCACTGCAGGAACAATGAGACTAGTTGTTCAGCATACGAAGCAGTCAGGAACATGAATGTGATTCAACACCCTCTTTGTATTGCAAAAGTGACTGAGCACTGTCTCCATCCCCGAACAAACATAGGAATATAAGAAACCACCTTTTACCATTCCAGGAATCACCTCTATGTCCCCCAAACCAAAAAGGTATTAGCTAGAACTAGAACAAACTGTGATTAAGCACCAGGATCAGAAACATGATTGTTAATTGTCATTGCAAAAATAGACGGATCAGCAGGATACTAATTACTTCCATACACTACTTGAAAAACATAGTAATTCCAGGAACAGAATTAGAGCAATCCATGACATGCCTGCATCAGGTGCAGTCCTTAGATTTTGGTGACAATGAGCAACACTAAGAATATGGGCCCCTTAATATAAACATCAAAATATTTGACATGCATGTATGCAGTTCTAAAAATATGCTCCCAGTAAAAACATCTACATAAAATTTCCTACAACTTTTGTATTCACCACAAAAATTATTTCGGTCATCTACTATTTTTAATCCAGGCTACAACATATCCAGTCAGATCTGAGAGAGTCTGCAACACAACTTCGAAATTCCATAAGTTCTGACATATCCAACCTCTGCACTACTGAAATTGTAGATAAAAAGAATGTCTACAGACATTTGGTACTCTGACTCACTTAAAAGCGACAAAAATAGAAGGGAAAAACAAGATTGATTTGCTCAGTTACCTAAACATGGTCTCAATTTATTCTTTTGTGGTGCCCAGACCCAAAGTAGAGGCTAAACGTGGGGAAGAGAAGGGAAATATACTTATTAATTCCACATATTCATGAGTTTACCTGTTGGTTGTGGTCTACTTGCTCCCACCTTCCGACCAGGAGCCATGGTGCTCTGACCTTGAGTGGGGGGAGGGGGGTCGCGGATTCTGGAGGGGGAGCGAGGGGGGTCGCGGCTTCTGACGGACGGCGCCTGCTGCGTGACTTGGCGTGAGGAGGGCAGAGTGAGGAGCCAGGGCCTGGGGGAGCGACGCCTGGAAGTCGCAGTCGAGCAGAGTCGGCGTCCTGGAAGGCGCCACCTGCTGCGCCGGGTCGGATAGAGTGAGGGGCGGCGATTGGGAATCAGGGGGAAATAGCAAGCGCGCGTCGTCGGCGGGAGAAGAAATAGCAAGTGCGGAGGCGGCGGGAGAGAAAAAGATGGCGGCAGTTGAAACTTTTGGGGTTTTCATCGGGAGAAAGAGGGAGCGCGCGGCGTCGGCAGGAGAAGAAGCAAGCACGGTGGCTTTCATCGGAGAAAGAGAGGGCGCGCGGCGTCGGCGGGAGAAGAAGCAACCATGGTGGCGGCGGATGAAAATTTTGGAGATTCAGCAAGCTAGGGTTCGGTGGGACTGCTGGGCTTAATGGGCTGGTTTTTTAGAACATAAAAAATCGACTATGGAAAAGAAAAATGTCTTTGAAGATTTAGGATGGCAAACAAAAAATGTTTTCGAAAATAGAGAAAATGAGGATGAAAAGCAAAAATGTTTATGAAAATAAAAAAATGAGGATGAAAAAGAAAAAATATTGAAATTGTGAAAAAATGTGCATGTGCGGTCGATGGGATTTCAACCTCTAATTTATGGCCTGGCGCGTAGCTTTTCAAATCACTCCACCTCAAAGTCATTTAAGATTAAATAGATGATATTTTCCTTTAGTATCGACTTTTCTAAACATTGTTGATCTCATCGAGATATAGAACATTTGGTTTTGGTCATTTATCCAACTAAGGTAGTTTGGAATAATTCAAAATATTATACGTGGAGTTAAGCTTATCATGTTAAATTCACATCATAAATTGTGACGATAGTCTATTAGCATGCCATGACAAATTGCAACTCGTCGTAATATGGAAATCCTTCCATTTGCGATGATTGCTTCTAGATCTTAGTGACGGACACATAATTTTCGTCGTAAAGTCATACTCCCACCAAATAACGTCGTAAAACATAATGACTTAGCGACAAATTTAGCCGTCGTCATGAGGAAATCGTCGTAGAAGGTCATATTTCTTGTAGTGGTGAAACGAGTTGTTGGATACAACGCTCTCGATGTGAACTGTATCCAGGTTTTGGGGTGGCTTCTGTTGCTTTTGCATCGTCAGAATGCAAGTCTGAGTGGATCTTGCACGCACAATGCCATGAAGCGAACTGACGAAAATATCTGGTGTATGTGGCTGAATCTTGTAGGCAATATCATGATCTGCGTTGTTGGTTAGGTGCACTGGGCATGGAATGAGCTTATCTGGCTCGAAGGGGAAGCAGAGATGTGAAGGTTCGACAACAAATAGCTGCTTGTACACTTCGTCAATAGTTTCTTCTGTTTCATTCAACATAGAGATGATATCCTCTATAGTGGGCCTTTTGTGGCTGTTGGATTCCACACACTTCAGTGCGATCTCAGTGCAAGTCTTTACTTGGTTGCAATACGCATCCAAATACGAAGCATCTTTCCATCCGGCGTCTAGTAGCATTTCTTTCCAGTTTTCTTCAACCTGCAACCGAAGTGAATCAGTAAATGTCGTACCATACCTGACTTGCTATAAAAATGTGAGGACCCAAAACTACAAGAAAATGACCATTGTCGTCCTCATATTTAGAAATGACATCTCATACCAGATCAATGAAGTCTTGGGACTCGAGCGTATCACAATATGTGGAGTAGCGATCAGGTCCTACCAATACTTTTATCATTATGACACCCAAACTAAATACATCAAACTTGTTTGTGATTTTCCCCTTATCTACAAACTCTGGTGGCGCGTATCCACTGAAATGTATTTGAAGCATCACATTGTAAGTAAGAGTGAGGTAAACCTAATTAACTTATTTCATAGAAAAGATGGCCCAAGGTAATCTCCTTTCTAATATACAATAAGAAAAACATAAAACAATACATTGAAAAGGCAAAATGCAACTATTTCTCCATCCGAGGTCATTTGAAAAATTCGAACAATTTTAATTTCAACATGTGAGAACTTCAAATGGAACTTGTTGGATCCAAATGATTTGAAATGAATAAGTTGTCAACTAAAAAGTTATAGATCTCAATGAGATATACAACTTTGACATAAAGTTTAATAAGCCGACTTCGTTTGAAAAAGTTATGAATTTTGCTGTACCGCACATATTTTTAGAGAAGGTTCTAGATGTAGCTATCTTTATAAATCGATTTTTAGAGACGGCTCTAAATTCAGCCGCCTCTAGAAATCCGTTTTTAGAGGCTGCTAAATCTAGAATCATCTCTAAAGATAGAGGCATTTATAGAGGTGGCTAAAAATACCAGCCGCCTCCACAAATGATGCATTTTAGAGGCAGCTCATTTCAGAAACCGTTTTTTAGAGATGGTTGTAAATTGAGCCACCTCTATTGAAAAAAAGGAGATGTCTCTACAAATAGTTTTTGTAGTAGTGTATATCATAAATATCACATGTGTAAGCGCAATGAAAAAATACTAAAATTTTTAAAAGAAAAAAATAAGGGACAGATCTATAAGGAACGGATCATTTAACTCACATAGTGCATAGAAGCCTTTCTGTAGTATGAGATTGACGAGTTCCACGAAAGAGCCTTGATAAGCCGAAGTCTGCAATTTTTGGCACCATATCCTTGTCAAGCAATATATTTGCAGGTTTGAGGTCAAGATGGAAAATTCTTTCTCCATGAAGGTGTTTCAAACCATCACAAATCCCCTTTATTATTTTGTAGCGACTATGCCAACGAAGTCCAGTCCATTCACCTGTAGAAGAAAACGAATGACACATGTTTACAGAATTATGCTATCAAATGTAACTAGCATTTTTAAGAGATCAACACTAACTAGCTTACTAACCAAAATTATCTCGTACCAGAAAGATGCTTGTCAAGGCTTCCTTCAGGCAGAAACTCCAAGCATATTGCCCTGTCTATCATTGTAGCGAGTACAAGTCTGCCTTGGTGTTCGATACATCTGTCTCGCTCAATGTAGCTTTTCCCAACGAGCTGGACAATGTTTGGATGGCGAATTCCAGTAAGGATTCGAAGTTCATTTTGAAACTGATCCTCGTCTAATCCTGGCATGTGGTGAAGTTTTTTCACAGCTACCTCTTGTCCATTTGGATGCACTCCCTGTTTCACATATATTTGATTACAGGCGTTTCCTTATTGATAGATGAAACTGAAAAGACAGAAGTAAAAATCATTAACCATACCTTGTAAACCACCCCATATCCACCACTACCAATCTTTTGCTGCACCGCAAAACCATTTGTAATGTCTTCTATTAGATTCCATGGGAAATCTGTTGGCACCTCCCTTGTATTGTGTCGTTCGTCATTCATAATTCATATATCTGTTACATTTAGTATCACTTCAAAAAAACTGACTTAAGACAATGAGCAACTAATGAACAATTAAATATACATCCTCCAGTACTAAAAAATACTGGTGATTTTTGGATTCACACAATCCTACCTTATGAACCTTTTGCTGAATCTACTCATATAAACATCAGGTGTAAAAATATAATACTGACACTCACATATTATTCTCATTTTACTGTATTTAATAAAACAGGGACAAAATTCATTATCTTCCAATGTAGAGTTTCAAAACCCTTATGCAGCATCTATTGTACTCTGCTATGTGGGA
Source organism: Saccharum hybrid cultivar R570 (assembly GCA_038087645.1). Lineage (NCBI taxonomy): Eukaryota > Viridiplantae > Streptophyta > Magnoliopsida > Poales > Poaceae > Saccharum > Saccharum hybrid cultivar. The sequence goes on from JAQSUU010000558.1 coordinate 26,897,977, forward strand.
CCAGACCAACAAACACACCATGTCAGTTATACATCCAGAGATTTCAGAAAAGTATAGTGGTAAATAAAAAATCAATCTGGCAGCTACAAAAATTATGATAATATGGGAATGGGTAGGAAACATTTAGAGCATCATATGCCCAATTTGAAAGACAAAACCAAACAAAAGGAATTTCATGCACTCACTTAGAGGAACTTTTCTAAGGATGCGGGTTCAATATTTACACAATAGCAAACACTGCTGTCAAGTGTCATATTTGGACTGACAATGGACCATCAAAACATTTTTAATATTTGAAATATAAAAAATCCATGCTGCAATAAGAAGAGTTCATGTAGCTTGTAGTAAACCAATTGTCTTCAACTGCTTAAGGCTGGCATTTCAAGTACAATTTCAGAAGAAATTCTGAAAGGTTTTAGGTAAGGTAATGTCACATTGGTCACTATGGAATTCAGTGGTACCAATTTGCTATTTGATTTGGGCAGCGGATTGGTTGAGAGCAGAGGTCGGACAGCAACAAAATGTTCCATGTGCATGGTTATCAAGGAAGACTTTGCATAAACATAGGAAGGAGGACTAGTTTCACACTGTGAAAAGGAAATAGTCAAACCTTGACTGATATTTTGTAAACATATTACTGCACGGCTGGTAGAAAGCTTTTCTTAAAGAAAAGATATGACTTCAGAATACTTCAATTAAGACTGAAATTAAAGACTGCTATTGTGGGGATGGGGGGTGGGGTGGGGGGGTGCTGGCTGACAGGATTATGTGGATAGGTTTAATCATGCACTAAGATGTTACAAGAATACTACTTGAGAAGAAGAGAACTGAAAGAATCCGTCTCTTTACTAATCCAAATACGAGAGACAAAATTACAAAAATAGCAGAGTACCAACTAAGGGTCAGGAACTATTTAACATGACTCCTTGTTAAAACAAAAAGATTAACAGAGATAATAATATAGTATCACGAAACGATTTTACTACTTGTTTTTTGTCACCTTGCTGTTTGTTACCACACCAATCAACATCCATTGCAACGATGGCACACAAGAGTATCTAAGGACCAACAACTAGTAGTATGTGATAGAAAATCCACATGTATATGCTCAGGCCATACATACATTACACAACAAAGTCGCCAGGTTAGATTTGGTAGTAAACACAACTTCCCTAAAACTTTTTGAGGATTAAATAGCAGAATCAGAGTCACTAACCTGAAGCAATCTTGCAGGTGGCCACTCTCGTTGAAGAGATGGCGAGGAGAGACGAAAGAAGAGGGCAGCAACCAGTGAGGAGTGAGGTAGGAGTAGATGAAGCTTGTCAAGATTGATGCGAACAGAAGTATTTAGGACCTCTGCATTGAGCCCAAGGGAGAAGACTTGCTAGTTGACTGGGCAGATTAGAGACCTGCATGTGCATGTGCTGGTTGCAGCAAAAGCTGAGGGCTGAACTGCCCAGCCAAGGAGTACAATAATTGCGGTGCATGCGCCGGGTCACCTGCACGCGTGAAGTGAAGGTGTGGGAGGAGGGTTTGGGGGGGGGGGGGGGGGGGGGGGGGGTGGGGTGGAGAGAGAGAGAGCAAATGGGCTTGTCACTTGTGTTCCGCCCGTCGCTACGCGGAGTCCATGACCATGACCCAGTTGGGACTTGGGAGCCCGGTGATGATGGGTTTGCTGGAATGGAAGAGACTTAATTAAATTTATTTAGAAAGAGTAATATAAAAGCGAGTACTAATATAAATTTAGTTTCATCAAATTATCTAAAGCTTAATTATTTTTTAAAAGAATAATATTAGTATTTATGATACGAACTATATATACTACTAACAAGTAAAAATAGATTCAACGGAGAATCTATATACTATTTATTTAGTATCATAAACACTAATAACATTTTATATAGATTTTGACCAAATTTAAGATGTTTTGCTCGGTACTATATTATTTTTTCTAGGTTAAAAGAATATAAAAATAGATTGAGTGCATATCTATAAGTACAGCTTAACATTTTGGACCCCTATTTTGGAGAAATATATTTTATATGTTTTTTGGAACCCTATTTTGGAGAAATATATTTAACATTTTTCTTGGTACTATAAAAATAGTCTGAGGCAGCAATGGACCGGCCCAACAGGCCCGCGCTTCTCTATTAAAAAACAACTGCCGGACGCCGATTCCCCAATCCTGGTCGCTCGCCCGTCGCAGCATTCTTCACCGCCGCGATTCTCTGTTAAAAACCAACTGCTCGACGTCGATTCCCCAATCCTGGTCGCTCGCCCGTCACGGCATTCTTCACTGCCACACCACGCCATCGACCGCCGCCGTGGTAGATTCCACCATGTTGTCTGCCGCTCGCCTTCTCCAGCGTGGGGCCACTCGCCATGACGTTCTTCGGTGCAGGTGCGCCTCGCCATGGGCACAACACCAGCCCGCCGCGACCTTCTCCAACAGCGGGGGGCACCTCACCGCGAGAGGCCGCACCCGCCTGACCGCCGCCGCTGCTTCCACTGCGGGGCCCGCTCGCTGGGGCACCACCACTCGCCATCGAGCCTGCGTCTCGGATTCTGGCGTGGTCTGTGACGACCGCTGCGGCGCACCCGACACCTACCTGGTGCCATCCTTCCTCTCTCCACCGCGCGGAGCCGCCTGCTTGCCGCCATCCTCGCTCTCCACTGCACTCGAGCGCCGCTTGCTGGCTACCGTAGTTCTCCTCAAGGTAGGCCGTGGCCGCCGGCGATGCCGTGTTTCAGATGTATGTGTTCAAGTGTTTTATTTGGATGCTGTGTATGTTGCAATGGCTATATACACATGTTGCAAGCATATGTTTCATGTTGCGAGCATATGTTTCAGGTGTTTCAAACGTATGTTTCAAGTGTTTCATTTGGATGTTGCAGAAGTATATCTGGATGTTGCATAACATGCATGTTGCAAGTGTATGTTTCAAGTGTTTTAGGTGTTTCGTACGTATGTTGCAAGTGTTTCATCTGGATGTTGCAAAGTAGATCTGGATATTTCATATGTTTTTGCAATGGCTTTTAAGTGTATTCAGGTGTTTCAGACGTATGTTGCAAGTATTTCAGATATATGTTGCGAGTGTTTTTATCTGGATGTTACAAATGTAGATCGGGATATTATACATGTTGCAATGGGGACCCACCTGCTATAGATGCATGTCGCTGCTGCTGGGGCACCGCTGTGGGTCACCATGTGTAGGCCTAAGGCTGGTAGATGCCTCCGCTGTGCGCATCCGCAGGAGGGGCAGGTGATTGGGACTCACGTGGATTTCCCATGTGCGGGCGTGACAGCCATCGGGCAAAATAGAGCGAGCGCGATGGTAGAGGCAGGAAGCAGCGTGGGGTCCATGTGGTGGGGTGCGCGAAAACAGGTGGGCGCAGGCTCACGTAACATGCACGGCAGCATCCGGACGCTAGCAACCTAGACGGCCTTCCGGGCGCTAGCAAGTCCGTTTTTTATTTTGGAGGATAGGAAAAATATGTAATATATTCTGCAACCCGATCTAACAAATAAATATGCATATGAATGGATCTATACATGGTGGACGTGCATATTATTTTTTTTTTATCAATGGACGTGCATAGTTAGTGTAACGTTTTTATTGGGAATGCGATATATTGGGAATGAGATTACCTTTGGGCTTGCTAGCAGAACAAAACAGGTTAGTGCGGGCCCTGCGTTCCTTTTAACCTTGTGGGGTTAATTTTCAAAAAAAAAAAAAAGAGAGAAAAGAAAACTTGTGGGTTTTTGGCAGTGGGAGCAGGAAAGCGAGGAGAAAGCACCGAGATTCTCCGCACTGCACTATTGCAAACTTTAATTTCCTGCAGCAGCGGGAATTACGAGGTGTGGGGGCCCCACTGATCGAGGAAGTAATTTTTCGATGGCCGCTAGTGCCCTTCAGACTACCCGCACTCATGAACCTCTATATTCATCCTCTATACGTCCTAGTCAGCAAGATTCTCTCCTCTATACTCAATTCTCCCGCACCCATCATCCTCTATATCATCCTCTATCCACTCTATCCACTATGGGACCCACTTGTCACTTTATCTAAATATATCCATGTGTGATCTAGTTTTGAAGGATTTATTGAGACGAATTTAATGGTGCAATCGAAATTTAATTTGGATTTTTGGTTTGTGAGTTATAGCATTTTTTCCCTTTGTTTAGCTAGTGGGGCCCGCCACTATAGAGTATAGAGTAAGCACTGTACTACTCTAAATATAGAGTGAGAGAAATGATAGAGTATCGTTTTAGAGTACCCAGTGCAGCAGTTTTTACTCTATATTCATACTCTAAAGCTTTAGAGTATCGTTTTAGAGTACCCAGTGCGGGTAGTCTCACACGGATGTGGCCTGGGAAAAAGTCTACTTGACCCCCTGAACTATCAGCTACCGTCTAACTTACACCCCCAACTATAAAACCGTCTGTTTTACACCCTGAACTATTCAAAACCGTTCAAATTACACCCTGGGGCGGTTTTGGACGGCGGTTTTGCTACAGTACCATGGTTTTGCTACAGTAACGGCGGTTTTGACTTTTTCTTTTTCTATTTATTTCCGCTGAATCTTTGAAAAATCATAGTAAATCACAGAAAAATCATAAAATAGAAAATCTAATTTTATTGGATTCCACATGAGTAGATCTACACGATGAACATATAATATAGTATGCTTTAGTACAAATTTTTTCTGTAGCTTTAAATTAGTTAGAAAATCAAATTTTGTCTGTAATTAATTGGAATAATTCATAGCTACAGCTTCTATGGTCCAATTGTGGTGAAATTTTTATAATGGGGTTATTATTATATGCTTGAACTATAGTAAAAATTTCATACTGATTGGATCATGTATAATTTAGTTATAGATTTATTTATATTTAACAAGCATAAACCTAAACATAAACCTAAATAAATCTATAATTAAGTTATATATGATCCAATGAGTATGAAATTTTTGCTATAGTTCAAACATATAATAATAACCTCATCATAAAAATTTCACCACAATCGGACCATAGAAGCTGTAGCTATGAATTATTCTAATTAATTACAGATAAAATTTGATTTTCTAACTAATTTAAAGCTACAGAAAAAATTTGTACTAAAGCATACTATATTATATGTTCATCGTGTAGATCTACTCATGTGGAGTCCAATAAAATTAGATTTTCTATTTTATGATTTTTCTGTGATTTACTATGATTTTTCAAAGATTCAGCGGAAATAAATAGAAAAGAAAAGTCAAAACCGCCGTTACTGTAGCAAAACCATAGTTACTGTAGCAAAACCGCCGTCCAAAACCGCCCCAGGGTGTAATTTGAACGGTTTTGAATAGTTCAGGGTGTAAAACAGACGGTTTTATAGTTGGAGGTGTAAGTTAGACGCTAGCTGATAGTTCAGGAGGTTAAGTAGACTTTTTCCATGTGGCCTGGTACACGCATCCTGACTTTTTTTTTTTTGATCAACACGCATCTTGACTTGACATCGAGTATTCGAGTCCCCTTTCTGGTGATTCGCCAAAATCTGCGACACTCACTTGGTGACCCCTGCTATTTTTGGAATTGGAAACAAACAATTATGCACGCTTAGTACCTTGTTCGTCCTGGACGGTTGCCAACCATGACTGCGTTGGACAGTTTGAACCATGGTCATTCATACGTACTAACATGGCTACTCGAAATGTGCTTAATAAACGTCAAAATATGGGTGAGGGTGAGAGATCATAGTTAAAGCCGAGTCAAAGAGGAATAAACTGGACTTGTCAAAGTACCTTTCACAAGCTTTTGGTCCCGTTCGGCTGTGCTGATAAGCCGGCTGAAAAACACTGTTGACTAATTTGTTGTGAGAGAAAAACACTGTTCTGACTAAAAAAACAAATTGAAAAGTATGAATTATAAGCCAGATGAACAGGGCCTCACCTAGTTATTACACAACAGCCTCACTAACCCGAAAAAGAAAGCAAAGAAGAACAAGCCCTCGGCCATTTCAACAAAACCTTGAAAAATCTTAAATATCATGTAATGAGCTTGAGTGCAATAGCTCGCGCATGTGTTAGCCAAATTTATTTGACATGATACATCTAATATAAGCAGTCTTGCAAGTATTACTACCTAGGTCATTACTACCAAATTAGTTTCTTTTATTATAGGCGCCTATACTACCGTTGAACCCATACTTGTGCCACTAATGCCAAGGAAATTACTGTATCTCTAACATCATCCCTAACTTCATGGCAATAGTAAACACCAGATAAGCTTTGATTTTCGAGGAAATATGTTTACCGGGATTACATTATATGACAAACATACATTTGCCATGTATGGATACGTAGTTAATGATTTGATATTTGTGGATGAATTTGTCAATCATCACTAACTATTGCATCTTTTGTTACAATAAATTTTCACTACTAGCAAAAGAACTTTAGAAGACATGCTCTCTGATTAACATATATGAGCAAATCTAGGGACTACCTATATAAATGGTCAAGCGGCCTCTAGGCAAACACCCATCTTCGTTAATCATTTATAGAGACAAGCATCCTAAGACGTGAAGCGTCCCTGGTTAACCAGGAACTCAAATGTGATACAATACTAGTCTCAGGAGGCTAGTAACACATTTATTACATCAGATAGATCTCATTGCAGTAGTCTCGACAAGTGTGGATAATGAAGACATGCCACGATTAAAAGTAACCACAACATAATACAGGTCTAACAGACCAGAAAAAGGTCTCGCTAATACATATCATCTGACGGATCCCAATGCCACAGGCTTAGTTGGGTACAGACACGATCTTATCCATATGCCACGTCAAGGTTGAAGTCCGGATCTTTCTCTGTTCAACAAAGCAAGGGTGAGTACAAAGTACTCAGCAAATCCAACCTTACCCTACAGAATGAGATATTAGTACATATATATGGATAAATCAAGGATAAGACTTGGTTTATTGCATAAAGCTATCTTTTACACATGCAGGGTTTTATTGCAAAAGACATATATTTTCCATATATAATAATATTTCTGAAAAAGGGGTTGATAACAATTTTAGGTGTTGCTGAACCCTCTGTTCCCGCAACATATGGAAGACAACCATTCATTTCCAAAATCACACTCACTCTCATGTTTTCACTCATCCCAACCCATTTAGTTGTTGAAACCAAACCATAACTTGTCCGATACCGCGGACACGTCTATCCGGATAAATTTTACACTCTGCAGAAGTTGTACACTTTCCCCACAAGTAGGATACTGTAGCTTAATACCGTTGTGCAAGCACAGACCCATCAAAGCCATTACCCTCCATAGCTAAGCAATGACGCTCACCATGGGAACACTAAGGTCATATCTCATAATACAACAATTTACAGAGCTCTTTGCATTTCATACAATATTCATCAATTTCCACATACATCTCTTAGTGTCCCATTGCACACCTGCCTTCAGGTGATTGCCATACCAACTAGAGGGATTTAGGCTAAGCCTTTCCCATGCAAGGCGAGTGGTCGTACGAAAATAAGTTAGGCAAGATGAATCATCAACTCGGTCCTTAATCGAGACAAGGCGGATATCTTCATGCTTAACCACAAAAGGTAGAAGCCCCAATACCACGGCATCCCATAAAAGGAACACCGATCCGCCCCATCTCTAGGGTAATCACCATCTATAACTTGTTCATTAACCCTTTTATAATACCCACAATTTATTATCACAACTCACACCATTTTGTATTTAAAATTAATGTATTTGAGGAAACTTTGTAATGAGTTTCTATGATGAATATCAAGTCCTAAGCATACTAAATAATAATATTTTACCATAGCATATTATTTGTTTCTAAGTTTGAACAAGACAACTATCAGATAATATCAATTCAAGGATGGCTATTCAACGGGTTTAACTAAGCAGCGAAAATATCTTGTATGTATAATCGTACATGCAACATTTAAAACGGCTTCTACGGGTTGTATTTAAAAATAGGATCAACATGCATCAAAGGGGAATAGGCTGGAATTGCCTCCGTCGGTGTCCTCGGCAAACTCCTGCTGGCAGTCCGGTTCCTCGGCATCGAACTCGCGGTACTCGCCTCTGACGTCCTCGTTCTTCGGTTCGTTCACCCCGTCAGCTAAAAGTACGCAACGAGCGCAACAGGTAAACAAGCAGAGATAAATAATCACATAAATTCAAATGAGCTATAAAAATCATGAAATTTATATGAGAGATAGATCATGATTTTAGATGAATTTAGAAAGAATAATATTTAGAATCGGAGTTGGCATGTGGCTCTGCAAGATGGCCGAATTTTAATCACGCGGAAAAGAATAATGCGCGATTAAGGAATGGGTGCTCACGAGGTGGGTTGTCTGGTAGTGCATGGCGTATGCTGTTGAAAGCCCAAGTTTGGTTTTGGTAATTAATGACACCAAGTTGCTAATGCCATGTGTTTAGTAGTTTGAGCTAGGCATAAGCAATACATGTGATAAAGGTGTATGTGGCATGGAGTGGTGGCCACAAGATCACAAAGAGATGGTGCATGGACATGAAATGATGGTCATGGTGATCAAGCATGAGGAGATGGACATGGAACAAAGTGATTAAGGCAAAGGTATAATCATAGGGTTTGCTTTTGCCGGTCTAAGATGAGTAGAGAAGTGATTGACCGGGTTTAGGATTGATAGCCGACTATCAAGAGGGGCAATCACGGTTAGCTCGTGAATCAAGTGCTACTATGTCATCATCTTTAGCATATGCATTAGGATCTAGTAAAGGGAGCTAACATAACTCCTTCGAGAAAATGATTGTGAAAATGCTAACACACGAGCACATGACGGTTTTCACATGGTGGTGTTAGCACGTTTGCGAAGGTGTTGGAGTTGGTGTTGATCAACTTGGAGAAGAGAGAAATGCCTTTCGGTGTTCTCCGGACACTATGATGGCTCTTGGAGTGAAATACTGCTTTAATCCATTGTGAACTGGATTAAGTGCTTTCGTGGGTTGTGTAGCCCTCTGAGTAAGCTTTCCAAAATGTCCAAGATCATTGAAATCGGAGTTCGGAGCTAAGAGATATGACCGTTTTAGCGCTGGATGGTCTGCGACGGACACTACGACAGACGTGGCCTCGGGGCCGATAGACGCGGCCACGAAGGGCGACAGACACGGCCTCAGGGGCGACAGACGTGGCCACGGGGGGCGACAGACGTGGCCACGGGGGCGACAGACGCATCTGTCGGACCACCCTTGCTTCGGCTTGCAGCGGAGGTGGCGACAGACGCGGTGGTGCTGAGCACCAGATACGTCTGTCGATCGTTTTCGTGAAATGGAGCTTACTAGAGTGCCTACTTCGATGTGACGGACGCTGAGGCCAAAACCGAAGGACGCATCTGTCGCTACTGTTCATAACCGTTGGATTTTAAAGGCTCGAGGACACGTGGCAGCTTCGAGTGGCGTCAGACGCACTGTGCAGCGTCTGTCGGTGTGCGACAGACGCGTCTATCGTGCACAATTTCAGCTCAACGGCTCTTTTTGAAGGGGTACGTCTATAAATAAGAGGTGGCCGGCCCTTGGGGGTTAACTCTTGCACATTTAAGATATTGAGGCACACTTTGAGCTAGAGAACCTTCCCCTCCACTCATCTCCTTGCTTGGTTGCATACTCTAGAGAGATTGAGTGAGATTCAAGTGCATTGCATTGAGAGTTGCATCTAGTGGCACTTGATTCTTGAGTTTGCTACGGATTGCTTGTTACTCTTGGGTGTTTCCCGACACCCTAGATGGCTTGGAGCAGCAGTGGCGTTGAGCTCGTGATTGAGCCTTCCCCGCGGGAGTTCACGAATTGGCTACTCTAGTGGAGCTCGTGGCTTGGAGGATCCCCATCTTGTGAATGGATGTGCGGCACCCGCTGAGGGTTCAACTCTTGATAGTTGATTAGCTCGTGATCCATCAAGTGGGTGCATCGCCACAACGAGGACTAGCTTGCCGGGAAGCAAGTGAACCTCGGTAAAAAATCTTGTCATCTTATTGCCGAGGATTTCATTTTTGTATGTGATCACGTTGATTGATTGGTACATTGGACATATCTCTTCTCATCAACGTTGGTATTCTATTCAAGCTCACTCCTTTACTTATTGTTCTTTGCCTTGTTTAGCTTGAATAAAATAGCTTATCACTCAGGGGTAATTAGTTTAGAGACTTAGCGTTGTTGGTGTAAACTAGAGATCATAGCCTTGCACTAGAATTGTATTTGTGGCTTGCATAAAAGTAGTTGAGCTAGTGCTAGAATTAGCTTCGCCATCTTATTTACTAACTTGTTGTTTAGTAAAGCTTGTAGAAAATTTAAATAGGCTATTCACCCCCCCTCTAGCCATTTGGACCTTACAAATGGTATCAGAGCCGTGGCACAGTTTATTTAAGGCTTAACAACCTACGGTGAAGAAGAAATGGCTCAATTAAGCTTGCACATCAACAACACCAAGAAGGCACCTCACTTTGATGGCACAAATTAGGTATATTGGAAGGTTAAGATGACTGCACACCTCAAGTCAATCAATAGAGAAGTGTGGAAGGTCACCGAAACCAAATTTGAGGTTGCTAATCCGGAAGCACCAACATCGGTGGAGAAGAAGCTCCAATGCAATGACATTGCCATTAGTGCTCTTCATGAGGCACTAGATGACAAGACATTCGAACAAGTGAAGAACATAGAAGTTGCTCATGATGCTTGGGCAAAGCTTGAAGAAACATTTGAAGGCACCGAAGGCACCAAGACCGCCAAAGCTTATATTCTCCAAGAAAAGTTCTCTAGCTTCAAGATGCAAGAAGATGAGAGTGTGCCAGAGATGTTTCATAGGTTGCAAGTCATTGTAAATGAGCTCAAGGCACTTGGAGAGGAAGTGAAGGACAATCAATTCTCTATGAAGTTCTTGAGAAGCTTACCCAAGAGGTTTGACACATTGATCACCGTGCTTGTGAGGACAACTTTGAAAGATTCAACACCTCAACAAGTATTCCAAGAAGTGATGATCGATGACTCATATAGAGAAGATGATGAGAAGGAGGAGTTGGTCAAGAAGAAGAAGAAAGAAAGTGAGAAGAAGGATGATGAGAAGAAGAAGAGTGTGGCATTCAAAGCCACCACATATAAGGGCAAGTCCAAGATTGAATCATCAAGTGATGAAGACTCAAGCTCTTGTGATAATGATGACATTGATGAGAAGATGGCTATCTTTGTCAAGCAATTTGACAAATTCATGAAGAAGAAAGGTTATCGTGCAAGGAGGAGGAAGAACTCATCCAAGAAAAATGAGCAAACTATGAGATGCTTTAGATGTCATAGCAAGGATCATCTCATCGCCAAGTGTCCTTATGATAGTGATGATGAAGATGCTATCAAGAAGGAGAGGAAGAAGCAAAGAAAAAGCAAGAAAAGAAGGAGAGCTCTCACAAGAAAAAGAATGATTCTCATGTTGATATATGGGATAGTGATGATTCCTCAAGTGATGATGAGGACTACAAAAAGAAGGGGCATGCTAGCATTGCTATTCAAGAGAAGAGCTCCATATTTGACACTCCATCATGCTTTATGGCTAAGGCCGCTAAGCTATCATCCGACGATGAGAGTGATCATGATAGTGCTAGTGATAGTGATAGTGATGATGATGATGATCTAACTAAAGATGAACTAATCACTATGCTAGAAGATTGCACTCAACATTTTAAAAAATCTAGAAAGGAGTGCAAGGGCTTGCTTAAGGATAAGAAAAACCTCATGCAAGAACTTGATGAGCTTAGGGCATCTTATGAGAGTCTAAAGGTAGACCATAAGAAGCTTCAAAAGTCTCACACTAAGCTTGAAGAAGCTCATTCCTCTCTAGTTGAGAAATGTGAAAACATGCCAACTAATGTTGAGAAAGCTAAAACTTGCAACATAGTCATATCTTGTGATATAATTGATGAATCTTTTCATAAGCCTATTGTTATTGCTCTCACTAACTCTTCATGGAGCACATCTATATCATCATCATCTAGTAGTGATGGTTTCACTTGTGATTCCACACTAAAAGTTGAGAATGAGATCCTAAAGAAGGAGGTAAAAGAGCTCAATCACACTTTAGCTAAGGCTTATGGTGATGAGGACCGCTTGCTTATGTGCTTGGGTAGCTAAAGAGCTTCTCTCTATAAAGAGGGATTGGGCTATAACCCCAAGAAAGGCAAGGCCACTTTTGCTCCTCACAAGACTCGTTTTGTGAAGAACAATGGTAGCTATTGCAAAAGTTGCAAGCAAGTTGGTCACCTAGAGTAACATTGCATGAACAAGAAATCCAATGCTAATGTATCCTCAATTAAGCTTGATTCTTTCTATATGCTTACCAAGGGTACTAATGGTGTTCATGCTAAGTTCATCGGTACACGATAGATGGGCTCAAAGAAAAAAGCTATTTGGGTACCAAAGAGCTTGGTCACTAACCTTGAAGGACCCAAACAAGTTTGGGTACCTAAAAAGAATTGATCTTGTCTTGTAGGTCAATTACAAAGTCGGAGGAAGGCATTGAGTGCTTGATAGTGGGTGCACTCAACATGTGACCGGGGATTCTTGTATGTTCAAGTCAATTGATACAAGTCAAAATGGTGGTTTTGATGCTATCACTTTCGGCAACAACAAGAAAGGTAAGGTCAAGGGACTTGGTAAAATTGCTATCTCAAATAACATGAGCATATCTAATATATTGCTAGTTGAGAGCTTGGATTACAATCTTTTGTCGGTGGCACAACTTTGTGATCTTGGTTTCAAGTGCATATTTGGCAGTGATGATGTTGAAGTCATTAGTGTTGATGGATCAAATTTGATATTCAAAAGATTTAGACATGGTAGCTTATACTTGGTTGACTTCAATGATAGTGATACACAATTGACATCATGCTTGCTTAGCAAATCTAGTATGGGATGGTTGTGGCATAGAAGGCTTGGTCATGTTGGAATGAAACAATTGAACAAACTTTTGAGGCATGACTTAGTTAGAGGCTTGAAGGATGTCACCTTTGAGAAGGATAAACCTTGTAGTGCTTGTCAAGCCGGCAAACAAGTTGGAAATGCACATCCTAGTAAGAGTGAAATGAGCACATCTAAGGCATTTGAGTTATTGCACATGGACTTGTTTGGGCCAACAACATACACTAGCATTGGTGGCAACAAGTATGGTTTTGTGATAGTGGACGACTACACTAGATACACTTGGGTGTTCTTTATCTTTGACAAGAGTGATGTTTATGATCTATTCAAGTCTTTTGTCAAGAGAGTGCAAAATGAGTTTGAGACTACTATCAAGAAGATTAGAAGTGACAATGGTAGTGAGTTCAAGAACACAAGAATTGAGGAATTATGTGATGATCTTGGTATTGGACATCAATTCTCTCCAACATACACTCCTCAATCTAATGGTGTAGTTGAAAGGAAAAATAGAACCTTGATTGATATGGCTAGATCAACGCTTAGTGAATACAATGTGAGTCATTCATTTTGGAGTGAAGCTATCAATATGGCTTGCTATTGTAGCTATCGTCTCTATTGCCATGGAAAGCTTGGGAAGACACCATATGAGCTATTGAATGGAAGAAAGCCCAACATTGCATACTTTAGAGTGTTTGGTTGCAAATGCTACATTCTCAAGAAAGACACTTGATTGAGCAAGTTTGATAAGAAATGTGATGAAGGGTTCTTACTGGGTTATTCTACCACGAGCAAAGCATATAGAGTTTAGAATCTCACAAATGGCACCTTGGAAGAAGTTCATGATGTTGAGTTTGATGAAACCCAAGGATCCCAAAATGAAGCTCAAAACCTTGATGATGTGAGAGGAGATCAATTGTCAAATGCAATGAAGAACATGGACATTGGTGATATAAGGCCGAGACAAGTTGATGATGATGGTGACATACAAATGATTAATTAAGATGTGCAAATTGATACAAATCAAGCATGCTCAAGTGGTACTCACGATGAAGCTCAAGATCAAGGTCAAGCAAGTGGAAGCAATCAACTCCCAATACTCCAACCTACCAACATTGCAAGAGATCATCCATTAGATCAAATCATTGGTGGAATTCAAAGTGGTGTTCAAACTAGATCAAGATTTGCATCTTTTTGTGAGCACTACTCATTTGTGTCACTTGAAGAACCTAAGAAAATAGAAGATGCTTTGAACGATTCCGATTGGGTTAATGCCATGCATGAAGAGCTAACCAACTTCACTAGAAATCAAGGTTGAGAGCTTGTTGAGAGGCCAAAGAACTACAATGTGATTGGTACTAAGTGGGTTTTTAGAAACAAGCAAGATCAAGATGGAATGGTTGTGAGGAACAAAGCAAGATTGGTAGCACAAGGTTACACACAATTTGAAGGTCTTGAGTTTGGTGAGACATATGCACCGGTTGCAAGATTAGAGGCAATTAGAATCTTATTAGCATATGCTTGTACATACAGCATCAAGCTCTATCAAATGGATGTGAAAAGTGCATTTCTCAATGGCTACATTAATGAAGAAGTATATGTTGAGCAACCTCTCGGTTTTGAAGATGACAAGAAGCCCGACCTTATTTCCAAGCTAAAGAAGGCATTGTATGGTTTGAAGCAAGCACCTAGAGCATGGTATGAAAGATTGAGGGATTTTCTTCTCTCTAAAGGATTCAAGATGGGAAAGGTTGACACCACTCTCTTCACCAAGAAGCTTGGAAATGACTTGTTTGTGTTGCAAATCTATGTGGATGATATCATTTTTGGATCAACCAATCAAGATTTTTGTGAAGAGTTTGGAAAAATGATGGCAAATGAGTTTGAGATGTCCATGATTGGAGAGCTTAGTTACTTCCTTGGACTTCAAATCAAACAAATAAAGAATGGCACCTTTGTTAGTCAAGGCAAGTACATCAAGGACATGATCAAGAAGTTTGGTTTGCAAGATGCTAAGCCAATGAGTACACCAATGGGCACAAATGATCAATTGGTTATTGATGCTAGTGGAAACATGGTAGATCAAAAACTATACCGGTCTATGATTGGAAGTTTGCTCTATGTCACCGCTTCTAGGCCGGATGTGATGTTTAGTGTGTGTAAGTGTGCAAGATATCAAGCTTCACCTAAATAAAGTCACTTGAAAGCAACCAAGAGAATATTGAGATATCTTAAGGGCATTCATGATGTTGGATTATGGTTTCCAAAGGGATCTAACTTTGAGTTGATTGGATATTCAGATTCTGACTATGGTGGTTGCAAGATTGATAGAATGAGCACAAGTGGCACTTGTCAATTGCTTGGAAGATCTCTTGTTTCATGGTCATCGAAGAAACAAAATAGTGTTGCACTATCTACCGCCAAGGCCGAATACATTAGTGCCAGTAGTTGTTGTGCACAATTGTTTTGGATGAAAGCCACCTTAAATGATTTTAGAATCAAGTTCAAGAATGTGCCTTTATTTTGTGATAATGAGAGTGCTATCAAGATGACACAAAATCCGATTCAACATTCAAGAACTAAGCACATTGATATTAGGCATCACTTCATAAGAGACCATCAACAAGAGGGTGATATTAGCATTGAGAGCATTGGCACCGAAGATCAACTAGCCGACATATTCACAAAGCCACTTGATGAAAAGAGATTCTACAAGTTAAAAAATGAATTGAACATACTTGACTTCTCCAACTTGAGATGAGTGCACCCCCACATTCTTATATGACATGCCTCTTCTCCAACATATCAAGGTAAAGTTGTTTGTCATATCATTCATACTTTGCTAAGGACATGGTTAGAACATATAGACATGTTTGCATGATAATAGGTGCATTCACGAAAATCAAATGTTTTTGATGTATATATGGTACCACTATTGCTTCTATGTTTGTTTGATCTAGTGGTAGCATATGACATGTTTGTGGCTTGCAAACCAAGTGTTGAATCTAGAAAATGAGCTCATGATGTGTAATTCAACATGGTCAAGATAACCCTTATACTTTATGAGGTGTGAAGAAGCTTGTCCTTGGATCAAACCGAATTACATATTCTAGGCAAGTGATCTAGATTGAACCATAATATGACCCTCATATTCACTCCCTAATTGATTGACTTAACTCTCACTAAAGCACCTTTTTGGTGATTGTTGACAAAGGGGGAGAAGTAAGTCACAAAGATATATAAAGGGGGAGAGAAAGCAAAAGATATGATGTTGATTGAGCACACAAGTAGGGGGAGCAAGCTCATGAATCATTTGTTGAATTTATATGTGCACTAACATGATGAATTGTTGCATTGCAAAGCTTAAATTCATATTCATGATTATGTGGTGAATGCTAGAAATAGATCTTGAATGGTGAATCGTTGAGAGTAGCTTCACAAGTGGTATCTAGACACCTTTGCTTATAATGTTGATCTCACGAGGTATTTTAGTGTTTGTGATCTTTACAAGTGAGGTATTACAAGTGATGTCTAGCCACATTGGTGCTAAGGATGGTATATATTGGTAACTCCGATGGTATCACGCTTCAAAGGTCCATTCTGTATACCTTAGCATCATTTTGGTAGTAGTAACTCTCCCAAAACTCCATTTCATGCATATGTGCAAAATTGAACCAAACTCATGGAAGCACATATGTAGGGGGAGCTAGTACTACCAAAACCGAAATATGATTTCATTTCATATCTTTGTGATGGTTGTCATCAATTACCAAAAAGGAGAGATTGAAAGCCCAAGTTTGGTTTTGGTAATTAATGACACCAAGTTGCTAATGCCATGTGTTTAGTAGTTTGAGCTAGGCATAAGCAACACATGTGATGAAGGTGTATGTGGCATGGAGTGGTGGCCACAACATCACAAAGAGATGGTGCATGGACATAAAATGATGGTCATGGTGATCAAGCATGAGGAGATGGACATGGAACAAAGTGATCAAGGCAAAGGTATAATCATAGGGTTTGCTTTTGCCGGTCTAAGATGAGTAGAGAAGTGATTGACCGGGTTTAGGATTGATAGCCGACTATCAAGAGGGGCAATCACGGTTAGCTCGTGAATCAAGTGCTACTAGGTCATCATCTTTAGCATATGCATTAGGATCTAGTAAAGAGAGCTAACATAACTCCTTCGAGAAAATAATTGTGAAAATGCTAACACACGAGCACATGACGGTTTTCACATGGTGGTGTTAGCACATTTCCGAAGGTGTTGGATTTGGTGTTGATCAACTTGGAGAAGAGAGAAAGGTCTTTCGGTGTTCTCCGGACACTAGGATGGCTCTTGGAGTGGAATACTGCTTTAATCCATTGTGAACTGGATTAAGTGCTTTAGTGGGTTGTGTAGCCCTCTGAGTAAGCTTTCTAAAATGTCCAAGATCATCGAAATCGGAGTTCGGAGCTAAGAGATATGACTGTTTTAGCGCCGGGTGGTCTGCGACGGACGCTACGACAGACGCGGCCACGGGGGGCGACAGACGCGGCCACGGAGGGCGACAGATGCGACCTCGGGGGCGACAGACGCGGCCACGGAGGGCGACAGATGCGGCCTCGAGGGCGACAGACGCGGCCACGGGGGGCGATAGACACGGCCACGGGGGCGACAGACGCGGCCACGGGGGGTGACAGACGCGTCTGTCGGACCACCCTTGCTTCGGCTTGCAGCGGAGGTGGCGACAGACGCGGTGTTGCTGAGCACCAGACATGTCTGTCGATCGTTTTCGTGAAATGGAGCTTACTGGAGTGCGTACTTCGACGCGACGGACGCTGAGGCCAAAACCGAAGGACGCGTCTGTCGCTACTTGTCGGTGTTTGGTCCCGCGGGGGTCCTAAGCCAATGAGTGAATCAAATGCTGCGTGTCCCTAATCTGGATGGTGATGCAAGGAGGATACATGGGGATTTATCCTGGTTCGGGCAAAAGAAGGCCCTACGTCCAGCGAGGAGGAGGGAGTATTGTATTTCCTTGCACCTAAGTGCTTGCGTAGGGGTTACAAGCTGTGAGAGAGGGAACCGAGCCCGGGTCTCAAAGGAAAAGTGAGAGTACAAAGATGATTGCTTGAGATGTTGATCTTCTTTGGTGGGATGGAGAATGGTTTTTTATTGTCTGTTGTTCGTTGTTCTTCTGCCTCGCCTCCTTGTAGAGCCCCGGCCTGCCCTTTTATAGGGTAAGAGGAGGCAGGGACGCCGGGGGTGCCTTTGAGGTGAAGTTTTGTCGATCCCTGTGGGGGTGGCTATAGCGACGTGCCCCGGGAATGGCCGGCCATCCCTGGACACCACGGTGACGTAGAGGACGAGACGGTGAAAAGACTCTGAGTCCTGTGCCACATCGGCCTTTCTTCCTTGTTGACCGGTGGTGGGTCGAGGACAGGTCGAGGACGGGTCGAGGATGGGCGGATAAGGCCGAGTCCCCGAGATCGTGGGGTACGGTCCTTGTCGTATCCTCCCTCGAGGGTGATCAGTGGCAAAATAGTGCACGGTATGGTGTGTATAGTGACAGGTTTTCATCTCCCAACCCGGGATGGGCAGTAAAAAGAGAGATTTGACACGGGCACTGCTTCCACGCCAGTTACTGCTGTAGCCATGATGGTAGGAAGTAGTGGGTAGTCGCATTAAATGCTCTGACTTTTGTTTCAGAGTTGGTGAATAAGGTGGGTTGAGCGGCCCGACCCGGGGTCGTGCGAGTCGGAGATTTCCCGATAGTCGAGGTGCCTTGTCGAGCGAGCCTCGTACGAGTCGAAACGTAGTCGAGGCGTCCCGTTGAGTGAGCCTCGTATGAGTCGGAACGTAGTCGAGGCGTCCCGTCGAGCGCGCCTCGTACGAGTCGGAATGTAGTCGAGGTGTCTCGTTCGCTATTTTGGCTCGTCTCGTTTGTGGGTAGCGGTTTTGTTTTTCTTAATCGTTGATTGTGGGTACCCCTAGATGTAGGTACCCGACAGTAGCCCCCGAGCCTTTGGGTGAGTGTGGGTCACTCTCACAGAGGCTCAGCGGTTCATGAACTGGAGTCGTAGCGTCATAACTGTTTCCGGTGGGTGCGCGCGAGCGCACCCGCCGGGTGTAGCCCCCGAGGCCTTGGTGGAGTGTTTTGACTCCTCCGAGGTCTTTTGTACGTTTTATTGAGGAACGCTCTCGTATCATAGAGTGTTCCGTCTTCTTTCGTTCGAAGTTTGGCTTTCTGCGATCGAGCCCCCGAGCCTCGTGCGCGTGAGGTCGATCAGAGTCTTGGCTGTCTTTTATCGTTTCGACCCTCACGCTCCCTTTTCAGGAAAAAAGGAGGGGTGGGGAACGTCATACTACCCTCGTTGGGCGAGTTCCGACAGTCTCCGGTGAGCTGTTAACGGGGAATTCGAGTGTGTGCCCGTGCTCCATTCGGTAGGAGTCGGCTAGCGGCCACGGAGGCGCTCTCAAAAATGCCAAAGAGTAGTCATGTGGATCTCGATTCCTTGCGATAGGATTCGAGGGCTCGATGCCTCCCTCCGAGGGGATTCCTCCGTCGACCTCTCTTTTAGCCTTGAATACGTCTGGGGGCGCCTCGAGAGCGTGGCTCAAGCCCTGGCCTTGTATGGGCGCGTCCCTAGTCGTCCCTGACTCCGCTACTCGAGGGCAGCTGCCGAACCCTAGTCGAGGGCCAGCTTTCGATCCCTCGAGGTTTATATCGGGCTCGGAGCCCATTACCCATGCATCTGGGAATATCCGTCCGCAGATCCTTCTCCTGCCCGTTTTGGGCATGTCTTTTCAGGAGGGGAAGCGAGATCAGCGCGGTAGTGGGCGGCGTGGTGCGACGGTTACAGAGTGTATGGCGGACACGTGCCCATATCTGCGGATTTTGAGGGAGCGGTTAGGTAAGGTCATTGAATGTGAAAACTGCTCCTACCTTTTCGCCCGCCCGTTGGCCTTCCATCGGGGTATAAGAGCAAGGCCCGGGGTTTCGTTTACCCCTACAGGCCCTTTGCGTTTTCGCCTTCCTTGCCTTCTTCGCCCCCTTTGCCTCCTTTGCGCCCTTCAGCCACCGTCCAGCGTTGTCGTCGTTCCTTCGCCTGTCGTGCGCCGTTTCTTCGACAACAATGGCGGGCAAGAGTCAGATCCTCCCTGCGAACGCTTGGGCCCGTTCCTCGGTGACAGAGAGGAAGCTGGAAGAGTTGGTCCACGATGGGCTTCTACGGCCAAAGGCGAGCCGGACCCAGCCGGAATGGAGAGTGCCACCGTCTGACCTCCGGGAACCGGCGCCTCCAGAAGGTTACGTGGTGAGCTTCATGGCCTTCCACGAGAGGGGTTCGGCGTGCCGGCCCGCCACTTCATGCGGGCGCTTCTCCACTACTACAAGGTGGAGCTGCACCACCTCGCCCCCAATTCCATCTCGCAGGCCGCCATTTTCGTGGCGGTCTGCGAGGGATACCTAGGGATGGAGCCACAATGGAATCTGTGGCTCCACCTCTTCAGGGCGGAACACTTCACCAAGAAGGCGGGCGAGCGAGGGGTGTGGCGCGCAGTGCATGCGGGGACTGCACTCTCCAAGTTTGGTCTGGTCGAGGTGACCAATATATCCCGGCGCAGCTGATTTCGTCGAACAACGGCTAGCACGACAGCTGGTTTTACTTGCGCAACGATGGCGACCAGCTACCGAAGTTCTCCGGCCGGGTGCTGATGTCGCGCGAGGAGAACTGGACATACGGTGTCGTTGAAGACGACAAGCTGAAGCTGGAGCCGCTCCTCGACGTGTTGAGGAGACTCCGTCAGCGCGGGTTGATGGTGGGATGGTGGCCGCCGCGTTCCACCGCCGGAGGGTGCTGCCGCTGACGCAGCGCCGGCTCCGGCTTGACGAGATGACGCCGGAGGCGTCGTTGGAGGGGAGCCGAATGTCGCATGAGTCCCTCCCCCTCGACGAGGTTGCCCAGCGTGCGCGATGGATGGTGGGGAGCTTCCGGCAGGAGGACATCGACAAGGTCCCGATGCGCCCCACCCAAGGTTTTGAGCCCCTGGTGAGTGTTGTTTCTGATAGTCTTAAGTTCTTTTGCTTCCAGATTCCCTCGACTAAGTCGGTGGAGGCCCGTGTGCAGGATCTGTCGGCGGTCAAGGAAACGCGGCCGCCGGTTCTGGAAGATCGGGTCGCCCGGGAGGCTCGACGCCTCTTGGCGGCCCAGAAGAAGGAGGAGAAAGACGCTGCCAAGAAGCGTCAAGTCCGGAAGGCCCTCGAGCAGGAGGCGTTGAAGAAGCGCCGTTGCCAACAGAGCCTCGACGGGCTCCCGCTCGAGGAGTCTCCCTCCGAGACGGTCTTGGGGGAGGACGAAGACAGCGGCGACGACGACGCCGGGTCACGGTACGATACCGCGACTTCTCTGGCGCACCTCCCCAACGTGCGGCCCCTGCTAGAGCCCATTGGGGGGTCGACCTCCTAGGCGTCGAGGGAAGCCTCGGCGCCCGTTGAAGGGGAGGGAGAGCTAGGAGAGAGAAGGGCCAGAGCGGGTCCTTCAGCGAGAGGAGCTACCTCGTCTGGGGTCCCGCAAGAGGGGTCGGTGGCGCCGCTCCCGCGAGCCTGATTGCCTCGGGCTCAGCCAGCGGTTGGAGCAGCGGCGTCGGCATCAGAAGCCAGGGCGCCGTCGATGGGTGTGAGGACCCGAGGCCAACTAGCCTCGGTAGCGCAGAGATCCTTGGACGCCCCGTCAGCCCGGGCTCCGAGGAGCACCCGGCCGACAGGAGGCTCGACGGTAGGGCCGTCGTAGGTGCCGCCGGGTGGCTCGGGCCTGCCAGGGTCTAGGCCCCTGCTTCCCCTATCCAGGTAAGTTTTTCGTCTTGTTTTTCCATCATTGGTGATCCCATTGTTTGTTCCGACGACGCTGCCTGGGTTGCCAAGTACCAGGCTGCCGCGGAGCGGCTCAGGCTGAGGGAGGCGGCTGCCGAGGCAGGGGCAAGCGCCCAGGAGGTCGTCGGTTCTGGTGTCGCCGTGCAGGGGTCAGGGCCGGCTGAGGTGGTCCCGGGTGACGCCGGGCTCGAGGTGCCCGGCGCTGGTGGGTCAGAGCCTGGGTCGACCGCGACGACCCAGGCGACCGTCGAGGCCGCTGAGGCTAGAACATCCATCCACGACGCGGGGCGGGTGGATGTTGAAAAGTTGAAGGAGGTGGTGGAGGCCCCGCCAGAGGCGGGGCGAGAGGCGGTGCAGCCGGGGTCGCAACTGGCGCGGGAAGAGCCGCAGCCGCAGTAGGACCGGCCAACGGAGCCGGTGGTCGAGGCGGAACGGGGGGCGGTCGTGCCACCGCCCATCGTACAGGCGGTGGTGCCGGCGGTCGAGATGCCAGCCCCGCCACAAAGGGTCGACCCCGGCCCTGATTGACCTCACCGTCGACGGCTCTCCTTCTGATAAAGGGAAGCAGAAGGCGGACGTCGAGACGGCCGAGGCCTCGGATCGGCCTGGTACCTCGGCGGCGTTGGGGGACGACCTGGCTGAGGCATCGGCCAGATGGCCTGACTACGCCGGGTTGGCGCTTGTGCGGGTGGAGGAGGAGCTTCCGCGCTGGGGCCGGTCGACCCTTGAGTTTAGGGACGCGTCCAACCCTAGCGCTGAGCCCTTCTTCGCGCTCGACGACAAGGACGAGGTGCAACACTGGGAGTACCTCGAGGGACTCCGAAAGCACTCATTGCAGTCCCTGCGCATGGTGTCGAATACCCTGGTGCGGGGTATGTCGGAGGCTTTCGAGGTAAGCCGGGTTCATTAGTCTTTCCCTGCGTTTTATCCTTCCCTTCTCCTTGGTTCTGATTTTGGTTTTTAACCATGGTCAGGAGCTCAAGGAGCATTCCCACCGCAAGTCAATCTTTATTCATCATGAGAGCGGCGTGTGGGCGACGCTTGCCCGTCAACGGGCTCTGGTCGAGGAAGCCAACAAGCGGCTATCCCAGAATAGCGCCGAGACAGACGAGCTCCGCGCTGCCCATGCGGCGGCTAGGGAGGAGGCGACGTAGGCCCGGGAAGCCGAGGCCAAGGCACGTGAAGACGCGGCAAGGGCTCGGGAGGAGGCGGCTAAAGCTCGCGAGGACCTCGCGCCGCTGCTGGCACGTGTGAAGGAGCTCGAGGAGGATATCACCTTAGTCGGTGGTCAGCGCGATGCCCTCAACGTCCAGGTCGGGATGGCGTTCGCTTGCGTCAGAACCTTGGAGGACGAGGTTGTGATGTTGACGGGGATGGTCCGAGAGAGGGACGAGGCTCTCTCGGGTGCCGGCCGGGAGGTTGAGGTGCTGAGGGCGGCGGTCCACGACAAGGACGAGGCTCTTCGAGCATCTGAGAAGACGTGCGGGGAGCTATGTGATGAGGTCGTGGGTTGGCAGACCCACTCTGAGGGTAATCCTCTTGTTATGTTCTGGGCTTGGCGTCGAGGTCCATGGCTTATGCTAACTCAATGTTTACGTTTCAGAGTTGGAGAAGCAGTAGCATGCGGCCCAGGCGACGGCCACCTCGTTCTAGAACCTCTTCGAGGCCGAGGCCGGGCGGACTCAGTTGCTCCAAGGCACTATCACCTCGGTATGTGACGGCCTGGGGGTCGATCCTGATGCCAATACCGAGGAGGACGCCCCGGGGAACTCCTTTGTCCGTCGGATGGTGGCGCTGGGCCGCCTCGTGCGTGAGAGGATACGAGGCGGGCTGCATCACGGCGTGAAGAGGGCTATGGCGGTCGTTCGGTCTGGGTTCGTGTACGACATGGACCTCGTCGCTGACAGCTTCATCACGGATCCGGACCGAACGGACGAGGAGAATGAAGTCGCCTGCCTGACCCTGATTGAGGCCGCTAAGGAGCCTAGGAGTCGCCTTGCCAAGCTTTTTGAGGTCGAGGTGGTTCCGCCTGCTGATGACAAGGGCCTGTGAGCCAAACCTGGGCAAGAAGGCCCGTGTAATAAGTTAGTATTCATAATTTTAGATGTAAACTTGTACTGATCGTTAATTTTTGTTCGAGTTTTTTCTTCCCTTTATCGCTTGAATCACGTTCTCGCATGATTTCCTTAGCGCGCGGTTACGCCCCTTGGCGTAAGGGAGCGAGTGGAGGTACCGTAGCCTTGGAGGCGTAAGTGATCTCGCGGCTCGACTGCCCTCGAGCTTTAGGGTGCGTTTGCGGCCTTGCAGATCATGTAAGAACTTGGTTCAAAGCGAATGGGAATGTGAGCTTTTTCAAAGTCGTGAACTGTTACTAGGTCTACTTAGCGCGCGGTTGCACCCCTTGGCGTGGGGGGTGAGTGGAGGTACCGTAGCCTCGGAGGCGTAAGTGATCTCGTGGCTCGACGGCCCTTGAGCCTTAGGGTGCTTTTGCGGCCTTGTCGACTTATGTGACAGTTCTCTTTTTTGAAGAAGCTCGAAAAAATGCGAGTTTTTTGGGGACAGGGGGTTCCCCCTTGCAGCCCCTGAGGGAGGGTCGACTCTGAGAAAACAGGGTCGATCCTTCCTGGATGTTATGAAAACAATGCTTTAAACACCGCTGTATTTTTTATTTATGAGATTGTGAAACAATTTACAGAGCCTCGAGGCTTTTAAGGAAAAAAAGCGACGTAGTTGTTCAATGTTCCAAGCGTTTGTGAAGATTTCGCCTTTCTCGTTCGATAGTTTGTACGTGACGGGCTTCAACACTTCCACGATGATGTATGACCCTTCCCATGGTGGCGTAAGCTTGTGTCATCCCTTGTTGTTCTGGCTTCGCCGTAGCACCAGGTCACCAACATTGAGGTCCCATCTGTGGACGTGTTTGTCATGCTAGCGTCGGAGACTTTGCTGATACCTGGCAGAGTGTAACAGAGCCACATCGTGGGCTTCCTCGAGCTGGTCGAGGGCGTCCTCTCTTGTGGCATCATTGTTTTTCTCGTTGTAGGCCTTCAACCTTGGGGATCCATATTCTACATCGGTTGGGAGCATAGCCTCGGACCCGTAGACTAAGAAGAACGGAGTGAATCCCGTGGCCCGACTCGGCATTGTTCTTAGGCTCCACAGGACCGAGGGAAGCTCGGTGGCCCATTTTTTGTCGTGTTTGTTTAACTTGTCAAAAATTCTTGGTTTCAGGCCTTGTAGGACCATGCCGTTGGCACGTTCTACTTGGCCATTTGTTTTTGGATGGGCTACGGCCGACCAGAGCACATGGATGTGATGGTTGTCGCAGAAATCCAGAAACTTTTTACCAGTGAATTGGGTGCCGTTGTCAGTGATGATGCAGTTAGGAACCCCAAAGCGGTGGACAATGTCGATAAAAAATAGCACAGCTTGCTCAGACCTGATGCTGGTGATAGGATGGGCCTCGATCCACTTGGAAAATTTGTCAATGGCGACGAGCAAGTGGGTGAAGCCACCAGTTGTCCTTTTTAGGGGTCCGACCAAGTCGAGCCCCCAAACAACGAACGGCCATGTGATGGGAATAGTTTGTAGGGCATGAGCCAGGAGGTGGGTTTGTCTTGCATAGTACTGGCAGCCTTTGCAGGAGCGTACTAGCTTGACAGCGTCGGAGACTGCGGTCGGCCAATAGAAACCTTGTCGGAATGCGTTTCCAACGAGGGTTCGAGGCGCCGCGTGATGACCACAAGCCCCCGAGTGTAGATCATTGAGCAGGTTCCTGCCTTCCTCATTTGTGATACAGCGTTGGAGGATGCCAGTAAGGCTGCGGTGATACAGCTCCCTGCTGTCGCCAAATATCACAAAGGTATTAACCCGGCGAGTGATCCGTCGAGCCTCGATCTTATCCGAGGGGAGGTCCGCTCAAGTGAGATGGTCGAGGTACGGAGTACGCCAGTCTAGCTCGGGGTTGGCTGGCGGGGTCAAGCCTTCCGCCTGCATGGCTTCAGCCCCGGTCGAGGGGGCTTCTGTCTCAGGTGGGGGATCGAGTGATGGCCCGTCGACCCCTCCGTCTGCCCGGATGTTGACGGATGGTTGATGTAGATCTTTCACGAAAACGTCAGGTGGAACTGTAGTTTGACCGGAAGTGATTTTTGCGAGTTCATCGGCGGCCTCATTATACCTGCGTGCAATATGGTTGAGCTTGAGGCCATAAAACTTGTCTTCAAGGCGCCGTACCTCCTCATAGTAGGCCTCCATCTTGGGATCATGGCAACTCGAGCTCTTTATGACCTGGTCGATCACGAGCTGAGAGTCACCTCGAACATCGAGGTGTCGGACCCCTAGATCGACGACGATTCATAGGCCCGTGACGAGCGCCTCGTATTCGGCGACATTGTTGGAGGTGGGAAAATGAAGCCGGTTGATATAGCGCATGTGGACTCCGAGGGGTGAGATGAAGAGCAAACCCACGTCTGCTCCCGTTTTCATCAGCGACCCATCGAAATACATGGTCCAAAGCTTGGCCTGGAGTTGAACCGGAGGAAGTTGAGTGTCGGTCCACTCCACCAGGAAATCTGCTAGTACCTGGGATTTGATGGCTTTGCGTGGCGCATAAGAGAGGGTCTCACCCATGAGCTCGACCGCCCACTTGGCTATCCTACCCGAGGCTTCCCGGTTCTGGGCTATCTCTCCTAGAGGAAAAGATGAGACCACAGTCACCGGGTGGCCCTCAAAGTAGTGACGGAGTTTGCACCGCGTTAAGACGATGGCGTACAGCAGCTTCTGGATCTGCGGGTAGCGAACCTTGGTTTCCGAGAGCACCTCGCTGATGAAGTAGACCGGTCTTTGGACGAGCAGGGCATGTCCTTCCTCTGCCCTCTCGACAACCAAGACCGCACTGACTACTTGTGTCGTTGCGGCGACATAAAGTAGGAGGGGTTCCCCTGTGGTCGGAGGGACGAGGATCGGTGAGTTGGAGAGTGTAGCCTTGAGCTTTGCAAGGGCTTCCTCGGCCTCGAGGGTCCACGAGAAGTGTTCTGATTTCTTTAGGAATGATACAGTGGGAGCGCTTTTTCGCCGAGGCGCGAAATGAAGCGACTGAGGGCCGCAAGGCAGCCCGTGACCCTCTGTACGCCCTTCAGATCTCGGATAGGGCCCATTTTGGTTATTGCGGTGATTTTTTCCGGGTTGGCCTCGATGCCACGTTCAGAAATGATGAACCCTAGGAGCATGCCTCGTGGAACGCCAAAAATGCATTTCTCGGGGTTGAGCTTAATGTTCTTTGCCCGGAGGCGCTTGAACGCAACATCGAGGTCGTTTATCAAATTACTGGCCTTTTTGGTTTTGACAATGATATCATCGACGTAAGCCTCGACGGTTGGTCCAATGTGTTCCCCAAAAATGTGTTGCATGCATCGCTGGTACGTAGCCCCTGCGTTTCGGAGACCGAAGGGCATAGTAACATAGCAATACATGCCGAATGGGGTGATGAATGAAGTCGCGAGCTGGTCGGACTCCTTCATTTTGATATGGTGGTAGCCGGAATACACATCTAAGAATGACAGAGTTTCACATCCCGCAGTTAAATCAACGATTTGATCAATGCGTGGCAAAGGAAAAGGAACTTTTGGACATGCTTTATTTAAACTAGTATAGTCTACACACATCCTCCACTTCCCATTCTTTTTCTTAACTAATACAAGGTTAGCTAGCCACTCGGGATGATGAACCTCCTTGATGAATCTAGCCTTCAACAGCTTGTGGATCTCCTCGTCGATGACCTTGCGCTTTTCCTCGTCGAAGCGGCGCAAGCGTTGCTTCACCGGTTTGGAGCCGGCTCGGATCTCCAAGGCGTGCTCGGCGACTTCCCTGGGTATGCCCGGCATATCCGAGGGACTCCACGCAAAGATGTCGATGTTCGTGCGGAGAAAGTCGACGAGCACTGTTTCCTATTTAGGGTCGAGGGTGGCGCTGATGCTCAACGCCTTTCCCTTTGGGTTGGTGGGATCGAGGGGCGATGTGAACTAGGCCCGATCTTCCGATAGGTATGATAGCGTCGATTGGTGGAGACTCGACGTTCACGATCTAGGCTTCGAACCAAGACTGATTCGGACCCCCGCAACCGTTACACCACAGCTCCGTTGGTTATCAACCACGCGAACGCGATTGACCTCACCGAGAAGGCTTTCTTGCAAGCGAATCGAGAACACGAGCAAGAATAGGTAAAATGCAATCTGAAATTGCAAATAAATATGAGGCTCACAAAGTTGGGGTCTCACAAACCGATGGCGGCGACGAAACTATTGTCAACAGAATAATCTAAGCAAAACGCAACCCTAATGTAGGCGGCGGCTACTGATTATATAGCCTAAGGGGCGTCCAAGGACCCCTATTCGCGTCCCTGGGGAGAGCCGACACGTTACAAGGCCCAAACGGCCCAAAAGATGGCGACACGGCGCCCTGATAGATTCTGGACGCTGAATTGTTTTGACGATTCCTGTTGATTCCGAACAGATTTTGATATGGGACCACTTGGGTTGGCTTCCTTATCAAATAAGCTTTCCATCCATATGTGGATCATCGAAAACGGAGTTCATATGCGGCCTGGGCGTCCGTTTTACTACACACTGCTCCTGGAGCCCGAGATGGACTCGAACTTGATTTGGGCCTCCACCTTGGCGACTCGAACCGAATAAGCTTTGGGCCTCCTTCTCGATTTGGATGCCCTTGCTGATCTCGTTGGCCTTCATGTGATTCTCCAAGCATGGTCATGTGCATGGAGGCCATGTCCTCATCATCCTCTCCTTCTTGATGAAAAGCCGTCCTCGGCGTCGATGTTGCTTGAAGTCCATTCTGCAGAACATGAAGACAAACGAGGTTGCTAAAATATTGGGAATTGACATTGTTGGAAGAAAGAATATGACCACATGTTTCGGTTTGCAGCACGCCTTCTCCTACAAACATGTAGTCTCCTCGATTAAAATGCACACGATCTTTGTCAATACTATCCTGCAAAAGATTAGTACTAACAAGAAACATATGCTCCCCTTCTTTGGATTCCACTTGGGATTGTAAAGCAAAACTAGAGGAATATGGCATGACAACATTGTTGATTTTATAGTCCTCTAATTGATCATTATTTTGCACAACAAAAGAAGAATTCAGATTTGTACAAATGTAAACTCGTTGTACCATATATTGTCCTTGGTTGCTATATTTGCTAAAAACATGATATGTATGTATAGACAACCATGGCAAATCAGCATATGCATAAAGTTTCTCCTCTATATAATTAAGATTGCAAAGAACATCAAATTCAATGTATCCCAAAGTATTTAAAGAAGACATCAATTTCAGCTCATCAACATTACTAGCATTATGAATAACATGTCTATTTTCAGCAGTAGTGTTCGATTCCAACATACATATAGCATGATCATTCATTAATGGTTGCATTAGAATAATATAAATATCATCATTCAAGTCATCTTTATCACAAGGAACATCAAGCAAATCATCTTGTGACAAAGGTAAATCAAGCGAAGGTTCCACTAATATTTACTCTATCATAACAAGATTGGTGAAAAAATTCAGCACATCAAGAGAACTCTCATCTTCTGTGAGATTAGCATCATTGACATTACCTTTGCTCTCACTGTCAGCGGAAGTAACACGTGTTGAATTTTCACATGAGACTGGGAGCAC
Source organism: Saccharum hybrid cultivar R570 (assembly GCA_038087645.1). Taxonomy (NCBI): domain Eukaryota; kingdom Viridiplantae; phylum Streptophyta; class Magnoliopsida; order Poales; family Poaceae; genus Saccharum; species Saccharum hybrid cultivar. The sequence continues at coordinate 26,927,486 of JAQSUU010000558.1, forward strand.
CTCATTTTCTGTTATGTCATCCCCGCTCTTTTGTGCATTGTCCTGCAAAAGGTTAGGCACAGCAGGAGGAATAATAGGAGATTGGTCTAGTTGATGTTCCTCATCATATGAATTATTTACAAGAGATGGATTAACAAAAGTTTCTCTCATAAGAATTTTCATATCATTCCATGTATGAGGTTTATCTAAAAAATTTAAAGACTCCCACCAAATTGATGCTAAATGTCTCAAAACACTAGATGCATTCTTAATCTTCCTCCGTTCACACATATGAAATTGTGCAAAAATGTTATCTATTTTACTTTCCCACTCAATGTACTCATCAGCACCAATAGCATCATAAATAGGTGGGAAAGAAAGAATAGAACGACCTGCGGGAGGAGGTGTAGCAGCAATAGTGCGTGTCTCATGCATCGTTGATGTTTCATATCGGTGAGTGTGGTAACCTGTCATTGTTAGCATCAAACACGAAAACACACAAGTATGTATTTTCCTATGAGCTACTAGGATGTGGTCAAGGAATAAAGTCTCACACTCTCAAGCGTCTTACCACGGTCTTACAAGTGTTCTTACCAAATGCAGTAGGCGGTGCAATCCGCCGGTGATTGTGATACCGTTGTAGCTTGAGTGTAACAGTTGCAAGACGAACCTATAATGGGTCAGAAGAAAGTGGAGCTTGGACAGGCACAATATAGTAGCAAGGAATAGCAATAATTTAATTCAGAAATTGCAAGATTGAAAAGTAGTCCCAAGCTAGTCTATGTCGCCGGCCTAAACTTGTCCTGGACCTAGTTCAAGCAAGTAACAATACAACTCGCACAAGAACTCAAAAGGATGCAAGCACCTCTGAATTTTTTTCACTATCTTTATTTTCTTGTTCTTTTTCTCTTCTTTCTTTTTCTTTTTGGTGCGGCTCTTTTAAATTTTTTTAGCACCTTCTGCCTTTTCCTTTTTTTCTCTCTTTTTTTTATCAAAAAGTGCCGCAAAGGATATATATATAAAATATCTTGATGACACACTGACACAATGACAGAACTTAAACCCACGGCCAAAGTTGGGCACAAGCTATTACGAATGTGTCGCTCTTTAGTGTAGACAAGACTACACCATGTGCAAGCAGTAAACAAGGCTTGGGAAAACAATTTGAAGCGGTGCAAGACAGGCCTTGCAGAAATTTCTGCACAGCTGGAGATATGACCCTATTTATGACTTTGGGTCCAAATCTAATGGCATTAAAAATAAATAGCCGACAAAGGAAACTAAAATTGATACGTGATATATAGTATGTTTCCTTATGCTCTTAGTACATTTCGCACAGACCAGATAGATCTTCTTTGTCCTTTTTTTTGGTAAACAATACCAGTACGTGCTTTTATTTGTTGACCAAAGATAGGAAACAAAACATTAGAAGGATGGAGGGGATCAAACTGATGGACGTCACACAAGGAAAGCAAAACTTGACACCAGAAACCAAAAACAAGACCTAGACAGGATGAACAAATTACACACGAGGGACAACCGTTCAATAAAGCAAACTGAAATTAAAAATATTGCAATGGCACAAAGGGCTGTAGGTCAGGGAATATGTTGTGGTGTATTTTTTTAGCTTTTTGTGGACTCTAGGTAATGCAAAAACAGTAACAACTAAAGGGAAAAAAAGGTATACCTAACGGGCAACAAGGTCTCTGATACCAATTGATGAGAACAAGGCCCGATCTTCCGATAGGTATGATAGCGTCGATTGGTGGAGACTCGACGTTCACGATCTAGGCTTCGAACCAAGGTTGATTCGGAACCCCGCAACCGTTACACCACAGCTCCGTTGGTTATCAACCACGCAAACGTGATTGACCTCGCCGAGAAGGCTTTCCTGCAAGCGAATCGAGAACACAAGCAAGAACAGGTAAAACGCAATCTAAAATTGCAAATAAATATGAGGCTCACAAAGTTGGGGTCTCATAAACCGACGGCGGCGGCGAAACTGTTGTCAACAGAATAATCTAAGCAAAACCCAACCCTAATGTAGGCGATGGCTACTGATTATATAGCCTAAGGGGCGTCCAAGGACCCCTATTCGCGTCCCTGGAGAGCGCCGACACGTTACAAGGCCCAAACGGCCCAAAAGACGGCGACACAGCGCCCTGACAGATTCTGGATGCTAACTTGTTTTGACGATTCCCGTTGATTCCAAACAAATTTTGATGTGGGACCACTTGGGTTGGCTTCCTTATCAAATAAGCTTTCCATCCATATATGGATCATCGAAAACGGAGTTCATATGCGGCCTGGGCATCCGTTTTACTACACACTGCTCCTGGAGCCCGAGATGGACTCGAACTTCATTTGGGCCTCCACCTTGGCGACTTGAACCGAATAAGCTTTGGGCCTCCTTCTCAATTTGGATGCCCTTGCTGATCTCATTGGCCTTCATGTGATTCTCCAAGCATGGTCATGTGCATGGAGGCCATGTCCTCATCAAGCTTGACGTCTTCCGCGGGCTTGAAGTTGCCGGCGTGGCGCTTGGGGTCGGCGATCTCGTTGGCCATACCGTCGAGGCTCGCCGCCAAGGTCTTCGACTCCAAGATGGCTTCTCCGTGCTCGATGCACTCCACGTCACACTCGTAGGCGTGCTCATAAGAGGGCCCGACAGTTATGACACCGTTGGGACCCGGCATTTTGAGCTTGAGGTAGGTGTAATTGGGGACTGCCATGAACCGGGCGTAGCATGGGCGCCCAAGGATGGCGTGGTATGTTCCATGGAATCCAACCACTTTGAAAGTGAGAGTTTCCTTTCTGAAGTTGGCGGGAGTGCCGAAACAGACAGGCAGGTCGACCCGCCCGACGGGCTCTGCTCGCTTCCCTGGCACGACTCCATGGAAGCCCCTGACGCTGGGTCAGAGGTGCGTCCTCGTGATCCCCAGAAGGTCGAGGGTCTGGGTATAGATGATGTTAAGACTGCTGTCGCCATCCATGAGCACCTTGGTGAGGCATGTGTTGGCGATGATGGGATCGACAACAAGTGGGTAGACCCCAGGATTGGGGACGTAGTCTGGGTGGTCATCACGGTCGAAAGTGATGGCCACCTCGGACCAGTCAAGGAAGAGGGGGGTTGCGAGTTGCACGGAAAAGACCTCTCGACGTTCCCGCTTGCGCTGCCGTGTTGAGAGGCGCGTTGAGGGTCCTCCGTATATCATAAAGCAGTCATGGATCTCGGGGAACCCTTCGTCCTTGTCGTCTCCCTTGGGATCTTCCTTCTTGTCATCTTTCTTGACGCCTATGCTTTCAAAGTATCTTCGGAGCATGTGGCAGTCCTCGAGGTTGTGGTTTGTGGGACCTTTGTGGTAGGGACACAGCTCTTTGAGCATTTTGTCGAAAATGCCCCCGCCAGGGGGTCCTCGAGGTTTCTTGCGATCAGCAGCAGCAACAAGGTCGTCGGCCGGGGCCTCGAGCTTGCCCTGCTGGTTCTTCTTCTTCTTCCTGTTGTTCTTCTTCGAGCCCCGGCTGGGGCCCGTGGGATCCTCTTCCTTGTGCTTCCCCTTGTCCTGATCGCTACCAAAGATGGCACCAACTGCCTCCTCGCTGGCGGCGTAGTTGGTGATAATATCCATCAAACCGTTGGCAGTGATGGGAGTGCTGCGGCCCAACTCTCGGACCAACTCTTTGCAGGTGGTACCAGAGAGGAAAGCCATGATGACGTCAGAGTCGGTGATGTTGGGGAGCTCAGTGCGTTGCTTGGAGAAACGCCGGATGTAATCCCGGAGGGATTCACCCGGCTTCTGTTTGCAGCTTTGAAGATCCCACGAGTTGCCGGGGCGCATGTAGGTTCCCTTGAAGTTCCCCTCGAACACTCTCACGAGGTCATTCTAGTCGTGGATTTGTCGAGGTGGGAGGTCCTCGAGCCAGGATCGAGCGGTATCCGACGGGAACAGGGGGAGTTGTCGAATGATGACCCGATCGTCGGTGGCCCCACCCAACTGACAGGCCAAGCGGAAGTCAGCGAGCCAAAGTTTGGGTTTGTTCTCGCCGTTATACTTGGTAAGAGTTGTGGGGGGGCGGAACCGAGCCGGGAGTATCGTTTCGTGAATGGCCTTGCTAAAGACCCGAGGACCCAGTGGCTCGGGTGAAGGGCTTCAATCTTCCGAGCTGTTGTAGCGCCCGCCTCTGTGCTCGTGGTAGCCTCGAGCTGCACCGTCACCATGTTTGCGCCTCCGACGCTCGATGATGTTGTCACGGGCATCTCGAGGTTCACGGTTGTCGATGATGCGTTCAGAGACAGAGACCGTCTTGTTCTGTTGGGCGTGCTCGGGATGAACCGAGGCCTCTCTCTCCTGATGGGAGGGCTCTGCAGGCTGTTCCGAGGCAAGCCCGCGTCGCCTCGAGGCGGAGCTCTTGGCCTGCTGCATGGCAGCAGTCTCGAGGAGTCCTCGGATTTCATCACGGGCTCGACGGGCCTCGGGGTTCGATGGCTCGGGCATGTTACGAAGGAGCATGGCGGCCGCGACCATGTTCTGGCTGGCTCGATCGAAAACCGAGGGCTCGACTGCCCGATCCTCGATGATGCGACGATTGACGTCGTGAGCTCTCTCTCGAGCTCCTCCGCCATGTGCGCATGCCGCGCGCTCTTGCTCGAGGGTTTGCTGAAGTAGACGTAGGTTTTCTCGTTCCTCGTGGAGCCTATCCTGCAACTCGCGGATTTGCTCGAGATGCATTCCTTGATCCGCAAGGAATTGAGCCTCATCCCGCTCAACAGGGAACTCGACCTAAGGTGTCGTGTTCCTTCCTTCAACGGCTGCCTCATCCTCCGAATCCGATGCGATAGCTCCATCGATATTGAAGCACTCGCGAGTCAGGTCATAGGTGTCATCGGTAGAGTCGGAGTCTGGAGCGCCGAAATAGTAGTATAACGGGTGCATGTGAGGTCGTGCGTCTCTAGGGTCGTGATGTCGAGAAGCAGTTGCACGGAGCTTCGTATCTGGGGTCTCCGTGGAGTCCAGATACTCGAAAGCTGGTGTGGATGCAATGAGGTCGAGGGTGGTGCGTAGATGGTGTCTGGGGAGTTCCTCGTAAGCACTCATGCTGGTGCTTACAGAAGAAGCATACGCCCTGGCAACCGGGTCTAGTCCAAACGGGAATGCTGACGAAGGTGTCGTTCCTCCTGCCGGTGTAGTCGAACTGGGTGGTGGTGGCGTCGCGCCGGGCGGCAGAGCGATGGGATTCCCTGTCGGCATCTTACCCTCAGCCAAGCTCATCCTACACAGATCCTCAGTAAGGAAATCCATGTCGGCGTCTGGCTGAGAGGCGCCAGATCGGGGAATACCATCACCCTCCGTGAGCCGATGACGGCGGTTGCGCTGGGCTCGCCGTCACCTAGCGACGCGTACCTGACGAGAGCGACGATACCAGTGCAGGGCTCCCCCAGGTTGGGAGAGCTCGTGGTCCCCGTCGGTCAGGTGCCTAGGTGGGAGGACCATGTCGTAGCCGTGGCCAAGCGACATGAACTCCAAACTCCCAAACCAGATCACCGTGGCCAACGGGAGCAGACGTTCGGGGTCAGCCATCCAAAAAAATGGCGGGAAAATAATGTTGGCACGCAGCGTCCCCTACCTGGCGCGCCAACTGTCGGCGTTTGGTCACGCGGGGGTCCTAAGCCAACGAGTGAATCAAATGCTGCGTGTCCCTAATCTGGATGGTGATGCAAGGAGGATACACAGGGATTTATCCTAGTTCGGGCAAAAGAAGGCCCTACATCCAGCGGGGAGGAGGGAGTATTGTATTTCCTTGCACCTAAGTGCTTGCGTAGGGGTTACAAGCTGTGAGAGAGGGAACCGAGCCCAGGTCTCAAAGGAAAAGTGAGAGTACAAAGATGATTGCTTGACATGTTGATCTTCTTTGGTGGGATGGAGACTGGTTTTTTGTTGTCTATTGTTCATTGTTCTTCTGCCTCGCCTCCTTGTAGAGCCCCGGCCTGCCCTTTTATAGGGTAAGAGGAGGCAGGGACACCGGGGGTGCCTTTGAGGTGAAGTTTTGTCAATCCCTGTGGGGGTGGCTGTAGCGACGTGCCCCGGGAATGGCCGGCCATCCCTGGACACCACGGTGACGTAGAGGACGAGACGGTGAAAAGACTCCGAGTCCTGTGCCACGTCGGCCTTTCTTCCTTGTTGACCGGCGGTGGGTCGAGGCTGGGTCGAGGGTAGGTCGAGGACAGGTCGAGGATGGGCGGATAAGGCCGAGTCCCCGAGATCGTGGGGTACGGTCCTTGTCGTATCCTCCCTCAAGGGTGATCAGTGGCAAAATAGTGCACGGTATGGTGCGTATAGTGACAGGTTTTCATCTCCCATCCTGGGATGGGCAGTAAAAAGTGAGATTTGACACTGGCACTGCTTCCACGCCAGTTACTGCTGTAGCCATGATGGTAGGAAGTAGTGGCTAGTCGCATTAAATGCTCTGACTTTTGTTTCAGAGTTGGTGAATAAGGTGGGTTGAGCGGCCCGACCCGGGGTCGTGCCTTGTCGAGCGAGCCTCGTATGAGTCAGAACGTAGTCGAGGCATCCCATCGAGCGAGCCTCGTACGAGTCGGAACGTAGTCGAGGCGTCCCGTTGAGCGCGCCTCGTACGAGTCGGAACGTAGTCGAGGTGTCTCGTTCGCTATTTTGGCTCGTCTCGTTTGTGGGTAGCGGTTTTGTTTTTCTTAATCGTTGATTGTGGGTACCCCTAGATGTAGGTACCCGACACTACTGTTCATAACCGTTGGATTTTGAAGGCTCGAGGACACGTGGCAGCTTCGAGTGGCGTCAGACGCACTGTGCAGCGTCTGTCAGTGTGCGAATTGGCTACTCTAGTGGTGCACAATTTTAGCTCAACGGCTCTTTTCGAAGGGGTACATCTATAAATAAGAGGTGGCCGGCCCTTGGGGGTTAACTCTTGCACATTTGAGATATTGAGGCACACTTTGAGCTAGAGAACCTTCCCCTCCACTCATCTCCTTGCTTGGTTGCATACTCTAGAGAGATTGAGTGAGATTCAAGTGCATTGCATTAAGAGTTGCATCTAGTAGCACTTGATTCTTGAGTTTGCTGCGGATTGCTTGTTACTCTTGGGTGTTTCCTGACACCCTAGACGGCTTGGAGCAGCGGTGGTGTTGAGCTCGTGATTAGAGATTGTTTTGAGCCTCACCAAGCGATTGTGAGGGGTTCTTGAGCCTTCCCCGCGGGAGTTCACGAATTGGCTACTCTAGTGGAGCTCATGGCTTGGAGGATCCCCATCTTGTGAGTAGATGTGCGGCATCCGCTGAGGGTTCAACTCTTGATAGTTGATTAGCTCGCGATCCATCAAGTGGGTGCATCGCCACAACGAGGAGTAGCTTGCCGGGAAGCAAGTGAACCTCGGTAAAAAATCTTGTCATCTTATTGCCGAGGATTTCATTTGTGTATGTGATCACGTTGATTGATTGGTACATTGGACATATCTCTTCTCATCGACGTTGGTATTCTATTCAAGCTCACTCCTTTACTTATGTTCTTTGCCTTGTTTAGCTTGAGTAAAATAGCTTATCACTCAGGGGTAATTAGTTTAGAGACTTAGCATTGTTGGTGTGAACTAGAGATCATAGCCTTGCACTAGAATTGTATTTGTGGCTTGCATAAAAGTATTTGAGCTAGTGCTAGAATTAGCTTCACCATCTTATTTACTAACTTGTTGTTTAGTAAATCTTGTAGAAAATTTAAATAGGCTATTCACCCCCCCTCTAGCCATTTGGACCTTATAGCTGTGCGTGTGCTATTTGGATGGAGTTGTAGCTTAGAACCCACACGTCATACACACATGCATGGGAAGGGAGAGTGAGACAGAGAAGCTAGCAAGGGTCTTTTTCTTGCTTCCTGCATAGACGACGCCATGGTTGTGCTCGTGGAGCTCGAGAGCAGCTCGGCACAGGCAAGGGCAAGAAAGGAAGTAAAGAGAAGACCACAGGGAGAGTGGGAAGAGCAAGGGGATGCTCATGGGCTACTCACCTCGTCGTGTGATGACGGTCGAGCCCGGCTCATGCGTACGGCCGTATACGGTATACGCGAGGCAAGTGAAGTGAGAGCAGGCAAGAGAGTGACGAGCTGAGCGTGCTACTGTGGGAGAGCAACCCGACATGCCTTTTTATAGGCCAGGAAGCGGGGATGTGCCACTAGCTTGCTTGCTTACCTCCAATGGCATCGCTGTGGCCGGATACTTGGGCGGTGCGGCGCGTAGTGAGGCGATGGTGCCTAATTTGCATGCATGGTCGGTGCCTAATTTGCATGCATGGCCGGTGCCTAATTTGCATGCATGGATGAGCTATCGGTATATGTGTATGTGTGGGTGCACTGCTGACACTTGCTTGTATGCTTGCATGGTAAATGGTAAATGTGGATAATTGTCTGCGTACGTGCTTGCCTTGCTCTATTTGCTTTTGCTGGCTATTACTGCACGCGAAGGAGAAAGGAGAGGTAGGTGGGCCCCTGGTGCAAGCAGTGAGGTGAAGGTGGTGGGGCTAACATGTCGCGGGGGCGCGCGAGCGGCTATGCTCGGCGAAGGGGGCCAGGCGTGGGTACGCTGCGGTGGCGATGGTGGTGGGGTCGGCGCACGCGCCGTTGCTGGGCATCGGGCGAAGCGAGCGAGAGAGAGAGGTGAGGAACGGGCGGGTGATGCCGATGCCACGAAGTAGGATATAAATTGAATAGAGGTAATTGGGATGGATATAAGATGGACAAGATTTGGAAGGATATAGAGCTCAGATGACTTATAGTTTTTAAAATACATTTGAAAATAATTCTTAATGCGAGTGATTTTTTAATGTGAATTTTTGAGATGTTACAAACCATCCCCACTTAAAATGAATCTCGTCCTCGAGATTCGCCTAGTTCCTAAACAGATGGGGAAACTCCTTTCTCAGGGCATCTTCTCTTTCCCATGTTGCTTCTGCTTCAGTGTGCCTACTCCACTGAACACGATAAATTCGGACTATTGTCGTTCTTGTTTGCTTGGTGATTGTGTCTAATATTTTTATTGCACTTCTTGATACCTTAGATCATCTTGTAAATCAATAGTATCTAGTGATATTTGTTCCTTTGGCACTGTAAGGCATTTCTTCAATTGGGAAACATGGAACACATTGTGTATATCTGACATTTCTTCAGGTAGCCAAATATGGTAAGCTACAGCTCCAATTCTTTGTAACACTTGATATGGTCCAATATACCGGGGTGCTAGCTTGCTCCTAACTTGAAACCTTCGAGTCCCTTAAATTGGGGAAACTTTGAGGTACACAAAATCTCCAACTACAAAACTTAGCTCTCTTTTTCTTTTATCAGAATAGCTCTTCTGACGTGATTGTGCCTCTTTCAATTTTTCTCTGATCTCTACCACACGGTCTTCTACTTCCTTTATGAGGGAAGGTTTAAGCAAGGTCCGTTCTCCAACCTCTGACCACATCAATGGGGTCCTACATTTTCTTCCATACAGGGCTTCAAAAGGTGACATACCTAAGCTGGCTTGATAACTATTGTTGTATGAGAACTCTGCATAAGATAGGCTCTTCTCCCAATCTTTACCATAGGTAAGCACACATGCTCTCAGCATATCTTCCTTGATTTGATTTACTCTTTCGGTTTGACCATCTGTCTGGGGGTGATAGGCTAAGCTAAAATCTAGCTTGGTGCCCATGGCTTCATGCAGTCTTTTTCAAAACTTAGAGGTGAATTGGGTACCTCGGTCAGATACAATCTTACTTGGCATACCATGTAGTTTTACTATATTATCCACATATAACTGTGCTAGCTTGTCTCCACTATACTTGGTGTGCACAGGTATAAAGTGAGCAACTTTGGTAAGATGGTCCACTATTACCCATATTGAATCATTCCCTTTCTGAGTTTTGGGTAATCCATTCACAAAATCCATGCCTATCTCATCCCACTTCCAAACTGGAATAGGCAATGGTTGGAGCAAACCTACTGGTTTCTAATGCTCTGCTTTAACCCTTTGGCAAACATCACATTGTGCAACAAATCGTTCCACATCTGCTTTCATGCCATTCCACCAATCTTTCTTTTAGGTCCATATACATCTTGGTGGCACCAGGGTGGATAGAGTATGCTGAGTTATGAGCTTCATCAAGGATTAGTTCTTGAAACTTCCCTACCTTGGGCACACAAATTCTATCCTTATACCACAAGGTTCCTTTGTCATCCACTTTGAAGTATGGGGCTTTATTTTCTCTAGTTTGCTCACGAATCTTCATAAGATCTTTATCCCTATGTTGTGCCTTCTTAATTTTTTCCTCTAGAGTAGGTTGCACCTTCAGACTGCCATTTTGAGGTTGGCATACTATGTGCATGTTCAACTGTGCTATCTCTTCTTGTAGATGAGTGTTTTTGGACACTAACTGTTGACTATATGATCTTCTACTTAGGGCATCTGCTACCACATTGGCCCTTCCTGGGTGGTAATGAATCTCGAGGTTGTAGTCCTTGATTAACTCCAACCATCTGCCTTAGGTTCAAGTCTGACTGAGTGAAGATATACTTCAAACTCTTGTGATCCGTGTAGATTTCACACTTGTTCCCAATGAGATAGTGTCTCCAAATCTTGAGAGTATGCACTACAGCTGCTAACTCCAAATCATGGGTAGGGTAATTTTGCTCATGAGGTCTAAGCTGCCAGGATGCATAAGCTACAACCTTTCCTCCTTGCATGAGAACACATCCTAAACCTTGTCTTGAGGCATCACAATATATGATAAAATCTTGGTGAATGTCTGGTAAAGTTAACACTGGTGCTGCTGTCAATCTCTTCTTCAATTCTTGGAAACTCTTCTCATATGACTCTGTCCAGGTAAATTTCTTATCTTTTCTAAGAAGCTCTATCATAGGTCTGGCTATCTTGGAAAATCCTTCTATGAACCTTCGGTAATATCCAGCTAATCCAAGAAAACTTCTGACTTCACTAACATTTGTGGGTTGTTGCCAATGAGAGACGGCTTCCACTTTCTTAGGGTCCACTGCAACTCCTTTCGCTGTCAGGATATGACCTAGAAATGCAACTTTCTCAAGCCAAAATTCACACTTGCTGAATTTGACATACAACTTGTGTCTTCTTAGCTTTTCTAGCACTACTCTCAAGTGTTGCTCATGTTCTTCAGCACTCTTAGAGTAGATAAGTATGTCATCAATGAAGACTACAACAAACTTAGCTAGCTCCTCCATGAATACCTTGTTCATGAGGTTCATGAAATAAGCAGGGACATTGGTTAATCCAAAGGACATCACTGTAAACTCATATTGCCCATATCTTGTCACAAAGGCTATTTTGAGAACATCACTGTTCTTGATCTTGAGTTGGTGGTAACCTGATCTCAAATCAATCTTGGAGAAATACTTGGCTCCTTTAAGCGGATCAAAGAGGTCATCTATCCTTGGTAGGGGATATTTATTCTTGATGGTGACTTCATTTAGGGATCTATAATCCACACACATCCTCATACTTCCATCTTTCTTCTTTACAAACAAGACTGGGGCTCCCCATGGTGAGGAACTAGGCCTGATATAACCTTTTTGTTGCAATTCTCTCAATTGCTCCTTTAATTTAGCTAACTCTGCAGGGGACATTTTGTAAGGTCTCTTGGCTATGGGAGCAATCCCAGGGATAAGATCAATGATGAACTCTATATCCCTATCTGGTGGCATTCCAGGTAGTTCCTTAGGGAATACATCAGGGTATTGTTGCACTACTGGCACTTCTTCTATGGTCCTTGCATCTAAGTTGAAGACCATTGGGTTGACTTTAGATCCTCGGGTTTGGCATTTCACCTTAATCCCTTCTTGGTTAACTAATGATACTTCCTTGGTTGCACAACTAATAACTCTATTGTGTCGTGTTAACCAATCCATTCCAAGGATAACATCTATTCCTTTAGACTTGAGCACTACTAAGTCTGCTAGGAAAATTATCCCACTTAAAATGATCCTTAGATTTAAACAACCTAGATGACATTTGATGTCAGACCCAGGTGTTCGGTTTATTAGGGGTAACTTTAGTAGTACTGTGGGTATTTTATACTTCTCAGCAAAACTTGATGATATGAATGAATGTGATGCTCCAGAATCAAACAATACTGTTGCAAGTACTGAATTGACTAAGAACTCACCAAGTACCACTCCTGAAGCAGTCTGAGCATCCTAAGCATGAATGTGGTTGACACGAGCTCGGCCATAGGATTGCTGAGGTTGCTTCACCATCTGGCTGTTGTTGGTGGTGTTGGTGTTGTTGCGAGGGAAACCACGGTTGGCTCCAGACACTGCAGGTCTTGGTCCACTAATAGTGTGGGACTGAGTGGATACTGCTGGGTTGTTCTTATAAGGACAGTTGGCGACGTAGTATCCAGTCTCATGGCAATGAAAGCATGCTTTGCCATTGTTGGTGACTTGACCGATGCTATTTTATTGGGTCTTGCCATAAGTCTGATTCTGATAAGTTGTCTTGGGCTGATATGATGGCTGCATCTGGTTAGAGGCACATGCAGGAGAGTGAAACTGCATTGGGGCTTAAGTTCGTTGGCTTGGTTGGCTAAATGTTTTCTGCCTCTGGGATCTAACTTCTTCGTGAACTTTGCGCTCTAAGAACTTGCACTTGTTTTCCTTCCTTTCTTCAGTTTTGGCCACATCAGTTAGAATGGTTATGTTCATCAAGGTGTTGAAGTCTGGATAGATCTGTGGAGTCATAAGAGTCCTCAACTCACAGATCAGTCCTTCTATGAACTTTGTCTGCTTCTTGGCATCAGTGTTGACCAATTCTGGGCCATAGCGGGATAACTCAGTGAACTGAAAGATATATTCACTCAGAGTTTTGTTTCCTTGCTTCTAGTTGCGAAATTCATCAGCCTTTAACTTCATGATTCCATCTAGAATATGGCACCGGCGGAATTCTTCCACAAATTCTTGCCATGTGATAGTGTTGGCATTGTCCATAGCTCCACTATAGGCTTCCCACCATGAAAGGGCGATTCCTGTTAGCTGGTGAGTTGCTAACAGAACTCTATCCCTTCTATTGCAGTGGATTGTGTCCAACTTCCTTTCAATGACCTTAAGCCAATCATCTGTGTGGCAGAACCTCCTAATTACTATGGTCCACCTGTAATTGTTATTGTCTTAAAGACTTCTAACCACTGTACAAGCATACCACAGATCTTAAGAAGCTTGTCGGGTGTCCTCGGGAAACCCGAATCATCCACAATCTTCCGAGCAGGATCACATTACAGAGGCATCACAGTATTACAACAGTTTATATAATAAATTACATCAGAGTACAAAAGCGGAAGTCTTACATAACATAAGTTTACAAACTTAATGTTCCAAACTTACAAAACTTAAGTTTAGTGTTACAACCATAGTAGTGGAGTAGCATTATTAACATTATTACAACACCAAAACACGATGCTCTGCCCAAGAGCCAAACATCTCTACTCGTCGTCGCTCGTCGCAAAGACAGTCATGCAACAGGGTCCAAAACACACCTGCTCATGAAACGCACCTGCAACAGGGGTTTAACAAACCCTGAGTATGAAAGTACTCAACAAGACTTAACCGACAAAACCAGTGGAACGACTCAGGAATGCAGGCTTAGGGGAATCAAGGTGAGGTTCCAGCAAGAAGTCAAGTTCTTTTGCATAAAAGCTACTAATGGTGAATCCTTAAGATCATGATTTTATTTCAATATTATTTATTGACAGAATGTAAGTGATCCTAATCTAGATCATATAACTCATTCAATATCTTTCTGATTCTCCGACCAAAGTTCCATTTCTTAACTATGATGTTGAACAGAGAATCGAGTCTCCTTAACCGAGGAGCAGCGACGATTCGAATTGATTAAACCCAGCTGGGGATTCCTAATCACACGACATATGCAGGACTCTAACCGACATATATCAACCTTCACTCGAATACTCCAAAATATGACCGGGTCCAGCGCCACCCGAGAGTATAGTACACCTCCAATCCAGCCCTTGGCTACGAGGGTACACACTACTCTCGCCATCTCTCCACTCCTAGTGCGCAGTTGGCCGTTCACATGTTGGCGTTACCGAGGTCTTAGGCTTACCGGAGCATGTGATCAGTTACAAAGTCTCGACGCACACAATTCAAACAACGGTACGGTCCTTAACTGACTCAGTCGGAGACACTACAGGGGGACTCCTTTTCCAATGCAAGTCCACCGACCGGTCCCAGATTATCAGCATTAATATTCATCAAGTGGTTGTCCAACAACCCTTCAAACTTTGTTTAAAAGTTTTAAAGTTTTCTCATTAAGCAATGCTAAGCATACTAAGCATTTTTAAATAAAAACAGTAACAAGGATGGTATTGGAATATCAAGGATGATAATGCAGTAATTAGATTATCACTCAACTCCTAGCACTTAATGCAATAGAGCGGTAATATAAGTGAAGCAAAACTTTTCAAATTGCAAGGTAAGGTTAGATGTAACTGGGGCTTGCCTTGGTCGACGGGAAACTCAGGCTCGGGTTCAGTACCGCAGATGTCAAACCCTACTTCCACGGACGTCAGTTCTTCTGCGGGGATGGGTTCGGCTTCGGCACCCTCCTCTTTTACGGGAACTATACGTAACGATAATGCATGCTTTAGGATGATGAGATAATAAACATGATGCTCGATGGATGCTTAACAGAGTTAACAACTTGAGTACAACTTCCCTTCACGGTACAGTTGAACAGCAAAAGCTTCTAACCTAACCCTAATCTAGGGTCCGATTACGCTAATCAACTTATTAAGGGATTTCGTTAAACACATGAAATAACACTAATCAAGAATTAACAACATGATTATAAAAGCTTAAGCAACCAATTAAGAATGCTAAAGGTCATTAAGGGTTAATGACCTAAAGTCAACACTCAATCATAAAGTCAAGCAACACTAATCATTATGCCCTAATTACCTAATTAATTAATTAATTAACAAAGCATAATTTAAGAATAAAAATTAACTTAATCTAATTAAGCTAAAATCTTTAATTTGAGAAGCTTATATCATAATTAGATGATAAAACAATTTTCATGATTTTTGGATAATTAAATAAGCCTAGAAAAAAATTAAGTAAGGGCCACTTAAGAATTAAATGGACTAATTAATTAACCTACAAAAAGTAATTAAAATTGATATTTATTATTTTTCTTAAATAGTACACAGTGTATAAAGGTTACTCAAAATTTTTCACAAATTTTGGAATTATAAATAATTTATAACATAATAAACAAAACTGAAAATCATTTTACATTTTTAAAAATAAAGAAAAACAAGATTTTCCATCGCGGGCTGCTTTCTCTCTCTGTTTCGGCTCGGCCCGCAAGCACGCGCGCGGCCCGCATTCTCTCCCCGCGCGCTCGCCCGCTCGGCCCAGCTGCGCGGCCCGTCAGCGCGGCCTGGCCTCGCTCGCTCTCCTGCTCCTCCCTCTCTCGCTGACGCACCGGCCCCGTCTGTCATTCCCGACCTCCCACTCTCCCTTTCCGCCGTTGCGGCACGGTGGCCGGCCGGCGACCGTGACGTCGGCGCCCTACTCCTCCAATAACACGACCTACACCATCCTACGGACCCCCTCCACCACTCAACTGCCCAGCTCAAGCGTCGGCGACCCCTTACCGACGGCTATGGCGGACCACCGCCAACGGTAAGCCGCGAAAACGCGTCACCGGCTAAGTAACGTCTAAATTGAGGCGTGAAAAATGACGAGGGGCTCACAGCGATCCTGTAGGTGATCTTGGCGAAGACGGAGATGCTCGGGAGTGGCCGGTCCACGGCGAGGTGACCACGGCGGTGCTCTGCTCGGCAGCGAGGAAGACAGCGGCGGTGCGGGCACTCCAGGCGGTAGCAGTGGGCGCGAGCAAGCGGAAAGGTGCGCTGGAGCAAGGCGGCTGCAGTGGAGCAGCTGGCGCGACCAGAGGGGACTCGACGAGGGCTACAGCGAGCGGCGGAGGAACGGTGGCGGCGGAAACCGAGGAAGAGAAAAACTCGACCACGACGGTGCTCGGTATTTATAAGGCGATGAAAACGGTCTCCAAGCGACGTGTGGCCAGTTAAGAAGGCGCTGAAGCAAGATCTGGCGGTCGAAAACGCGCATGGAAGGCGTTCGAAGCTCGCCGGCGTCGTCGGGAGGTGGCATGCGGTGGTTGGCGACGATTTCAAACAAATTACAGAATTGCCACTGGAGGAAAATTTCAAATTACTTTCAAATCTTCAATAGAAGTTAAAAATCTGTAAATACAAAAGTTGTTCCATTTTCAAAGATCTACAACTTTCTCAATATGAATATTTTCCAATTCGGCTTAGTTTTTGAAATTTGAATTTGAATTCAAAAAGGGACATTTTCTGGAATTCTGAAAAACCAAAATTACTTTGAATTTTGTATTGAAACTTCAAAAATTCAAAATACCAAAGTTGTACATCTAGGGCAGACCTACAACTTTGCTATTCAAAATATTTTCAAATTATGCCTCCATTTTGAAATTGGATAGGGAAAATGAAAAGGGGAAAATTTTGAGATTTGAATCTTTTCAAAATTACTTCAAATTTTACACTGAAACTTTAAAAACTCAAAACATCAAACTTGTAGCCCTTGAAAAGATCTACAAACTTGGTTTTACACTTTTTCCCAAATTTTGCTTAGATTTTGATCTATACCAAAAGGGGTAAAACTAGGGTTTTGCTTTTCAGAGTTTTCGGAAAGGTTTTGAATTGAAACTTGATTCTCTATTAATTTGGGGTTACTTAGGGATCACACCCTCACCCTAGGGCATCATTGAGTCAAGCCTCACATGGTTGACCAAATGACTCCCTAGGTTGACCAGATTGACTTAAGAAATTCTTTTAATAATTCCTCAAATTTGAATTCGAATTCGAATCGGAAAACTTGTAACAAGTTTTGGATTCCAAACCCTAACTCAAACTTGAAGCTTTATTTTTATAAGTTGGACTTGAGCTTATACCCTACACTTGGCACTAGTGTATAACACCATCATACACCTCAAATTACGCAGGGCATAAACTAAGTATTTGCGGTGACAGTCGAAATTAGGGTTTTCGAATTTCGAGCCACACAACGAGCAACACATCCAACCTAAGAATCTAAACTCATTTTAGTTGATGCACAACATTGTTAACCTAATCATGGATGATTTGCAGTGCAAATGATGACATGGCAGGTTTTTAGTTACTATAACACTAGGGGTGTTACAGCCCTTCCCCCTTAAAGAAATCTCGTCCCGAGATTTAAAGCCTTGGGTTAGGTAATGGAAAAGGAAACGTGTCATACAAACACGTTCAAGACTTGCTCATAAAACAGGTAGGTGTTTTACATTACAAAGTTTAAAAAGAACGAGTTACAATCTAGAGAGGAAATTGTAACTTAGATAGAAGCAAAGAAGTCGGGAAAGTTCTCCAGCAAATAATCTTCAGATTCCCAGGTTGCTTCTTCTTCTGAATGTTGATTCCATTGAATCTTATACCACTTGATTGTTCTACTCCGTGTAACACGATCTTTTCGATCCAAAACTCTGACAGGATGCTCTGAATATGTTAGATCTGGCTCAAGCTCGACCCCCTCGAAATCAATCACTTGATCAGGTACTTGTAGACATTTCTTTAGTTGTGACACATGGAACACATTGTGCACTGCGGAGAGTTGTTTAGGTAACCTTAAATGGTAAGCCACTTTACCAAATCGTTCCAAAATTTGAAACGGTCCAATATATCTGGGTGCCAATTTGCCTTTAACCCCAAATCGGTTAACTCCTTTCATGGGTGATACCTTCAAGTATACATAATCTCCTTTGTCAAACACCAGTGCTCATCGTCTCTTATCTACATAACTCTTTTGACGAGACTGTGCTACCTTTATATTATTTGGTATACGTCTGACTTTCTCTTCAGTTTCTTTTACTAAATCAACCCTGAAAAACCATCTTTCTCCTGATTCTGACCAATTCAGTGGAGTTCTACATCGGCGTCCATACAGTGCTTCAAACGGTGTCATTTTGATACTTTCTTGATAACTGTTATTGTAAGAGAATTCTACTAAAGGTAAATAGTCATCCCAAGAATCTGAGTAATTGAGCACACAAGACCTCAACATATCTTCTAGAATTTGATTGACTCTTTCAGTCTGACCATCGGTTTGAGGATGATAAGCGGTACTATACAGAAGTTTAGTACCTAGTGACTCATGTAAGTGCCTCCAGAAATTGCTAACAAACTGTGTACCTCTATCAGATACAATTGTCTTGGGTATCCCATGCAGGCCGACAATTCTTTCAAAATATATCTTAGCATATCGGATAGTGGGATATATAGTTTGAACTGGAATGAAATGTGCAGACTTAGTGAG
The DNA here is from genome assembly GCA_038087645.1 of Saccharum hybrid cultivar R570. NCBI lineage: Eukaryota > Viridiplantae > Streptophyta > Magnoliopsida > Poales > Poaceae > Saccharum > Saccharum hybrid cultivar. Next base: position 26,945,905 of record JAQSUU010000558.1, read on the forward strand.
GCGGTCCACAATCACCCAGATAGAATCAAACCCTTTTGAAGTTTTGGGCAAACCCACAATGAAATCCATATTGGTATCTTCCCATTTCCAGGCTGGAATGGGTAACGGCTGCAATGCTCCGGCTGACTTCAGATGTACAGCTTTCACTCTCTGACAGGTGTCACACCTGGCTATATATCTGGCGATCTCAATTTTCATCTTGGTCCACCAGAATCTTTGTTTCAAATCATGATACATCTTATTACTTCCAGGATGGATAGAGAATTTGGTCAAATGTGCTTCATCCAGAATCAACTGACGTAACTCCGGAACCTTAGGTACAACCAAACGATCTTTGAACCAGAGGACCTCTGCTTCATCAATTCTAAAACATAAACCTTTTCCCTTTCTAACTTTTTCCTTTATGTGGACTATACCCTTATTTTCCTTCTAAGCAGAAATAATCTTATCTCTTATAGTTGTTTCCACTGTGATGTTGGCAACACTACCATGCTGAACTATTTCAATACCCAACTTTTCTATCTCATGGCACAAAGAAAGATCCAACGGTTTCACTGTCAAACAGTTGCAATGAGTCTTTCGACTGAGGGCATCGGCAACCACATTTGCCTTACCCGGATGATAATGTACTTTTAAGTCATAATCCTTTATTAATTCTAACCACCTGCGTTGGCGCATATTCAAATCAGACTGAGTGAAAATGTATTTCAAACTCTTGTGATCTGTATAGATGTGACATACATTCCCCAACAAATAATGCTGCCATATCTTCAAGGCATGAACAACGGCCGCTAACTCTAAATCATGGGTTGGATAGTGTTCTTCATGTTGTTTGAGTTGGCGAGAAGCATAAGCAATCACTCGACCTTCTTGCATTAACACACATCCAATACCAGTACCACAAGCATCACAGTAGACGTCAAACGGCTTTTCAATATTTGGTTGAGCTAACACTGGAGCAGTAGTTAACAACCTTTTCAAAGTCTAGAAAGTCTTCTCACATTCTAATGACCAAATAAATTTAACCTGGATCTTCAACAACTCAGTTATAGGTTTTGATATCTTCGAGAAATCAGGAATGAATCGACGGTAATAACCCGCCATTCCTAGGAAACTGTGAACTTAATGGACAGTACTTGGGGGCTTCCAATCTAGAATATCCCTTACTTTGCCAGGATCAACAGCAACACCTTCTGCCGACAAAACATGTCCAAGAAATGGCACCTTATTAAGCCAAAACTTGCATTTGCTGAACTTAGCATACAACTGATGTTCCCTCAAGCGACTGAGAACGATGTGTAAATGTTCCGCATGTTCTTTCTTGTTTTTGGAGTAAACCAAAATATCATCAATGAAGACGAGACAAACTTATCGAGCTCGGGCATGAAAACCGAATTCATGAGATACATGAAATGAGCGGGTGCATTGATAAGACCAAAGGACATGACTAGATATTCATAAAGACCATATCTAGTGGTGAAAGCAGTCTTTGGAATGTCCTCAGGGCGAATTTTTATTTGGTGGTAGCCAGATCGGAGATCGATCTTAGAAAATACTTTGGCTCCAGCAAGTTGATCAAAGAGTAGATCAATACGAGAAAGAGGATACTTATTCTTGATAGTCACTTCATTCAACGGACGATAATCAACACACAACCTCAAGGTTTTGTCCTTCTTTTTCACAAATATGGCTGGACATCCCCATGGTGAAGAACTGGGTTGAATAAAACCTTTATCACGCAACTCTTGTAACTGTATCTTGAGCTCTGCTAATTCTTTCGGTGGCATTCTGTATGCTCTTCTAGATATTGGGGCAGTGCCAGGTTTCAACTCAATTACAAATTCCACATCTCTATCAGGAGGTAATCCAGGTAGATCATCTGGGAAAACATCCGGGAACTCGCAAACTACAGGTATATCACTGATTTCTTTCACAGAAGTTGCACAAACTCTTTCGACTGCCCTTTTTGGTGTTTGAAGTTGGATAAGAAGTTGAGAACTACTATCAGGTAAGTTCAGTCTTATTGTTCTATTCAAAGTATCTATTACAGCTCTGCGCTGATACATCCAGTTCATACCTAGGATCACATCTATATCCTGATCCTTCAAAATTATCATGGACGTGGGAAAAGTATGCCCACCCAATTCTATAGGTACCTGATGTACCATTTCTTTAGTACACAGACGACCCCCGGGCGACTGTATAAAGAAGTTCTCTTTCGTTTCCCCAATTGGAATTGCATGTTTCATAACAAATGTACGATTGATGAATGTATGTGATGCATCTGAATCAAAAAGCATAATTGCAGGGTGATTTGCGACAGGAAACATACCCATCATGACGGGCTCTCCTTCAGGTATTGCTCCGGCCTGCGTGTAAAAGACTCGTCCAGTTTTCTTCTCGGCCTTGCCCTTCTGAGCATTCTGGTTATTGCCCCTCTGCTGATTCTGGTTCTGTTGTTGGGGCACAAAAGCTTTCTGATAATTCGGATTATACTGCCTCGGGTACGGACATTCCCTCGAGAAATGCCCTGTCTTTCCGCAATTATAACAGGGATAATTATTGATATTGTTGCCCTGCTGAAGTGGGGGACGAATGCCAGGAGCATTCGGCTGACGTGGATAGGATAGAGCTGCAACAGGACGAACAAATGCCTGTTGCCGGGCTTGGAATTATGGTGGACGAAAAGGAGAACGGAAATGATTTTGAGGATGATATACTATCTTCTGGCGCTTTTGATTGCCACCAGATGGTCCATACGACACCTTCTTCTTCTTAGCCTCTTTATGCTTCCGGTATTCTTCTTCTGACGAAAGAGCAATATCAACAGCCTCATGATAAGTCACATTGAGGCAGCCAGTCATCATAGTGCGAATCTTCGAGTTCAGACCCCTCATAAAACAAGCTTGCTTCTTTCGATCAGAGTTGATTTGGTCAGCAGCATACTGTGATAGATGATTGAACCTGCCCACATATTGCATTACTGTTTGGTCTCCCTGCTTCAGTGCAAGAAATTCTTCCAACTTTCTGATCATAATTCCTTCTGAAATAAAGTGAGCTCGGAAAGCCGCACGGAATTCCGCCCAGGTCACCCGGTGACCAGCTAGCTGTGCAGCAAGGTGATTTCCCCACCATGCTCCAGCAGCACCCCGAAGCTGTTGGGCTGCAAACACTAGCTTATGATATTCACTACAATCCATGAGATCAAACTTTTGCTCCATAGTGCGGAGCCAGTCATCCGCTTCCAAAGGTTCATCGGCTCTGGTAAACACTAGGGGCCGGGTATCAGTGAAATCCACATAAGTGGTCTCATTCCGGTGGTTATTCCGACCCCGATTGCCTGGTGGTGCATTGTGATTATTCTGAACCACTTCCCTTAGTAACCTAGCATTTTCTGCGGTAGCATTGACAAGGGCGAACATAGCCTCTGCCATATTTAGTGGAACGGGTGGTGGATTAGGGACACCATTCCCACCCTGTGAAGTTTCCGTACCATCATCATTATGAGCCATCTGTTGATAACAAACCAAACTTTATTCACAAACTTTTATTGAACTTTTACAAAACGATTACAAACACACCACGCAGATGCATTTATTTATTACACAGGTCCGCACACATGCCGGACTTCCCAGTTAACTAAGGCTGACAACAAACATAAACTTCTAGCTACACACTGCACTTGACTAACTCAGTTCTCACGGTCAGTGTCCATTCCTGAAACGTGACCTCCTTCATCGTCACTCTCGTCCACAGGCTCCATCTCCTCCGGATCTTCTTCTTCCTCTGACTCCTCTGTAGATTCCCCACCATCAGCGAGAATAACACCAGGGTCTAGCTCAGCTGCACCAGGTGGAGGATGTAGTTGATAGAACAACTGATGTACTTCCTCGTGGAGAACCTGGTTATCTCCCTCCAGATCATTAACATAGAACTGTAACTCCTCAGCACGTTCCCTGGCAACATCCTCTCGGTGCCATGCCTCATTCCTTTCCGCCACTAAGCGACCCATCATCCGCACACAGCTCAGATGAGCCCCAGTGAGCCTTCGTAGCTGATTCTGTAACTCTCCGACCTGGATAGCGTCCGTATCTCTATCACGTGTAGCCTGGGCTAACTCAGTGGAAAGCCTCTCTATCTCCGTTTGAGGGACAGTCCTGCTGCCTCAAGCACTTTCGTCCCTGGGAGCAAGCTGGCGACGAGGAACTCCCTTTGGTCCGGTGGACTTGCGGGGCGTCAACTTAGTACGGGCCATCCTGTAGCGGAAAAAGGTAGAATTCGGTAAGGATAGCTGGGGAGGATCTGAAGGTTAGCATGAATAGGATTGATTCTACTTAACCCAAACCTCATTAACGGGAAAGGTAAATTAACAGATTCATTAAGCATGATGCATGATTTAACGTACGAACTATCATTAAAGATTTTTGTAATTAAATACACAAGGGTAACAAAATATAAACTTTATTTATAGGGCACTTTTAATATGCTATTCCACCAAAAGCTTTTAAACATGACTAAAGATCTACCAGAGGAATAGAGATAGGTAATAAGCAATTTGGACCAAAATAGTCAGTTACATTTATTTGACCCAATCGTTTTGAAGTTTTGAAATGTAATACTACAATAACTCCATTAATGATCGCTCTGATACCAGCTGTGGCAGAACCTCCTAATTACTATGGCCCACTTGTACTTGTTATTGTCTTAAAGACTTCTAACCACTGTACAAGCGTACCATAGATCTTAAGAAGCCTGTCGGGTGTCCTCGGGAAACCCGAATCATCCACAATCTTCCGAGCAGGATCACATTACAAAGGCATCACAGTATTACAACAGTTTATATAATAAATTACATCAGAGTACAAAAGTAGAAGTCTTACATAACATAAGTTTACAAACTTGATGTTCCAAACTTACAAAACTTAAGTTTAGTGTTACAACCATAGTAGTGGAGTAGCATTATTAACATTATTACAACACCAAAACGCGATGCTCTGCCCAAGAGCCAAACATCTCTACTCGTCGTCGCTCGCCGCAAAGACAGTCATGCAACAGGATCCAAAACACACCTGCTCATGAAACGCACCTGCAACAGGGGTTTAACAAACCCTGAGTACGAAAGTACTCAACAAGACTTAACCGACAAAACCAGTGGAACGACTCAGGAATGCAGGCTTAGAGGAATCAAGGTGAGGTTCCAGCAAGAAGTCAAGTTCTTTTGCATAAAAGCTACTAATGGTGAATCCTTAAGATCATGATTTTATTTCAATATTATTTATTGACAGAATGTAAGTGATCCTAATCTAGATCATATAACTCATTCAATATCTTTCTGATTCTCCGACCAAAGTTCCATTTCTTAACTACGATGTTGAACAGAGAATCGAGTCTCCTTAACCGAGGAGCAGCGCCACCCGAGAGTATAGTACACCTCCAATCCAGCCCTTGGCTACGAGGGTACACACTACTCTCGCCATCTCTCCACTCCTAGTGCGCGGTTGGCCGTTCACATGTTGACGTTACCGAGGTCTTAGGCTTACCGGAGCATGTGATTAGTTACAAAGTCTCGACGCACACAATTCAAACAACGGTACGGTCCTTAACTGACTCAGTCGGAGACACTACAAGGGGACTCCTTTCCCGATGCAAGTCCACCGACCGGTCCCAGATTATCAGCATTAATATTCATCAAGTGGTTGTCCAACCACCCTTCAAACTTTGTTTAAAAGTTTTAAAGTTTTCTCATTAAGCAATGCTAAGCATACTAAGCATTTTAAAATAAAAACAGTAACAAGGATGGTATTGGAATATCAAGGATGATAATGCAGTAATTAGGTTATCACTCAACTCCTAGCACTTAATGCAATAGAGCGGTAATATAAGTGAAGCAAAACTTTTCAAATTGCAAGGTAAGGTTAGATGTAACCGGGGCTTGCCTTGGTCGACGGGAAACTCAGGCTCGGGTTCGGTACCGCAGATGTCAAACCCTACTTCCACGGACGTCGGTTCTTCTGCGGGGACGGGTTCGGCTTCGGCACCCTCCTCTTTTACGGGAACTATACGTAACGATAATGCATGCTTTAGGATGATGAGATAATAAACATGATGCTCGATGGATGCTTAACAGAGTTAACAACTTGAGTACAACTTCCCTTCACGGTACAGTTGAACAGCAAAAGCTTCTAACCTAACCCTAATCTAGGGTCCGATTACGCTAATCAACTTATTAAGGGATTTCGTTAAACACATGAAATAACACTAATCAAGAATTAACAACATGATTATAAAAGCTTAAGCAACCAATTAAGAATGCTAAAGGTCATTAAGGGTTAATGACCTAAAGTCAACACTCAATCATAAAGTCAAGCAACACTAATCATTATGCCCTAATTACCTAATTAATTAATTAATTAACAAAGCATAATTTAAGAATAAAAATTAACTTAATCTAATTAAGCTAAAATCTTTAATTTGAGAAGCTTATATCATAATTAGATGATAAAACAATTTTCATGATTTTTGGATAATTAAATAAGCCTAGAAAAAAATTAAGTAAGGGCCACTTAAGAATTAAATGGACTAATTAATTAACCTACAAAAAGTAATTAAAATTGATATTTATTATTTTTCTTAAATAGTACACAGTGTATAAAGGTTACTCAAAATTTTTCACAAATTTTGGAATTATAAATAATATATAACATAATAAACAAAACTGAAAATCATTTTACATTTTTTAAAAAAAAAAGAAAAACAAGATTTTCCATCGCGGGCTGCTTTCTCTCTCTCTTTCGGCTCGGCCCGCAAGCACGCGCGCGGCCCGCATTCTCTCCCCGCGCGCTCGCCCGCTCGGCCCAGCTGCGCGGCCCGTCAGCGCGGCCCGGCCTCGCTCGCTCTCCCGCTCCTCCCTCTCTCGCTGACGCACCGGCCCCGTCTGTCATCCCCGACCTCCCGCTCTCCCTTCCCGCCGTTGCGGCACGGTGGCCGGCCGGCGACCGCGACCTCGGCGCCCTACTCCTTCTCCAATAACACGACCTACACCATCCTACGGACCCCCTCCACCACTCAACTGCCCAGCTCAAGCGCCGGCGACCCCTTACCCACGGCTATGGCGGACCACCGCCAACGGTAAGCCGCGAAAACGCGTCACCGGCTAAGTAACGTCTAAATTGAGGCGTGAAAAACGACGAGGGGCTCACAGCGATCCTGTAGGTGATCTTGGCGAAGACGGAGACGCTCGGGAGTGGCCGGTCCACGGCGAGGTGACCACGGCGGTGCTCTGCTCGGCAGCGAGGAAGACAGCGGCGGTGCGGGCACTCCAGGCGGTAGCAGTGGGCGCGAGCAAGCGGAAAGGTGCGCTGGAGCAAGGCGGTTGCAGTGGAGCAGCTGGCGCGACCAGAGGGGACTCGACGAGGGCTACGGCGAGCGACGGAGGAACGGTGGCGGCGAAAACCGAGGAAGAGAAAAACTCGACCACGACGGTGCTCGGTATTTATAAGGCGATGAAAATGGTCTCCAGGCGACGTGTGGCCAGTCAAGAAGGCGCTGAAGCAAGAGCTGGCGGTCGAAAACGCGCCTAGAAGGCGTTCGAAGCTCGCCGGCGTCGTCGGGAGGTGGCGTGCGGTGGTTGGCGACGATTTCAAACAAATTACAGAATTGCCACTGGAGGAAAATTTCAAATTACTTTCAAATCTTCAGTAGAATTTGAAAATCCGTAAATACAAAAGTTGTTCCATTTTCAAAGATCTACAACTTTCTCAATATGAACATTTTCCAATTCGGCTTAGTTTTTGAAATTTGAATTTGAATTCAAAAAGGGACATTTTCTAGAATTCTGAAAAACCAAAATTACTTTGAATTTTGTATTGAAACTTCAAAAACTCAAAATACCAAAGTTGTACATCCAGGGCAGACCTACAACTTTGCTATTCAAAATATTTTCAAATTATGCCTCCATTTTGAAATTGGATAGGGAAAATGAAAAGGGGAAAATTTTGAGATTTGAATCTTTTCAAAATTACTTCAAATTTTACACTGAAACTTTGAAAACTCAAAACATCAAACTTGTAGCCCTTGAAATGATCTACAAACTTGGTTTTACACTTTTTCCCAAATTTTGCTTAGATTTTGATCTATACCAAAAGGGGTAAAACTAGGGTTTTGCTTTTCAGAGTTTTCGGAAAGGTTTTGAATTGAAACTTGATTCTCTATTAATTTGGGGTTACTTAGGGATCACACCCTCACCCTAGGGCATCATTGAGTCAATCCTCACATGGTTGACCAAATGGCTCCCTAGGTTGACCAGTTTGACTTAAGAAATTCTTTTAATAATTCCTCAAATTTGAATTCGAATTCGAATCGGAAAACTTGTAACAAGTTTTAGATTCCAAACCCTAACTCAAACTTGAAGCTTTATTTTTATAAGTTGGACTTGAGCTTATACCCTACACTTGGCACTAGTGTATAACACCGTCATACACCTCAAATTACGCAGGGCATAAACTAAGTATTTGCGGTGACAGTCGAAATTAGGGTTTTCGGATTTCGAGCCACACAACGAGCAACACATCCAACCTAAGAATCTAAACTCATTTTAGTTGATGCACAACATTGTTAACCTAATCATGGATGATTTGCAGTGCAAATGATGACATGGCAGGTTTTTAGTTACTATAACACCAGGGGTGTTACAATCTGCTTCCATGGGGTTGTCAGATCCAGCAAAGGTGGGTGGCTTAAGCCTCATGAACTCAGTCATTTTGTCCTGGACTCTAGCTTCACGGTTGTTCCTAGGGCGGTTCATGCCTTGGGATAAAGTCTCCAAAAGGCGAGTTTGAGTTGCCATGACTTGTGCTAAGTCAATTCCTGGAGGAGGGGGCAACTCGTCTTCTCCATTATGGTTCCCAGTCTGACTCACTTCATCTTCACGGACACCATCAACATTTGCATTGGCTTGACTATCAACTGGATTTTGACTTTGCCTGCTAGCTGCACGGCCACTTGGTTGGGAGCGAGTAGCTAGCTTAGGAGGCATCTATTGGTTGAGATGAGAAAGAAAGCATTAGATGTTAGATCTATTGAGTGATGTTTTGTTTATTAAGGCGTTATATTTTTTAAAAAAAGGGTGCAAGTATTAAGATTTGCTATCCCATAAGGGTACAACATAAAGCACTCAATTAGCACAACCAACAAGCACAAATATATATTTTGAATAGGAGGGTAGTTTACAACATAATAAAAATATGTGTGCTACAATATGATTCATCTCCTTTGGGGTGAACAAAAGCGAAGTAAACTTCACTTCCCCAAGACAAAAGGAGGAACTGGGTACAACTAATCTTCAACTTTCTCGAACTGAATGGTTTCCGTCATCTATGGTTCTTCCTTTGGACTAAGAGGTGGGTCACCATCATCTTTTGGTGGTGGCTGGGTGAGGAGGGGGATTTCTTCTTCCTTAGGCTCCAACTCCGAAGCTTCATGAGAGGTTGCTGTGGGTAGGGGAGCTGATGGCCCTTCAATCTCCAATCTTTTTCCTGTCTTTAGAGGCATGATTGGGATCCCTCTAAGATTATGGGCTCTTGGTCTTCCAAAGCTAGCATTCTTCTTTTGGCCCTAGTGACAAGGTAGGCATCCTTCAACTCCTGGGTATGGTGGTCCTCAGCTTCCTTCAAGGCTTCAGCAATGGCAGTTTCACGACTCTTGGCTGCAACTGCTTGGGCCTGAGCTTCTGCAAGTTGTACATGGAGCTTTCTAACCAAGATCTCGGCTTCTTCTACATGGTGGATGCACTTCCTCAACTCTGAGGCCTGTTTATCATATTGCTCGTCCAGAGCAAGTAGGTATGTGGTCATGAATACCACAGTTGGGTCATCCTCGAGTGAATAACGTTCTGCAAGATGTCCATGCGGGTCCTCCAAACTGGTCGGTCTCTTTCTTGTGGTGGAAAGAATCTCATGGGTGTATGGGCAATGGGCTTCTCATAGGTTTGGCATAGGTACCTCAAGGCTTTGCGGGTGACAGCTTGATATGTATCTACAAACCGAAATCCGGTCGCAGTTCTACTCCATGCTTCAGCTATGTTAGGGAAGTCTTCATTTTTTCCGACATACATAGTAACTTCACACCGTTCAATTTCATGCTCTATGTATTCTCTGCCTTCATATTCCGGGTGATCCTTGATTCCAAGCCTTTGCATGGTAGCATACAAGAGTTTCGGAAAGCCTTCGACACTTAGACAGTAGCTACTAGTCCAAACTCCTTTTGCCATCTGAGAGAAATAGATAAGAGCAAATATTTTTTTTTCAAATTGAGAGGAGAGGGTAAGAACTTTTTTAGAAAATACTTTTGTATGTAAAATACTGGTCCAGAAAGCCTAAGGTCGTGTCCTACAGCCAACTACGGCTCTAATACCACCTAAAGCGCCCCTGGTTAACCAGGAACTCAAATGTGATACAATACTAGTCCCAGGAGGCTAGTAACACATTTATTACATCAGATAGGTCTTATTGCAGTAGTCTCAACAAGCATGGACAATGAAGACATGCCACGATTAAAAGTAACCACAACATAATACAGGTCCAACAGACCCAGAAAAAGGTCTCGCTAATACATATCATCTGACGGATCCCAATGCCACAGGCTTAGTTGGGTGTAGACACGACTTTATTCGTACGCCACGTCATGGTTAAAGTCTGGATCTTTCTTTATTCAACAAAGCAAGGGTGAGTACAAAGTACTCAACAAATCCAACCTTACCCTACAGAATGGGATATTAGTATATGTATATGGATAAATCAAGGATAAGGCTTGGTTTATTTGTATAAAGCTATCTTTTTACACATGCAGGGTTTCATTGCAAAAGACATATATTTTCCATATATAATAGTATTTCTGAAAAAGGGGTTGATCACAATTTTATGTGTTGCTGAACCCTCTGTTCCCGTAACATATGGCAGACAACCATTCATTTCTAAAATCACACTCACTCTCATGTTTTCACTCATCCCAACTCATCTAGTTGTTGAAACAAAACCATAACTCGTCCGATACCGCGGACACGTTTATCCAGATAAATTTTACACTCTGCAGAGGTTGTACACTTTCCCTACAAGTAGGATACCATAGCTTAACACCGTCGTGCAAGTACAGATCCATCAAAGCCATTACCCTCCATAGCTAAGCAATGGCGCTCACCACAGAACACTAAGGCCACATCTCATAATACAATAATTTACAGAGCTCTTTGTATTTCATACAATATTCATCAATTTCCACATACATCTCATAGTGTCCCGTTGCACACCTACCTCTAGGTGATTGCCATACCAACTAGAGGGATTTAGGCTAAGCCTTTACCATGCAAGGCGAGTGGTTGTACAAAAATGAGTTAGACAAGATGAATCATCAACTCAGTCCTTAATCTAGACAAGGCAGATATCTTCATGCTTAACCACAAAAGGTACAAGGCCCAACACCACGGCATCGCACAAAAGGAACACCGATTCACACTATCTCTAGGGTAATCATCATCTATAACTTGTTCATTAACCCTTTCATAATACCCACAATTTATTATCACAACTCACACCATTTTTCATTTAAAATCAATGTATTTGAGAAAACTTTGTAATGAGTATCCATGATGAATATCAAGTCCTAAGCATACTAAATAATAATATTTTACCATAGCATATTATTTGTTTCTAAATTTGAACAAGACAACTATCAGATAATATCAATTCAAGGATGGCTATTTAACGAGTTTAACTAAGCAGCAAAAATATCTCGTACGTATAATCATACATGCAACATTTAAAACGGCTTCTACGAGTTATGTTTAAAAAAAGATCAATATGCATCAAAGGGGAATAGGCTGGACTTGCCTCCGTCGGTGTCCTCGACAAACTCCTGCTGGCAGTCCGATTTCTCGACGTCGAACTCGCGGTACTCACCTCCGACGTCCTCGTTCTTCGGCTCGTTCACTCCGTCAGCTAAAAGTACGCAACGAGCGCAACAGGTAAACAAGCACAAATAAATAATCACATAAATTCAAATGAGCTCTAAAAATCATGAAATTTATATGGGAGATAGATCATGATTTTAGATGAATTTAGAAAGAATAATATTTGGAATTAGAGTTGGCTTGTGGCTCTGTAAGATGAATGAATTTTAATCACGTAGAAAAGAATAACGCGCGATTAAGGAATGGGTGCTCCTGAGGTGGGTTATCTGGTAGTGCATGGCGTATGCTGTGCGTGTGCTATTTGGATGGAGTTGTAGCTTAGGACCCACACGTCATACACACATGCATGGGAAGGGAGAGAGAGATAGAGAAGCTAGCAAGGGTCTTCTTCTTGCTTCCTGCATGGACGACGCCATGGTTAAGCTCGTGGAGCTCGGGAGCGGCTCGACACAGGCAAGGGTAAGGAAGGAAGTAAAGAGAAGATCACAGAGAGAGTGGGAAGAGCAATGAGATGTTCATGGGCTGCTCACCTCGTCGTGCGACGACGATCTAGCCCGGCTTATGCGTACGACCGTATACGGTATACATGAAGCAAGTGAAGCGAGAACAGACAAGCGAGTGATGAGCTGAGCATGCTGCTGTGGGAGAGCAACCCGACGTGCCTTTTTATAGGCCAGAAAGCGAGGATGTACAACTAGCTTGCTTGCCTCCAATGGCATCGCTGTGGCCGGATGCTTGGGCGGTGCGGCGCGTAGCGAGGCGACGGTGCCTAATTTATATGCATAGTCGGTGCCTAATTTACATGCATGGCCGGTGTCTAATTTATATGCATGGATGAACTATCGGTATATGTGTATGTGTGGATGCACTGCTGACACTTGCTTGTATGCTTGCATGGTAAATGGTAAATGTGGGGGTTGTCTACGTACGTGCTTGCCTTGCTCTATTTGCTTTTGCTGGCTATTGCTGCACGCGAAGGAGAAATGAGAGGTAGGTGAGGTCCCTGATACAAGCAGCGAGGCGAAGGTGGTGGGGCTAACATGTCGCGGTGGCATGCGAGCGGCTACGCTCGGCAAGGGGGGCCGGGCGCGGGGGCACTGCGGCGGCGATGGTGGTGGGGTCAGCGCACGCGTCGTTGCCGGGCATCGAGCGAAGCGAGCAAGAGAGAGAGGTGAGGAACGGGCGGGTGATGCCGATGCCACAGAGTAGGATATAAATTGAAGAGAGGTAATTGGGATGGATATAAGATGGATAAAATTTGAAAGGATATAGAGCTCAGATGACTTATAGTTTTTGAAATGCATTTGAAAATAATTTTTAATGCGAGTATTTTTGAATGTGAATTTTTGGGAAGTTACGAGACGTATGCCTCTATTAATCATTAATTTACAAAGGACGCTTTAGGACTCATGCCTTTGTTAATTGATTAAAAGAGGTAGGTGTCTTAAGATGTCCGTCTATAAAAATTGCTATTAACATAGACGAGCGTCTTAAGAGATCCACCTCAAAAATAGTTGCATCACAAAATAAACTATAACTTTTTCATATGAAATCAAATGAAGACAAAATTTATATCAAAGTTGTAACTCTCGACGATCTAGAACTTTGTATTTGAGAAGATTTTGATTCAAAACTTTTTAGCATCCCAAAATATTATTTTAAGTTCATAGATTCTGAGATTTAAAATTTAAAATTTTCAACCAACCTCTAATGTTGACATGCTGTACACCAAAGATGTAGTTCGCAATACAATATACAATTTAGAGTTGTTTAGAGTTCCAATTTAAATATGTTTTTTAAGTTTTTAGATTTTGAAATTTAAAATTTAGAATCATGAAACCACCTTGAATGTTCACATGGTTAATCAGCCTAGCAAATCTATAAGTTTGTTGTTGATATGTTTTTGATTTAAAGTTTTCCGGTCTTAAATATATATTTTATATTTATAGTTATGAGATTAATTTTTGAATTTTCAAACAATCTCGTATGGAGACACATTCTATACAAAAGTTGTAATGTTTGATAAGATTTGAAATTTTGTAGTTAAAACTTTTTTCATTTGAGTTTATTTAGTAGCCAGAATACTTAATACAAGATTACAAAATATTAATATAAAAAGATAGGATCATATATAGGGAGATGTCGTGCAAGTGTGAAGGTCGTAAGTTTTTTTTTTTTTGACGAGAATAATATATATTGATTAGCAGCAGCGTGCTGCAATGATAAGTACATGGTTCAAGTCTACATCATGTAGGGCTTGGATATTGTTACAGGGAGTTACATGTTGCTCAGAAGAGCAAGTGAATGCAAGATTGCCCTGAACACTAGATTCCTGTAAAGCCTGCCTAGCAAGGATGTGGGCAGTAGAGTTTAAGGCCGTGTTTAGTTCAGCCGAATGGGTGGCGGCTGAATTACTGTTGAACACTATAGCGTTCTGTAGCATTTCGTTTGTATTTGGTAAAAATTATCCAAATTTTGACTAATTAGGCTCAAAATGTTCGTCTCGCAAAGTACAACAAAACTGTGCAATTAGTTTTTAATTTCATCTACATTTAGTACTCTATGCATGTGCCGGTATTTTGATGTGATGAAGAATCTTCTTTTTGCATAGTAGAATTTGGGAGAAAATTTAGGATCTAAACAAGGCCTAATCTTCTGTGAATTTTGTAGATCCTGGCCGACGAGGAGGCAGTACAGTTGGCGAACAGCTAGGTAAAAGGCTTGATCCTCCAATCCGGTGGACTGGAGAGGTCCTGCTAATTCAGAAAATGCACAAGCTATTGATTATCAGACAAGTAGTTGATTTGGGTAATGCTGAGCCTGTGAGCTATGGCCGAGGCCAGTGCTAATTCTGCAGCTTCCGCCATGAGAACCGAGCTGTAATTATTCAGTCTGGCTTTGATGTAGATGTTGCCAGCAGCCTGATCCTGTAAATTGAGAAAAAAGATCCCAAGACCTGCAGTTCTAGCTAGTTGGTTGGTTTGATCAGGTGCTATGGAAGCATCTACATAGCATCGATTACCCTGTAACAATCCCGGTGCCACAATCTGCACATTGGATATGGTGTGGTGCTCTGTTGTGGAGGGCAACGTACCTGTGATCAGTCTAGGGGTCTGTGTTGATTGCTGTGATGATGACAGTACCTGCCGTTGTCTCAGTGGACTTGAGTGTGTTAGCTGTACTGGATGTTGGCCTGATGCGGGCTGAGCACCCGTGGTTGCAGGTTGTTGAGTAGCCATAGCATGTGCTGACATGTGAGCCTGCACTGCATAATGTACTTGCATCGGGCTCCATGTCTTCCTATTGAACCTGTTGTCATTTCTGGCTTTCCACAAATACCATAAAATGTAGAATATTTTGTTAAAATGAGAGGCAGGAATGTTAGAAGGAAGAACAAATTGTAGAATTATTTGAACTCCATCTGATTCATGTGGGAGGAGATGACAGTACCCGTCTTTTTTGTTTTTTAGCCCTTTTTTCGAAAGATTTTCTCAAATACGCCCCTGACGGAAAGATTTCAGAAAATGGACCCAGGGCTTGGCGCCATCCACGCTGGCGCCAAGGTAACACTGCTTGGCGCCATTGATGTTGGCGCCAAGCCCCCATGCCACTTGGCCGACGACGCCCCGAGCTGGCGCTGACGTGGCAGCACCTTGGCGCCGTCACCGTTGGCGCCAAGCTTGGCGCCATCGTAATTGGCGCCAAGCCTGGTGCCACAATTCACGACGCCAAGACCCTGTTTTAAGTACTCAAATTTACCGTGAGATGGACATGTTGGAATTTGTTAAGTCTTGATATTTACTAAGGTTTAGACATAAGTAAATTGGCTAAGTCTGAAATTTTACCATGAGATGGACATATGCAAATTTTACCATGACTTGGATATTTAAAATTTTGAGATTAAGTCTTTAAATTTTGCTAAGTCTGAAATTTACAAATTTTGGCTAAGTCTTTAAATAACCAAGTCATGGTAAAATTTGCATATGTCCATCACATGGTAAATTTGAAGACTTAAAATTTTACCATGACTTGGATATTGCAAAATGGCTTCATGTTATGGATTTGGATATTCAAAATTTTACTTGGGGCCAAAATTTAAAACCAAAATTTGCATAAGCCCATTTCATGATAAAATTTGCATATGCCCATCAAAATTTTACCATGAGATGGACATATGAAAATTTGTTTGAGTCTGAAATTTTACCATGACATCGACCAACAATGGAACTCAAAATTGACGATCAAAACGTGGTCAAACTCAAGCCAACTTTTTGTATGCTCTTCTCCACAATGTGTGCTCCAACTTTTACATTTGGACCAACTCATGTTGTTAAGCAAATTTTGGAGAACGCGGGATGTCAATGTCAATGTCACGTTAGTGACAAAGTAAGCTTTTTGCTGTTTTGGAAACTATTTTCGAAGATCCAAATGAACTCCAAACTTGATGAGACTTGCTTCATTGTTTCCACCATGAAAAGTACTTCAACCCATATTAAGGAATCCAATTGAGCTTTCACATGAATTTGGAAGATAAAAGGTCACAAACATAGCAACTCACTGCTGTCAATCCAGGACTTAGAATTATTTCTAGGGCTGAAAAACAGCAGCTGATCCAAACTTCGAGCCTCTGTTTAACAAGCTTACAAGTTGATCTAGCTCTTGGTCCAAAAACAAAGTTTCTTCTACATAACATGAACTACAACTTTCATTTAAGGTCCAACATCATAACTGGTATAGAACTTACATTTCTACTCTGACCAAAGTAGTATCGCGATAAAGCTTGAATTGTCCGTTTTGATCCATTGGAGCATTTTCTGGGCATTTGCTCAACACGAACCTTTCACGACTTTTGTTGTAGAGTTCATCTAGAGTGTACCAGCCGCCGCTAGCTTCTGCGTCTCATCTCTCGCACCACACAGCAGCAGTGTCTGCGGCTCCGCTTCGCCCTCTCTCATCTCCTACACCAGAGACCAGAGTCCCAGACGCGACTCCGCTGAGGCATCTCCATGCGGCATCCCAAGCGTCCGAGCCTGCTCTTGTCGTGCTGCATCTCAACTCCAGCCAGACTAGAGACGGCTCAAATCTGTTGGAGCCTGCTCCTTCTATCTAGATCAGAGTGCTAGTAAGTGTGATGATGTCTGTAGCTTGCTTGTACATTTAAGCCTATTCTTGCTCCTTCCCTCTAGATCTGTGTGCTACTAGATCTGCTAGTGCCAGTGGCGAAGCCACGTTCAAGCATCGGGGTCTAACGACACCGACGATTTTGTCGTAACCTTGTGTACCGAGCAATTTTTGGCCGGTTACGACCCTAGTAAAAATCACGTAAGACCCCGGTGGCTCGGCAGCAGCAGCAGTCCGCAGTCCATCTGCCCAGCCCAGCAACAGCAATCCACAGTCCATCTGCTCAGGCTCAGCCCATCCGATCCATCAATCCATACATACGCAGGCCACATAGGTGAATTGGAGAAGGCCAAACATTGCCTTGCCTCCGATCCAGCGTCTGCTAACAGCCTGGTAGCAGCCGGGGGCAGGTCATGCACCCTTTCAGCTTCGCAGATCCTCCTGCAGGCGTCGCCCCTACCCAGCGGCCGGCGCTCAGCCGCCGCTCGTCGGTAGCTCGGTTCGTTCTCGATCTCATGTTCTCCTGCTGTCCTATCTACTCTCAAGCATCTAGATAAGGTACCCCAAACAACAAAAACCCAATTATGCAGTTTGCAATTAACGATCAAGTCTGAATTTTGAGGTCTTAGGGTTTTTATTTTTTCCAGCTATACAATCCGAACTCACATTCTCAGGAAGGATGGTGTAACTTGCGTCTCAGCAAAGAAGTCAAGAACGTTAACAACGTACGCATAACTGTTATTTGCTTTAGTTTTTCTTATTATTAAAGCTGTTTGATATTTATTGCATCGTAGTTGTAGAGGGAAATTGTAAGAGGTAACTACTTTTGCGAAACCTTATTTTGTCACAATATACATTTTTATTTTATCCATTTGATGTTATGCATGATATTATCAGCACTTAGTACAGTGAGTACCAGGGGCGGATGCACAGGGGGCTGTCGGGGTTGCAGCCCCCTCGCAGGCCAAATTATAAGGGAGCAACTCTTAAGCAGGTGTTTAGTTTCCACCCAAAAATTTTTCACCCCATCATATCGAATGTTTGGACACATGCATGGAGTACTAGATGTAGACGAAAAAAACTAATTGCACAGTTTGGTTGCAAACCAAGAGACGAATTTTTTAAGCCTAATTAGTTCATGATTAGCCTTAATTGCTACAGTAACGCATATGCTAATGATGGCTTAATTAGGCTTAATAAATTCGTCTCGCGGTTTTCAGGCGAGTTATGTAATTAGTTTTTTTTATTAGTATCCGAAGACCCCTTCCGACATCTCATGAAACATGCGATGTGACACCCAAAAACTTTTCACCCACCAACTAAACACCCCATTGTCCGAATAGAAAAATCAAATTAAATAATCCATTTCTGGATAAATCCTTGAAGTAAAAAATCATAGTCATGCAATTAAGATTTTTAGCAAGATTTTTAGCCTTCCAAGGGTGTATGTCTAGTAAAATTTCTAGCCTTTTATAATTTAGCCCCCCCCTCCTAACCTATTTTCAGATCCACCACTTGTGAGTACTGACCCCAGTGGCAATTTCTCCTGGCTTCGCCCCTGGCTAGTGCAATGATGTATGTTCAAACTGCTGATGTATGTACTGCATGCTTGTGGAATGGTGCTTCTATATTGGAAGAAACAATGGAATTTCACGGTCTCCAATTTAGTCTGTTCTTGCCCTCTTTTATGGTCGTACTCTTCTATGACTATACTCTTCTATGGCTGTCATTGAAACGGGGACGGGTCCCCGCGGGGATCAATTCCCCGCTCGGGGACGGGGATGGGAGCAACTCTGGCCCGACGGTTTTGACGGGGACGGGGATGGGGAAAATTTGTCCCCGCGGGGATGGGGATGGGAAGTCATTCCCCAACGGGGAATTCCCCGTTGCCATCTTTGAGCCGGAGTGGGTCCATCTTCCAGATGACCAGACCAGTTTAGAGCTAGATATTTCAGATGTTTCCCAAGGTCATGAAATATTGGGCACTGCAGCCCAGTGGCCTTGGAGAAACAAGCCTTATGATGAGAAGCCAAATGATATCATAATAATAAAAAAGGCCTGTTCTTGAATCGTCACCTGTTCACTATGAAGAAGTCTGGCTTGCCTAAGTTACTGGCCTGAACATGACATCAGGATGGTGACAGGGAAAAATGATAGATGATATTGTCAAATCCAGTTCAACGACATGGTTCATACATCAAAAAAGGAAAATCAAACTACAAAGAAACTGCAATAACATGGCATACACACAACTATCAGGCACATTCTTGGTGAGGAGATCTGTTTCTTCCGGACTTATTGAAAGGAAAAACACAGGCCACAAAAACATTTAGAATTGCAGATCAACTGGAAGAATCAAAGACAAAGGACTATACGCATAAATAATCAGAAGTATTGTTGCATGAAGAAGCAGGCGATCACTCGACGCGAACCTCCACCACATGTGGCATCTTCTGGTGCATTCTACTTAGCTCCCACAGGATTTTGAAATCCTTATGCAGAGACAGTAACCACGGCTTCCTTAAAGACACAAGGGATTCAAATCCTTGAGGAATCTTATTCAGTTTCGGCAGCGCCACAATATATAAACCTTCAATATTTGGAAGAGCATCCTTCCCAACTGTCAACTGGTTGACATTGAGCATGTTCTTCGGTATTAGTGTCTTTAGCTGTGGAAAGGACCCTTCAGAAATAACCATTGTCTCTGCGCTGCTCACCCTGTTAAGACTCAGATAGGTGAGGTTTGGTACATGTGGAGCAATAAGCAGTAGTGGGTCTTCCTGAAGGCCAGACCAGCTTAGAGCTAGATACTTGAGGTTTTTCCCATGGCCTTGAAATATTGGGCACTGCAGTGTTCCGGCAGCCCAGCGGCCCCTGACAATCAATCTGTGGAACTGCTTGGACTGTGGGTTGAGAGTTTCCAAGTGCAATGTCTGCTCCTCGTCACTTGCATTAAGAAGCAAACAGGCAAGAAGTGGCAGCTTAGATACTGCAGGAAAAAGATCTGCAGAATGGATGGCAGTAACTTTGCAAACCCACACGCTTTTTAGTTTTCTGAGGTTGTCAAGTTGGCCTGCCAAGTCATTTGTTGCTTCCACAGTCTCCAGAGTCTGAAGTTCCACCAAGTTAGAGAGGTCCTTCGGTGGCTGTACCCCTGTGAAGTACCGGAAATCTTTCTGCTTCTCATCCACCACTCTGTCAGCTAACAGATGCCACAGCTTCTTGACCTTGACTATGCCTCTTGGTAGCTTCTCTATTTTTGTTTGCTTGATGTCCAGTGTCTGGAGGTTGGATAGCTTCTCAATACACTCCAAGAGCGACTTGACTCCTGTGCGCCGCAAGCCAATGTAGCGTAGATTAAACAAATTCCCTATAGACTGTGGCACTTCCGTTATTTCAGAATCCTGTAACTCAAGAACAGTAAGGTAGCTTGATTCAGAAAAGATTGAGGCTAGCATGTGAGTGGATGTAACACCATCAAGTGAAAATAGAGTGCGAAGGTGTGGAAATTTCACTCTTGGTGCATCAGTGCCATTCCATCCACACAATGATAGTCGGCGCACTTCCCGGTCCATATTTATCACTGCAGCCTGATCGCTTGCAGAGCCAAACTTTTCATCTCTAGCTATTGAAAGAGCCAGGTCACGCACAATGTCATGCATCTTACATGTGTTCACCCTACCAAGCTCATCATACTCTTCAACTTGCAGCAAGTTCCTAGTAATGAGCTCCACCAGATTTAGTTCAGCCACATCCTCCAGTGTGTTGTTTTCGTTGGTCACTGCAAATCCTTCAGCAACCCACTGCCTGACAAGGCTCTCTCTTGACATGATGCAATCTTCAGGAAATAGGCTGCAGTATAGGAAACAGTTTCTGAGGTCCCCTGGTAAATCATTGTAGCTAAGCTTTAAAATTGCCTGCACATTGTCTGGTTTAGCTAGCTCAACCCGGAACTGATTGTACATTTGATTCCAGGCATGTTTATTTGGTTTCTTGGAGGACATGAGGCTGCCCATAGATATAAGTGCCAATGGCAAGCCCTTACACCTTTCTACTATGGAAGCAGCCACATCCTCAAGCTCTTGGGGACACTTCCATGATACAGCTTGCTCGAAGAGTATTGAAAATGTCTTCCATCATTTGATGGTACACTTCCATGTTCCAAACATCATCCAAGACAAACAAACATTTTCTGGTACCTAGGACATTCTTAATTTCTTCTCTCAGCTTGTAGGCATCCATACTTTCGATGCTATCTGATGGCTTATATGTATCCTTCCCAATCTCTCTGAGTAGTTCTCAAAGCAAACCAACTATTGTGTAGGTCTGTGATACAGTGATCCGAGCATTGACAGGGAATTCGTTCTTCATACGCTCATAAACATTCATGACCAGAGTGGTCTTTCCCAATCCACCCATACCCGACACTGTTATCACTGTGTTGTTTGGCTCATTGCTATGAAGCCATCCAATCAACTTTGCCCGATTCAATGCAATCCCCACGAGACCTTCATCTTGAATAAGCTCTGGCAAGAAGGTTTGGCACTCGGCAAAGAGCCTCCGGCAAAAAATGCGTCGGCAAAGATTTCTTTGCCGAGTGCCTTTTATCGGGCACTCGGCAAAGACTTTGCCGAGGGCAATCTCGGCACTCGGCAAAGAAATGTGGCCGTGACGGCGCCAGCTCCGTCAGCGCATGCTTTGCCGAGTGCCACGTCAGAGGCGCTCGGCAAAGTTTTTTAATTTTTTTTTCAAAATTTCTTTGCCAAGTGTCATGCCGGCTCGACACTCGGCAAATATTTTTTTTATAATTTCTTTGCCGAGTGTCGCGCTAGGTTGGCACTCCGCAAAGAGTTTTTAAATTTTTTTCATAATTTCTTTGCCGAGTGCCTGCTCAGGGTGGCACTCGGCAATTTTTTTTTAAAAAAATCTTTGCCGAGTGCCCTGGCCCTGGCACTCGGCAAAGCTGTGAATTATGTAGATAAATAATTCCCGGCTTTGCCAAGTGCCAGGGCCAGAGCACTCGGCAAAGAGGCTAAATTTTTTTTATTCTATATTCACAAACACTGCATATAAGAGATATATATCAAACATGTGACATCACAAACAGAATATAGCACATATATATCACATCCATCTCATCACAAACTCAAAACCACATATATATCACATCGCGGGCACAAAATATCTCACATACACGACATCGCAAACATAATAGGACCAATATCCATCGTAACAAGTTGATAGTCGTTCACGGTGCATCACATGTCCATGAAGCAGTGAAAAAGAGAAATAAACTACAGGTGGGGAGAAAACTGAGTGCCTGGTGAAGGAAAAGCGCCACCATCGCCTGCTTGCGCCTGAGATGGGTTATTCGAACCCGCCGACGGAGGCTGCATAAAGGATAAGAGATTTCATCTATTAGAGTGGGTCATCTAATGAAAGCACTAGTCGAAGCAATATGGATTCATACTCACTGGACTAGCTATAACTAGCGGCGGCGCTGGAGCGAACATCGGCGCAGGTACACCGTTCACTTGCCCAAAGTTCTGCAGGAACGTCGTAATCTTCGCCAGCTGCTTGGCCTGTCTTTTCCGCTCTGCCCGCTCCGCTTGTCTTTCCCGCTCGGCCACCTCGGTCCTCGCCGCCAGGTCCCGCAGCTCCTTAGCCATCCTCTCGTTCTCGGCCTGCAACATTTCAATCGAATGTTTTAGTAATGCAAAGGTAACTAAGTTATGTAAAGATTAATGTACGAAGAGTTAAACGGGACTAACCTGGAGTGCGTCGACCCGCTGCTGTGAAGGGGACGGCTGTTGGCGTATGGCCAGGCCTCCGCTCGGGGTACTTGCTCGGATCTGGGAGAGGGAGGGAACAGAGCTGGACTCGAGGGTGTCATCGCCAAGCCAGTACCGCCCATGCTTCTTGCCATGTCCAATCCTCATGACAGTTGTCCCATCAATATCGTCGATGCTCGGATCCCAGTCTAGCCCCTGGACTGACCTTGCCTCCGACGCATAGGAGCTGATGCGGGTGTAGGCGCTCGGGTTGTTGTACGACTGTAAGGTCCAAATAGGCTAGAGGGGGGCTGAATAGCCTAATTAAAACTTCTACAAGAATTACTTAACCACAAGTGTTAGTACAAAAGGTGGTGAAGCAAAATGCACTGGCTCTAACTAATTAAGCAAGCCACCTACACAAGTCTAGTAAAAGGATATCCACTAAACACAACAACAACTACAAGCTAGATAAAAAGGAGTAACGCGAGAGAAGAGCTTCGAGTGATTATACCGCCGTGTAGAGATGAGAAGAATCAATCAATCAATCACACAAGAGAAATCCTCGGGAAGAGAACGACACAAGAATTTATCCTGATGTTCACTTGCTTCCCGGCAAGCTACTCACCATTGTAGCGATACACCCACTTATCGGTTCGCGAGCTAATCAACTATCAAGAGTAGAGCCCTCGGCGGGCGCCGCACAACCACACACAAGATGGGGATCCTCCAAGCCACGAACTCCACTAGAGTATCCAATTCGTGAACTCCCACGGGGAAGGATCAAGAACCCCTTACAACACTTGGTGAGGGCTCCAACAATCTCCAATTGCGAGCTCAATCATCTCCGCTGCTTCAAGCCATCTACCGTGTCGGGAAACACGGAAGAGTAACAAGAAATCCGCAGCAACTCGAAGATCAAGTGCCTCTAGAATGCAACTCTCAAGTAATGCACTTGAATCTCACTCAATCTCACTCAAGATGTGCAACCAAGCAAAGAGATAAGTGAAGGGGTTGTTCTCTAGCTCAAAGGATGTCTCAAGATCTCAAATGTGCAAGAGCATGTCCCCCAAACCCGGCCACCATCTATTTATAGCGAAGGGGTAAGCAACTAGCTGTTACTAGACGTCGCAGTGAAAAACGCGATGACCGGACGCACCGGTCAGGATGACCGGACGCGTCCGGTCACTACAGGACAAGCGGCAACAGTGCGCGTCAGAGAGAGACGTTGCCAAGACCGGACGCGCTTCACCGTTTGACTAGACGCGCTGCACCCGGCGTCCGATCGGAGTCCATAGAGCTCCCCGCGCGATCGGACGCGTCCAGTCGCACGTGGCCGGACGCGCCACGCGTCCGATCAGCTTCTCGCCACGCTCTGCTCCTCTGGGTGCCCGACCGGACGCTCTGGTTCCGTGAGGGACCGGACGCGCCGGTTGCGCGCCTTTCCTCTGCGCCCAGGTGAACTGACCGGACGCGCTGGTCAGGCCAGACCAGCGTCCGGTCACAAACCCTAGGCGCGCTGAGCCTCAGCCCTCGACATGAGCTGACCGGACGCGCAGGTCCACCCTGGACCGCGTCCGGTCCAGCGTTTGGTCACTGTTTTTCAGTGAGAAACACACCGGACTTTCGCCTCCGTTTCTCCACCTCCCGCGCAGTGGAAAATAGGCATTTCATTTTCACAAAAAGCGCTAAATCCCGCCTCGCAAGCTTGGCGGGAGGGAGAGAGGTACCCAAACCCCTCTCTACCGCTCAAACTCCACCACCTTCGCAAATGTGCTAACACCACCATGTGTATATCACCATGTGCATGTGTGTTAGCATTTTCATAATCATTTTTCAAGGCGTTACGTTAGCTCTCTACTAGATCCTAATGCATATGCTCAAGACATTGATCTAGTGGCACTTGATTCCCGAGCTAACCGTGATTGCCCCTCTTGATAGTCGGCTATGTATCCTAAACCCGGTCAATCACTTCTCTATTCATTTTAGACCGGCAAAAGGAAAACCCTATGGTTATACCTTTGCCTTGCGCTCTTAGATCCTTCTCCTCCACTTGATCATCATGTCCATCATTTTATATGCATTCCTTCATGATCTTGCTCATCATTTCATGCACCAAATCATGTGGTCTTGTGGACATCTCTCCATGCCATTTCCACCTCCATCACATGTTGCTTATGCCTAGCTTAGTCACACTTGATACAATAGCATTAGCAACTTGGTGTCATTAATTACCAAAATCAAACTTGGGCTTTCAACGACTCGGGCGGGTCATCCGGGCTAAAGGTGACATCGGAAGTCACCTTTCCCTTGCGAGCCAGTCCATACGCCATGAACGTGGACAAAGGTTGGCCACCATGCGACGCCGACTGCGAGAAAGACAACACGATGATTAGAAGAAACATGCAGAATGGAGCATCAAAGTACTAAAAAATGAATTCACGTACCCTTGCTTGCTTGTACGCGTCGAGACTACGGCTGCCTTGATGGTGTGTGGGGCCTGTCGCCTGCATACGCCGCTCTAGGTGGACTTCATGTTCCTGGATATAATCCTCTATGAACCACCACGATCATCTCCTAGCAGTCCCGATATGACTCTCACCACCATGGAATCATCTACATGTCATAAAGAATTTGAGATGTAAGAAGACCAAATTAAAGGTACTTAACCTCAAAATGAATTAGTATTATTCTTCCTCTGTTACCTCAAGGAACTGTTCCCGGGTCATCGGCGCCTGTCTTGCCTGTGTCTTGTTGATCTTCTGACCAAGTTGCTTGGCATAGTACATGATGATGCCAGTGAGGCGCTCCTCGTAGTGCATGTCGGTGATTCGTTTCTTGGCACTTTTCACCATCACCTTCTCCGCCCTCTCCTCCTATCCCTCTTCACACCTGAAAAAAGTCTGTAGACAGACAGGCACAATGTATCAATTCATTATATCAAAAAAATTCAAATGAATGCATATATATAGAGAGAGAGAGAGAGACTTACCCAGAACTCTCTCCTAACCCGCTCCTGCTTGTCTCCATAATCTGCGTCGGGGCAGATTTGTAGTGGTCCCATGATTTGGCCGGCCCCACAGTCCCCTTGTGTGTGACAATGCCAGGGTAGTAGTGCCTGCACACAAGCCCCAAGATGTGGTTGGGGTTGCATGAGTCACCAGGCGACACAACCTCCCAGTGCCTGCACAAGTCATTAACAAACATTATTAGTTCCTCTGACAAATTTCAATAGGTTATATGAAGTAGCTGTGACAAAGTTAGTTACCTATCCCCCTGGGGGCGGATCACTAGGCGTAGCAGAGGAAGTGGAGGCCCAGGGAGTTTCGAGGGACCTCGCAAGTAGACCCTGGCCACAGTAGAGGCAGTGGAACTGCCTCTAGCCTTGCCGCCCTTGTGTGCCTCTCCCTCGTCTTCTGTCGCCCAAACTTGGTCGTCGTCCGAGGAGTCCGAGGTATGGTGGTCCTCCTCCGGCACATCACGCTACAAGACTAGAGGAGGCCGGCCCCTCCTGCTGCCGCTGCCGCTGCTCCTGGCCCTCTGCCTCCTCGCGTCCGATGACCCATCTTCTGCATCCGCATCTGCATCGCGTGGCCTTTCTTCACGTGCCCTCTGGTACCTCAAGTTTATGTTCCTTGGCCCACTGCCGCCCGCCATCTTTGTTCAATCACCTGCAATTAAAAAGAAACAAACAAGACATTATTACATGTAGTAGAAATAGATGCTAAGTAACTAAACAAAACACGATTACAAAATAACATAGTATTACATGTATTAGAAGTAATCATCATTATTGGGATTATCTAGATCATATGTCTCATCATCACTGTCCACATTGTCCAAATAAACAAGACTGTCCGAAGGTTCAGTGTTGCCTTCATCATCATCGTCTAAATGTAATTGCTCAAGCATTTCTATGTCGTTGGAATTTTGCACCTCATCTCCTTCTTCCTCGTCATCAACCCTTTCATTGTCTACTTACATTCCGATTGCCTCGGTTAAGTCTATCTCCAACCTCCCTTGTAGCCCATCTTCTTGATAGAACTCCCCATCATATGTGTTTGGGTTGAAGTTGTAATCTTCTTCGTTTGGGACAGGTGGTCTACCATGTGGCGATACTTGGTGCACAATAGACCAACCCTTAAGAGCCTTGTTGCCTTGGCATGCGTATGGCAAATAATAAACCTGCACGGCCTGATCCACCACAATAAAAACATATTTTTCTTGATAGATGGAATCGTGTTGAATCCCGACTTGACCAATATTAGGGCTCCGTTTTGTTAGTCGAGGATTGAACCAGTGGCATTTGAACATAACAAGACAAAGAGGTTTCAAACCATAAAATGAAAGCTCATAGATTTCTTCAATTATGCCATGATACTCGAGACCATCAGTGCCAGGAGTACAAACTCCGGTGTTTGTGGTCTTTCAATGGGGCCGAGCTCGCTCGTAGCTTGCCATGTGAAAGCGATATCCATTCACATCATAACCTGAATAAGCTTTCACCTTATTGTCGAAGCCATTTGCAACTTGTCTCAACTCCTCACTCATAGTTGCATCGGTTTGGGCCTGCAAGCGCAAGAATGAAAGATTGCCGGACTAAGTACGCGAAACTCGAAATCTTGAACTAGGTACGAGGTAAATTGGATAATACCTTCGTTTTCAACCAGGAAATGAAATCGGGCCTCCGTGCTCCCAGACCCTGTGAAAGAAGGGTATTGGTTTGCCATGGGGTAGGACCCCTTGGTTGATGCAGGATACACAAATAAATTCCCTGTGCAAACGAGAAAGAATCAGTTGAATGCCAAATAGTGACGGCGTATTGAAACAAGTTCTTTGAGAACTTACTCAATGAACGGCTTCGCCTCGGGTAGGTTTTGCAACACATATAGCATGATTCTTTGCCACTCTTCATTTTCTAAACTCTTATTGGTTGATCCACTTGACCTGCCGAGTTGCCCTTGGAAAAGTTGAGGTTGGATTCATTCTCATCAACATTGTAGCGAGGGAGTGGATTATGCACGCTAGAAAGGTTCTGCGTGTAGTATAGCTGTGTGAAGTTTGTCACCTCCAGAATGGAAGCCTCTACAATGGAAGCCTCAATTTTGACTTTATTTCTACATTTTTTGCGAATGGCCTTCAGACATCTCTCGATTGGATAGCACCAACGGGCCTGCATGCCCCCCCCCATACGTGCCTCATACAGGAGGTGCACAATCAAATGCTGCATCGACAAGAAGAAGCAAGGTGGAAAGATCTTCTCCAACTTACAAAGCAACTCAGGTGCCACTTTCTCTAAGTTTGCAACCACGGTCCGAGATAGCTCCTTGACACAAAGCTGGCGAAAGAAATAGCTCAACTCTACAAGCACTAGCCAGACATGCTCAGGAACATAGCCTCGTACCATCGCCGAAAGAAGCCGCTCAATCCATACGTGGTAGTCATGACTCTTCATCCCGTTGACTCGCATAGTGCCTAAGTTCACTCCCCTGCTCAGGTTCGTTGCATACCCATCAGGGAACATTAACTCCTTGATCCATCATAGTACTTCCCTCCTTTGTTCGGGTTTCAAGACAAAATTGGCCTTGGGCCTTTTCCAGTTCTTGCCGTTTGCAGGAGGCCGCATATTTTGCTCTGGTCTATCGCACAACTTCGCCAGGTCCACTCTAGCCTTAGGGTTGTTCTTAGACTTGTCAGTGTCCATGAGTGTTGCCTAAAGTGTCTCGGCGATGTTCCTTTCAGTGTGCATTACATCAATGTTATGGGGCAGTAGGAGGTCATCGAAATAGGGGAGCCTTGTCAAGCCGGACTTATGAGTCCACATGTGTTGCTCACCATATCCCACAAAACCACCTTCTTCATTGGGCACGAGAGCATCTATCTCAGCATGAACCTCGGCACCAGTCTTCAAGTGTGGTCTAGGGTCCAAGATAGCGACACCTTTCCTAAAGTTCTTGGTGTCTTGTCGGAATGGATGGTTGGAATCTAGGAATTGACGATGTTGATCGAACAACGAATACTTGCCACCCTTCTTCAACCAAATGAACCTCACAGCTTCCTGGCATATTGGGCACAGGAACTTCCCCTGAACACACCAGGCGCAGAATAACCCATATGCTAGGAAATCATGCATGGAGTACTAGTACCAGACGTACATTTTGAAGCTTTGCTTTGTTGCTTGGTCATATGTCCACACCCCTTCATTCCAAGCTTTGATCAATTAATCAATCACAGGCTCCATGTACACACCCATATTCTTCTCCGGGTGTCCAGGAATTATCAACGTCAAGATCACGTTATGTCGTTGAAAGGCGACGCCAGGGGAGAGATTGAGGGGGATAACAAACATGGGCCAACATGTGTAAGGGGCGGACATTGTGCCATAAGGATTGAACCCATCTGTTGCCAGCGTGACACGTACATTACGAGCCTCATCGGATTTCAGATGATGCTTGTCATTAAAGCTGGTCCATGCTTAACCATCAGATGGATGTACCATCTTGTCAGGATTGTACCATTTGCCATTCTTGTGCTACATCATATGTTTCACTGTTTCCTCGGTCATGAATAGCCTTTGAAGCCTCGGCACAAAGGAAAGGTGCCATAAGACTCGGGCGGGTATCTTAAGCTGAGTCTTCTGGTCACCACCATCACCAAACTCTACCTCCAGGAACCTAGAGGCTTTACACTTTGGACAGTACTTTGCCTCCTTGTGTTCTTCTCAAAATAGGACACACCTGTTTAGACAAGCATATATCTACTCATACGGCATCTTCAGTGCTTTAAGGAGCTTATGTGCCTCGTACATGGTCTTTGGCAACACATGGTTCTTTGGAAGCAGGGTGCCAACCATGGCCAACACCTTATCGAAGCCTTCTTGACTCATGTTCAAATCGGACTTCAACCCCATCAAGCGACTAATGGCATCCAGCTGAGAGACCTCAGAATGAGCATGAAGGGGTTTCATCGCCGAGTCCATCATGTACTTGAATGCATCCACGGCTGCCTGCATCTCTGCCTCTCACGTCCTTCAGCAAACTGTGCTTGGTGAACGTCATCTACCATGTCTGCTACCCCGGCATCGGCATCTGCTACATCCACTGACGGTCCGCCATCCTCTAGCATATATAACATTTCCATAGGTGACCATAAATTGCATCTACGCGGTGTCCCTACTCTCTAATAGGTGAGGATAGGTCCTAATCCCACCCGCGTATGTGTAGATGAGGTTAGTTTCCATGCTCCGCTCCTATCCGAGACAGAATTTTGGCATCACCTCCTCGCTGTTCTCCCGATACACGTCCTGCAAGGGAGAGTGTGTATCCGGAGAACAACAGGGGGGTGATGCCGAAACACTGTCTTGAACCAGAGCAGAGCATGGAAACTAACCCATCTATGCATCAGCGGGCTGTCTAAAAAATGTGGACAATCCAAAACAGATACGGTCGCAGATATGCAAAGATCTGTATACCTCCAACCGTATCTCTTTCGGACGGGAGACGCCTAACTGGGGTACGCGACCAAAGACCACATACGGATAGAGGGGTTATACCTAGCGTGCCGGTGGAGAGTCAGGGTAGCGGGGCGGTGGAGAGTCGACACGGTGCAGGAAGACCCGCAGCGCCGATGAAGATGATCGGGGTCGCCGAGTCCCTCTCACAGGTCGTCCTCCTACAAAAAGGGCAAAAATGGTTAGTGTCAACTCAAAATTTCAGCAGCACCTCCCTTGCACAGGGAGGTTCCCAAAACCTGCAAAAAACATGGCACAAAGGCCAACAACCACATATATACCAAACATGGGCACGAAGGCCAACAACCACCAATATATCAAGAGGAGCCATGTACTTTAGTTCTCTTTCCATGCAGATGAAAGTATTGAAGTAATACAAGAACAATTACTACTAACCCTACAACTACTACTAACACTACTACTAACAACTACTTAACTACTAACACTACTAATACTAAGAACTACTACTACTAACCACTACTACTTACTAACTACTACTATTTACTAACTACTACAACTACTAACCCTACAACTAACACTACTAACTACTACTACTAACCACTACTACTTACTAACTACTACAACTACTAACCCTACAACTAACACTACTAACTACTACAACTAACACTACTAACTACTACTATTAACACTACAACTAACTACAACTAACACTACTAACTACTACTACTAACACTACAAGGGTAGGGCTTACCTTGGCGGCAAAAACGGCAAGAACGAGGGCCGGCGACGACGGCGGGGATGACCGCAGTAGTGCGAGGATCAATGGGCGATTGGAACGGTGCGAGGATCGATGGGCGGTCGGGTCGGCACCTTCCTCTTCTTCCTCCTCCCCCTTCTCTTTCTTCCTCTTCCTCCTCCTCCCCTTCTCTTTCTTCCTCTTGCTCCTCTCCTTCTCCCTCTGCTGGCCAGCCACAAGGCACGACGGGGCCGGTGAAGCTCGAGGCCGGGGGAGCTCGGGGCCGGTGGGGGCTGCAGCGGCGGGGGGACGGGGCCAGCGGGGCAGGTGAAAGCTCTATGTTTGGTGTTGGTAATTAGTGACAATGCCTAAGTACTAATCCTATGCCTAAGTTGTTTGTAGCATATGGGGATTAGTACATTCCAAGGTTGGTGGCAAGATGGACATGGTGATCATGATGGCCACACTTGGATTTGGACGCAACCCTACGTGATCAAGGCAAAGGTATATGCTTAAGGGTTGTGTTTTAGTAACCAAGACACCTAGTGGGTGTGGTTACATTATAGGATAGATAGCCGTACTATAAAGAGGGGAATGACGCGGCTATTGAACTCCTAAGTGCCTCTAGGTGTGCATTTCATGTCATATGCATTTGGATAGGACTAATAACGCCTCGAGAAATGATTGTGAAAATGCTAACACACTCACACATGACGAGATCACTTGGTGGTGTTAGCACGTTTGCGAAGGCGTTGGAGTTTAAGCGGTAGAGAGGGTTTGGGGTCCTCTCTCCCTCCCGCCGAGCGTAAGAGCGCGGTTCTCAGGCGATTTCGGAGAAATGAAATGCCTATTTTCTACTACGCCGGAAGTCGGAAATCAAACGGAAATCAAACGGAAGCGAACGGAGGTCACAAAGGTGACCGGACGCTGGACCGGACGCGGTCACTGTTTGACCGGACGCGTCCAGTCAGTGTTCAGTGTCTGCGCGTGATTCGGTTGTTTGATCGGACGCGGTGGCGCGTCCGGTCACAGTCGACCGGACGCGTCCGGTCGTCCAGGGAGCTTACTGGACTCCAACCGGACGCGGGCACTGTGGCGTCCGGTCAGTTCTTCAGCGCGTTCGGTCGCTGGTTCGTTGTGCGCGGCTCAGGGTTGACCAGCGCGTCCGGTCAGTCACGGGACCGGCGTGTCCGGTCGTGACCAGCGCGTCCGGTCGTTGCGACCGGCGCGTCCGGTCAGTGCTTCGCGAAAGAGCCGTTGCGCGACCGGAGCGTCCGGTCAGTTGGACCAGCGCGTCCGGTCAGCGCGACTGCTGCTGAATCAAGTTTCTAACGGCTATATTCGAAGGGGTACGTCTATAAATACTCGTTGGCCGGCTCAAGGCTCTTACTCTTGGACATTTGACATACTTGTGAGCACTTTGAGCTAAGCAACTCCCCTTCCACTCATCTCTCTTGCTTCTTTGCATATTCGAAGTGAGATTGAGTGATCTAAGTGCATTTGCATTGTGAGATTGCATCTAGTTGGCACTTGGTGGTTGATTTGCTGCGGGATTCTTGTTTCTCTTGGTGGTTGCCGCCACCTAGACGGTTTGGAGCAGCTTGGAGGTGTTGGCAAGAGTTGGTGATTGTTCTTGGCCACCTCCGGTGATTGTGAGGGGTTTGTGCCTACCTCGGCGAAGCGCCAAAGGCAACGTTAGTAAATTGCTCGTGTCATTGCAACCTTTTGCCATTTGGTAGGTTCTTGTGGCGCCTTTTGAGAGGCTCGGTGTGAGACCGATTAGCCACTGAACCACGTGGTGAAGAGGGACACAACGGGGACTAGCGTGCCGGCAAGCACGTGAACCTCGGGATAAATCTTCGTGTCATCACTTTCATATTGTGATTGATTGATCCCGGTGTTCGGTTATCTTGGTATTCATTGTTGATCATATTGGTTGGCTCAATACTTCGCCCCTCGGTGATACCCTCCTAACCCTCACTTGTATTACTTTCTTAGTTATCTTTGCTAGCTAGTTAGCGTTACTAGAGTAGCTCTTTTGTGTAGCTTGCTAGTTGTAGTTGTAGTCACCTTCTCGGTTTGACTTGTGCGGTTGAGTGCAAATATACTAGAATTGTGAATTGGATAGGTGGCTTGCAAACACCCCATAGGCTAAGCAAAACTCGCATCTCGCTATTTGTTATATTGATAAACTTGTTTAGCTTGTCTTTGTAGAAGGTTTTAAAAGGCTATTCACCCCCCCTCCTCTAGCCATCTAGACCTTTCAAGTGGTATCGGAGCCGTGGTCACCGTTTGCAAGGCTTAACAACCTCGGTGCAAGATGGCTCAAGTTATGTTCAATCATGTTAATGGCAAGCCTCCATTCTTTGATGGCGTCTCTTCCTTTGATCATTGGAAAAGGAAGATGAAGCAATATCTAGGCAATATACATGAGAAGGTTTGGGATGTGACCAATGAAGGATACATCATTCTTGATGAAGAAAATCTCACTCCAAATGACCGCATCAACAAACAATGCAACACGGCGGCACTTGACACAATCTACCGTGCCATTGATGATAAAGTATTTGAGCAAATTAAAGATCTTGAAAAGGCAAATGAGCTTTGGATAAGGCTTGAAGAAACATATGAAGGCACTTCAATGGTAAAAAGTGCCAAGCTATATATGCTCAAGGACAAGTTCTCCACTTTCAAGATGAAGGATGATGAATCCATCCCGGAGATGTTCTATAGGCTCCAAGTCATTGTCAATGATCTCAAGGGGCTTGGAGAGAAGGTTGAGGACAAGGACTTCTCACACAAGTTCTTGATGTGCTTACCCAAGAAGTTTGCCACCTTGAGAAGAATGATCTTTAGAGAGGGATTGGACAAGGTCAAACCAACCGATGTGCTTGGAGATATAATGACCGATGCCCAATACAATGATGATGAAGATGAGGTAGAAGAGAAGAAGGAGACCAAGGTCAAGCAAGAGAAGCCCATTGCATTCAAGGCTTCATCTTCTAAGGGCAAGAGCAAGGTGGAGAGTGATGATGATGATCCATTCGATGATGAGACCATGGCCCTCCTAGTGCACAAGATGGGGAGGTTCATGAAGAAGAAAGGATATGGTGCAAGAAAGAGAAGGGACTTCATGAAGGCAAAGGAGATGCTTTGCTACAATTGCAATAGCCCCGATCATGTAGTGGCAAAGTGCCCCTATGAAGACAAAAGATATCATGATGGGGAGTTGAAGTTGAAGAAGAACAAGAAGGACAAGAAGGAGAAGAAAGAGAAGAAGAGCTTCACTATCAACAAGAAGAAGAAGGGTGGTGGTTATGTGGTCACTTGGGATAGTGACAACTCCGATAGTGATGATGATGAAAGCTCTAGTGATGATGAGAGGACCACTCGGCAAGCCATTGCAAGCATTGCCCTCTCCAACAAGTCATCCATCTTCGACACTACATCGACATGCCTTATGGCCAAGCCCACCAAGGTAAAATATGATGATAGTGATGATGATTCTTGTGCTAGTGATGGTTGTAGGAGTGATGATGAGGAGGATGAGGACTACTCCAAGGATGATCTATTGGGCATAATAGATCAAATGAGCAAGGGCTACAAGAGGACAACCAAGAAATACAAAATCTTGGAACAAGAGCTCATTGCCAAGAGCAATGAAAATGATGCCTTGATGGAAGAGCTTGTTGCTCTCAAAAAGAGTAAGGAGTGCAAAGGAATTGAACAAGAGCTCAAAGCTCTTAGGAAATCCTTTGATGAGCTAGAGGCCTCTCGTGAGTGTCTAAAGGAAGACCACTAGGATCTTGAAATTGCTCACACTAGGCTTAAGGAAGCCCACTCCACTCTACTTGAGCTCATCAAGGAAAAGGATCTCAAGTTGGAGAAGCTCATGAAGGAAGCTAAGGAGGAGCAAGTGATTGTCACTTGTGATATTGGACTAACATGTGATATTATTGATGATTCTTTATTTGTTAGTCCTACTAATGCTTCATGTAGCTCATCATCATCCACCACAACCAACTCTATCTCTACTACTAGTGATTCATCACTTGCGGTTGAGAATTAGACTCTCAAGAGAGAGGTGGATGATCTCACCCGCGCATTAGGCAATGCCTACGGTGGGGATGCCCGCTTGCTAAAATGCTTGGGTAGCCAAAGGTTCTCTCTTAACAAAGAGGGTTTGGGCTATACTCCCAAGAAGGGCAAGGCGGCCTTTGCTACTCCAAAGTCTCTCTTTGTGAAGAGCAATGGTCGTTATTGCAATAGATGCAAGCAAGTTGGGCATCTAGAGATTAATTGTAATAAAATAAACAAGAACAACAACAAGTTTCATGCTAAAATGGATTACATTCCTTTTGATTCTTGTTATGTTCTTACCAAGGGTGAGAAGGGTGTGTGCGCTAAGTTTGTTGGTACACCAATTGTGGGTCCAAAGAAGAAGGCCATTTGGGTACCAAAGAGTTTAGTTACTAACCTCCAAGGACCCAAACAAGTATGGGTACCTAAGAAACATTAATTTATTTTGTAGGTAAATTACAAGGCCGGAGGAAGGCATTGGGTGCTTGATAGTGGGTGCTCTCAATATATGACCGGTGATTCAAGAATGTTCAACTCTCTCAAATCAAATGATAGTGGCATTGATAGTATCACATTTGGTGACAATAGCAAGGGTGATGTGAAGGCTCTTGGAAGGATTGCAATCTCACATGATCATAGCATTTCCAATGTGCTCCTAGTTGAAAAGTTGAACTTCAATCTTCTCTCGGTTGCTCAATTGTGTGATCTAGGTTTCAAGTGCATATTTGGTGTTGATGATGTGGAGATAGTGTTGATGGCTCAAATTTGATCTTCAAGGGTTTTAGATATGAGAATCTATACTTGGTTGATTTCAATGCTAGTGACACTCAACTCTCAACATGCTTGCTCACCAAATCAAGTATGGGTTGGTTATGGCATAGAAGACTTGGTCATGTTGGCATGAAGCAATTGAACAAGTTAGTGAAGCATGACTTAGTTAGAGGCTTGAAGGATGTCACATTTGAGAAGGATAAGCTATGTAGTGCATGTCAAGCCGGAAAGCAAGTAGGCAACACTCATCCATTGAAAAGCATCATGAGTACTTCCAAGGCATTTGAGTTGTTGCACATGGATCTATTTGGGCCAACTACATACACAAGCATTGGTGGCAACAAGTATGGGTTTGTGATTGTGGATGATTTCACTAGATATACATGGGTATTCTTTCTTGTGGACAAGAGTGATGTATTTGACATATTCAAGAAGTTCATCAAGAGAGTGCAAAATGAGTTTGAGACCACAATCAAGAAAGTGAGAAGTGATAATGGAAGTGAGTTTAGAAACACAAGAGTTGATGAGCTATGTGAGGAGCTTGGGATCAAACATCAATTCTCGGCCAAGTATACACCTCAATGAAATGGCCTAGTTGAAAGAAAGAATAGAACTTTGATTGATATGGCAAGATCAATATTGAATGAGTATAATGTGAGTCATTCTTTTTGGGCCAAAGCAATTAACACGGCTTGCTTCTATAGCAACCGCCTCTATTGCCACAAGTTTCTAGAGAAGACACCATATGAGATCTTAAATGGAAGAAAGCCCAACATTGCATACTTTCGGGTATTTAGTTGCAAATGCTACATCTTGAAGAAGGGCACTAGATTGAGCAAGTTTGAGAAGAAATGTGATGAAGGATTCTTACTTGGTTACTCCACTACTAGCAAAGCTTATAGAGTTTGGAACTTGGCTAGTGGTTTACTTGAGGAAGTTCATGATGTTGAGTTTGATGAAACAAATGGCTCTCAAGATGAGGAAAATAACTTGGATGATGTGAGAGGAACTCAATTAACCAATACTATGAAAGAAATGGATATTGGTGATATTAGGCTAAAGCAAGTGATTGATGTGGATGACAACAAAGATCAAGTACTCCAAAGTCCAATTACACAAGCTAGTGGGTCTCTAATGCAAAATCAAGCTAGTACATCATCTCAAGTGCAACAAGATCAACAAGTGGCTAGTTCATCATCTCCAACTTATGATCAACATCAACATCCAAGCAATCAAGTCCAAGTGCTTCAACCAACTAACATTGCAAGAGACCATCCATTGGATTCCATCATTGGTGACATACAAAGGGGAGTTCAAACTAGATCAAGATTGGCATCATTTTGTGCTCACTCTTCTTTTGTGTCAATGGAAGAACCCAAGGACATTGATAAAGCATTGAGAGATTCGGATTGGGTAAATGTAATGCATGAAGAGCTCAACAACTTCAAGAGAAATGAAGTATGGGAACTAGTTGAGAGGCCTAAGGATCACAATGTCATTGGAACAAGATGGGTCTTTCGCAACAAGCAAGATCAAGATGGGATAGTAGTAAGGAACAAAGCAAGACTAGTGGCTCAAGGTTATACACAAATAGAGGGTCTTGACTTTGGTGAAACTTATGCCCCGGTTGCAAGATTAGAAGCAATTAGGATCTTACTTGCCTATGCTTGTGCTCACAATATCAAGCTATATCAAATGGATGTGAAGAGTGCATTTCTCAATGGGTACATTCAAGAAGAGGTGTATGTGGAGCAACCTCCCGGTTTTGAAGATGACAAGAAACCCAACCATGTATACAAGTTAAGGAAAGCTTTGTATGGATTGAAGCAAGCACCAAGAGCATGGTATGAAAGATTGAGGGACTTCTTGCTATCCAAAGGATTTGTCATGGGCAAAGTGGATACTACTCTATTCACCAAGAAGATTGGGAAAGACTTGTTTGTGTTGCAAGTATATGTTGATGATATCATCTTTGGTTCAACCAATCAAGATTATTGTGATGAGTTTGGGAAAATGATGGCAAAGGAATTTGAAATGTCAATGATTGGTGAACTTAGTTTCTTTCTTGGACTTCAAATCAAACAAATGAAGGAAGGAACATTTGTGAGCCAAACCAAGTACATCAAAGATATGCTCAAGAAGTTTGGCATGGAAGATGCAAAGGGCATTACAACCCCAATGGGCACTAGTGGAAGTTTGGATAGTGACAAGAGTGGCAACATGGTGGATCAAAAGCTATATAGATCAATGATTGGTAGCCTACTCTATGTGACGGCATCAAGACCCGATGTGATGTTTAGTGTATGCATGTGTGCAAGATTTCAAGCCTCACCAAGAGAAAGTCATTTGAAGGCAACAAAGAGAATATTGAGGTATTTGAAGCATACACAAGATGTTGGATTATGGTATCCCAAAGGTGCAAGCTTTGAGCTAGTTGGATATTCGGATTCCGACTATGCCGGTGACAAAGTGGAGAGAAAGAGCACTTCCGGGACTTGTCAATTGTTGGGAAGATCACTTGTCTCATGGTCATCTAAGAAGCAAAATAGTATTGCACTATCTACCGCCGAGGCCGAATACATCACCGCGGGTAGTTGTTGTGCACAAATCTTGTGGATGAAGGCAACATTGAAGGATTTTGGAATCAATTTCAAGAATGTGCCATTGCTATGTGACAATGAAAGTGCCGTGAAGCTAACCAACAATCCGGTTCAACATCAAAGAACAAAGCATATTGATGTTCGTCATCATTTCATTAGAGATCATCAACAAAAGGGTGACATTACTATTGAGAGTGTGGGCACCGAAGATCAACTAGCCGATCTATTTACCAAGCCACTTGATGAGAAGAGATTTCACAAGCTAAAGAATGAGTTGAACATAATTGACTTCTCCAATATGAGTTGATGCACCCCATATATGACATGCCTCTCCTTCGACCCCCAAGGTATAATTGGTTGACATGTCATACATTCTATACTAAGGACATGTTTAGTGCATCTAGTCATGATTTCTTATGTTCTAGGCTCATTCATGAAAATCAAATGAATTTGAAGTTTATATGGTGCCACTATTGTTTCCTTGGCTTGTATGATCTAGTGGTAGCATATAACTTGTTTAAGTAGCTTGTGATCCTAAGTGTTTCATCTAGATCACTTGTCTAAATATTTGCTTCAACATGGTGCATGATAACCCTTCTAGTGAGGTGTGAAGAAGCTTGCCCTTGGATCAAACCGAAGCATTTTATTTATGCAAGCAATCTAGGTTGAACCACAAACTTGATCCTCACCCCATAATTCAACATGATAATCTATCTAAAATTGGTCCCTTGTGGTCATTGGTGCCAAAGGGGGAGAAATTGTCGTTCACAAAGATAGAACTCAAAGGGGGAGAAAATGTTTCACAAAGAAAACCTAAAGGGGAGAATTGATAAAAGAAGGGGATCAACTAAAATTTCTGAGCACACAAGTAGGGGGAGCAAGCTCTTAAACATGAATGTTGCATTTCCATGTGCATTTCATATGTATGATGCATAGTTATGCATTTCTTTTTCTCCGATACTTTGCTTGTGTGGTGACTTGCTAGTATAATTTGAATGATGAATTGAAGTACTAGCATGAATAGGAAGTAGTTAGATTTTTCTTGCTTCATGTCTTTCAAAGTGGTACTAGAACCTTGCTTATAATGTTGATCTCACGAGGTTTCTAGTTGTGTTTGTGCTTTTCAAGTGATATCTAACAACACAAGGTGCTAAGATGGTGTTTATCGCTACTCCGATGGTATCACGCTTCAAAGGTCTATAATCTAAAACACTTAGCACCTATTGATAGTCAATGCTCCTATATTTTTCCTATCTAACATGTATGCTTCCAAAATCCAAACATATAGCATACATGTAGGGGGAGCCATTGCTATCAATTTGAATTCATGATCACATGTCCATACTTCTTACACATGGTAATATACTTGGACAATGTGACATGGGTTCAATAAAAATTTTATCATAATATCTTTGTGAAAGGGTTGTCACCAATTACCAACAAGGGGGAGATTGAAAGCTCTATGTTTGGTGTTGGTAATTAGTGACAATGCCTAAGTACTAATCCTATGCCTAAGTTGTTTGTAGCATATGGGGATTAGTACATTCCAAGGTTGGTGGCAAGATGGACATGGTGATCATGATGGCCACACTTGGATTTGGACGCAACCCTACGTGATCAAGGCAAAGGTATATGCTTAAGGGTTGTGTTTTAGTAACCAAGACACCTAGTGGGTGTGGTTACATTATAGGATAGATAGCCGTACTATAAAGAGGGGAATGACGCGGCTATTGAACTCCTAAGTGCCTCTAGGTGTGCATTTCATGTCATATGCATTTGGATAGGACTAATAACGCCTCGAGAAATGATTGTGAAAATGCTAACACACTCACACATGACGAGATCACTTGGTGGTGTTAGCACGTTTGCGAAGGCGCTGGAGTTTAAGCAGTAGAGAGGGTTTGGGGTCCTCTCTCCCTCCCGCCGAGCGTGCGAGCGTGGGATTCAGGCGATTTCGGAGAAATGAAATGCCTATTTTCTACTACGCCGGAAGTCGGAAATCAAACGGAAATCAAACGGAAGCGAACGGAGGTCACAGAGGTGACCGGACGCTGGACCGGACGCGGTCACTGTTTGACCGGACGCGTCCGGTCAGTGTTCAGTGTCTGCGCGTGATTCGGTTGTTTGATCAGACGCGGTGGCGCGTCCGGTCACAGTCGACCGGACGCGTCCGGTCGTCCAGGGAGCTTACTGGACTCCAACCGGACGCGGGCACTGTGGCGTCCGGTCAGTTCTTCAGCGCGTCCGGTCGCTGGTTCGTTGTGCATGGCTCAGGGTTGACCAGCGCGTCCGGTCAGTCACGGGACCGGCGTGTCCGGTCGTGACCAGCGCGTCCGGTCGTTGCGACCGGCGCGTCCGGTCAGTGCTTCGCGAAAGAGCCGTTGTGCGACCGGAGCGTCCGGTTAGTTGGACCAGCGCGTCCGGTCAGCACGACTGCTGCTGAATCAAGTTTCTAACGGCTATATTCGAAGGGGTACGTCTATAAATACTCGTTGGCCGGCTCAAGGCTCTTACTCTTGGACATTTGACATACTTGTGAGCACTTTGAGCTAAGCAACTCCCCTCCCACTCATCTCTCTTGCTTCTTTGCATATTCGAAGTGAGATTGAGTGATCTAAGTGCATTTGCATTGTGAGATTGCATCTAGTTGGCACTTGGTGGTTGATTTGCTGCGGGATTCTTGTTTCTCTTGGTGGTTGCCGCCACCTAGACGGTTTGGAGCAGCTTGGAGGCGTTGGCAAGAGTTGGTGATTGTTCTTGGCCACCTCCGGTGATTGTGAGGGGTTTGTGCCTATCTCGGCGAAGCGCCAAAGGCAACGTTAGTAAATTGCTCGTGTCATTGCAACCTTTTGCTATTTGGTAGGTTCTTGTGGCGCCTTTTGAGAGGCTCGGTGTGAGACCGATTAGCCACCGAACCACGTGGTGAAGAGGGACACAACGGGGACTAGCGTGCCGGCAAGCACGTGAACCTCGGGATAAATCTTCGTGTCATCACTTTCATATTGTGATTGATTGATCCCGGTGTTCGGTTATCTTGGTATTCATTGTTGATCATATTGGTTGGCTCAATACTTCGCCCCTCGGTGATACCCTCCTAACCCTCACTT
Source organism: Saccharum hybrid cultivar R570 (assembly GCA_038087645.1). Taxonomy (NCBI): domain Eukaryota; kingdom Viridiplantae; phylum Streptophyta; class Magnoliopsida; order Poales; family Poaceae; genus Saccharum; species Saccharum hybrid cultivar. The sequence goes on from JAQSUU010000558.1 coordinate 26,987,524, forward strand.
GTATTACTTTCTTAGTTATCTTTGCCAGCTAGTTAGCGTTACTAGAGTAGCTCTTTTGTGTAGCTTGCTAGTTGTAGTTGTTGTCACCTTCTCGGTTTGACTTGTGCGGTTGAGTGCAAATATACTAGAATTGTGAATTGGATAGGTGGCTTGCAAACACCCCATAGGCTAAGCAAAACTCGCATCTCGCTATTTGTTATATTGATAAACTTGTTTAGCTTGTCTTTGTAGAAAGTTTTAAAAGGCTATTCACCCCCCCTCTAGCCATCTAGACCTTTCAGCAGGGCTGGGAGCAGCGGGGAGGGGCGTGGCGGCCCCGGGACCGCCGCCGAGGAGCGCCGGGACTGGAGGAGCATCGGCCAGCGGGGGCTGCCCTGGTGAGCGGGACGGAGACGGCGGGGAGGAGGGTGGAGCGGCGCGGAGGGGCGAGGCGTGCCCAGGACCGGCGCACCGGGGCGGGGCGCAGCGCGGCGCAGCTTGTTCTAGCGGGGCCTGGCTGGGGAGCGGAGAGGCGGGGACGGGAGCAGCGGCGCGTGGGGCGGGGCATGGAAGGGAGCACCGGGCGCGGGGCGAGGCCGGGAGCGGCCGCCGGGGTGGGATCCGGCGAGCCTCGACGACGGCGGCAGGGATGGCAGCGGCAGCGGGGAAAGGGCGCGTGGGAGCTTGTTGAGGGCGGGGGTCGGTTGCTAGGGTTAGAAGAATGATGGGCCGGCCGGGGGTGGCCCAAATAACCCCCGGGCCTTTGCCGAGTGCCAGGTCATGGGACACTCGGCAAAGAAATTTTTATTTTTTTTAAAAAAAATCTTTGCCGAGTGCTATGTGTCCTGGCACTCGGCAAAGGCTTCTTTGCCGAGTACCAAGATTGGCACTCGGTACTTTTTTTTTTGTTTTTTTGGCCCTATTTTTTTTCTAGGGCCTTTATATAGTAATTAAATTTCAATTTCAAAATTTAGGATAATTTTAAGTTTTTTACTATATTTCCTTAATTATTTTTATTTCGTTGAATTTTTCTGACTATTTCAAATTTGAACTGCAGGTACATGGAATAATTAAATTTGGTCATTCAAAAATGGTATTCATGATGTTTAGCGTATGTTGAGGCCGTATCCAGGAACTCGCATGAAATTACGACCATCTTGGTGTCGTAACATGACGAGGTACTCGCGGTAAAAGTGTATTTAAATTATATAAAATTCAAACGAAGTCCAAAAATGACGAAACTTGTCGAGGTGACATGTTATCGCATGTGGAGGCCGTGGTTAAAAATTGAGAAAGTTTCGAGCAAGTTGTGGAGATGTCTAAGTTTTAGGCATCCAACGTCACAACTTGCTCGAAACTTTCTCAATTTTTTACCACGGCCTCCACATGCGATAACAAGACACCTCGACAAGTTTCGTCATTTTTGGACTTCGTTTGGATTTTATATAATTTAAATACACTTTTCTCACGAGTACCTCGTCATGTTACGACACCAAGATGGTCGTAATTTCATGCGAGTTCCTAGATACGGCCTCAACATACACTAAACATCATGAATACCATATTTTGAATGACCAAATTCGATTATTCCATGTACCTGCAGTTCAAATTTGAAATAGTCATAAAAATTCAACGAAACAAAAATAATTAAGGAAATATAGTAAAAAAACTCAAAATTGTCCCAAATTTTAAAATTGAAATGTAATTACTGTAGCAAGGCCCTAGAAAAAAAATTAGGACGAAAAAAACAAAAAAAATATTAATTTGCCGAGTGCCACCCATGGCACTCGGCAAATCAGCCTTTGCCGAGTGCCTGGACACGTGGCACTCGGCAAAGAATTTTAAAAAAAATAAAAAAAATTTGCCGAGTGCCTAACGGCGGGGCACTCGGCAAAGGTTGACGACAGGTGGCCGCCGTCAGGCTTGCCACCTTTGCCGACGGCCAAATTTTGCCGAGTGTCCGGTACTCGGCAAAGATTTTTTACCGACGGCCAAACTTTGCCGAGTTCCCGGCACTCGGCAAAGAAAAATTTTTACCGACGGCTAAAATTTGCCGAGTGCCCTTATTTGCCGAGTGCCTCCGGCTCCGGCACTCGGCAACCCGACATTTTGCACTCGGCAAATCAGTCGTGTCCGGTAGTGCATGTCGAACAATTACAGGGCTTGCTGGAACTTGGAGAGCAGGGAAATAGTCCTTCTGCAGTTATTTTACTTGCTCAATCTCACCCTTTATACGAACCACCTCATGAGCAATATTACTGAAAATTTTGGCATTATGTGCTCCTTTGATGAACCACATCAGCGATCCTTCTTCCTGCAGCTTAAAAGCATGATATGAGTATTTGTCCATTACATCTTCCACATGGAAGGCCACCTTTCTCAGCTCCCCAATCCATCCCTTGACCACATTGATGCTGAGATTTGTGGTATCCAAATCTTGTATTACATTTCTCATCATATTCAATTCTCTCTCAATGTGCCTTATATTTTCCGGTAGCTCCCTCAGATTAGTTGCTTTTTTAGATGCTTCAGTGATGACGAATTTGATGACTTCATCTCCTAAAACGGTACCAATTTTCGAGAGAGCAGTTAGCAGTGCTTCTGCCATTAGTTCAGTTCTGCAAAATCAAAGCATGGAGCTTGTTACACAAAGCAGTTAGACTAATAAGGATTAGTTCAAGATAATGTACGCAATCTTTTTTTCTTAGATGTTTCAGACCTGTCGGCACATGTTAACTCAAAGCACACAAAATCAACCATTCTTAAAAGATAGATTATAGATTCTCTAATAGGTAATAGCCCCCATTGATTAATAATGGTTTGTTTTGAACAATGTACAATATATTTTCTCCTTCCAATTAATGCATAGGGTAAAAATATAAATGTTACTGCAGATGCTATTCCTTTCTTTTGAAGAGCACAGATGTTATTCTTTCCTAAAAGCGTCTCTACATGGTTCGTTATTACAAAATTTATAAAATAAACCAAAAAAAGGCTCCAATAAACTCTAATCCACTCCCATCTTTTCTATTCTCCAAAACCATCATTCTCGCTCTCCACTAATGTAGAGACCACATCACTCTCTAAATTCAATGTAAGGTAGTCCTCAACATGCATGCAACAATTTATTTCATGGTATATGCAACGAAATTACAAATTTCAAAAATCCAAAGTAGAAGTATATGTACAAAACACAATTTTGTATGCATAGCACAGAAGATAATGTACAATGTAGCGAATATCTTCTACCTAGTTCACTAGGATTTGGCATCTAAACTGACTGAAGTCTCCATTAAAAACATGCATGTATATAAAAGTGCATATACCAATTCAAAAATTAGAACTAAATTTTAATATTTTTGTTACATTTTGGACTCCAAACACTTATCAGAGCATGGATTAGAAAGTAAAATATTCTTTCACAAGCTGTCTATCATATCAAAAGATATACTTCTTGTCCCTGGATGGAAATAATATGTTCCCATCCACTGAGTTAATACTTAATAGTAATCTTACTACCACATAATGGAGGACCCAAAGCATAATGGAGGGCCTTAAAATGTCCGTTGCCACATACATTAATAAATTTGTGTCTTTAGTTATCTCACTAATAAAAAGTATAAAACAAAACATGTTTAGTTGATGTTTGTGTACCTTACTAGCTTACTGTTTGTACGAGCCCAACCCCCATGTCAAACATATAGCAAGTTGTACAAGAAAGAAAAAAGAAAACTTACTAAGCTTCGCAATCTGATGTATTTAACCCGAAGGCAAAAACTGAAATTGGCACAAAGTTTCTACCAAAACAAATCAAGCAACTCACACCAATTTTGAGGAGATAAGATCAACTGGGTGTCCTCACCTTGGATGAAGCTGCACTCAGCTGAGCGCGGGGTCGCACTTGCTGTTCTCCTGTAGGCCGAGCAGCCGGAGCCCGTAGTGGTAAAGCTCCAGAGATTGGTGGGTGGGGGAGGGAGGGACTGGAGTGGGAGAACGCGGAATCTAGTGCCTGGTTGATGTTTGGGACCGTATGGGGACTCAGATAAAATAGGCAATGAGAAGCTCCGGACCAAGCATCCGTCGTGTCTGAGAGGCGCCATGAGACGTTGACTTGACTCGACCCAAAGCTGCAGTCGTCGTCAATGGCGTTACGCGGTGCCATCTTTGACAGAAAACCACCCTTGTAATGTTGTAGAAATTGCCGAGTAATTCCAAAACCATAACCCATGCACGTTGTCAATTGTCATAAGAGCGTCCGGTTATGTATTGGATGAGAACGGACTATTATTTATTTATACTAAATTATTTTTGATAATGGATTTCCAGACTCTATATCCAGGAAGGGTACAAGAGCACTTAAAGTCACACGTCAACAAAGAGAAGAACATAACTAAAAAAAGAAGAAAAAAACATGACCTTGGCACATCCTTGCTTCTCGACATACTCTCCTGAAACGGTAAGATTCAGTGAGTGGAAGACGTCGAGTCGCTGACGCCCTAGTGCACCATCACTACAAACCTCCACTGGTGTCATCTTTGTCTGCTTCAAGTGAGCTGACAATTATGTGTCACTGGTTAGCCCACCTTCATCCATCGTCGTCTAGTCATAACTAGCCGATCAGATGCGAGCCGATAGGATCCGCTTCTGCGTTTTGTTGGATCCACCTTCTCTCTGCTGAGGACTGGTCATCGATGTCACGGGCACAGACCCAGACACACACACGAGCGCATGCGACTTTGGCTGCAGCACCATCCACCCCGACGCTGCCTGGTCTAGCCGGCCACCGCACGGGGGCACGGGCATGTGTGGGCCTCCAGCCGTAGCCCTGGCCACCTGGCCTAGCCAACGTGCATGTGCGGGGGCCAGACACTAGGATCTAGGAGAGGCGCACGCGACTTCAGCGATAGCCCCGGCCACTCAGCCACTGCCTGCCCTAGCTGAGAAGCGCGCGGGGGCACGGGCACGTGCAGGCCTCTGGCCGCTACCCCGACCACTCGGCTGCCGCCTGGCCTAGTCAGTGTGCATGAGCGGGGTCGAGACACTCGGATCTAGATAGCACCGAGCACGCGGAGTTGAGGGAGACGCCCCTGTCGCTAGAAAGCCTACCACATATGAGGCTGACGCCGGAGCGGCCTCCCCTGCTCCCCCGTCTCTATTCCGTGTTGCTCGTGCTCAAACACCACTGCTCGGAGCAGAACCCTAGTGGCTGCAGCCCGGCCTCTCGGCCGCTGCCTGACCTAGCCGACAAACGCGCAGGGGCACAGGCGCGTGCAGGGCCTCCGGCCACCCGGCTGCCACCTGGCCTAGCGGGCGTGCGTGCACGGGGGCCAGCGCTAGCCCTTTGCCACTAGCGACACACTCGGGCCTCCGGTGGTTCTTTCCTATTACGGTAATGTTATCTACCGAGCGTCCGTCTGACCGGATGCATGCCTTCGCTAAGCTTGGGACCAGTTTGACCGGCCTATCATATATTAAAAAAATCTAGGCACTTCCACTAGGACGGAACCGCCTCGTGCCGCGCGCCCCTGCACCTCGCGCCGGACTCGCTTCACGCCACGCGCCCCTACGCCTCATGCCTCACGCTAGACCCACCTCATGCCGCACACCCCACCTATGCATGCCTCGCGCCGCACGCCGTCCGCGCCTCATGCTGTGCTCCCCCGCGCCCGTGTCAACCTTCATTGGGCAGTAGCAAGTTGATGAGCACATGTTGCAACTGTATATTTCATGCGTTTCAGATATATGTTGCGTATGTTTCATCTAGATGTTGCAAAAGTAGATATGGTGTTACATATGTTGCAATGGCTATACATTTATGTTACAAGTGTATGTTTTAAATGTTTCAGCTGTTTCAAGCGTATGTTACAAGTGTTTCATCTAGATGTTGCATATATTGCAATGGCTATACACGTATATTGCAATTCTGTTTTCCAAATGTTTTAATTGTTTCATCTGGATGTTACATGTTTTTATTTGGATGTTGCATATGTTACAGTGGCTATACATTATGTTGCAAGTGTAGATTCCAAATGTTTCACCTATTTCAGACGTATGTTGCAAGTGTTTTATCTAGATGTTGTTATATGTTGCAGTAGTTATACACATATGTTGCAAACATATGTTTCAATGTTTTAATTGTTTCGCCTGGTTTCAGTATGTTGCAGCAGGTGCACGCGCTCTGACTCGCAGGCATACACGCGCTGAACGCACCCATCCAACGCTGCCTATCTCTGTCATGCGGGCCAACTCCAATAGTCGAACGTGCACGCAACGGGCGGTCAGTGCCCAAATGGCCGAGCACTCCCTGATCAAAGTGTATGCGCACATGCAGAGCCCTAGAGCGAGCTAGCGACGTAGAACCAGACTAGGCTTGGTCCCTAGGGTGGAGCATGCAGCAGGGGTCAACTTGGGTATGCGCGCTGTGCTCCCACCCTCTCTCTTGCATGTAGCTAGGCGGGCCCCATGCACTCTCGTGCAGGCGTAGCAGCAGCACGCACGAACCCAGCAGCAGTAGCAGGCGCGGGGTGCAAAGCACATGGGCAGGCGCAGTAGTAGCATGCGCAGACCCAGCAGCAGCAGGCGTGGGCGTGAAGCACGCTAGCAAGCACAGCAGCACGCGGGTGCGCGGGCGTCCGGACATCCACGCGTTAGCATGGCCGCTTGCTTGGAACTAGAATTTATAATTGATTGATCGACTCTCTTTCTAACCAAGTCCATTCATATACTAATAGTACTACATATTTTGCCGATTTTTTTTATAACTCATATTTTGCCGATGGCTAAGGGCATGCTTGGTTCTTTTACCAGCTTGCCTCGCCTTGTTTGGCCTGGCAAAGCTAACCTTGCCAGCCTGAGCAAGCCAAATTGGCTCTCCCATGAAAGCAAGGAAAAAGCTTGCCCGCACAAACTACGGGAAAATCTTGCCCACTAACCAAACACACGTCTCCCTCTAGTTCGTAGGGCTAGGGAGACGTGTGTTTTGTTAGTGGTCGGCAAGATTTTCTCATACCAATTTGGCTTGCGCTGGCTGGCATGGTTAGCTTTGCCAGGCCAAGCAAGGCGAGGCAAGCTGATATAAGAACCAAGCATGCCCAAAGGATCCAAGCAGCCCCTAAATGCATAGATCTTTCAACAGGTACACATCCATCTTAACTCAATCTCTCTATCTGGCCAGAAGGGAGGCCGTATCTCAGCCTCAAGCCAAATTCAGCAGTTATGTAGTATGTCACAAGAAATTTACACTGATGTTACCCCGTCGACCGCTATTTTGGTACCAAGAATAAATCCGGGTGAGATCTGCTCCTTCTATTTACACGTTCTGCATTTTTTATCGCTTCCAAGTTCCAACCGCTGAGCGGTAGCAGCAAAAGCTGTTCATTTCTTATCTCCACGCGGACTCTTCAGAAGAAAGCGCGCAATAGAGGATCAGTTGATACGTGTAATAATTTATAAAGCACTGGATGCCTGACTGCCTGTAATATTTGAGACATGCAGAGCCTTTTCTATTTGCTCCCCTCCACTATTGCTTCCTGGGAATTTGTTTCAGCTCAAGATCAAGATGTAGGCGTCTAGCTGCTAGATGGAAAGCTGCTTCCATTAAGCTGCTTGATAATTTCCCCTATGTAAGTCCTTTCTTTTGGATTTTCGCTCACACATTTTAGCCCAACATCAATGCACCTTTTAACTTGTTGGAGTCTGCTTGCTTCCAACGTTGGGTACTTAGAAACTATCTGCGGCATTTTTGTCCAAGGCTTTTGTACCTGTAATTGCAAAGTTTCATTAAAGAACATCAATTACACCATTCAAAGTAGGGTTCAATACCTCTATTTGTCAGAACAATATTCTTAAGGATAAAAAAAACAAAATATGTTGGCCTTACATTGTTGATAAGGTTCTTAGACGACAAGTCTTCAGTGTTAGAATCGACTTTTAACCCTGTTACTATCTCGATTATAAGGATACCCAGACTATATATGTCTAATTTGGCTGAGACTTCACCTCTGTAGTAATACTCTGGAGCCATGTACCCTCTGCATTACATGAAAGTCAGTGGAAGCAGTACATGCAGTCTAATCCAGTTGATCATGAATAAACAGAGAATTATTCACTAATTTTCATCAAGCTTACCTTGATCCCACAACATTTGAAGTGAGTGTACGTGTTTGCTCTTCGCCAGAGCCTTGATAAACCAAAATCGGCAATTTTGGGCATTAAATTATCATCCAACAATATATTGGCAGGTTTCAGATCCATGTGAATTATGGGTCTTTGCAATTCATGTAAGAACAGTAAACCCTGACACATCCCCTGTATTATTTTGAAGCTGATGCTCCAATTAAGCTCATGAGATGCACCTGTAGAAATAGACAAATCAGTAAGTCAACACCTAGAGAAAGTTGTATATTTGTGTAGCACTCATAATTTTGCATTATTACTAGCAAACTAAAACACTTTGAATGCAAAGTTACTACTATAAGTTTGGATCCATCCTCAAGATATATGGACATATTTAAGGAAATCTAATATGTAATGTGGACAAATACCTTTATAGTTCAAAGTTGTACTAACTACCGTGGGATTAAGTTGATGAGCCATACGATGAAGCTCTGGGAGAGGGTTATCGAGCATCGCCTAAGGAGAGTGACACATGTGACCCAAAATCAGTTTGAGTTCATGCCTGGTAGGTCGACCATGGAGGCGATTTTCTTATTACGACAATTGATGGAGAGATATAGGAAGCAGAAGAAGGACTTGCACATGGTCTTTATTGACTTCGAGAAGGCATATGACAAAGTACCGAGAAATGTCATGTGGTGGGCCTTGGAAAAGCACAAAGTCCCAACTAAGTACGTTACCCTCATCAAGGATATGTACAGGGATATGGTGACGTTTGTCCGAACATGTGATGGCGACATCAGTGACTTTCCAATTAAAATAGGACTGCATCAGGGGTCAGCTTTGAGCCCTTATTTATTTGCTTTGGTGATGGATGAGGTCACAAAGGACATACAAGGTGATATCCCTTGGTGTATGCTCTTTGCTGATGATGTGGTGCTAGTTGACGACAGTAGGGCAGGGGTTAATAGGAAGTTAGAACTATGGAGGCACACGTTAGAGTCGAAAGGGTTCAGACTTAGTAGGACTAAGACCGTGTACATGAGGTACGATTTCAGCGCGACTAGGCATGAGGAGGGAGACGTTAGCCTCGATGGGCAAGTGGTGGCCAAGAAGGATACTTTTCGGTATTTAGGGTCGATGCTACAAAAGGATGGAGGCATTGATGAAGATGTTAGGCATAGAATTTCAGCCGGTTGGTTGAAATGGCGTCAAGCTTCTGGCGTCCTCTGTGACAAAAGGGTACCTCAGAAGCTGAAAGGTAAGTTCTATAGGACGGCGATTCGTCCGGCGATGTTATACGGTGCTGAGTGTTGGCCTACAAAAAGGCGACATGTCCAGCAATTGAGTGTAGCAGAGATGCGTATGTTGCGTTGGTGTTGTGGGCACACAAGGAGGGATAGAGTCCGGAACGACGATATTCGGGATAGGGTTGGGGTGGCACCAATTGAGGAGAAATTGATTCAACATCGGTTGAGATGGTTTGGACATGTCCAACGGAGGCCTCCTGAGGCGCCGGTGCGTAGTGGAGTTCTAAAGCGGGCCGATAATGTAAAGAGCGGTAGAGGTCGACCTAAACTAACTTGGGACGAGTCCGTTAAGAGAGATCTTAAGGAGTGGAATATCTCCAAGGACTTAGCTATGGACAGGAGCGCTTGGAGATTAACAATCAACGTGCCTGAACCGTGACCTCTTTTTCTCTTGTGCCCTTTATGTCCCTTTATGTGTCTCCCTGTTTCTCGTCTCTTTTGGGTTTCATCTCTAGCCTACCCCAACTTGCTTGGGACAAAAGGCTATGTTGTTGTTGTTGTTGTACAAATACCTTTATAGTCTTATACTAAATTGCACTATATTTTGCGATGGGTTCAGTAAATATCTAGTGGGCACACCTTAAGTTTAAATTTAACTGATTGTTGTCATCTAAACGTAAGGAGCAGAAGGATATTTTAACCCTGGTGTCTGAACAACTTGTTAAATAAAGCTGCCTATGCCTGTTAATTCGTGTTTGATACAACAGAAGCCAATATTCCACTAAAATCAGAGAGAGAATGAGATAAAGTAGAATACCGTAAAGATACTTGTCAAGGCTTCCCCTAGGCAAATACTCATAGCAGAGTATCCTTTATTGTGTGTCAGCAAAAACATATCTTCCATGGGATTCCACCAGTTTCTTATGTATTTCATAACAATACCCGATTAGCTTCACTATATTTCTATGATTGAGATCAATCAGACCAAATACTTCATTCATAAATTGCTTATCCAGATTGATTTCTGGAACTACCAAAAGCTTTTTTACCGCAACAACTTCTCCATTTTGAAGCATTCCTTGATTAATTAATATCATTAGTACAGAAAAATATTCAGATAGCTTCTCCCATATTTTTTCTCAAATTGATGGTGATGGCAATTAAAATATACCTTATAAACTACCCCAAAAGAACCTTTACCAATTTCACGTTCATTGGCAAAGTTCCCTGTGATTTCCTCTACAAAGTGTAGCTTTGGTTCCCTTGGGAACTCAGTTATCAGTTGCAGCTTCTTCTCCATGAATTTGTGTATGCTAGCTTCACGACTGATTTCTGCTTGAACATATTCCATTTTAAACAAGAGAATGCATATTTTACTCTAGAGGTAGAGATTGCGACAGCAGTGGAATTATCACTATGTTTCGACAAAGCCTCTAGATTAAATCCTGAAATGAATAAATGGTTTTATGAACCGGTTCCTTTACCTTCGAGTTTACCAATTATTGATCCTACAGTAGGCCTTTTCTTTGGATCCGTCTCCACGCAGTTTAAACCAAGTTCAATGCATCTTTTTACTTGTAGCAAGTGTTGTTCTTCCAGTGATGGATACTTTGACTCTATATGCGACATTTTTGTCCAATTTTTAGATACCTGTGTGAATTAGAAAAATTAGATAATGAAATTGTAAAGTAAAGCAGCAAACTGAATAGTGACAGTCCTGAATAGAGACTAAATTGTTTATACTACAGCATTGCTTACATTATCAATAGCAACTTAGAAGAAATGTCTTGAATATTAAGGTCCCTCTTCAGTCCTGTCACTATTTCGAGAATAAGAACACCCAAACTGAACATGTCCGACTTTACAGATATTTCTCCTCTGTAATGGTATTCCGGGGCAATGTATCCTTTGGGTCACAGAGCATCAAATTATATTCTGTCACACAAAAAATACTAATGCAACTTTGAAGAATGGAAAGATACAGAACCTAGTAAGTTCTTACATCCATCCCACAACATTTTGAGTGAGAATTCTGGTTTGTTCTTCACCAAACAACCTTGAAAGTCCAAAATCTGCAATTTTCGGCACCATGTCGTCACCCAACATTATGTTGCTAGGTTTAAGGTTCAAGTGAACTATGGCTTCACTTTGCTCCTCATGCAGAAAATGTAACCCATTGCATATCCCCAAGATTATTTTGAAGTGCATGGGCCAATCAAGTCCAGAAGATTCATCTGAAGATAACAAAAGGAAGAAGGAATTGAAGTACTTCAGAGAAAAGATCTTCTCAATGATATCCTTGCATCTTCTGTGTTACAGGAAATGGCAAAATGTTTTATGTGCCCTGTATCATTCCTGAGTATATATAAAATAGCCATCATCATGTTAACTTTCTATCGTAGACCAAGACCATTAGGATTCTGTATTTAGACAGTCAAAAAACAAAAATAAGGATACAATTATGCAACCAGGGATTACCATACCATAAATGTATTTGTCAAGGCTTCCATTAGACAAATATTCATAGCAGAGGAATTTTTCTGGAACATCTGAGAGAAAATGTCTGCCGTTTCTCTCCACCAATTTCTTTTCTACTTGGTAACAAGAACCAAGTAACTTGACTATATTTCTGTGCTCCAGAATCTGGAGATTGCCTGCCTCATTCTGAAACCGTCTATCATGAACTCTGGATGTTCGCACAAGCTTCTTCACAGCAACCAGTTGTCCACTCTGAAGTATGCCCTGTTTTGGTTCCATGTTAGTATATGGTTTCAACTTTTTTACTAGTTGTAGTTAACTTCAAAAGATATTAAAACATGAGACAGAAATTATACCTTATAAACCACTCCAAACGCACCATGTCCAACCTCTCGTTCACTTGAGAAGTCTTTTGTGATGTTCTTTAGGAATTCTAGCTTTGGCTCTCTTGGAAATGCACTTGATATTTGTGAGTTGTCATTTAAGCTACTTTCTCTGCTGGAATCTCCCTTCATTCCCCAACTATACAAAAATAACCTTCATATGAGACAATAAATCATGCGGGGCTGCACAAAACATACATTATAAATAAACATTGCAAGCCTATGGTCAACCTGCAACTGATAGAAGTAAGGAAAGTCCAATACCTATGCCCCTTTCATTAAGCCTATGGATACATTGCAAGCCATTGACATACAGAACTAGATACTGATAAATAAGTGAAATCCACGAAATTTAGGGTTCATAAAATTTAAGAATTTGTGGAGAAAATTACAGATAATCGTGACTGTTTGGACTTGGGAAGAACATAAATATGCTAACCCTACATAATACAAAGGTAGCGAATCTAAACAGATAGTTCCTCAGTCGTTTGTAAAGCAGCAATTTAATGACAGAAATCCAGACGAAATGTCAATTGGGTAAAAAGAGAGGGAAAAATCACGCCCCAAAGAACATAGATTCTGCATCAGCAACAGGCTGGAGAATACCTGAAGCAATGATGTCTGTTTCTGAGACAATAAGCGGGAGAGCTCCTCTCCCTGGTGATCGGACACAACCTGGAGATGAGTGGGTGTGGGAGACGAATGGCTGTAGGTTTTGGGGGAGGATGGGAGAAGCGCATCCGCAGAAGCAACCGTAACTCTTCCAATAATGCCCGTGTGAACCGTTGACTTTTGCTGCAAGACTGGGGAAGTGGGACTGGGGAGGGGACGGCTCAGATTGTCTGACTTACCCCATGCCCGATGCCCTCCGTTCCTCGTCCAATGGCTAAGCTAGGTAGGCGGCGGCTGAGATGTGGGCGGAGCTGGGGCGGCGGTGGCGCAGACCGCAGACGCAAGAAGAGCTGGGCAGCAGTCGCGCGGCGGAAGTCGGTAGGCGGCGGCGCGGATGCGGGCGAAGCTCAGCAGCAGACCGCGCGGATGCGGGCGAAGCTCAGCAGCAGACCCCGCGGACGCGGTCGGGGCTGGGTCAGCGGCGGCGCGGCGGTGCCCAGTCCGGCAGTCCCGCAAAAGTTCCGTGCGCCGTCCCGTATTGGGCCTTTTTATTCCACTAAAAAAAATCAACCGTTGGATAGCAAGCAGACAGGAGGCAAGCTACCGGTGACTTTTACCTTCTGTGAGTATAAGATAAGACAATCCGAACCCGGGGAGGGAACGACCGCTTAAGAAAAAGTGCACGGAGAATCAATTTCAAATTTACTTAGCTTCCTAGAAAATAATTTTAGCATTCGTATCTCATGTAAAGTTTACTATAAAAATATATTATATGATTAATATCACGATACCTATTTAATATTTGAAAGTTAGTAGCTTTTTATATAATATTCGGTTAAACTTGTCACACCCATTTTTAAGGACAAAAATAGGATGCATAAATTACTCATGTGCGCCCCAGGTCATGATCGCACACATAAGTAGACAAATTACATAGTATCATCACAATGCTTATTACATAGCGAATAAATATTTAAAACATAATCTTAAACGATAAATAATAATAACTAATAGCAATCTCTAGCGGAAACTCCACACAGGGACACGGTTGACTGGTTGACACCAAGATTAGTACTCATTACGATAATTTTCCTCAAATTCTTCATCTGTTATGGTGGAAATAGCAAGAGTGAGTCCATGTCGAACTCAACAAATATAACACAGGGTTCATGAGGCTCAAAAGGCTAGACACTGTTTAACTGCGTTTAGCTTTTACTCATATAATTAACAATTGAGTAGCATCAAGATAAACCACTTCCCATTAAAGAACCAATGATCAATTGTAATAATGATAACGAATAGCATTAACATGAGCATAGAAATAATCAACAATAATTAAGCATGATATAACAGTTATGATCAACTATTCCATAAGAATCCCCAAGGCCGCTCGTATCCGTGAACACGGCTAGTATACCAGTTTTTAACTCTGCGCAGAGGTGTACACTTTCACTGTGAGTCATGATTTCCAAATGAGTGGGGAGATCATGCCCAAACACTAGAGAACCATATAAAGCCACTCAAGAGTTCGTCTAACAAGTTAGGGCCATTAGATTCACTCGGCAGGCAGATGTAGAACCTCCTTCCCTGTGGCACAACAACCGCAGCCTATACACGCTAGGCCAGGGGCTCGCACTACACCCAACGTGGCAAGCCTTTCTTATGCCATTTAAGGTAACCACTAACAAGCTAGAAAAGGTCTCTTGAACAACTAAAGCCAGAGCCATATAGCCCTCACAGCTGTACTGTATATCCCGGTTATCACTTACAGATAAGTCCTTATGGAGAGAAACCAGAGCATCAAAATAATACACTTGCTCTAGCCCCCTTTTAACAGTAATAAAATCATCTTAATGGTTGATTGCTTAATCCATTAATCAAATTACAAGATCATTGTTCTTAGTTTAAGCACTAGCAATAGCTACCCATATGCATTCCTAAGGTTGACAAGGAATCAAGACAACAAGCACTAAGTTATAATCTCTAAGGTTGTCAAGGTAAGCACATGCATATGTTATACTTGCCTTGATCAAAGTTCTCCAAATAATACTGCTGACTTGGCTCAAAGTAATACTCCGAATCGTCCAAATACTGCTCACCTTCTATATTCGATCATCAATCAACATCATACATGCATCCAATCAAACATACACGAAGCAAACAAAGAGATATAATTAGAACAGTACACCAACATTAATAAAACAGTAATAAAAGTTTATAAAACTCTTCTACACATTTCTACGATCACACAGACGCAAAGATCACCAAATTCGGAGTTAAAACGTGAAAGTTATGAATTTTCTAATATTTCCTATTGATGAATAAATACTTAATTATAAACTCAAAAAATAAATTATCAAAACTAACTGTACAACTACACTAACATGTAGAGCTCGCAAATACGAACCTAACGCAACTTGAACGGTTCAAATCGGAGTTAAAACGAAGTTTTTATGGCCAAAACAGTTCTAGTGGCAAATCTGTAATTTTCTGAAAACGTATTTTTGATTTAACCGGAAGAAAATACGCTTTTAAAACACGAAAACGTATTTTCAGTTTTACGTTTTGGGCGGCGGTTTAATTTCCGAAAAACTAAGGGGCTCTTTAAAAATTTTGCCACGCGAACCGGTATGCTCTAATCTTGATCGTTGAATCACGATCGGACGGCCCAGATTCACTCCAGAGGAAGCCGGCGGCGCTACCGCCGTTCCTCTCCAACCCACGGCGGCGCCATGGCCGGCGACTCGCCGGAGACACGATTCTCGGCCTATGCTTCACTACAGGACGCACGGATAGTACCAAAAGAAAGAGGAGCTCGGTGCGAACTCACCTAGGACCTCGAATCAACCGGCAACAAAACGAGGATGAAGGGCGGCTCGACGAAGCGGTCGGCAAAGCGGCTATACACAAAGACTACGCATTAATGCCTAACAAAACCAATTGGGGACACCCTCGAGCTTGCAAATACATGAGATAACTACTAGAAAAACTTAGGGTGGCGGAGAAGTAACATACTCGCCGAATTGAAGCCGACGGCGGCGTCCTAGGGTTCTTCAAACTCGCGGCCACAAATTAGGGCAAAAACTCTACAACTCGATGAAAAACGGAAAGCGGTGGCTTATGTGACCCTATATAAGATGGGAATGAGCCGATTACGAGAAGAATCCCGGGATTTTCGGGATCGGGTGGCTTCGATAGTAACCGGCTCGGTTACGAGCTTGAGGAAGACAAGGCTGACGATCGGGTCCCACCCGTCGGTGACCCAGAGAGGGGAAAGGAAAATGCGGCTGCTGGATCGGACGTCTGGGCCGCGCGCCTGCTGGGCCGGCCCACCTAGCCACGACGCGGAAGAAGGAAAAACTCAGCTTAGCTCGGCCCACTCGCGAGAAAAGGAAACAGGCCGGTCCAGGTGGTTTTCCAGGCCGCCAGCAGCAGGTAAGCTCTTTCTCTTCTTCTTTTTTTTATTTACTTGCTTTCAAAAATATCTCAAATAAATTTTCTAATCCAAAATAAAATAAAACAAATCCACACCACACAATAAAAATAAATGCAACAGCACGAATGCAACACCAAATTTATTTTATTTTTACTCTAATTTGTCATTATTTGTTATCCAATTTATTCAAAATTTGTTATCTCTAAAATTTGGGTGTTACAAATTCTACCCCCCTTAAAAGAATCTCGTCCTCGAGATTGGACTGCTTACTCAAATAACTGCGGATATGATTTCCTCAATTCATCCTCTCTTTCCCAAGTTGCCTCTGCCTCTGAATATCGATTCCACTGTACTTTACACATCTTAATAATCCGACTTCGAGTAACCCTCTCAGCAGTCTCTAAAATCTTAATCGGAAACTCTTCATATGTAAGATCCTCCTTAACAGTCAATTCTTCCAAAGGTATCTGCTCCTCAGGCACCCGCAAACACTTCTTAAGTTGTGAAATATGAAACACATCATGCACCCCAGATAAATTCTCAGGCAACTCTAATTGGTAAGCAACTTCCCCACGTCTAGCAATAACTTTAAATGGTCCAACATACCTTGGTGCTAGTTTACCTTTCATATTAAATCTCTTGTTCTAAAGTAGGCTCTATCACTAATTCCATTGTATTAGTAACAATTCCCAAATTCAAATATTCAAATTCAGCACATAACTCACTAGTCATAGACAATGTTCTTATCTCATTGGCATAACTCTTCCTACTAAGAGCATCAGCTACTACATTAGCCTTACCAGGATGATAGTGTATCTCAATATCATAATCCTTAATCAACTCTAACCATCTGCGTTGCCTCAAATTCAGATCTGACTGAGTGAAAATATACTTCAAACTCTTATGATCAGTGTATATGTCACTCTTATGTCCAATCAAATAATGTCTCCAAATCTTTAATGCATGAACTACAGCTGCTAACTCCAAATCATGTGTAGGATAATTCAACTCATGCTTTCTCAACTATCTAGATGCATAAGCCACAACTCTGCCTTCTTGCATAAGAACACATCCCAAACCTTGACGAGAAGCATCACAATAAATAGAAAACTTCTTACTCAAATCTGGTAAAACCAAAACTGGCGCTGTAGTCAACCTCTTCTTCAACTCCTCAAAGCTAGCTTGACATTTATCAGACCACACAAACTTGGCATTCTTTTCTAACAGAGATGTCATAGGTTTAGCAAGTTTAGAAAACCCTTCAATGAACCGTCTGTAATATCCAGCTAAACCTAAGAAACTGCGAATCTCGCTAACATCGGTAGGTGGTTTCCAATTCAATACATCCTTCACCTTGCTTGGATCCACTGATATACCTCCATTAGAAACAATATGACCAAGGAAAGAAACTTCTTTCAACCAAAACTCACATTTACTTCGCTTCGCATACAGTTTATGCTCTCTAAGCTTCTGCAATACCAACCTCAAATGTTCAGCATGCTCTACCTCTGTCTTGGAAAATACCAGTATATCATCAATAAACACTACCGCAAACTTATCCAAATATTCCATGAACACCTTATTCATCATGTACATAAAGTATGCAGGTGCATTGGTCAAACCAAACGACATAACAGTATACTCATACAATCCATACCTTGTAGTAAAAGCTGTCTTTGGAATATCAGAGGCAAGAATCTTCAACTGATGATAACCAGAACGTAAATCAATCTTAGAGAACACACAAGCACCTCTCAACTGATCAAACAAGTCATCAATCCTGGGCAAAGGGTACTTATTCTTGATAGTTACTTCATTTAGCGACCGATAATCAACACACATCCTCTGACCACCATCTTTCTTATCAACAAAAATAACTGGTGCTTCCCAAGGTGACGAACTGGGTCGAATAAAACCTTTATCTTGTAATTCTTTAATTTGTTTCTTAAGTTCTTCTAATTCATCTACTCCCATCCTATATGGTCGTTTGGCTATAGGTGCAGTTCCAGGTAGTAATTCAATAAGAAATTCAATGTCTCGGTCAGGTGGCATACCTGGCAATTCATCAGGGAAGACATCCGGAAATTCCTCAATCACTGAATTCTCCTTAATAATATCTTCAAGCTGGTTCACCACCGCGGTTGGTTGCTTCTGCATTGCTACATCCACATTGATTTTATCTCCATTAGGCGCAGTCACAACTACCACTTTCTGCTGACACTGAATCTCTGCCTGATTTTGCTTCATCCAGTCCATACCCAATATCACATCAATACCAGATGTTCTCAACACTATAGGAGTTATCTTAAACTCTACCCCCCTTAATACCATACTAATTGGAAGACAACGATTACTGGTTTGCATAGTACCTCCAGGTGAATTTACTAAGAGAGGTTCTTTCATAGCTAGCATGGGTATACTATGCATTTTAATAAAAATGTTGGATATGAATGTATGAGATGCTCCAGAGTCAAAAAAGAACAGTTGCGGAAGTGGAATGTACATTAAACGTACCAATCATAACTTCTGGTGCATCATGAGCTATATCAGAAGACACGTGATTCACCCTTCCAGTACCAGATTGCCTCTGGTTGCTCTTCTAGCTCTGAGGAGTCTGTTGGTTCTGCTTCTCAGGATAATTATAAGACAAATGGCCCTCTTTACCACAGACAAAGCATCTAATAGGAGTGCTGGGAGTACTATTCTTCATGGGGGTAACATTGGGATTTCCAGTGCGAGGAGTCTGTTGCCCAGTCTGCTGATACTGTTGACGCTATGGATATGATGAACGCTGTTGCGACTGATTACTTTGCCAATTTTGGGACCACCTCTGATTCGGATTGCGATTCCACTGGCTAACCGGTCTCTGAAACTTCTGATGAAAACCATGCTGAGAATTTGTGCGTTGACGGTTGCTGCTTCCTGAGCTTTGCACCTTCATCTTCCTTTTTCTGTCCATCTCCCTACGCTCATTATCAAGCACAATAGCTTTGTTCACCAGCTCTTGAAAACTAGCATAGTTATTCCCCTTTAGTTGCAAGCGAAGATCATAATAAATTCCCTTCAAGAAAAGACGCTGCTTGTCTGCATCTTCCCTAACTTCATTGGGAGCATAACGAGCCAACTGGGTGAACCTGTCATGATATTCACTCACGCTCATCTGTCCCATCCTAAGGTTTCTGAATTCTTCCTGCTTCAGCTTAATTATACCTTCAGGAATATGACGAGCCCGAAAATCTCTAACAAACTCATTCCAAGTGATAGGAGGAGCATTGTCAGGGCGTGCAGCCTGGTACGACTCCCACCAAGTCTGAGCTGTCCCTTGTAACTGACCAGATGCATATAACACCTTTTCCATATCATTGCATTAGGCTATGTTCAGCTGTTTCTCCACTGTCCTCACCCAATCATCTGCTTCTAAAGGATCAGCAGCATGAGAAAACACTGGAGGGCGTCCCTTCAAAAATTCTCCACGCTTATCCCTTACTTGAACAGGTGGTGGTCCTCCTACAGGGGGATTGTTCTGCATATGCTGCATAAACATCTGCATCAACTGATTCTGAGTTTGCATGAGTTCCTCCATAGTAACAGGTGGATTAGCACCCCCACGACCTCTGCCACGACCTCTGCCTGACATCTGTTTCCAAAACACAGAAGATGAAATTCAGTACGATCCGAGATGATGTATTAATTAGATAAACAAAATCTGATTTTTCTGGGCGAACTCCAATTTCAGCAACTCAGTAAAACTGTCATATCTCGAGCTACAGATGTCCAATTCAGGTGATATTTACATGGTTGGAAAGCTTATAAAATTATCTACAACTTCTATTCACAACACTTTTTCTGATTATGTCAATAAATTGGTCAAAAACTGAACTTAACCGAAACTGTTTCAGAATTCCAGACTGTGCAGTAACTCCAACTTGGAACAGGTATATCTCTTAACTCATAATAGATATTAAGGTGATTCTTGTGGGATTGGAAAGGTATAGGAGTCTAATTATTCCTAGTAAAATTTCTTAAATTTCCCATGAACAGATTTTAAGTTATTTCTAAAACATCCCAGACTGATCCAAAAATCAGCAAAGGACAGAACTAAGTTAACCTCATATTCAACTAATATATCTTGATCAAACTTAATATTCTTAACCATGAAACTTGTAGGCATGTCTACAAAACTCCAGCACACATTACAAAGATCCAAATCACACATTATCATAATAACAATCCATCAATCACACAATTGTTCACACCACAAACTGACTCTTAAAACAATCCAAACTTAAAATTAACTCGCAACTACTATCGTTCTTATTACATAGGGGTTTTTCCTATTTCCTAATTAAGCTTCTCATAAATCTTAGGACGACCTAACTCCGCCCTTAATTGATCAATCTCCTTATAAGCTTGCTCCTTAAGTTCTTTTTCCTTCAACAACTCATCCTTCAAATCCACCTCATGGAGAGCCAATTCACGAGCTAGTCCCACCGTAGCTTGTAAAGTCAAGGAGGAATCATCTGCAAGCAGCACGGTCCAAATACCCTTGTCATGTAAGAAACAAGGAAAATGCCGGAGTGCACCCTTTAGCGTCTTGTCCGAGCGTAGACCGTGGTAGTAAACAAATGCATTGAAAGCGACATCCTCCATGCTTGTCTCCACGGTTGCCCGGCTCACTCTGGTAATAAACTTTGACTCCACCTTAGGCTCCTTAGTGGTAGGATCCCTTTTCTTGACCCATAACTCCGTTTCCCAATAGGAATCCATCCATGGATGACTAAACTCTACACTGCGATACTCTAAAGTAGCTTCCCAGTCGTAGTAGTAGTTGTCCAAAGTTCTTGTCAACATATCATGGAAGAAAGCATCAGCCTTAGGAACCACGATATGAAACTTCGTAGTCCATCCCATAACTACATCCTCCATAGGTGTATCACCAACTCTTGATTCAGCATCAGATAACTCTTGATCACCCTCTTCATATGGCTCCTGGGGTTTGAAACGGGCAACGTACTGTGCAGCTGACAGACGGGGATGAGGAGGCATCTACAAGATTTAGACATAGATTAGATAGAATCAATGTATTTTCGCAATAGAATAAAGTAGAGGAAGCATAAAACTTTAGTAATTAACAAGGTGAAAAGAGGAAGCACGAATTAAGTGAAGTATGGATGCTATCAACGACCATTCTAACTAGGCTTGCGTCCTACAGTCAACACGGCTCCGATACCAATCTGTCACACCCATTTTTAAGGACAAAAATAGGATGCATAAATTACTCATGTGCGCCCCAGGTCATGATCGCACACATAAGTAGACAAATTACATAGTATCATCACAGTGCTTATTACATAGCGAATAAATATTTAAAACATAGTCTTGAACGATAAATAATAATAACTAATAGCAATCTCCAGCGGAAACTCCACACAGGGACACGGTTGACTGGTTGACACCAAGACTAGTACTCATTACGATAATCTTCCTCAAATTCTTCATCTGTTATGGTGGAAATAGCAAGAGTGAGTCCATGTCGAACTCAACAAATATAACACAGGGTTCATGAGGCTCAAAAGGCTAGACACTGTTTAACTGCGTTTAGCTTTTACTCATATAATTAACAATTGAGTAGCATCAAGATAAACCACTTCCCATTAAAGAACCAATGATCAATTGTAATAATGATAACGAATAGCATTAACATGAGCATAGAAATAAT
This sequence comes from Saccharum hybrid cultivar R570, assembly GCA_038087645.1. Lineage (NCBI taxonomy): Eukaryota > Viridiplantae > Streptophyta > Magnoliopsida > Poales > Poaceae > Saccharum > Saccharum hybrid cultivar. Next base: position 27,009,496 of record JAQSUU010000558.1, read on the forward strand.
CAACAATAATTAAGCATGATATAACAGTTATGATCAACTATTCCATAAGAATCCCCAAGGCCGCTCGTATCCGTGAGCACGGCTAGTATACCAGTTTTTAACTCTGCGCAGAGGTGTACACTTTCACTGTGAGTCATGATTTCCAAATGAGTGGGGAGATCATGCCCAAACACTAGAGAACCATATAAAGCCACTCAAGAGTTCGTCTAACAAGTTAGGGCCATTAGATTCACTCGGCAGGCAGATGTAGAACCCCCTTCCCTGTGGCACAACAACCGCAGCCTATACACGCTAGGCCAGGGGCTCGCACTACACCCAACGTGGCAAGCCTTTCTTACGCCATTTAAGGTAACCACTAACAAGCTAGAAAAGGTCTCTTGAACAACTAAAGCCAGAGCCATATAGCCCTCACAGCTGTACTGTATATCCCGGTTATCACTTATAGATAAGTCCTTATGGAGAGAAACCAGAGCATCAAAATAATACACTTGCTCTAGCCCCCTTTTAACAGTAATAAAATCATCTTAATGGTTGATTGCTTAATCCATTAATCAAATTACAAGATCATTGTTCTTAGTTTAAGCACTAGCAATAGCTACCCATATGCATTCCCAAGGTTGACAAGGAATCAAGACAACAAGCACTAAGTTATAATCTCTAAGGTTGTCAAGGTAAGCACATGCATATGTATGATAACTCAATGTATAGGTAACAAGGATAGTCCTATGTTATACTTGCCTTGATCAAAGTTCTCCAAATAATACTGCTGACTTGGCTCAAAGTAATACTCCGAATCGTCCAAATACTGCTCACCTTCTATATTCGATCATCAATCAACATCATACATGCATCCAATCAAACATACACGAAGCAAACAAAGAGATATAATTAGAACAGTACACCAACAGTAATAAAATAGTAATAAAAGTTTATAAAACTCTTCTACACGTTTCTACGATCACACAGACGCAAAGATCACCAAATTCGGAGTTAAAACGTGAAAGTTATGAATTTTCTAATATTTCCTATTGATGAATAAATACTTAATTATAAACTCGAAAAATAAATTATCAAAACTAACTGTACAACTACACTAACATGTAGAGCTCGCAAATACGAACCTAACGCAACTTGAACGGTTCAAATCGGAGTTAAAACGAAGTTTTTATGGCCAAAACAGTTCTAGTGGCAAATCTGTAATTTTCTGAAAATGTATTTTTGATTTAACCGGAAGAAAATACGCTTTTAAAACACGAAAACGTATTTTCAGTTTTACGTTTTGGGCGGCGGTTTAATTTCCGAAAAACTAAGGGGCTCTTTAAAAATTTTGCCACGCGAACCGGTATGCTCTAATCTTGATCGTTGAATCACGATCGGACGGCCCAGATTCACCCCAGAGGAAGCCGGTGGCGCTACCGCCGTTCCTCTCCAACCCACGGCGGCGCCATGGCCGGCGACTCGCCGGAGACACGATTCTCGGCCTATGCTTCACTACAGGACGCGCGGATAGTACCAAAAGAAAGAGGAGCTCGGTGCGAACTCACCTAGGACCTCGAATCAACCGGCAACAAAACGAGGATGAAGGGCGGCTCGACGAAGCGGTCGGCAAAGCGGCTATACACAAAGACTACGCATTAATGCCTAACAAAACCAATTGGGGACACCCTCGAGCTTGCAAATACATGAGATAACTACTAGAAAAACTTAGGGTGGCGGAGAAGTAACATACTCGCCGAATTGAAGCCGACGGCGGCGTCCTAGGGTTCTTCAAACTCGCGGCCACAAATTAGGGCAAAAACTCTACAACTCGATGAAAAACGGAAAGCGGTGGCTTATGTGACCCTATATAATATGGGAATGAGCCGATTACGAGAAGAATCCCGGGATTTTCGGGATCGGGTGGCTTCGATAGTAACCGGCTCGGTTACGAGCTTGAGGAAGACAAGGCTGACGATCGGGTCCCACCCGTCGGTGACCCAGAGAGGGGAAAGGAAAATGCGGCTGCTGGATCGGACGTCTGGGCCGCGTGCCTGCTGGGCCGGCCCACCCGGCCACGACGCGGAAGAAGGAAAAACTCAGCTTAGCTCGGCCCACTCGTGAGAAAAGGAAACAGGCCGGTCCAGGTGGTTTTCCAGGCCGCCAGCAGCAGGTAAGCTCTTTCTCTTCTTCTTTTTTTTATTTACTTGCTTTCAAAAATATCTCAAATAAATTTTCTAATCCAAAATAAAATAAAACAAATCCACACCACACAATAAAAATAAATGCAACAGCATGAATGCAACATCAAATTTATTTTATTTTTACTCTAATTTGTCATTATTTGTTATCCAATTTATTCAAAATTTGTTATCTCTAAAATTTGGGTGTTACAAAACTCAATTGGCTAAGAAAAGATGAGTAGTCCTCACCACATGAATATGTTACTTTTACACTGAAAGTACCAGGGGCGAAGCCAGGAGAAATTGCCACTGGGGTCAGTACTCACAAGTGGTGGATCTGAAAATAGGTTAGGAGGGGGGGGCTAAATTATAAAAGGCTAGAAATTTTACTAGACATACACCCTTGGAAGGCTAAAAATCTTGCTAAAAATCTTAATTGCATGACTATGATTTTTTACTTCAAGGATTTATCCAGAAATGGATTATTTAATTTGATTTTTCTATTCGGACAATGGGGTGTTTAGTTGGTGGGTGAAAAGTTTTTGGGTGTCACATCGCATGTTTCATGAGATGTCGGAAGGGGTCTTCGGATACTAATAAAAAAAACTAATTACATAACTCGCCTGAAAACCGCGAGACGAATTTATTAAGCCTAATTAAGCCATCATTAGCATATGCGTTACTGTAGCAATTAAGGCTAATCATGAACTAATTAGGCTTAAAAAATTCGTCTCTTGGTTTGCAACCAAACTGTGCAATTAGTTTTTTTCGTCTACATCTAGTACTCCATGCATGTGTCCAAACATTCGATATGATGGGGTGAAAAATTTTTGGGTGGAAACTAAACACCTGCTTAAGAGTTGCTCCCTTATAATTTGGCCTGCGAGGGGGCTGCAACCCCGACAGCCCCCTGTGCATCCGCCCCTGGTACTCACTGTACTAAGTGCTGATAATATCATGCATAACATCAAATGGATAAAATAAAAATGTATATTGTGACAAAATAAGGTTTCGCAAAAGTAGTTACCTCTTACAATTTCCCTCTACAACTACGATGCAATAAATATCAAACAGCTTTAATAATAAGAAAAACTAAAGCAAATAACAGTTATGCGTACGTTGTTAACGTTCTTGACTTCTTTGCTGAGACGCAAGTTACACCATCCTTCCTGAGAATGTGAGTTCGGATTGTATAGCTGGAAAAAATAAAAACCCTAAGACCTCAAAATTCAGACTTGATCGTTAATTGCAAACTGCATAATTGGGTTTTTGTTGTTTGGGGTACCTTATCTAGATGCTTGAGAGTAGATAGGACAGCAGGAGAACATGAGATCGAGAACGAACCGAGCTACCGACGAGCGGCGGCTGAGCGCCGGCCGCTGGGTAGGGGCGACGCCTGCAGGAGGATCTGCGAAGCTGAAAGGGTGCATGACCTGCCCCCGGCTGCTACCAGGCTGTTAGCAGACGCTGGATCGGAGGCAAGGCAATGTTTGGCCTTCTCCAATTCACCTATGTGGCCTGCGTATGTATGGATTGATGGATCGGATGGGCTGAGCCTGAGCAGATGGACTGTGGATTGCTGTTGCTGGGCTGGGCAGATGGACTGCGGACTGCTGCTGCTGCCGAGCCACCGGGGTCTTACGTGATTTTTACTAGGGTCGTAACCGGCCAAAAATTGCTCGGTACACAAGGTTACGACAAAATCGTCGGTGTCGTTAGACCCCGATGCTTGAACGTGGCTTCGCCACTGGAAAGTACGCAAAAGCATGTCTGTCATTTCTCTTGCAACCAAATAAAAATATTCCATGCTACAAAATTTGATTCATCTCTCTCTAGTAATCTTGCAAAAAGAGACATGGGCTATGCAAAAAGAAAGAAAGAAAAGATATGAGAGAAAAGAAAAGGAAACAAAAAGAAGAAAAAAGAAATGAGAAAAATGAGAAAAACAAAGGAAAAAAATAGCCATGTTCTCAAATAAATAGATGAGAGAGAGATCATCAAACGTACAAAGTCTTTCATCATGTTCCACAGAGCACATGTTGATCTAAGTGTATGACTTGTTTCTTTGATGAATCTAAGTGTTTGATTTAGCAATATATGTAATGCGAGTATATCTTACAATCATCATGTACCTATAAACCCCACATATGCTTTAGAATAGAATGTTGAGATCGAGCATAATAGCCTTTGGTGAGGATACATACTCCATTGAGAGAACCGAGAGTATCATTCGTGGAACTGAATTTTGGAAAACTCATAAAACCTCCGGAAGATCATACCAAATGAAGGATGGAAAAATGAGCACTCTATCTAATTGTTCTATCTTTCGACCTCTCATGACAAGGTGAAAGCAATAAGCCCCATGATGACTAAGGTAATATGGTGAATATTAAAAAATGCCAACTTATTCAATTCGAAAGATACAGTGTTGATTTGTATGCAAAATACTTGTGAGGAGTTAACATTGTAGTAATTTCTGATCCACTGCTGCTAAATCTTTGTCTTTGCTCGGGCCGAGGAAAAGGGAAGCTTGTGAAAGTCCTAGTTTGGTTTTGAAAAATTGATGAAACCCTATGTGCTAACCTATTCAATCAAGTGTGAATGAGATAGGTAGCACAATTCCACGTGGTGAAGCAAGAAGTGATGATCATGATGGCTTAAGTGATCAAGGTGTTTTGGACTTGGGAATGAAGGAAAAGCAAAATAGACTCAAGGCAGAGGTGATAACCATAGGGTCATTTTGTTTTGGTGATCAAGACACTTAGCGAGTGTGATCACATTTAGGATTTATTGACGTACTATTAAGAGAGGTGAAACTTGTTGTAAAATACGGTTGTCAAAGTGCCACTAGATGTTCTAACTCATTTCATATGCATTAGGATCTAGTGTGGTGCTAACTCCTTTGAGAAAATGATTGTGAAAATGCTAACACACGTGCATAAGGTGGTGAACACTTGTTGGTGTTGGCACATTTACAAAGAAGGTGAAGTTTGAGTGGTGGAGAAGGGTTTGGGATCCTCTCTTCCTCCCTCCGAGCTTGCGAGGCGGGATTCGGCGCTTTTCGGGAAGTGAAACGGCTGTTTTTCACTGACTGGACGTGGTCCTCGGGTGACCAGACGCGTTTGGTCAATTCTGGTGGCGCGCGCTGAGGAGCAGATGGTCTGGTGCACTAACCGGACGCTAAGGGTGTCAGGTTGAGTGCGACCGGATGCGTCAGGTCGCAAATATCGCGCTTGGGAACCTCTCTGGACCGCGACCGGACGCTGGCACTGTCGCATCCGGTCGAGGTGCTGGCGCGTCCGGTCTTGACACTACGGTGCGTGCTTTCGTCTGACCTACGCATCCGGTCAGTCACGGGACCGACGCGTACGGTCGACCACGGTGCGTGGTTGTGCGCGTGAGCGAGCGACCAGACTCTACTGTCGCGTCAGGTCGTGCTGAGCGGTGCGTCCGGTCGATCTATGTTGAGCACTGTATTATTTCAAGTGACCATTACGATCTAACGTACGAGATTTAAAATATGACACGTGGCACGTATCGGATGGTCGCGTTGGAGCGACCGGACGCTGTGGGCGTCCGGTCGCCCCGATTTGTGCTGTGCAGTGAGCCCAACGGCTCTATTCGCAGGGGGCTCCTTTATAAGCTTGTTGGCTGGCTCTTGCCACTGACTTGGCCATTTGTATTGACATAGCAACCTTGTGAGCATAGCCAAACCTCTCCCACTCATCTCCATCATAGATTCTTCATCTTTGTGAGATTAGAAGAGAATCCAAGTGCATTGTTTGAGTGATTACATCTAGAGGCACTTGGTGATTATGTTTCATTGCAGGATTCGCTTGTTACTCTTGGTGGTTGCTGCCACCTAGACAGCTTGGAGCAGCGAGGATCGTCGAGCGGAGGAAGGTGCTTGTCTCCGGCTCCGATCGTGGTGATTGTGAGGAGTTCTTGACCTTTCCCGGGCGGAAAGCCAAAAGGGACTCTAGTGGAATGCGCGTGGCTTGTGTGATCCTCTCTTGTGTTGGTTGTGCGGCACCCTATTGAGGGTTTAGCGTGTGATGCCAATTAGCACGTGAACCTCCAAGTGAGTGCATCACCACAACGAGGACTAGCTTGCCGGCAAGCAAGTAAACCTCGGTAAAACATCATTGTGTCATCTTTGATTCTGAGGTGATTGGTCTCTATCGTTATTCTCTCTTGCGATTGGGTGACTTCATTTGTGATTGACTCAATCCTCTACACAGCGGTATAATCTTCCATCACATCCTTTACTTATCGTTGCTTCGTTGTTCTTGTGTAGCTCACTTGCTTAGCTTTAGCTTATCACCTAGGAGTAACTAGTGACATAGCCTTGTGTGCTACATTAGAGATCATAGAAACTAGAAAGGGTAGGTGGCTTGCAACCTTCTTATAGTGCTAGCGCAAAACTAGCTTCGCCGTCTTAAGTACTAATCAATTGTTTCTAAGTGTTGTTGTAGATTTTTAAATAGGCTATTCACCCCCCCTCTAACCATTTGGACCTTTCAGCTTGGAGAAGCTTGTTGATGGTTACTAAATGAATAATCCAACCATCAACATGTCAACAAAGTGAAGGTGAAATCAACATGAAAACAATGTTCTATTTTGGTCAGAACCTTTAAAAGCCTCCTTCCCCCGCTTTTTCCTTTACTAAAAAAAGCCTAATTGCTCTGTTAAGTTCTTCCTCAATCAGGAACTCAGCAGAATTTTTAGTCTTCCTCTCTCCCCTCAAGCTACCAACCAATTAGAGGAAGTTCAGTCCATCATCCAAGAAAGGCAGCGGGATGAAGGGGTGTCTGATGCTTAGAATCATTCCTAGGGCTCAACTCATTACAATAGTAGAAATGCCTACTCTGTGCTAATTGGAACTGTTGAAGCCTCCCTCTGTTTCCTTGGTTATGGTCCTCAAGCAACTTGGGTAATAAGTTTTTTCTTCTAACTTCTCATCAGAGATAGACTCAATACAAGGAACCTTTTGAGAAGGAAAAACAAGGTCCTTAACGATTTATTGTTGTGTGTTATGCAATTCAGGTTGTGAAGAAGCCAGTTTTCACCTTTTCTTTGAATGTACTTTTTTAGCCAATCATGTTGGAACACAACCCCCATTGCTTGGAATTTGAATTCACAGCCCTTATACATGATTATCACTACTAAAATGGTGGGCTTCTCCTAGTATTTTTAAGTAGTAGTAAAATACTACCTCTAGTCATAACACATGGGAATCTCACTAGGAAGTATTTAGTAGGAAAAATTTATACTAAATTTTGAATACTAAAACACTAGGAGAAGCCCACCTCACTAGGAGAAGTCTAAAATTCTGGTTGTGTATTGAAGCTAGAACAACCCTTGGCAGCTGTCGCGGGGTCGGAACCACGGCAAGCATGTTGCTCGAGTCGGTGTCAGAGTACGGATCTCCAGAGGTTTGGGTGGACTCAAGAACACAAGAATCATAGAGAGGACACAACAGTTTATCCTAGTTCGGACCAATCGATGCCCTACATCCAGCAGCTGATGATCCTTATACTCAAAAGCACCCAAAATCGAGGGATTACAACAAGGTTGTAGAGAGATTTGGTAGGGGGTTAGCTCGGTGCTAATCCTAAGGTTGCTTTGCTGCCGATGAAGCCTTCCCCTCATCGGAGAGGAGGAAGACAACGGGATGCGGTGGAGGAGCTCTCTGTGCCTCTCCATGGGCTACCTTGCTCTCGGTGCTGAGCAGAGGCCAAGGAATGGAATGGAATAATTTGTCTGGTGATCCTCTGGACCTCTCCCCCTCTAGGTCTGATCTTATCCCTTATATCACGAGATAGGTCGAGTACATGATGGTTTGGGGGAACTAGTCTATGGTCTACATGCGCCGGAGTCTAGGAGGGCCTTGCAGCGATGCGTCATGGACTGTGGCGGTGTTGTGGAGGCGAAGAAGCCTTGGGCGTCGTCCGACTGCTCTGTCCTGACACTCTGTGTGTCAGGCTGTGTCGGCTTGGACCAGCCTCCCCTAGGTGGACCTTCTGGAGTCTTCTTGGCGATGAAGGAGGTCGGCTCTAGGGGCTGACGCACAGGCCCAGGAGCCCCTGAGCCTCTGAAAGGCCGCTAAGAAGCTTTGTCTTCTTGTGTCATGCCCCATGCATGACCTTGTCGGAAAAGTGGCTGGCAATGTCGTGCCCAAGAGGCAGCACTAGGGAGCCCCCGAACCTCGGTAGCTCGGGGCTTCTCTTCTTATGCCTGGGTCGTGGCTGGCATCGTTTGTCGGGCAGGAGCCAAGGGCCAGACCGGAGTGTCGGCATAGATCGGGAGCCTGGGGGCTAGGGCAAGCCCCCGAGCCCCAAGAGGAGGTCACGACGGAGTCAGGCTCGGCCGGGTTTCTTCTCAGAGGGTGTGCGCGAGCGTACCCATTGGGTATAGCCTCCGAGCCCCCGGACGATCCCGGAGGGGTCGGTCGGGGGGTCTTCATCGTTCAGAAACCATTGGACCCGAGGCTTAACATACCCATATGTTAAGATCTCATCAGCAACCCACTTTTTAGAGAGATCTTCATTACTGCATGCTGGGTCATTTGGTCTACAAGAAATGGAGTGATCTTTGACAGTGGCCAAATTAATCTCAATGTTTGGAAGAACCAATTTAGAGAAGTTGGTTTATAAGAACTTGGTTTGGTGTGCACCAAAGCCAAGCAATCTAGATAAGTCCCCCTCAATCTTTGGAGAGATAGCTATAACTAATTTCTTTTTTTCTTTTCTTTTTTTTGGGCCTAGTTTCCTTGTACTTCTTTGTTATACTTTTGTACATATTGTTTCTTTGTTAATACAAAAGAAAAAATAGGTAGGGGGCTTCCCTGCCAACTTGGTCAAAAAACGGTGAAATCAACATTAAAGTAGATTCTGGTTTTTTCAAATAATATGGTTCCACTTGTGTTTCTATTTATATATGTGCGGGGCAAACTTGTGAAAACGTCAAAGATCAATCACCTAGAACATGAGGGACGAAGCAGGAGCACCAAGGACTACCTGGTCTTGACCCCACCATGGGTCGCTCGAAATGGCCAGGGCTCCTCCATGTCACCAATCCTACCATAAGCTAACAACCTTGCAGGAGCAATCCTACACGCTAGTTTGACGTCGATTTGATCCAAGAGCTAATTAAGGTGGAGCTTCACTTAGATTGGAGGGCCCACCAATTCATGTTTGGACCAAGCAAAGGTAGTTAACTACCTAGGATACCTGCCAACCGCCACTGAGGATCATCCTGGAGCATTGGATCGAAGGTCAGTGGATCCTAAGGGTTGCCCGACCCCTAGGTGGTTCGAGCAACCCCACTAGGGGTGCCACTGCCTCTCCACTCCTTTACAAATTCCCCCTACTCATTTGTACTATAAATACAAGTGTCAGCACCATTTATATGATATCTCATCACAAGATCATCTCAAGGAAGCAAGAAGAAGCTAGTAGTTAGGCAAGTAGTGGGAGTTAGAGTCGAGTCAATCTCTGCTAAGAATCCAGAAGTAGTCTTTGGAGTATGATATAGTTCATGTACCTTTGTTCTTTTGTAAGACTTTACTTTATTAAATATATTGCTTTTTACTTTACTTAAGTACTTCATTCAAGTCTGTCTTACTTATAGTAGTAGTCTTGATCTCTAGTTAGAACACAGTGTTTTGATTAATTGCCTTGTTTAGCATAAGTGGTTATCTCATAGGATGGTCCACTGCTCTTTGTAGACTACTCTGATCAATTCGTCGTGGCCAGGATTAATTAGAATAGTAAGTCTATGGTGTAAACATGGTGTTTAGACTATAGCTTACTTGTGTTTGTGGATAGCCCCACAGATAGATTGTGGTAGTTGGCAGGTGGTGACAATCCTGTCCGGCTTATGTATTCCACATGTTCAAGCTAGTTCTTAAAGCATAGGTTTCAATTGTAGTATATCTCTATCAACCCTTCTCATCCCTTTTTGTTGGTGTTTGGACCGTACCCTGAAGTGCTATCCATTCCTACTTGCTATTCCTTGGCTTAGTTATATCGCTATAGTCTTAACTAGAGTTGTGCTTCATAGTAGAAGTAACTCAGGGTTCTTGTGATGATCTAAAAAAACTCAGGGTTCTTGTACTCACTCGTTGTAACACCCCAGCTCATTAGAAGCCTACAGTAGTTATGTTGTTGGCCTATGTGGCACACTGCACACGAGGAGATGTTGGTGGTGGGCTACCATCATTGACGTTTTTCATATGCTTACTATAGTAGGAAGTTAAGCAATGGTGAGAAAATTGATAGAAAATGGTTGGTTTACTCCAAGCATGTCGACAAAGTTTATTGTTTTTGCTGCAAATTATTCAAATCAAAGCAAAAGTCTCTTTTCATCAAGAAAATGGTGAGGAAAGATCGAATGACTTAGCTAAGTGCTGCATTGAGAAGGATATCTTGGACACTACTGATCTCGACACCGTCCTTAGCAATTTTGCATCAAGAGAAAAAGCCCGAAGAAGTCTCTTTTCATAATGGGAGTTTGATTTTATTTGGGATTTTGAGGTAATCAAATTAGTGTCATTTTCTTGTTCTGCTAGTCATTGTATTCTGATATTGTCATTGCTCATCAATTAACTCCTTTGTATATACATACCTTTATACAATTGCATATATATTAGCACATATATAATTAAACATATATATAGCCATAAAGGCCCATTGTCAAGTTTGCCCTAAGGCCTTTGAAAACATAGAACCGGCCCTGCAGCCGCGGCGACCTCGCCGGCACCTCGGTCTCTTTACATCTCTACTCTCCGACGCATTGGACAGACTCATACTCCGCTCGATCCGCCTCCGCCAGTCCTCAAGCACTTAAGGCCACGCGTCAGAGGTCGGTCCCTGAGCACACGACCTGCTTGACGAATTGCTGCACTGCAGTGCCGAATAAAAATACATGGCTCTAAGCCTCTAATCTTCTTTTCTATCATATCTTGGCTTCGTAGTCCTCAGATGTATCCTGCTCAAGGTCTGATCACTGATTGCGAATTGGGATTCACCAATCGCCATGCCACAAGGATGCAACTTGCAAAGCTAATTTCATCGTTTGGTTATCTGATTGTTCAATGGTGGGCATTTCTTACCTCCTTGTTTGTCACATCCCAAAATTTCTGATTTTGGGTTGTGCATAGAAAACACAAATAAAGTAAATATTTTTGGATATTTGGATAAAACTTTTCAAGCTTAGTGTAAGTTAGCACAAATTAGTTATATAAAAAAGTGAATATTCAAACCTTTCTGAATTAATTGATGGACTTTTGTCTGATGTAATGTTGCTTGCTGCTTGACTTTGTGTTGAGAGTGAGTAAAGTTCTCAAGACACGTTTAGTAGGTCATTTATTTTTCTTCGGTTTATCTCTGTCTTTGTGTGAAAATCAAATATCTGAAATTAAATCTTTGCTTTCTTGAGATAAATCCTTTTCTTTGGAGTTTCCAACAATATTTTTCTTCTGCTCCAATTTATCTGAGTTTATTATCCACCAGGCCATCTAATCCTCTGTCTTCCAATCCGTTCTTTTTGTTACCATTTGTTCTTTACATTTCTTTTTCCTCTTAATTTCATTTTAGCAAAATTCCTTCTTCCTCTTAATTAATGCGTGCATGGTCGATCTCCTTGAGGTGTATATGTCACGCACATGCATGCCAAGGACTCTTCTGACTCATTATCCATCTTTAACCTTTACCGTGCCTTGTCCATAAATAGCAAACCCATGCCATCGATCTTTTTTTTTCCAAACCAATGGAAACAAACCAATCTATCGTGACGTACGCCGCTGCTCTGTTCCTCGCCGCCGCCGGCCTCCACATGATCTTGCCTAACCATCGAAGTTAGAAGAAAAGCCATCTGAGTTTGGCTGCCGCCGTCGTGATTAATATATACATCCAACCCCTGCATCTGCACCAAGTTCTACGGGAGGCTATACTGCCACCACAACGAACTTCATCAGATCGTCGCCGGTCTCGTCTACTCGAAGAAGCTACCATCGATCTTTGGTTTGCATGTCAATCCGCCGAAGTGAAGGCAACGCCGTGGGCTTTGCATGAAGCTTTATATCATCAACCGCAAAGGATCAACCATTGTCGAAGTCTTTCTGAGACTCACACATGCTGATGCATCGCTAGAGTTCTTCTCATCTAGTTGAGCAGGCCTGTCAACGCCATCGGTAGCTGACCTGTGTTGCCGTTCATGTACACGGTGCCGCCTGCCGGCATGCCGTAGCTGTCCCGGCGTTCCCTGGTCGCCATGGCCATGCTCCTCCTGCCCAAGCCAATGAGCATGCCGAGGAAATAACCTACAGAATACGTCAACGTTGCTCGCTGCTGCTTCCAGATTTACAAGCCATCTATCACCAGCAAGGTAATAAATAGCGGCGGTAGCGGCCGTAATTGCACCCGCAATAGCGGTAGCGGTCCATTACCGCTACCGCTACGAGGTAGCGCTCTGAACTTTGCATCCTAAAACTTTACGGCCGCAATTCTGAATAGCGGGCCGATATTGCGGCCACAATTGCGCGTAGCAGGCCGCAATAGCATGGAATCAAATATCCCTAATTAGTCCAACCCACTATGACTCACACCCCAAATTCAAATACTCACGCATCGGCTGTGGAACTTAAAATTATTCATGATATATGCACTTAAAATTATTTATACTCATTATTCATGATATATGTACTTAAAATTATATGGGACTATCGGGTGCCGCTATTGGAACTTATCGTCCGTAATATCGCCCGTTATCCGCAATCCGCTACCTCGACGCTAATCCGCTACCAACCCGCTATACGCTATTTAGTACCTTGATCACCAGCATGCAAGCAAATGACCACGTCCATGATCAATGGTCAGCCCAACTTCCTTGCCCCATTATTATCTTGGTTGTAAATACTGTTAACGTCATGCCTGCACTGTTTAGACGTAATCCATGGCGTAGCGTAGCAGCAACGAATATCACAACACATGTTTCTAAATTTTATTTATAAATTAAATACTTGTTTGATAAACGTGCATGCTATCAATTTTCTAAATTAAAAGCAATTTAGACTATATACCCACGGTTTCATAAATAAATATTAATTTAATTCATGTAAACATGTGTGTTTATGATTATAATTTAGTTAGTATCGATGTTTTTCATGTCACTTGACCACGAATTTATTAACTTGAATGCTAATTAAATTAATATTTATTTAATAGCTTTCCAACTAAAAGCGATCTAAGTTTAACTCCGTTTTGGTTGTGGTACAGCTGTGCCGACGATAAGTTACATGTTAGTAGGAACTTTTAACATGTCTCACATCTCTAAATTTTGTAAGTTACATGTTAATTAGATTAATGATTACGCAAACTGGTTTTCAAATAAAAGCAACATAGGAGAATATGGATCTTTTTATAATTACTTGCCAACTTAAATATTTATTTATTTTTTATAAATTGTCTAGTTTAAACATGATTCGGATAAAGCCGGTTTAGATGCAATTTCATTAATATTTATTTAATGCCTTTTTGAATTACAACTTAGGTTTATAATTTTGGTCTTACATAAATACATGTTAACTTGATTAATATCAACCTGAATGTCTTTTGAATTATAAGATGATTAGTTCAACCTTGAAACATAAGTACTTTTGTTTAGTTACCATATGTTTTTCTATATATGGTTAAATAAATTGGTGAATACACTTGCATCTAGTTTTATAATTAAAATCAATATAGATTTTACTTCGTGTGTTTTTTTATACAAATATCCATATGACTAATTTGCTTAGTGTTAAATTCAAATATGATTTGTCTAATCGATCTGAACTAATAACTTTTTCATGATCTTGTCGGCTAAAATAAATCCAGCGTGGAGTTGTTTCTTTTATATAATATAAATATAATTTGATTAATTCAACTTTAGAATAATTCTCTGAAATGTCTTTCACCTTAATTCATTAACCAAAATAGATCAAGTGTATAGTTTGTCTTCTTTAGTTATGTTATCAATCTTGATAGATGTGTCCTCGGTAATGATAGCTCTGTCCTTAGTCGTTCTTGCGTTCTCGTAACCATAGCAACCAGCCATAACGTTTAGTGCGCTTCCTTTTAAAGTGTTTTCTTTGTATGATGTTTGTTCTTAAGTGTGGTTGTTGTCTGTTTGTGTTGCTTGGTTGATGCGAGTAGAGGAAGCGTGGTTTGTTATTGCTGAAGGCCAGGAGCTAAGGACCGACAGTCGAAGCAGAAGCTGGAGACAAGAAGATAGTAGCTGAAGATTATGAGCAGCTTAACTTTAGGAAAAAGGCAATATTCACTATAATTGCTATCATATGCATGTGTCCTCCTTGGCAACCTTAGAGATTTTAACTTAGTGATTGATATCTTGATCCCTTGTCACCTATGGGATTATGCATTTGGGTAGCTTGGCTAGTGCTCGATTTATGAACATTGATCTTGTAATATGACTAGTGAATGGTGCAATCAACCATTAAGATGATTTAACTCCTGCTACAAGGGGACTAGAGCACTGTGTTGTTTGTTTGTTGCTCTAGTTACTCTCCATAAAGACTTATCTGTAAGCATTAACCGGGATTGACAGTACAACTGTGAGGGTTATATGGCTCTGGCTTTAGTTGTTCAAGAGACCTTTTCTAGCTTGTTAGTGGTTACCTTAAATGGCGTAAGAATGACTTGCCACTTTGGGTGTAGGGCGAGCCCCTGTCCTTTGTGTGTATAGGCTGCGAGTTGTGTGTCACTGGGAGAGGGTTCTACATCTGCCTGCCGAGTGAATCTAATGGCCCTAACTTGTTAGACGAACTTTTGAATGGTTTTATATGGTTTTCGGTGTTTTGGGAGTAATTAACCCATGCATTTGGAAATCATGACTCACAGTGAAAGTGTACACCTCTGCGCAGAGTTTAATAAACTAGTATACTAGCCGTGCTCACGAACACGAGCGGCCTTGGGGATTCTTACAGAATAGTTGATCACCATTATTATATCATGCTTAATTATTGTTGTTACTATTATGCTCATGTTAATGCTATTCATTATCCTTATTACAATTGATCATTGGTTCATTAATGGGAATTGGAATACCTTGATGCTACTCAATTGCTAAGTAAATGATGACTAAAAGCTAAATGCAGTCATACAGTGTCTAGCCTTTTGTGCCTCATGAACCCTGTGTTATACTTGTTGAGTTCGATATGGACTCACTCTTGCTATTTCCACCACATCCCAGTGTGTAGTAAGGTGCTGCTCAGAAGGATAAAGATGTAGTGGAGTTTTCAGAAGTCTTTCAGAAGTGCTTGGTATACGGAGCCCCTAATCAGCCGTCCCTGAGAAGAATGGAGCCTGAAGTTTAGTCACTGTTCCGCGATACTCTGTTGTAAGTGTTAATATAGCTATGTATACGTTATATAATAACATTGTTTCTGATACTTTTTTATTCTGACATATGTGTGGACTTCTTGGGCACACATATGATTAGCCTGGTTTTGTTCTTTAGAAAACCGGGTGTGACATTGTTATAATGTTATTATATTCGGTCCTCTGTTTTCTTTCGTTTGAGATGAACGTCATTGGTAAGATATGTTTTTTTGGGAAAAAAATCTTGGCATAAAAAGGTGTATTGTTCTCTTGTTTGCTAAATTCTGATTTAAATTATCTTGAATATACACCGCAACATCTACCCATGTCTCATGACTCATTTTATATTTTGATCGTGATGAATTGAGATGGCCACAAAATCACAATGGGTGTTTCGATTTTATTGCACAGAGGTTCTTGGTAGACATCATACTAAGAATCTTAAGTTTTTCCATATACTTATCCATGGTATAGCATGTGCATGTTATAATCTAGGTAAACAGACGTGTGCAGCGTAATGGGTTCAAACCTAGTAATGGATAAAGATAAAGAAGAGTTGTAATTAATTCTCTAAAATGAACTAGAAAGTATGTATGACTCTATAGTAAGTTGGAGTCTGAAGCATCCATTTCTGTTTATAGAAGAATAAGCTCAAGTATAAACCATCGACTCTGCTAACTACCCAAGATACACTTGGTTCTCTATAAGGCATAGATCACGTCTAAGTATGAATAGTAATGTTTCGAGGCAACACATTGAACATACGGATAACACACACATATAACAAGAAAACCATTAGGTCTGTTTACATTCCTCCAAAATTCAGGAGTAGTGTTAGAATATACATGTATATGTGCTGTGCGTTGCGTGTATGGTGGGCATGTGCATGGTATAGCCGGCCAGCCCCTATATTTGGTTAGACTATATTTGGTTAGAGAGATATGAGGAGATCTCTGTTGGTTCTGTTTCTATAAGCCACAAGATCTCCTCTTCCCTATATATATGTACATAGGACTCTCCAATCAATCTAATCCAATATTCCACGCAATCTCTATTGCTTTCATGGTATCAGAGCCAGAGGTCTCGAGTTTGAATCCTGGTTAGCACAATTAAATAAAATAATTGTTGCTCGCTCCTATTCCACGTCTGAGGCCTAAGGGAGCCTCCACGTGAGGGGGAGTGTTGGAATATAAGTGAATTGCCCACCTCTCCCCATCAGCTTAAGCTTTTGGGTTAAACTGGTCGGTGTCTTCACGGAGTTTCGGTCCAGTCTCAACGTTCGACCCATCGATGCTGTGACTGCGGGGGCGTGTTAGAATATACATGTATATGTGCTGTGCGTTGCGTGTATGGTGGGCATGTGCATGGTATAGCCGGCCAGCCCCTATATTTGGTTAGACTATATTTGGTTAGAGAGATATGAGGAGATCTCTGTTGGTTCTGTTTCTATAAGCCACAAGATCTCCTCTTCCCTATATATATGTACATAGGACTCTCCAATCAATCTAATCCAATATTCCACGCAATCTCTATTGCTTTCAAGTAGCTCATTCAATAGGAATTTTAAAGGAATTGTTGGGTACCATCCCTTAATTTAAATACTTCTTTGCATAATGATTACAATGAAAAGATATTTGGAGCAGCAGTTCTGGTGTTGATGGAAGGAATATAATGTGATAGTTTCCATATCTGAGATGATAAAAGAAAGGATCTTATTCCAAAAGGAATTTCGGGCTGTCTATGAATAATAAACATGCTTTATCCATCTTGGATATCGATCTGTCATCCTCTGGAGGTAAATATGTTTGAAACTCGCTGGGACTGAGAAGCCTAAAAATTCCAAAGGATATGTTAGCATTGGCAGAATGTAGCATGAACCATATGATGTTGTATGTGCTGGCTTTTTGGAGCAGAAAACATAGTCCAAATTATGAATAGAAGGCAAGAAAATAGGAGTAGCTGATGCACATATCTTGATTGTAACTTTTTCACTAAACAAATGAAAGGAAAACCCCAATCCTTTGTAAACATATACATGGAACTTAGATTACTTAAATAATTGATAATGCAAACTATGGTCTCTTTGTAACATGTGTAGTTGGACCTGAAAGTTATAATGTCCTTAGGCCAAAACATCCCATAAGTTTCCAATTATTACAAGTAAGTAAACTGATCAGCAAGTTCTATTCAGAATAACAGGGCATGAGCATAACTGCAAACCATTTTGGCCTTAGGTTTGTCAAAAGTGGGTAGCATTTGTGCAAGAAACTGACCAAAGGGATTCACTGTTCCAGTGTTCATACCTCATTCCTGCATTGCATTGAGCTTTTCAACAATATCCGCTATGGAAGGTCTCATCTTGCGTTCATGTTCCACACATTGTAACCCAATTTCAACACACATTTTAATTTGTTGGAGGCGATATGGATCAAATGATGTGCACTTGGATGATATGTGGCCATCTGTCCAACTTTTTTGTACCTACAGGTTTCGATATTCCTCCTGTTATATCATATATGCAAACTAAATATAATCTAGTCTATTTGAAAAAATTCAAATCATGAAAATGCCAAATAACATGATCTTACTTTCTCAATAAATTTTCGTCCACACTTGTCTTCAGCGTTAGGAGTATTCTTTTCTCCGGTGCTTATCTGAATGATTAGTAGACCCAAACTATATATGTCTGACTGGGTAGAGATTTCACCTCTGTATAGATATTCTGGAGCCATATATCCTCTGAACAGAGTTCATTAAAACTTATTTAGTGTGATTTTAAAAAAACTGAATCTAGTAATAAAGGAAAATAGTCATTTCACATCTTTTTACTTACAATGATCCCACAACATTTTGAGTGTTCATTCGGGTTTGCTCTTGACCAAAGAGTCTTGAAAGTCCAAAATCAGCAATTTTGGGGACCATATTATCACCCAACAAAATATTTTCAGGCTTAAGATCCATGTGAACGACAGGCTGATCCATTTCCTTATGTAGGAAATGTAAACCATTGCAGATTCCTTGAACTATTCTAAACCGTGTGTCCCAGTCGATTCTATTAGATTCGGCTGAAGAAGTGGAACATAGAGATATGTAAGTAATCTTTACCAGAAACAAAAATCTTATTGTACTAATAACTCTTTTTGGATTTTTTGGTTTATAATATGAATTTTAATTACTCATTTATCTCAAAGTAGCAACTGAAAACTCAATAGGATGCAATAAAGGAAATAAATAGTGGCGAATGCTGTCGAATATTGTAGTACATATACATACCAAATAGATAATTGTCAAGGCTTCCCTTAGGTAGATATTCATAGCAGAGAAAAATTTCTGCTATATCTACAATGATATATCTTCCATTGTGCTGCACCACCTTCTTCTGTGATTCATGACAGTAGCCCACCAACTTCACAATATTTTCATGTTGGGCTGCCATAAGATTACAGACCTCATTACTGAATGTTTTGTCCGCCACAGGACAATTTTCCCCAAGTTTCTTCACAGCAATCATTTCCCCATTCTCCGCAATTCCCTATGTCAAGTATCATATATTATGTATATTGGCATTCTGACATGTGTTCAGTCAACTTCAGAAGGCAGGAACAAATGTAAGGCGTATATATGATCATACCTGGTAGACTGTTCCAAATGCACCTTTACCAAGTTCTAGCTCAGGAGAGAAATCTTTTGTGATTTGCTTCAGGAAGCTTGCTGGTATATCCTTGGGCAATGTGCTTAGAAGACTAGACGTGCTGTTAGTAGTCATCTCTGACGATTTAGAAGGTTGTGATCTGAGCGACAGCAAGACACAGCACAAGGTATGGATGGTTAGAACATCTAATTCATGGAAATATGGCACAGTACTTTTTAGCTTATTCTTTCTTGCATAAGTTGTTTAAGTAGATTGCGGGAGTGGCACAAGATGGCGGTGAAGCGGTCGGAGTAGTCCTGGACCGTTGACAGGAAGGGGAGCCGGCCAAGCTCGGCCAGCCGGGAGCCACGAATCGTGGGTCCGAAACGAAGATTGCAGAGCTCCTTGAAGCGTTCCCACGGCGGCATGCCCTCGTCCTGCTCGAGGGCGTAGTACCAGGTCTGGGCCGCCCCCCGGAGATGATAGGAGGCGAGCCAGGTATGGTCAGAGGCGAGCGTGCGCTGACCCCGAAAGAACTGGTCACACTGGTTGAGCCAATTCAGGGGGTCAACGAGCCATCGTAGGTGGCAAACTCCAACTTGTAGAACTTTGGTGGCGGCGGGTCCTGTGCGGCGGCTGAGGGCGCCGCGCCCATGCCATCCAGCGAGGGCGGCGCGGCGGAGAGCATCGACATCAGACTGCCGCCGTGGAATAGGGGATCGTCCACCCCGCCGTAGAGGACGCCCGAGGCCGGAACGCCGCCATGCGCCATGACAGCCCCGGTGGTCGGGAGCGGCGGCAGGACGGCTGGAGGCTGCTACCGTGGAACAGCGTGCCCGCGGACGTCGTCGGTGCCGGCAGTATAGACGTCTGCGACGCCGGCACAAAGTAGATGGGCGCGGTGGAGGCGAGCACCCATGCAGGAAGCGGTGACGGTGATAGAGGAAAACGAATCAGGTGGGTCGGCAGCGGTGCAGAGGAAGACGGCGAGGGCAGCGCGCTGCTAGGCATCCCGTAGGGGTACGAGACAGCCAGGTAGGACGCGGTTGGTGGAGGCGGCGAGGGCAGTGGTGGTGGCTGTGAGGACGGCGGCGGCGTGAGGAGCAGCTGCCTTTGGAGGAGAGTCCGAAGCGTCTCCTGGACCTCGCGCATGCAGTGGCTGAGGTCCACGATCGCCGCTGTCGTTTGCTCGGGCGTGAAGACCCGGTTTGGCGCAGTCACCGAGCCCAGCGTTGAGGGCACCACCCCGCCGGACGTCATCGGGGGCGCAGTGGTAGAGGGGTGGGCGCTGGCGGGGATCGCCGGCGACGACGCGGATGCAGAGGCAGCGGGGGTGGCCATGATCGGCAAGGTCTCTAATACCAGATTGATAGGATTACGGATCCTACCGGGCTGGCTGCGAAGGTTGTAGGGGTGAGAGATTAGTGGACGAGGTCTGAACGAGCGAGAACGGCAGATCGGCGCCGTGACGGCGCTACAGTGCTGCATTTACTGTTCATGAGATTGGAGCTGAAGGAGGGTGACGGCTAGAGTTTGGAAACTCCCGGCTCCCTAAAGGAAGCCGAGCAATAATAGATTGCTCTTGCTTAATTATTTCTATACCAACGTTACAAATATATAGCCTATGAGATCCTAATTTAGAGAAATAACTAAACTATTTTAAGAAAATATATAAATAGATAATCAACCCAATAACGGGCCTAGCGCCCACTAACAGGCCTGGTGCTGAGCCCGACGTAACAACATCAACCAAGAATTGTTGTATCCCCGAAAGATTCAGACTGGTCCAGGTTATGCTGAAACTTTCATTTCAGTGTTCATAATGCATCTATCAGGCGTCAGCACAGTTTCTGTAGGGGCTTTCGGGTTTATTTTTTCCCCTTCGAATTAGATATGACAAATGATTCAGTACTAAGTTTTGTTCAAATCAGAATGCAGGTCTAATGGAACACGCTTTCAAATGTGTGGGAGCATACAAATGCTATCACAGATGCGATGAATTAAGGATAACAGTGCGCTGCGATGGCAAAATTCAGGGGGTATTTAGTTCTCACTGAAAAAAATTTTACTCCATCACATCGAATGTTTGGACATATGCATAGAGTATTAAATATAGATGAAAAAAACTAATTACATAATTTAGTTGAAAATCACGAGACGAATCTTTTAAGCCTAATTAGTCTATGATTAGCAAGTGCTACAGTAACACGCATGTGCTAATGATGGCTTAATTAGGCTTAATAAATTCGTCTCGCAGTTTCCAGATGAGTTATATAATTATTTTTTTTAATTAGTATCCGAAAACCCCTTATGACATCTCATAAAACATCCGATATGACACAAAAACTTTTCACCTCTCAATTAAACACCCCCTCATGTGAAGAACAGTGAGGACAAGAAGACTGACCTGGAAGGGAACAGCCGGAGGACGCAGAGCAGCAGAACGACTGGGAGAGACGGATGAATCGTGAGTATCTATATGCTAACTGGCGGGGAGGAAACGCGCTTCTTGGACGCGTCGCGGCCATGGTGAAGGTGGGTATGACGCGGGTCAATCTGACAAGTCAATGGCCACACGCGTTTCTGTCAGGATTTTTTTTTATTCCAGAGTTCAATTTTTTTTTCATTGGAACGCTGAGTACGGAGATGAGAGAAAAATTCCATGGTGAAGCACGTTGCCGTACCTGATGGTGTATACTTGTATATGGACATGAGCCTGCTGCGTGGCCATGCGAAATGGTGAATGAATTGCCTTGCAGTTTCTGAACTGCAGGGATATATGGGCCCAATGTCCATGTAACTTCCATCTTATACTTCGCGTAGTCCTAAGGGATTCTACTGACAAAATGCAAAAGCTTACAAACTACGAATTGAGTTAATTTCACTTCAATGGAACGGAAGTTAATTTCGGAGCATTTTGTTATTATTACGGCATGCTATATTCAACTTCATTTTGCCATGACTGCGGTTCAGAGTAATACCAGGTCCCCTCTCCCCCAAGTGTCCCCATCGGGCAACTCGGGGGTGGCCCACCGCCGCCGCTACAGAGCCCGCCTCCAGCCCCCTCCCCGGCCGCCGCCGTCGCCCTCCGGTGTGCGGCAGCGGCGGCCAACGGCGGCCTAAAAAAAGGGACCCCGTCGCGGCCCTCTCCCTCCCTTCACCCTCCCAACCCCCCCTTCTCCTCCTCCACCTCGACGTTGACGCGTAGGCTGGCCGGTGGGCTGGATCTGGCCCCGCACTTGCCGGATCGACGACGACCTTCACTGGATCTGGTGGTTCTGCTGGTGTTCAGGCACGCTGCGTCGACCGGCGACCTCCCCTAGCTGGTCCGCAATGTGGCGACTCTGGCCTGCCAGGTGGTGGGTGCGGTAGCTGGCTGGGGGTCGCGCCTGCTGGTGCCTGGCCGGCCGGATCTAGCCCTCCATCGCTCGATTCACTTCGAGCGCGCGGGGGCGACCTCCCCTGACCGGTCCGTGGCGTGGCGGCTTCGGCCGGTCGGCCGGTGAGCGGCGGCCGGCTGTGACCCTGGCGTGCCTAGCGGCCGGACCTAGCTTACCCATCTCCGGATCTGCTGGCGGGGTGCCTGTGACGGTCCGGGTGGCCATGCACGGCTTCCTTCATGAGCGACCGGGGCCATGGCGTGCGCGGACGGCGGGGTCTTGCCTTTTTTTGCCAGCCGTGGGCTCCTGCGTGTCATGGGTTGCGGCCGCTCCTGCCCCCTTTGCCTGTGGCATGCCCCAGCTCTCTTGGGGCTTGTGCGGTGGTGCTCTCGGGCCTCTTTGCAGAGCGGCTGTAGTTGCTTGGGTTCCGGGCGAAAGCTCTGCCCGGTCTCCGCCGGGCGGGCAACAGTGACGCCACGGGCGCCACATACCCCCTTGGGGGCGTCGCTTCTGAACCTTGTGCTTCTGCACCCACATGTCGGATTCCAGGCGAAAGCCCAGCCTTAGTAGCTTTTAAGGCCAGTGATGATGGCGTCTAGGGTCCTACTCTTGGGTGTCACCTCCTACCTAAAGGCATCGCTGTTGAATCCCTGATGACCCGTCGCTTGCCCCCCCACCCCCGTGTGGTCATCGACTGTCCTGTTTCCTGCCGGTGGCTACCGTTGATGTCCCTCACTGTGCCTGTGCGTGCCTTCACTCTATTCGCTTGGGTCTGTCCTACAGCTCTTGAGCTTCTTATCTGACGGATGCTTTGCCGTCGTTGTCATTGATCTCCTCTCGGGTAGATGCTTTGCTGCCGAGAGTGTGATGGCCACTCCCCTTTGTGGATGCTTTGCCATGGGGGTGCACTTGCTTCTTCCCCGGTGGATGCTTGGCCGTCGGTGGAATTCTTGGCGGATGCTTTGCCACCTGTGACTCTTCGGTCCCCCCCTCTCTGGTAGATGCTTTGCTGCCGAGAGCGTGTGGACCCTCTCTTGGTCACTTGGTCTTCGTTGGTGGATGCTTTACCGCTGCTGTTGCCGGATGCTCGTCTAGGTGGATGCTTTGCCACCTTTATCTATCTTGTAGGCGACCCTAGCGTTATATTTTTGCAGGCTCAGTTCTAGGTCTTGGGTGTTGAGGGTAGTCGCTCTTGTATCCTCTTTCTTTTTTTGTATTCGTATGGTTATTCCTGGCTACTCACTACTATCTTAGTGGCCTGTAATCTGCGCTATGAGGGTTCTCTCATAATTGACTTGTAATTCTCTCTTCTTAATGATAAACGGGCTATATTCCCCGGTCGCAAAAAAATACTTCATTTTGCCTTTAAAATGTTCCCTTTTGGTTGAATTCCAATGAAAATAAGCTTTGAGAACATTTATTACGCAAACCAAATATTTCTTATCCAATGATTTACCTATTTTTCACTTGTTTCAGAACAAAAATATCAGAAATGAAACAAATGTAGCAAGTAAAAGCCTCCACTAGGGAAAGAAAGATGAAGCGGAAAAGGTGCTAGAAAGAGGCCAATAAGTTAATTTCTTGCTGTGCGTGTCAGTGTTGAAAAGTTGAAATCAGTTTGTCGATAACCTTGTATTGTGTTCATTCTAAATTGTAAGTCAATCTACCTTTTTCTAGATACCAAAATGATTTATAATTATGTTTGCATATATAGGGCTAATTGTTAGCTAGCTAGTTTTTAGTTCTAGCCTATCCAAAAAGAGGCTAATAAGTGACCTAATCTTTTATCTAAGCCTCTAACTAGTTATTACCCAAGTACATAATCAACAACAACTAACTTAATGTATTTTTAATCTCACCTAATAACTAATGCCAACTTATCCAAACAGGCTATAAATCTAGCGGCCAGAATTTGTGTTATTAGGGCAATCGGATAACATTAACCTTGCGATAGTGCTTTCGGACTTGCTAGCGCCCGGATATCCGATCCCGGGCGCTAGCGTCGGATGGTGTTCCCGTGCTCGCGCTTGACATACTCAGTTCCCTAGCGCCTGCACGCATCCTGCTCCGGAGGCTGCGCAGGCCCACGCATGCGCGAGGACCATCTCGAGCCTGCTCCGTTTCACGCGCTCGCATGCACGTAGCAGCAGTAGCACCAATAGGAGTGCGGTGACCCATGGCGGCATGGTGATCCACGGTGGCGCACTAGTAGTAGCATGTGCTTCCTTAAGATCTACTTTCGAAACATCCAAATGAAACTCTAAAACAGATAAAACACTTAAAACATGCGCTTGAAACATGCATGTATAGACATAGCAACATGTGCAGCACCAGATCTACTTTTAAAACATCCAAATAAAACATTTGCAATATACGTCAAAAAATAGATGAAACACTTGAAACATGTGCTTGGAATATGTGTGTATAGCCATTGCAACATGTGTAACACTAAGATCTACATTTGAAACATCTAGATGAAATATTTGCAACATAAGTCTGAAACACCTGAAACATTTGAAACATATGTTTGCAACATGCGTATATAGCTATTGCAACATAGGCAACATCTAGATGAAAACACTTGAAAACGTACGTCTGAACTCTTGAAACACTTGAAACATGATATCGCCGGTGATCACGACCTACCTGGTGGGGAACTGTGGTAGCCCCCTGCTTGACTGGCCAAGGACTCGGCGGCGACAGACTTGGAGGCGGCGGCGAAGGCCTCAGCCTCGATGGTTGTGGCGGTGCGCTCGGCATCTCAGGCTTTAGGATGACATCGTAGCGCTGGGAGAGGACGCTAAGCGCCGCAAGAGTCTGCACAAGGCCACCAAATGCTTAGCGACGGGAGCAACACCTCTGCGACCTTGGTGCTCACGGCAGTCGCCAGGGCGGCGTCGACGGATTCCTCAAGGGTCGTGGGCTGGCTGCCCGCGGCGGCGGCTTTGGGGGGTGGGGTGTCCTCCGCCATGGTTGTGACCTGCAGGGGAGAGTTCAGGTGGACCACGCCGGAACCCGTGGCGGCACGGGCTCAATGACGAGTGGAGGTCGCGTGAGTCGAGTGAAGCCAGGCTTCGAACGTTCTGGAGTGGTTTTTTTTACAAACTTATGGAGTGGAATGTTGAGAGCAAGATGCAGTGGAACATTTGGGTTGTCACGGCCCACGACAACGGTAGCGTCCGGACACCCTAAGGAGAGCATTTCTGTAGTGCTTTGGTAGTTGTACACATCTCCTCGCGTACTGGCTTAGGAGTAGTTAGTAATTAGTAAGAATTAATAAAAGTATATCCAAATAAATTAATGCTAAAGGATGTGCTAGCTACTATAAAATTTTTGTAAGGTGAAGAATGTGAGTAAGGGTCGTCGACGATAATACAAATAGTAGCTCATAGTTGTATTTAGTAAGAAAAAAAGAGACAGTAAAAAGCAACTAGCTAGCTCTTAGCAAAGGCTAAGCTGGTATCCTTTTCCATTGATTCATGTCTCCATGCTCACATGTTTTTCTTTGCTAACATACCATAACATTATTTTTTGGTATCTTTTTTGACGATACTAATTATAAACTATAAATAATAATATTTTCTTATATGTATTTGGTCAAAGATGTAAATATTTGATTTCCCGAGAAATGAAAATGACACCTGTTATGAAACGGTGGGACTATCTATTTGTGAGGCTAAAAAAAGTAGGAGAGAGGGGAAAGTAGTTACATGACTTAATTTTTTTTTGGGCGTTGCCAAAGTTGTGACAAGTCACAATAGAGTCAGCGGTTGGCTAATAGATGGTGTGGTCTTGATTCTATTCTGTGCACATGTGGAGAAGACTTTTTTCTCTGAGGCTAACATTTCTATGGGCATCTTTTGAACTATGGTTTTTTTTGCATTTTTATGAAAATAAATTGATTTCTATCCTATATAATTTCTGCTAATTTTTTGCTGCGTGGGTGGTGACGCGGCACCAAGTCAAGTCAATCCAATGTCATCGTGATTCCAAAGCTGACGTAGTTGATTCTTGCAAGAATAGACAGCATTTCGTGCCTTGGATGCCTCCGCAGCTTTCCTCCAGCCTTTTACTGCAGTTCGCAGCACACAGCTTGAAGCGTGGGACTCGGGACTCGGAAGAGACGCCACCATTGGAGGAGCTCTCTCCTCGCTGAACATCATCAGGTAAAGGTCTCTCGTCTCTGCTGCTGCTGCTGACTAACTAGCGTTGGATGAAATGAATTGTGGGGTTTTGTTTTGTGATTCCGTTTATTTTCTGATGATAAATCGTGGGTTAATAAAGAATAAAAGCTCAAGAAAGAGAGAGGAAACGCCGCCATCCGTTCTCCCATGTCGCCGCTCAAGATCCCGCCAGCATCCCGCCGCCGTATCCGTATCATCCCTGGAGCTGGAGGCGCGCGCCGGCACGGCCAGCCGGAGCGACCTCGCCGCCTCCTTTGGCCGCTTAATCGCATCTCCCCCGTGCTCCTTTCCATCCGTCGGGTGTGACGCCGGACACGCACACGCAACCTGCTCGAACAATCGCCGCACCGCCGAGCGCCCCTGGGCCTTGACGTATTGCAATCCTAATCCTCTGATGCTGCTCCTCTCTGCCCACCACTAGTCACTAGATCAACGACCAAATTCCACATACCATAGGAATGGATGCCGGGAAGTGATGAGAATCGTAACGTCCTGACAATTCCCTGCTCTCGCTGGTTGATTAATGAACAAGGCTATTTCCTTGCATAGTCCGTGCCTCTGTGACATCTCATTTCATTTGCTTTCGGAAGAAACTATAATAACAAGATGTTGTTCTTTGTGATTTCCGAAGAAAGGAGCATCCTTTTTGCTCCAAGACTAAAGCTTGTAATTTTGTCTGAGATATACATGGCGCCATCCGGCCATTATCTTTCGTGAGCTGTTCCTGACTCTGATTATCATTGACAGTAGTAAAATCTGCTTTGTGAGGGCCATACTATCGTAGTGAACCTACAGGTTATTCTATTTGATGAGGTTTCTAGCTAATTTTTCATTGTCACGTGTTGAAACTTATTTAACACATAGCACAGTTGCAAAATGTGAATAATGCAAACCAAATATACTGGGAGCGCAACTGAATAACAATGATAGTTATGACGAATTCTCTAAAAGAAACTACATAAGGTTACTGTTTCTAAAAATGGTTGTCTCTTCCCACTGTAGGAAAATTAACTACAAATGTTACATTGGAAGCAAATCCCATGGACGTTTCCAGTTCATTTGATTCCATTACTTACAATAGCTTATTATGCAATCTGCAACAAATTTATGTTTTTTCCCATTCAGCAGAGATGGCAGAGGCAGCACTCCTTGCTCTCTCGAAGATTGGGTCCTATTTAGGAGGAGAAGCAGCTACCTTCATTGCAACCAAATTTTCTAATTTGATCGAGCTACCAAACACTGTGCGGTGTATTCGTAGGGAACTTCTGATGATGAACATCTTTATACGGAAGACAGGTGCATCCTATCTCAGTGATGAGCTCCTCAAGGCTTGGATCACAGAAGTGAGAATACTGGCGTACCGTGTCGAGGACATAATGGACAACTTTTCATATCATTCTCTTCAATTCAAGCAAGACCCTAAAGGGAAAAAGTTGGCCAATGGGTTAAGCTATGGTCTAGTGTTTAGTGGAATTGCTGATGATTTAGCTCAGATAGAGAAGGAAATTGAGCATGTTTCGAAGTTGAAGAATCTGTGGTTGAACTCAGTCCATGAGCTTCTTCCTACTCAAGTTAGCAGTCCTGAACAGCAATTCCCTCAATACAGTTTGCCCCAACTTGTAAAGGATGAAAACCTGGTGGGGTTAAAGGAAGAAAGAGAGCAATTAAAGGAATGGTTGATTCCCAATGCACCTGTCAACATGAAAAATATACCAGCTCTCAAGGTGGTATCTTTGTTGGGTATGGGTGGGATGGGAAAGACCACCCTGCTCACTAGTGTGTATGATAAACTGAAAGATATCTTTGAAATCCATGCTTGGCTCACTGTCTCACAAACATACAGAAGTGTAGATGCTTTGCTGAAGGAGCTACTAAAGATTGCTAATGCCTCTGAGCACACAACAACAGCTCATGTTAACAATGTCAATCAGAAGGAAGCGACCATACCAGTTGACATTGATGTAGGACACAAGAAACAGCTGAAACCAGATGATATCGACAAAATGGGCATCTTAGACTTGAAGAGTAATTTAAAGGCAGTCCTGAAACATAAGAAATATATAGTTGTGTTAGATGATGTATGGGATCGTCGAGTTCATGATGGAATAAGCGATGTGTTTGAAGATTGTGGGAAGGAAAGTCGCATTGTCATCACAACAAGGAAACAGGATGTAGCTGCTCTTGCCACACCAGGTTACCAGCTCAACCTGAATTCATTAGACATCAAGGATGCACTCCTGCTCTTCTGTACAAAGGCTTTTCCCAACAAAACCCACTTTGATTGGATATCAGAACTTCTTGAGTGTGCTAATGATTTGATGAAGACATCTGAGGGTCTTCCATTGGAGAAGTGCCCACTCGAGCTTATAGAGCTTGCTAATCATATTGTTAGGAAATGTGAGGACTCCTCGGTGGCAAAGTGTCCATCTGAGCTTCAGGATCTTGCTACTTATACTGTAAACAAATTTAAGGGCTTATCACTATCAGCATGCCCATTAGAGCTTCAGAATCTAGCTACTCTTATTGTAAAACAGTGTGAGGATTTACCTCTGGTAAAGTGTCCATTAGAGCTTCAGGAGATTGCTATTGATATTGTAAAGAAATGTAGGGGTTTGCCGCTGGCTATTGTATCAGTAGGCAGTAGGTTGTCTTCAAGGAAGCAGATAGTGCCAGTTTGGAGGCAGATGTGCAATGAGCTTCCTTGTGAGCTGGAAAAAGATGACCAGGTTCGAGGAATTCTAAATCTTAGCTACTATGACTTGCCAAGTGACCTTCGAAACTGCTTCCTATACTGCAGCTTGTTCCCGGAAGATTACCACTTCTCAAAGGATGACCTTGTGCGACTGTGGGTTGCTGAAGGATTTGTTGAAAAGAAAGGGGATAGCACTCCTGAGGAGGTAGCAGAGGGCTATCTTACCGAGCTGATCCACCGCAATATGCTGCAACTTGTGGAAAATGATGAGCTTGGCAGGGTGAATACATGCAAAATGCATGACATTTTAAGAGAGTTGGCCCTTTGCATCTCTAAAGCGGAAATGTTTGGTACAGTAAACGATTTTGGTGCAATGGTGCAGATGGACACAGATGTTCGTCGCATATCTTCCTATGGATGGAAGAAGATGAAAAAGAATAAATCCAAGATGAAATTTCCGCACCTCCGGACCCTGATGGCAAGTGATACCATTGTGGACTATGTACCATCAATACTATCTGAATCAAAGTACCTTACTGTCCTTGAGCTGCAGAACTCTGATTTCCAGGAACTGCCTACATCTATAGGGAATCTGTTTAATCTGAAATACATTGGCCTACGAAATACAAGAATAACATCTCTGCCAGACTCCATTAAGAATCTCTGCAATCTCCAAACTCTTGATGTCAAATCAACTAGTATAAAAGCACTGCCACCTGGTATAGTGAAGCTCACTAAGCTAAGGCACCTTCTTGCTGACAAATTTGCTGATAAGAACCAGTCAGAGTTTCGGTACTTCGTCGGAGTAGAAGCTCCGGAAGGGCTTTCAAACCTTGAAGATCTACAGACTCTTGAGACTGTGCAAGTAAGCATGGACTTGCCAGAGCAACTTGATAAGCTTTTGCAACTAAGGCTGTGTTTGGTTTCACAGGACTAGGGACTAGAGACTATATAGAGACTAATTTGTAGTCCCTAAAGCTGTTTGGTTCAAGGGACTAATGTGCTGTACAAAGACCACTATGCCCCTATTTTATGCACAAATGAGGTTTTTTTTTGTGCTTGCTTCCTGGCTGGACGAACGAGCTTGTGCCACTGCTTGCTTCCCTTTCCCGCGGCTTGCTTGCAATTTGCCTTGCCGCGTTGCTGGCAGGCTCCAAATCATTCATAATCATATATTCAAAATATTGTTCATGCAGTTCAAAATATTCAACATTACAATTCATCAGACCTAAGATCTCCTAAATAAACCATCGGCTATCCAATCCCGAAACAGATTCATACTTGGATCTTCGTCCCCAGGGCGGATACTACGTCTTGGTCGAGCTTCAGCCATTGGAACGTAGTTTTCATCCTGATCACACATATCAAATTCTGTATCCGGTAAAGCACTCTCTCGAATGAAATTATGAATAGCCATGCAAGCCATAATTATTTGGCTTTGCTTTCGCATTGGATAACTCGGCAAATCTAACAATATCCTCCACTTCATCTTCAAAACTCCAAAAGAACGCTCGATGACATTTCGAAGTGAAGAATGCGAATAATTAAAGAGCTCCTTTTTACCTCTTGGCATTGGTCCTCGCCGAAACTCCGGTAGATGATACTTGGTTCCCTTGTATGGTGCAAGATAACCCTGTCTGTTCGGGTAACCCGAGTCAACAAGATAAAATTTCCCTACATAATCATAACTCTTTTTAGTAACATGGTAAGAAATGCATCTACTTTTTCAATGAAAGTCTAAAATTTCAAAAAAAAACAGGCATCAAGATGTGTAGGTCCAATGGATCCAAAAGTTTCACCAACAACAATATTTCAAAAATCAGAAGACAATCATCATGACAAGGTAAACGAAAAATCCCAGCTTAGCCATATATAAATATAAAAATAATAGTTGAATCCTGAAACATAGTATCTGAACATGTGCAAAGTATCATAAAGGCAATATAGTAGCAAAAAAAAGTTTCATATTGTCTCATAAAGGAAATGAGACAAAGGAGGTATACCAGAAACAAAAGCTTCATATTGCAAATTAATCTCCCCTGGTCCAAATCCAATCACTTTGTTTCCCTTGCAAGCAACCACACCTAATGAACTAAACCCACCGTTCTTCCCTCTCTTTGTAAATACTAACATGATGCGCCCAAGCAAGTTGACTATTATGCATATTAGGAAAATGAACGAGTCACAAAGAGCAAAGATATATCAATCTAGGTGAAGCAAGAGATGATAACAGACATGAATACCTTCAGGTGGATGTGGAAACTTGTCACCATACTTCTCAATTGCATCCTTGAATACCCTCATATCATGAACGGATCCAGGCCATCCCGCCACAACAAAGGTAAATCTCATATTGAAGTCACATATTGCCAACACGTTCTGAGTAGTGTAATTATACCTCCCCGTATGTTGTACTACCTGATTAGTTGGCACAACTACAGGGACATGTGTTCCATCTATGGCTCCAATGCATTTATCAAAGAAAGGAGAAAACCGAGGGGATTGTAACCTTTGATGCACAGATCTAAAATGAGGATCAATTGGCTTAATGATATCAGCGGCTAGTTTGGACACACTAACTAGCACCTTCTCAAACTTCCTACTGACTGTCTCAAGTGACCGTGTAAACCTGTTTCCAGCTTGTCTAACTGATTGTGGTCCTCCACATGTCCATAAGAATATCCCTAAGGCCTCCATTGATGACATCTTACGTGTGGACTTCAATCCATATGACTCCACAAGGACATTATGAAGCTTATCAACAACATTTCTGTGCATCCTGAACATGTTGTAACATTCAGTCCTATTTCCTAGATTGCTCATGACCCATTCATATCCTGATTCTTTAGCTACTCTATACTCAGCTTTGTTCATATATTTGTCGAAGTGAATCATACCGATCATGGATGCAGTAAGGACCATTTGCCTCCTCCTCTTCTGAGCCCTTAAGAAATACTCTTCTACAATAGCATCTTCATCATCTGAACTTGAATCATCTGACCCTTGCTCTGAATCTTCCTCCGAAGTAGCACTGTCACTTGATTCATCATCTGACCCTTGCTCTGAATCATCATCATCATCTGTAGTGCCATCTCCCTCAACTGTTGCTACATTAGCATCATGGACCTGAACACACAAATAGCAAAATGCATTAGACCATAGGTTAACCACTCATAGAAAAAAGGTTCAACACTAGATACATAGGTTCACCACTCATAAATAAATTCATCACAGATAATAGGTTCATCAAGCACATAAGATGTTCCTCACACATAATAGGTTTATCAATCACATAATAGGTTCAGCAAGCATAGAGGATACTACAGACATCATAGAGATACTACAACCATCATAGATTGAACAAGCACATAAGCTGACACTCTACTTAAGATACTACAGCCATCATAGATACATCAAACACTCCATTGGTTCACCCGCTGCTGCTCTGGCACCATCTTCTCAACCACAGAAACCTTGACTCTGATGTGCTGAGTTTACAGAAGATGTTCCTATTGTATTCTTTCTCAAATAATTTTGTAGCCATGAAGAATTCTTCTGTTTCTTCACTTGCCCCACACTCCTTAGCCATGTCCAAGCATCTGTCTATATGTTCCTGCTTGTCTTGCTTCTTCTTCATTTGTCTGAGTGCCTTACTGTTTCTGTATTGCTCCAACTTTTCATTTGAAAGCTTGCTGTCCTCATCAAACTTGTCCCTCAGTTCTCTAATCATGTTCAGCAAAGGTGCCTTGCGTTTCTTGGATGGACTCTCAGCTGTAGTGGCACTGCTGCTTGCCCTCTTGCGGCTAGAAATACTCATTGGACTGTTTTCAAACACATCTGCATCACTTCCTGCAGGACTCCTAGCAGCAGCCCCAGAAACCCCACCCGCATCATACCCTTCCACATCATATGCTTGCTGTCCAGGGATGCATGAAGAAGACCCATCAACTGCCACACCTTGGAACATCTCAATTAGAAGGGGCAAGAAATCAGGATTGCCCTTCTGAAATTTTCTGCACTCTGCTTGTCCCTAAAATGCACAGATGAAGAACACAACTGATTAGAGCACAATACAACAAGCAAGGCGCATGGTAGATGTAAACTAAAGGCAGTAAGTACCTTTGTGTTTTCTTTCCACCATTCAGGCGTTGCATCAATTGTACCATCTGATTTTCGGCCTAATCCTGTGTCTTTATTAAGCTTCAACCAGAATAGGTACATTGTCTTGCAATTTTTGACTCGGTTCTTCATGCATTTGGTGTCATGCCACAGACTAGTGATATGGTAATATTTCTTTCGAATTTCAATGTAACCTCTACTGGTCATTGTCCCATTATTCCAATTCCCTTTTCTCATTTGCTCAATAAAAAGTTCACAGAAATAGTATATGTTTTGGTCACTCCAATGTGCCGTGTCATAATCCTTCTATAACATAAAAAAGATGGCATCACATATCTAGAATATAAAAACAACAACCTGAACTTGAAATGAAAGTAAAAGGCAGAGAGACAAACAAACAAACAATATATTTCATCAAAACATGCATACAAAGCACGAAAGAATGCATGTTTGATCCTTGGCTGGCAACTGGCATATACAAGTATATGCCAGTTAAGACTTCAGTTTCATTGCAGATCATACAAAAACATTTGGTTAAACTGCAAGTCATGAACTCACGATCCCATATATGCAACATGCATCCAAACTGTCATTTGCATCCTAACCATTTGTGTGCTGCTACCAGGTCAAGCACATGAATTCTACATCATTTGCTTGGCCACCACCATTTCCTTGGAGGCGGTGGAGCTGTAAGGATGTCTAGCATGGTCTCCTTCTCCCTTGGTGTCAGTGTAACCCCTCGGACCAGGTTCAGAGCCATAATGTGAACATACTAATTCAGCAATTCCACTTGTCAAGTAATGTCATAAGAATTGTTGCAGAAGTTCAAGGTTCAACATGTTAATTCACTTATTGGCTAGAACGCTTTCTTTCGACAGTCCTTGCAGTTTACATACTATACTATACACACTAAACAGAAAGTCAAAAACTTTGGCACTTCTAAGAAATGATGAAGATCACCTAGCACCATGCCCTAAAACTGACCCTCTTTAATAGAAGCCAACACTACAATTCTTCAAATTCACAAATGCATGGCAAAAGTTGATATCTCCAAAATCCTGATGATCAATTTGTTTTTAAAGTCAGCTGTTCAAAATAGATAGCAGTTTGTCACACAAGCTGTCAGTTTGTCACAGTGTCGGCGAAAAAACCCTTTATCAAACACAGGGGAAGAGTCAATTTCCATCAAGGGAATAAATTAAATAACACCATACAGTACATGAGAACAAATATTTCTGCTTGATTTATCACAAAAACTGATGTATCGGACCAGATAGCAGCAATATCAGCTAAATGTTACACTAAAGTTTGATAACGAGAACAGACTTGATTGATCACAAGCAAGCATCAGAAAATAAAAAAAACAGAGATACTACCAAATTAATCTCTGCAACTCACCTCTTGAAACCATCTCAAACATGTCTCACATAAGTAGTAATAGTAACCATCTCACATAAGTAGTAATAGTAACCATCTCAAACATGTCTCGAGATGATTAGGAAGCAAAAACATAAGAAAGCGCTCAAACGAATCAAGCAGCCCATGATGTCTTCAAGAACATACGTTTCAACTGACAAATGTGTCCAGAAGCAAAGCAAGAAAACGTACTACATCATCACTACTAGCAACCTCATGCTGGCTACAAGCCTAAAACCCATGAGTTTCAGAATGCAAATTGCAAAATATATGAAATGAAACACAATGAAGAATTCAGATTCAGTTTTAGAAATGTAATGATGATGCAGACGCGACATTTTTAGCTAGCTGATCCTGATCCCTTGTGTTCTGTTAAGCATATATTCAAAAGTACATCAGTAATATTCTTCATGTTATCATTACTACACATCATATTTAGTTACATTCTTCATGTTATCATTATTACACATCATCATGTATATCTAGGATTCATGTTATCAGACATAGTTGTTGGAATCTTGCCTCTTCATCCCTTGTGTTTCTGTTGGTAAGGTGTACCCTAACAGATGTTGACACTGATAAAGTAGAGTGGACTCATTGCCCCATTGCACATGCACACAACCCTATTTCCACAATTGCTACAATGACCACTACAGCATGGGTACAATCACAACATTAGACCAAACAAAATCACATTGTCAACACGGAAAATCACATGGGTCACACATAATCTTTATCAAGAAAAAAAACATAGCTACAATGACCACATAAGCAAAATCACATGGGTACAATCACATGGGTCACACATAATCTTTATCAAGCAAAATCACATAGCTACAATGACCACATATGCAAAATCACATGGGTACAATCACAACATTAGAGCAAACAAAAAGCAGAGCACAGAGGTGGATCTTACCGACTGAAAACGTGGATCGAAGTCGTTGTCGTCACCTTCTTCGTTGTCGTAGGCGTGCTCCTCATCCTCTGCAGTGCTGACAGATGTGGATCCATGGTCAACGCGGATGGGCACCCTTCCCCTGCGGCCACCACCGCCAATTCCACCCAGTGGAAGACCCTGTGTCACGGACCGTGATGGCTGACCGCTGCATCGAGCTCTAGATTGACTACGAGCTCCGCTCTGACATGGAGGAATGACCTGGCTGAGACTGCCTCTGCCGGCAGGGCGAAGTGGAGGAAGCCCATGGCCACCACGACCTCCATCCGCTTGCAGCTGCTCCTGGTTGGGGAACATGTCAAGGTGGGGAAAGGAGCCAACCTGGGAATTCAAATCCAAGGTCTCCATGCGCATGTGGGGAGCAGACTGGCTGTTGGAGGTGAAGGGAGAAGATGGGGCCTGAGAAGAGAGGCCGAACTCGTCGACATCGAAGAAGGAGGGATAGGTAGAGGAGCCGGATGCGGCGTAGGAAGAAACCGATGCCTGACTTAAGAAATCTCGGTACTGGTTGATGGCCATGGAGGATGCAACGTGGGGAGGATGGGGAGCGGCGGCGCTGACATGCGGAGGAACGGAGGCGGCGGCGGCGAGCGGGCGACCGAGGCGCCCGTCCATGGCGGATGTGCCGTGGGGACGATGGGGAGCGGCGGCGCTGATGTGGGGAGGATTGGAGGCGGCGCCGGCGAGCGGGTGAGTGAGGCGGCGGCGGGGAGGGTTCTCGGCATCGCCCATGGCGGCGGCCGAGCGAACCTCGGCGGCTTCGGGCCAGACGACCCAGATGCGGCTTCGGGGAGGGGTACGGGGTCCAACTGGGCCAAAAGTCCCAATTAGCACCTCTTTAGGGGCTAATGGACTAGGGACTATTATTCCTCTTTTTAGCCCATATGTTTGGTAATTTAGGGACTAAATGAGACTAAAATCTAGTCTCTAGTCTCTAGTCCTGTGTAACCAAACGGGCCCTAAGAAGCCTGTGGATAGATAACATCACTTCTGCCCACTGTGCAGGGCTTTTTGCTACCTTGTCAACTATGCCACTTCTTTCCAGTTTGCTTCTATCTGCAGCTGATGAAAATGAGACACTTCTCTTGAATCTTTTCAATCCGACTTGCATGAAGCTCCACAAGCTAATTGTAAGAGGATCTTGGTCTCTAACAGATTGTCCAATACTTCAGAACCATGGCAGATATCTCAAGTATCTTGCCCTAAGCAGATGCCATTTTGTAGGAGATCCGCTGGTGGTTCTAGCATCTACTGTACCAAACATCACGTATCTGAGACTTAACAATATACCTAGTCCACTTACTTTGGACCTTCCAAAAGGATCCTTCCCACATCTGAAGATACTAGTTTTGAAGAACATGAATGATGTCAGCCTTCTGAAAATTAGTAATGGTGCACTTCCAGTCATAGAATGTCTATATATCACATCACTGCCAAATTTGGAGACGGTCCCTCGAGGTATCAAATCCTTGGGCTCTTTGAAAAAGCTCTGGCTGCTGGATCTCCATAGTAACTTCAAGGCTCAATGGGACATGGCTGGAATGCAGAAGGATCTACAACATGTTCTGGAGATACGTGCCTAACAGCAGAAGCTTTGTTTGTGTTTGTCAAACGTGGCTGCTCTTTCAGTAGTAAAAGTGTGCCATGATGCAACTGTGTCCACTACAAAGTCCATCAAGTTTGCAGTTCGACATTAGGGATTGCTGCATTTGTCAATCTGGATCATTTGTCAGATGTTTCCGAAATAATAATTCCTGAAACATGGTTTGCTATCTTTGCCCTCAGTATGCAATCTAGACTTACCAAGTTACATCTAAGGCGTCGTTTCATTTAAGGACATTACTCTATTTCTACTGAATTTGCAATGTTGTTACTGTATCAACTAAAACTTTTTCTTGTATCAAACACATGTTGTCTGTACCTTTCTGTTGAAATGAACCAGCATTATGTTCATTATTATCTACTCGGCCTGCGAGGGATCATGACCGCCCCCCGGGTATTGTGCTTAAGAAGAAGGTCTTCTCACACAGACCAAGAAAATCCCCGAACCCCCGCCCCATCCATACACAGGGAGACGTTACTCATGCATACACAGGGAGACGTTGCTCGTGAGAAGGACCAATCTCTTTACCTGTGCTTTGGCCTGGGCCGAGCAAGGGGATTTTTTTACCCTCAGCCTGAAATTCGCTCGCATGGGAGTTCGAACTTAGGACCTAAGGGGTGCCACCGGAACTGCTTAACCAGCTGGTCTAGCATCCTTTGGCCATTATTATATACTCTCTCTGTTCCAAACTATAAGTCATTTGGGGTTTTTTTAGATACATAGCTTTTGTTATGCTAAACATAACCTATATCTAGGTGCATAGCAAAGATTATATATTTAGAAAAGCCAAAACGATTTATAATTCAGAATGTAGGAGTACAAGATATGGAGACACCATATAAATGGCATGAATCCTCCCAGGATATTGTTATTAGGTTTGTTCATATGATTTCATTAGAAAAGGATATCTAGAAAAGTAAATGATTTCATTAGAAAAGATATCTAGAAGTCCACCATATGAGACTTTGTATGGTTGTATCACTTTGGTCTAACAACTAGTAAAACATGCAAAAGGATGCTCAACTTGTTATATGTGTGCATC
Source organism: Saccharum hybrid cultivar R570 (assembly GCA_038087645.1). Classification (NCBI taxonomy): domain Eukaryota; kingdom Viridiplantae; phylum Streptophyta; class Magnoliopsida; order Poales; family Poaceae; genus Saccharum; species Saccharum hybrid cultivar. The sequence goes on from JAQSUU010000558.1 coordinate 27,048,062, forward strand.
TACAGTCATGCAAATGCCAGTAAGCGCATTTTACCACGTAGTAAGCCATGTAGATGGTAGCTACAGTCTGCAAGAGGAGGGCCAAAATATAAAACTGTTTTCCTTTGACGAAGATGTTCCCTAGCGTTCCTTTGATGAAGATGCTGGGCTACTGCTGAATCACAGGTGTCGATCTCTCATGCACCCCATGTCTGGGCTCAGTGGCAAATGCAGAACAGGATTGAAGGGGGGGCTGGTCTCTTCTTCTTCCTCTCTCTCCATTTTTCTTCTTTCCTCCACCTCTTCTTCTCCCTCACCCTCCCCATATTTCCATTGATGAACCAGCTGTTGTTGGAAATTGTTACTCCCTTGATTTGGGCTAACCCTAGAAGGGTAACTATATAGTATTGCATACATGGGCCTCATGGGCCCTCATGGGCCTAATACTCCTACTCCAACACCCCCTGCAGTCTGAACTACCGGCGCAGCGGAGTTACAGACTGGACATGAAAAGAAGAACACACACGAGCCTCCCCACAGACGCAACTAGCCACTGGTGATGTTGAGGCTGGAGCGAAACTCGGTGAAGGTCGAGGACGGGAGGCCTTTGGTGAAGATGTCGGCGAACTGGGAGGTGGTCGGTACGTGAAGGACCCGCACCTCGCCGATGGCAACCCGATCACAGACAAAGTGTAGGTCGATCTCCACATGTTTCATCCGCTAGTGCTGAACGGGGTTGGTGGAGAGGTACACCGCACTGACGTTGTCGCAGTAGACCAGCGTGCTCCGGGAGAGAGTAGTGTGGAGCTCGGCGAGAAGCTGCCAGAGCCAGGAGGCCTCAGCCACGCCGTTAGCGACAGCGCGGTACTTTGCCTCGGCACTGGAGCGGCAGACCACCAGCTAACGCTTGGACGACCAGGACACCAGGTTGCCACCCAAGAAGACAACGTAGCCGGAGGTGGAGCGCCGAGTGTCCGCACACCCGGCCCAGTCAGCGTCAGTGTAGACGACAAGCTCGGCGGAGGACGACCGGTGAAGGAGTAGGCCGTAGTCGACAGTGCCGTGGAGGTAGCGGAGGAGGCGCTTGAGAGCAGTGAGGTGGGGCTCTCGGGGATCATTCATGTGAAGACATCTGCTGCACTGCATAGGTGATGTCTGGCCGGGTGAAGGTGAGGTACTGAAAGGCACTAGCAAGACTCCGATATGCAGTGGGATCTGTCACTGGGTTGCCCTCGGCTTTTGACAGCTTGCCTTGTGTGTCGACCGGAGTGGAGCAGGGGTTGCAGTCAGTCATACCAGCTCGCTCCAGGATATCAAGAGTATACTGCCGCTGGTGAAGAAGTAACCTGGCAGAATGAGGCTCAATAGTGACCCCGAGGAAGTGGTGGAGCACACCCAGATCCTTCAGAGCAAACTCCTGCTGAAGAGAGGTGATAATGCGGCGGAGGAGTGACTCACTGGAGGCTGTGAGGACAATATCATCAACATAGAGCAGCAGGTACGCAGTCTCGGCTCCATGGTGATAGATAAACAGGGACGTATCTGACTTGGCCTCCACAAACCCCAGTGTCAGTAGGAAAGCAGCAAACCGAGTGTTCCACGCCCGGGGGGCCTGCTTGAGGCCGTAGAGAGACCTGTTGAGCCGGCAGACCATGTCGGGACGGGAAGAGTCAACAAACCCCACCGGCTGACTGCAGTAAATTGTCTCAGTGAGAAGACCGTGCAGAAAGGCATTCTTGATGTCCAGCTGATGCATGGGCCATGACCGAGCGAGAGCACCGTGCGGACGGTGGCCGGCTTCACCACTGGGCTGAAGGTCTCATCATAGTCGACCCCAGGGCGCTGAGTGAAGCCTCAGAGAACCCAGTGAGCCTTGTACCTCTCGAGAGTGCCATCAGCCCGACACTTGTGTGTCCAGATCCACTTGCCGGTGATGACGTTGGAGCTTGACGGACGGGGCACCAGATCCCATGTCTGGTTGGCGAGGAGTGCCGCGTACTCCTCTTCCATCGTGCGGCGCCAGTGAGGGTCCAACAAGGCCTCGCGAACGGAAGAGGGTACTAGAGAGATCTGCGGGTCGTTGGGCATCACCGCGAGAGCCCGGGACCGCAGGGTACCAGCCGCGTGCCACGTCACCATAGGGTGAACATGCCGCGGGTGTCAGTGAAGGAGGGGTGGGTGGTACACCGACGGCACGACACGGGCAGCCGGGGGCCGTGGCGGTGGTGTCGGCGTCGCCGGCGGAGAAGAGGCCTCCAGTGGTGACTGAGGCAGCGGAGCAGGCCGCACACGGCGCTGGTAGACGTGCACCGGCTCGGCGAAACGCGTAGAAGGTACGGTAGCCGACGTCCCCGGACCCTCGTCGAGCGTAGGGGCTGGGGCAGTACCGGAGGACGGCGCCCCCGGACCCTCGTCGAGCAGAGGGGCCGGGGCAGCACCGGAGGGCGATGCCCCTGGACCCATGTAGGGCGCAGGGCCAGGGGCGTCACTAGCGGGCGGCGAGCGGGGACACGAGCCCGGCAAGCCCGACAAGGAGCCCGGTGGAGCAGTACCTGCAGGAGACCATGGCAAAGGTGGCTGGACCACCGTGTCAGTGGCAAACAGAGAGAATAGGTCAAGGTCAGGGGTGGTAGTGGGTGTGGTGGTGGTGGATAAAGGGAAGACGGACTCATCGAACATCACATGGCGAGAGATGAGGACCCGACGAGAGGTAAGGTCAAAGCAACGGTAACCCTTATGATCCGGAGAGTACCCGAGGAAGACATAGAGAGTCGAACGGGGTGCCAGCTTGTGGGGAGCGGTGGCTATGGTGTTAGGGTAACATGCACACCCGAAGACTCGAAGGTGATCATACCGAGGAGGGGTACCGAAAAGAGCGTGGTGTGGAGTGGGAGCTGGGCAGGCAGCGGAAGGAAGACGGTTAAGGAGATAGGTAGAGGTGTGCAAGCTCTCAGCCCAGAAGCGAGCAGGAAGCGACGCCTGAAGCAGAAGAGTGCGCATGGTGTCGTTAGTGGTGCGAATCATGCGCTCAGCCTTGCCATTCTGAGCGGAGTTATACGGGCAAGACATGTGCAACTAGACACCGTGAGAAAGGAAGAAGGCACGGGAGGTGGAGTTATCAAACTCACGACCATTGTCACACTGGACGACCTTGATGGTGAGGCCAAACTGTGTGGACACCCAAGTGAAGAAGTGAAGAATCGCGGGGAAAGCATCAGACTTCGCACGCAAGGGAAAAGTCCACGAATAATGAGAAAAATCATCAACCACCACAAGATAGTACTTATATCCAGAAATACTGATGACAGGAGATGTCCATAGGTCGCAATGTACAAGATAAAAAATGCAGGCTGCATGTGAAGAACTATGAAAAGGAAGACGAACATGTCGGCCCAACTGGCACGCATGACACAAATGCTAATCATGAGCCCGAGTACATGGAATGTCGAAACTATGACTGAGCTGTATCAGGGCATCATGTTCAGGATGGCCGTGGCGCCGGTGCCAAGTAGTGGAGGAAGTAGTGGCGGTGAAAACAGCTGACAAAACGGACAACGAAGAAGATGAAGCAACAGTCGGGAATCGAAGAGTGTAAAGGGGCCCCGTGCTGTCACATCGGAGCAGAGGACGCTGGAAAGCCAAATCCTTCACAGTAAAACCAGAAGAGTCAAACTCCACAGAACAGGAATTGTCAGCTGTAAAACGACGAATAGAAAGAAGGTTGTGAACCATAGAAGGGGCAACAAGAACATCAGGAAGACAAAAGGAGCCATGAGTGCCGACGGCACCCACGGACGTGACTGGAAGACACAAACCATTTGCGACCATGATGGACGAAGGGTGAGAGAAAGAGGGAGGGTGAACGGATGAGAGTATACTAGGGTCAGGGGTGGTGTGGTAGGTAGCACCCGAGTCGACGATCCACTCTGGACTGACAGGAGGTGTCAGGCCCATAGTGCTGAAAGAGCGTGCCAAGGCTGCCTGGTCCCAACAGGCAGGCCCGGCGAGGCGCCAGAAGGTGTAGCCCACGGAGACGCGGAGTAGGCGCCGGGAGGCGGAGCACCAGCGAGCATGGCCGCCGGCGGGCGAGGCTCACTGCCGGGAGCCTGGAAGGGCCACATAGAGATGCGCCCTGACCACGGGTGGTGGAAAGAGGGCCATGGTGCACCCTGTGGAGCTGCCGGCGCCTGGTTGCTCCCGCCACGGCCCCCACCACGTCCCCCCCCCGTGGAAACGGCGGCCGCCACAGCCCCCCCACCCCCGCTCGGCCTGGAGGGAAGGGGACCAATAAGAGACGACGGCGGCGGAGCGGACGGGCGCGGCGGAGCGGACGGACGCGGCGGAGTAGCAGCAAGGGCCATCGAGGGAGTCGAGGACACCGACGTGGAGGTGGACCCTGGCTGGTTGCCCTGAGTGAGCTCCTCCATGACAAGGTCGTCACGGACCTGCAGGAAGGTGGGGAAGGGCCGCTGGCGGGTGATCCACATCCTGTGGTGGGCGTAGCGGTCACTAAGCCCGCGGAGGACGTTGAGGACCAGGATGCGGTTCTCCACGGGCTAGCCAAGGTCACCGAGGGAGTCCGCCATTGCCTTCATCTTACGGCAAAACTCTCCAACAGCAAGGTCACCATGCACGAAGGTGCGGAAACTCGCATCGAGCCGCAGAGCCCAGGCTTCGGCATTTCCCAGAAACTGGCCCTCGAGCGCCAGCCAGGCTTGGCGAGCGTCAGCACTGTTGCGGACGAGGTCGTGGAGATCAAGGGAGATCGTCCCGATGATCCAGGAGAGCATGATGCTATTGAGGTGCAGCCACGAGGGAGTCTAGGCCGTGACCGAGGCATCGACGAGGACGTGGTCGTCGAGGGCGTAGAGGCGGAGGGTGAGGAGGACCAGGTCTCGCCAACGGGCGTAGGAGGGCGACTCGGGCTCGAGGACGACCGGGACGAGCAGCCGGATGTTCTGAACACCCCCGGCCTGGTAGTGAAGCTGTGCAACCAGTGGATCAGTCGGATCGTGCCAGATGACCGCGGTGGTGGACGTGCGGTGACCCGTCGAGCCGGAGGAGGTGGCCCCAATGTTGTGGTAGGTGAGAGGGACGAGGAGGAGCTGCTCCGCCTCGGCGATCTGGCGGGCCAGTGCATCGGCAGCATCCCGCTCGCGCTCCCAAGTGAGCAGCCGCACGGACATGGGCCTGTCCCTCTGCGGCCGCTGCCCGGGCAGAGACGAGCCCGGCGGAGAGGGCGGAGTCGGGGCGCGCACCGTGGAACATGGGCGGCGGTGGCGGCACGGGGAATTGAGAGGCGCCCTGGGCCAGCCCCCCACCCGCGTCGGCTGTAGTGGCGCTGGTGGACGGAGGAGGACGGGGCATGCCCAGTCCTTGCACGATTGCGGCAGCAGCGGCAGCTGCGCCGTCGGCCCCCGCGCCCGCTTCTAGGAAAACGCCCGGGAGGACCACAGCCGGGAGGTCTTCCGCGCCTACGCCCGCACCATGGCCCACGCGGTGGCCCGCGCCCGTACCCGCGCCTGCGGCCGCACCGGCAACCGGGCCGCTCGCGACCGCGCCTTCGCCTTGCGCGCCCGCGTCCGCGCCGTCGGCCCCCGCGCCCGCGCCCGCAACACCCGCGCCCGTGGCCAGAGCGGCGGCAATGCTGGGTCTGCTCGGGGCGGCGGCGGCGGGTCTGGCAGCGGAGCTTGCGACATGCGCCCAAGTCGAGGAAAGGGGAGGGAAGGAGTGAAAGTAGGTGGGAGGAGGGGGAGGAGGCCGACCGGCCATGGCTGCTGGCGGCGGGCTGGCGGTAGCTGCGCCTTGCGGCTGGCGGCTGGCAGGGGAGGGGAGGAAAGAAAAGAAACCCTAGCTTGATACCATGTTGGAAATTGTTACTCCCTTGATTTGGGCTAACCCTAGAAGGGTAGCTATATAGTATTGCATACATGGGCCTCATGGGCCTAGCCTCATGGGCCTAATACTCCTACTCCAACAGCTGTATGGGGGGCTGGAGCCCCCCCAGCCCCCTCTGTGGATCCGCCCCTGTTTGGGCTACTATACCATGTGTTTCATTGATGGGTTAAAAGATCATATTCATGCTCCGGTGTCTTTACATCGCCCACAAAATTTGGATACAATGTTTGTATTCTTGCCCTATTGCAGGAGGAGGTCATTGGCCCATCAAAGAAGGAGTTCAGGAAATGGGATTCTATGCCTACGGCGAAACCATATGTCAAGTCGGCTTTGCCACTGCTCCTGCCACCCAACCATACTAATAAGTTGATTGATGCTGCTCTGGGTAAGCCTTCGTCGGACGGGCCTCACGGTCCGTCCGCTGATGATAGCTGGGCTGCCCTGCGTTCATATCGGCATTCTCAAGGGCTGTGTGTTCATTGTGCTTGTAAATGGTCCAAGGATCACCAATCTCCATAGGCTATTCAACTCAATGTGGTTCAGGAATTGATGGAGGTTTTTAGTGTGGAGGATTCGCCCCTGGTTGATACAGATGCTACTGATACTGACCCTGGCCAACTATTGACGATTCTGTCTGCTGATGCTGTGATTGCTATTTTGGTGCCTCGGACTATGACCTTCAGTGGGCTGTTGGACAGTTGTTCAATCGGTATTCTCTTGGATTCGAGAGCTCTCATACTTTTGTCACTGAGTTAGTCACTGCTGCTTGTGCTCAGGTTTCCCACCTGCCGTCTCCATTGCACGTTCAAGTTGCTAATGGTAGCGTGCTGTTGTGCTCAACTTACATTCCTGATGCACTTTGGTCTGTTCAGGGGGTTCCAATTCCACTCAGATTTGAAGGTGCTGCTATTATCATTGTATGATATGATCCTTGGGATCAACTGGTTGGAAAGCCATAGTCCGATGAAGGTTCATTGGGGTCACAAGTGAGTACAAATTCCATATCACGGCACTACGGTCAAGCTGTTTGGCACTCTGACTTGTTTGTCTGCAGGTTCTGTTTTTTAGTTATGTGATTCCAATCTTCCGCCAGGCGCTAATTCTGCTGATACATGGCTGATGGAGATACAGACACTCGTAGCAGAGTTTTCCTCGTTGTTTCAGCCTCCAACCCAGCTTCGTCCTTCACGAGCCTATGACCATGCTATACCATTGATCGCTGGGCGGCACCAGTTTATCCTCGGCCTTACTGTTTTGCTCCAGCTGTCAAGGATGAGATTGAAAAACAAGTCTAGGAGATGTTGTCTACTGGCCTGATTTAGAAAAGTTCTAGCCCCTTCTCTTCCTCAATTTTGTTACTAAAGAAGAAAGATAATTCTTGGCGCTTTTGCATGGACTACTGCCAGCTTAATGCTATCACACTAAAGGGAAAGTTTCCAGTTCTATTATAGATGAGTTGCTTGATGAGTTGGGACAGGCCAGCTAGTTTTCCAAGTTGGATCTGTGCTCGGAGTTGCATCAGATTCTGCTCCAGCCCGAGGAGTACAAAATGTCTTTTTAGACCCACGTTGGTCAGTTTGAATTTAGGGTGATGCTGTTTGGGTTGACAGGTGCTCCAGGAACCTTTCAAGAGGCTGTGAACTCTACATTGGCGCCATTCCTTCGGAAGTTTGTCTTGGTTTTCTTTGACAATATCTTGATATACAACCCCTCTTATGAGCAGCACCTGCTTCATTTGCCGTAAGTTTTCTAGTTGCTCTCTGCCCACGAGTGGAAGCTCAAGATGTAAGTGTTCGTCGCACAACAGAGTATCAGCTACCTGGGTTATGTAATTAGTGGTGCTAGAGTAGCCATCAATCCTAAAAAGATTGTTGCAGTGGCCAATTGGTCTGTGCCCAAGTCTGTCAAAGAACACCGTGGCTTCCTTAGTTTAGCAGGCTATTATCATAAATTTATTAGCCACTTTGGCCTCCTTGCCAAGCCCTTGACTGTGCTGTTGCGCAAGAATTCAATATTCAAATGGACCTCAGTGCACGATCAGTCGTTCCCAGCTCTCAAAAGTGCTCTCAGCTCTGCTCCCATATTGGCACTGCCTAATTTTTCTTAGCCATTCTGCATTGAAACTGATGCCAGCATAGATGGCAAATCATGGCATTGGCGCTGTGCTGACTCAGGGAGGTCACCCTTTGGCATACATTAGCAAAGCTTTGGGCCCTCATTCGTGAAAAAGTAATATCTTGTGGTGTTGATGGCTGTGCACATTAGCGTGCCTATCTTAAGTTTGCTGAATTTACAATCTACAGAGACCAGCAGCTTAGTTCAACTTTCTGATATCTGCTTCATACTACCTGGCAACAGAAGTTGTTCATGAAATTGTTGGGGCTCCGGTACCATATTATTTATAAGCCGATATCTTCTAATCGAGTGGCTGACGCTTTGTCCCGCAAGGGTGCTCTAGACGCGTCGTGTAACGCTATTTTATTTTGTGGTTACTCCCCAATGGATCCAGCTAGTGATGGATGGTTACTCTCAGGATTCGGCACTGTGGCAATGCTTTCCAAGCTGAGTATTGATTCGCAAGTACCCGGGTTTTCCTTCGCAATGGGGTCCTCCATTTTCATTCTTGCATTTGGCTCGGTGCCAATCCTGTTCTCGAGAAGAAAATCATCGAAGCCACCCATTCCATCGGGCTCGGTGGCCATTGGGGGCTTCTGGTCACCTATATGCAATTGAAGCAAATTTTTCCCTAGCGAGGGATGAAGTCTGCAGTTGGCCATTTTGTCAAATCGTCTCATTTGCTAGTGCGCTAAACCAAACAGGGTCCGTCTCATGGGTCTTCTTGAACCATTGCTTGTGCCACCTTAGCGTGGCAAGTGATCTCTATGGACTTCATGGAGGGTTTGGCCCGCTCTAATCACGCCAACTCTATGCTAGTGGTCGTCGATTCCTTCATCAAATACGACCACTTCCTTCCTCTGTCTCGCCCGTTTACAGCGATGGGCGTTGGTTGGTTGCCTCTTGCAAAATTACGAAGTGGTCTGCTTGGTTGCCTCTTTGCGGAATTATGGTATAATTCATCTCCTCACTCGGTGATTGGGCGTTCACCCTTTGAAGCTTTGTATGGATACCCTCTGTGTCATTTTGGCATCCCTTTGAAGCTCTGTATGGATACCCTCCATGCTCTCAGGATGTTGTGCGTCCCAAGTTTCCTAGATCCGTGACGCTCAGCTCGGCACGAGGGTCTCAGTCACCCACCTGCTCACATGAGGTTCCTGGCTCCCTGCCATGCTAGGTCCGTAGCGACGTAGCATGGGCCTGCTAGGTCGCCAGCATCGTGCACTCGTAGCTCACCGCCGAGACTGCATCGATCAAATGGCTACACCGCCACCAACGCGAGGTCCCGGTAGCCCGCCCACTGCATGAGGCCCTTGGCTGATCTATATCTATATTTCAACTTTTAACATTTTACTTTATATGCGTTGTTAAAAAAATCCTAAAATTATACTAAACCATTGTATGATGCGGGCAGAACAACTCTTACGAGCATGGTGTCAATATATCCAGCTATTCTCAATCCTCAATATTAACGATGATTTATTTATGGGTTACACACATGCACCCATTTTATTTAATTTATTTATTTTTGTATGTAAAAAAAGACTCAAGAGGTAAAGACGGTAATGAAAAAAAGGCCCGCTCTCCTTCTTCCACTTCCCGCAGACCGCGCGTGAAGGATACGCGAACGCCACAAACCGACTCTGTGACTCGATCTTCCCGGGCAATAAAACCCTGTAGCGCATCGGCGTGTCCTCCCCCCCGCTTCCCAGAGCAATCCCCAGAGGTTTACGATTCCCGCAGCCTGATCTCGATGTCGATCTCCCGACCACAGCTCCGCGCGCGCGCTTCGCGATCTCGACCCGGCGGCTCCCTCGATCGATCTGGCGAGGCCGCTGGGGCTCCGCCCTCCTCGTCCGATGTCCGCAGGTGCTTCTCCCTCCTCGCACGATCCCCTCTCCTCTCTACTCGTCGCCCCTTCGGATCCCGTTGCGATGCCGAGCCCGCCTCCTCCGGCCCCACCCGCGGTGCCGGAGGATGAGGAGCGGCCATGGCCGCCGATGAAGATGAAGCTTTTTCCCTACGCCATGTACTGCGTGTTCGGCGGCATGGGCCGCACCGGGGAGAACCTCCTCTGCGCCTACCTTGGGATCCACTATCTGAACATTATCGTCAATCTCCTCTCCTTCTACACAGACGGTGAGCAGGCCCGCTTCTGGACACTCGCCAGCGGCGTCGTGCAGTCCCTCTGCTACGCCTCCACGTGGCTCATCGCGTGCGTGTTCATCCGCTACTACATGCGCGTGGATGGGGTGTACCACGTGACGTTCGATCCGCCGCAGCAGCACCGGGCGCCGGCAGCGGCAGCGGCAGCGGAGCAGCTCCCACCTCCCCCTCCGGAGATGGACATGTGTTAGGTTTGGTCCGTGTGTGCGGTATGTATTTTCTTGCTGGCCCCAGGTGCCTTCTCTAATCCATTCTTCAAGTATCTGTTTTAGTTGCTTACTTACAGATGTTGCTGCTCTCCTTGTTCAAGGTACATTCCCTCCCAATCCCGGCCCTATCTTTGATTATATTCAGCATCTTTAATGTCGTATTGCTTAATTATGCAGCTATAAGTATCTGAAATCTGAAATACTAAGTTTTCAAACAGAAAATATCTGGATTTTAGGTTCCTTATACAATATAGTTTTCTGTTGCCAATATGATTTGGTGCATATTTCTTTGCTTGTGCTAGACAATCTGTTTTCAATTTGTTTAGGCACCACTAGAAGTTGGAAGATGCTTCAGGCGCTTCTGGTTTAGCCATTAAATGGTATGTTTTTCAATTCTATGCTCAATCAATCTTTTATAAAACAATGAATCCACAATGTGTTCATACTTCAGTAGTTGCATTGTGGGAGCACTTCAGTGGATAGAAATTTATTACTATGTTTTTCCGCGTTTATTACTTTCTGTCTTTTGTGTTATTTGTGATAAACAGGCTTTGCGATGAAAGGAACAATGGGAAGGACCAGCATGCTGAAAAGATTTTGCTTTCTCTTGCCCCACCTGCCGAAGCAAAGATAGAAGATAAATGGTGGCAAACATCAGTGAAAGCACATCACTTGATGGCCTGATCTGAACGTGACCATCACAGAGAACTGGAGTAAAAGAGCAACCTGTTGAGTGCCATGATAACAAAATGCCAGCGCGCTAAATCAGGACAGAACTCAAGTAGAGCTGGAAAATACTGCAAACCAAATGGGAGAAGAACCAAGTTCAAAGTTTTTAACTGGAATAGCTATTACTTTTGTGCAGTTCGAAGTTTCTCATTTGCAATAGCTACTTTTTATTTCATAGTTTGTTCAGTATCTTTAGGAAAGATTGAACAAGTTATAGTTTTTTGTCTCTAAAAGAATTTCCAGTTGCCATTGTCTGACCTGGAGTAGTGCTAGAAATAAATTTGTTTGAGTTCTTAATAATTTATCACTTTGTCTCTTGTTATTTGGGTTTCTTTTGTTTTCTGTGTTGTTTCTGCTGGGTTTTTGTCACTCCTGGTGACCCAAGTGTGACCTCTGTAGTATATGCACAGAAATATTACTAGTGTTGAAAAAGGTCTGAACTTTTTTTTAAAAAAATGGTACAGAACAAAGGTTTCTATAGTTTATTAGTTACATGCTTTTTAGTATCTGACTGTAATGTGAAAATGGGACAATAGGCAACTAGCATCTGGTACTTCCATTGCACGCTGATTGGGAAGTCTAATTGAATTGTGGTGACTGCCTGACTGGTGGTGTTGGGTCTCACACAGAGGTGATATGCGACATGTGCCAAACTGCCAATGGCTATGTGATCCCTTTCTGCAAAATGGAACAGCTAAGGATTTTATTTTCCCTTTCTGTGCGCATAAAAAATGAAATAAACTGACTATTAATACAATTGTACTGTCACACTAATTCTGTTTTTTGTTTTGGAATCAGCTAGTCACTTGATGTATGCCAAAACTGCTAATCTGATAGTATTTTCTTGTTAGTGATGCTGATAGCTAATCTAACATTTTGTTTGCGTGACCTTTTGAATTATTATTTTGCAAACCTTCATGTCCGGGGACAAAGATAATGCCAAATATCGTCTAGTTGGTGTCATTGAGCATTGCCAGAGGACCATAATAGGGGGGCACTTTGTCGCTTATGTGAGAGAAAGCAGGATTGTCAGTGAGCAGGAGACGAGCAGTAGCTCTTCCTCATGGTTTCGTGCAAATGATAATAGCATCAGAGAAGTCTCCCTAGACGAAGTTCTCAAGTGCGAGGCTTTCCTTCTTTTCTATGAGAAGGTAGAAGCTTCAGACATGCATCATATTATTCCCAAGTAATAACACAAGCAATCAAATGGCATTGACAAGCATGATTTGGTTTGCTATGGATCCATTCAGTGCACTCAGTCCATACATGTACTGCTTTTGCTGAGGCATTGCAGGGCATCTGGTTAATGGGCGGCTTGTAACCAGTTGGGGAAATTGTTACCTATTCTGCTAAGTGTTTCTTCTTGCACTTTTAGAAGGAATTAGGGCATGCTGTATTGGCTAAACAGGGTAGGAAATTGATCATAGAGTCACACCATGGCCTGGTTTTGTTAGATGATACTCGATCTTACATGCCAGGGATTCACATTTTGTGACCACCTGCGATTTAATACATATGTAAGGTGGCAGGTGTTCATGATTTTGGTTATGGAAGCATATCCTTGTTTTGTGAATGGTGGTTGCCAAGGATTTTTCTGTTTGATTGCCTTGGAGAGCGACAGTGTAGGGTGCTCCTGGTTGATCAAGATGGCTTAATTCTGATTGCAGGCTGCTAAAACAATCGTTTTTCACAACGCTGATTTGAAAGAAGAGCTCGATGAAAATTCAAGGGGATGTGTGTATCATGGTAAGCTGAGTGTGGATGTATTTGTTTTGGTCCGTGCGTGTGGTATGTGTTTGCTTGCTGGCCCCAGGTGCATTATCTAACCCATTATTCAAGTCTCTGTTTAGTGTTTAGTGTTGTTGCTCTCCTTGCTCAAGGTACACGCCCTCCCACTTCAGACCATATCTTTGATTCAGCATCTTTAATGTTGTAACTGTTCAATTGTGCAGCTGTAAGTATCTGAAATCTGAAATATTAAGTTTTGAAATAGAAAATATCTGGATGTTAGGTTCCATATATAGTTGTCTGTGGCCCATATGGTTTGGCACAAATTTCTTTGCCTGTGCAAGACTTCTGTTTCCAATTTGTTTAGGCACCAATGGAAACTGGAAGATACTTAAGGTGTTTTTGGTTTAGCTATTAAATGGTATGTTTTTGAAATCTTTGTTCAATCTATCTTTTATAGAACAATGAATCCACAATTCTTAATGTTGTGGATGATTGACTTGCTCGTTAAAGATCTTCCTGGTGTAGGTTATATCCTCTCCTCGATGCTAGAATCTGGTAGCATTTTGATGTTGCTGCCCCCTTGTCACACCCAAAATTTCCTATTTTGGATTGTGCATGAAAAACAGTAAATAAAATAAATGATTTCAATATTTGAATAAATTTATTAGATAAGTTGCTGCTAATTTAAATATAGAAAATTTTGGTTTTAAACTTTTTTATATTAATTTTATAATGTGGTGTTTGTGTGATTCTTGTCTTTGGTTTGGTGAGTGCTATTATTTTCAAAATATCATAGGACGACGTTTACTTTTCATCGGAAAACTTTTTGGTATTTTCTGGATTTAAAATTTTCAATTTCCATGAGCTTAATCTTTTTTCTTGATCTCTTCATCAATCTTTTCATGAGTCCAAACTTATTTGGTTGAGTTCCTTATCTCCCCAAGAGTCTCCAGGATTTTTCCTGTGATTTTTCTGAGCTCCGGGCTATTTCTCGCGGCTTAAAAGGTAATTCTAGATTTTCTAGAATTATTTTATTCGCGGAATTAAAATAATCCCGAAATTAAGAAATTCCGAAAAGTTTCCAAACCCTACGACCATATATATGCCGGCGTAGCCCTCGACGCCCTGATTTCAGAAGTACGACTCTTATCGCGAGGCGTCGCTCGTAGCTCCCTCTATCTCTCGCCGTATCTTAAATACACATATACATGTATACGTGCATGCAAGTGCTTTACGTGATACAATCTAGGAAACAAGCAGCCAGCCAATGCACGTTCTCAACACATGTATCAGCTGTCCAATTCCTTGTCCCACTCGAACTCCACGTCAGGGAGATCAGGTATGAGGGAGCCAAGTTAAACTCGATTTTGATCAAAGCCGGATCAAGGGTCAGCTAGTATATATATATATATATATACTATACATATATGGCATGCTAAAGGCCCTTGTCATCTCCTTATTTTCTATTCTTCTTTCCCGCAGCAGGACGAAGTGCCGCTTTGCCTTAACATAGCTTTCGTTGCTGCCGCCGGCCTCGGCGACCTGATCAGCGGCCTCTGGACGCATCTTCCCGCACTCCGCTTCGCCTCCACGAGCAGGCCCGTGTTCTCGGCAGACACCGGCGGCGCCCAACGGTTCGCCTCCTTCGTCAGCAATGCGATCGCCCTTCGCGCCATCGAGATAGATCCCGCCGTCCAACACCTGCCCATCTCGTTCGTGACGTCGCCTCACTGATTCCAGCCGCGGCCGTCCGTTGTCAGAGCCGCACAGAGGTGCATCCGTGATGCCGTGCGGCACGACATCAAGTCTCTCACCCTTGAACTGCATCACGCCGGTCGAGAACACAACCACAGATGCAATGAGCCAGAGGAACAGCTCCTCGCGGTGAAGATCCTAGATGGCCTTCCTAGGTCAGCGAAGATGGAGAGCATGCGCTTGGCACTGGGCGGCGCAGGAGTCAGACTCCCAGCTGCTGCCACGGCACCAGCTTTTGCGTCGCTCGCAGACCTTACGCTTGAAAGCATGGAGTTCGCCGTGGACAGTGACCGCCTTCTGACCCGCCCCTGTCGTCGGCGTGCTGTCCGCAGTTGCAGAAACTGCGCCTAAGAGACCTTACTTTCGGTTTCGAAAGTAGACGACTCAAAGATAGGGAGCTGCTGCTTGAGGCCGAGGCGCTCTTGGAGCTATCGTGGGAGAAAATAACACATGGTCCGGAGATTCTGAGACTGAGGACTCCTGGCCTCCGTGTTCTCCGCACGGCGGACTGCGAACTTAGTGAGCTCAAGATCTCAGCCCCAAGGCTGGAGGAGCTCTTGTTCTTAGATGCCGGCCAACCTTACAGTAATATTCATATTGATGGAGAATTGCCGTACGTTAGGAGCAAGACCCCATGAAACTCTCGTGGACACACTCGTCTACACATGCCGCCCGCCGCTGCCGTTGGTACCAAGACATGGTGAGCACATGCCCACGAACCGTCTCAGTTATATTCTATTTTCATACATAAAATCAATCTTTAGTTTGTAGCTGATGTTTGATACATGGCAGATGTACCCCGTCTATCTGTTATGTCTACAAGGCTCGGTCCACAAGCTTGTTCCACTGTCTTGCAAGATAGCAAATCGAGCAAACCAGCAATCGTACATCGCCGTCTCGCTATTGCTTGATGCATGATAGTGTTTCAACACAGCTATCAAGTTTGCAAGCCGAAGTATCCATGGTCATGTATGGTGCACTCGCAAGCAAGCACGAAATCATCTCTCTGCTGTTGTGATCCTGCTAATCCTTTGTTGCTTAGAACCTATCCATCAGCGACTACATTGAGGCATCAGTAGCACACTCCTGGCCGATCAATAAAAGGTCAGCGCCACCTCCTTGTCCATCACTTTATTGATCAAAGAATTTATACTGTTATCATGACTACATTATCCTCGCAAAAATAAGTCATCTTTCTTCTTTACATCTCAACTCAAGAAATTGTATTTTACACCGGGTGCATAGACTGTTGATCTTAGTCCTTGATAGCTGATGGTTTTAACTCCAAACTAGTTTCTTCATTTTTCCATGACATTTGTAGTGATATAATCTGCGGTCTTGTAGCCACGTTAGTCATGTCACATGTACGTTTATGCAAGTAAATATAAATATTAATTTGAGTAATGACTATGCAAACTTGGTTCTAATTTAAAAGCAACACAGGTTTTATACTGTATTTATATACAAATATTAACGTGATTACTTATTTCCATAAACATGTTTTCTAAATTATAATTTGCTTAGTTCAAACTCTTTGCATAAGATAAACTTGTTTAGGTGCTTCCTCATGAACTCTTCTTTTGCAAGGTTAAAGAATTTGATTGAGTAATACAAGACATGTTCATAAATAAATAAGACTTGTTCTAATTTGTTTTTAAAATAATAATTTGACTAATCTGAATTTGTAGGCCATGCGATTTTTCTAACTTAAAATAAAAGAAGCTCGTAGTTGTTTCTTTTATAATATAAACTCTCGGTAGTCGTTTCTTTTCAATCGTAGATCCGTTATCGACGTTTCTTGCGTTCTTGTAACCGTAACCAGTAGCTCTCTTTTAGTGCGTTGTTTTCTCTTGTGTGGTGTTTGTTCTTAGTTGTGTTTGTGGTTTGTCTGCTGTGTTTGGTTGCTGCGAGTAGAGCAAGCGTGATCCATTAACGCGGAAGATCAGAAGCTGAGGATTGACAGTCGAAGCAGAGGTTGGAGACCAAAAGATAGCAGCTAAAGATTCTGAGCAGCTTAACTTTAGGAAAAAGACAAGTATAACATGGGACTATCCTTGTTACCTATTCACTGAAATTACCATACATATGCATGTGTCTTCCTTGACAACCATAGAGATTATAACTTAGCTATTGATATCTTGTTTCCTTGTCACCTATGGGTTGTGCATTTGGGTAGCTATTGCTAGCGCTTAATTATGAACGATGATCTTGTAATTGGATTAATGAATTATGCAACCAACAATTAAGATGATTTTATTACTGTTGAAAAGGGGGCTAGAGCAAGGGGTTATATTGTTGCTCTGGTTTCTCTCCATAAGGACTTATCTGTACGTGATCATCCGGGACATACAGTACAGCTGTGAGGGCTATATGGCTCTGGCTTTAGTTGCTTAAAGGACCTTTTCTAGCTCGTTAGTGGTTACCTTAAATGGCGTAAGAACGGCTTGCCACGTTGGGTGTAGGGCGAGCCCCTGTCCTTTGTGTGTATAGGCTGCGGTTGTTGTGCCACTGGGAAGGGGGTTCTACATCTGCCTGCCGAGTGAATCTAATGGCCCTAACTTGTTAGACGAACTTTTAAGTAGCTTTATATAATTTCCGGTGTTTTGGGGAGTCGCGAACCCATGCATTTGGAAGTTGTGACTCACAGTGAAAGTGTACACCTCTGCGCAGAGTTAAAAACTGGTATACTAGCCGTGCCCACAGATACGGGCGGCCTTGGAACATTTACAGATAGATGATCACCATTGTTATATCATGCTTATTTACTGTTGATTATTATTATGCTCATGTTAATGCTATTCATTATCCTTATTACAATTGATCATTGGTTCGTTAATGGGAATTGGTTCATCTTGATGCTACTCAATTGCTAATTATATGATGATTAAAAGCTAAATGCAGTCAAACAGTGTCTATCCTTTTTGAGCCTCATGAACCCTATGATATACTTGTTGAGTTCGACATGGACTCACTCTTGCTATTTCCCCCACACTCCAGTGTGTAGTAAGATGCTACTTGGAAGAAGGACAAAGGTGTAGTGGAGTTTCCAGAAGACTAGTAGAAGTGCTAGGCATATGTTACCCCCAGTCAGCCGTCCCTGAGAAGAATGGAGCCTGAAGTTTAGTCACCGTTCCGCGATACTCTAATGTAAGTGTTAATATAACTATGTATACGGTATATAATAACATTGTTTCTGATATTTTTTTCATTCTGGCATATGTGTGGACTTCCTGGGCACACATATGATTAGCCTGGTTTTGTTGTTTAGAAAACCGGATGTGACACCCCTGCGTTGTATTTCTGTCAGTGTTTATAGCGTGGATAGTTCTGTTTACAATTCTACTAGTGTATGTTGCTTTCTTAGTTTCTTTTGTTAGTACAGTCATTGATTGGGTGCATTGCGTGACAGTTTCACTGTGTTTGACCATTTCTTGATTTTACAGCATGTAAATTCTTTTGTCACATGGCCCATCTTTTGGCTGCGAAATTAAATGCGAATGCCTTTCATATATTTAACGACCTGACTTGATTACAAAAGGTCATGAGTCCATGTTGAATCAGCACTAAGCATCTGAACATTGTTAGAAGTGCAATCCTTTTCGAGAAGGATACATTTACTTGGACCTGTCAACATATGTATGACATCTAACGTCATAATGTTCAAGTGCAGGTTATGTTCAACAAGGATGAATGACCCGGTTCAGGCAAGTCTTCACCGACTACAAGTGGAAGAGAGATGCTCAATCATATATGTTGTGCACATAGCATTGATGAAATACAGAGGCAAGATTGTTTGCTAAGGCAGCCTGAATCCTATGATGCAGATTCATTTTCTTTATATATAGTAGATTGTTCCCCTTTTATGGGAAAGCTTATGTTTTGAATCGCGCTATGGGCATCAGATGCCAACCATTGTACTATAGGGCATAGGCATGCATATTCCATCTCTATTATTTGAACCACTTAATAGTTTTATCAGGCTGCAAAAGCCTCAGCTTGGAATGGTAGTATATATATGCATATACGTGGCTCAATGGGCTTGCAGTACCATGTACATGGGAACTACAGCTGTACATGGACTGAGTGTGTTGTGTAATCTAAAAGTACATGGGAACTACAGCGTTTTATTTTGAATGTGTTTATCGAATTCAGAGACCATTCAGCTAGCAGAAGCAGTACAATTCAGTGTGTAGCCTACCTCTGAAAAACAGTTTGTGTCTGTCAGTGTGTCACAACTCACAAGTTAAGCTTGATCTGTTTTGTCTGTCGGTGCGTCACAGACTGAGCTTCCTGTGTATTGTGTACTTCTCAAAAGAGTGTCAGTGACTCAGTGCGACGCAAATTGGTATTATAGGACTCTCAAAAAATAGTTTTCGCCTGATAGCAAAAGTTGTCATGAAAACCATGGTTTCAGGATGATGGCACTGCACCAGTTGATGAATCCGTTTGATTTAGGTCATAATTTGTTTTTAGAGTTGTCTCTTCGGAGATATCCGATAATTTGTTTTTCAGAGTTTGAATGATAACTAGTTTTTTAAGTTCGTGTAGTCAGTGGTTTGTTTGCAGGTTCTAGTTTATATCATATTTAAACATTCATTAGTGCGTTGTTGGGGGCAGGCCCCACCTCTAGGCACCCCACATGGCTCGATGGCCGCCCCGGCATCTCGCTCGGGCGAAATGATGGGAGAAAATGGGGCATACGTAAGTCCTCATCTCGCCAAGGCGAAATGAGCGTACGTAAGTCTTCATCTCGCCACAGCAAAATGAGGACAACGCATGTCGCCCCGCTTCTAGACACGCCTTTTCGTCAAGGCGATGGAAAGGTGCGGTAGAGGCCGGCTCGTGCTCGGCTCGGTCTCTTTTCGCCTCGGCTAAAGGAACGGCTCGGCTGAGTTCGGTGCCGCCCGGGAGGAGGGCACAGCCGATTCGGGCTATTCACAGGGGCGAATAGGGGTTAACGGTTTGATTGGTTGTTTCCTGCAGGTTTCGCCATGGCAGGAGCCGACTGTCTTCACATGGCTGACAGTTTCTGTCCGCCAGGGGCCCACCTTGTGGGTCGAAAAGGGCGACACGGGGCAGAGCTGGTCGGGTCACTCCCAGCCGGTGTCAACTGAGGAAGGCAGGGACTCCAAATGGCGAACAAGCCCCAGCGATGGGGAATATTCTTGGAATTTGTACCATTTGTAAGGGCATTTGTGTCCCACGAAAAGCTTACGGGCATGTATAAATGGCCCCCGCCAGGGGGATTGTAAAGGAGGAGGATTAATGATACCGTTCATCCTGTTTCGCTTCAGTTTCGTTTTAGCCACTTCTTGTGCTTGATTTTGCTCGAGTTGTAACCGGTGTTCGAAGGCCTCCGGTCTAGGACAACATGCGTCGTTGTGTGCTTGTAGCTGGTCTGTGATGCTTGTGGCCTTTTTCAACCAGACTGAAAAAAATCAAGTAGTGACCTAGGTAACTTGTTCTTTCAGGGCTTCCAATATAGTATAAATCACATGGAGATATCACGTGTTCAGACAATTAATCATTGTTGCAAAGATTTGGAGTACATGTGACATGCGAGAAGCACCAAATTCAAAGAATTGATGTCTCATGGCACGACAATGCTTTATGTAGGAATTCTCAGCTTCTTGCCTTGCCTTCTAGAAACTGGCGGTTGATTCAATACCCAGATTCTTCATATGTCATACGAGAATCATTAATGTGCATGATTTCTTTCTTTTCATTGGCTCAGTCTTCGAGCTTCTTCATTAGCAGGTCCATCTTGGCAGACCTCCTTGAGTTGATGCATACCTCCACCTCTCTTGCGGGTCTAAACACGCCATCTTCTCCACAAGAGTGGTCGCAGCTGAAAGTGTAAGTGACAAGAATACACCTCCAGCAGTAGCATCCATAGTCTTACGGGTACTAGTGGTTAACCTGTGGTAGAAGGTCTGCATGAGTAGCCAATTCTCCATCCCATGACGAGGGCATTCTGATATATAGTTTTGGAAGCGTTCCCATGCCTCAGGGACAAATTCATCATGTTGTTGCTGAAAACTTAAAATTCTCTCACGCAGAGCATTGATCTTGCCTATGGGAAAGAACTTTGCTAGGAAGGTAGTGGAACAGTTATTCCATGTAATATTTCTATCTTTGTTGGCGTAGAACCACTGCTTTGCCTTCCTCAATAGTGAGAATGGGAAGAGACGGAGTACTGAAAGTGCTACAGATCTTCAGAAAGTATTGAAGATGTGCACTCACATCTTCATGTGCTTTCCCACAAAACTGGCTAGCTTACACCATGTTTATGAGAGCTGGCTTGACCTCGAGTCCGTGTCTCCTACATTGGTTTCCGGTACAGTACAAATGTTGGCGATGGTTAGAGCAGAGAATTCACGGAGAGTCTTGTCAGCCATGGCTTCAAATTCTGGTGTTAAGCTTCGCCTTATCTGCCGGTTGTCTTTCGAATCTAAAGCTGAGACTTTCTTGAGTTTAGCTCTAGTTTTCCTGATTAATGCTTCTGGATCTTCAACGTAGTTTGTCAGAAGGTTAAAACCGATCATACATTACCCTGCATAAGATACACAAGTAGACATAACAAGGGTAAGCCTGTTTGAGCAGAGGTTAATGGTTATTTCGATCACATCAAATAATATAAGTTTATCAATACTTCTTTTGATATCTACCTTCCCCGGCAACGGCGCAAGAAATGCTTGTTGATATTTCTTAGCATCACTACTAAGAATAGAGTTTTAAATCTATCACTGACAACGGCGTCAGAAATGCTTGTTGGTATTTATTAACTTATCACTTGTTTTAGTAGCCACCTATTATATGCCTATATCTCTTAGCATTCCTTTAATAGGTTGTCATCCCTAGGGATGGTGCCAGAAATGATTATTGGTACTACTTAGTATTACTACTAAGCAGCTCTTTATTATTTCATGTGACTAGTAAGAGTATAAAGATATGAATAAAAGGAATCTACAAGCGCACAGATAATTATACCATTGTAGTATTTTACCCAGGAGTATTTCAGGTATCATTATTTATATTTTTACCACAGGGAAGGTCTAGCATGGACTTGTATTGATAACTTATACTATTGATAGAGAAGTAAATCACAACCAATATTCTACTCATAACAGGGGTAAGTCATAGGATAAGATATATATATATATATATATATATATATATATATATATATATATAAAGTATTGATCAAGTATGATAAATCACTCAGAGTACTCCATTCTATAGCATTAGCATGGTCAGATAGAATATTAGAGGAATAATTCCTAAGTCATTCTTAATTACAAGTCAAAGCATACATTGATTAGTGCAATTACACCTAGTAGTCATTGCTAAGATAATCTTCATATCTACACATAAGGGATGCTACTAAGGAAGATTAAGAACAGAGCTCGCTCTTCCTTTGTAACTTTATCCTACATGCTACCTACATCAGGGAGTGGACTACAAAGGACTCAACGGAAGTGTCACGTCCACAATCTACCACATAACTCGGAATATAGGGTGTATCCATAGGTAAACAACGTATAAGCACCATGCTTACACAATGTGTCGACCACCCACCCATGGATCCTTAGGGTGAGTGCTATACGAACATATGCATGAATATGATGATAATCCAACTATACTAAGTATATAATCAAAGTAGACAATGAACATTATAATGAAGAACATGAATAAGATGAATACTAATAATGTCATAACAATTGTAGCAAGTATATAAAAGTAATAGAGATACAAAAGAGAGAGGGGTACAAGAATTATACCAAACCACGCTCTTGACAAGATCGGGAGTCCAAGCAAAGCCTGCTTGCCTCCTTCTAGACCTAGCCTAACTAGCTATGCCCTAGAATATGAGGATGATTAGGGTTTCTGTCTTCTCAAATGACTTGATGCCTCAAGGGGGGCAGGGGCTGATATATATAGGCCATAGCTTGCAACGTGAGCCCTTGGATCAAACCAACTTAAGGAATGGCAGAGATGCATCCTAGGAGGTGGTGGGAAACCAACATAGCAACGAGGGACTGACAAGTGGCCCCGGGGGGCTGGGTGACCTGTAGGTGGGGCCGACCGGCCCCACATAGCAGCGTCTCATCTCTCGCTTCTGTGTGGAGTCCTCTAGAACCTTCCCACATTGGTTTCGCGGCGGAATTGTATAATTAACTCTGACATGTAGGTCCGCCTTGACGGTTTTCTGGATAAACCCTGCAGAAATCATAAATTCACCAAAACTCATAAAATTTATTAGTTTAAACCCTAAACCTTTGTTGGTGATCTCATTTGTGCCCTTTATACATGTGTCTTTGATAGTTTATAATGGTTGTTAACCACCGTCAACTGCCCCCACTTGCCGCGCCGTCACGAGCCACCGCTGGGGCCGAGCTGCCACCACTAGGGCCGGGCCACCGCTCACCAAGGCCTCGCGAGCCACCGCCGGAGCAGGATCCCCGCTCACCGTGCCCTTGTGAGCCGCCGTCGGGGTAGGACCCCCGCTCACCGCACCCTCATGAGCCATCGCCGAGGCCAGGACTCCGCTCGTGGCGCCGTCATGAGCCGCCATTGAGTCCGGAACTCTGCTCGCCACGCCCTCACGAGCCACCGCTGGGACCGAATGGCTGCCGCCAGGTTGTTGGGCATTCTTAATGTCACTACCAAAAGTAGACTTAGTTTTCTAATTCTGATAACGGCGCCAAAAATGCCAAACCTATCCCTCATGCCACTTAAGCCAAGTTGTCATCCCCAGCATGACATGAGAGACGCGGTATTGAAATATGCATTTGCTCATCAAGATAAATAATAAAAGGGATCTGCAAGCGCACAGATTAATACCGATGTAGCATTTTAACCGGGAAGTATTCCAGGTATCGTTATTTATATTTTTACCACTGGGAAGGGATTTCTAAGTATCATGGTTGATAATGGAATGAGAATATGGAACTGAGTACACATCATTGCATGTATAACCGAGAGTATTTATCAATCTCTTTATATAGGTATAAATGTCACATTAAGTAAAGGTAAAGTGATAATGGTGACAAAGATAATTTATCTGATCAGCTAGCCACATATAATAATGATAAGCACCTCAACAGATATTCTAGCAAGTCATTAGCATGGAATTAGGATGAACTACAAAGATATTCCCTAAGTTATTATTAACTATAAAGTCTAGCATATCATAGTTAGTGCAATTATACTTGGCAATCATGGTGAGAAAAGACTATATCCATGCATAGTGAATATTAGCAAGGAAGATGAAGAACATAGCAATCACTCCCCTGTAATAGTGTTGCTCTGCCTGCCCTATACACGAGAGGGGGACTATATAAGAATCAACGAAGCTGTCACTATCGCGAACTACCCCACAATCCGGCATATAGGGTGCAATCGCAGATAAATACGGTATAGACACCATGTCTACACAATAGTTATCATTCACCCACTGTACACATGGATAAACGCTATACGATCCTAGGCATGTATATAATTCCAATCTAACTAAGCCAAGCATATAACTATGATAAACTAAGAACAATATAATTGCAAATATAATCAAGTAGAGCAAAGTCATAACCAATATATTGAAATAGAACAAAGTCATATTCATAATATTGAAGAACAATGATGAACAATTGAAGAACAATAGAGGAATTACCAAGAATCCTCTTGACAGATCTGGGAACCAATCGAAGATTGACTCCTTCTAGTTCTAATCCTATGTAGCTATGCTAACTAGAGATCTAGTTGATGTGGTGGCTCTAGGGCTTGATCAGAGGCTCTCCTCCTGAATTAGGGTTTGAAGTATGAGACGAGGGCCTCTCCTCCAGGGTCAGGGGCCATGCTTATATAGCCCTTTCGGATGAATCTGGGCCGTTGGATCAAACCGACATTGATCATGCGGTTTTCCTTGATCATCTAGGTCGGTGGAGCATAATCCTCGAGGCGGAGCCTGATTGGCTGAGCCAGCAGGGCGGGCGCCCTAGGGACTAGGGCGGGCGCCCTGTCCCCGGCTCTGTTACGCCTCCCGTTCGTTCTCGTGGCTTCTGGACTCTTCTAGATGTAAGATAATTACGTGTTCGGTTAATATCCCGTCATTAATCCGACATGTGGGCCTTTCTTCCGTATTTCCTGATAACCCCCTACAGAAATAGATAAACAACAAAACTCGTGGAATTCTGTCAGATAAAACCCTAAGTCTAGGTGTTGGTTTCATTTGGATCCTTTTCTCTATTTATTTGATAGTTATAATTGATACTTAAGGACCGTCAACAAACTCCCCCAAGCTTACCTCTTGCTCGTCCCTGAGCAAGGAGAGACTCAGTAGTTGCTGAAATGCCTTTGAATTTTGACGGTACACATGCTTTCAAATAGAGTCTCATCTCTGAGTTAAAGTAAACTGTCAAGACTTAAAACTTACTCATTATACCTTTCACCATGGGGCTTGCAACCGTCACCTTTGTCTTGAGCGGTTAAAAGATAGAACAGTCTAGTCAAGCGCCATGTCTCTTATTCTTGATTAGCTATAGCTCTTGGAGTTTTTTTTACAGATTTTCAAATAAAACTCAGAGATTCCTTGTATGACTCTCTCCGGTCTCTCTTTTGTGGTATTTCTGGATCCTTACCAAGGCAGTAATGGTGTCTGCCTTCTCTCAAAGCAAAGTATGTAGTATTTGTGGTATAAGGCCGAGTAATATTGCCTTCTCTCTCATCCTATTCTAAACAGGCTTTTGATATCTGGAGCTCATAGGTGGGAGATAAAGTATACATACTTACAAGACATTTATTGCATAGTCAAACAATGGATCCAGAGAAACAAGCCAATAAGTCAAATCAAGATGTGCATGTGTGGCGAATAAATGGTGTATGGTGGTAGTGATGATAACAATGATGAAAGTCTAATTCTACTTTTGCTCTTTTTGAGGGGATACGTACCTTTCTTGCTTTTAAAGCTCTTGAGGAGAATGAGGTGCTCTATATTTTTTTTCAGGTGGGTATCTTGTACCCCTAATTCTACTGTCGGACACTTGTCCATTTTTACCTCTCTTCTCACACTTTTTCTTTTTTTTTTCATCGAGGTTCCGAGCACTTGCTCCTTTTTATTTCCTCGTATCTTTTTCTTTTCGAGGTTCCGGGCACTTGCCCCTTTTTATTTCCTCGTATAGAGCACTCATCTCCTTAGAACAATATAGCAAGTGGTAGTAACCAAAATAGCTTGAGCATTTATTTCACAGGGGATAACAAGAATGGGAAAATATTTTTGGCTATTCTCTCCCGGATTAGGAGTAGAATAATTTTATGTAGATCTGGAGATGAGAATGAGTGGATATATGTGGATGCGTACTTCCGGAGTAGAAGCAGCATGTATGAGTGATCGTGCAAGTGAATCTTGATTTTAACTGCATGACAAGCTCCTAAGGGTCTATACAGCTTGACTATACTCAATGCTCATAAGCAGTAAAAAGTAAAGGTATGGCTTAAAGTCTAGCAAGCATGTATGTATGGCTGTGGTAGGAACTTAAACTCTCATCATACAGGAACTCATCATGTAGCATTTTAAGATTTTCAAAGATAAAATTCTCCAGAATTCTAGCATCTCTAGGAATAAATAAACAGCAGCTCAACCTTCCCATATCATATCCGTTAACAACTTAGACTTTAGATCAAGTTCTCTTCCCACAAGTTCAGGTTTAGAGCAAGCTTTAAATAATAACAGTTATGTCTAAACTTAGAGAGAGGACTTCAAATTTGAAAGTTAGGCAAATCATCTATTCATCATATCCATGCTAGAGTTTTATTATTATCTAGATTCAGTTTAGCATAGCCACTTTATTTATTTATTAAAACACACTAAGCAAAAGATATAGGTATATATATATAAGCACAAAATCTTTATTTGGTTTTTTTTTCATAGTTATGTATATTTTTATTTTTATAGGGTAGAAGTATATATAAATATAAAGATAAAGATAGAAATACTTAGCAAGATAATGGAGGTGCTCTCCCCCAAGCTGGATCTTGACATAATCTCTTCTAATGTAGCTAGCAGATGGCGGAGGTGTATTTGAAAGTCGGCAGCACCCTGACAGCGATTAGAATGTCCTCTGTCTGCTAGTCTCCTTGAATTCTGTGAAGCTCAAATAGACAACAAAGCTTTGTGGAACTGATTAAGTGTTAGCATAAATATCTAGCCTTTATCATGCTGAGCCTCCTTGATTTTTTTATGTTATTTTTTTATAAAGCAGAAGAAAATATTTATGTATTTATTATATATATATTTTTTTTATGCCACCACAGTGAATGTACTTATGGGTTTTATGCCACTCGCATACTCACATGGGGCTTTAGGGTTTTTAACATTTTTATTTTCTTTTTAAGATAGTATGAATATGATTAACTAAGCAAACTATTTAAGAGAAAGTAAATAATTAAAAGGAAAGGATAACTACCAAGTTACCTCTTGGCAAGGCGTTCGGTGTTTTTAAGTCCTCCGAACGGGACTCTTATTCGTTCAGTCGTCCTGGGACTTGGTGGATGGCGTAGTCGGTGGTTCCGGCGGCGCCTCCTCTTCATGTACAACTGTCTTTTCTTTCCATACCTGTCTCGGTGCTTTGGTTTCCTCAGGACAGTGTTGGTTGAGTGGTATGTCTTCAGATCTTACCACTTCTCCTTCATAATCTGCCCATCCGTCCTTGATGACCTGTTGCTTCTGATTGTGGTTACGCCGCCTTCTTCTTGTCCTGACCTGCTTGGATTCTTCAAATACATAGTTAGGGTCAGTAAAGTAAAGACGTACCTTCTCAGAGGGGAAGTGCATGTGGACTTCTCCAGTTCCAATGTAAATGATTGCTTTGACAGTACTAAGGAATGGTCTTCCAAGGATGATGGGTGGATCGTATTCATCTTCTCCCATGTCAATAACCTGAAAGTCTGTATGGACAAAGTGATCGTCTATCTTGACAGGGACGTCAGTTACTGTACCTTCGACCTGTCGGAATGTCTGATCTGCCATCTGGAGCTGAATATATGTTGGGTTTAAGGGCATGGTTCCGAACAGAAGTTCATAGGTGACCTTGGCCATTATGTTGACGCCCGACCCAGTGTCGCAAAGTGTCTTGTAGAAGTGGGACCCATTAATGGAGCAATAAATGCTTGGCATACCTAGGTCGTCCTTCTTAGGCAAGAACGGTGACTTGAGTTGGCGATCTTGACCTTTGTGCACGGCAGTGACCATCTTAGCTGTCTCGGTCCATACTTGCTTCTTGCTCTTGTTCCTCCTGTTGGTCCTCTTCCTTGGTTCATATTGGGGTTGCTCTGGGATTTGTGCGGTCTTGTTCTTGAAGGAAAACGTTTCCTTCCTCCCCTTGATGTAGAAACTGATCTTGGTAGCACTAGCATAGATGACAGCTCCCGCGGTGTTCAGGAATGGTCTCCCTAGGATGACGGGAGCCCTCTCATCAGAACCGGTCTCTATCACTACGAAGTCTGCTGGAGCGTACGAGGAACCCACTCGGACACATATGTTCTTCAATATTCCTCTCGGGAAACTCAGTGTCCTATCTGCAAGCTACAAACACATGGTTGTTTCTAATAATGATTGTGAAAAGAGTTTTTCATAGAGTACCCTGGGCATGATATTGACGCTGGAGCCAAAGTCACAGAGTGCTTCTGGGAAGTCTCGCATGCCGATGGAGATCGGGATGATGGGGCGTCCTGGATCGCCTCTCTTGACCGTCAGACGGTCAGTACTTACTTCCATGATAGGGTTACTCCAGTAATCTCCTGCATCAAACATGTCTACAAGATTTGCAGATTCTAGTCCTTCCGGTTGTGATGGTATACCGGGGTTAGTAGCAGGAACAGCAGCAGCTATTTGATTCAACTGAGATTCAATCATTTTATTAAAGCTAATCTGGTTCTTGATGGCAGTAGAGAAATTATCCATTCTATTATTTATATTTTCTAGTATTTTATCATTAGATGCCAATTTCTTAGACAGGTTATCCATTAGCTTTCCTTGGTTGGACACTAACTCTCTCAAAGGTGGATAATTGTTATTATTATTGAAAGAATTGTTACCTTGGTAATTACCTGAGTAGTTAGGCCTCTGTTGATTCCAACCTTGATTCTGCTGAGGACGGTTGTAGTAGTTGTTGTTATTGTTGATGTAGTTCACGTCCTCCAGCAACTCAGGACAGTGATTGCCCGAGTGTCCAGTACCTCCACACTCCTCACAAGTCATGTGGGAGTCGTAGACGTGCATGACTTCTTTCTTTTCTCCAGCTCGATCATCGAGCTTCTTCATGAGTAGGTCTAGCTTGGCAGATAGCATGTCTACCTCCTTGAGCTGGTGCATACCTCCACCTCTCTTGCGTGTCTGAGTTCTTTCTTCATTCCAACCTTGGTTGGATGCCATCTTCTCCACAAGAGCTGTAGCTTGAGGTATGGTGAGTAATAGGAATGCTCCTCCAGCTGCAGCATCCATGGTTTCACGGGCACTGTTAATGAGCCCATGATAAGATGTCTGCATCAGTAGCCAGCTTTCCATTCCATGATGGGGACATTCTAGGATGTAGTCTTGGAAACGCTCCCATGCTTCTGGAACGGATTCATCATGTTGTTGCTGAAAACTTGTAATCTTCCCACGGAGAGCATTGGTCTTGCCCATGGGAAAGAATTTGGCTAGAAAGTTCATGGAGCAGAGTGCCCACGTAGTGTTCTTCTCCTTTGTAGCGTAGAACCACTGCTTCGCTCTCCCCAACAGTGAGAATGGGAAAAGGCGAAGTAGTATGGCGTCTCTGGGGACTTCAGCCATGGTGAAAGTGCTGCAGATCTCCAGGAAGTGTTGAAGATGAGCACTAGCGTCTTCATGTGGCTTCCCACAGAACTGGTTAGCTTGCACCATGTTGATGAGCCCAGGCTTGAGCTCGAAGTTGCGGTCGATCTCCCCAGCAGGTCCAGTGCGGATGTTGTCCGTAGTGGGAGCTGAGAACTCACGGATCGACTTGTTCGCCATGGCTTCGAATTCAGTCGACAAATTCCGGATGAAACTTCGGCGGTCTTCGGATTTGGATGAAGCTTTGTGCTGAAGTGTTGACGATGTCTTCTTGAGCTTGGCTCTTGTTCTTCTGAATAAGGCTTCGGGATCGTCAACAAAGTTGTCTGGAAGATGTCTTCTATTCATGCATCACCCTGCAATAAATAATCAAAATGGAAAATACAGGGGTAAAACTGTATAAGAGAATTGATAAGCTCGATCAGATTAGTGATGCAAATGATGACTCAAAGTTCCATATTCATTCCTACTTAGTAATCAACCTTCCCCGGCAACGGCGCCAAAAATGCTTGTTGGGCATTCTTAACGTCACTACCAAAAGTAGACTTAGTTTTCTAATTCTGATAACGGCGCCAAAAATGCCAAACCTATCCCTCATACCACTTAAGCCAAGTTGTCATCCCCAGCATGACATGAGAGACGCGGTATTGAAATATGCATTTGCTCATCAAGATAAATAATAAAAGGGATCTGCAAGCGCACAGATTAATACCGATGTAGCATTTTAACCGGTAAGTATTCTAGGTATCGTTATTTATATTTTTACCACTGGGAAGGGATTTCTAAGTATCATGGTTGATAATGGAATGAGAATATGGAACTGAGTACACATCATTGCATGTATAACCGAGAGTATTTATCAATCTCTTTATACAGGTATAAATGTCACATTAAGTAAAGGTAAAGTGATAATGGTGACAAAGATAATTAATCTGATCAGCTAGCCACATATAATAATGATAAGCACCTCAACAGATATTCTAGCAAGTCATTAGCATGGAATTAGGATGAACTACAAAGATATTCCCTAAGTTATTATTAACTATAAAGTCTAGCATATCATAGTTAGTGCAATTATACTTGGCAATCATGGTGAGAAAAGACTATATCCATGCATAGTGAATATTAGCAAGGAAGATGAAGAACATAGCAATCACTCCCCTGTAATAGTGTTGCTCTGCCTGCCCTATACACGAGAGGGGGACTATATAAGAATCAACGAAGCTGTCACTATCGCGAACTACCCCACAATCCGGCATATAGGGTGCAATCGCAGATAAATACGGTATAGACACCACGTCTACACAATAGTTATCATTCACCCACTGTACACATGGATAAACGCTATACGATCCTAGGCATGTATATAATTCCAATCTAACTAAGCCAAGCATATAACTATGATAAACTAAGAACAATATAATTGCAAATATAATCAAGTAGAGCAAAGTCATAACCAATATATTGAAATAGAACAAAGTCATATTCATAATATTGAAGAACAATGATGAACAATTGAAGAACAATAGAGGAATTACCAAGAATCCTCTTGACAGATCCGGGAACCAATCGAAGATTGACTCCTTCTAGTTCTAATCCTATGTAGCTATGCTAACTAGAGATCTAGTTGATGTGGTGGCTCTAGGGCTTGATCAGAGGCTCTCCTCCTGAATTAGGGTTTGAAGTATGAGACGAGGGCCTCTCCTCCAGGGTCAGGGGCCTTGCTTATATAGCCCTTTCGGATGAATCTGGGCCGTTGGATCAAACCGATATTGATCGTGCGGTTTTCCTTGATCCTCTAGGTCGGTGGAGCATAATCCTCGAGGCGGAGCCTGATTGGCTGAGCCAGCAGGGCGGGCGCCCTAGGGACTAGGGCGGGCGCCCTGTCCCCGGCTCTGTTACGCCTCCCGTTCGTTCTCGTGGCTTCTGGACTCTTCTAGATGTAAGATAATTACGTGTTCGGTTAATATCCCGTCATTAATCCGACATGTGGGCCTTTCTTCCGTATTTCCTGATAACCCCCTACAGAAATAGATAAACAGCAAAACTCGTGGAATTCTGTCAGATAAAACCCTAAGTCTAGGTGTTGGTTTCATTTGGATCCTTTTCTCTATTTATTTGATAGTTATAATTGATACTTAAGGACCGTCAACACAGGTACAAGCCCCCGCTCGCCGTGCCCTAGCGAGCCGCCATAGGGCCGAGCAGCCGCCGCCGGGTAGAGGTGGAGGGCGCCGCCGCGCTAGAGGTGGAGAGGACCGGTCGGTGGTGGAGGTGGAGGGCCGGCTGGAGTGGAGGGAGAAGGGGCGTGTGGCGTATGCGCGCGTGAGAGAGAGGGAGCGCGGCCTTCGTACGAGAGAGAGGGAGCACAATGGGTGAGAGAGGGAGAGGGGGAAGGAGATATCTCTCAGTGAAGAAGCACAAATGAATTGGACGGTTGAGATGGATTCGTTGGCCTTCGATCACACCGTCCAGACTTCCACGTCAGCAATCCAGGTCTTTGATGGATGCATACTCCCGCGCGGGGGTCGAGGCGGTGTGGGCACGTCTTTCATGGCGCAGCGGTGTGGACGCGATTTGTGTGACAGCTAAGCTCGTGGCGACTAGAAGCATGCCATGTCATAGCGGTTTTGGTAATCTGGGTGCGGCGCCCGTTGTTTTGCCATCCCAAGCATGGAGAACAGGGTGTAGTTGGGTCCTGGCGTTGTAGCACCTGTCGGGCACGAGAGCGGGAAATTTGTTAGCGGGCTCGGCTGATCTATGGAGGCGGACACATTATAAATAACCGCCTCCGTAAATGATTTACCGAGGCGCGTAGCCTTAAGCGCCCGCCTCGGTTAATATTTATTAACTGAGGCGGTTATTTTGAGGCGACTGCTTCGTTTAATGTATTAACTAAGGGGGTTGCGTTAGGGCAACCATCTCGGTTAATGGGCATTAACCGAGGCGGTTGCATTAGGTTGCCCACCACGGTTAAGCATTAACCGAGGTGGTTGCTGGGCCGGCTGCCTGCCTCAGTTATTCGTGGCAGGGCAGCCGGCCCAACCGCCTCCGAGGCCATTTTGGAAACACCTCGCAAAAGATTTTTTTGTAATAGTGACTCTTAGTGGATCTAGAGCCTCGGTGATGCAAGAAAGTTCAATGGGTGCTCCAACGTGGTCTAGGGATAGTGACAACTACTTTAGTCCCTTTCCAACTCTTGCTTTCATGAGCATTACTTTCATTGCTCATCTTTTTAAGTGTGTGAGACATTGTGTGAATATTTTACTACTACAAAAATGATTTTAGGAAATATAAGTTTTTATTTTAGGAAGCGGCACATTTTCTTGATCACCTTTGTAAATAATTTTAGACAATATTTGAGAAGACACTTCAAAAATATGCAACCTTTGAAAATTGATTTATAGAGGCGGACATCCCAAGGCGTCCATCTCTGTTAATCATGCATTTACAGTCGGTTAATATAGGATGCCCATCTCTATAAATCAATTTTCAAAGACAAGGTACGTCTCTAAAAAATGATTAACAGAGGTGGGCGTCTTTGGCCATCTTTAAAACAGCTGCATACAAAAATAATCTGTAACTTTTTCATACGAAATTGGATGAATACAAACTTTATATAAAAATTGTAACTCACGATGCAATATACAACTTTGTAGTTGAGAAGTTTTTATTTGTAACTGTTTAGAGTTTTAAAATATTCTTTTAAGTATGGGGATTTTGAAATTTAAAATTTTCAAACAAACTGGATGTTGACATGGTCTATATAAAAATTTAGTTCTCAATAAAATCTACACATTTGTAGTTGAATTTTTTTATTTGAAGTTTTTGAAGTCCCAAATATGTGTTTTAAGTTTATAGATTTTGAATTTCAAAATTTAGAATTTCCAAACTACATTGAATGTTCACATAGTTAGGGCCCATTTGCAGGGGCTTCACTTGGCTCTGGCTCCTCCACTGTAACAGTACTATGGCAGAGCCAGGTGAAGCCCCAATATGCTGCTCCTCCTGGTTCTCTTTCTAGTTCATTTTTGGAGGACCCAGAGCCGTTTTTCTCTAGCTATGATAAAGAACAGTGAGGAACAGTATGTTGGGAGCAGGAGCGGGAGCACCCGGAGCTACACCAAATACGGCCTATATGTTTTTGATTTGAAGTTTTTATTGTCTAAATTATTTATTTTAAATTCACATATTTTGAGATTCAAATTTTTAAATTTTTGAAGCAATCTCGAATGGAGACAAATCCTATGCCTGTGTGACAAGCTTTAAAATTTTGTAGTTGAAACTTTTTTTATTTCAGTTTATTTAGTAGTCAAAACATTTAATATAAGATAAAAAATGTTGATATAAAAAGATATCATTCTGCATACAGTAATAAATGAGTGTGTGGTGTATTGGTAGGAAGATGCTATAGCTGAGTAGCAGGTTGCGGGTTTAAATCCTCAATCCTCAGACACTAAATCTATTAACACCCCTTGAAAGTGATGTGAATTTGTACAACTTTGCAAGACTAGAAATTGATCCAAACATCATTATATTAATATAACTTTGAAGAAACAATCCAAGAAACAACCTCGAAAGACTTGAGAAAATAACAAAATTATTCCCTTGCGGCCTTCCCTACTCACATCTGATGCAACGTGCCAACGTGGGATGAAGACTGAGGTCTATTGTTCCTTAGAAGGGTCAAGAACATGCCCAGCAAACACAACTGCACCTGACGTCTCCTCCATGATGAAGAAGGCGAACGGGTGCTCGGCCACGAAATCCACCGGCTTTGGCGGTGGTGGAGAGTACATGGTGGTGCCTCGCTCCACGGTGACAGCTGCTGCCTCGCTCCCGGCCTCGTTCAGCTCGATAACTGCCTTGTGGATAACTTGGCTGACAAACACGCGCCGCTCGATCGTCTTCCTTAAGGAGCATGTCGGTCATGTCAGCCTCCAATTCATCGAAGGGTAGATGAAGCCCCAGATGTTCAAGGTCGTCGGCGACTGTGATTCTCTCAAAGCTCAGCTTGAACTTTGGCAGCCGGAACTGGCCGACGGGGACAAGCTCCAGCGGTAGATGGTGGTGCAAGAACTTCGGGGACGACGCAATCTCCTCTACCATGCTCTGCAGACCTTCGCAGTCGTCGGGAGGAAGACGCACATGTAGAACCTGGGCAGGCTGTGGTAGAGCTCCGAGTTCCAGTTGGACTCGTTCATCCTTTCGTAGGGCAGCTTGAGCACCTTGAACCCGGAGTGGCAGGCGATGAACTGGTATGACCAGCTCTGCAGGAAGGACACTTCCATGGAGCTCCCGTCCAGGTGGTGGAACTCGTGGTCCACGGTGTCCTCCTTGTCGAAGGGGTCGCGCCACTCGCCTATGCGACCCCGCTGTCTCTCCCTCTCCCACGCGACCACGCCCACTCGCCCACGCCCCACCGGAGAGTTAGAAGAAATCGGCGGCGGTTAGGGTTCTAGCGGCTGTTAAGGTTTTCCCGGCGACACAGCGGTGGTGGCAAGTTGAGGAGCAGCGAGCGAGGTGGTAGGGGCACCGCCAAGCAGGCAGCGAGCGACAACCGGTTGGGCAGGATAGGCGGCGGGGCGTTGCAGTGAAGCCATGGTGGTGGCGAGGGGAGGGGGATGAAGGAGGGCCACATGCACAGTAGGGTCTCGCTAGAGCTCCGCAACCGTGGCGGTGGAGCTCTAGCAAGACCCCTACTGCACCGCGGCGGGATGGTGGGTAGCGGCCAGGGCGAGGACGAGGAGGAGGGCATGGTCGAGGGGGAGGGGCGGGAGGTGGGTGGCGCTAGCCGGTGGCGGCGAGCGAGGAAGGCGAGGGTGGGGCAGGTAGGGCGCGAGGAAGAAGGCGGGTGCGCACGAGGAGGAAGAAGGCGGGGGAGGAAGAAGACGTGGAGCCGGGGGTGTCGCGCTCCGCGCGACCTGTCACGCGTTATCGGCGTCCCTGTGAGAAACGTAGTCAATAAACACGTTCACCGCTTCATCAAAACAGGGAAACCACCTAACACCAGACTTGGATGGAACCAGCATTGCAGTCAGGGTTTAAATAGCCAACTAAGGCATTTAGCTGGCCAGGGACGTGCTCTAGCGCCGCAGTGCCACAAAGACGCTGGGGTCAGGGTCACGCTGCTCCTCTTTGCGCTCCATCCGGGGCTGCGCCTCGCCGCCACCGCCTCAACGCTCTAGTTGGGCCGCACTGCCACTTCCTCCGCGTGCATCGGGCGGGGCCGCGCTGCTCCTCATTGTCCATGTCCATGGGGACGGGTTCACGCCACTGCTCCTGTGCGTGTGTTGGTAGAAACTACTAAACAGTTAAGTTTTTTTACCAATTAGCTTGCACTAAAACCCTATAATCGAAAGGATTATCACCTTAACATGCATATACCTACTACAAATGAAAGACTATTTTTTTTCCAAAGTAAAAACTGAATTGGCTGCTAATCACATCAGAGAGAAACAAAACATATACCTTCTCCTACCATAAGTCCACTCGCACCTCAAGGTTGTTACGATGTCAAGCTAGATGATAGTTTCATTGAAAAATACCCACGCAGTCAGTAAAATATGTACCAACAAAATAAAGCTGAGTTAATATAAAAAACATCCACTGGAATTTAAATTATCGATGGAAAATGCATCCCACCTTTTCTAATCAGTATTAGTGTGGGGTCAAACTTCGAAGGCCATCCAATTGGTGTTACAAGTCTTCTTCCAGCAAAAAGAACAGTACCCCAAGTGCGATGCTGCTTAATGAGATAACGTTAGTTGTATGAGGTCCATTGACTTACCTTTGCAACCATTAATTTACAAGAAACGTGGACGGATAATATTTTCTAATACCAGTTGCAAACAGTTTATGAGATTGGCAGATTACATTTGCTGCATCCTGGACGCACTGACAGAATACGCTTAATGTGTCTAATAACTAGTTTTACTACTACAACCACCATTTTTAACAACAACCACATCGGATTTCCAGTGGTTGTTGCAATCGCCTCTACCAAGAGTTTCTAGAGATCATCAATTTCTAGGGACGTAAATGCAACCGTCCTAGAAATCAATCTAGGGATCGGTATGTAGCTGCCCTAGAAATCAATTTCTAGAGGTTTTCAACCACCCTTAGAAATTGATTTCTTGGTGTGCTTAGTATATGCTTCGCTCATAAAAACCATTAAAAGAAACAAAACCTGCTTTAAAACCAACAACTTTAAATCTTGACTGTCTTTTTATTAACATCTCTGAATCTTGTAGTGAGTATTTAGGGATCTAGATGATCTGAAATGGAAAAATTTTAACTACTAAGTTTTAGATCTCGTCTAGTACTATAACTTTTGTACAGAGCGTGTTTTCATCCGAGATCGTATGAAAAATCCAAAAAGTTGCATTTTAGAATGTGAGAACTCATATATTTGGGACCACAAACAATTTCAACTGAAAAATTTTATTGGTTACAAAGTTATAGATCTCATCAAGCTCTATGACTTTGACAAGTTCGCCTTTATTTGACTTCATTAAAAATTCTATATTTTTTTGTCATGCTCCTATTTTTAATGGTGATTGACTTTAATAAACTATGGCGAAAAATTGATTTGATAGCCATGATGGGTGTTTTCATAGACCCCTAAAAGTGACTTTTTTTTCCTAGAGCTATCTCTTACACCAACTGCCCCTAAAATTGGAGAAAATATCTAGGTGCAGTTGGTAACAACAATCGTCTTTAGAAATCAAGGTCGGTCTCTGAAAATAATTTAAGACATAGCTTTTAATCAACCATGGCTATAATAAAATGTGTCGCCTCTAAAATCATTGTAACTATTTTTTCTTATTAATATATAAAATACTAGAAAAATCTTATATAGTATCGATTTTCTTATGTAAGAAACATTCAACAAGCCATGGGTAAGAACAAAAATGCTTAATAAGTACAAGATCAAATTAACGCAACTATGATGAGTGAACACGCTGCTTGCCACAATGTCGATATACACGATGATGAACAAACTGGAAGGATAGATAGATAGATGATACAAACACATGACTGTGGTAGTGTAGTTGAGCTTCCTGTCAATGATGACTGATGAAGTTTTTGATCGCATGAATTAACTGTTTTGTTCGAATCGATGTAAGGCGATCTGACTTCACTGCCACGAAGTTGAGAAAGAAGACGTGCGCGACTGCCCCTCTGCTGACCTTGGTGTCCACCTCCTTCCCAGCAAGCACCATGGCCTTTCCATAATCCACCTGCGGATCACGAAGCAAATCCTTTTCTGCAACCATCAGCAGCAATGGCGGCATCGCAACATTTTCAACGGCCTTCGCTGCGAGCTCCGGGGACGTGTAGGGGCTGTCCTTGGTGGCCCCCAGCGGTAGTCCAAGAGCCAGGAGCTTGTCGATCATCTCCAGGGTCAATAACGGGTTCGGAGGGTTCTCAAGCTCCGACCGGCTCCTCTTCTCCCGGGCGAAGCCCGGATGGAGGAGCACGCCGCCGGCGAGCCTCACCGGGTGCAAGGCACCCATGCCATCCTCGCCAGCACGTGCGGCTACGAGGTGCACAAGGTTGCCGCCAGAACTGTCGCCGATGAGGAATACACGGGAGAAGTCGGCTGCCTTCCGGAGACGTTCCACAGGTGCAGAGTAAACGACGTTCTTGCCGCACGCGACGTCGCGGAGCCAGAGGAGGGCGTCGTGGCCGGCGACGATGGCTGCTGGCAGGCGGTGCTCAGGCGCGAGCGGGAGGTAGACGGAGACGATGCCGGCGACTCTTAGCTTGGCGGTGAGAGGAGCGTAGAAGTTGTGGTAGAGCGCCCACGAAGGGCGGGAGACGCAGAAGCCGCCGCCGTGCAAGTGGAGGAGGACTGGTCGTCGGGATCCAGCTGCAGCCGGCTCCGGTAGGTAGAGACGGACGTCGATGCCGCGGCCGGTGGCGACGTCGTGGACGGTCACGCCGCCGCGTGGCTCCGTGTACGGCGGGACGATGGCGGTGATAGCCTCCCCTCCCGGCGGTGTCAGCCGCTCGACGGTGCCATCGGAGTAGATGCGGAGCCAGCCTGTTACTTCCTCGACCACCGTCCTGTTACTGTTAGGGCTGGCCTGCGCCGACGTTCTCGTGGCCAGTTGAGCAATTGTCGCTAGCAATAGCAGGGAAGAGAAGAATACAAAGGAACACCAGCAGCTTCTTTGGAAGCTCATTTTTAGAGACTTTCTGGTGGAAATGAAATGCAAGGTCTGGTGTGATTCCTGAGGCGGAGTGGTGCCCTTAATGGGGACGATGCAGATAAAGACAACCATGTGTTGACTTCAGAAGAGATCGGAGATATGTCATTTTTATATGATTACGGGGTATATATCAATATGATGTTCAAGTAGCAGCCTCAAGAAGGGCATATTCATTGCTTGAGTAGAATATTAAAATTTATAACAATTTTCTTCACGCGTAATGTCAACTTTCGAGGAAGAAACATGTGCAGTGGTTAACGAGTTGGAGTTTTCGTAGTGGGAGTATATTACGAAGTAGAAATATTTTATTTTATGACGGAACAAATTAAACGCCACTACATATATAGAGCCCCAAAGAAAAGGGAATAACACTCTATAGGGTATCATAGTATAGTGCTTGTGCTAACGCCTCAGCGTGATTTTAAGGATGCACATGAAAACTTGAATTTTATATATACACATTAATCCAAAAGTCAGGCTTGGTGTTGATGATACTTAGCTTGTAATTTATATATACACATTATAACCATATGAACAGCTCTACGCTTCCTCTCATTCCGAATATGATAGTGAAGATATCAAAGAGCGTCTTGCCATTGTTGATGAAACTTGATGATGACAACCTTGCAGTGAAGACTACCTCAAGTTGTTCAGCAGCAGAACAGCCTCCACTTTCAGTAAAAGTACAAAACAGGTCCAATATCCAATAAAAAAATGTAATCCTTCTGAAACAAGTCCAACATCCTGTAAAAAATAGTCCAGAAGTATTTACGCAGCTGATTAAAATTATAGAGAAGCATACATTTTTTTGAAATTCATTTTGTCAAGGGCGTCGAACCCTCAACGAGCTGGGCCTCGGCTACGGAGCTCGTAGCCGTCGGCCGTCTTCTCCGGTGAGGTTATGCCCCTCTACCGCAGGCTTAGGGTTTTAGAAGAAAGAGATAGGAGATAATAATCTTGCTCGATTCTCAAAGTACCGGATACAATTTATTTTATAGCCCTGCGGCTGCAAACTAAAAGGAAACTATCCTCCTAAACTTAAGGAAATAACCTGTAGCTAACTTTAGGTAATTGACTTGATTTATTTCTAAATTAGCCACGCTGCTGCTGCAGCTCCAACACATGCGCGGCTTGGCCCAAGCTAGCGGCCCGCTCAGCTGCCCTGCGTACGTCGCGGGCACGCCTCCTCCTTGTATATGGGATGCCGCACATGACATCTCTCCCCGCCTCGAAGTCCAGCTCGTCCTCGAGCTGAAAGGAGGGAAACCGAGCGCGAAAGTCATCCAGGTCTTCCCATGATGCAGACGTGGGAGGTTGGCCTTCCCACTCGACGAGCACCTGGCGGGCACCCCGGGCCATGCGGCCCTGCGTTACCCGGGATGGTGCAGGCACCACCGCGCCATGCAGGATCGGAGGCAGCGATGGCGGCGCAGCCGGTGGCGATCCCATGAACTTCTTGAGAATGCCCACATGGAACACGTCATGGAGACGAGCGCCAGGTGGAAGCTGGAGGCGCACAGCCACCGGGTTGATGACCTCTGTCACCTGGTAAGGCCCGACGAAGCGAGGCTTCAGTTTCCCGCGTGCGCTGGTGCGGGGCAGGGAAGCAGCTGCTCGCTGCCGAAGGCGGAGAAACGCCCAGTCGCCAACTTGGTAGTCGACCGGACGATGATGCTGGTCGTAGGAGCGCTTCTGGACCGCCTGGGCCTGCTCAAGATGGAAGCGAATGTCATCAAGGAAAGCCGCACGCTCCTCCATCTCCTGGGCGACAGCAGCGACACGGGCCTCGCCCGGTTCATATGAACGGATGGACGGCGGATCCCTGCCGTAGACGACACGGAACGGAGTCTCCTGCAGCGAGGACTGGTAGGCGGTGTTGTAGGTGTATTCCGCCCACGGGAGCCACCGCAGCCACTGCCGGGGACGATCGCCGGTGAAGCAACGCAGGTACATGACGATGACCCGATTGGCGGCCTCCGTCTGGCCGTCCGTCTGCGGATGAAAAGCGGACGACATGTGGAGCTTCGTTCCTGTAAGGCGCATGAGCTCCTGCCAGAACGCCGAGGTGAAGACCGGATCACAATCCGAGACGATGGACTGCGGTACGCCATGGAGGCGGACAATGTCGGCGAAGAAGGCGGCGGCGACGGATTCCGCGGTGTATGGATGCGCCAGCGAAATGAAGTGGCAATATTTGCTGAAGCGATCCACCACAGAGAGGATGACAGTCTTGCCTTGGACCTTGGGTAGCGCCTCAATGAAATCAATGCCTACGTCTGCCCACACCGCCGATGGCACCGGAAGGGACTGTAGTAACCCGGCCGGCCGAAGGTGGTCCGACTTGTACTGCTGGCACGTGACGCAGGCCTTCACAAAATCCTGCACCAAACGACGCATGTTGGAAAAATGAAAGTCGCGCCGGAGCCGATGGAGGGTGCTGTGTACACCCTCATGCCCGTCGTCGTGGACCGCAGTCACGATCTCGCGGAGGAGTGGGACGCCGAGGGGATGAACAGCCGCCCCTCGTAGGCCACCATGCCGTCCACCAACGTCCACGGCGCGGCCCAGGTACCCGCCTGAAGACCCCTGTGCAGGTTGGCCAAGGCCGGGTCCGTAGCCTGAGCGTGGCGAAGCCGCTCAATGAAGTCGAAGCGGGGCGCAGAGACGGCCATGACCTCCCCGTCGTCCTGGTCGCGCCGGGAAAGGGCGTCGGCGATGACGTTCGTGGCGCCCGACCTGTACTCCACTGAGAAGTCGAAACCGAGGAGCTTGCCTACCCAATGGTGTTGCGGAATTATGGCGAGGCGCTGGTCGAGGAGGTACTTCAGGCTGTAGTGGTCGGTCTTGACGACGAAACGCCGCCCCCACAGGTACGGCCGCCAGTGCCGAACCGCCTGGACCAGCCTGATGAGCTCACGCTCATAGGCGGCGAGCGAGCGATGGTGGGGCGCCACCGGCCGGCTGAAGAAAGCGACGGGGTGGCCCTCCTAGACCAGCACGGCGCCAAAACCTAACGTCGAGGTGTCGCACTCGACGATGAACAGCTTGGTGAAGTCGGGCATGGCGAGAACTGGGGCGGATGTCACGGCGGCCTTGAGAGCCGCGAACACCGCGGCGGTGGCGTCGTCCCACGAGAAGCCCTCCTTCTTAAGCAGGCCTGACAGAGGCGCGGCGATCGTTCCGTAGTTG
Source organism: Saccharum hybrid cultivar R570 (assembly GCA_038087645.1). Taxonomy (NCBI): domain Eukaryota; kingdom Viridiplantae; phylum Streptophyta; class Magnoliopsida; order Poales; family Poaceae; genus Saccharum; species Saccharum hybrid cultivar. The sequence continues at coordinate 27,089,899 of JAQSUU010000558.1, forward strand.
TGGACGAACTTGCGGTAGTAGCCCGCAAGGCCGAGGAACCCGCAAACCACCCGGGGAGAGCAGGGTGTCGGCCAGTCGACGATCGCCTGCACCTTGGTCGGATCCATGGCCACCCCAGCCGCCGAGATGACATGGCCGAGGTAGGCGACAGTGGGGGCCCCGAAAGAGCACTTGGAGCGCTTGACGAAGAGCTGGTGGTGGGAGAGCGCGTCGAGGATGGTGCGGAGGTGACGCAGGTGATCAGCCCACGTCCTGCTGTAAATCAAAATATCATCAAAAAATACCAGGACGAAGCGGCGGAGGAACGGTCGGAGCACATCATTCATCAGGGCTTGGAAGGTCGCCGGGGCGTTGCAGAGCCCGAACGCCATCACAAGGAACTCGTACAAGCCATCATGGGTACGGAACGCCGTCTTGTGGACGTCCTCCGGGCGCATGCGCACCTGGTGGTAACCCGAGCGCAGGTCCAGCTTGGTGAAGAACTGAGCGCCATGGAGCTCATCGAGGAGCTCCTCGACCACCGGGATCGGAAAGGCGTCCTTGACTGTCAATGCGTTGAGCGCGCGGTAGTCGACGCAGAATCGCCAAGACCCATCCGGCTTCTTGACGAGGAGGACAGGCGACGAGAATGGCGAGTCGCTCCGACGAACGATGCCCTGCTCCATCATGGCGGCACATTGCCGCTCCAGCTCGTCCTTGTGCGCCGCCGGATAACGGTAGGGACGAACGGCAACGGGCTGCGCGTCAGGCTTGAGCGTAATGTGGTGGTCGTGCGCGCGTTTGGGGGGCAGACCAGATGGGTCGGCGAAGACCCCCCATACGCGAGCAGCAGCGCCTCGAGGAGGGCGCCTGCCTCCATCCTCGCGCGCAAGGCCTGTGGCGAGGGACAGGCCACGCTGGTCCAGGAGACTGTACGTCCCTGGTGCTGGAACGACATACGCTGGTGGCTCAGGTCCCAGACGATGGGCCCAAGCGCGCCCAGCCACCTGGTGCCGAGGACGACGTCGTACCCGGCCAAGGGCATGACGAAGAGGTCGGCCGGGAACGACTCGCCATCAACGAGGAGAGGTGCGTCGCGGATGACGCCGGCGCAGGCAACGCGCTCCCCGTTGGCCACCAAAGCGGTGAGACGGGGCTGCTGTTGGAGAGGGAGGCCAGATCGCCGCGCCACGTCCTCCGAGATGAAGTTGTGCGTGCTGCCGGAGTCGAGGAGGGCGACAAGCGACGTGGCGCCCAAGGACACGGCAATCTGCATGGTGCCCACCATGGGAACCTCGGCCACGGCCTGGAGGGAAAAACAGGGCGCCTCCGCTGCGTCCTCAGCCACGGCGGCCTCATCCCCGGCGTCATCGATCTCCACGCCTTCGACGAAGAACAGGCGCCTGCAGAAACGGTTATGGCCGCGGGAATATTTTTCATTACAGTTAAAACATAGACCCAATCGGCGACGCTCGGCCATCTCATCCGGCGTGAGGCGACGCTTAGTGCCCTCAGCAGCCACCGGGGGCACGGGAAGCGCCAGGAGGGGTGGCGGTGGCGGCAGGGCGCCCCGGCCTGCTGGAGGTGGTGGAACGCACGGAGGTGCCCGCGGTGCAGCCGGCACTGGCCGTGTCGCCTCCATCTGTTCCACCTGGCGGGCCAGACTCATGGCGGCAGCGAGGGTGTCCGGGTTGTGGATGCGGACGGCGTTGCTGAGCGGTGGCAGGAGGCCGCCGGTGAAGAGCTGAACCCGCTGAGCCTCGTCGAGTCGGCCGGCGCGCGGAAGGAGGGACTGGAACCGATTGGCGTACTCCTCCACGGTCCCAGTGCGGCGGCATTCCGCGAGCTCGAACATCGGGGCAGAGCGAAGGGGCGGACCGAACCGCAAACTCAGGAGATCCTTGAAGTTGCCCCATGTTGGCGTGCCTTCGTCGTCCTGCAACTGGATGAACCACAGCTGGGCGGCATCATCCAGGTGGTAGGCCGCCATGCGCACGCGTTCCTCCGCCATGGTGCGATGTTGGCGGAAGTAGGCGTCACACTTGTTGAGGAACAGCATGGGGTCCGTCGTGCCGTCGTAGTGGGGAAAGTCCCACTTCTTGTGCTTCGGGTGGAACTCCAGTTCGCGTGGCGCGTCGGAGCGGCGGCTGTCGCTGCTTTCTGCCGTGGACGTCTTCTCCTTGATGGAGGCGACGTCGGACTGCAGGGAGGTAATCATGGCGTTCATGTTCCGCATCTCCTGAATGATGTCGGCTAGGGTTGGTTCGGCCATTGCTGCGGCGGGCTGCGGGGCGGATGCGGCGGAAGGGGGGGTGGCGGCTGTTGGGGTAGCGGCGGCTGTTGGTGGGCTGTGGCTGGAACGGATGGATCGGAACGAGCGGAAGAGGATCTGCTGACTTGTGATACCAGGTTGTCAAGGGCGTCGAACCCTCGACGAGCTGGGCCTCGGCTACGGAGCTCGTAGCCTTCGGCCGTCTTCTCCGGTGAGGTTATGCCCCTCTACCGCAGGCTTAGGGTTTTAGAAGAAAGAGATAGGAGATAATAATCTTGCTTGATTCTCAAAGTACCGGATACAATTTATTTTATAGCCCTGCGGCTGCAAACTAAAAGGAAACTATCCTCCTAAACTTAAGGAAATAACCTGTAGCTAACTTTAGGTAATTGACTTGATTTATTTCTAAATTAGCCACGCTGCTGCTGCAGCTCCAACACATGCGCGGCTTGGCCCAAGCTAGCGGCCCGCTCAGCTGCCCTGCGTACGTCGCGGGCACGCCTCCTCCTTGTATATGGGACGCCGCACATGACACATTTGCATCTGAACCATATAAGGGATTATATAAACTCGGAACATATATAGTACGAATCGTAATTTATGGACTTACTCATTTAAGGATTCGTCATAGCAGGACGTGTTTATAAACGATATTCTTGGTGCTCTTGCCTGTGGAAGCAAACTGCCGAACCTTACTGTTTTGCTCTCGTTCTTCGGTGGTTTATGGCCAAGATGCATTAAGATGCACAATTAGTTGACAATTAGTTGAAACTAAAAAATTCCTGTCGGTGGGAAACCGACAGAAAAATAGCATATACCGACAGAAAAATTAAAAAATTAATTTTTCACCAACAGAAATAAAGCGACAGAGAAATAAATTTTTTCTGTTTGGTGAATGATTTTCTGTCAGTATGCCATTTTCTTTGTCGGTGTGACGTCGACAGGAAAATTCCATGCCACCAGGTCTAGGTTTTTTCCCAGTCATCACTGACCGACAGGGAATTTGGTGTCCACCGTTAGAAAATATAACTTTAGTTCTGCTGGTTCATATTCCATAAAAAAATGCACTAGCCAGTGGACAAATTTAAATCCATGAAACAATCTCAAATTTAATATTGATCATTTATATACCTAGAAAAATCAAGAGATCACATTGCATAGGGCACAAATGGCTAAATTCAAACAAGTATACAACAATCGATCCATGTCAACAAATACGAGGAAACCTTGCTTAATAGATCATACTACACACGTCACTGATGTTTCAGAACATCATTAATGCTATGTATACAAAGATTTAGCCTAATAAATTGGACTAGGGTTAGGGAGGGAGGGAAACCTACTGAAGAGGGGTTGTAGCTTTGGGCCCGGGTGCGCAGCCACCATGGGGCCGGGGCCGCGCTCAGCTAGATGGGTGCGCTGCCACCGCCTGAGGTTCGTGCCGCTGCCTTGGAGCCAGGCCAGGTCGCACTGACGTGCCACCGCTTGGGGTCGGGGGGAAGGGGGAGGGAGGGAGGTGTAGCTTTGGTCTCTGGAGCCGCTCAGGTCCTCGTGCTGCCAGAGGGGTGAGCTCTTCTCTACTCCGTGTCGACCTGGAGGGGCACGCTGCCGCTACAGAGAGATGCGAGGAGGAGAAGGCATGACTGTGTGAGGTTGAGAGTGGGGCTAGGGTTTGGGGGCAGCCCTTTTATGTGTCCGCGGGCACAGCCAGAATGCCTTTGGGCCGACTGAAAGGCCAACTCGGCCCAGGCCCACGTTGGCTACACGATTTAAGTCCTGCGCTTCGTGAAAATTAATTTTTCTGTCGGTACAATCCTGACATACAAAAAAACTAATAATTTGTCTGTCGGTAGTAGAAAAATCGACAGGAAAATATGTTTTCTCTATCAGTTTTGCTATTTTTTCTGTTGGTTGTTAGGTACCGACAGAAAAAATGTAATTTTTTTGTCGGTTGAAAGAAAACTGATAGGAAATTTTTACACTCTAGTAGTGTTGATAACCTATCATATATAAAGGGCACCGTGAAAAATTCCAGAGATTAAAAAAATGCTTATTCCAGAAGTGTACTGAAGAGAAGTGTTACCATCTCTAATTTCCGGTCATACATATGATGGTAAGCAGATGAAACAGATGCCAATTGTGCCCAAACAAAGACTCAAAACCCCCGCTAATGTGAATCCTAAACAGAAGGAACCTCATATAATAAGCAAAAATCCATTAACTCCATCTAGAGGCAGATATGCATAATAAAAAGGGAGATCTGCTAGCGATAATGGTTATACCTGTGGTAGTCGCCCTTCATCTACCACAGGTGTGGGATCTCCGTCATAGATGCGGGCGAGCTCAGCCTCGATCTTGGAGGGTTTGAACGGATGGAGGCGGCAGGCGCCTCGTTCCCGCGGCCCTCCTCCTGCTAGATGTAGGAGATGATCTAGCACGAGACCCTGCGGGCGCCGATGACATTCTTGTAGGCGACGGACAGTAAGTTGCGCTTCTCCACGGAGAGCTCTTCCTCACCACCGGTTTGGGGGGGAGGGGGGCAGGGGGTAGGGGGGAGTTGCGACCACGTCGGCGGAAGGCGGGTGTTCTTTGGTGTCACAAAGTTGATAGAGGTGAAAAAACGAATGGTTACGTGGTGAGTGCATAGTACTACTAATCCATATACGATCTCCGTCGACAAAAATAGTAGAACAGTAACTCACAGACATATCACACGTCTTTGCTCTTAAGGATGGCAAAGCTCCTTTGAACAAAGATCTGCAATAACTGTGAAAAATAGAAAATATTGATATGAGGAAGCAAATGGACCAACAAAATAAGAAATCATGCTTGTTTCAAAATGCAGCCACATTAAACATTTGGAATAATTTTTTTTGAGGGAAACATTGGGAACATTCACCTTTTTGTTGGCGAAGAGGATGCATCCAGATGCATATGGTCTAGCTGTTGTTGTTGGGGCAAGCAAGGAACCTCACCTGTCATCTCGTGCTATGCAGTAACAATTTTTACTCATCAATCCAGCCAAAATATGATGATGAGGTGATAGATTCGTGGTTAGGTCTTTCGAGAGCTCGGGCAGGGCGGCGTCACCCCCGTCGCCCTCCCTGTCGGTGATCACTCAGAATCACATCCATGCACCTACCTACCTGTCCTCTCCAATGAGAGCATCTAGCCAACATCACACCTCCCGAGTCCGAGAGGCTTCTCAGGGGGGTTGGAGGCCTCTAGTTGGTGCGACTCACATTGGGAGAGGAGGAGAGGGGTGGCAGGGAGCGCACACAAAGCAGAGGAGATCGTCGGCTTCAAGCCCAGTGAGGTATCAGGGCTCCTCGCAGCGGGACGGGGTGTCAAACTACTGGTCAAAAGTTGCTCCGAGGGGCCGACCGAGCAGCCTCTCATCCCATGGTCGACGCGGCGTGCTGGGGGAGAGACAGGTGGCGCCTCCTCGACCAGGGAATCTCCAGAGTGGGTTGTGCCTGGGTCGATCACCACCCGAAACCCGCGACCTGAAGGGGGAGGACGAGATCCAGGAGTTCTGGGGTCAATTGTGGCTTATTCCCCACCCAAAGTGCCACCTCCAGCCGCCTAGGGTTCGTGCGGAAGAGAAATCCAGCCTGGTGTGGGTTAGGATGGATCTCTGGGAGAGGAAGGAGTTTGATGTGGGTGAGTGCTTCCCGATCGGAGACGGAGACATCTGGGATGTTCAACCCAAGCTCCTAAACTTCGCGGAGGATTTCTAAGGGGGGAGGCAAGAGGAAGAGCTTTCTGAGCGCAGTGAAGCTAGCGATGGCGAATTGAGGATGAGGCCGTGATCCGCGACCGAGGAACTCGGAGGGAGAATGGGTGGATTGGGGTGGGGGAAGCTGGAATCAACCCCTTCCTCATCCCTACCCACCTCACCAGCCGCAACCGCCGCCGCCCTTCTTCAATCAGATGCCTCCGCCACCACCATAAGGCTACTACCACAATCAGGTCCAACATCCCCCTCCTCCCTTCTTTGGTCAGCAATTCTTAGGGCCTAGACCCAGGGGTGGGGGTAGATAGGGTGCTGGTAGAGGTAGAAGCCGCCACCACCATAAGGCTACTACCACAATCAGGTCCAACATCCCCCTCCTCCCTTCTTTGGTCAGCAATTCTTAGGGCCTAGACCCAGGGGTGGGGGTAGATAGGGTGCTGGTAGAGGTAGAAGTGTGGTGGGGAGACAACAAACAAGAGCAGATCAGGCTATGAAGAATGTAGAACCAGATCGGATTTCAGAAGAGACCCAGAAAGTTGCTATGGAGGTGGAGGAAAAAGAGAAAGATAAAGATAAAAATGAGGTAGTTTCTGCTCAAAAGGATAAGTTCATGGATGTGGTTTGTTTCAATTGTGGAGATGTTGGTCATTACAGTACGGCCTGTAACAGAGTCAGGTGCTGCTTTATCTGTAGACAGGAGGGTCATGTTGTAGACAAGTGTCCTGAATGGAAGAAACATCAGAATGCTGCTTAGTTTTATGGAAGTGCTTGCCAGGGTCTGGGCTTCTACCATATTGATGTTGAACCAAGAGAAGGCAGGTTTAGGCATTGGAAGGGTCTAGAGAACTCTGGGGTCTTGACTATCGAACAAGGTGACATTGAGGAGGCTAAGATATATGATCACCTGAGGGATCTGTTTGATGATAAGTGGGATTGGAAACTGAGACAGGAGGATGATTACACTTACATCATTAGGTTCCCTCCTCAGAAGAAAGTTGAAGATTTTGTGGTGGGGCAGGCCACACTATTCTATCTTAAAGGAACCAATGTGCTAGCGTCTATCAAACCCTGGAATGGAGATGTGGAACTTGTTGGACAACTGGAAGATGTTTGGGTTAAAGTCAAAGGCATACCACCAAAGTGGGCTGACTGGTGGACAATTAAGGATGTGGCCTCAAGCTTGTGTTTGTTGACAGAGGTTGATTGGGTTGTGTTGTTTTCTAGCTTCTTTTCCAATGTCAGGATCAAGATTAAATGCAAGAATCCTGCAAAAATCCCAAAGGAGAGAGTATATGAAATGGGAGGCTCTTGCTATCCTATTTCTTTCTTAGCTGAAGGTGTAGAACAAACTGGGGAACCCACTGAGAAGGATGATGGTAAGGGTGATGATGATGGGGCTAATGGTGATGACAAGGGTCCTAAGGGGATGATGACGGACCTAATAGTGATGAGGACCTTGATGAAGATGATATGTTGGATGATGATCTCCTAGAATCTGAGAAGAATCATGATAAAATGGAAAATCTGAGAAGATGATCTGTGCAGTGACAAAGGTGGCCAGGTTTCTGGCAAGAAGCTGGCACAGAATTCTGGGGCAAGCTCATCTTGGTCTCAGCCAAGGAAGAAGGCCACTAGAAGATCTTTGGGATTCCTGGATAAAATGGAAAATTTCTACCTAGAACAGCACAGCTGTGTTGATCTGCTAAGAGCTATGGAGTTAGATGATGAGACAGAGGAAGTTACTGTACAGGGAGTTGACCAGGATGAAGAGGAGGAGGTTTGTCAGCTCCCAACAGAATGGATTGACATTTTAAAGTCACAGAAGAGTAATCTGGAGGTTAATGGTGTACCACACAAGGGATCAGATGAGGGCTTGTTAGGTATGGGCGATACTCGGGAGGAAGAGAATGGTTCTCAATCTACTCAGCCAACTAGTGATGATCTGGCCAAGGCAGTAACGCAAGAAGATGATGGTGTCAAGACAGGAAAAACTAAGAAGCAGTGGGGGCCGGTTCTGGCTCAAAGAAAGTGCAAGAGGTTTTCTGAAGATAACAGGACTGCACTTCAGAAGGCCCAAGATTTCAAGAAGCAGTGTAATCTAGAAACACTGGAAGGTACTAAACATCACACCTCTTCGCAAACTAATAAGATTAACTTGTCTTGCATTGCTCATGAGATAGGAATAGTTTCCAGGGATGGCAATCCCATTTCACAAAACATGTTGGATAACATGGTTAGTCTAGATGAGCAAAGAATTGCTAATTTTCAAGCACTTAGCAAAGATAAAGACAAAAGTAGTGTAGAAGAGCAATCTGATTCTATTAGTTGTAATAATGGTAAAGCTAGTAGTAGTAGATCAGGGGATGTTGTAGTGGAGGAATCTTTGGGTGGCTGCTCAAGACCCTCTAATGGCACTGAGGATCAACCTATCCTAATTGAGGATTCTGAAGAGGGTTCGACTCCAGCCAAAGTAGGTAGAAAAAAAGGAAAAAACAAGAAATGAAAGGTCTATTTTGGAATATTAGAGGCTTAGGACAAAAAGGTAGAGTACCTGCTTTAGCTAACAAAATTAGAGAGAACCATGCTGACTTTGTAGGTGTAGTTGAGACAAAAAAAGGAGAATACACAGCTGATATGCTGAGATCTCTAACTGGAAATGTTAAATTCAACTGGTGTTCCTTAAAGGCTAAGGGCGCAGCTGGGGGCATTTTAATAGGGGCTAATGACGATTTATTTACAATGTCAGTAGGAGAGCTTTTAGATTTTACTGTTAGTGTCATGTTGACTAATAAGACCTCTGGCTTTGCCTTCAAATTAGTAGTAGTGTATGGTTCACCATATTAGGAGGGGAAACAATCTTTTTTTGATGAGTTACACAACATTATGGGTTCCTGGACAGGTCCTATTTTGCTAGGAGGTGATTTCAACTTAGTTAGATCTACTTTGGATAAAAATAATGGTATTGTTAACTTCAAATTGATGGACATGTTCAATGATTGGGTTAACAAATGGGGTTTAATTGAGTTGGATCTAAGAAATAGAAAATACACTTGGACCAATAATCAAGATAACTTGGTCGTGGCTAGATTGGTTAGAGTGTTTGTGTCTACTGAGTTAGAAATTGCCTTTCCTTTGGCTAGGATTAAAGCTCTGGATAGAACTCCTAGTGATCATAATCCTATTTTGGTAGATTTAGGAGATAATCTCTTTTATGGTAAGAAGAGGTTCAGATTTGAGAAGTGGTGGCTCCTTGAGAATTCTTTTAGAGCGGTGGTGGAGAAGGCTTGGTCCTTACCTTGTAGTGAAAGTAAAAGTATAGACATCTGGCAATTTAGAGTTAGGTCATTTAGGAAATTAGTTAGAGGATGGGCAACTAATCAGATTGCTTTAAACAATAGGACCAAAGATTCTCTTTCTAGAGAGTATAACCTTCTGGATCAAGCCTTGGAAGAAAGGGATCTAGAAGAAGTAGAGTGGAATAGATACAAATAGTTAGAGGAGCTGGATAAATTTTAGAGAATGGAGGAAATTAAAATCAGACAGAGATCTGGAGATAGGGATATCTTAGAAGGGGGTAGAAATACAACATACTTTCATGCCGTAGCTAATTATAGGAGCAGAAAGAAAAGAATTGTTTTTTAGAAAGCCCTATGGGTCATGTATCTGACCAAAAAGGGATGATGGACATTGCTGTAGGTTTCTATAAAAATCTGTTTGCTAAAGAAGATAGATGGGGGATTAGGCTTAGTGAGAATTTCTGGGATATCACTCAGAAAGTGAATAGTGAAGAGAATGAGTTCTTAACTATTCCCTTCTCTGAAAAAGAAGTTAAGGAAGCCATTTTTAGCTGTTATCCAGAAGGGGCTCCAGGTCCTGATGGTCTCTCTTTCCTCTTCTATCAGAAGTTCTGGGAGTTTATTAAAGGGGATATTTTAGCTATGTTTGAAGACTTTTACAAAGGAGAGTTAGATGTTTATAGATTAAACTTTGCTTTAGTCACCTTGGTTCCTAAAGTCAATGAGGCCTATAATATAAAGCAGTTTAGACCTATTAGTCTGTTGAATTGTAGTTTCAAAATGTTTTCTAAACTTTTGACTAACAGATTAGGTGCAGTAGCTCAGAGGTTAGTGGCCACTAATCAAAGTGCTTTTATTAAAGGAAGATACATACTAGAAAGTGTAGTTGTAGCCCATGAAATAGTCCATAGCCTAAATAAATCTAAAGAGAAAGGAGTAGTGTTAAAATTAGATTACGAGAAAGCTTATGACAGGGTGAGCTGGGATTTTTTGTTTGAAGTTTTAGAGTCTAGAGGGTTCTCTAGCATTTGGACACAGTGGATTAGGCTACTAGTTAAAGGGGGCTCCCTGGGCATCTTAGTTAATGGGGAAGAGAGTCCCTACTTCAAGCCTGGCAAAGGATTGAGGCAAGGGGATCCTTTGTCTCCACTTCCGTTCAACTTAGTAGGAGATGTCTTCTCTAGAATGTTAGATAGATCTGTCCAGGGTGGTCTTATCCAAGGTGTTTTACAGGATTTCAGAGTTGGGGGGATTGTCTCTCTGCAGTATGCAGATGACACAATTTTGTTCTTTAGTGCAGATCTTACTTACCTCACAAATCTGAAACATGTCATAATGTGGTTTGAGCAGATTTCGGGGATGAGAGTCAACTTTCATAAAAGTGAAATAATTACCTTGAATCTAGAGTTAGAAGATACTATCAAGATTGCCAATTTTTTTAACTGTCTCATTGGCTCCTTTCCTTTAAAATACCTGGGGATCCCTCTCCATTATGACAAACTAACTAGAGAAGAGCTACAACCTTTAGTGGATAAGCTCCTTCATAGGATTGCTGGTTGGAGGGGTAAACTCCTATCTGTGGCTGCTAGAGCCTTGTTGGTTAAAACTTGCCTAGCCAACATCCCCACTTACCTTCTATCTTTTATCAAGTTCCCTAAATGGGCAATTAAGATTTTGAATACACATATGAGTAACTGTTTATGGATGACTTAGAAGGGGCTCATAAGTATCATTTAGCCAATTGGGAACTTGTCTCTGTTAGGAAAGAATATGGGGGTTTGGATCTTCCTAATCTAAGAGAGCTGAATATTTGTCTCTTAGCTTCTTAGTTAAGAAGGTATGAGCAAGATAGAGGTAAACTTTGGAAGGAGGTGTTAGATTTCAAATACAAAACAAATAGGGTGAATATTCTACAAACTAAGGCTGCAAGTGCTTCCCCTTTTTCAGAGGCTTTATGTGGGCTGCTCAAGCAGCAAAAATGGGGTATAAGTGGAAAATTGGTAATGGTAAAAAGGTTAGATTTTGGGAAGACAATTGGATAGGAAACTCTAGTCTTGCTATTCAATACTGGAAGTTGTACAGATGTGTCAATGAGAAAAATAAACCTGTGGCTAACCTTTGGGATGGCACTGACCTTAAGTGCACTTTTAGTAGAACAGGTGATGTTTAGATGTTAGAGTTATGGGAGGAGGTTTGTCAGATTGTTGCTACTATTACTTTTAGTGAAGAGGAGGATCAGATGATTTGGCAATTCTCTTCTAATTGGATTTATAATGTTCAGTCTTTATATAGGATCATCAATTTCAGGGGGATTCAGCCTGTCCTAGTTTATGCTATCTGGGACATTAGAGTACCACCTAGAGTTCAGTGCTTCGTTTGGTTACTTAGTAAGAATAGGTTGCTGACTAGAGACAATCTAGGTAAGAGGAGAAAAGTAGACGATTCAACTTGTCTCTTCTGCGCGGAACAAGAATCCATTCAACACCTTTTATTTGAATGTGTGGTAGCTAAACAACTCTGGGGCACTTTATCGGATATTTTAGGGGTTCAGTTAGGTGGTACCCTAGATAACATAGGAAAGTTTTGGCTAAGTAGTAAAAGGAATGGTGTTCTGAATATGTGTACTTCTGCAGCTTTTTGGAGTCTGTGGAAACTTAGAAACGATCTTTGTTTTCAGAGAAAGACGTGGAGGAGTATGGCTATGCTCCTCTGGAGCATGGCTATTATGCTACAGAATTGGATCGTCCTTTGCCCGGGGGAGAAGAAAGAAGCTCTGATGGATGTGGTGGTGAAAGTCAAGAAAGAAGCGTCCAGGGTGTGCTGGATAGGTTGGAAGTGACTGATCCATGGTGGGGAAACAACGACGGTTCGACCTTGGCGTTCTGATGCACTTATTTGAAGCTTGTGATGGAAGAAGTTTATAGGAGGTGGTCTGTCAGATAGGGATCTTCAGAATTTTCTCGTTTTCGCTACTGTTGTCTGCCTTCGAGCAGTTTTGCTTCTTTCTGGTTTAGTCTCTAAGGCTGGAGTTTGGAGTTTTCATCTTGTTGCTTAAACTGCTTTGGTGGACTCACCACCTTTCTGTGCTATAATAACTTGACTTGTCTGTTGGCCTAGGTTAATAGACGGGGGCTCGTCGCTAATATTCAAAAAAAATGATGATGAGCTATATCACGAGATCAGATCTGAAATAAAGGTGTACGTTCAAATAAAAAAGATCTAAAACAATATAATTTTTTTACCAGATTGGTGCTAGTGTGGAGCGGCTCACCTGGATAGGCTGCATACAATTTTCTTCACAGCTGTTCGTCGGAAGCTCAGAGCAGTGCAGATCGAGCCGTTGAGGCTGCATCCTCAGCGGCCTTGAGGCTCCGCGCTGGCAGCACCAGCCGCATGCTGTCTCCGTTGTGATCCCCAACGTCGTGTTCGTGATGATGGTGGTGGTGTGGCGGAGGTCGCGCCCGCCGGCGGCCATGGCCTCCTCAGTCGTGGGGCATGGTTGGTGGAATCAGCCCCGGTGTGGGATTTGGGAGCGCTCCCTCGCTTCGGCGACGTCGACAAGCGATCCCTTGGCCGAACCCATGGGAGGCGGCCGGCGCAGCAGGAGGCACCCCGACGCCACGGTCAGGTGATAGAGATGGTTGGTGAACGATTAGAAGCTGACCATCAACGACAAAGGAATTGGCGTTCGTTGTTTAGGGGAAGGATAGGAAAGGAACCATGCGGTGGCTCGTGATTGAGGGCTTTCTTCTTTTGCCTGTGGGACGCGATCTCCACGCATGATTGAGGGTAGGCGGTGTGATCACGTGGAGGGTGTGCGGGGGCTGGGCGCGGGCATGGGAGATGAGAGGGAGGAAGAGGACCATACACACGATCATGTCCGTTAGATTTGAGTGAGTAAGGAGAGAAGACTCACAAGCAATCTAGATGGTTGGTTTCTACGTTGTTGTTTTTTCTGTGTATAATTTTTGGGGTGCGTGGATGGGGCTATCTCAGTGGGGGAGGTATTGTGGGGTAGACATAGCGATGAAAACAACGGTGCATTAGTAGGGTAGATAGATACAATTTTTGGGGTATGTGGATGGGGCTATCTCAGTGGGGGAGGTTTTATGGTGTAGACATAGCGATGAAAACAACGGTGTATTAGTAGGGTAGATAGATTGACGTAGCTAAGACATTTTAAAATCATGCGACCGATGACGCCATCATTATGACATAATCTTGACCATCTAATTTTGGAGTGATGAAGAGATTTTCACTTGTGAACCATGGGATGTGTTCACGCTTAGTTTGGTTACCATACCAATAAGAAGTTAGATCGCTTGATGTAGGGTTTAGCTGACTTTTATGTTAGTAACATTTTGAATCGTTCCCAGTAATATATCTATAGTGCTTTTCCACTATTCTGTGAAGCTATCATGCTAGTAACATTTTGAGCAAAGCAGGTTTTAGAGCACAAATGCAAAGCAAGAGCAGGGTGCGGATGGTGCTTTGAATTCTATCGTGCGAGCAGGAAGCAGCAGGTTTTAATAAACCTAATACCAAAATACAAAGTTTGTTTTTTTTTCTTTCCCATTGACTCGTCTGCTTGTCCAGATCTGGCGACACTAAGGAACAGAGCAGGAACAAAACAGTAGCATCAGTAGATTCGCACAGATCTTGGAACAGAACATGGGGTCATCGATATCAGTACCATGGATAATCTGTGCGTACCTATAGGTGCGGGATCCAGTAGAATCTAACCAAGCAGCCGACAGTGATGTAGAGTAGAATAATCAAAATTGAAATCGAGAGAGAATAAATCCATGATATGCTCATCCGGATCTCCTATCCCCAAGTAGCAGCAGCAACGGCAAATCCCACACCCACCTGTGCCGGAAGATGTGGTGAGCGGGGAGGTGGGGGAGGACCTCGCCCTGTGCCTCATGGCCATCAGTCAGTCGGGCGGCGGGATGAGCTTGAACAAAGTAGCACCGGTGGTGACGGCGGCGGCGTGTTTCTCTTCCCGAGCACTGCTCTTCTCTTCCTTCTCCTTGGGCTGCTCCTTTGAGCTGCGCGTTGAATTGAGCTCCATTTGGGGGAAGATGAAGGGCTGGGAACCAGTGGAGGGGCGGCGGGGGAATTTGGTCGGCCGATGTCAAGTTAGTGGGTGCCGGAGAATTGGGGCGGCGACGGCGGGGGTTTGGCACTGACCATGGAGGACGGCGGGACTGAGGGGAGGGGGCGGCGGCGGCTGGGGAGTTGGTGTGGGCGACAGTTGAAAAGGTGAAGAGGTAGGGTTTGAAGAGGACGGGTATTTGTCCTTGAAATTTTTTGGGAACACGCCTTTTTTTCGTTTCCAGCGCGCTCAAGGCATGACCCTGTAGCAACCGTCGAAGGTAGGTCTTTTTTACCATATTATGCCGACTGATGCTTTTACAGCTATAAATATTTTTTGTGACCACTAGTTCGTCTGAAAAAGTACATTTACCAACACTTAGTTTGTGAAGTAGTTATAGCGACCAATTGTTCAACGGTATTACTGAACTTATAACGACACACATGTGACGCTACACTAGTGTTGTGGTCTAGTGCGGCAGCTAAGGTATGTTCGCACACTAACCTGTTGCATTGCTTCCAGCGATAAGCATGGTATGCAGGGCCGGTCCTGAGTTTTTTTTTGCCTAAAATTTTTGGGCCTTTTATATGAACATTATAATACTACTAGTACCCACTGGTACTATATACACACATATACAAAATGTTACTAATAAGCAGTTAACTAAATGTAAAAGCAATATTCATATGAAATAATTTGTATACATATTAAATTACCTCAAAAATTTCTTCATCTCTACTAGTAGATTGGTATTTGTTGATCATTGTGTGTGTTGGACACCTTAATCGGTTGTACCTCAGATATTTATTTAAGGAGGGGTGGACTTATCCCATAAGCGGTCGAAACCCTTGCAAAAGACGTCCAAATACAATTTAGATCTATTTTTGCCGTCTTTAATATATTTTCTACTAGAATAAGACCCTCTATATATATATATATATATATATATATATATATATATATATATATATATATATATATATATATATATTCTATGTATTACTCTGGGTACTAAATTATAATCTCTACCCGAGCCCAACTCACCGAGCCCGACGGAGCCAACGACGCGCGCGCTCCTTGCGTCGGATTCTGCTCGGACCCGAGCGCCGCTTCCCCCCGCTCCCACCTCCTCTTTACACTTTTGAGTTTTTTTTCGTTCTAAATCTAATTTCCGAGATCGTGGGGAGCAGGCGCCGGTTTCGCCGAGCTCGCCGCCCCCTCCGCCCGTTTCGACCAACTCGCCGTCCTCCGCCGATCGAGCCAGCTCGCCGCCTCCTGCGCCGCACGAGCCCTGCTCGCCCCCTCCCCCGCGCCTCCGCAGCCTCTGAGGTGGTTTCCGCGGTCTCCGACGCCTCCGAAGCCTTCGACCGCTGCCTCTGCAGCCCCGGCGGTGGCCACGTCGGTGGTGCTGCCTATCCGCTGCTGTCGCAGGCACAGATCGCCGTCGCCCCCACCGCACAAGCCTTCCTCGCCGCTGCCCCCACCGCAGACCCCAGATCGCCGCCGCCCTCGCCGCACGACCTCAGCTCGCCGCCGCCCCTGCTCCCTGGTTCGGCACCGGCCAGCTCGCCGCACTTGGGCCTGCGGTTGCTATCCATCACATTACCTCGTCGCCCCTGCGGTTCCACCCCACAACCCCGTACTCTTCTCACCCCATCAGGTTGCCGCCGCCACGTGCCGAGGGCGAGATTTCCAGGTGATGGGCGGTCGGAGAGCTGGTTGTGCAGGCAAGAGGGACTCTGCTGACCTTGGCGTGGTCAGCCCCCTCGTCGCAGGTATCATATCCACATGATTTGTTTTGATTTTGTCTTAAATCTTGCCTACATCCGTGGAGGGAGAGTTGTGATTTTTCGCATATATTACAACCTGATGAATAGAAATTGCGTGGCGTCTGCAGGATCCATGGAGGGAGGCAATAGACATGCAATTCATTGTAACGATTTATGATGATGTCCATGCTGCGGGACAGATGAGCCCCCTCAGTTGTAATCCTGTATTGCCTCACATGATTTGTTTCTTAAGGTTCGTTTGATACATGGAGAGGGAAGATTTGTTCTGATTTTTCTGAGGTAAACCATCTCACACACATGCAGCCCGCCATTGTTAGGACCCATGCAAGAGGGCAGGAGAGCATGGGAGAATTGACATGCAATCCATGAACATGCACAACTGATTTGAAGGTTCTCCAGGTTAATTAGTCCACACATGCTACAGCCAAACCAGTTTGCATCAAATGTGCTCTCGCTTTTCAAGTGTCAGGCTATTGGAGTGGAAGAGATGAGCAGTTTAGAGGCTTGATCCTGGATTCTTTCTCTGTTATCATGCTCCAGCCATGTGTTTCTTTATTTAGTTTGACATAGATTTAGCAACAATATGCCATTTTCAGATCTATGATGACAGGCATAGAAATAGACCAAGGATACTATTTTGATCTTGTCACTGTTTTTGTGGTCTTATGTATTTATGAGCTTGGTGAAGTGGTCACAATAATGAATCACACCTAATGAGTGTAAGGAGACACTCACCTAAGAAACTATCATGCATTTGATTCCTAGTAATTATTTTTGGTAGAACAAATATTTTCACATTTGAAATATTACCTAATCAGTGTGGTGTGTCATTATGCGCAATAGCCAATAGGTATTGCCTCTTGTGCTAGTTAGATCAAGTTTCTGCTGAACGAGTATAAATTATTTTTCTAAACTACAGTTACCTGCAACTGAACTGATCTTCTTAGCTTAAGGAATATATCAGTATTTTGTTTCATCTCAGAAGAGCTAAAATGTTTGTTGCTAAGACCTAACAGCTACACGATGCAATATTCAAATGTCATATCATGAAAATATTATATGATAATTTGCTTTCATGTGAACTCTCAGCTTATAAATAATGTTTGTCTGGATGTAATCTCAGATGAAAAGCTTATTGCAATGTATATTATTCTTCATGGGATGATTTTTTTCTTAAAATTTATTGTTATTTTCCGGAGGCCAGGAGAAGTTATTTATCCTCTTTTCTCTCTCTTTATTTTTTTTGCAGATCCCAGGCGCTCGCCATCAATGCATCCTTCATCTACTCCCCATGATTACTCACATAGGTAGTTTCTTCTACTATTACTGATTTGTTTGTGTGGATGTGTGGCTAATTATGCTTGAAGATTTACAATAGTAAAAATTTTGCATTTGTTTCCAACTTTCCATTGGAAATTAGCTTTTCTCAGTCTTGTTAATCTTTCAATTTTAAACATTTAATTTATGGCTGTTGTAGCTTCCAAATCATTAACACATCGAACGTCAATCTTGCCTTACTCGGATGGAGTCCTCCGGTCCATCAGGTACCCTATACCCGCCTTAATCCCTTTCTCGTGAATCTTGTAAATTTAAGCTGTTGACCATCGAAATGTGGTATTCTAAATAGATTCTTACTCAATGCCTTCAGTTTCTGGTTGGAGTTGGTCGATAAGTTGCCTGACAACCCAAACAGGGTTGTATTTGAGCGCATATAACAATGTTCAGATTACAATTTTTTTGTGGCTCTCTAGGATGTTGTTAATGTGATGATTCCCCATTTAGGTACGAGGTTCCCTTAGGACAAGAGGTTACCCTCCTAACCGGGTAGAGCTTCTGCGCCAGCTCCACAGAACAGAGGTGCAAAGGGGAATGGTTGTACTATAATGTTAATCTCTTGCAATCTAGAATTAGTATTTTCAAAATGACCAGACAAAATTATAGACATTCATTTACAGCTAATCTAATCTTGATCATGCTTATTTTTAAAAAATTATATGTATATGATCTGATGCCTTGAAACAGAATTAGAGAACAATTTAACATACATGTATTTTAAATTTTGCTTGCCCAAATTAACAGGATTCTTTCATTGAATATATGTCGTAGTGAGAAAATTGGATTCTATCCTATCTAAAGATAATAGTGCAAAATTGTGTACTTATGCATAGCTGTACTGGGAATACCATCTTTTAAATTTAAATCCCCAAAACAGGAAGACAAAGTATGATAGTAATGTTAGCAGTGTTTAGTAATGGGTGGATCAAGATCAATGGTATGATCACCATGCCATTGAGGAGGCCAGGACGGGTCTGAACTTGCTAATCATCCTTGGGGCATGGATTTCAAAACATTGAAAAGGCTATGTTTTTTAATGGGGTTTGCCTGATGTGCTTCCAATTCACAATTAGCTAGAGAGGAAGCAAATCTCTAGGTTTGGTCTGTGCTAGGGCATTAGCACAGCTTGACATACTTTGTGACACTGCTAAATTATTTTGGAAGAAATTGAGTTGGTGCCTTTCCTTTTTTACATTGCTGTGAGTTTATTTTTCCCTCAACACTTGATTTCCCACAACCCTGTCATACGATGTAATTGCTTTTTTTTGTGTGTGTATGAAAGTTCGGCCAGACAGAAAATTCCTTTGGTAGTGGAATTAATTCAGCCTTCCTGTTTTTGGGCCTGCTTGGTTTACTTCCAAAATTTTGCAACGCCAAAGATTTTGCATGGATAGGTTGCTTTGAATGTGTGTCTAGTACCGGCTAGGCTGTGCTTCTATATTTGTTTTGATCCTATTGTTCCTCATATGTATTCTTTGGCTTTAGTTTTATAGCATGTGTACAAATGATTTGCCATCAAATTTGGATGAATTTCAGAAATAATGATAAAAGCATTAAGTAGTACAATCTTGCCTAAATTAGGAGAGTTTGAGAGATTAAGGTACGATGGTAAAAAGTTAGATTAGTAACCTGATGGACACACACGTAATGCCATGCTGCCCGGTGTCAGAATATACTAAAGATATTTAGTCAAAATCTCAAAGAATACGCCTAGGGCATCAGAGAAAGTAAGTAGAGAAAGAGATTATTGCTATCTCAATAAAGCAGGATCATATGCCATTATTTTTTTCAGAAATAACATTAGTTTTATCAATTGAGAACTTTGGCTAACAAAGAAAATATAAAGCATGAGCTGAGACAATGATAAAAAATGAGACATGTTTTGACCCAGATCAATTGAGCGTCTATTATGTCTGTAGTTTTACTTCTGATCGAAAAGTCATCTAGCATTGACAAATCAAGGAAGAATGTAAGTTTATAGGGACTCACATATTCATCAGATGGCAAAGGACAAAAGTAGTGACTGGTGAATACTTTCTGATTGTTGGTTGTCGGACATATTTAAGTAACATTATAGAATTACAAATCATATCATCGGAAGTACAATGCTGAAAGCAATAATTAGCTAGAAACTTAATTACTAATTAATTAGAGTGATAGACACCTAATGACAGAAGAAAGATGCAGCAGAAATGAAAACAAAAGAACCACGAGAAGGCTATGATGACAAACTGAGTAGTGATAGAATCGGCTGACACAGAGAGAACATCGTGGTAATGAATGCCTACGTATCGGCTGACATTAGTAATGGATTTCCTCTTCCTTGCAAAAGAAACAGAGGCCTCCTTCCTGCTGAAGAATTAGGGGTTCCAAGCTGAGAGCACTGGCAAGTGTCAACAGCTTGAGAGGACATGGGCGGAGGATGGACGTGCCTTGCAGGTATCTAGTCCAAACCGCCCAAATGGTTTCTCCAAACCTGATGGGATCTGAGTCTGTGAACAATCAAACACCAACTGATGGTGATTATATGAACAATCAGATTTGAGAACCGTTAGACAGTGAATTGATTTGATGGAAACTGAATTTAAAGGAAAGTGTGGGAACCATGTAGAGTAGATTGTGGAGCCGTTTCAGATGCTTGAGTATTGAGCAGTTCTTTGATTTTGCTGGTTCGCCTCCTTGGCAACGTGAAGATACTGCAGGTCTGCAGCATTGTAAGCAGCAATGCATGAGGGGGGCGTTGGAAGCTGAAGCGAGGGAGTCCCATAGGCAGGGCCTGCTGGGTGGAGCCGTGGAGGTGGTTTGGGGCCAGAGTGTGCTCGATAGAAGCTGAAGGGAGGGAGTCGCAGGGTTGGGGCTGCTGGCTGGAGCTGTGTGCGTGCAGACCCGCAGGAGGAAGGGAGATGTTTTTAGATACAGATCGAACGGCTGAAAAAGAGGAGTGACGTGGAAGCACGAGAGCTGAGCTTTAACTATATTTATTACTTAGTGGGTATGAACTATATAGATATATTAGATTAGATTAGTTGTAGTTTTGCCTCATTGTCCGAGTTTTGTACAAATTAAAGGCCTTGCATCTAGATTTCTATTTTATGTGTGTGCTGGGGATTTGTGGCAGCTAGATTTTATCTTAGCTGCTCAGCAGTGGACCTGTGGTGGCTAATCTTCTACTTTGACTTGCAGGAAAGGAGGATATCTTTGGTGTGAACTATTGGGCGAAGCTCGACATTGTGGGTGACTTCTGTTGTGTTTGTTTGCAGCGTCCTGCTACTGTAGGCTCTGTTCCCTGTCTGATACAGGCCCTGCGTTTACGATGCTTGTGTGCTTCAGAAGTAGTGCCATTCCTTGTTTGATCTATTGCATGTTGATTACAAGGCCCTATGTGTTATACATTATTATCCTTTTTCCTTGACGTGGATTGCTGCATTGATGTTTTAATTTATTACAAATTTATAAGTCAAATTATATTTAACATACATTGTACGAGCCTTTTTTTAATCGGAATATACCTTTTGAAAAAAGGGATATGTTAGTATGTATGAGACTATCTTCATGGAATTGCTGGGCTTCCTTGGGACCTTGCCCTTTGTCTTGCATCTCAAACAGATTGTGTTCATTCCATTAAGATATGTTGTGATTCACTCTTTGCATATGCTGTGTGATTCTTTTAAGTCATCATCTCTTGGTAGAAGTCACTATCTTGGTTCAGAAAATTGATCACTGCAGTTGAAGGAAGACAAGAACTCCTCCAACCATGCACCCTGCATTTCTTGATTTCTCCGCTCACTGCTTGTTATTTTATTTTGTGTCACTGATTCGCCGGTTTGATCACTACAGGTGAAGGAAGACCAGAACTCCTCCAGTGATGCATCCCGCTCACCAACCGGGTCACATTCACCAGAGAAGCCAAGCAAGCCGGTAAAGCCTTTGTTTTACTGTTTGGTGATTCTTTGAATTCGACGAAAATAACAGAATCTGGATGACTTGCCTGAATATTTATGCCTATAATCTTAAACATGACCATCATGTCCTTGCTTATGGATAAAGTGGATCTTTAAGCTATACTACTATTTAACTTTTACACATTAATTGTCATATGCTCCCATTACAGCAAAGAGATTGCTTGAAGGGCACAGGCTGGAATGGTTCTGAATCAGAGACCAAACAAGAGGATGGGGCAGCACTTCTTCATGCTTCCCTTGAAGCCGTGTTTCAACAACATAGTTTTGTGCTGAAATATATCAGAGGAGGTTTTATTTCTCACAGGCTATTTCGTAAAAAATTCATGCTTTTTTATAGTTCACTAGTTGCACAAATGATAAAGAGATTTTCGATGATATATTCTGTGTTTGGAAACTAATTCGGTGTGAGATTTGCATGAATGTTGCCACTTGGTACGTTCCTAGTATTTTGGTTCTGATGATGGTACAATCTAGTTTTTTAAGCTTTTATTGACTATTGAATTTGTCTGAGACAAGCAATTGATTACTTCATGATTTTTTTACTGCAGCTTTTTAAGAAGCTACTGGCATAATGCCTGTGTAAACTTAATGGATGTGTTAACAAGTCGGGTCTGGGTGCTATGCAAATGAAGGTGTGTTGCATTGCTGCAAACTACAAATGACATCCAGAGCCCTCAATTATGCAGATTTCAGTTCATGAGAAGGAAACACTTGGATGTCTGCTTGATCATTGCAGTTCTTCAAAAACAAATGGATGTGCGTGCGTCATCTTTGTAACTATGATAACGAACGAAATGGTACTATTTGTAATTAACATCATGTACTATTGTAAAATATTACGAGAACATTGACTATCACGACTGATTTACACTTCTAGTAAGATTGTTGTCAAATAATATTTTCTCAAAAAACAAATATATGAGGATCCCGTATGGTGAAAATCTGTGTTTTCAATAAATTTATTTGTATAAAGATTGTCGTGCTAGATATGTTTGTAATTACCAAGTTAAAACAATATAAAATAAATTCTACCTTTTAAAAATAAGGAAACAATACACGTTCAACCCATGTTTCTCGGACATTCACCCGTCCAAAAAGACAACTGCCCGGGTAAGAGAAAACTAACCACGAGATGAAGAAAAAGGGAAAAAAATCGGCCAGAGAAAAAGAGAAAAAAAATCGGGCATAGGAAAAAAGAAAAAAAATCAGCCGCAAGCTTAGGCCACGTGAAGAAAAACGGAAAAGCTCCGGGTGGGAGGGAAACGTCGGGCGGGTGCGGGGGAAACATCGGGTGGGCGTGGGGGTTCGGGTACTGATTAATATTCAGTACCCAGGGTACTATTTAGCGCAGTCATATATATATATATATATATATATATATATATATATATATATATATATATATATATATATATATATAACATCCAGTCATAAAGAAAAACCAATCTATTACTTTTTTTCCTTTTCTCTAACTTTGCCAACCACTATTGTTCGGCATGTCTCTCAATGAGATTCAGCGACCTTCTAAGTGGCCTTGCCGATCCTTAGATGACAACCTCAATGTGCTCCTCTGCGATGCATCTTCATGGGAGCTATTCTTGAGCTCTTTAGGCGAAGAACGGGCTTCAGATTGGCTCTACTAACTCGCTGGTCAACTTGAAGCAAGGACGGCCCGATCCTTGTCCCTTCCGACCTCATCATCGGTGGCAGTGGTGGCAGCCAACATACCACGTGATGGTCGAGGCATTCTAAGTCAACGGTTGGAGTAACTTGGTTCCCGCCATTCTAAGTCAAGGGGTGGAGCAATTTGGTTACAGCTATGGAGGTTCAGGCTTACCTCACATAGATTAGAGGGGCATTTGCATTTTTCTTTCGGTCTTAGCCCATTTGCAACACCTCTTGTTTGTTCAGTCTTTGGTAGACCATATGATCAGACTTGTGAAGCAAAAGAGAGTACACTAATTCATGTATTAGTGTACTTAAATGATGTGCTTTGTTACACTATAAAGGATGTTCACTACATGGACTACCCACATCACGAAAAAACTAGTAGTAGTGGGTGTGCTCCACATATTTGTCGTAGTAATATATAAGACTTTACATTAAGTGTTAGCATGATGTAAATATAGCAATGGTCGCCCTATACTTGTGCGCCTGTGCGGTTGGCTTGCATGCCACCCCGGCTGCCTATATATGTACCCTACATAATATGAAATACAATCATCTACTCCACAATCTCTTTCATTGTATCAAAGCGAATTTATTAAGTGCTCTAGATTGTGATGAGTTGAAGGGAAGACGAACATGCCGACCTAATTGGCAAGCATGACAAACATGATCATTCTTTGGTTTAGTGCAAGAGATAGCTTGAGAGCTAATGAGCTTGGACAGAGCTTCTGTGCCAAGGTGACCAAGATGACGATGCCACAAGGGTCTCCCAACATCTGTATTTCAGGAGTTTCGATCCAGTCTTAACGTTCGCCGTGCTCCTGATAAGACTATGGGGGAGCACACAGTCTCCCGGTCCAGCGTAAAGGCCGAGTATCAAGCCGTGGCCAATGGTGTCGCTAAAGCTTCATGGCTTCGCTAGTTACTTGCCGAGCTTTGCCACCATCTTCGCCGTGCCACCCTGGTTTATTGCGACAACGTCGGTGCTGTCTACCTCTCCACTAATCCGGTCTAGCATCAGCACACGAAGCACGTTGAGATTGATCTCCACTTTGTTCGGGAGTGTGTCGCCCTCGGTCAGGTTCGGGTTCTCCATGTCCCCACGACATCCCAGTACGCCGACGTCTTCACCAAGGGTCTCTCAACATCTGTATTTCAGGAGTTTCGATCCAGTCTTAACGTTCGCCGTGCTCCCGATAAGACTGCGGGAGAGTGTTAGCATGATGTAAATATAGCAATGGTCACCCTGTACTTGTGCGCCTGTGCGGTTGGCTTACATGCCACCCCGGCTGCCTATATATGTACCCTACACAATATGGAATACAATCATCTATTCCGCAATCTCTTTCATTAAGTATGTATATATGGTTTGTAATGACGACTTTTGTTTGTAGTGGATGTATTCATTCAAATCTTGTGAGAAATGTGATGCAATAATATCAGAAGTAAAATATTAGATATCAACCTCTATTTAGTATATAAAAGAAAAGAAACGAAAGGTCACTGTCAGTTGAAACAACTAAACCATCAGTGACCCCTGCATTATCACTGCCAGGTTTGCTGTCTACTTGGCAGTGATCCTTATGCTATTTGTCACTACCGGTAGTCTTGAACCGATAGTTATAGTATACTTTTACTAGTATGTTGAGACCCGATCGGCAGTGATAAGTGAGCCCTATCATTGCTGATTTTCTCCTGGCGAACCCAATTTTGACAGTCATACCAGGTTTGGACCTAAGGGTGTGATCCCTGGATTTAATGTAGTATAGGTGAGAATTTGTTTCTTCAAAGGGCACCGCACGGGTGGCACGAATGACTTTCGAAGGGGACTTGCTCGAGGTTTGGACATTGCTGTTTTGTTTTCCATAGTAGTATAAGAACTAGTTTAGCATAGCTTCTGCAACAACTGTAGATGGACGCTATTTGGACCTGTTTTGTTTACAAACGAGTGTTTTTCAAATAGTTCCACAAGTGGAGTCCCTACTGTTATCAAAGGAGGTGGGTGCTGAATGAAGCTAAAAATAGCAGTCCAGTGCATGCGGGGTCAGATTTCCCCAGGCAGGTGTGGGGATATGGATGACGGTATGGCCGGGTGCGAGTGGAGCCACCGAGGTGCATAGGCTCTAGGGAGGGCAGGCTCGGTAGCCGACATTGGCACAACTGCTAGGGCCCGATGGCAGGTGCGCCCGAGGTTGGTTGAGTTGAGGGTTGGGTGGAGTGAAGGGCCAAGCGGATATGAGGAGAAAAATATCAAAGAAAAAAAGGACATTATGGTGTCAAGCGGCTTTACCAAACCAGTTTCGATTCCTTCGGTAGAGCTAATGGTAAAGCTGAAGCGAAAATAAGTTGTTCCACCAGTAAAGCGAAGTTGTACCAAAAGAAATCTATGGAGTGAGACCTCCGTCAACATGTGCCACTTGTCAGTGAGTGTTGATAAATAGATAATTTGTTCCGATCCATGCTCCTGTGCACATGCACAGAGGGGAGTTGTGTCTCCAATAAGAAACAAACGTACGTTGATTGTTGACTTTGTGGTAGATTCACAAAGAGAAATGGATCGGAAGTTAGCTACGGACATGTGTTACCTATACACGCCTTGTCAAGGACCACGAAATTCTGAATTGAAAGCAGCCGAATTCCAACAATGGTGCACGGTAAGCACCGGGAAACTGCACATATACATTATTCTTGGGTCGAAAATTCATGTCAAAGAAGACGAAAGAACAAGTACGTAGTAACTGCTTTAAAGACTCACATGTATCTATTACATTGTTGATTATCATCATCTACGGCTGCCTGGCATGCCATTTCCGTTCGATGGTTGCATGTGGACCAGGTGTTTCTATCTTCTCGCAGACGACAGTGTAGCGATAGTTAGGTGGGCACGCAGATTCCCACAGCACAATCAGCACCTCCTCTCTTGGAGCAGCTGTGGCTGAACGCAGTAGTTCCTGGACGGTGATTCCGGGCAGCTCAGTCTCGGCGGCCTCAGAGGAGGCCACTCTAGTCGTCTGACCGGCGCTCTTGAGCCTCAGTGGCACAGGGAGTATCTCCAACGCTATCTTGGCGACACCGAGCTTCGAGAAGTGATCCTCGTCACCACGCAGCTCCGCAACGAATCTGCGCACGACGCCGAGCACAGCGCCCCAGAATTGCGCGTTGAGGTTCGTCCTGAGTAGGCTGCTGAGGACCTTGGCGCCGAAGAAAGACCCGTCAAGCGCCGCCGCGATCTGCCTGCCCAGCACCGCGAGCTCCGGGTGCTCCCCGGGATCGCTGGCACCACCCAAAGAGAGTGACCTGAAGAAGTACCAGAACTCCTCCCGCGGCAGTGGCTTCACTCTCATGGCGGCTGTGGTGCCGAGGTCTGCGACGCCGTCGTTCTCGCTGACGACTATGACCTTGCTTCCCGTCGCCGTGGATCTCAGCGAAGCACAGAGGGAGGCCCATGCTGCCTCGTTGATCACTACTTCGTATGTGTTTTTAATCACAAGAAGATGCCTGCTCCCATGCCTTCCTGAGACGACAGGTGACGTCTCGTGAAGCACGTGGCCACCAGTTCGCAGTGTGCCCAGTACATCTTCTGCAGAGTTGTCACCAAGAAGACACCCATAGGAGTACAGGATCATGGCGAAATGACGGCGCACCCTCTCGTCACTGCAGACATGCTTGACGATGGTGCCCTTGCCGACCTCCGGGCCACCGACAAGTGGAAGGACGCCCAAGCTGCTGCTCTCAGGCTGCAGCAGAAAGCTGATTATCTGCTCCCGCTCAACAAGACGGCCAAACATGTATCTGTCGTCAGACTGAAAGCTGGAGACAGCAGGCCGCCGGGGTATAGTAGGGCAGCATGTAAGAAGTAGAATGAATTCTTTCATCCCTTCTGCACAGTCTTCTAATCTTCGGAGCGTGGCACTCAATTCCTCAACTCCGCCGGCATCAGCTGCACAGACGAGTTGACGAGCATTGGAAGTGCATAGTCGCTTGGCCGGCCGAGAGGAACGAGACAAGGAGAATGACCAGGAGCTGCTCACCAGCAAGGAGCCGTCATGACGATGGTCGAGCAAATAGTATGCACGGTACAAGCCCTCCATGAGCTTGCTGAGCCACGGGAGCAGCCTCCGGTTGTGGGCGAGGTGCCGCCGCCCCGCTTCGTCCTCTACGGCGTGGATCTTCAGCGCAACAAGTTCAAGCTGAAGAAACTTCTCCTCCTTCCTACTTGATTGCTTGGCGTATCGGGAGATAAGGAAGGAGATTAGCCTGCTCACGAGTTCGCCAACGGCTGCCGGAGCAACCAGCTCCTTGATTACCTTCATCGTTCGTGCGCGTGAGAGCATAGCTATCTTTGCTTTTGTGTGTGTGATTGGCTAAGGCTCTGTTTGGTTTCTGAATCATTCAGTTTAACTCCCATTACATCAATGTTGCAGCAAATACATGGAGTACTAAATATAGACTAATTGCATGCATGTCGGTATAGATTAGGAGTAATTTACGAGACGAATCTATTAAGCCTAATTAGTCCAAAATTGAAAACTTTTTGTCAAATAAGACGAAAGTGCTACAGTATTCGTTAAACTTTAAAACCTCCCACCAAACAGGGTGTGCGATCCAAGTGAACTACAAAAAGGTGTGTGTGAACGACAATATATACGTCGTAGAGCCAGTCGGTACGCGGGCCATCAGAGCAATCTAGTAAGCGTGTTTTGACCAGTGGAAAAGTCGACACGAAACTCCTGGGAAAGTCACATCTGACGTATCGATGCAGATGCACTAGACTGCATTTCAGTGATGAGCCATACTTCAACTACACGGCCCCTACATTCAAAAATATTCACCGCCACAAAATAGAATATTCTTAAGGATAAAAAACCATAAAAACCGTCAAGAAAATTATCCTTGACAACCAACACTTAAGGAAGGACAGCCAAAAATAGAGAGCAGGTGAAATTCGATTACCTTGGGGTCGGCCACCATAAAAAAGTTCTTTGTGGGTTTAGCTGCCAACGAAACAAAGTCTGTCAGAGTTTTAACAGCATCAAGAAAATACAACACCTCTAAAGATATATATTTCTAAGGTACCGATGACCCCCAAATTATTTGACCAACCGTTATGGATATATATTTTTTTCTTGAGTGCCAATGACCCAAGACGTTTCATGAGTTTGCCGACGGCTGCCAGAGCAACCAGCTCCTTGATTACCTTCATCGTTCATCAAAGCACGGTGGATCTAGCTATCTTTTGTTTTGCTGGGATCTGATGTACTATATAGATCGTGTGATTGTTTAGTGTGCGATCCAAGTGAATGAACAATAAAAAGGCGTCTGAACACAGTATATTTAAGTCGTAGAGCCGACAGGTACGCTGCTGATCATAGCAATCTACTACGCGTGTGGACCGGAGGAAAACTCAATACGAAACACCTGGGAAAGTCTCAGACGTATGGAAGCAGGTGCACTTTATTGAAGCATATTAGGGTGGCACACCAACTAGAGCTACCATGCTCAAGGCCGCACATAGCCTGTCATGCAGCTACAATGTTCGAGATCAGTAATAGAAAGTAATAGATGTATTTTTGATTGACTGGATGTTGGATAATTCAACCAGACATGATCCTTCAATATATATAGAGGAGGATGGTCCTATCTCAGTAGTAAACTTTCCTTAATGCAGTCTTCAAGTTCTCCACAGGATCAGAGGATTTTGGATCGAAATCCAGAAAGGTAGCCTCAGACGTGGGATGCCGGAACTTCTGATGCTTGTTACAAGTTTCGACAGTCTTATCCCTTGCGGCGTATGTCAGAACTTCTGACGTGGGGCAACCCATAATGGGATAGAGTTTTAGGCACTTCAAAACTTTTGATATGGGTCGGAACTTCCGACACTTTTGATAACCCAACAAATTCCCAAGTCCAAATCAAACCTCCTCAACCCATTTTGCCATCAACATATGCTCCACTATTTTTAGGTGAGGTTTATGCGAATCTAAAAATATAAATCACCAAATAGCAATGATTAACTTATCAGCTACATGGCATGTAAGGACGATGTATACATTGGTCATTTTTTTATCTAAGGGTGATACAATGAATTTGCCATTGTTTGGGCAACACTTAGGCTTTTTGCGAAACACATGAAAAATATTTTTTTTCAAGTACCTCCCGTTAATTGCTCTTAGAAGACAATCACCTTGCAACATCTGTAGCTTGTATGAATTTCTGAATATCACTTTCATCACCTTCAATGGACCTTCTCACCTCGGCGACCACTTGCCAAACTTGTTGCTTTTCATCCCAAGTGGTAGAATAGTTTTCAACACTAAATATTCAACTTAGAAACACTACAAGATTTCGACCCTATTGCCACTTGATTCCTTTTGCAACATTTGTCCAAAAAGAAGGCAATAGGGGGACTATGTTGCCATAAAAATAGTGCATTGCAATATTTACATTCGGCGTTGCAAGATGTGAGACCTATAGAACCTTTTTTGAGAAGTGTTTGTCACACACCTAACGCGGGCCATTCCCCACGATGGAATAAACGGGCCAACAACGGCCCAAGAGGAGGAGACGTCGGGCGCCCCAACCCCACGCCCTAATGGGCCACGCGCCAAGGGAGGAGGGCGCACGCGCCACAGCTGCCGCCATCGCCGCCGTCACCATGTCATCAAATCGTTATCTAGTTACCCTAGTTGAGTCCAAGTAGATTTGGAAAGAGTTGATTAGTTAAGGAGTCAAGTTAGAGTTTGTTTGGAAAGGAGAATCCAAATCCTATAAGGATCTACTGAGATTGCTTAAGGGTCAAGTCTCATGAGACTATAAATACTAGCAAGATGTAACCGTTGCAATCAAGAACAGAATAGCCCAAAGGCCTTTATCATCTCCTCTCTCTCTTCTTCTTCCACGCGCTGCCGCCTCTCTCTCCCTCCTCTCTCCCAGCGCCGCTGCCCCCAAACCCTAACCCTAGCCGCCGCCCATCATAGCCGCCGCCGCCGCCCGGAGCTATGCCACCAGTCACTCCCCTCGGCCACACTTGTTACACTGGTATCCGGAGACCAAGTCGATCCTTTGGGCATCCATGGCCTTCAACGCCACCACCATGAAGGAGCTCGAGAACCTCAACGCCAAACTAGATCTGATCTGGAAGAACAAGGATGAGGTCAATGCAAACACCGCCAATCTAAATGCTACCTCGACCCACATCGAGGGTGCACACCCCAAGGAGGACGCCACCAATGACTTCACCAATGGGTGGGCACGAAAGTTCATTGAGCTCTTCGATGAGTGCAACCCTATCCACCGGCAACAGATCCAATTCAACCTAAGAACAACAGAGACACCGTCATCACTGACATCCAACCCAGACTGGATCACAAGGATGCCCCAATCATCAATCTTGGAACTACCGTCACTGCCAAACCTTCACTGCCTGCTACACCTCGCAGCAAAGATGCAGTCAGCCATGTCGCTGCCGGCCATCTCCACAGCGACCTCGTCAACAAGATTGGGGGAGCATCCATGCCCCGAGATGAGCACCTCGGCTACGACAACGACAATGACGCCACCGGCACTATAGCCACCGCTCCAGTCAACCGTGACAACCCGGCTGACAACCTTGACATACTTTCGCCACACGGATCCATCACCGTGGCTCTCTAGGATGTAACTCCACCGCCTCTAGAACATACCAGACGATGCGCAGGTTAGGTTCGCAACGTTTCATCTAACCGATGTAGCACATAGTTGGTATATGCAAATGATAGTGGACGTGCTGACAACCGAATGGGCAGCCTTGACACAATGTCTCATCTGCAAATTCAGCTCGCCAACTGACCTCACGCCTCCTCGTCACAACAACGATCTGCTCGACTGCATTGACACCTTCACCGCGTATACAGCACACGCGGGCATCACCGACCAGCTACATCAAGTCCACCTCTTTGTCAATGGTCTCCAACACAGGTTGCGAGACGTGGTGCACCAGTACCAACCGCAAGAGATGGAGATGGCCATCCTCCTCACTCGTGGATTGGATGACCAGGCAGCAACTTCACTTGTTGCCCCCATGGCTCACGACAAGTCTAATGCCACCCAGGAGCAGGCGCCATGGCTACCCACCATGGACTTGGTGACCAGCGCCAACACCTCAGCTGCCAAGGAGCAGCAGCCACAACCCTGACTTTTCACTTCACTGACTCATAGGGAGGTTGCAGTCACGCAGCGGCAGGCGTCGCTGACCCCGAACGACGGGTCAACCTCGCCCTCTCCATTCGCAACTCGACCGGTACGTCCGTCACTTGGAGGAGCACTCATCCCATGTCTCGGCTATACTTCAGCAGCAGACTTGTATGCCAGGCATTTGTGGCTCCGTCTTCCTTAGGCAACGGTAACAACAAACCACTTCGACAAGCCATGCTCGTCCACAGACGATAGCTTTAGCAGTACCACATACGACATTGACATCACAGAAGTGCTGGTTCAGCTTCAGGGGGCCTCCACAAAGGAGCTCGAACTTCAAATCATCTACGATACTATCATGCCATAGGGAGCAGTTTTCGCTTGGACGACCGTGATGGCGTCATTTGCTACAAAGACCGCTACTACATACCGGTAATATCACCACTACTCCAAGATCTGCTCAAATCCATTGATATTACAGCTCCGCATCTCCTTGCAATCGGTCTCCATACAACAACGGTCTCACCAACAACTTTGGCCTCCTCCTCAAGCATTCTGCTAATGGAAGAATGGCCACACCTCAGACTACCATTAGCAAGAGTCGTCTTCTTCGATGACAATGGCCAACAATTTCTCTCCATCAGTGATGTCTACATCAACAGGCAGCTTGCTCATGGACGCCCAATAATATCACCAGCAGACTATAATACAGGGGACCTTCTCTTCGGCCAGCTACAGGACTTCGTGACATCCCCACCGTCCATCATGCCAACTACATTGTGCCCCCACATCCATGGATAGCTCCAGGCATGCCAGGTATATTCATTCCCACATCCCCCAAGGGTCATGTAGATGCTTCACTTTCAGGGCACCCTTCCAGGCGCCGCCATCTATGCAGCATGCTATGATAGGGAACCACTACACACTATAGACACTAGCAGTTACTACATCAACGGCAGAAAGTCCTATGTTTGGTGTTGGTAATTAGTGACAATGCCTAAGTACTAATCCTATGCCTAAGTTGTATATAGCATATGAGGATTAGTACATTCCAAGGTTGGTGGCAAGATGGATATGGTGATCATGATGGCCACACTTGGATTTGGATGCAATCCTACGTGATCAAGGCAAAGGTATATGCTTAAGGGTTGTGGTTTAGTAACCAAGATACCTAGTGGGTGTGGTTACGTTATGGGATAGATAGTCGTACTATAAATAGGGGAATGACGCGGCTATTGAACTCCTAAGTGCCTCTAGGTGTGCATTTCATAATCATATGCATTTGGATAGAACTAATAACACCTCAAAAAATGATTGTGAAAATGCTAACACACTCACACATGACGTGATCACTTGGTGGTATTAGCACATTTGCGATGGCGTTGGAGTTTGAGCGGTAGAGAGGGTTTGGGGTCCATTTGATTCATGCGTTTTCGAGGAATTGAAATGCCTATTTTCCTTTACACCAATGTTGAGATTTGGAGGCGTTGTCACATGTTGTTTCACGAGCTAAAACATGTGCTAAAGTGACACACATACTTAGTCTAGCTCTTATGTGAAAGGGTGAATCAAATGGAGGCGAACGGAGGTCACAAAGGTGACCGGACGCTGGACCAGACACGGTCTCTGTTTGACCGAACGCATCTGGTCAGTGCTCAGCGTGTGTCCGTGTCTCAGTTCTCTGATCGGACGCGGTGGCATGTCCGGTTATGGTCAACCGGACGCGTCTAGTCGTTGTGGGAGCTTACTGGACTCCAACCGGACGCTGGCACTGTGGCGTCCGGTGCGACTAGCAGCGCGTCCGGTCGCTGTTTCGTTGGAGCGCTGCTTAGGCTTGACCAGCGCATTCAGTCCGTTACGGGACCAGCGCGTCTGGTCGAGCTTTGCATGTCCGGTCCGCGCGACCAGCATGTCCGGTCAACGCGACTGCAGCTGTTTCAAGTGACTAACTGCTCTATTCGAAGGGGTACGTCTATAAATACTCGTTGGCCAGCTCAAGGCTCTAACTCTTGCACTCTTTGACATACTTGTGAGCACTTTGAGCTAAGCAACTCCCCTCCCACTCATCTCTCTTGCTTCTTTGCATATTCGAAGTGAGATTGAGTGATCCAAGTGCATTTGCATTGTGAGATTGCATCTAGTTGGCACTTGGTGGTTGATTTGCTGTGGGATTCTTGTTTCTCTTGGTGGTTGCCGTCACCTAGATGGCTTGGAGCAGCTTGGAGGTGTTGGCAAGAGTTGGTGATTGTTCTTGGCCACCTCCGGTGATTGTGAGGGGTTTATACCTACATTGGCGAAGCGCCAAAGGCAACGTTAGTGAATTGCTCGTGTCATTTGTAACCTTTTGCCATTTGGTATGTTCTTGTGGCGCCTTTTGAGAGGCTCGGTGTGAGACTGATTAGCCACCGAACCACGTGGTGAAGAGGGACACAACGGGGACTAGCGTGACGGCAAGCACGTGAACCTCGAGATAAATCTTCGTGTCATCATTCTTATTGTGTTTAATCTATCCCGGTGGTTGTGTATTGTGGAATTTATCTCTTGATCATATTGATTGGTTGGCTCAATACTTCGCCCCTCGGTGATACCCTTCTAACTCTCACTTGTATTATTTTCTTAGTTACCTTGCTAGCTTGTTAGTATAGCTCTTAGCTTGTGTAGCTAGTTAGCTTTAGTTGTAAGCTAAGTTGTGTGGTTTGACTTGTGTGGTTGAGTGCAAATATACTAGAATTGTGAATTGGATAGGTGGCTTGCAAACACCCCATAGGCTAAGCAAAACTCGCATCTCGCTATTTGTTATATTGATAAACTTGTTTAGCTTGTCTTTGTAGAATTTTTTAAAAGGCTATTCACCCCCCTCTAGCCATGA
Source organism: Saccharum hybrid cultivar R570 (assembly GCA_038087645.1). NCBI lineage: Eukaryota > Viridiplantae > Streptophyta > Magnoliopsida > Poales > Poaceae > Saccharum > Saccharum hybrid cultivar. Next base: position 27,124,076 of record JAQSUU010000558.1, read on the forward strand.
AGACCTTTCAACGGCTACTTTGGCTCCTACAGCTATCACTCCTAGTTCCCCGACAACAATAGACACATCAACGAGTTCAAAGATAGCATAGGCTACTTCACAATCCAACTTGCAGATATATTAGGGGGCGCCAAACTCTCATCTAATGGCGTAAACACCTAGACGATGATTCAGCATGAGGACACGCTGATCGAAGAAGGGGGGAGTGTTGTCACACGCCCAACGCGGGCCACTCCCCACGGTGGAATAAACGAGCCAACAACGGTCCAAGAGGAGGAGGCGCCCCGACCTTGCGCCCTAATGGGCCACGCGCCAGGGGAGAAGGGCGCACGCGCCGCAGCTGCCGCCACTGCCACCATCGCCATGTCATCAAATCGTTATCTAGTTACCCTAGTTGAGTCCTGTAGATTGGGAAAGAGTTGATTAGTTAAGGAATGGAGTTAGAGTTTGTTAGGAAAGGAGAATCCAAATCCTATAAGAATCTGCTGAGATTGCTTAAGGGTGAAGTCTCGCTAGGACTATAAATACTAGCAAGATGTAACCGTTGCAATCAAGAATAGAATAGCCGAAAGGCCTTTATCCTCTCCTCTCTCTCTCTCTCTTCTTCTTCTTCCACGCGCCGCCTCCTCTCTCTCCCTCCTCTCTCCCAGCGCCGCCACCACCCGGAGCTACGCCGCCAGTCACCCCCCTCCGCCACGCTTGTTACAATGTTATTATTGAATAATAATATTGCCATGATGGCATTTAGTTGCATTAGTATTGAATGGCGTTGCAATTGTCTGGTGCTCTTGCAACCATACAGAATATTGTTACTATTGCTTGAAATTATTGCCACAATTGTGTCAGGTTGTAATATTTCACATGACCATGGTAATAGGTAGACCATGTATTACAACTAAATTTCCAAGGCGATGCAATAGTTTGTTGCTATTGCCATAGTTTTTGTTGGTTGTAATATTTATCACGACCATTGCAATAGGTAGCTGTTTATTGCAACTAAATATCTAAAGTGATGCAATAGTATGTTGTTATTGCCACAGGTGTGTTCGGTTGCTACAGAACAACGTGTGTTGTTGCAATATGATAGTGTATTGCAACACTCCTGTTTGACAGGCCTTTGGGTGTGAAGGACTAGGAAAACAGACATCGACCCCTAACATGAGCATGCAGGAGGGGCCAGTGCCCCAGAGAAACAACACCACCGCACCCCTGACTGAGACATCGACGCTGTAGCACCCAGCACACACGGTCTGCATTAAGAATGCTTGCACCCTAATTCATGGCATACTAGGGGATTCTAGTTCTCAACCAAATTGTTTCCTGTTTAAGTACACAAGTATTCAGTCATGATTTTGAGGGCAAACATAGCCACGAAATTGACATTAGTTCATGCCAACTACAAGGTCATATATACATATATATTGTGGTTCCATACATAGCCATCACTACAAGAGAAATGACCTTCTATGACGTTGTACGTATGTTGTAGAAACCGAAAATCATGTCGTATTTTGCAACTTACAACGCACACGGGACAAACACATTTGTTGCCCTATCCCCCATAGCTCAAGGTGTTCTGTGACAAAATTGATATTCTCATCGTAATTTTTATGACAAGCATACTTGCATCATTGATTTACGATGCTCAATTATCATCGTTATCAAACAAAGAAAACCACAAACCATTGACCATGGATGTCTATGCAAGTGCCATGCATGTAATAAAATGTTGTAAAATATTATTTCATATAACGTGGTAATTTAATATATTGTAGCCAACTATATATATAGAATCCCAAAAAAAATCAATTTATAACCAACAGGCAAATTGAAAATGGCCACATTCATTACATCACTTGGCAAATCAGGTCCATTAATAGTTGCATGTCCAAATAATTGTCACATGTCAAACTCAACCAAAATACAAGAACGTCACATGTCCAAGTCAATACCAAATCCAAGTAGCAAAATAGTGGCCATGAAGTTCATCTCTAAGTGTTGCAGCACCTTGCTTCTCTGCCGCAACACTCTTGTACACGTGCAGCTGCAGTGGTATTCTCTTGGAGGCTATTGGCTCAAGGCCAACATTTCGAGAAAAAAATTATCTAGGGCAGAACATGATCAACGGCTTCACCAGGAGTCTTTGGTTGTTGCCCATCTAGTGCAGACTGAGCCATGATGGCTTTCATTTGAGCGTAACATGGCAAGAAAAATAGTTTGGATTAGTAGCTAAAATGGGTTGCACATGGGTAGCTAAGTAGCAGTAATAGTGAAGAACATATTCATCTCAGGTTAGGACGACTTAAGTTTGCATTATCATCATAAAAATTCAATCTGCAATAATATTCAGATTCCTTTTTTATCGAATAGATAGCTGGAAGTTCCACCCATGATGTAATAATATTCAGATTAAAGCAGCAGTTCAGTAGTGTCTATTAGACCAATTTTCTGAATATAAATGCACAAAAGCAGGAATCCTAACAAGAATGTATCCCATAATCCCCAAAGCAGCAACAATTCTTTATGGACATGCTTGTCTCTTTCATTTCTTTGCTTCCATGATGTACAATGGAAATACAAACAATAGTTATTAGCAAATAGAGATATTCAGATGTGGTTTTTAGAAGAAGTACAAAAAATAGATGGTCCCATGTTACCATAACAACATTATTACTCTGAACTGAAAACTATAAGGCATACTTCTTAACTTGATCTCTGACACATATTTGAGAAAAGTTCTAGGCTCTACATGTTCATACTTCTTAATGTTACAAGGATACATTATCACAGCCAGCATTATCTAAATTGGTTGGGAACTGCACACTAAAATAGCTAGCAATGTAGCTGATCTGACATGTACCTTTCCATGCTTTTCACTCCTTGCTTGAAGGTGCAGAGATCCTACTTCATTCTTGCAAAACAGTCCATTGTCAGTTCATCACCGAAGATTAAAATCCTAAGTAACACAAGAATGAAATATTGCCGGGTGAATTACAACTATTTGGGACAGAGGTGCAACATCGTGTAGCTGTTTTAGTGGCCCTTGAAGCTGAATATATGTGGGTCAAAGATACTGCACATATTAAGTTCATCAACAGCAGTTCTCTAACAGAGAGAGCAAAAAAAAAGTAGTTAACTAGAATACTGGACAAGAATCAGTAGTGACATTAGTAATGAAAGAAGGATGGCATTCATTAATCTCTTTTGAATTGACACAACATTAAGACTATACATTAGTAATGAAATAAGAATCATGTTTGCAGTACATGATTTTCAGAAAAACAAGGAAATAGAATGATTTCTTGGTGCCTAATGTGTTACACACATCTTCATATGTAAATGTTTATGTAACATGATTTCTGATGGCTGCCCACATCCTGATGCTAAGGTATAATTAATAGAAGAAGTACTGTGACAAGGTAAAACTTTCATCGTTTCTTGATGTTGACAAAATGAAGCACCTCCATAAGTTTAATTTACTTTTTGAGAATGTTGTACTAATTTTTCTCAGGTTCTTTTATGTTGGGTTTTCTGCATAATTGTGATGGCAGATATGATTGAAGCTTTAGTTCTTGAGCTGTATGGAAACAGGTATATATTTGTTGTCTTTTTCCTAATGCGTACTAGATTAGGTTCAGGTTTAGATAATAAGATTTAGAAAACAGTAATAGATCAAGACTGTGTATCAAAGCTGGGCCCTTGTTTAAGGGGGTGGGAATGATGATGACATCTTCCACTATTACCTGCTAGCAAAGACGCAACAAAAAAAGGGCCAAGTGGCCTAGTTGTAGTCGGGCAGCGACCGTGTGAGCCTCTGAATAATCCCACCTTGCTTAGCTTGGGAGGAGGATGCCATCTTAAAAGAGAGAGCCACTCTTCCCCTATCGGACTAGTCTTTTAGGGACATTGGGCCTTTCTCCGAGTGGGTGTGCATAAGAACTGTTGGGGTCCGGGCAACCTTAATTTATTGGGCCTCGGCCAACCCCACCTGGGCCAGATGTATCATTTGGTATCGGAGTTTAGGGTTTAGTGGAGGCCCAAGGCCAGCACCTCCTTGAGTCAGCCTACAATAGAATGGAGGCCGAAAATTCCTATACCCAGAAAGGAAGAAAATTCAGCCAAATTTGATTCCCTCGATTCCCGTGCAACGCTGGACCCTTCCACTGCCATAGTTGAGGAACAGGAACAGATTGTTAATCAATCTGCTACAATTCTGCTACAGGAGCCCAACATTGAGGAAGTTATGGCGCAGTCTGATGTTAGCTCATCATCCAATGATGCTACTTCTGAAGCTGTCAATGAAGAGAAAGCAAGATATAATGCTGTTAGGAGCCACTGTACGGCAGTCACTTTGTTTCATCGCAAGGGGATCCCCAATGGCAGTGTAGGACCATCAACAATCAGAAGCAAGCCCATCATCATTGATAACACACTGATTGGAGGGCAGAATGGAAGAATTACTCAGCCCCAAGTCCCTGGAATGGAGATCGTGTTGCACCGAGTACAACCTGCAGTTGTGCTTCTGAAAGCTTTCCCATACATCATGTTCTACCGCCGCAAAGCACTTGCACTGGCAGCTGAAAAACTTGGCTCACCAATGATCATTGACAGCAGTGGTACTGTGTATGGCGAACTGAGTGACACTGACCTGTTTGTTCCCCTCGACGACAATGGACTAGTGCTAGAACTAGCCATTCATGATAAGCAGAATGGGAATGCCTCACCTGTCCTGAACGAAATCGTGCAAGAGGATATGTCTGTTGACAATACTACAAATGCAATGAATCTGGCTATGGCCATGACTGATTCTAGCCCATCAAGCTTTGAATTTGAAAAGGAAAGAATGAATCCCAGTCTAGTGGCCAGTATGGGCCAAAAGACCAATCTCTAGCTAAAGAGAAAGGATATGCTTCTCCCTGACTGTATCTCCATCTCTAACTCTCGCACCCCCTAACCCAAAGATTTGTGCGTCACAGCACCAGGCTCTCCACCAACAAGGAGGGTTTCTGCCCGGTCAGCATTGCTAAGGAGCCCTCAAAGCGGGCAAAAGATTCGGTAGTGGAGATCGATGAAAAAACAGGTGAGGTCAAACCCATCTCCATCTATACACTTCAAGCTTGGGGTATGCATTGTGGTGTTGATCCTAGCGATCTCACTCTTGACGTGCTTCTACAAGCGCCTCCTCCATATGTTCCTGATGAAGATGAAGATGAACTGTGAAGATGAGGGGGAGCAGAGGAGGATGGAGCATGGCGTCTCCGGGGGCCTGTTTATCTATCTTTTAGTCCCATGTTTTGTTTAGTTTCAGCTGGCTTGTTTAAATTCCTATCCTGAGCTCATAAGTTGCATGATGGGTTATCGGTGTGCTGGTTCTGATGGTCCTAGCGACATCAGAGAAGTATCTTCCTACCTGGTTTTTTATAAATGAATACTCGTGATTGGAGCGTACTCTGTTGGAACATTCGTGGAATAAACAGGTCTGATAAATGGGACGCCATTCGAAATAAGATCGAAGAGAGCTCATGTTCGATCATTTGCCTCCGAGAGACAAAGCGAGAAGTGTTTGATATGCAATACATACGCAAATTCGCGCCCCGTCGATTTGACAAATTTGATTATATTCCTTCGATTGATGCCTCGGGTGGTATACTTGTGGTTTGGAACAGCACAGTCTTCTTGGGCAATGTCTTGGAGAAAAGACAATTTGGCATTACAGTGAAGTTTCAGTCAATGCACAGTAACGGAATTTGGAAGCTAACCACAGTTTATGGCCCATATGACGAGCCTGACAGATCAGAATTTATTGATTGGTTTCGCAGCCAGAATGTTGACGATGATGAAAACTGGATTTTTCTCGGGGATTTCAACTTCTACTGTTCTCTCCAGAACAGAATTAGGCCGGGAGGTAGCATCAACGATACTTTCATCTTTAATGAAGCTATTGGTCACTTGGGCCTGGTTGAACTACCTTTGAAAGGTAGAGCATATACCTGGAGTAATATGCAGGACAACCCGCTTCTAGAGCAGCTCAATTGGTTTTTTACATCAGCCAATCGGACTATTGAGTACCCAAATACAGAGGTATTGCCACTAGCCAAAATAACATCAGATCATTTGCCATGTCAAATTTCAATTGGGACGAAAATACCTAAGGCCAACATCTTCCGCTTTGAGAACTATTGGGCAGAGCAACATGACTTCATTGAAACAGTTCAGAGCTGCTGGTCCTCCAGTTCTTTCCTAGCTGACAGTGCAAGAAATTTATCAGTCCAATTCAAAAGTTTGAGGGCTCGACTCAAACACTGGAGTAAAAAGATCTCAAATCTTAATATATTGATATCCAACTGTATTGATGTGATAAGCACCTTGGATTCATTAGAAGATCGAAGAGGACTATATCACCTTGAGAAGAATCTGAGAATCCTAGTCAAAAAGCAGTTACAAAAATGGCTCAAATGCAAAAATATCTACTGGCACAATAGATATAACAGGGTGAAATTTGGAGATGAATGTACAAAATTCTTTCATGGCATGGCAACAATCTCCTACAGAAGAAATTCCATAGCTCAGCTTAAAAATGACCAAGGTGCATGGATCCAAGACCATGCAGGGAAAGCACGACTTCTTTGGGCTTCTTTCAAACAGCGTATGGGCAGCACCTCCTCTCCTACAATGCTTTTTGACCTACCACAGCTCATCCAGCCAGTTATGGATCTTGACAGTTTGGTTGCACCTTTTATGCTGTAGGAGATTGATCAGGTGGTCAAGCAAATGCCCCCTGACAAGGCTCCAGGCCCCGACGGTTTCAATGGTTTGTTCTTGAAAAAATGTTGGCAATTTATCAAAGAAGATTTCTATAGGCTGTGCTGGTCCTTCTACAATAACAATGCTAGCCTAGAAAGCATCAACAGCTCTTATATCACTTTGGTCCCCAAGAAAGATGCCCCTGAGTCAGTCAATGATTTCAGACCAATTGCACTGATGAATATCTCCTTGAAGCTCATTACCAAAATTCTAGCAAATAGATTGCAGATGGTGATTCTGAAGTTAGTCCATCAAAACCAGTATGGGTTTATTAGATCAAGGACCATACAAGATTGCATTGCCTAGAGTTATGAGTACATTCACCAATGCCATCAGTCAAAGAGAGAAATTGTGATTTTAAAATTAGATTTTGAGAAAGCTTTTGACACCGTTGAACATTCAACCATCATCCAAATGATGACAAGCCTTGGTCTGCCTGACAAATGGATACAATGGGTGCAAAACATCTTATCTACAGGTTCCTCAGCTGTGCTCCTAAATGGTCTACTTGGCAAATTTTTCAAGTGTAAAAGAGGTGTTCGACAGGAGGATCCTCTTTCACCATTTTTATTTGTACTAGCTGCTGAGCTTCTCCAAGTCGTTGTCAACCATGCATCTAGCCTGAATCTTCTGTGCAAGCCCCTCCCACAGCCTGATGAGGATTTTCCTATTGTGCAGTACGCAGATGACACATTGCTCTTACTCCAAGCAGATGCTAGACAATTAGTGTTCCTCAAAGCCATATTGCACAGTTTTGCAAATTCAACAGGGCTACAGGTAAACTACAATAAATCACAGATGCACCCTATCAATGTAAGTCATGATAAGATGACCATCCTTGCCAACACTTTTGGGTGTGATATTGGTACAATGCCCTTCACATACCTGGTTTTACCCATGGGTACCACTAATCCAAGGATTGAGGACCTCGCACCCATGATGGACAGAGTAGAAAGGAGATTGTTAGCATGCTTTACTTGGCTTTCATACAGTGGTAGGCTTGAAATGATCAACTCAGCAATCACCCCAATCACAACATATGCTATGTCCTCTATCAAGCTACCAATAGGAGTGATTGAGAATATTGACAGGGCAAGAAAGCAGTGCCTCTAGAGAGGCAACTCAGAAAAGAAGAAAGGAGGAAATTTGGTAGCATGGGAGAAAGTATTGCTACCAAAAGACAAGGGAGGCCTAGGCATTATAAATCTCAGGCTGCAGAATGATGCTTTGCTTATGAAACAACCTAGCAAATTCTATAATAGAGCCGATGTTCCTTGGGTCAGAATGATATGGGCCAAATATTACTCCAGTCGGGTACCACACATAGCCAGGGAGGTGGGATCGTTTTGGTGGAAAGATATTTGGAGACTGAACTTGCTTTTTAGAGGAATAGCAAAATGCACCCTCGGGGATGGACTATCAGTTTGCTTTTGGGGGGATATATGGCTGAATGATGAAATTTTGAGTCTCAAATACCCAAGGCTAGCTTCCTTTGCAAGAACTGAAGAGATCTCAGTATATGCAATCATGCAAGCAGAGGATCTCGACTCTCTATTCATGCTACCATTCTCAGAAGAAGCTTTCTCTGAATTTGAAAATCTGCAGATGCAATTAGGATCGATTGAATATGACCAGGAAGGGGTTGATACATGGAAACCAATATGGGGTGATACATATACTTCCAATAAGTATTATACATATGTGTTCAAGGGGATGGAATCACACTCCATTTTCAAAGTGATATGGAAATGCAGATGTACACCTAGGATCAAATTCTTTGCATGGTTGATTCTGGTAGATAGGCTGAACACTAAGGATATGCTTCAACGAAGACACCTGAATGTACAAGGTACCACAACATGTGTCATGTGCACATCAGGAAGCTTGGAAACTTTACATCATCTATTTTTTGAGTGCCCATTCGCACAACAATGCTGGTCCAGAATTGATATATCCTGGGACAATTCATTGGAGCTACTTGACAGATTCATGCATGCTCGGGCAAGGCACCTCATTCCTTTCTTCACTGAAGCCACATTCATTGCAGCATGGGAACTTTGGAAAATTAGAAATGATAAGGTCTTCGCTTGACGGGATCCAACGATAGCCTTGTGGTGGTCTAATTTCAAAAGTCAGTGTCTTTTGCAATTGGTTAGATTTAAGGATGATCTGCTATCATCATTTTATGTTTGGCTCGATGCTTTTAGCTGAACTTGTATGTATACCATGTACTCCTCTTGCTTTAAATGAAATTTAAATTCACTGTGGGGATCTCCCCCACAGTTTTTGCGTCAAAAAAAAATAGATCAAGACTAGTGTCAGCTCCCCATCATATGCAAGGAGTATGGAATGGACAAACTTGTTACGACATAAGGAATCTAACATGGTCAGAACCCTACATTACAAACTACAGCCTGCAGAAAAACACATTTTACTGATATAAACAGTAGAGCTATGGTCAGCTGCTTCCATTGACTGAGCAAACGGGTCAGTTGAATAGCAAAATGTGCGTCATTTTATACAATGGACAATCTGAGCAAAATATAACTAACGTAAACACCCTAGAAACCAGACATAGGACAACAAGAAGCTTATTTCCGTAGAACACCAGTCCTCCATTCTATGGCGATCTCCGCAAGCTGCAATGGCAACCAAAGCACATCAATACGCTAACCCAAAAATAGATAAATCACTAGTCAAACTTAGCACACTGTCATGGCTGGCAAGCATTACTGCAGCACCGATGAGGGAAGCGAAGCCAGCGTATATGAAGACAGACAGTTGAATTTAATAGGTGGAATTCATTATCAGGAAGATGAAATCATCATCACAAAGGACAAGTTAATTGAATATCAGGGAAAATGAAATAAAAAGGAAGAAGTATCATGTTAGGATTATGCCTTAGTCCATGTTTTGTCATTTGAATGCCTTACACCTATTCCAACTAAACTGAAGACCCCACTTAATCATGTTATAACTTAACTGAGCCACTTGAACCATCAGATTCAAATACCTTCAGAAAGACATGATGCACAATTTCTAGGATTTAGTAGCAAGGCAGTCGCCTCTCGATGGCCATCACAAGTTAAATTAACAAACAGTACCAGTACACTGAAAATCCATAGATTAATTTAACAGCACTCTAGCAGTATAGTAAACATATGTCTCTAATCAGACACCCATCACCCCATGCATGACGAACACATGTAATTAGATCAGATCCGGATGCAAATAACCAAATAGTCTCCGTTAGGGTACATGTGCTCGCTGCAACAGGGAAGAGAAGGGCGCGCATACCAGGTGGGTGCTTGTCGCCGGTGAAGGACACAACGAGGAACTTGGCACTTGGCGTAGGGCGAGGGCGGGGACGCAGGAGCCCGCACCTCGTCTCCTCGGGTGATGACGACGACGAAGGGGGAGAGGACGCCGGGGGCCGCACCTCGTTTCTTCGGTGCTGACGTCGAGGCAGGGTAGGGGATGCAGGGGCCTCGCCTTGACTCTTCGGCGCTGAATTGAGGGTGGAGGGGTGGCGTGGTGTTGGGCCAGGGGTGCTGCGTCCGATGGGCAAACGATAACCTTCGTTCGGTAGGTTCCCGCCTAGGAGCACATGAAGGCACAGGTAGCGTGCGCAGGTTGGCCACGGCATAAGGACCACCTCACCCAAATCACACACAGCGACTTTCAATAAATTAAAAAGAAGTTATAACTACTAAACCAAATATCCAAATTAAATTTCAATTACACCATCGGGTTTCTTGCAATAAATCCTTCAAAACAAGATCATATTTAGATAAAATTTTATTAATGAACATTTATTTCATCAAGATAAAATATTTTCTTTTATTGAGCACAAATGATATTCTAGGTTCAGAGAACAAATGTTTCATATCCGTAAGAAAAATGTTCCTAGTTTAGAAGAAGAGTATTCTAATTTTAGGTTCACGAAATTGGTATTATAACATACATAAAAGTAAATAAATAAATAAATAACGTAAGAGCAAAGCATAAGGAAAAAATAAAAACACGTAATAGAGAAAAATTTCAACGAATATCACAGGGATACTTTTCAAACATCCTAAATACAATATAGAACATCACATATATACTAAGTGAACATCAATAAATACATCATACAACATCACTAAATACATTATAGAATATAATATATATATATATATATATTACGTAAATTTTACTAAACATATCATAGAACCCCACATGTGTACTAAGTGAACATCACAAAAAACATCATAGAACATCACTAAATACATGATAGAACATTGCATATATATTACGTGAACATCACTAATAATAGAACATTACATGTATACTAAGTGAACATCACTAAATACACCATAGAGCATGACTACATATATTATAGAACATCGCATATGTACTACATGAACATCACTAAATGCATCATAGAATATCACATGTATACTTAAATGCATCATAGAACATCACATGTATACTGTGTGAACACAAAAAACACCATAAAACATCACATATATATTACGTGAACATCGCAAAACATCGTAGAAAATTACATGCATAGCATGTGAACATAAAAAAATATCGTAGAACATCACATGTATAACACGTGAATATAAAAAAATATAAAACATAAAAAACATGAATATAAAAAAACAACACAGAACATCATAAAAAATAATAAGAAAAAAGATAAGAAAGAAAAAATAAAAGAAAAGTAAAAATAAAAAATAATAAACACATAAAAACAAAAAAATAAAAATGAATGATGCATGAAAAGAAAAAAGAAAAAGAAAAAGAAAAGGAAAGAAAAAAAAGAAAAGAAAAAGAAAAATGAAGAAAGCTAAAAACATAAAAAACATGAATCAAAGAAAAACATAATTAGAAAAGAAAAAAATAAAATAAAAATAGGAAAAGGAAAGGAAATAAAATAAGAATGAAAACATAGAAAATTAAAAAAAAGAAAAAGAAAGGGAAGAATAAATAGAAGCAAAGAAATAAAACAATAATCTGAAAACAAAAGAAAAAAAGAAAGGAAAGGAAAAATAAATAAGAGAAGAATAAAAAAAAGAAAAGGAAACATACCTGCTCTCGCGCGTGGCCTCCCGCCCACTTTTCCTACGCATGGCCTCCCGCGCACTGCTCAGCACGTCTGGTCCGGTCGTTCGGATCGGATGATTTCCGGTGTTGGGCGGGCTGATAGTGCGACACTGCCAGGAACAATTCTGAGGAAGGCGGCGTTCCTGTAACACACAAAAATTTTAAATTTTAGAATTAGTGGGTTTCAAATAATTTAGATAACAATTAATGGGAAATTAAAATTTTAAAAAACTATTTGGTGTTGCATTCATGCTGCTGCATTTATTTCCTTTTGTGTAGTGGATTTATTTTATTTTGATTTGGCTTGAAAATTTTTATTTGGAATAGTTTGAAAACAAGTAAATAAAGAAAAGAAGAAAAGAAAAAAAAGAAAGGAAACACTTACCTCCTCCTTGGCGGCCCGACGGCCCGATGGCCCGTTGGGGCGGCCTGATTCTTCGCGCTGGCGTAGGTGGGCCGAGGCCTGTCTCCTCCGCGTTTGCGATCACGTGGGCCGGCCCAGTGCCGCAGCAGAAGCGCCTTCCCTCTCTTCCGTTTCACTGACGGGTGGGACCCAATCGTCAGCCATGTCTTCTTCTTCAAGCTCGTAACCGAGCCGGATACTATCGAAGCCATCGGATCCCGAAAATCCCGGGATTCTTCTCGTAATCGGCTCATCCCCGTCCTATATAGGGTCACATAAGCCACCGTCCGTTTTTCATCGATTTGTAGAGTTTTTGCCCTAATTTGTGGCCGCGAGTTTGAAGAACCCTAGGACGCCGCCGTCGGCTTCAATTCGGCGAGTATGTTACTTCTCCACCACCCAACGTTTTTCTAGTAGTTTTCTCATGTGTTTGCAAGCTCGAGGGTGTCCTCAATTGGTTTTGTTAGGCGTTAATGCGTAGTCTTTGTGTATAGCCGCATTGCCGACCGCTCCGTCGAGCTGCCCTTCATCCTCGTTTTGTGACCGGTTGATTCGAGGTCCTAGGTGAGTTCACACTGAGCTCCTCTTTCGTTTGGTACCATCCGCGCGTCCTGTAGTGAAGCATAGGCCGAGAATCGTGTCTCCGGCGAGTCGCCGGCCATGGCGCCGCCGTGGGGTTGGGGCGGGGCGGCGGTAGCGCCGCCGGTCTCCTCTGTGACGAGCATGAGCCGTCCGTTTTTGAATCAACGGCCCAGATTAGAAGATACCCCTTCGCGGGGTAATCTTTCTAAAGAGACCCCCAACTTTTTAGTAATCAACCCGCCATCCAAAGCGTATTGCTGAAAATACGTTTTCGTGATTTAAAAGCGTATTTTCTCCCGGCTAAATCAAAAATACGTTTTTAGGTATTTATAGTTTTGCCACTAGGATTGTTTTGGTCATAAAATCTTCGTTTTAACTCCGATTTGATCCGTTCAAGTTGCGTTAGGTTCGTATTTAAAAGCTCTACATGTTAGTGTAGTTGTACAGTTAGTTTTGATAATTTAATTTTCGAGTTTATAATTAAGTATTTATTTATCTATAGGAAATCTTAGAAAATTCATAACTTTCACGTTTTAACTCCGAATTTGGTGATCTTTACGTCTGTGTGATCGTAGGAACGTGTAGAAGAGTTTTATAAACTTTTATTACTGTTTTGTTACTGTTGGTGTACTGTTCTAATTATATCTCTTTGTTTGCTTCGTGTATGTTTGATTGGATGCATGTGTGTTGTTGATTGATGATCGAGTATAGAAGGTGAGCAGTATCTGGACGATCAGGAGTATTACTTTGAGCCAGATCAGCAGTATCACTCGGAGAGTTTTGATCAAGGCAAGTATAACACAGGACTATCCTTGTTACCTATACAATGAAATTAACATACATATGCATGTGCTTACCTTGACAACCTTAGAGATTATAAACTAGTGATTGTTATCTTGATTCCTTGTCAACCTTGGGAATGCATTTGGGTAGCTGTTTGCTAGTGCTTAATTATGAACAATGATCTTGTAATTTGATTAATGGATTAAGCAATCAACCATTAAGATGATCTAATTAATGTTAAAAGGGGGCTAGAGCATGTGTATTATTTTTGATGCTCTGGTTACTCTCTATAAGGACTTATCTGTACGTGATCATCCGGGACATACAGTACAGCTGTGAGGGCTATATGGCTCTGGCTTTAGTTGCTTAAAGGACCTTTTCTAGCTTGTTAGTGGTTACCTTAAATGGCGTAAGAACGGCTTGCCACGTTGGGTGTAGGGCGAGCCCCTGGCCTAGTGTGTATAGGCTGCGGTTGTTGTGCCACTGGGAAGGGGGGTTCTACATCTGCCTGCCGAGTGAATCTAATGGCCCTAACTTGTTAGACGAACTTTTAAGTGGCTTTATATGATTTTCGGTGTTTTGGGCCTAGCTAACCCATGCATTTGGAAGTCATAACTCATAGTGAAAGTGTACACCTCTGCGCAGAGTTAAAAACTGGTATACTACCCGTGCCCACGGATATGGGCGGCCTTGGAACATTTACAGATAGATGATCACCATGGTTATATCATGCTTACTTATTGTTGATATTATGCTCATGTTAATGTTATTCATTATTCTTAATTACAATTGATCATTTGTTCACTATTGGGAATTGGTTCATCTTGATGCTACACAATTGCTAATTATATGATGACTAAAAGCTAAACGCAGTCAAATAGTATCTAGCCTTTTGAGCCTCATGAACCCTGTGTTATATTTGTTGAGTTCGACATGGACTCACCCTTGCTATTTCCACCATAACAGATAAAGATTATGAGAAAGATTATCGTAATGAGTACTAGTCTTGGTGTCAACCAGTCAACCGTGTCCCTGTGTTTGGAGTTTCCGCTGGAGATCTACTATTAGTTATTATCATTTATAGTTCAAGACTATGTTTTAAATATTTATTTGCTATGTAATAAGCACTGTGATGATACTATGTAATTTGTCTACTTGTGTGTGCGATCATGTCCTGGGGCGCACATGAGTACTTTATGCATCCTATTTTTGTCCTTAAAAATGGGTGTGACAGATCCTGGGGAGCCATGTACTAAGGGATTATTAACTTTTTACCATTATAACTACTAGCAGCTCTACAGATAGCATCTTAACGGTTGCCACTGCATTTTCACCAGCAAATAGAGAAGACAGATACAAAAATACCATTGCTCACGTGGCATGCCAGCCCTCGCGCCAGTGTTGGCATTTATTATCGCACACAGATAAATCCACAAGCGCACGAATACCGCTGTAACTTTTACCTGAAAGTATTCCAAGTATCGTATCGAAAGAAAAACGTGTGAGACTAACTATGATCTAACTTAACTAAGGGTAGCAACAAGGTTACGATAAATAGGAACGTAGAGAGGATCACTAAGGTTCTCTTATTTTGACTTCGGTAAGCTATGTCTTTTCCTATTTAACCGGGGACATTACTAAGGAAAGATACCAACAGAGTATGCTTTCCTTCGTAACCGGGTCCTATTTGGCTTACAAACGGGAGGTAGACTATAGAGGATTCAACAAGACTATAAGAGTCACCCTTGTGAGCTACCACCGATCCGGAATGCAGGGTATATCCACGATTAACCTAAGTCTAAGCACCATGTTACACTTACGATTAATACTTTACTCCCCCTAGGAAGAGAATAAAGCACTCAAAAGAGTTGCAAACCTAATGAACAATATAAACAAGACGCTTAATTGAATCAGAAGTTGACTACTAGAGAAATCTCAGAGGCAAGCTCAGATAGAACTTGGATCCGCTAAGGTACAAGCCATAGAGAGAGCACCGACAAGCCGGCACCTTCTCCAAACTCTTTCCTCGCTCTCCATTTTACTATTTCTATTAATAAGACTAAATCCTATGGAGGGCTAATCTTCTCTTGATAGCTGGCTCGATCTTGAAAATATGAATTAGGGTTTCAAGGATGGCTCCAAGAAGGAGGGTAGGGGCTGCTATATATAAGCCAGAGCATCAATTCTGGACCCTCGGATCAAACCGACTTGAAAGAATGGCGTAGATGCAATCTAGGGGGTGGTGGAGAACCGACGTTTAAAGTAAAGGCTGACGAGAGGGGCCCACAGGCTGGCCGGCCTGTAGGTGGGGTCGGTCAGCCCCACATGGTAGCTATCACACTCCAATTAAAGGATAATATAGAGTGCATACATCTTATGTGTGCCCCAGGAATAGTCGCACACATAAGCCGACAAATTAACAAGAGTATCATCACGGTGTTCATACATCACGATATTACAACACATAGTTCTTAACATAACAAGCGGAAAAGTAAATAACACTCTTGAACGAAGTGTCGGCTCCACAGGGAAGGACGACTGGTTGACCCAAACCTAGAAATCTTCCGGGAAATCCTCTTAGAAACTGTCATCTGTTACCCATCAGGGATTTTTATCCAAAAACAAAATAATAACAAGTGTGACTACACTTGTACTCCGCAAGTATAGTATGAGGATTCATGAGGCTCAAAAAGGATAGACACGGTTGACTGCAGTTAGCACTTTTAATAGATCAACATTTCATTATTAATAATTATTAAGTTATGCCTAAGCTCCCATTTAACCCACATGATCAACTACTAGAATTAAGAAGAGAAAGCATCAGTATGATCTCATCATCATCATCATAGTTCATCCACGTGTTAAGTAACCATTTATTCTGTGAGTTTTCTGGGCCGCTCGTGACCGTGAGCATGGCTGTTATAACATTTTTAACACTCTGCAGAGGTTGTGCATCTTTACCCGTGAGTCGTGTTGCCCATATGCCCGGGGCCTGTCGACCCCCTAACACTTCCAAGGTGAGCAGGCAGGGTACACTATGAAGCCTTCCATAGGCCTCTTCTAACAAGTTAGGGCCGCAAGGTTTCCTTAGCAGGCAGATATAGAGAACCCCCTTTCGATGGCACAATTCCCGCAGGCTATACACATCAGAATAGAGGCAGTTCTATACCCAACGTGGCAAGCCCCTCTTGCGCCCTTT
This sequence comes from Saccharum hybrid cultivar R570, assembly GCA_038087645.1. Classification (NCBI taxonomy): domain Eukaryota; kingdom Viridiplantae; phylum Streptophyta; class Magnoliopsida; order Poales; family Poaceae; genus Saccharum; species Saccharum hybrid cultivar. The sequence goes on from JAQSUU010000558.1 coordinate 27,140,938, forward strand.
CAGGTAACCTCTAACAAGTTAGAAAAGATCCTATTATAGAGCTAAAGTTAGAGCCATATAACTCTCACGGTTGCACTGTATGTCCCAGCTTTTGCCCTACAGATAAGTCCTTATGGAGGGTTTAGGGCAACATGATCAATATCACTTGCACCTTTACCCTTTAGATCCACTGTTACCATCATGTTTATCCATTGGTTCCATTAGTCATAGTGTAGATCATGTTCAGTTAGAGCACTAGCATTCTACCCATATGCAAATAATCCCGATAGGAATCAAGGTACAGGTCATCAATTTGCTAGGAAGTCCTTATAGTCGAGCAATATTGACACATGCATAATGAGTATATTATATAATGAATAGGACAACAAGGTAGGCCCATGCTATACTTGCCTTGGTTCACCAACTACTGCTGGTCCTGCTGCTCCTCGTACGTGTCCGGATTCCCGACGTACTCCTCACCGTCTGAACTCGAACGACACAAAGTACAACACGCATTCCAGAACAGACATACAAGCAAAACATGACTATGATTAGAACAGTACACCAACAATAAATAAATCTGAATAAAATGTTTACCAAAATCATCTACGTCTCGCTACGATCACAACGGCGCGAAATGCACGATAAACGGAGCTACAACGCACCAGTTACGAGATATTTACGATTCCAAAAGCTAGCTATTAACTAGACTTATTCGAGAAATTCAAAAGCTCCTAACAGGTCTAACAGTAGCACTATTGCGTAGATTACGAAATTATGAAACTAACGCAAGTTGAACGGGTCAAAACGGAGCTAAAACGACGATTTTATAAACATTTTACTATAGTGGCAAATATGTAATTAATCTGAAAGCGTATTTTTCATATAAACCGAAGAAACTACGTTTTTCGAAAGAGAATGCGTACTCCGGGAGTACGCCAAGGACGGCGGGTTTAGCCTTCCAGAAACTGAGGGGCTCTTTTAGAAATTGGACCCGCGAAGGGGTATTCTCCCATGTCAGCCGTCCGATCTAAGATAGGCGGCTTGGATTAGATGAAGAGGGGGAGAGGTGAGTGACCCGCCGGAGTTGAGGGGGATCACGGCGGCTCTACCATTGGCGGCGGCGAGGAGCTTGCCGGAGTAGACGAACAAGGCTCTACGGACCTCGGTTTTCAATTCCGACTACATGGGGATGAATCTGGGGCAAAGGCGACCTCGACCGAGCACCTAACGCCGGCCGGGAAGGAGTACGACGCGGTGGCCACCATGGCCGGTGGCGAGAACCTCGCCGGTGATCGGGAAAACGGCCCTTGAAGCCACCAAACAAGAAAACAACAGCATGGGGAGGAAGCGGGGATGAAGGCGAGCTCACCGAGCGGAATCAACGGGGCGGATTCGGCTCGGGAACGGTGGCCGACGTGGTGGGGCGGACGCTCCTCCGGTGAATCGCTGCCGCGCGGTGGGTTCGGTTCCTCGTGTGGAAATGGAGCGGAGAGCAGCAATAGGAGCGGCAGCGGGTGCGGCTCACCTATAAAGGGGCCGGGGAGCGGGGGAGGGCGCTCCCACGACCTGGGGCATGGGCGCGGGGACGGAAGACGGCGGTTGCGCCTTGAGCGAGTGAGCGAGCGGAGGAGACGGTTGGGGAAGGGAAGGGACTGACGAGTGGGCCCCGGCTGCCAGTGACCGCGAGAGGGAGAGCGGGGCGCGACAATGGCTGCCCGGCTCGGCTGGGCCGGCCCAAGAGGGAGTGCGGGGGGCGAGTGGGCCAAGGGGGAAAACGGGCCAGCAGGCCGAAAATGAGGGAGAGAGGTAGAATGAATATGAATCCCTTTTTATTTTCTAAATTGATTTTCCAAATCCCATTGCAAGAGATTTTTAAATCCTTTTGGCATTTGAATAAAACAAATCATCACACAAAATATAGTGCAACAGCATGAGTGCTAAAACAAGTTGATAACCTTATGATTAATTTTAATTTCACAAAAATTTATTATTCCCTATATTTAAATGCACACTCAATTACACAATTAAATCATATTTAATTATTTTGTAATTATGAAAAAAAATTTAGGGTGTTACAGTAGCCTCTCGAGGTCTGCTTTGGTGGGTTGCCTTTCGGAGTGTTCTAGAGTGTTCCCATGTCGGTTTCGTTACGAATAAACGTGATTTTTTTGACGAATAGGTCCTCCTTGACAGTTTTCTGGATAAATTCTCCTGTAAACACAGATTCACCAAAACTCATGAAATTTATTAGTTTAAACCCTTGGACCTATGTTTAGTGATGGAATTAAGTATATATGCAGGTTATATTGATGGTTTATAATTGATGTTAATGATTGTCAACAAGCTCCCCCAAACTTAACCTTTGCTAGTCCCTGAGCAACGCTATACTCAGCAATGAATCAGGAGTTGCTGCAATGTTTTCACTCCTCAAAAGTACACATGCATTCAAACAAAAATTCTCCTCCGGGTTAGAATAAATTGATCTGACTTTCAAACTTACCCATATTACCTTCAACCATGGGGTTTCTTAGCCTTCACTTGGGTCTTGAGTAACTAAAAGTCAAAACAATCATGTCAAGCACTGTGTCTTAAGTTCTTTGTTTCACCATTGTTCCGAAGTTTTTATAAGTTTTTAAAATAAAACTCAGAGATTCCATTGTATGACACTCTCAAGTCTCTCAATATATGTGGTATTTGTGGATCCTTACCAAGGCAATTGTGATGTTATACCTTTAATCTTCCTACCACTAAGGCTTATATGGAGTTCATAGGTAGGAAGAAAGTTAGAGCATACTTGCAATGCATATATTGTAAAGTCAAACAACGGATCCAAAGAGAGTTGAGTCATACAATCAAATCAAGATGTGCATGTGTGTGGATGTACATGGTGGATATATATGGTGGCTAACCTAATTCTACTTTGCTCCTTAAAAACATATCTCTCTTTTAAAACTTGGAAATAATTTTGTAAGAGAATAGGGGCTATCTTATTCATCTCTTTCTTTCTTTTTTTAGGCGGGCATCTAAGTACCCATTGTTTTAGATATCTTGAACACTTTTGTGTTCATTTTTTTAACTCTCTTTTTTTCTTTTTTTATGAATAACTTTTGCATAGCCCCATGTCTCTTTTCTACAATAAAACTTTGAGGGATAGCAACAAGAACTTAAAGTATTTATTTGGTGGATGAAAAACCTATCAAGCTTATTTTTGTGCTCACTCCCTGTGTAGGAGCAAAATATTTTTGGGTGGATCTAGATAGAAAGCATGTTTTTACGCCTACCCCCAATGTAGGAGTAGTGCATATTTGGGTTGTGTGTACATGATCTTGATTTTAAGAGCATGACAAACCTCTTATAAGGGTCAACAAAGCTTGACAAAACTCAAGGCAAAAGTAAGTAGCATATATGTGAAGGTTTCCCTAGCCTAAATAACATGTATGACTATGGTGGGAATTCAAGCTTTGTCATGCAGGAACTCATCATGTAACATTTTTATGTTTTTCAAAAAGTAAATCTCTAGAACTTTAGTGTCACTTGGAATAAGATAAATAGTAGTTCAGACCTTCTCATATTATATCCATTAATTGCCTAGACTTAGATAAGGTATATGCTACCCACGAGTTTTAAGTTCAGAGTAAATTTTTATATCAAATTAGTTTTATCCAAAACTTAAAGAATTCAATGCTAAAAACTAGGTACTTGAAAGGAATTACAACAGAGCAACTATTCATCATTTCCATTTAAAAGATTATTCTGAGTCCTCTTTATTTTATTTAGCTCTTAAAAACAAAAATTATAGCAAACTAGACACACATTTTATTTTGTTTTTATTTTTAGATCACACATTATTACTATAAATAACTAATGCAAGGATAAATTTTTATTTTTTTTTATCCATCATTTTTAACTGATTAAAAAGAAACTAAAACTAAAACAAAAGAGGAAAGAATACTTATCTAGATACACGAGAGTGCTTCTCCCCCAAGCTAGCTCTTTCGGTGAGAGTTTGGTGTTGTAAGTCATTTGAACCGGACTTCTCCTTTTTGAAGTTCATTGATCAAGTACCTTGGTTTACTCTGAAATCATTCTTGTAATGATGCATCTAATGGCCAGGTCACCTTCTTCTAACAAACCCGTCTTGAGTTTTGAATTTAGATTTTGGTTTGGTAGGTTCAGAACCTTCACTTGTAAAAATTTAGGGAATCGACAAACTCCTCCCATACTTTGTTTAATGTGTGTCCTGCTCATAAGACAAGGTAGAGATCATGTGCTTGGGCTCTGTTGGTGGAAAAACACCAACATAACCAAAATTTTTTTATTCTTCTCTAACCTTAGGCACATTGAACAAGATGAAGTTGATGTTATGTGCTTTGTTCAAATATAACATAGGTGGTAAGATCAGAAGATTGAGCATAAATGTAGCATTTAAGTATATTTGGCCAAAAGGGTTGAGTTTCTTAACCTATGGAAGGATTGTCTATCTGTGCATAATGTATCAATCTTTACATGATTATGACTATCATCTTCTGGAGATAAGGTGTGCAACTTTTTAGCCCATTTGGTTAAAACTATGAGATTAAGAAATTAGTGCTAGGAAGAAGCTTGAAGAAATAAATATGTTGAGTTAATCAGATTGGATTAAGTTGGAATTATAACCCAAACATGTTTATGTGCCTACAAGAATCAAGGAAAAACTTTTTTAAATAATGACCATTTACCTTAGGGTGTTACCTTAATCATTGGAGCGTGATGACACCATATGACGAAGGGTAGATGATTCATGATGGTCCTTTTTTTTGTTTGAAGTTTTCCTTGTTTTGCTAGCCTCGTATCTTGAGCTGTTCATGAGCTTCTTGTCTCCTAGATCGCACCCCTTCCTTTCTTATCCTTTTGTCATACCATCTTTTTGCTATTGGACCTTCCGCTCCACTCATTGTTTTATGCCTCAAACCTTGATTTGTTTCTGTCACACCCAGTTTTGAAGAACAAACCAGGCTAGTCATATGTGTGCCCAGGAAGTCCACACATACAACAACAGAGTACATAGTATCAGAAATAATGTTATAAAGCAGAAACATACTCATATTTAACACTTACATCAGAGTATCGCGGAATGAGAACTAATCTTTAGGCTCCATTCTTCACAAGGGACGGCTGACTGGGGGTACGTACACCTAGCACTTCTCAGAAAACTGACTAGCTCCACCACCTGGTACCCATCCGGGATTTTTTTTCTAAAGTATTAAAAAAATAAACAAGCGTGAGTACATTTCGTACTCCACAAGCATAGTATGAGGATTCATGAGGCTCAAAAGGATAGACACGGTTGACTGCAGTTAGCACTTTTAGTAGATCAACATTTTATTATTAATTATCATCAAGTTATGCATAAGCGCCCATTTAACCCACATGATCACCTACTAGAATTAAGGAGAGTAATTGATCATCATCATAATCTCATCATCATCGTTATAAGTCATCCTCTTGTCAAGTAACCATTTATTCTGTGAGTTTTCCGGGCCGCTCGTGACCGTGAGCACGGCTGTTATAACAGTTTTAACACTCTGCAGAGGTTGTGCATCTTTACCCGTGAGTCGTGTTGCCCATATGCCTAGGGCCCGTCGACCCCCTAACATTCCCAAGGTGAGCAGGCAGGGTACACTATGAAGCCTTCCATAGGCCTCTTCTAACAAGTTAGGGCCGCGAGGTTTTCTCGGCAGGCAGATATAGAGAACCCCCCTTTCGATGGCACAATTCCCGCAGGCTATACACATCAGAATAGAGGCAGTTCTATACCCAACGTGGCAAGCCCCTCTTGCGCCCTTTCGGGTAACCTCTAACAAGGTTGAAAAGATCCTATTACTAAGCTAAAGTCAGAGCCATATAACTCTCACGGTTGCACTGTATGTCCCAGCTTTTGCCCTACAGATAAGTCCTTACGGAGGGTTTAGGGCAACATGATCAACATCATTTGCACCTGCACCCTATAGTTCCACTGTTACCATCATGTTTATCCGTTTGTTCCATTAATCATAGTATTGATCAGGTTTGAATAGAGCACTAGCATTCTACCCATATGCAAATAACCCCATAGGAATCAAGGTACAGGTCATCAATTAGCTAGGAAGTCCTTATAGTCGAGCAATATTGGACACATGCATAATGAGTAGATTATATAATGAATAGGACATCAAGGTAGGCCCATGCTATACTTGCCTTTTGCACTTGCTCATACTTTCTCAAACATTAGCATATGATCAACACCTTCTGGTCTTCGGCGCTCAAGGACAGTACTGCTTCTACTCGTCGATCGCAGCAACCAAGCACACCAGCAAACATACAAGCAAACAAATAGAAACAACTAAAAACAGTATACCATACGAGAGAAAATAACGTACTTAAAGAGAGCTAGGTTCTACGGTTACAAGATCACAAGAAATGTCGATAACGGAACTATCGTTAAAAGAAACGACTATCGGAGTTTTAAATTATAAAAGAAAGAAAAGACCACCTGCTTGATTTATTTTTTTATTGATAAAAACCATATGAGTAACATTTACTTAGATTAGTTAAAATATAATTTAATCATGTTAAACTTTATTTTGCAAAAGAACAAATTAACGTGTGAGTATGTACATCTATACGAATTCACTATACATGCTTAAACTAAGCAAATTTATAATTTAAAAGCATATTAATCTTAGCAATTACTCAAATTAATATATTTTTTTCACATATAACACTGGAGTATAAAACCTATGTTTGCTTTTAATTATAAAACTGGTTGCATAAATATTAATTAAATTAATATTTAGTTTATAAATCACTCTAGCATGTAAGACGTCAATGCCGTTGTTAGCACATAGCAGAATAGACGGGGAAGAACGTGGACATGCAGATGCTCACCAGCTACAGAAGCTGGACGATGGCCATTGGTAGGCTTGGCAGGAGCAGGAGAACACGGAAGGACAGCTCAAACAGGGATTAGAGGTTCGTATCGACGAAGATCCCCACGTCTACGAGTTCTCTGTCCAAGCAAGCGGCGCACGCGACGATATGATTGGTGCTCGGCATCCAACAGCTGAAGCGGGCGTCGGTGGCCTGCTACACAGGCCGAGCTGCAGATACGCCAGGAGCTCCGATCTGTTGCCTGCAGGACACGGCAAGACGTAGGTACAGAACTGTATACGTACATGGAGTACGTAGAGAGGTGATGAGGAATAGGCAACTGGTGCTCATACGAGTCAAGAAAGAAGAAAAGGATTTCGAGAGATTTACCAACAGCTGTTTCATCCTTGGACGGACTGCACACATGGCCATGGCCGACTGCAGGGCAGGACGGTGCACTGGCTCGCGCGGCCAAGAAGAAGACGAGGACGGCACGCGTTGAGCACAGACTGCCGGAGCAGAAACGATCGCGAATAGGAGCAGCGCGGCCACACTCGCTGGGGAATCTGCGGCGGCGGCGGGAAGGCGTTTCCCCACGGCAGCGGCTCCGGCGGATTCCGAGCGCTGCGATGCGGTTGCGGTTTCTACGAACGAGTGCGAGAGGAATCAGGGCAGAGAGCGGCATCGGGGTTTGGACTTCCCTTTATGGAGGCCGGGGTGCGGGGAACGCTCCCACGACGCGAGTAGTGGGCGCGCGGTAGCGGCGGTTCACAAGCACGAGCGATATGGCGTGGAGGAGTTGGACTCGGGCTGTTATTTGGGCTGCAAGCCGGTGTTGCAAATACGAGAAGCAGGCCGGGCTGCTATTCAACGGTGCTACCTCTATTTTCATACAATACACGTCACTTGCAAGGTGGATTAGGCCATCAAATCAATTTTTTTTTATTTAATCAACAAAACATAGTATATATATTCATGTGAGTACCTGATATTCAATCTATACACAGGAGCAAATATGTCGCATGTTTTCACTCTTGCATATTTGGCTGTACTAAATTTCATAGCCAACATCTTTTCTCCTATTATTCATTCCTTATGGGATTTGGCCACATATATCTTTTACATTTATTTAAAGCAAATATTGCACAAATTATAATTATAGGTGAGTCAAAAACCGTGTCAACACATCCAAGGAGGCGATCGTCGGCGTACTAGAGAAGAAAAACAATGGGGATTCAGTTGGCACAAACAAGATCACTAAAGCGTAGAGAACGACGAGAGTTGCCTTGTGGTGGTATTGGTTCTCGCCGGAGACGCCCAAAGTGGCCTGAAAACCTACCCAGAAGTTCATCGAAAACCTAAATGGGCAGAACTTCGGCGATAGATTTGGGACGCTATGGCTGGCGGCTCACTAAAAGGAATTTAGATCTGCAACAACCGCGACGATTGAGAGATAGATGGAGAGATAATTAATCCAAATGAAGTATTCGGAGCCCATGAAAAAGGATTTTAGAGCATCTAGGAATTAGATTAAGCTCTAGGAAAATGGGAAAATGCTCTGGGAAAGTCCAGAAAATTCATGAGAAGGATCGGACGGCGTCTAACGCGTTTTGAAAATTTTACGCGCACAACACACAAAGTCACACGACAAGCTAACATCACATCACGAAAGGCCTGTTAAATTAATATGAAAAGTTTGAAACCACATCTTTTCTAAATTTAAATTAGCATAACTTAATTAATCTTTAAAAAAAATATATAAATATTGAAATCATTTATTTTATTTAGTGTTTTCCATGCACAACCCAAAATTGAGAATTTTAGGGTGTGACAAACTACCCCACTTAACAGGAATCTCGTCCCGAGATTCGGAGAGGCTAGTGAGATAGATAAAGCTAATCTTCAAGTCTTCACTCTTCTTGATATGAGATTCTTGGGAGATGGCATGGATGATAAAGATAAACCTGGTTTGTAGGGGATGCTACCCCACCTAACAAGAGTTTTACTCATCTTCAAATCCTCATCTTCATGGCCACCTTTGCAACACATAGATTGAGATAGCACACAAGTAACACACCAAACAAGACAAACATGCATCACAGTATTGACACTAGACGTGCTTTTGTAACAATGGTGGACATCCTAAGGGGTGGATTATGATGAAAGGTCATCGCAAATTTGAATAAGGTGAGATCAGAAAACTTTAGTAAACCAAAGAAATAAAAATCAAGGAGATAAGAAGCAATAGCTCAAAGGAAGCTATCAAGAAGAGGAGAAGATAGGACAAGGATGAGAAATAATCAATTCGACTAATCAAGGAGATGAAAAAGTAGTTTTATAGCAAAATAATGTTTAGAAGACGACCAGTGCTATCTTGGTATACGTCCTACAGTCAACAGTGCTCTGATACCATTCTGTCACACCCAGTTTTGAAGAACAAACCAGGCTAGTCATATGTGTGCCCAGGAAGTCCACACATAAAACAACAGAGTACATAGTATCAGAAACAATGTTATAAAGCAGAAACATACTCATATTTAACACTTACATCAGAGTATCGCGGAATGAGAACTAATCTTTAGGCTCCATTCTTCACAAGGGACGGCTGACTGGGGGCACGTACACCTAGCACTTCTCAGAAAACTGACTAGCTCCACCACCTGGTACCCATCCGGGATTTTTTTTTTCTAAAGTATTAAAAAAATAAACAAACGTGAGTACATTTCGTACTCCACAAGCATAGTATGAGGATTCATGAGGCTCAAAAGGATAGACACGGTTGACTGCAGTTAGCACTTTTAGTAGATCAACATTTTATTATTAATTATCATCAAGTTATGCATAAGCGCCCATTTAACCCACATGATCACCTACTAGAATTAAGGAGAGTAATTGATCATCATCATAATCTCATCATCATCGTTATAAGTCATCCTCTTGTCAAGTAACCATTTATTCTGTGAGTTTTCCGGGCCGCTCGTGACCGTGAGCACGGCTGTTATAACAGTTTTAACACTCTGCAGAGGTTGTGCATCTTTACCCGTGAGTCGTGTTGCCCATATGCCTAGGGCCCGTCGACCCCCTAACACTCCCAAGGTGAGCAGGTAGGGTACACTATGAAGCCTTCCATAGGCCTCTTCTAACAAGTTAGGCCGCGAGGTTTCCTCGACAGGCAGATATAGAGAACCCCCCTTTCGATGGCACAATTCCCGCAGGCTATACACATCAGAATAGAGGCAGTTCTATACCCAACGTGGCAAGCCCCTCTTGCGCCCTTTCGGGTAACCTCTAACAAGCTAGAAAAGATCCTATTACTAAGCTAAAGTTAGAGCCATATAACTCTCACGGTTGCACTGTATGTCCCAGCTTTTGCCCTACAGATAAGTCCTTACGGAGGGTTTAGGGCAACATGATCAACATCATTTGCACCTGCACCCTATAGTTCCACTGTTACCATCATGTTTATCCGTTTGTTCCATTAATCATAGTATTGATCAGGTTTGAATAGAGCACTAGCATTCTACCCATATGCAAATAACCCCATAGGAATCAAGGTACAGGTCATCAATTAGCTAGGAAGTCCTTATAGTCGAGAAATATTGGACACATGCATAATGAGTAGATTATATAATGAATAGGACATCAAGGTAGGCCCATGCTATACTTGCCTTTTGCACTTGCTCATACTTTCTCAAACATTAGCATATGGTCAACACCTTCTGGTCTTCGGCGCTCGAGGACAATACTGCTTCTACTCGTCGATCGCAGCAACCAAGCACACCAGCAAACATACAAGCAAACAAATAGAAACAACTAAAAACAGTATACCATACGAGAGAAAATAACGTACTTAAAGAGAGCTAGGTTCTACGGTTACAAGATCACAAGAAATGTCGATAACGGAACTATCGTTAAAAGAAACGACTATCGGAGTTTTAAATTATAAAAGAAAGAAAAGACCACCTGCTTGATTTATTTTTTTTATTGATAAAAACCATATGAGTAACATTTACTTAGATTAGTTAAAACAAAATTTAATCATGTTAAACTTTATTTTGCAAAAGAACAAATTAACGTGTGAGTATGTACATCTATACGAATTCACTATACATGCTTAAACTAAGCAAATTTATAATTTAAAAGCATATTAATCTTAGCAATTACTCAAATTAATATATTTTTTTCACATATAACACTGGAGTATAAAACCTATGTTTGCTTTTAATTATAAAACTGGTTGCATAAATATTAATTAAATTAATATTTAGTTTATAAATCACTCTAGCATATAAGACGTCAATGCCGTTGTTAGCACATAGCAGAATAGACGGGGAAGAACGTGGACATGCAGATGCTCACCAGCTACAGAAGCTGGACGATGGCCATTGGTAGGCTTGGCAGGAGCAGGAGAACACGGAAGGACAGCTCAAACAGGGATTAGAGGTTCGTATCGACGAAGATCCCCACGTCTACGAGTTCTCTGTCCAAGCAAGCGGCGCACGCGACGATATGATTGGTGCTCGGCATCCAACAGCTGAAGCGGGCGTCGGTGGCCTGCTACACAGGCCGAGCTGCAGATACGCCAGGAGCTCCGATCTGTTGCCTGCAGGACACGGCAAGACGTAGGTACAGAACTGTATACGTACATGGAGTACGTAGAGAGGTGATGAGGAATAGGCAACTGGTGCTCATACAAGTCAAGAAAGAAGAAAAGGATTTCGAGAGATTTACCAACAGCTGTTTCATCCTTGGACGGACTGCACACATGGCCATGGCCGACTGCAGGGCAGGACGGTGCACTGGCTCGCGCGGCCAAGAAGAAGACGAGGACGGCACGCGTTGAGCACAGACTGCCGGAGCAGAAACGATCGCGAATAGGAGCAGCGCGGCCACACTCGCTGGGGAATCTGCGGCGGCGGCGGGAAGGCGTTTCCCCACGGCAGCGGCTCCGGCGGATTCCGAGCGCTGCGATGCGGTTGCGGTTTCTGCGAACGAGCGCGAGAGGAATCAGGGCAGAGAGCGGCATCGGGGTTTGGACTTCCCTTTATGGAGGCCGGGGTGCGGGGAACGCTCCCACGATGCGAGTAGTGGGCGCGCGGCAGCGGCGGTTCACAAGCACGAGCGATATGGCGTGGAGGAGTTGGACTCGGGCTGTTATTTGGGCTGCAAGCCGGTGTTGCAAATACGAGAAGCAGGCCGGGCTGCTATTCAACGGTGCTACCTCTATTTTCATACAATACACGTCACTTGCAAGGTGGATTAGGCCATCAAATCAATTTTTTTTATTTAATCAACAAAACATAGTATATATATTCATGTGAGTACCTGATATTCAATCTATACACAGGAGCAAATATGTCGCATGTTTTCACTCTTGCATATTTGGCTGTACTAAATTTCATAGCCAACATCTTTTCTCCTATTATTCATTCCTTATTTATATGGGATTTGGCCACATATATCTTTTACATTTATTTAAAGCAAATATTGCACAAATTATAATTATAGGTGAGTCAAAAACCGTGTCAACACATCCAAGGAGGCGATCGTCGGCGTACTAGAGAAGAAAAACAATGGGGATTCAGTTGGCACAAACAAGATCACTAAAGCGTAGAGAACGACGAGAGTTGCCTTGTGGTGGTATTGGTTCTCGCCGGAGACGCCCAAAGTGGCCTGAAAACCTACCCAGAAGTTCATCAAAAACCTAAATGGGCAGAACTTCGGCGATAGATTTGGGACGCTATGGCTGGCGGCTCACTAAAAGGAATTTAGATCTGCAACAACCGCGACGATTGAGAGATAGATGGAGAGATAATTAATCCAAATGAAGTATTCGGAGCCCATGAAAAAGGATTTTAGAGCATCTAGGAATTAGATTAAGCTCTAGGAAAATGGGAAAATGCTCTGGGAAAGTCCAGAAAATTCATGAGAAGGATCGGACGGCGTCTAACGCGTTTTGAAAATTTTACGCGCACAACACACAAAGTCACACGACAAGCTAACATCACATCACGAAAGGCCTGTTAAATTAATATGAAAAGTTTGAAACCACATCTTTTCTAAATTTAAATTAGCATAACTTAATTAATCTTTAAAAAAATATATAAATATTGAAATCATTTATTTTATTTAGTGTTTTCCATGCACAACCCAAAATTGAGAATTTTGGGGTGTGACATTTCCACAAATGATCTCCTATTAGTGAGGGATTTTTGGTCTGTTGATTTGCTTGTCCACTTCCTATGAGTGAGTGCTTTGATTGCAGATCATGTTTTATGACACTCATCTTCCTTCTCTTTGTTCCATGGAGTTCTTCCATCTATGTTGAATGAGCTGTGTCTTCTTTTTGCAAAGTTATTGGAGTTCATCATGTGCCTTGCTTCTTCTCTGATTTGAATTCATCTCGTGACTTACCCAAATTGAATTAGGATTTTTCTACAGGGGTTAGTCCAACAGAATATCCAGTATCTACTAAAGCACACTCTTGGTCCAAAAATCAAACTAGACACCATGTCTAATTTAATCTAGGAAAACATTTTAACCTAAGCACCACGCTTAATTTAAAAAGCCTTTGGAAGTAAGATTAGCACTCCTAAACTAAGAACCATGCTTAATTTAAAAGATGTATGAATATACTCCAAACCTTAGGCATACTACAGTAGACAAAGGTAGCATAAAAGCATTATAAAGATTTATTCAAATAGAGATGAAAGAGCATGATTGTTGTTTAGCAAATCGAGCATGGCTTGAAGGTAGAGACAACCAAGATAATTTAGCAACATGGCATGAAATATTTTTAGAGAAGTCTATCCCCAGCTTGAATTTTGAAACAAAATCAAGTCTAGATAATAGAACATCATATGTGAATGTGATTTAATGTTGCATGATGATTGGTTGGACATACCTTGAATCGTCAATCGTCATTCTTTTTGCTTCAAACCTGGGATGGTTAGTAACAAAAATACCCGAAGGAATATTTTCACAAGGGTATTACAACAGAAGGTGAAAACTCATATTATCTCCCGAAAGTGCTTGTTTTAGGATAGAAGTTCGTCCTTGGGAAACCTTTGAATTGTGTTTCAAATTAGTGAAATGGTTTTCCCTCCAACACCAACCTTTGTGTGCCTATCTCAAGATTCATGCTAATGAGATTTGCAATATTTATGATAAACATATATATCTACAACCACACTTTCAAAAATTTTATGAACTAGAAGCATGAGGGGGTTGAAGATCTCTTGTGTGGCAATGTTGGGGAGACCAATTGATTCAGGTGATTTCTCATGTGAGCATGGATTTGATGAGGCGTTCATGAAATAACTTTCATACTCATTGATATCATCTTCCTTTTCAAGCTCCAAGGGTATTTCTTCATGAATGTCTGCAGGCGAATAGATTGTCTCAATCATTCCATACCTATGACATTTAATGGTCATTTTATTGTCTAGGATTTCCCTTGGATTGGTGACTGTCGGGTTGAACTAAGGCCTCCTACAAATTTGAATGATTCATGTTTATTAAAGAGATTGATTTAAGCTCACCGTTTGGATCTAAGCCAAGTTTGGATTCTACCCATAATGCTTCGTCCTTGTCCATCCATTCTTTAGCAACGACATATGAGTTCTTTATATATTCTAGCCATTGTCGTTGTTCTTCTTGGTCATCCTTGAGGTTTTCATGACTCCTATGCTTTGGTTGTCTTAGTGGATTCTTGGCTCATCATGAGTTTCAGGAAAAAGAGCATAACAGGAGTCATCGGGGTCAAGGATGGGTTTGGATGAGACATCTAATAGCTTGGCTCTCCTATGGGTTCACTAGACATGTCATCCTTGAATTCTTCCCGATGTCCTATGTCGGAATAAGGACGTTTAGGGGATAGAATAACAATTTTGCATTAAATAGTCAGCACAAATTTGGTAGGTATTGTATCGTTACTTAACATTTATCAAACAATTCCCATCAATCACACCGATGAGTATCTGATTAGGAAATGAAGTGAGTTGTCCTAAACTCTCTAGACTACACTATAATACAAGTAGGTGGACATATAACTTGATATAATTAATTACTGGTATCCAAATGTGTATTTCATCATATTCTGCTCCATGTAATGCATACTCTGAAAAAGAATGTTGCTTTGGTTTCTGAATCTGAAGAAATCATGTAGGTGGAATTTTGATATTTTGAAATAGTCTATATGTCCTTAAATATTCATGTGCAGAAAGGTAACGTACTGGATTGAACCCATCTCATTTCAAATCTGAAATGGAAATAGCTCCATACTACCATATACTACTCCTCTATTTGCCTACTGTTTTAAATGTTGGTTAAAATTAGAGAAGCTAACAGGAGCCACAAGGGTCATGTATACAATTTGATTTGAGTAAAAAATGTTGACATGCCAAGCCGGTATTGATATAACTAAAACCCATGAACTCTATGCCACACTAAATCAATTAAAGTTCTATGCCATTGACAAGGTGGCCTACATGCAATCAGAATACACAAAATTGTGTATATTCCTAGCAACTGTACAGGGCAAAAAAAGTCAGAAAGTTAAATCATAATTTCTTTTAACTGTACACACCGTATCTTATAGAACCACCTTCAAAAGTATGTTTATATAGTTAGAGCATCAGATTGATCAAACATAAAATTTATTCTGAATAAAAAGTCAGCCACTACCAACGTGTAACTGAAAGTGATACACTGTGTCAATAAATGTGAAATCTTAACCGAAGTTTTTTCATAAAAGATGAGCGCCACTAATCAACAGACTAGCAACCAAAGTTTTTTTCTTTGTAGTGTTGCACTTTGTTTTTTTTAAATGTTTTTCGTTAGACTTTCCAATCCCAATTCCCTGGACAGCACATTCAGTTATATTTGTAGTGAGTAACTACTTATCAGCTTTCACACATAATCAAATTCAGTTATATTTGTAGTGAGCTACTACTTATCAGCTTTCACACATAAACAATAGAAGGATTAAAAATTCAGAAATGCAACGGGAAGGTTTGAAAAGAACTGATCTAGGGGATGCTACAAACCTTTGATACAAGGAAAACCATAGCAAAGCTTTGGAAGAAGGAAGATTGTTGCTCTAGCTGTTTTCATATTACGGCAACATTTCAAGATCCTTAGCAGATGCAGTCACAGTACCTACAACAAGCACATATGTCACCCAACTTGAATATGAGGATGAACTTAAGCTAGTCTTTTCAGCTGTGCAAAACACCTGTAGCACCTAGAATAAAACAAAAGATATACAAAAGGAAAACTATAAACAAAAGGAAACTAACACCTATAGCAGACAAGGGACTGAACCTACAGTTGCCACAAACAAACAAAGTCATCCACAACGTGAAGCACCCAACAGTATGCAACAAAGATATCTTCTGAATATAAATCGTAACATATGAAAATTAAATCTAATACAAAGTATTAAGAAGTCTAAAGTATAATATATGCCTGAATAAATATTGAAGTTTAAAGAAGAGCATGTCCTTGAAGCAATAAAGTCTACGAATGACTTTATAGTGAATAACTATATTTTTTATGTATATCGCATACTAATCTCTCATATAGTAGAGAATATATCTTCATACTATACAAAGGCCTGCTCGAGTTGTTGACAGGCAGTCTCAGTGACTCAAGTCCAAACAAACGGAACTCCTTTTTTCAACAAGTGAGATAAGGGTTTCTTATTAAAAAAAGTCAGATAAGGGTTTACCGATCCATCTATATATTGTCTAATAAATTATGTGTAATAGCCCATCAAACATATACTGTACATGGAAGCATTACAGCAGTATCGAGCGGTAGTTCGTTGAGCCTTATTAATAGCTCTGTGACCGAACTGTACCGAAGTACTGTTGTTAGATGCGTTAATCAACCAGGCACTACTTGTTAGTGTGTCAGGATTAGAAGCAGAAAATCTTTGCCTCTCTGGTACTCTGTTCCATCTCCTCGGAGCTAACTCCCGTCCGGGTGTCTGTGTGTGTCATGTAGTGGGATGTCGATGAGACTTGAAGACAAATTCAGAGAGCTGAGTGTTCAATTTCTACGTACAAGGACCGGGATAAAATTTGGGACAAATTTGAAAAGCCATGTACGTATATAATTTGCAAGTATGGGGAACAGAATAAAACTCGGACAATGAGACATAACTACAACTTATAAATTTACATAATCAGATAAGATGAGAAATCTTTTATACACGCATGCTGTAAAAGGCACATACATCTTGGGAACAGCAAGATCAAAACGAATTTAGAAGCATAACCTAGTCAGTAGTAGACATATTCAGAGCAGCATATTCATGCTACAGAGCAGAGGAACTCACAATCCACCAGAAAGTTTTGACTACAAGAAATTATCTAGTACTAATGTTTCTCGGAATCTCAAGTACACATGCACAACTCCTCTACCGCTGATGCGGCTGGGGGCAGCCCACCAGATGAATGAAACGCCTTCAACTCCACAACACATTTGAGGCGCCTGAATCGGGATTGACGTGAAGAGGAATGGATGGATGAATGGACTGGGGGCACATGGCGTGCTAGAGGGGTGGTGCTTACCAAGTAGACGAACACGGCGTAGACCTCCTCACGCCAACGGAAGCAGTCATCACCACCGCGCCAGATCTGGGGAAGGAGGAGGTTCCAGCGGGATCTGGAGGAAGGAGACAAGGGAAAAAAAGAACGTGAGATAGAAGCAAGTTGAATCTAGGAGCTCGAGCTCAGTCCCCGACACACCTGCTTGCAAGAGCTCGCCGTGCGTGCGCCACGGGATTCTAGAGGCCGGCTAGATCGAGGCTGTTGAGGTCGGATTTGTTTGCTGGGCGCCCGGATCCGGAGAGTGCGCGGGGGTCTTCAGAGTGGGAACCCTCCTCTAGTCTTCCACACGCGGTATCTGTGGATGCCTCCTTTCCGATTTCCACCATCCCTTGTCGAGTTGTCATGCGAAGGAGGTCTGCACGTGCCAGCATGGAGGCAACGTGGGGAGGAGAGGCAAGGTGGGGAGAGGGCATGGAGTCGGCGGCGGCGGTAAGAGGGAGAGACGAAAGAGAGACCGAGAAACAGACGGGAACGAATGGCTGCGGTAGGATTTGGCAACGGGGGCTGGCTCTCCACAATGCTTTCTGGGGGTGGTTTGCAAGATATGTTGGACGGCGGGTTGATTTCTAAAACCCAAATGGTCTTTCTGCAAAAGCTACGAAGACGCGTGTCGGCACGCCAAGAAGCCACCAATGCTCTGAATTCTCTCGTTCCATCGGAGTCGAGTGGGTTTTAATGAACCCCGATGATGAGCCATAATATATTCATATCGATCATCTCAACGACCTCTTTCAAATGATGCACTCCAAACTATAATTTGAAATTGTGTGCGGTCAAGATTATTTGAATTACTTTGCACGTCTGATCTTCTCTTGGAACACATACACTCTATATATTGTTATCTTCTTTTACTGCAAAATAACTAAGAGGCACCATGGAATTCATTAGTATGGTTGTAGTTTCTATATTGTATTATTTGCATAATACGGTATTTTAAATTATAAAACTTTTAATTAAACTTGTTTTTATTTAGAAGCTAAAATTTAGCAGAAAGCGTAGAACTTTCTAACAAAAACATTTCATGCTCTACTTTTTGTTTGTTTTTTTGTTAATTGTGTTCGATTACAAAATTTCAAATATAAAAAATTAATAAAATAAGTTATGACACACCATCCTTGTCATACAAAATATGTTTTGACACACCATCCTTTTCATAAATTTATGATGACTGAGATTGGTGTGGTTGACTGGACAAATATTGTCACAATCTGGAATTTGACTACCTTTAAGACGTTTTTTGTGATGTTTATTCCTTTTGTTCGAATGTCATGCCATACACGTCATAAACCAACAGATCTCTTGTAGTGATAGAAATAAAATAAAACTTCCAATCTCATCAAGAGAACACCTCATGAAAAAGGATAAGCACCTCACAAAGAGGATCATCATGAAGCTGAAATCCAACACACCATGTGTGCACATAATTATTGTTGGGAATGCAGAAGAATAAATTATCTTGTTTGGGAAATGAGAAAGATATATAATAATCTCATATTGTGAGAATACCGGAAAAATAATAGTTGTCAACAATGTTTCCTCTATAATTATAAATGTTTCTCTTAAGAGAATGCGAATCCAAAAAATAAAGTCCATGACAAAGTTGCTTGTAACGATTATACCGGGTCAATGAAAAAAAACAATTGAAGTTAAATCTCCTACTATGTAGAATTAAATGTTTTGCTATATCTCTAGCAAATGAAATAAATGAATATGAAATATGTAGTTAATAGGTGGATTATGAAAATCCATATAGCTTCTGAAGAAAATAAATCGTAACATATGGAAATTAAATCAAATACCAAGTATTAAAAAGTCTAAGGTATAATATATTTTTGAATAAATATTGAAGTTTAAAGAAGAGCATGTCCTTGAAGGAATAAAGTCTACGAATGACTTTACAGTGAATAACTATATTTTTTTTGTGTATATCACATAATAATATCTCATATAGTAGAGAATATATCTCATATTATACCCTGGCCTGCTCGAGTTGTTGAAAGGCAGTCTCAGTGACTCAAGTCCAAACAAATGGAACTCCTTTTTTCAACAAGTGAGATAAGGGTTTCTTATTAAAAAAAGTCAGATAAGGGTTTACCGATCCATCTATATATTGTCTAATAAATTATGTTTAATAGCCCGTCAAACATATACTTTACATGGAAGCATTGCAGCAGTATCGAGCAGTTGTTCGTTGAGCCTTATTAATAGCTCTGATGGAAGCATTGCAGCAGTATCGAGCAGTTGTTCGTTGAGCCTTATTAATAGCTCTGTGACCGAACTGTACCCAAGTACTGTTGTTAGATGCGTTAGTCAACCAGGCACTACTTGTCAGTGTGTCAGGATTAGAAGCAGAAAATCTTTGCCTCTCTGGTACTCTGTTCCATCTCCTCGGAGCTAACTCCCCTCCGGGTGTCTGTGTGTGTCATATAGTGGGATGTCGATGAGACTTGAAGACAAATTCATAGAGTTGAGTGTTCAATTTCTACATACAAGGACCGGGATAAAATTTGGGACGATTTGAAAGGCCTTGTACGTGTATAATTTGCTAGTATGAGGAACAGAATAAAACTCGGGCAATGAGACATAACTACAACATATAAATTTACATAACCAGATGGGATGACAAATCTTTTGTACACACATGCTGTAAAAAGGCACATGCATCTTGGGAACAGCAAGAACGAATCGAATTTAGAAGCATAACCTAGTCCGTAGTAGACATATTCAAAGCAGCATATCCATGCTACAGAGCAGAGGAACTCACAATCCACCAGAAAGTTTTGATTATAGGAAATTATCTAGTACAAATGTTCCTCGCAATCTCACCTACACATGCACAACTCCTCTACCGCTCATGCGGCTGGGGGCAGCGCACCAGAGATGAATGCAACGCCTTCAACTCCACAACATATTTGAGGCGCCTGAATCGGGATCGACGTGAAGAGGGATGGATGGATGGATGAATGGACTGGGGGCACATGGCGTGCTAGAGGGGTGACGCTTACCAAGCAGACGGACACGGCGTAGACCTCCTCATGGCAACAGAAGCAGTCATCACCACCGCGCCAGATCTGGAGGAGGAGGAGGTTCCAACGGGATCTGGAGGAAGGAGACAAGGGGAAAAAGAACGTGAGATAGAAGCAAGCTGAATCTAGGAGCTCGAGCTCAGTCCTCGACACACCTGCTTGCTGGAGCTCGCCGTGCGCGCGCCACGGGCTTCTGGAGGCCGGCCAGATCGAGGCTGTTGAGGTCGGATTTTTTCGGTGGGTGCTTGGATCCGGAGAGTGCGCAGGGGTCTTCAGAGCGGGAACCCTCCTCTAGTCTTCCGCATGCGGTATCCGTGGATGCCTCCTTTCCGATTTCCACAATCCCTCGTCGAGTTGTCGTGCGAAGGAGGTCTTCACGTGCCAGCATGGAGGCGACGTGGGGAGGAGAGGCAAGGTGGGGAGAGGGCATGGAGTCGGCGGCGGTGGTAAGAGGGAGAGAGGAAAGAGAGACCGAGAAACAGACGGGAACGAATGGCTGCGGTAGGGTTTGGCTACGGGGGCTGGCTCTCCACAATGCTTTCAGGGGGTGGTTTGCAAGATATGTTGGACGGCGGGTTGATTTCTAAAACCCAAAGGGTCTTTCTGCAAAAGCTATGAAGACGCGTCTCGGCACGCCAAGGAGCCACCAATGCTCCGAATTCTCTCGTGCCACTGGAGTCGAGTGAGTTTTAATGAACCCCGATGATGAGCCATAATATATTCATATTGATCATCTCAACGACCTCTTTCAAATGATGCACTCCAAACTATAATTTGAAATTGTGTGCGGTCAAGATTATTTGAATTACTTTCCACGTCTGATCTTCTCTAGGACCACATACACTCTATATATATTATCATCTTCTTTTACTGCAAAATAACTAAGAGGCACCGTGGAATTCATTGGTATGGTTGCAGTTTCTATATTGTATTATTTGCATAATACCGTATTTTAAAATTATAAAACTTTTAAATAAACTTGTTTTTAATTAGAAGCTAAAATTTTGAAGAAATCGTAGAACTTTCTAACAAAAACATTTCATGCTCTACTTTTTGTTTGTTTTTTTGTTATTTGTGTTCGATCATAAAATTTCAAATATAAAAAATTAATAAAATAAGTTATGACACACCATCCTTGTCTTAAAAATATGTTTTGACACGCCATCCATTTCATAAATTTATGATGACTGAGATTGGTGTAGTTGAGAGGACAAATATTGTCACAATCTGGAATTTGACTACCTTTAAGATGTTTTTTTGTAACGTTTATTCCTTTTGATCGAATGCCATGCCATACACGTCATAAACCAACAGATCTCTTGTAGTGATAGAAATAAAATAAAACTTCCAATCTCATCAAGAGAACACCTCATGAAAAAGGATAAGCACCTCACAAAGAGGATCATCGTGAAGGTGAAACCCAACACACCACGCGTGCACGTAATTATTGTTGGGAATGTAGAAGAATAAATTATCTTGTTTGGGAAATGAGAAAGATATATAATAATCTCATATTGTGAGAATACCAGAAAAAAATAATAGTTGTCAACAATGTTACCTCTATAATTATAAATGTTTCTCTTAAGAGAACACGAATCCAAAAAATAAAGTCCATGGCAAAGTTGCTTGTAACGATTATACCGGGTCAATGAAGAAAACAATTGAGGTTAAATCTCCTACTACGTAGAATTAAATGTTTTGCTATATCTCTGGCAAATGAAATAAATGAATATGAAATATGTAGTTAATAGGTGGATTATGAAAATCCATATAGTTTCTGAAGAATATAAATCGTAACATATGGAAATTCAATCTAATACCAAGTATTAAGAAGTCTAAGGTATAATATATTCCTGAATAAATATTGAAGTTTAAAGAAGAGCATGTATAATTTGCATGTACGGGGAACAGAATAAAAACTCGCCACATGCTACCATGTGACAAGTGGGGGACTCGATGCAGAGCTCCTTTGAGAGACAGGTTACGTAAATTTCCGATTCAAACAAGGTGTTGTTACTTTGCATTCTTGCCGTACAAATCCTGAACGAACATAGGTGGAAGCATAGTATCGAGTAGTTGTTTGTTGAGCCTTATTAATAACTTTGTCACGGAACTACCTACTGATATACAGTAATACATACTGTATTTGTCATTATTAGTGTGATAGTGCCTCCTCAACCGGCAACAATAATCCCAGCCTTCTCAGCGCTCCAATCATGGTAGCATAAACAGTCTGCGCTGTTCATCAATTAATCCCTACAATCCTCAGGGGTCCCATAGCTGTAGCAGAACATGGAAACGGATGCACAGGATGTGGTGCAGGGCATCAAGACTAATAATTTTCTAGACTACGCTGTTGGTCATCTCCTAGCCGAAATCAAGTCTCTGGTGAGACTCAATTTACTTACTTTTGAGTGTGTGTTCAGAGGTAGAGCTGGCAATGGTGTTGCCCATGAGCTGGCTAGACTAGGATCCCTTTGCAATGAGGGGGAAGACTTTACTTCCAGTGCACTCCTTGATGGGATTGATGTAATGTGGTGAATATAGGATTTTAGCTTAGGGTATGCCGTCTAAAAATTTTCATATACAATTCAGTAAGTCCATTTTATCAATTCGGTAACAATTGTAAATTTTATAATGTGATTCGGTAAATTCAAGGATTAGGTTGAGACCATCCACTAAATATAATATAAATAGTTCAAATATAGGCATAAAAGAGTACGAGAGGCTTAGAGCATCTCCGAGAGACCTTCTATATCCTTTCTAAATGTTAGGAATAGAGATTTTGATGAAAAACTATCCTCCAACAACTTCTCTAAATGGCTATCCAAATATTACCATCTTCTATTCCGGGTTTTTCGCTAGCCAAAAATAAAAAATGAGAATGACTCTCTAAAGTGCGCACGATACATAGAAAAGCTGTTGGAGATTGAAAAGAAATAGATAGCGATTTTTATATAAATGACTCTCCAAATAATGATTTAGAGAGTGATATTTAAAAAGGCTCTAGGAGATGCTCTAATGCTATTTTGCTCACTTCTTTATTCGACGCTTTCGAAGGGACTTCAAACTCGCTCAACGAAAGTGACCGACAATCTTTCAAAAGACTAAACAATAATTTTCTATAAAAAGACAAAGAGCAAAGATTAAATTTTATCTAAGTAAAATAGCGAAGATGATAAGCCCTAATTAGCGCAGCCGTAACATGCGAGAAATAGACAGCGATCCTCCAATTCAGAGCAGGGTCGAGGCCGAGAACCGGCAGCCGGCAGGCACCAGGGCAGCAGGGCGTCACCGACTCGACTCACTGGCCAGGGCGTCAGGCGTAGGCGGCATGTTCCTCTGTGGCTCCGTACTCAGATTAGGAAATTGAAACGTCCTGTACAGTGTCAGAGTGCACGTACCGTATGGGTTCACTTGCTGAGTGGGCCGCGTTACATGGGCTTCCCATCATCATGTGATGGTGTCCAGATATGTTTTTTCTTTTTTACAAATACAGTGTATATACACTTGTATATATATACTAATTGCCGCTGGTTTTACAGGGTATGCCGGTGCATACCCCCGTGGCTCCGCCACTGGTGGCTAACGATTTGTTAGCAGTTGAGTAATGAGAAATCACTCAGCTTCAAAAAAAAAAAAACCTGTAGCAGACGGACACTGTTAACCTGTAGTTTCTATATTGTATTATTTGCATAATACCGTATTTTAAAAATATAAAACTTTTAATTAAATTTGTTTTAATTAGAAGCTAAAATTTAGCAGAAAGCGTAGAACTTTCTAACAAAAACATTTCATGCTCTACTTTTTGTTTGTTTTTTTGTCATTTGTGTTCGATCATAAAATTTCAAATATAAAAAATTAATAAAATAAGTTATGACACACCATCCTTGTCATACAAAACATCTTTTGACATGCCATCCTTTTCATAAATTTATGATGACTGAGATTGGTGTCGTTGATAGGACAAATATTGTCACTATCTGGAATTTGACTACCTTTAAGACGTTTTTTGTGACGTTTACTCCTTTTGTTCGAATGTCATGCCATACACATCATAAACCAACAGATCTCTTGTAGTGATAGAAATAAAATAAAACTTCCAGTCTCATCAAGAGAACACCTCATGAAAACGGATAAGCACCTCACAAAGAGGATCATCGTGAAGGTGAAACCCAACACACCATGTGTGCACATAATTATTGTTGGGAGTGCAGAAGAATAAATTATCTTGTTTGGGAAATGAGAAAGATATATAATAATCTCATATTGTGAGAATACCGGAAAAAATAATAGTTGTCAACAATGTTACCTCTATAATTATAAATGTTTCTCTTAAGAGAACGCGAATCCAAAAAATAAAGTCCATGACAAAGTTGCTTGTAACGATTATACCGGGTCAATGAAAAAAACAATTGAAGTTAAATCTCCTACTATGTAGAATTAAATGTTTTGCTATATCTTTGGCAAATGAAATAAATGAATATGAAATATGTAGTTAATAGGTGGATTATGAAAATCCATATAGCTTCTGAAGAAAATAAATCGTAACATATGGAAATTAAATCTAATACCAAGTATTAAAAAGTCTAAGGTATAATATATTCCTGAATAAATATTAAAGTTTAAAGAAGAGCATGTCCTTGAAGGAATAAAGTCTACGAGTGACTTTACAGTGAATCACTATATTTTTTGTGTATATCGCATAATAATATCTCATATAGTAGATAATATATCTCATATTATACCATGGCCTGCTCGAGTTGTTGAAAGGCAGTCTCTGTGACTCAAGTCCAAACAAATGGAACTCCTTTTTTCAACAAGTGAGATAAGGGTTTCTTATTAAAAACAAGTGAGATAAGGGTTTCTATATATTGTCTAATAAATTATGTTTAATAGCCCGTCAAACATATACTACCTCCGTCCAAAAAAGAATGCAACTACGTGTTGCGTGCCAGCAAAAGTAGTTCACGTTTGACTAAATTTCTAGCATATACTATTCATATTTACGGCTCCAAAATAATTTATTATAAAAATACATTTCATAATTAATCTAATGATATTTATTTGATATCATAAATATTGATACTTTTTTATCTATAATTGATCGAACTTAAGATACAAAATCATGACACTGTGCTAAAATAGCATTCTTTCTTATACGGAGGGAGTACTTTACAAGAAAGCATTGCAGCAGTATCGAGCAGTTGTTCGTTGAGCCTTATTAATAGCTCTGATGGAAGCATTGCAGCAGTATCGAGCAGTTGTTCGTTGAGCCTTATTAATAGCTCTGTGACCGAACTGTACCCAAGTACTGTTGTTAGATGCGTTAGTCAACCAGGCGCTACTTGTCAGGATTAGAAGCAGAAAAATCTTTGCCTCTCTGGTACTCTGTTCCATCTTCGCGGAGCTAACTCCCGTCCGGGTGTCTGTGTGTGTCATGTAGTGGGATATCGATGAGACTTGAAGACAAATTAAGAGAGCTGAGTGTTCAATTTCTACGTACAAGGACCGGGATAAAATATGGGACAAATTTGAAAAGCCATGTACGTGTATAATTTGCTAGTATGGGGAACAGAATAAAAACTCGCCACATGCTACCATGTGACAAGTGGGGGACTCGATGCAGAGCTCCTTTGCGAAACAGGTTACGTAAATTTCCGATTCAAACAAGGTGTTGTTACTTTGCATTCTTGCCGTACAAATCCTGAACGAACATAGGAGGAAGCATAGTATCGAGCAGCTGTTTGTTGAAATATAATATAAATAGTTCAAATATAGGCGTAAAAGAGTACGAGAGACTTAGAGCATCTCCGAGAGACCTTCTATATCCTTTCTAAAGGTTAGGAATAGAGATTTTGATGAAAAACTATCCTCCAGCAACTTTTCTAAATGGCTATCCAAATATTACCATCTTCTATTTCGGGTTTTTCGTTAGCCAAAAATAAAAAAATGAGAATGATCCTCTAAAGTGCGCAAGATATATAGAAAAGTTGTTGGAGATTGAAAAGATATAGATAGCGATTTTTATATAAATGACTCTCTAAATAATGATTTAGAGAGTGATATTTAGAAACGCTCTTGGAGATGCTCTAATGCTATTTTTCTCACTTCTTTATTCGATGCTTTGGAAGGGACGTGGATGTCTTAACTATATCATCAACTTCAAACTCGCTCAACCAAAGTGACTGACAATCTTTCAAAAGACTAAACAATAATTTTCTACAAAAAGACGAAGAGCAAAAATTAAATTTTATCTAAGTAAATTAGCGAAGATGATAAGCCCTAATTAGCGTGGCCATAATATGCGAGAAATAGACGGCGATCCTCCAATTGGGCGGAGGCTGGCAACCGGCAGCCGGCGGGCACCAGGGCGGCAGGGCGTCACCGACTCGACTCACTGGCCAGGGCGTCAGGCGTAGGCGGCATGTTCCTCTGTGGCTCCATACTCAGATTAGGAAATTGAAACGTCATGTACAGTGTCAGAGTGCACGTACCGTATGGGTTCACTTGCTGGGTGGGCCGTGTTACATGGGCTTCCCATCATCATGTGATGGTGTCCAGGTATGTTTTTTCTTTTTTACAAATACAGTGTATATACACTAGTATACATATACTAATTGCCGCTGGTTTTATAGGGTATGTCGGTGCATACCTGTGGCTCCGTCACTGGTGGCTAACGATTTGTTAGCAGTTGAGTAATGAGAAATCACTCAGCTTCAAAAAAAAAAAAAAAAAAACTGTAGCAGACGGACACTGTTAACCATGCGGCGCTCTGCACCGGGAGTGGCCCTCTATAAAAGACGAGACAGGAGTAATAACCAAAAACATGGCTCATGCACTGTCCACCGAGTATTAAGAAGTCTAAGGTATTATTCTCCCTTGAGCATCGGCGTACTGCATCAACCATGTGGAGGCTCAAAGTGTCGGAGCGCAGCAGCCCATGGCTTCGGTCAGTGAACAACCTCCTCGGGAGGCAAGAGTGGGTGTTCGATCCCGACCTCGGCACGCCGGAGGAGCGCGCCCAGGTTGACGAGGCACGACGGGAGTTCGCCGAGCACCGCTTCGAACGCAAGCATTCTAGTGACCTCCTCATGCGGATCCAGGTTTGTGTACTTGTGAAATGAGATTGTAGACGACCGCAACTTGCTTAACTGATTGTGTTGTCTTTTGTGCAAAGCAGTACGCTAAAGAGAACCCTCACAATCATCTGGGCGTCCTTCCGCCGGCTGTGAAGCTTCAAGAGAATGACGACGTCGTTACGGAGGAAGCCGTCTGGACCTCTGTGAAACGGGCAGTAAACCGTGTATGTAATTTGCAGGCACATGATGGACACTGGCCTGCGGATTATGGAGGACTTCTCTTCCTTTTGCCAGGCTTGGTACATGCTCCGATCCACCTTGTTGCGTTGCATGCATGCCACTAAGATACACACACTATGTTTATTAATTTTGACTCCTTCCCTATGTGCCCAGATTATAACATTATATGTGACTGGAGTTCTGAATACTGTTTTATCATCGGAACATCAGAAGGAGATACTTCGGTACATCTATAATCATCAGGCAAGGCTATTTTATATTTTATTGATAATAAAATAAACTTGAAAGTTGCGTGCTAGGAGCTAGAGAGCAAACCTCGTTAATTACTTTCCCTGAACATATATAATATAATATAATAATGTAGAATGAAGATGGAGGGTGGGGATTGCACATTGAGGGCCACAGCACCATGCTTAGCTCAGCCTTGAACTATGTTGCTTTGAGATTGCTTGGGGAGTGCCCAAATGGCGGAGATGATGGAGCCATGGAGAAAAGCCGAAAGTGGATACTGGATCACGGAGGAGCCACATTTACGGCAGCATGGGGAAAGTTTTGGCTCTCGGTAGGGGGACAACACTACTCCTTTGTTTATGGAATTATGCGATTTATATATGCAGTGTCAACCTTATTCGAACTAGTTTTATTGCTACAAGTTTCCTTAACTAAGACCTCCCGGCCGGCTTAAAATATCTCAGGTACTTGGAGTTTATGATTGGTCCGGAAATAACCCGGTACCACCAGAATTTTGGCTACTTCCATATTACCTGCCGTTTCACCCAGTGTCACACCCGGTTTTCTAAAGAACAAAACCAGGCTAATCATATGTGTGCCCAGAAAGTCCACACATATGTCAGAATGAAAAAGTATCAGAAACAATGTTATTATATAACGTATACATAGCTATATTAACACTTACATCAGAGTATCGCGGAACGGTGACTAAACTTCAGGCTCCATTATTCTCAGGGACGGCTGACTGGGGGTAACATATGCCTAGCACTTCTACTAGTCTTCTGGAAACTCCACTACACCTTTGTCCTTCTTCCGAGTAGTATCTTACTATACACTGGAGTGTGGGGGAAATAGCAAGAGTGAGTCCATATCGAACTCAACAAGTATAACACAGGGTTCATGAGGCTCAAAAAGGCTAGACACTGTTTGACTGCGTTTAGCTTTTAATCATCATATAATTAGCAATTGAGCAGCATCAAGGTATTACAATTCCCATTAATGAATCAATGATCAATTGTAATAAGGATAATGAATAGCATTAACATGAGCATAATAATAACAACAGTAATTAAGCATGATATAACAATGGTGATCAACTATTCTGTAAGAATCCCCAAGGCCGCTCGTATCCGTGAGCACGGCTAGTATACCAGTTTATTAAACTCTGCGCAGAGGTGTACACTTTCACTGTGAGTCATAATTTCCATATGCTAAGGGGTCATGAATCCCTAAGCACAAGAAACCATATAAAGCCATTCAAAAGTTCGTCTAACAAGTTAGGGCCATTAGATTCACTCGACAGGCAGATGTAGAACCCCCCTTCCCAGTGGCACAACAACCGCAGCCTATATACACTAAGGACAGGGGCTCGCCCTACACCCAACGTGGCAAGCCATTCTTACACCATTTAAGGTAACCACTAACAAGCTAGAAAAGGTCTCTTGAACAACTAGAGCCAGAGCCATATAGCCCTCACAGCTGTACTGTCAATACCGGTTATCACTTACAGGTAAGTCCTTATGGAGAGTAACTAGAGCATCAAAATAACCCACATGCTCTAGCCCCCTTTCAACAGTAATAAAATCATCTTAATTGGATGATTGCATAATCCATTAGTCAAATTACAAGATCATTGTTCATAATTAAGCGCTAGCAGTAGCTACCCAAATGCATACCCAAGGTTGACAAGGAATCAAGATATCAAACGCTAAGTTATAATCTCTATGGTTGTCAAGCAGAACACATGCATATGTATGATAATTTCAGTGAATAGGACAACAAGGATGGTCCCATGTTATACTTGCCTTAAAACTTGCTTTATGCCAAAAGCAACTTGCTCTGAAAAGCCTCAACTTATTCTTTCATTTGCAATTTCTGGCATTCAGCTTCTGGTCTTCACCTTCGGATCTTCGGCGCTCACGGATAGTCTTTCTTCTACTCGTATATCATAGCAACCCAGCACACTAACAGGCATACAAGCAAACAAATAGGGACAACTAAGAACAATACACCAAACAAGAGAAAATAGCGTACTAAAAGAGAGCTACCGGCTATGGTCATGAGAACACAAGAAACGTCGATAACGAAAATATCGTTAAAAAGAAAAAGACTATCGGAATATTTATATTATAAAAAGAAACAACTACAAACTTGATAAATTTTAATTTATCAAAACTATGAAAAGTTTACTAATTCCGATTTAATCATATCCTATAACATATTTAATATCAAAAATCAAGTTAAAAAGCTAATCATATTTGGACTCAACACCGAGTTGAAACTAACCATAGTTTATATATTTTATAAATATTCCCACACAATATTTTATTAAGCAAGTTATACTTTAACTTTGCAAAAAGAAATATATAGGAGAGCATGTGTATGAGTATATTACATGTAGCGTGTTTAAACTAATTAGATTATAATTGTAAACATATAAGTTAATATTAATCAAAATAATATTTAATTATGAAAGATCGACATTTACTTTCATTGCTTTTAATAATTTTAAAATTGGTCACATCTATATTAATCAATTTAATATTTAGCTTCACATAGAAAAACATGTGACATGAAAACCAACAGTAGCAAAACAGTATAAAAAGTTTGTAAAACTCTTCTACACGTTACTACGATCACACAGATGTAAAGATAACGGAATTCGGATTTAAAACGTGAAAGTTATGAATTTTCTAAGATTCCCTATAGATAAATAATTACTTTAATATAAACTCGAAAATTAAACTTTCCAAACCTACTGTACAGCTACACTAACATGTAGAGCTCGCAAATACAAATCTAACGCAACTTGAACGGGTCAGATCGGAGTTAAAACGAAGATTTTATGCTCAAAACAAGTTTAGTGGCAAAACTGTAAATAGTATCATCTTCTACCTTGAGCTTGGAGGAGCTCCGGTCAGCCATGGTGGAACCTCGCCGGAGAGAAGCAAGATGAGATGGGAACTCGATGAAACAGCGATGGATTCGCACAAACGGATATACCACGGTGTAGAGAACGACGAGGGCTGCCTCTTGGTGGTGGTGGCTAGCGTCGGGATGCGACGGTTTGGCCGGAAAAGCTCGTCAGAAGTTCGCCGGAACGCAAGCTGTAGATGCAGAACTTCGGCAAGAGGTGGAGGGAGCTACGAGCGGCGGCTCGCGATAAGGGTTGTACTTCTGAAATCAGGGCGTCGAGGGCTACGCCGTCATATATATAGTCGTAGAGTTTGGAAACTTTTCGGAATTTCTTAATTTCGGGATTATTTTAATTCCACGAATAAAATAATTTCAGAAAATCTAAAATTACCTTTTTGGCCGTGAAAAATAGTCCAGAGCTCAGAAAAATCACCAGAAAAATCCTGGAGACTCTTGAAGAGATAAGGAACTCAACTAAATAGATTTGGGCTCATGAAAAGATTGATGAAGAGATCAAGGAAAAAGATTAAGCTCACGGAAATTGAAATTTTAAATCCAGAAAATGCCAAAAAAAAAATTCCGGTGAGAAGTAAACGTCGTCCTATGGTATTTTGAAAATAATAGCACTCACCAACACCAAAGACAAGCATCACACAAACACCACATTATCAAATTAATATGGAAAAGTTTAAAACCACAATTATCTATATTTAAATTAGCAGCAACTTAACTTGTCTAATAAATTTATTCAAATATTGAAATCATTTATTTTATTTAGTGTTTTCTAAGCACAACCCAAAATTGAAAATTTTAGGGTGTGACACCCAGGTTCTGTTTTGTTTCTATAATGGCATTGTATTCATGCATTTATATTTATATATGCAGTGCTTGTTTGGATTGATCTATCTATATATAGTACAATCATCATGTGGACCACATGTCTTACATACCGTATGAGAACTTTAACTCCCATATATGGCATTACTCAGATAACTGAGGAGAAAAGATAATAGAGAGATTTCTGTTGATGACAAAGAGAGGGAACTATTCTAACTAGGAGTAGCTACTAGGAGATGCGTCAACCAAAGTGCATCTATATCTAGGGTGAAAAACAAGGATTCCTTCATTCCCCCCAAGAGGAGAATAAGCATCCAACAACCCACTTCCCTGATTTCTGTTTTTTATTATATTCATGACTTCTTTTTGGTGCAACAATCTCATCTTATTACATTTGGAGTCGTTATGGTTCAGATTAGAGTACATAGGACATGTTCTGAGTGTTAAACATTTGCTGCAGTAATACTAATATTTGTTCAAGGATTATTAGCATTGTTCAAAAAAAGAGGGATGCATGTTGTTTGGAACAAAATTGTTCCGAAAGTAAAAGAGAATCTAAATTTTATTCGATGGTATGGATAACGAAACACATTGGGCATCTAGAGCTGATGAGTAGTTGATCCCAGATTTCATGGGCGGCTGATGCAAACATCTGCCTCGCTTATCATTTTATATACAAAGGCAGGCGTCCTAAGGAGACCCCCTCAAGTACTTAATGAAATCCTTCTTTTTTTTCCTTAATATGGGCAACAATGTGTTCCGTTCTATGATTGGACCATCATTAATAATTATATAAAAACTCTTTCGTCACATTATTCATACCTGATAAGTTTCTGCTCGCGATAATATAGTGTATACTAGTCGCTATAATATAGTGGGGAGGGGTGTGTCTGATCTATCAACACCTTACCTTTTGTGTTGGGTTCCAGCTATTAACAACACTCATGGAAAGGGACTTTTAAAAGAGTAGGTCCATACTTGATTCACCACTATTGCAGGTCGAATGTCTTGCTATTGCCGAATGGTGTATATGCCCATGTCTTACATTTATGGAAGGAGGTTCGTTGGCCCAATAACACCACTAGTACTGGAATTAAGAAAAGAGTTGTACACAGACGCCAACCATGAGATTGACTGGAACAAAGATCGTACTGAATGTGCTAAGGTTGGTACAGAAAAAATGATCAGAACCAAGTTAGTATTAGTGTACTATTCTATTTTAAAGTAATTTACTATATTACTAAAACAATAGTTGATGTAAACATCTACACGTCAATATGCTATGGCAAAAACATAGTGTTTTTTTTACAAAAGAATAGCGCTCCATTAGCTTCTTTTGCCATTAGTATATGAACAAGATAGCAAATTTTCTGCATGATGCATATTTATTGGAATTGTATAGAATTTCTCAGAAACTGTTAAAATCAGATAATTGGTATTCCCCACGATGGATGAAAAAGTGGTCCTAATGGAATTGGAAATATTAATTAAATAACAATCCAGGGAAATATCCTGAGGAAAGGATAGTTCTCTGAATAATATAATCCACAAAAAATAATTGACAGAAAATAAAAATGATTTGTCCTTAAATGTATACACTACCATAAAAACCTAATTTGATAATCCCTTCATCAATTTAAGGGCTTGTTGTATTTTAAGGATAAATAAGCCTGGCAGAAAAGGTGCATGTACCTCCTAATGAAATATCTAAATCACAGTGGCACAGTTACATCCTTCCTATTGATACATGACATTATAATTAATTGCAAAACAATTGGGTGATCTGAGAAGTTATTTGGAAAACCTGACAAAGCATATATAATAAGATGTCATATTTATCTTGCTCATAGATTCTCTAATGTCTACATGATTTCTCATATGCTCATACTTTAGGAAACATCAGCGGGAGTGGCGTGACAAGTTTTTCTACGTCAGAAACATCGTCCAACGTGGCACATCTTGTCGCATCAATACATGTGGCGCGACAGCGTTATTTGGTTACACCAGCCCCACTGGCTCGACCAAAAGGGTTAGATCTAAAATTTTTTTGGAGCGGTTATTATTAAAATATTGAATAAATCATGATTAAAATACAAAAATTTTCCGATAAGTAGTTGGCTCATTTTTTGCAATTTATCAAGTTTGCACTCTATGTGATTCCTCTATATCCACAACCATGGCAAAGACTTTGCTCGTCCTATTATTTTTTCATCCCCGGTATTGCTTCAGTATAAGCTTAATCACTCTAATGTTCTTGTCACGCAAGGCCAAATACACAATTGCACTAGTACATAATTTCACGCCACTGCCGGTTCAAAATCCTCATCATTGCGTTGAACCGGCAAAACCATACCGTCAATGATGAGGAGCTCATTAGTGCTAGTTTCGTGATGCGATTTCCAGAAAACCCAAAAAATGGGCTCAAAAAATAGGTAGAAAAATTTTAATACTAGGAGAGACCCACAAGTCACGTGATTTTTTGCATGAAATACACGCGCTTCGCAGCCACCGGCACTCAAAACCCCAACCTCCTGCTTCGTTTGTTCATCCACTAACTACTCCTTTAAGATGCTTGTGTCCATTTGAGATATTCATCCACCCAATTGTATGTCACTCTAATTTTAAAATAAGTATTTAGAATTCAAATGAAAAAGTTATCAACTATAAAGTTTTATAACTTTTTGAGATCTACAACTTTAGTTTTGGTTATTTCTCCATCCGAGGTCATTGAAAAATTTGAATTTCAAACGTGAGAAATTCAACTGTAATTTTCTATGGATAGATGATTTCAAATGAAAACGTTGTCAACTACAAAGTTTTATAACTTTTGGAGATCTACAACTTTGGTTTTGGTCATTTCTCCATCCGAGGTCATTTGAAAAAATCAAATTTTAATTTGAAAAGTCAAATATAATTTTCGTTGGATAGATGACTTCAAAT
The DNA here is from genome assembly GCA_038087645.1 of Saccharum hybrid cultivar R570. NCBI lineage: Eukaryota > Viridiplantae > Streptophyta > Magnoliopsida > Poales > Poaceae > Saccharum > Saccharum hybrid cultivar. The sequence continues at coordinate 27,175,696 of JAQSUU010000558.1, forward strand.
GAAAAAGTTATCAACTACAAAGTTGCATAACTTTTTAAGATCTGCAACTTTTGTTTTCGTCACTTCTCCATCCGAGATCATTGACTACTACTGCACACTCACTTGTGACTATAGAGCATATAAACGCCTTTGGTATTAACTCTATAAAATCTTGTGGTGTATATTTGGATATCCAAACAATGTCAAATCAAAAACATTTGAACTACAAAGTTTTGGATCTCGTCAAGTACTACAACTTTCATATAAAGTTCATCTTCATTGGACAGGCAGTGATAGTATCAGTGTCGGTTTTAGCTAAAAAATGGCAGTGATGACCCAATATCACTGTTGATTCATGGCTAAAACGGACAGTGATAGTATCTATGTTGGTTTTACCAAAAACATGCAGTGATGACCCGGATATCACTGTCAGTTGGTCCTATCACTACCGATTTTAGCCACAAACCAGCAGTGATGGATTGGCAGGTACTATGACTGCTGGTTTTTAAGAAACCGGCATTGACGGACCAGCAGTGAAAGTCAGTTCTATAGTAGTGTTGTGTGTTCTATGTCGCGTTCACATAGTACCTATGCTGTCGCATTTCCCGGTCCTTTTCGTTTTGTATATTAGAGATGAGTAATAACACAAGGAATCACATGTGGGATCAGTTCAGTTAGTTCTCTATTTCTTTGATCAATTTTTAGCATATCACATAAAAGCATCAATAACCAATAGAACAAGAGGGAGGAAAGTGGTTACCGTTGTCTTAACCCCATGTAGCTTCTGAAATATTCTGCTCTTTCACCAACTCAACCCATTTACCGCCTGTCGGTGTTCTGTAAACCAGCTAGTAAAATTAGCGTCGTGCAACTCTAGGAATCGATGGGTAGCAGTGGAGACATAGGAAAGTTATACTAGTTTAGGACGGAGCCCTATGTCCGGTCTCAGAGGGGTTCGAGTTCGTGTTCCTCAGTTCAAGTTCTCAGTAGGCTTACAATGGGGGCACTCGTAAGCATGGGTTCGGGAGTGAGAGGATTCAAGATAGAGGAATCCTATATCGAGAATGGAGGCCCAGCTCCCCTTATACACTCTTGGGCTCCAGGTGACAATTGAGAGGGAAAAGCTCTGCCGATCCAAGTGGTCGAGAGCACGACAGGAGGGTAGTTGTTGGCGTGCTCGGTATATGGGCCCTCTACATATTGTCTCTGCTTCTGTTGCACGTTCAAGTACCGTCACGGGTTCTTGTTCTCCATGTTAAGGTATGGTGTGCCATGGTGGCACAGTGCAGGTTGTGGCCGTCCACTTGTCCTGTACAACGTGGGTGCATAGTGCACGATGTGGCCTTCGTCCTGGCACCCACTATCCTGGGGAGAGAGTCATGGCGCGAGATCATGGGTAGGGCTGTCGTCCTCTGCTGACCGTCAGCCTTCCCAGTCATGGTGGCGCCGTACCCGACCACACGTGGTTGGGTCAAGGGCCCTTTGGCCTGGCTGGTTTCGAGGAGATTGACTCATGGTCGTGAGACCCATGCCCGTGTAGGCATGGCCGAACACATGCTTGTCAAGTTAGGCTGAGGTTGGGTGGTCCTGAGCCATGCTCTGACGCTTCCCTATCATGGGGTGGTCCCATAACTTCGTGTGGGGAGTGGCCCAAGGGGTGATGCTTCACCCCAGGACCCAGCGGTCCAAAGGTGGTCGACACATCCCAAGGGCTTGCGGTTCGTTGGGTGGTCGATGCATGCTATGGCCCTATAGTGTGTTAGGTGGTCATTGTCCTTCTTTGTCGTAATGGGGTGTGCGGTGCGTGCATGTCCCATCGTGGCAGGTACATTTAATGCGTCATCCACGCCTGGTCCTATCCGTACTCGGTTGATTGAGGTCAGGGGTGGCCGAGGCAGGCTGCGTGCTGCATGGTCGGGAGTGGAGAGTGGTCGAGGCAGGCTGTGGACATGGGGCCACGGCCTGCGGGGCCACCCGAAGCACTTCATAGGCTGCGCCGTGGGGCACCCTGGATATCTGACCCTGACACCACCGAAACCTTTATAGTCATCACGTTTCTTAGAAAAGCCAGCTCACTTTTTGATGAGGTATGTATTTAGTCCAACATAATCGTTTTGATGAGCTCTATGCATTTAAACTGTTGGTAGTATATTCAGGTACTATTTCTGGAAGTTCAACTTCAATTCTGGTTTTTTTTGTCTACAGATCATGTAGTAGTCACATTCAACATGGAGCATTAATAAGCAGCACATGTCGGTATTTACCTTAGTCGATGCTACAGTGGTTCCAAAGTAACTTAGATTTCTTAAGCGATTCCGCCCTATCCAATCCATCCTTACAATAAGATTGGTTGGGCATACTCTAAGGGTGTCCCCAATGGCCGTCCATGTGCTAGCTCAGAACGTCGCTCAAAATTTTCTATGCTAGCACGTTCGCAAGAGACTATCTCGCACGCTTCTCAAAATTTTGTGAGTCGCTGACATATTTGTAGTTGTGTTATGATATCTAGGGTTTTTCCTTTTTAACTCTTTTCAGCCTCCACATCAGCCAACGATTATATAAATTGTTGGGGACGCCCTAAACAGATGGCCGCTACCGGTTGTCTTTCCCAATGTACACAGCTCATTGTCTTTGTCGCAGCACTTGCACAAAGATGTCGCCGTTGTGGCCACATGTCTAAATTGATCAGCATTGACATAGTACTGCAGCTACTGGACGTACAGCGTGTGCACCCATCTTTGCCACAATAGCAAATAGATTTCCAAGACCACCACCCCCCACATCACTGTAGTACCTCATTTGTATGGATATGCGACCACAGGTGCGGATTCACATGGGATCGTTCATTGCTAGCTATCACGGGCAGGCAGCATTGCTTCCAACTTCCATAATGTCCACTGTGAGCTTGTGTCACCATCACTATCAATGTTCTATTGACACCTCTTGGGATGCCACCCAAAAGCTTGTACCATGTAGATTTCCAAAGTAGACCTTCCTATTCCTAGGTGGTCATACATGTCTTCCATGGTTGTGCTAGTTCCTATAGCCACACCAACTCTGGCAACTACAGATGAAAAACGTGGCATGCCTACTTGAGGCTCTACATGCGGCTGCTTATGCCTCAACCATTGTTCGCCAGCATCCCTCGTTAGGGATAGAAACAGATCGGGTACATAGGATCAGCTTCGGATATCATCTTTTACCACATTTTAATTTGAATTCGAATACGGATTCGGATATTTTTCAATACGAATACATAATGGATGTCTCGAATTCGAATTTCTATTCAGATATTTACTCAATTAAATTCAAAGTACATATTGTTAAATTCAACATACTTGAATAGAATTTTACTAATAAGTTCAACGATAACCAAAGTGAAATAAAATCAAAGTGTACTTTTAAAAATCTTCCACATCGAAGTGAACAAAATTATAATGGATAATATTTAATAAAATGTTAGGTCAAGTGAGGAAATTCAAATTAGAATGGTAGGCAACAAGTAGCCATTTTGCTTTATCAATGTTTTTATAATTATATTCACAAAAAAATGTTTTTATAATTACAAAATTATTACACAAATAGAGGTTAAAGTATGTGGTTATATAACATAGACAAGGAAGCTTAGCAAAAAATAGTGTAGTTGTCAATAACTATTTCATAAATAAATCTCTCGATTAATCAATTATTATTTATTTACTTATCATTAATACTACTAAATTAATATTAAAGTTATTTATAGATATACTATTAAATAGTTTCAATACATCATTGGTCACTAGTCATGGAAAGAAAACGTTTAAATATATTTATTATAACTTAGCCTTCCTGGATAAGGATAAATTCCGGATATACCATATTTTTTTGGAATACGGACCTGGAATTGGATAGAGAAAAACACTAAAATACAAATTCAAATAAATCCATTCAGTATCCATATTAGAAATAGATATGAATACGGATATATATCCATATTACAAGTTTTAGAGAACAAGGATGTTGGATAATTTGGATATCCATTTCCATTTTCCATTTGTATCCCTAGACACAATTGTTGTTGTTTGGGGCAGAGAATATTTGTGTTCTGGCTATTTCAGGTGGTGAATATTTGGCCCAAATAGGTGATGAGAGAAGTGACCAACATAGGGTCAGTCTTAGGGGCTGAGGAGGGATTGAACATGGCATAGAACATATGAGTGTACAGACAGAACCTGTAACAATATAGAAATTACAATGTTGCCAACTGTTTTTCCCTAATTGTATTGGCACAAGCCCAATGATTATCTAGGGCCCATGGGGGATAAGGTGCCTAAGCTCTTGGCTCTCTAGATGTCAGTCTATGTTGGTGACAAGCAAACCTACCTTCCTCTCATGTCATCCCACCTATACTGATAGGGCCACTGTCCCAAGTCACCCTTTGGCTACTCGCTATGAAGACCTTTGTCCCAATAGGCAAGGAATATTATTCCATCTACCATAGGACACTATGTCCTTGGCTTTTCCCTGACTAGGCCCATTGAACCCAACTTAGGCCTGTTTAGTAGCCTGAACAGGCCTCCTAGCCGAGCCCCATCAAGCCCCCAATGGCCTGTTAGCCAGGCTCCCTAGGAACTGAGGGGTCAGTCATTTCCACCAAGCCTGGCACCACCTGGCCCCCATGCCCGATTTAGTCACTCCTTGGTGTTCACCCTCAACCTCATCTCTGTTCTACCGACCGCCATCCCAGGCTCCACCCTCCACCTCACCTCCACTCCTCTGAGCTCTATCTCCACGGCTGCTATACTTGTGCCTCCATCTGCAGCCCCCATGTGCACAATCTTCCTCCACTGCATTTGGGGCAATAGCTCCCACCGGTGATGAGGAACGGGAGATGGAGGAGCACGCTACGGTTGATGACCACTGCTAACTGCTCAATGAAATGCCAACATGAACAGGTGATGGAGCTAAAAATCACCCTACGGAAAATGAGGTGACTCTACCATAGCAAACAAGACTACAAACCAAAATTCTACTAAGTACAGGCTTGACTAGTACAGAGCAACCAAACATAGGTTTCTTGCATTGGGCAGCCTGGTTTGTGATATTGCATTGGGCAGCCTGGTTTGTGATAACCTGGCTTATTTCCTGACAAGCTTGACGGGAGAAGTGAACTAAACACTCTCTCTCCATAATCCATGGTGGGGTGCTGACATCTTCTTGTCTACTAAGGACTCGTTTTGTGGATAGTTTTAGTGAACATTATCTTAGCAACCTACAGCCCCCACCCCCGACCTTCCAACTAGGGATGTAGGACCTCGGAAGGACACACTAGCTACGACATGGCAACCCTTTGAGATCCCCCCCCCCCCCCCCGGCCCCTAGGTCCCCTATCGAATGACCCAAGGTAGGGGTGGAAAATGATGGTGGATATCTGAATTATCTGATCCATATCCGTTAAAAAGCTAATATGGAAATCCGTATTCATATTCAATTCTAATATAGATGTCGAAATGGATGTATTTGAGTACATTTTTGAAAATAATTAAATTTGTACTCATATCCAAATATGCATTCATATTCCAAAAGTATGAATTGATATCCGATATTATCTGTAACTATGAAAAATAAAGTACTTGGCGAAACTATCTAATAGATACGTCTATGACTAATGATATTAATTTTAACATTATTAATGGTGTACACTTGAAACTATTTAAAAGTAATCTCTATGAGTAACGACTAATTATATTAACTTTAGTGCTACCAAATGTATTTAAAAATTGTATTTAATTTCTTGAAATATAATTACATAACATTTATTTTACTATGTTAAATTATAGTTTGTTTAAATTAATATGACCAATGATATATTGTATAGTTTTTCAATATCTGACATTCATATTCATCTTGAAAATTTTTTATTATCAGTTCAAAAGTGTACAAAAGTTCATCTCTACAACTATTAATATATGAATGCTAATCTAAACCCGACCTATTTGATTTGTATTTGTATTCAAAATATTCAAACATGTATCCTTATTGGACAACAGAAATATGGAAACTAGGGACATCCTTATCCAAGTCCATGTGAATCTGATATGGTCCATCCCTAACCAAAGGCATGGGCCTGCCTTTCTGAGGTACATTCGGACTGGACCCAAGGTCCTAAGGTACTTATTAGTGTGCCACCAGCCCTTGAAAGGATAGGAGGAGCCCTTTTCAGTATTCCCCTTACCCTGTTGCCGCTATCTTTCTTCTGATTTTAGCTGAGTGCTTAGGCAGTGGCAACAAGGTAGAATATATCATTATTGTTTGGACAACCAGCTGAGTAACCCCAATAAGTAATATGAGCACATGCATAAAGAAAACAAAATAACTTTTTTCTTGTCTACTTGTTCTGTGATTTGATCTCCTATGTACCCTTTACCATTGTCTTGTTGTCCTAACATACGTGTTAAGAAGCAAGACATATCTGAAAAGAATAACTTGAAACCAGAGTGAAGCTAGAGAACTAATAAGATCATATATAATTGCCAATAGGAGCTAGTTCTAAGGGGTGGATTTCCTACTGTCATCTCTGTGAATCTAAAGTGGGAATTAGTTGTTATCTTGTTATCTTCAAAAGGTTAAATGGCCAAACTAGATTTCATAAACTTTGAAAGGCTTAAGAGATTAAAATGGTTTCAATTATAGTGTTGGTTCAAGCTCACTCCAGAAAACTGAACTATAACTAAATTCAAGGAAAACTTCATTGTGCATCATCCATTGGTGCACGTGTTCATTATTTTGTATATATATTTGGAGTGAATCGTGAATACTAATGCTAGAGCAATAGTTTTTATTTGATGTTATTGTGCATCCCAAAACAACAAAAGTTTATCAAAATTTTCCATGTTGGTAAACACGAGCAGTTACCATAGTTTAAGAGGAGGGTGACAAGGACACCTAGAAGGATTAGGGTGGGTAAAAGCTAAGAGGAGATCAATGGAGGGGGTGGAACAGACAGGGAGAAATTCTGAAGGGGAGAAGAAGCAAATGAGCATGGGAACAAATAATGTTTCATCGATGCTCTATCCTTTGGGCCCTCTCGGAATTTTTATATTTTCCTTTTCTCGTTTGAAGTAATATTAGAAACTTATTTTAGTAAGACTCGACTCAACTTAAGTAATATTATAGTTGGTTGCAGGCTATAACAATAGCTTGAGTTGCGGTACTTATATCCTCACATGGTTCAAGATACTAAACAAACTCACATGCTGGTGGTATGGTGGACGTGGAAACATAGGATTGCTTTATTTTTAGGGGTTTTCTCCTAATCTTGCTGCCATCTTGCATAATATTAGAGATGAAAGCAATGCTATGTTATATGGTGGGAGCCAAAGGGCTATGTAGCACGGGTGATAATTGTTCCGCTCATGGTTGCTGATTGTGATTAACGTTTATTGGCGAATCCTTTTTGTAACTTCTTTGCCCTTATTGGGGTTCTACGAGTCGGCTCCTTTCTTCTTTTAAATATAATGATTCATAGTTCTTTTATGTGTTCAAGAAAAAGATACTAAACCAACTGGACCATTTATAATACATTTTGGCTAACTATGCACATTATTTTTGTTCCAAAATGAATTTATATGCTATATTGTAAGTGTTGTCATCTCCTCATACATCCAGGCATGTCTATTGTTATCAATGATCTCTCCTGATATCGTTGGTGAACCGCTGGAAATTGATAGACAATTTGATGCTGTTAATTGTGTGATGTCTCTTATGGTAAGCATTGTTCAAACTTCTATCTTTTATTCTACATAGTGTAGTTAATAACAAGGCGTTGTACCACATATTCACCTTTTAACTGAAAACATACTATACATGGTGTGCATAGTCACTACAGAGTTCTTGGGGGCAGTAGCATCATTGGAATATTAATACCTATACATTTCTTTTCTGGTACTTGATCAAAATTTTCTATATTTTTCATTACAATTCCTACAGAAATGTAGCTATATATTGGATCTTTGTAATTCATTTTTCATACCACAACATTAAATGATAAAAAGACAACTTATTATATGACCACATATAGATAACTTTTCTTAAGCTCTACATAGAACATTTAAGTTTCATAAAGTTTCTTTATGAGCAGCTTCTCTTCGATGAGCATTGTGTCTAAAATGTTTGTGTTGATTAACTTCCACAGAATAACAATGGTGGTTTTTCATCATTTGAACTCACAAGATCTTCAGCATTGTTCGAGGTGAGAATTTGATTATATTTTTCTAGATCCACCATTCTTGGGTTGTTTGTATCTGTTCCATTGTAGAAATTTATTTTTGTCATTCCTTGGTCCGTAAATAAGAGCATTGCAGATAGAAAGGATAATGCACACGAATGCTGATATATGTTGCAAGCTGTGTGCATTCTTATTATATAATAGGAAAAACAAAGCAGTAGTAAACCACAACTACTACATCTCCTATAAAAAAATAGATTGTTAGATCTACAACACCTAGTGAACATCTGTATCCTAGCTTAAATGAAAAACAAATTAAGGCAATTGTAATGAAACGCTGCAGATGTCCAAAATAAAGTAGTACACATCGAAACTTCAAATTTACTCCATTTTGTATGACCTGAAGTAATTGGAATGAAAGAATGAAATATACACACACTAAAATGCGCTTATGCACATTCTTATAGAGAAACACTTCACCCCCATACAGCCCACATGATCCCGCGCCTCCTTTCTACCAAATCCCATTGCAAACTAGTTCCAACCAGTCGGGATGCAGTTGGAACCAGCTACTAGCAGTGCCCCACATCTAGCTCCAACCAGTTGGAACCTAGTTTAAACTAGCCTCAACAGTGCCTAGACCTAGTTCCAACGAGTCGGTACCCACCAAATAGTGTCCACACCTAGTCGGAACCCGTTAGAATCAGTTCGCACAAGTCCTAGTTGTGGCCAGACATAGTCAAAACCAGTAGAACCACTCCCAACCATGGCAAAACACAATCCACGTCAATGCCAAAACAAGCTCCAACCAGTCAAAACCCAGTTTGAACAAGCCCCAATAGCTCCCAAGACCTATTTCCAACCAATTGGAATCTAGTTTAATCTCGCCCTAGCATGGCCTATGTAACACCTTGCCTCCAAAATCAACTTTTGCCTAGCTCCCAATGTCGAACTGGCCTGCATACGCATAGAACCTCTATTAAACTTTTATCCTCGCTTCATGTAAAAGGATTAACATGGAGGTACTGCGTTTAGTGCGACAAGAATTATAAGATGACCCTCACAATCCTAAACTCACAAGGTGGCACTAAAACAACCAACTACAACTCCACATGGGCTAACTACTATAAATTTCTAATATGCTAGGGTACTACAACCAAGACCTAGTTCCAACAAGTCATAACCCATGTTGAACTAGCCTCAGCAGAGTCTAAACCCAGTTGGAACTAGTAAAAACTAGTTTGCACCAATCCTAGCTGTTGCAGCACAGAATTGAAACCACTCTCATCAGCGCCCAGACTCAGTCCCAACCAATTGGAACCAGCCCAGCAGCATCACAAACTTAGTTTCAACTAGGTGTGATAGTGGAAGTCGGTGCTGGGCATGCTGGAAAAAGTCTAGCTGGGCTAGAGTGATGCATTGGGCACACGTAGACGTTGAATCGGTCGAACATCTTGGGTGGGCAGAGAATGTCCCTAGGTGTAGAATTTACAAACACTAATATATGTACATAGAATTGTTTAAAGAAAATATATGTACATAGAATAATTTATATGTATATATATGTATGTTCTATAGATGGCCATAGAATAACCTATTATGTGGCCACTTCGAGTTGCGATAATTAGTATACTAATTTACGAGATTACACTAAATCCCTTCGAAGTGTTTTATTATAACATTATGGTAAATATTAACATGAATTACAACAACAAATGTACCATAAATATGTATTCGCTTTATCGTTAATTAGTATAGATATTATCGTAAATCAAGGTGGCGATAGAATAATTTATTCTATGGCCAGCCATAGATTAGCCTGACCCTATATATATCGACTACTCTGCACGCTTGTCCAGCAACAACTGCCGTTGTGCACGTACAACCCACTACTGCCGCCTCCATCACATGGGCCATGCGCGTCCCACAAACATTTTGTTTTATTTTTTCTCATCTTATTGTCCCACACATGTGTTTTTTCTCTATCTGACATGCTAAACTAGTCAACTAAAAATATCCCCCCCTCCCCCCCCCCCCCCCCCCCCCCCCCAAACAAAAGCAGCTGCGGCTCTGTCTACAGCTACACATAAATACATATATGCACACCAACATATATGTATGTGTGTATTGAGCATGTACTAATTACATTGTGAGTACATTTGTCTATTCTGATTTATTTTTGTTCGAATTTAGCATATTAATCCTTCCGAGGCATTTGGGCGAGTGGTGATAGATTACCCGTAAGATGCTTAACCCATTGATTCTTTAGTTCTTATATACTTCCATTTTGTCCTATATAAGATAAACTCCAATGATATGCAATTGAGTTGACAGGTATGTCGAATGTACGTCATCAGCAATTCAGGGTCTAGCACTATTCAGAAAACTTAGACCTGGGCACCGCAAGGAAGAGGTGGAAAATTGTATCAGCAAAGGTGTAACACCGTAAAATTTGCCCTTTTGAAATAGAGATAAATTGAGTTAATTATGTATTTTGTGCTCATCAAACATAGGAAAATAAAAATTTTCATTAAATTAAAATTTATATTAAGGTAGCAACTTGCTTGAGCATACATGCCTCTGCATTGGTTTTAATGTGCTGAGTGGTTTTGGTTCAAAATTTAAAATAAATTCAAATTGTTTTCAAAATTAATGAAAATGGTTTTGAAAAAAAAAAGAAAATAAAAAGGGAGACTTTTGCAATCGGCCATTACCTTTAAATAGGTGGCTAGACTTTGCCGTGGAATTTTAGGACTCTATAATAGATACGTATACTAGTAGCGCACATATACATATACATCTTTCCAAAACCTCCTTGCTTCTTTTGGCTTGGCACGGTTGAACCTGGGACATATGACACGTCATTGTCCAATACGAATAAAACTCCTTTGGCCAGATGATTAATCTGTGCAAAATACGTGTACTCTAGGATGCTGCGCCAATCTGGCATCCGGCCTGCATATGGACAATTGGACACATTCTTGACCATGTCGACTAATTTTGATTAATTAAAATCAACAACCTATATAATTTGGCTGATCAAGTTCTCCAGCCCAATTACACCATCAACACTGCCCACGCTGGGCACCTATATATAAGCCATGACCATGTGACGCACCCCTTGTTTCACATCTACGCACCGCCGCCGCCGTCTTATTCAGAACTCACAGCCCTTGCTTCCCATCTCGCCGAGAAGAACGTGGAGCCGCTGCTGCGAAGTACGAGCCGCCGTTCCGCCAACTCGACGTTGCTGAACTCGTCATCCGTTGCTAGCCCTAGCTCGCCGCCATCGACGTCGCCCCGCCGTTCCGGTGTTTCTCCGTCGCCTGAAGCTTGTTTACAAGGTCGGCGACGTGGTGACGAAGCCGAGCTTGTCCGTCGAAGCCGCGACAGCGATGTGGATCCGTGTCGTCGTTCGCAGCCTGTTGCCGAGCTCCCATGACTAAGTCTGCCGGGGTACATCCACCGTCTCGGTCGGAGGAAGCCAGAATTAGCACCGCGAGTTTCATCTTGCCTTGGCTGATCGAGTGCATGTGTCAAGCAAGCTGCTCATCACGTTGTTCTGCAAGGCACACCTGCATGCACCTATCTTAAGCGCCATGCATGCCTAATTCCACTACGGTACGTGCACCAACAGCACATCCAGTACATCAATCCTTCACGTTTTGTTTATAATCCATTCTATCAACCGTATGGTCTTTTCTTTAAATAATCGGCTACAGCTTTAGAACTCACTATCCTAGCTTTGACTTAGCGTTAGTTTTCGGATCCGTATAATTTAAGAGTTTGAAGCGGCCACGTTAAATATTTATGAATTAAAATATTACTAATGTTTATGTTTACGAGCAATGAGTTTTCTAATTTAAAAGCCATATAGGTTTTATACCTTGGTAATTTATACACTAAATATTATTGTCGTTAGTTGCTTAATTACATGTGTTTTTAAATTCTAACTTCCTTAAACATGTGGTATATTTTCTAAAGAGCTTTATTAGAATATAATTAATTAGGCTACGGTTTAGTTTTAACTTATAAATAAATTTCTGCTATTTTTAAAAAGCTTGTATTCTATTCTGAATTCGTTTCACTGACATGTGACGCTTATAAACATGCTTTTAAATTATAAATTTGTATAGTCTAAACATGTATAGTGAATTCGTATAGTGTGTGTACTCACATGTCTTCCTTCCTTTTTGGCAAAGTAAAGTTTAAATAACAAATATTATGAGACGTGTTTTATGATTAGTAGCATTAACTAAACTTTTTAATTACAATGTAAGTTAACTAAATTAATATCCTTCACATGGTTTCTGTAAACAAAATAAACCAAGCATATAGCTCTTATAAAGTAAACTTCTGGTAATTGTTTCTCTTTCATCGTAGCTCCGATGATTATGCGTGCATTTCGCGTCTATGTGTTCATAGTAACGCTTAGATTAGTTTTTAAATCTCTTTAATTGTTTGGTGTACTGTTCTAATTTAGCTCTATCGTTTGCTTCGTGTATGATTGCTCGATGCGTGTGTGGTGATTTATTGATAAGTCCAGTCGGTGAGATTTACGTGAAGATTCAAGAAGCTATTAATTGAAGATTTGGATGAGAGAAAGGATCTTGATTTAAGGCAAGTATAACATGGGATCATCCTTGTTTCCTATTCACCTTTAATACACTTAATTCATGTGCATGTGTCTACCTTGTTACCATTAAGGATATCCTAGTTTTTGTATCTTGTACCTTGACACCGTGGGACATTGCATTGGGTAGTATTATGCTAGTGCTCAAGATAAATAACCATGATCTGTAACTTGACTAATGGTATATGCAATAAACGTTTAAAAGATGCTTTATAGAAACATGGCTCAAGAGGGCTAGAGCATATTTGGTTGTTTTTATGGTGCTCTAGTTTCTCTCCATAAGGACTTATCTATAAGCGAACATCCGGGACTTACAGTACAACTGTGAGGGCTATATGGCTCTGGCTTTAGCTCAGTATGAGGATCTTTTCTAGCTTGTTAGAGGTTACCCTTGTGGCGCAAATGGGGTAAAGCAGACTGTGGATCCCTGCGTGGTGTATCACACGGACTGACTTCTGAAACCTAGCGGCCCTAACTTGTTAGATGAACCTTTGAAAGGCTTCATAGTGAACCCTGCCTGCTCACCTTGGGAGTGTTTTGGGGATTGGCCGCCTCAGGCATATGGGTAATCACGACTCACAGTGAAAGTGTACAACCTCTGCAGAGTGTAAAACTGTTATAACAGCCGTGCTCACGGTCATGAGTGGCCTTGGACCCTTACAGAATAAATGATGAACACTGATGATAATGATAATACTGATGATATTGATGCTCACTAATGATTATTGTTTCTTGCTATACATTATTCTCGTCTACATGATCATGAGGTTATTTGGGCTTATGGTAAACTTGTTGCTACTCAAATGCTAAAAAGATGACTCACTAAAAGCTATTGCAGTAAACCCGTGTCAAACTTTTTGAGCTTCATGAACCCCATGTTATATTTGTTGAGTTCGACATGGACTCACTCTTGCTATTTCCCACACCTCAGGATAGTCTCTGGAGTTAATAGGCTTGTGATCAACCAGTTAGTTTGTTCCTGGAGTGAAGTCTACCCCGGTGTTCGGAGTTGTCTTTCCGCTGTGTTGCTCTCTAAGGTATATTTTATACTATTGAGTTATGTATATTAAGCATTTGCCTCTTGGTATTACACTTATCTGTGGCTATATGTGAGATTTGACTTCTTTATTTCACATATAGTGTATGTCTGGTTTTGTCCTTAAAACCGGGTGTGACAGAGTGGTATCAGAGCAATGCTGACTGTAGGACGCAAGCCTAGTTAGAAAATGGTCGTCTTAAGGTTTTGAAATTGCTATAAAATCCTTGTTCTAAAAACCTTAACATTTTTCTTCTCAACTATATATGTACTTTTGACATTCGTCTCCTCCTTGATGCTTGTTATAAAGCCTTTGTTCCCATCTACTCCTTGCTTTGATATGCTATTAGAATCTTTTCTTACCACCTTCTTGCGTAATCAGAAGAGCTTTAGGAATCTCTGCCTTTAATATAAAGAAAACGATAGCATCGCAAGTTGAGTCAATGTTGAGTTGTGCTCCTATATTGCCTTGTTGGATTGTCATTATGGCTATGCTTGTTTTGGATCTTTGTAATGATTGCAATGAATTTGTGGATCCCATAATTTCATTTAGATATCAGCTTAAGATATAAGGATTATTGAATAGATAGATGGGTTGGTTTATTTTGACTCTCTACATCCTATCCTTTTAGAGCAGTCTATCTCATTTGGCTTATACATCTGTCTTTGGACGACCATAAATCATGAGAAAATTCTGGACAACATTAGGCTTTGACATCTTTACCTAGCCGCAAGATCCACCCTCATAGCTGTTTTGGATTGGGAGTTACAAAAATCACAAAATGATGCAACTGTGTTGTCTGAAACCTAGAATAGAATCTGTTATATGCTGTTTTCGACCAAGTTAACTGCAGAATCTGGAAACTTGTTCTTCATGAAAGTTGTGGAGAATTTGATAAGCTTTCCAATGGTATCCGGTGCAACATAATTGGGTTAACAGAACTGGATATATGGATGTTTTACTGTGCTCCTGTTTTTCTGCTCGCGAGAAATTCCAGATTACCTGTCCATACCTACGTAGATGAGTTTCTTTGGATAATAGAAGGACTTTATGATAGTTAGTTTACCCGGAAGACGGTGCAAGTTACTTTGGTGTCCCCTACTTTAATTATTTTTAAGGGGGGTAGCCATAGAAAAGGAGTGCAAGAATGATGGTTTCATATGTGTTGGAGCGCCACTTGGAAGAAGCGGTTATCTCTATGGTTAGAAGATTACCCATGTGCAAGAGTCCTTAGCTTGGGATCAGTGTCTAGTTGAATCATCTACGAGAAGCTCAGGAGTTCAACACTCAACATACTCTATACAAGTTGGCATGGACGACTTAGGAAGGAGATGTGGAAGCCTATAGTTGGTTTCATGAAAACTTAGGTGACATCACTCCCACATCAAGTATGTTTAGTAAGTTTTAAGTGAGGGGAGTTTTCTACTTGGATAGGTATTCTCTAGTGGAGTTATTATGAAGAAGAGCTCAAGAGAGTTGAATGTGGAAAGTTCTTAAGGCTGTAAGTGTTGCATATATATGGATTATAAGAGTGCCATCTACGTGGACCACAAGAATCTGAACAGCGCCCTCACTAAGTTGGTTTGAGTTACAATATCATCGTCGGTTTGATCCTGATCAAGATCTTTATGACTTGCAAAAGTGCATTACATGGAGAAGCAAAGGTCGTTGTCAATGCTTGTAGCAGTGAGAGTATGCTAGGAATGTTCGGACGACACCAAGGTTTGAGGAGATGTGTGTGAAACTTGAGTGATGTCACTAATGCTGCAAGGATATTTAGTTGGTAACTAGTATAGCTCATTTGGAACTGCACGAGGAAGAAAAGATTTAATGACAGAGCATCCCAATCTCTTTGATCAACTTCTTCCGAATCTCGGGACGAGATTCATCTTAAGGGGGGTAGAATTGTAACACCGTAAAATTTGCCCTTTTGAAATAGAGATAAATTGAGTTAATTATGTATTTTGTGCTCATCAAACATAGGAAAATAAAAATTTTCATTAAATTAAAATTTATATTAAGGTAGCAACTTGCTTGAGCATACATGCCTCTGCATTGGTTTTAATGTGCTGAGTGGTTTTGGTTCAAAATTTAAAATAAATTCAAATTGTTTTCAAAATTATTGAAAATGGTTTTGAAAAAAAAAGAAAATAAAAAGGGAGACTTTTGCAATCGGCCATTACCTTTAAATAGGTGGCTAGACTTTGCCGTGGAATTTTAGGACTCTATAATAGATACGTATACTAGTAGCGTACATATACATATACATCTTTCCAAAACCTCCTTGCTTCTTTTGGCTTGGCACGGTTGAACCTGGGACATATGACACGTCATTGTCCAATACAAATAAAACTCCTTTGGCCAGATGATTAATCTGTGCAAAATACGTGTACTCTAGGATGCTGCGCCAATCTGGCGTCCGGCCTGCATATGGACAATTGGACACATTCTTGACCATGTCGACTAATTTTGATTAATTAAAATCAACAACCTATATAATTTGGCTGATCAAGTTCTCCAGCCCAATTACACCATCAACACTGCCCACGCTGGGCACCTATATATAAGCCATGACCATGTGACGCACCCCTTGTTTCACATCGACGCACCGCCGCCGCCGTCTTATTCAGAACTCACAGCCCTTGCTTCCCATCTCGCCGAGAAGAACGTGGAGCCGCCGCTGCGAAGTACGAGCCGCCGTTCCGCCAACTCGACGTTGCTGAACTCGTCATCCGTTGCTAGCCCTAGCTCGCCGCCGTCGACGTCGCCCCGCCGTTCCGGTGTTTCTCCGTCGCCTGAAGCTTGTTTACAAGGTCAGCGACGTGGTGACGAAGCCGAGCTTGTCCGTCGAAGCCGCGACAGCGATGTGGATCCGTGTCGTCGTTCGCAGCCTGTTGCCGAGCTCCCATGACTAAGTCTGCCGGGGTACATCCACCGTCTCGGTCGGAGGAAGCCAGAATTAGCACCGCGAGTTTCATCTTGCCTTGGCTGATTGAGTGCATGTGTCAAGCAAGCTGCTCATCACGTTGTTCTGCAAGGCACACCTGCATGCACCTATCTTAAGCGCCATGCATGCCTAATTCCACTACGGTACGTGCACCAACAGCACATCCAGTACATCAATCCTTCACGTTTTGTTTATAATCCATTCTATCAACCGTATGGTCTTTTCTTTAAATAATCGGCTACAGCTTTAGAACTCACTATCCTAGCTTTGACTTAGCGTTAGTTTTCGGATCCGTATAATTTAAGAGTTTGAAGCGGCCACGTTAAATATTTATGAATTAAAATATTACTAATGTTTATGTTTACGAGCAATGAGTTTTCTAATTTAAAAGCCATATAGGTTTTATACCTTGGTAATTTATACACTAAATATTATTGTCGTTAGTTGCTTAATTACATGTGTTTTTAAATTCTAACTTCCTTAAACATGTGGTATATTTTCTAAAGAGCTTTATTAGAATATAATTAATTAGGCTACGGTTTAGTTTTAACTTATAAATAAATTTCTGCTATTTTTAAAAAGCTTGTATTCTATTCTGAATTCGTTTCACTGACATGTGACGCTTATAAACATGCTTTTAAATTATAAATTTGTATAGTCTAAACATGTATAGTGAATTCGTATAGTGTGTGTACTCACATGTCTTCCTTCCTTTTTGGCAAAGTAAAGTTTAAATAACAAATATTATGAGACGTGTTTTATGATTAGTAGCATTAACTCAACTTTTTAATTACAATGTAAGTTGACTAAATTAATATCCTTCACATGGTTTCTGTAAACAAAATAAACCAAGCATATAGCTCTTATAAAGTAAACTTCTGGTAATTGTTTCTCTTTCATCGTAGCTCCGATGATTATGCGTGCATTTCGCGTCTATGTGTTCATAGTAACGCTTAGATTAGTTTTTAAATCTCTTTAATTGTTTGGTGTACTGTTCTAATTTAGCTCTATCGTTTGCTTCGTGTATGATTGCTCGATGCGTGTGTGGTGATTTATTGATAAGTCCAGTCGGTGAGATTTACGTGAAGATTCAAGAAGCTATTAATTGAAGATTTGGATGAGAGAAAGAATCTTGATTTAAGGCAAGTATAACATGGGATCATCCTTGTTTCCTATTCACCTTTAATACACTTAATTCATGTGCATGTGTCTACCTTGTTACCATTAAGGATATCCTAGTTTTTGTATCTTGTACCTTGACACCGTGGGACATTGCATTGGGTAGTATTATGCTAGTGCTCAAGATAAATAACCATGATCTGTAACTTGACTAATGGTATATGCAATAAACGTTTAAAAGATGCTTTATAGAAACATGGCTCAAGAGGGCTAGAGCATATTTGGTTATTTTTATGGTGCTCTAGTTTCTCTCCATAAGGACTTATCTGTAAGCGAACATCCGGGACTTACAGTACAACTGTGAGGGCTATATGGCTCTGGCTTTAGCTCAGTATGAGGATCTTTTCTAGCTTGTTAGAGGTTACCCTTGTGGCGCAAATGGGGTAAAGCAGACTGTGGATCCCTGCGTGGTGTATCACACGGACTGACTTCTGAAACCTAGCGGCCCTAACTTGTTAGACGAACCTTTGAAAGGCTTCACAGTGAACCCTGCCTGCTCACCTTGGGAGTGTTTTGGGGATTGGCCGCCTCAGGCATATGGGTAATCACGACTCACAGTGAAAGTGTACAACCTCTGCAGAGTGTAAAACTGTTATAACAGCCGTGCTCACGGTCATGAGTGGCCTTGGACCCTTACAGAATAAATGATGAACACTGATGATAATGATAATACTGATGATATTGATGCTCACTAATGATTATTGTTTCTTGCTATACATTATTCTCGTCTACATGATCATGAGGTTATTTGGGCTTATGGTAAACTTGTTGCTACTCAAATGCTAAAAAGATGACTCACTAAAAGCTATTGCAGTAAACCCGTGTCAAACTTTTTGAGCTTCATGAACCCCATGTTATATTTGTTGAGTTCGACATGGACTCACTCTTGCTATTTCCCACACCTCAGGATAGTCTCTGGAGTTAATAGGCTTGTGATCAACCAGTTAGTTTGTTCCTGGAGTGAAGTCTACACCCGGTGTTCGGAGTTGTCTTTCCGCTGTGTTGCTCTCTAAGGTATATTTTATACTATTGAGTTATGTATATTAAGCATTTGCCTCTTGGTATTACACTTATCTGTGGCTATATGTGAGATTTGACTTCTTTATTTCACATATAGTGTATGTCTGGTTTTGTCCTTAAAACCGGGTGTGACAAAAGGGGCTGATTTCATTGAGAATATTCAAAGAAGAGATGGTTCATGGTTAGTTTTTGGACACTATGCGTACATAAATACAAGTACGACATGCTGAATATATATAATTTCTACTTATTGTAATTGTTCCAAACCTATACATGTTCTGACAGGTACGGCTCTTGGGGAGTTTGTTTTACCTACGGCACATGGTTTGGGGTGACTGGACTAGTTTGTGCTGGCAGGACGTTTGAGAACAGTACTGCGATCAGAAAGGCATGTGAGTTTCTGTTGTCGAAAGAGCTTTCCTTCGGGTGGCTGGGGAGAGAGCTGGTTGTCATCTCATAATGAGGTAACTTTTACATCAATCTATCGGTTTCAGTCTGTTTGAAGCTGGTATTTCCGGATTAAGTGTTTCTGTGTAATTATTGTGCATAGTAAAAAAATGTACTCTAATGAGAGTACCACAATCCTGAAACTGCAAGATCTGAGCAATCATCTTCTGGCTTGCATTCAATTAGGTTTGCACAAATCTTACTGGGAACCGACCTCATGGTACGCACACTGCATGGGCCTTGCTGGCACTAATTGACGCTGGGCAGGTCTGCTTTTGTTGTTTAACATTTTGTTTTGTGGATTTTCACTACGATGTGGGCATTCACAAAGTAACCTATTTCATGTTTGTTACAGGCTGAAAGAGATCCAATGCCTCTGCATCGAGCAGCAAAGGTTTTGCTCAACTTACAGTTGGAAGATGGTGAATTCCCACAGCAAGTAAGTAAAAGCAGATGCCACATTGCCACGTAAGGGTTGCTTAACTGTCATTACTGGAAGACACCAAGAGATATTACTAAGCTGTAAATGAAACTAGTATGGTAATAAGGTCAATGGATCAGCACTGATGCTTTCTTCTACCTCGCTATAAATGCTACAGGAGAAAATAGATTAAATTTCAACAATAGTACTACTTTATTCTGATAGGATGTTAATTGCTCATTAAAGACACATCACTAAGCCTTTGATTGTGGCGATACAATGCTTACAAAATTCCTAGTAGTCATGCATACTTTTATAACTAGTAATCATACATTTGGGCTAGTAGTCGGTACAGCAAACTCACATGCCACGTTAGTCAGACCCCACTTGTCAGGAGGAATGAATGCACTCTAGTTGTCCCTGCCTCGTCCACCCCCCCGCCGCACCCCTCCTCCCCCCCCCCCCCCCCCCCCTCCCTCTCTCCCCTTAACATAGTTTGCTGTACCGACTTCTCGGCCAGGCACATGACAGCCCGCACTAATAGCACAGCTCATTCTCTCCCCGCTCCACTCATCCTTTGCACTGCCCATGATAGCCTCGCATGACCAACCATGGAGTATCAGCGCGCAGACAGCATTATAGACCTTGAAGGTGGCATTGGACCCCGTGGAGGGATGTGGTGTAGAGCATCGTGAAGGATTAAGGGATGCTTGCCTTGGAGTTGGCCATGATTTGGTAGAGGGGATCTGGGGATGCTGAAGTGGTAGTCCCTGCTTTTGAGCTCAGAGGACATTGTGGGCTTGGCTAGAATTTAGGGTCAAGTCATCACGTGGGGATACACGATGGTGTTATTATTATGTAGACATTTTTCTAACACAAAATATATGTACAAGCATAATCCCACATCACATTTACAAGAATTATATTCACGCATACTAAGACCAAGTACATATTAGAAGGGTAATGTGAATCTGCTATTATTTATTGTTTATTCTAGTAATGTTACTAATGGCAAACATAATGCATGCCATAAAATCAACAAGATTTATTTGTTTACTCATAAAAATTGTGATGCAATCAAGGATCTAAAGATACAAATATAATAGAGATGCTTGACACCTTGATGTTTGTATTTTATATATGAAATAAAATCATGCTCATCCATTCTTAAATTTTACTATAAATAATCAATTCACAACCACTATATAGCATTGTCCTGGCTATACAAACTTATTTCCTAGGGCATTTGGTTGACGAATATGGATATTAGAGGTATTTAGTATTCCTAACAAGCCTATTGCTCTAGTTC
This sequence comes from Saccharum hybrid cultivar R570, assembly GCA_038087645.1. Taxonomy (NCBI): domain Eukaryota; kingdom Viridiplantae; phylum Streptophyta; class Magnoliopsida; order Poales; family Poaceae; genus Saccharum; species Saccharum hybrid cultivar. Next base: position 27,196,874 of record JAQSUU010000558.1, read on the forward strand.
TATGGATTTCATTTCCGTGGAACTTTGATTTTACATTGTTTTGTATAGGTTAGTTTGTTTAGTTGCCAACCCATGGATTTGAAACTGCTAGGTATATATCACTAGTTCATAGTATTATTGAGTATTAAAATATTGATTTTTATGCTATTTCAAAGATGTAAATAGAAGTATACTCTGCTTGAGTTCGCCTAAAATTAGATTAGTTTTTGACATGTGCAAACATTCTCCATAATATGTGAGATTATGCCTACATCCAGTATGACTTAATACAATGACCATCATAATTATATCAAGCATGGCACCATGGTTTTTATTATAATCATGATGAATTCCTCATGAGCTATAAATTTTGGTCGGGTAGATTCATTTGGGCTAGTAGTCTAGGGTAGCTTCCATTTTGGGAAGGAGTAATAATTCTCCAACTTTGTGAATCTAGTTATAAAAGTATGCATGATTACTAGGAATTTTGTAAGCATTGTATCGCCATAATCAAAGGCTTAGTGATGTGTCTTTAATGAGCAATTAACATCCTATCAGAATAAAGTAGTACTATTGTTGAAATTTAATCTATTTTCTCCTGTAGCATTTACAGCGAGGTAGAAGAAAGCATCAGTGCTTATCCATTGACCTTATTACCATCCTAGTTTCATTTACAGCTTAGTAATATCTCTTGGTGTCTTCCAGTAATGACAGTTAAGCAACCCTTACGTGGCAATGTGGCATCTGCTTTTACTTACTTGCTGTGGGAATTCACCATCTTCCAACTGTAAGTTGAGCAAAACCTTTGCTGCTCGATGCAGAGGCATTGGATCTCTTTCAGCCTGTAACAAACATGAAATAGGTTACTTTGTGAATGCCCACATCGTAGTGAAAATCCACAAAACAAAATGTTAAACAACAAAAGCAGACCTGCCCAGCGTCAATTAGTGCCAGCAAGGCCCATGCAGTGTGCGTACCATGAGGTCGGTTCCCAGTAAGATTTGTGTAAACCTAATTGAATGCAAGCCAGAAGATGATTGCTCAGATATTGCAGTTTCAGGATTGTGGAGGTGTTTTCAAAGCTAACGTGACCTTCATACCTCCCCCTGTGTCCTGTCCTTTGGGAGCCATGATGCTACAAAATGGCTTGCGAGGTGTTCTTTTCTACCTTGTCTGATCCTTCTTGTAGCCAGATGTCACACCCATTTATCGACCAAATGGAATGCATACCCTTATGTGCGCCCAGAGATCAATCACACATAAGTTCACAAATTATAACAGAAGTATCATCGCAAATGTTATTACATCACGATATTTAAACACATAGTCTTAACACAAATGTAGCGGAAGTATAAATAAAAATCTCTCGTGGTAGCTCCAGTCACAGGTACATTGACTGGTTGACAGCAAGACTAGTAATCTTCAGGGAAGTAGGCGTAGTAGTCACTATTACCTCCATCTGTTACCCATCCGGGATTTTTATCCAAGTAAGAAAATAAACAAGCGTAAGTACATCTCGTACTCAACAAGTGTAACATGGGGTTCATGAGGCTCAAAAAGGCATAAACATTGGTTTATCAGCATGTAGCTTTTAGTTAACATGATTTTGCATATCAATAGCATCAAAAGGTCTCAATGTCAACAATAAACATATGATCCATGTGAAATGATTAATGAATAGCAAAAACATAACCATAAACAATTATTCAACTATTCCATAAGGGTCCAAGGCCACTCGTGACCGTGAGCACGGCTGTTATAACAGTTTTACACTCTGCAGAGGTTGTACACTTTCACTGTGAGTCGTGTTACCCAAATGCCCGGGTTAATTACTCCCAAAACACTACCAAGGTGAGCAGGCAGGGTAAACACTATGAAGTCTTTCGAAGGTTCGTCTAACAAGTTAGGGCCATTAGATTCACTCGGCAAACAGATGTAGAGCCCCCCTTCCAAATGGCACAATAACCCGCAGCCTATACACATAAGGACAGAGGCCGCACTATACCCGATTCATCAAGCCATTCTTACGCCAAAAAGGTTACCTCTAACAAGCTAGAAAAGGTCCTTCTATATGACTAAAGTCAGAGCCATATAGCCCCCACAGTTGTACTGTAAATCCCAGATTGTCGCTTATAGATGAGTCCTTATGGAGAGCAATTAGAGCATCAAAAGTAACCCACATGCTCTAATCCCCTTTAAACATTTATCAAAATCATCTTTTAATGTTTGTTGCATATTCCTCTAATCAATTTACATGATCATAGTCCATGTTTAAGCACTAGCCATACTACTCAATGCATCACAATAGGTACCAAGGTATATGATCAATCACTAAGTCATCCTTAACAAGGAATAAATGCATAATGATATTAATTGCATAAGGTGAATAGGACAACAAGGATAATCCCATGCTATACTTGCCTTGCTCAAACTGGTCCTGAAGATCTTGCTCGTAGTAAGGCTCTTGATCTCCAACGAATTGCTCACCGTCTATACTCGATCAACCAATATCAACAACAAACATCCTGTAACACCCAAATTTTAGAATTAATGAATTTCAAATAATTTATATAACAATTAATGGGAAATTAAAATTTTAAAACTAATTTGGTGTTGCATTCATGCTGCTGCATTTATTCTATTTTGTGTGGTGGATTCATCTTATTTTGATTTGGCTTGAAAGATTGTATTTGGAGTAATTTGTTAAATAAGTAAATAAAGAAAAGAAAGAAGAAAAAAAAATAATAAAACCAATTACTCTCCTACCTGGCGGCCTGGAAGCCTGTTATGCAGCCCGCTCTCCTTCTTGGCTTGGTGGGCCGATCGGCAGCATCGTAGATGCGGCCCAACTCGGCGTCATGGCCCAGCTCGGCCCAGGGTCCAGCAGCTGCGCCTTCTCCCCTCTCTTGGTCGCTGACCGGTGGGGTCCGCATGTCATAAGCTTCTTCCTCCTCCCGTGTTCAAGCCGGACTTCGAACCGGAGGCGGACGCAACAACCGTCTCGCGATATCCGGGATCTCCTACCCGTATACGGCCACTTGGGACTATAAAAAGGAAGTTGTAACCCTCTAGTTTCCGTTTTTCAACTAAAACACTAGGCTAGCCACGGGAATTAGAGCTCTAGGGCTTGGGAGGCGTTGAAGGGATCGGTTGAGCACGGGTGAAGCTTTCGGGCGCTTTTGAGGCCGATTTCGTTGCATTGGTGAGACCGCACTCCCCTCCTCTTTTGTTCTATGCTTTTCTTTTGGGTGGAGGCGGTTCTAGTCGCGATTTTGAAGAGCACCGCCGGCCGATAATGGCACCGCCGCCCTATCCAAGCCGCATCCCGCTTTTGAGCTGTTGTAGCTTTCCTAAGCTATGTAGATAGGTTCGGGGGAAGCTTCTCTTTCGATTTGAGTTGGTGGCGGGTCAAGTAGTGGTCGGAAAAGGGGGAGACGGGTTTTTCCGGTGAGGTGGCGCGTGGCGGTGATGGTGGCCGCCGGCCGGACTTGAGGGGGGCGACCGGAATAAGCACTGTAGCGTTGCTGATGAATCCGAGCCGTCCGATCTTGGATCGACGGCCCAGATTAGAACTTACCCCTTCGCGGGGTAATTTTTTCTAAAGAGCCCCTGCACTTTTTCTTTATATAACCCGCGGTCCTTGGTGTATTCCAGGAAATACGTTTTCACGTTTTGAAAGCGTATTTTCTTCCGGTTTATTCAAAAATACGTTTTCAGGAAATTACAGATTTGCCACTAGAACTGTTTTGGCCATAAAAACTTCGTTTTAACTCCGATTTGATCCGTTCAAGTTGCGTTAGGTTCGTAATTGCGAGCTCTACATGTTAGTGTAGTTGTACAGTTAGTTTTGATAATTTGTTTTTCGAGTTTATAATTAAGTATTTATTTATCTATAGGAAATCTTAGAAAATTCATAACTTTTACGTTTTAACTCCGAATTTGGTGATCTTTGCGTCTGTGTGATCGTAGAAACGTGTAGAAGAGTTTTATAAACTTTATTTACTGTTTTGTTACTGTTGGTGTACTGTTCTAATTATATCTCTTTGTTTGCTTCGTGTATGTTTGATTGGATGCATGTATGTTGTTGATTGATGATCGAGTATAGAAGGTGAGCAGTATTTGGACGATTCGGAGTATTACTTTGAGCCAAGTCAGCAGTATTATTTGGAGAGCTTTGATCAAGGCAAGTATAACACAGGACTATCCTTGTTACCTATACATTGAATTATCATACATATGCATATGCTTACCTTGACAACCTTAGAGATTATAACTTAGTGCTTGTTGTCTTGATTCCTTGTCAACCTTGGGAATGCATATGGGTAGCTATTGCTAGTGCTTAAACTATGAACAATGATCTTGTAATTTGATTAATGGATTAAGCGATCAACCATTAAGATGATTTTATTACTGTTAAAAGGGGGCTAGAGCAAGTGTATTATTTTGATGCTCTGGTTTCTCTCCGTAAGGACTTATCTGTAAGTGATAACCGGGATATACAGTACAGCTGTGAGGGCTATATGGCTCTGGCTTTAGTTGTTCAAGAGACCTTTTCTAGCTTGTTAGTGGTTACCTTAAATGGCATAAGAATGGCTTGCCACGTTGGGTGTAGTGCGAGCCCCTGGCCTAGTGTGTATAGGCTGCGGTTGTTGTGCCACAGGGAAGGGGGGTTCTACATCTGCCTGCCGAGTGAATCTAATGGCCCTAACTTGTTAGACGAACTCTTGAGTGGCTTTATATGTTTTTCGGGTGTTTGGACTTGATCTCCCCACTCATTTGGAAATCATGACTCACAGTGAAAGTGTACACCTCTGCGTAGAGTTAAAAACTGGTATACTAGCCGTGCTCACGGATACGAGCGGCCTTGGGGATTCTTATGGAATAGTTGATCATAACTGTTATATCATGCTTAATTATTGTTGATTATTATTATGCTCATGTTAATGCTATTCGTTATCATTATTACAATTGATCATTGGTTCTTTAATGGGAAGTGGTTTATCTTGATGCTACTTAATTGTTAATTACATGAATAAAAGCTAAACGTAGTTAAACAGTGTCTAGCCTTTTGAGCCTCATGAACCCTGTGTTATATTTGTTGAGTTCGACATGGACTCACTCTTGCTATTTCCACCATAACAGATGAAGATTATGAGGAAGATTATCGTAATGAGTACTAGTCTTGGTGTCAACCAGTCAACCGTGTCCCTGTGTGGAGTTTCCGCTGGAGATTATTTTTTAGTTATTATTATTTATCGTTCAAGACTATGTCTTAACTATTTATTCACTATGCAATAAGCACTGTGATGATACTATGTAATTTGTCTACTTATGTGTGCGATCATGTCCTGGGGCGCACATGAGTAATTTATGCATCCTATTTTTGTCCTTAAAAATGGGTGTGACAGATTGGTATCAGAGCCGTGTTGACTGTAGGACGCAAGCCTAGTTAGAATGGCCGTTGATAGCATCTTTACTTTACTTAATTCATGCTTCCTCTTTTCACCTTGTTAATTACTAAAGTTTTATGCTTCCTCTACTTTATTCTATTGCAAAAATACATTGATTCTATCTAATCTATGTCTAAACCTTGTAGATGCCTCCTCATCCCCGTCTGTCAGCTGCACAGTACGTTGCCCGTTTCAAACCCCAGGAGCCATATGAAGAGGGTGATCAAGAGCTATCGGATGCTGAATCAAGAGTTGGTGATACACCAATGGAGGATATAGTTATGGGGTGGACTACGAAGTTTCATATCATGGTTCCTAAGGCTGATGCTTTCTTCCATGATATGTTGACAGGAACTTTGGACAACTACTACTACGACTGGGAAGCTACTTTGGAGTATCGCAGTGCAGAGTATAGTCATCCATGGATGGATTCCTATTGGGAAACGGAGTTATGGGTCAAGAAAAGGGATCCTACTACTAAGGAGCCTAAGGTGGAGTCAAAGTTCATTACCAGAGTAAGCCGGGCAACCGTGGAGACAAGCATGGAGGATGTCGCTTTCAATGCATTTGTTTACTACCATGGTCTACGCTCGGACAAGACGTTAAAGGGTGCACTCCGGCACTTTCCTTGTTTCTTACATGACAAGGGTATTTGGACCGTGCCGCTTGCTGATTCCTCCTTGACTTTACAAGCTACGGTGGGATTAGCTCGTGAATTGGCTCTCCATGAGGTGGATTTGAAGGATGAGTTGTTGAAGGAAAAAGAACTTAAGGAGCAAGCTTATAAGGAGATTGATCAATTAAGGGCGGAGTTAGGTCGTCCTAAGATTTATGAGAAGCTTAATTAGGAGATAGGAAAAACCCCTATGTAATAAGAACGATAGTAGCTGCGAGTTAATTTTAAGTTTGGATTGTTTTAAGAGTCAGTTTGCGGTGTGAACAATTGTGTGATTGATGGATTGTTATTATGATAATGTGTGATTTGGATCTTTGTAATGTGTGCTGGAGTTTTGTAGACATGCCTACAAGTTCCATGGTTAAGAATATTAAGTTTGATCAATATATGTTAGTGGAATATGAGGTTAACTTAGTTCTGTCCTTTGCTGATTTTTGGATCAGTCTGGGATGTTTTAGAAATAACTTAAAATCCGTTCATGGGAAATTTAATAAATTTTACTGGGAATAATTAGACTTCAATATCTTTCCAATCCCACAAGAATCACCTTAATATCTATTATGAGTTAAGAGATATACCTGTTCCAAGTGGGAGTTACTGCACAGTCTGGAATTATGAAACAGTTTCGGTTAAGTTCAGTTTTTGACCAATTTATTGACAGAATCAGAAAAATTGTTGTGAATAAAAGTTGTAGATAATTTTATAAGCTTTTCAACCATGTAAAGATCACCTGAATTGGACGTCTGTAGCTCGAGATATGTCAGATTTACTGAACTGCTAAAATTAGAATTCGCCCAGAAATTTTCTGCATTACTTCCTTATCTTGTATAAGTGAATCTATCATTGGATATCTTTGAATCTCATTGATTTGCCTTGGAATCTTACATTAGAGATGATTATGGTTATCCAGTATAAAAGGATATGCAAGTTACTTTGGTGTCCCCTAGTTTCTTTTTCTTAAGGGGGTAGCAAAGTTGTGAGTGTTACAAGATAAAGGTTTTATTCGACCTAGTTCATCACCTTGGGGAGCACCAGTTATTTTTGTTGATAAGAAAGATGGTGGTCAGAGGATGTGTGTTGATTATCGGTCGCTAAATGAAGTAACTATCAAGAATAAGTACCCTTTGCCCCGGATTGATGATTTGTTTGATCAGTTGAGAGGTGCTTGTGTGTTCTCTAAGATTGATTTACGTTCTGGTTATCATCAGTTGAAGATTCGTGCCTCTGATATTCCAAAGACAGCTTTTATTACAAGGTATGGATTGTATGAGTATACTGTTATGTCATTTGGATTGACCAATGCACCTGCATACTTTATGTACATGATGAATATGGTGTTCATGGAATATTTGGATAAGTTTGTGGTAGTGTTTATTGATGATATACTGGTATTTTCCAAGACAAAGGTAGAGCATGCTGAACATTTGAGGTTGGCATTGCAGAAGCTTAGAGAGCATAAACTGTATGCGAAGCGAAGTAAATGTGAGTTTTGGTTGAAAGAAGTTTCTTTCCTTGGTCATATTGTTTCTAATGGAGGTATATCAGTGGATCCAAGCAAGGTGAAGGATGTATTGAATTGGAAACCACCTACCGATGTTAGCGAGATTCGCAGTTTCTTGGGTTTAGCTGGATATTACAGACGGTTCATTGAAGGGTTTTCTAAACTTGCTAAACCTATGACATCTCTGTTAGAAAAGAATGCCAAATTTATGTGGTCTGATAAATGTCAAGCTAGTTTTGAGGAATTGAAGAAGAGGTTGACTACAGCGCCAGTTTTGGTTTTACCTGATTTGAGTAAGAAGTTTTCTATTTATTGTGATGCTTCTCGTCAAGGTTTGGGATGTGTTCTTATGCAAGAAGGCAGAGTTGTGGCTTATGCATCTAGACAGTTGAGAAAGCATGAGTTGAATTATCCTACACATGATTTGGAGTTAGCAGCTGTAGTTCATGCTTTAAAGATTTGGAGACATTATTTGATTGGACATAAGAGTGACATATACACTGATCATAAGAGTTTGAAGTATATTTTCACTCAGTCAGATCTGAATTTGAGGCAACGCAGATGGTTAGAGTTGATTAAGGATTATGATATTGAGATACACTATCATCCTGGTAAGGCTAATGTAGTAGCTGATGCTCTTAGTAGGAAAAGTTATGCCAATGAAATAAGAACATTGTCTATGACTAGGGAGTTATGTGCTGAATTTGAATATTTGAATTTGGGAATTGTTACTAATACAATGGAATTAGTGATAGAGCCTACTTTAGAGCAAGAAATTTACAAGGGTCAGTTGAAGGATGAGAAACTAAAGAAGATAGCGGAGGATATAGTGATTGGTAAATCACCAGGCTTTCGAATGGATGATAATGGGATTTTGTGGTTTGGAAAGAGGCTGTGTGTACCTGAGGATCAAGCTATTAGATAGGCAATTCTTCGCGAAGCTCATGAGTCAGCTTATTCTATTCATCCTGGTAGTACTAAGATGTATTTGGATCTTAAACAGAAATATTGGTGGGTTGGATTAAAACGAGATGTGGCTGAGTATGTGGCATTGTGTGATACTTGTCAGAGGGTGAAAGCAGAGCATCAGAGACCTGCTGGATTGTTGCAACCAATGAAGATTCCTGAATGGAAGTGGGAGGAAGTTGGTATGGACTTTATAGTGGGGTTACCGCGTACTCAGAGAGGTTATGATTCTATTTGGATAATAGTAGATCGGTTAACCAAAGTTGCTCATTTTATACCAGTTAAGACTACTTACCATGGACCAAAATTGGCAGAGTTGTATATGGAGAAGATAGTATGTTTGCATGGAGTTCCAAAGAAGATTGTATCTGATCGAGGATCGCAGTTTACGTCGCACTTTTGGAAAGCTGTACATGAATCTTTGGGGACAAAATTGAACTTTAGTACAGCATATCATCCACAGACAGATGGACAGACTGAAAGGACCAACCAGGTATTAGAGGATATGTTGAGAGCCTGTGCATTGCAATATGGAACTAGTTGGGATAAGAGTTTGCCTTATGCAGAATTTTCTTACAATAATAGTTATCAACAGAGTCTTAAGATGGCACCGTTTGAAGCTTTGTATGGACGTAAGTGTAGAACTCCATTGTTTTGGGATCAGACAGGTGAATCTCAGGTGTTTGGTACAGATGTTCTTAGAAACACAGAAGATCAAGTGCGAGTGATTCGTGAGAATTTGAGAGTGGCACAGTCTCGTCAGAAGAGTTATGCTGATAATAGGAGAAGAGATCTAGTTTTTGAAGTAGGTGATTATGTCTATTTGAAGGTGTCACCTATGAGAAGTGTGAAGATATTTAACATGAAAGGTAAACTAGCACCAAGGTATGTTGGACCATTTAAAGTTATCGCTAGACGTGGGGAAGTTGCTTATCAATTAGAGTTGCCTGAGAATTTATCTGGAGTGCATGATGTGTTTCATGTTTCACAACTTAAGAAGTGTTTGCGGGTGCCTGAGGAGCAGATACCTTTGGAAGAATTGACTGTTAAGGAGGATCCTACATATGAAGAGTTTCCGATTAAGATTTTAGAGACTGCTGAGAGGGTTACTCGAAGCCGGATTATTAAGATGTGTAAAGTACAGTGGAATCGATATTCAGAGGCAGAGGCAACTTGGGAAAGAGAGGATGAATTGAGGAAATCATATCCGCAGTTATTTGAGTAAGCAGTCCAATCTCGAGGACGAGATTCTTTTAAGGGGGGTAGAATTTGTAACACCCAAATTTTAGAATTAATGAATTTCAAATAATTTATATAACAATTAATGGGAAATTAAAATTTTAAAACTAATTTGGTGTTGCATTCATGCTGCTGCATTTATTCTATTTTGTGTGGTGGATTCATCTTATTTTGATTTGGCTTGAAAGATTGTATTTGGAGTAATTTGTTAAATAAGTAAATAAAGAAAAGAAAGAAGAAAAAAAATAATAAAACCAATTACTCTCCTACCTGGCGGCCTGGAAGCCTGTTATGCGGCCCGCTCTCCTTCTTGGCTTGGTGGGCCGATCGGCAGCATCGTAGACGCGGCCCAACTCGGCGTCATGGCCCAGCTTGGCCCAGGGTCCAGCAGCTGCGCCTTCTCCCCTCTCTTGGTCGCTGACCGGTGGGGTCCGCATGTCATAAGCTTCTTCCTCCTCCCGTGTTCAAGCCGGACTTCGAACCGGAGGCGGATGCAACAACCGTCTCACGATATCCGGGATCTCCTACCCGTATACGGCCACTTGGGACTATAAAAAGGAAGTTGTAACCCTCTAGTTTCCGTTTTTCAACTAAAACGCTAGGCTAGCCACGGGAATTAGAGCTCTAGGGCTTGGGAGGCGTTGAAGGGATCGGTTGAGCACGGGTGAAGCTTTCGGGCGCTTTTGAGGCCGATTTCGTTGCATTGGTGAGACCGCACTCCCCTCCTCTTTTGTTCTATGCTTTTCTTTTGGGTGGAGGTGGTTCTAGTCGCGATTTTGAAGAGCACCGCCGGCTGATAATGGCGCCGCCGCCCTATCCAAGCCGCATCCCGCTTTTGAGCTGTTGTAGCTTTCCTAAGCTATGTAGATAGGTTCGGGGGAAGCTTCTCTTTCGATTTGAGTTGGTGGCGGGTCAAGTAGTCGTCGGAAAAGGGGGAGACGGGTTTTTCCGGTGAGGTGGCACGTGGCGGTGATGGTGGCCGCCGGCCGGACTTGAGGGGGGCGACCGGAATAAGCACTGTAGCGTTGCTGATGAATCCGAGCCGTCGGATCTTGGATCGACGGCCCAGATTAGAACTTACCCCTTCGCGGGGTAATTTTTTCTAAAGAGCCCCTGCACTTTTTCTTTATATAACCCGCGGTCCTTGGCGTATTCCAGGAAATACGTTTTCACGTTTTGAAAGCGTATTTTCTTCCGGTTAAATCAAAAATACGTTTTCAGGAAATTACAGATTTGCCACTAGAACTGTTTTGGCCATAAAAACTTCGTTTTAACTCCGATTTGATCCGTTCAAGTTGCGTTAGGTTCGTAATTGCGAGCTCTACATGTTAGTGTAGTTGTACAGTTAGTTTTGATAATTTGTTTTTCGAGTTTATAATTAAGTATTTATTTATCTATAGGAAATCTTAGAAAATTCATAACTTTTACGTTTTAACTCCGAATTTGGTGATCTTTGCGTCTGTGTGATCGTAGAAACGTGTAGAAGAGTTTTATAAACTTTATTTACTGTTTTGTTACTGTTGGTGTACTGTTCTAATTATATCTCTTTGTTTGCTTCGTGTATGTTTGATTGGATGCATGTATGTTGTTGATTGATGATCGAGTATAGAAGGTGAGCAGTATTTGGACGATTCGGAGTATTACTTTGAGCCAAGTCAGCAGTATTATTTGGAGAGCTTTGACCAAGGCAAATATAACACAGGACTATCCTTGTTACCTATACATTGAATTATCATACATATGCATATGCTTACCTTGACAACCTTAGAGATTATAACTTAGTGCTTGTTGTCTTGATTCCTTGTCAACCTTGGGAATGCATATGGGTAGCTATTGCTAGTGCTTAAACTATGAACAATGATCTTGTAATTTGATTAATGGATTAAGCGATCAACCATTAAGATGATTTTATTACTGTTAAAAGGGGGCTAGAGCAAGTGTATTATTTTGATGCTCTGGTTTCTCTCCGTAAGGACTTATCTGTAAGTGATAACCGGGATATACAGTACAGCTGTGAGGGCTATATGGCTCTGGCTTTAGTTGTTCAAGAGACCTTTTCTAGCTTGTTAGTGGTTACCTTAAATGGCATAAGAATGGCTTGCCACGTTGGGTGTAGTGCGAGCCCCTGGCCTAGTGTGTATAGGCTGCGGTTGTTGTGCCACAGGGAAGGGGGGTTCTACATCTGCCTGCCGAGTGAATCTAATGGCCCTAACTTGTTAGACGAACTCTTGAGTGGCTTTATATGTTTTTCGGGTGTTTGGACTTGATCTCCCCACTCATTTGGAAATCATGACTCACAGTGAAAGTGTACACCTCTGCGCAGAGTTAAAAACTGGTATACTAGCCGTGCTCACAGATACGAGCGGCCTTGGGGATTCTTATGGAATAGTTGATCATAACTGTTATATCATGCTTAATTATTGTTGATTATTATTATGCTCATGTTAATGCTATTCGTTATCATTATTACAATTGATCATTGGTTCTTTAATGGGAAGTGGTTTATCTTGATGCTACTTAATTGTTAATTACATGAATAAAAGCTAAACGCAGTTAAACAGTGTCTAGCCTTTTGAGCCTCATGAACCCTGTGTTATATTTGTTGAGTTCGACATGGACTCACTCTTGCTATTTCCACCATAACAGATGAAGATTATGAGGAAGATTATCGTAATGAGTACTAGTCTTGGTGTCAACCAGTCAACCGTGTCCCTGTGTGGAGTTTCCGCTGGAGATTATTTTTTAGTTATTATTATTTATCGTTCAAGACTATGTCTTAACTATTTATTCACTATGTAATAAGCACTGTGATGATACTATGTAATTTGTCTGCTTATGTGTGCGATCATGTCCTGGGGCGCACATGAGTAATTTATGCATCCTATTTTTGTCCTTAAAAATGGGTGTGACAGATTGGTATCAGAGCCGTGTTGACTGTAGGACGCAAGCCTAGTTAGAATGGCCGTTGATAGCATCTTTACTTCACTTAATTCATGCTTCCTCTTTTCACCTTGTTAATTACTAAAGTTTTATGCTTCCTCTACTTTATTCTATTGCGAAAATACATTGATTCTATCTAATCTATGTCTAAATCTTGTAGATGCCTCCTCATCCCCGTCTGTCAGCTGCACAATACGTTGCCCGTTTCAAACCCCAGGAGCCAAATGAAGAGGGTGATCAAGAGCTATCTGATTGTCACACCCTAAAATTTTCAATTTTGGGTTGTGCTTAGAAAACACTAAATAAAATAAATGATTTCAATGTTTGAATAAATTTATTAGATAAGTTAAGTTGTTGCTAATTGAAATATAGAAAATTGTGGTTTTAAACTTTTCATATTAATTTGATAATGTGGTGTTTGTGTGATGTTTGTCTTTGGTGTTGGTGAGTGCTATTATTTTCAAAATATCATAGGACGACGTTTACTTTTCATCGGAAAACTTTTTGGTATTTTCTGGAGTTAAAATTCCAATTTCCGTGAGCTTAATCTTTTCCTTGATCTCTTCATCTATCTTTTCATAAGCTCCAAATATTTTATTTGGGTTCCTCATGTTCCATAATGTCTCTAGAAAATTCCCTCGAATTTTCGGAGCTTTCGGAGTATTTTTCGCGGCTTAAATAATAATTTTGGACTTTTCTAGAATTATTTTATCCACGAAATTAATTAATTCCGAAAATAATAAATATCTCATTTTCCACCAAAGCTTGTGTGCAATAATCCTAAATGTCCATTCATTTATTTACTAATGGGCTTTAATAATTAATTAGGCCTATTAGTAAAGATGGAGGGTGCAATGTCAATTAGCACCATATCGCTAGTTGACGTGAAGGTGGAGAGTCTTCCTCCCTATATATATGTCCGGCCTGCCTGCTAGCCCTGTTTTCCGCCGCTGTTGCCGCCGCCGCCGTTGTTGCCGCTGCCGCCGCTATTGCCGCCGCCGCCGAGGACAGTTCCCACGCATCCGCGCCGTCGCCACGGAGCCCAAGCCATCCACCTCCACCTCCTCCTCCTCTTGCGGCAGGACCAGGACCCGCAATGACCTCTCCGACACCAGGTTCGGAGATGTGTCCAAGGAGATCCAGCGCGTGCGCAAGCAGATGGAGCAGGACGAGCAGCTCGCCACGCTCATGCGCGGCCTCCGCGGCCAGAACCTCCGCGACGAGCAGTTCGCTGCCGACAATGTCCGACTCCGCCTCGTTGAGGTAGAATCCGCGGACAACAATGAGGGGCTGCCTCTTGTGTATAGCCCTGAAATCATATCAGCCTACTGGGGCAAGCGTCCGAGGGCCGTCGCCACTCGACTTGTGCAGCTGCTGTCTGTTGCCGGTGGTTTCATCTCCCATCTCATATCCGACCTTATTAACAAGAAACTCAAGGAGAATGAAGTGGCTCGCGCAATTGAACTGAGAGAAATCGTGACGTCTCTAGGTCCTGCTTACATCAAGCTTGGGCAAGTACTAAGTATCCGTCCAGATATTCTGTCCCCTGCAGCGACGACTGAGTTGCAGAAATTATGTGATAAGGTTCCTTCATTCCCAGATGATATAGCAATGGCTCTTCTGGAAGAAGAGTTTGGTCAGCCTTGGCAAGCAATCTACTCTGAGTTATCGCCCTCCCCCATCGCTGCAGCATCTCTGGGACAGGTTTATAAGGGCCGTTTGAAAGAAACAGGAGAACTAGTGGCTGTCAAAGTGCAGAGGCCATTTGTACTTGAGACTGTCACCATCGATTTATTCATCATTAGAAACTTGGGTTTGGTGCTCAGGAGATTTCCGCAGGTATCTGTTGATGTTGTTGGCCTGGTAGATGAGTGGGCTGCTCGATTTTTTTTTGAAGAGCTTGATTATGTAAATGAAGGGGAAAATGGCACCTACTTTGCTGAAGTGATGAAAGAAGATCTTCCACAGAACAAGAACCGTTTATGAGCGTTGGAGATCAGAAGCTGCAGAACGGAAGATGAAGTTTGAGGATTTTCTAAGCAAGTTGCGTTAGGTTCGTATTTGCAAGCTCTACATGTTAGTGTAGTTGTACAGTAGGTTTGGAAAATTTAATTTTCGAGTTTATATTAAAGTAATTATTTATCTATAGGAAATCTTAGAAAATTCATAACTTTCACGTTTTAAGTCCGATTTTTGTGATCTTTACGTCTGTGTGATCGTAGCAACGTGTAGAATAGTTTTGTAAGCTTTCCTAAATGTTTTTCTACTGTTGGTGTACTGTTCTAATTGTATCTTTTGTTTGATTCGTGTATGTTTGCTCGGAATGTTTGTACGTTGATGCTTGGTGATCGAATTTAGACGGTGAGCAGTACTACGACGATTAGGAGTATTATTTTGAGCCGGACCAGCAGTATCTATCGGAGAACTTGATCAAGGCAAGTATAACATAGGACTATCCTTGTTACCTATTCACTATAATCAATATCATATGCATGTGTCTACCTTGACAACCTTAGAGATTATAACTTAGCTATTGATATCTTGTTTCCTTGTTACCTATGGGTTGTGCATTTGGGTAGCTTTTGCTAGTGCTTAATCATGAACAATGATCTTGTAATTTTGATTAATGGATTAAGCAATCAACCTTTAATGATGATTTTATTACTGTTGAAAAGGGGGCTAGAGCAAGGGGTTATATTGTTGCTCTAGTTTCTCTCCATAAGGACTTATCTGTACGTGATCATCCGGGACATACAGTACAGCTGTGAGGGCTATATGGCTCTGGCTTTAGTTGTTCAAGAGACCTTTTCTAGCTTGTTAGTGGTTACCTTAAATGGCGTAAGAATGGCTTGCCACGTTGGGTGTAGTGCGAGCCCCTGGCCTAGTGTGTATAGGCTGCGGTTGTTGTGCCACAGGGAAGGGGGGTTCTACATCTGCCTGCCGAGTGAATCTAATGGCCCTAACTTGTTAGACGAACTTTTGAATGGCTTTATATGGTTTTCAGTGTTTTGGGAGTAATTAACCCATGCATTTGGAAATCATGACTCACAGTGAAAGTGTACACCTCTGCGCAGAGTTAAAAACTGGTATACTAGCCGTGCCCACGGATACGAGCGGCCTTGGAACATTTACAGATAGATGATCACCATTGTTATATCATGCTTAATTATTGTTGTTATTATTATGCTCATGTTAATGCTATTCATTATCTTTATTACAATTGATCATTGGTTCATAAATGGGAAGTGGATTACTTTGATGCTACTTAATTGCTAATTACATGATGAATAAAAGCTAAACGCAGTCAAACAGTGTCTAGCCTTTTGAGCCTCATGAACCCTGTGTTGTATTTGTTGAGTTCGACATGGACTCACTCTTGCTATTTCCCCCACACTCCAGTGTGTAGTAAGATGCTACTCGGACGAAGGACAAAGGTGTAGTGGAGTTTCCAAAAGACTAGTAGAAGTGCTAGGCATATGTTACCCCCAGTCAGCCGTCCCTGAGAAGAATGGAGCCTAAAGTTTAGTCACCGTTCCGCGATACTCTGATGTAAGTGTTAATATAGCTATGTATACGTTATATAATAACATTGTTTCTGATACTTTTTCATTCTGGCATATGTGTGGACTTCCTGGGCACACATATGATTAGCCTGGTTTTGTTCTTTAGAGAACCGGGTGTGACACTGATGCTGAATCAAGAGTTGGTGATACACCTATAGAGGATGTAGTTATGGGGTGGACTACGAAGTTTCATATCGTGGTTCCTAAGGCTGATGCTTTCTTCCATGATATGTTGACAAGAACTTTGGACAACTACTACTACGACTGGGAAGCTACTTTGGAGTATCGCAGTGCAGAGTATAGTCATCCATGGATGGATTCCTATTGGGAGACGGAGTTATGGGTCAAGAAAAGGGATCCTACCACTAAGGAGCCTAAGGTGGAGTCAAAGTTCATTACCAGAGTGAGCCGGGCAACTGTGGAGACAAGCATGGAGGATGTCGCTTTCAATGCATTTGTTTACTACCATGGTCTACGCTCGGACAAGACGTTAAAGGGTGCACTCCGGCATTTTCCTTGTTTCTTACATGACAAGGGTATTTGGACCGTGCCACTTGCAGATGATTCCTCTTTGACTTTACAAGCTACGGTGGCATTAGCTCGTGAATTGGCTCTCCATGAGGTGGATTTGAAGGATGAGTTGTTGAAGGAAAAAGAACTTAAGGAGCAAGCTTATAAGGAGATTGACCAATTAAGGGCGGAGTTAGGTCGTCCCAAGATTTACGAGAAGCTTAATTAGGAGATAGGAAAAACCCCTATGTAATAAGAACGATAGTAGTTGCGAGTTAATTTTAAGTTTGGATTGTGTTAAGAGTCAGTTTGTGGTGTGAACAATTGTGTGATTGATGGATTGTTATTATGATAATGTGTGATTTGGATCTTTGTAATGTGTGCTGGAGTTTTGTAGACATGCCTACAAGTTCCATGGTTAAGAATATTAAGTTTGATCAAGATATATTAGTTGAATATGAGGTTAACTTAGTTCTGTCCTTTGCTGATTTTTGGATCAGTCTGGGATGTTTTAGAAATAACTTAAAATCCGTTCATGGAAAATTTAAGAAATTTTACTGGGAATAATTAGACTTCTATATCTTTCCAATCCCACAAGAATCACCTTAATATCTATTATGAGTTAAGAGATATACCTGTTCCAAGTTGGAGTTACCGCACAGTCTGGAATTCTGGAACAGTTTCTGTTAAGTTCAGTTTTTGACCAATTTATTGACAGAATCAGAAAAAGTGTTGTGAATAAAAGTTGTAGATAATTTTATAAGCTTTCCAACCATGTAAAGATCATCTGAATTGGACGTCTGTAGCTCGAGATATGACAGTTTTACTGAGTTGCTGAAATTGGAGTTCGCCCAGAAAAATCAGATTTTGTTTACCTATTGTATACATCATCTCGGATTGTACTGAATTTCATCTTCTGTGTTTTGGAAACAGATGTCAGGCAGAGGTCGTGGGGGTGCTAATCCACCCGTTACTATGGAGGAACTCATGCAAACTCAGAATCAGCTGATGCAGATGTTTATGCAGCACATGCAGAACAATCCCCCTGTTGGAGGACCACCACCTGTTCAAGTAAGGGATAAGCGTGGAGAATTTTTGAAGGGACGCCCTCCAGTGTTTTCTCATGCTGCTGATCCTTTAGAAGCAGATGATTGGGTGAGGGCAGTGGAGAAACAGCTGAACATAGCCCAATGCAATGATATGGAAAAGGTGTTATATGCATCTGGTCAGTTACAAGGGACAGCTCAGACTTGGTGGGAGTCGTACCAGGCTGCACGCCCTGACATTGCTCCTCCTATCACTTGGAATGAGTTTGTTAGAGATTTTCGAGCTCGTCATATTCCTGAAGGTATAATTGAGCTGAAGCAGGAAGAATTCAGAAACCTTAGGATGGGACAGATGAGCGTGAGTGAATATCATGACAGGTTCACCCAGTTGGCTCGCTATGCTCCCAATGAAGTTAGAGAAGATGCAGACAGGCAGCGTCTTTTCTTGAAGGGAATTTATTATGATCTTCGCTTGCAACTGAAGGGGAATAACTATGCTAGTTTTCAAGAGCTGGTGAACAAAGCTATTGTGCTTGATAATGAGCGTAGGGAGATGGACAGAAAAAGGAAGATGAAGGTGCAAGGCTCAGGAAGCCACAACCGTCAACGCACAAATTCTCAGCATGGCTTTCATCAGAAGTTTCAGGGACCGGTTAGCCAGTGGAATCGCAATTCAAATCAGAGGTGGTCACAAAATTGGCAAAACAATCAGTCGCAGCAGCGTTCATCATATCCACAGCGTCAACAGTATCAGCAGACTGGGCAACAGACTCCTCGTACTGGAAATCCCAATGTTACCCCCATGAAAAATAGTACTCCCAGCACTCCTATTAGATGCTTTGTCTGTGGTAAAGAGGGCCATTTGTCTTATAATTGTCCTGAGAAGCAGAACCAACAGACTCCTCAGAGCCAGAAGAGCAACCAGAGGCAATCCGGTACTGGAAGGGTGAATCACGTGTCTTCTGATACAGCTCATGATGCACCAGAAGTTATGATTGGTACGTTCAATGTACATTCCACTCCCGCAACTGTTCTTTTTGACTCTGGAGCATCTCATACATTCATATCCAATATTTTTGTTAAAATGCATAGTATACCAATGCTAGCTATGAAAGAATCTCTCTTAGTAAATTCACCTGGAGGTACCATGCAAACCAGTAATCGTTGTCTTCCAATTAGTATGGTATTAAGGGGGGTAGAGTTTAAGATAACTCCTATAGTGTTGCGAACATCTGGGATTGATGTGATATTGGGTATGGACTGGATGAAGCAAAATCAGGCAGAGATTCAGTGTCAGCAGAAAGTGGTAGTTGTGACTGCGCCTAATGGAGATAAAATCAATGTGGATGTAGCCATGCAGAAGCAACCAACCGCGGTAGTGAATCAGATTGAAGATACTATTAAGGAGAATTTAGTGATTGAGGAATTTCCGGATGTCTTCCCTGATGAATTGCCAGGTATGCCACCTGACCGAGACATTGAATTTCTTATTGAATTATTACCTGGAACTGCACCTATAGCCAAACGACCATATAGGATGGGAGTAGATGAATTAGAAGAACTTAAGAAACAAATTAAAGAATTATAAGATAAAGGTTTTATTCGACCTAGTTCATCACCTTGGGGAGCACCAGTTATTTTTGTTGATAAGAAAGATGGTGGTCAGAGGATGTGTGTTGATTATCGGTCGCTAAATGAAGTAACTATCAAGAATAAGTATCCTTTGCCCCGGATTGATGATTTGTTTGATCAGTTGAGAGGTGCTTGTGTGTTCTCTAAGATTGATTTACGTTCTGGTTATCATCAGTTGAAGATTCGTGCCTCTGATATTCCAAAGACAGCTTTTACTACAAGGTATGGATTGTATGAGTATACTGTTATGTCGTTTGGATTGACCAATGCACCTGCATATTTTATGTACATGATGAATAAGGTGTTCATGGAATATTTGGATAAGTTTGTGGTAGTGTTTATCGATGATATACTGGTATTTTCCAAGACAGAGGTAGAGCATGCTGAACATTTGAGGTTGGTTTTGCAGAAGCTTAGAGAGCATAAACTGTATGCGAAGCGAAGTAAATGTGAGTTTTGGTTGAAGGAAGTTTCTTTTCTTGGTCATATTGTTTCTAATGGAGGTATATCAGTGGATCCAGGCAAGGTGAAGGATGTATTGAATTGGAAACCACCTACCGATGTTAGTGAGATTCGCAGTTTCTTGGGTTTAGCTGGATATTATAGACGGTTCATTGAAGGGTTTTCTAAACTTGCTAAACCTATGACATCTCTGTTAGAAAAGAATGCCAAATTTGTGTGGTCTGATAAATGTCAAGCTAGTTTTGAGGAATTGAAGAAGAGGTTGACTACAGCGCCTGTTTTGGTTTTACCAGATTTGAGTAAGAAGTTTTCTATTTATTGTGATGCTTCTCGTCAAGGTTTGGGATGTGTTCTTATGCAAGAAGGCAGAGTTGTGGCTTATGCATCTAGACAATTGAGAAAGCATGAGTTGAATTATCCTACACATGATTTGGAGTTAGCAGCTGTTGTTCATGCTTTAAAGATTTGGAGACATTATTTGATTGGACATAAGAGTGACATATACACTGATCATAAGAGTTTGAAGTATATTTTCACTCAGTCAGATCTGAATTTGAGGCAACGCAGATGGTTAGAGTTGATTAAGGATTATGATATTGAGATACACTATCATCCTGGTAAGGCTAATGTAGTAGCTGATGCTCTTAGTAGGAAGAGTTATGCCAATGAGATAAGAACATTGTCTATGACTAGTGAGTTACGTGCTGAATTTGAATATTTGAATTTGGGAATTGTTACTAATACAATGGAATTAGTGATAGAGCCTACTTTAGAACAAGAGATTTACAAGGGTCAGTTGAAGGATGAGAAACTAAAGAAGTTAGCGGAGGATATAGTGATTGGTAAGTCACCAGGCTTTAGAATGGATGATAATGGAATTTTGTGGTTTGGAAAGAGGCTGTGTGTACCTGAGGATCAAGCTGTTAGACAGGCAATTCTTCGTGAAGCTCATGAGTCAGCTTATTCTATTCATCCTGGTAGTACTAAGATGTATTTGGATCTTAAACAGAAATATTGGTGGGTTGGATTAAAGCGAGATGTGGCTGAGTATGTGGCATTGTGTGATACTTGTCAGAGGGTGAAAGCAGAGCATCAGAGACCTGCTGGATTGTTGCAACCAATGAAAATTCCTGAATGGAAGTGGGAGGAAGTTGGTATGGACTTTATAGTGGGGTTACCGCGTACTCAGAGAGGTTATGATTCTATTTAGGTGATAGTGGATAGGTTGACTAAAGTTGCTCATTTTATACCAGTTAAGACTACATACCATGGACCAAAATTGGCAGAGTTGTATATGGAGAAGGTAGTATGTTTGCATGGGGTTCCAAAGAAAATTGTATCTGATCGAGGATCGCAGTTTACGTCACACTTTTGGAAAGCTGTGCATGAATCTTTGGGAACAAAATTGAACTTTAGTACAGCATATCATCCACAAACAGATGGACAGACTGAAAGGACCAACCAGGTATTAGAGGATATGTTGAGAGCCTGTGCATTGCAATATGGAACTAGTTGGGATAAGAGTTTACCTTATGCATAATTTTCTTACAATAATAGCTATCAACAGAGTCTTAAGATGGCACCATTTGAAGCTTTGTATGGACGTAAGTGTAGAACTCCATTGTTTTGGGATCAGACAGGTGAATCTCAGGTGTTTGGTACAGATGTTCTTAGAAACGCAGAAGACCAAGTGCGTGATTCGTGAGAATTTGAGAGTGGCACAGTCTCGTCAGAAGAGTTATGCTGATAATAGGAGAAGAGATCTAGTTTTTGAAGTAGGTGATTATGTCTATTTGAAGGTGTCACCTATGAGAAGTGTGAAGAGATTTAACATGAAAGGTAAACTAGCACCAAGGTATGTTGGACCATTTAAAGTTGTTGCTAGACGTGGGGAAGTTGCTTACCAATTAGAGTTGCCTGAGAATTTATCTGGGGTGCATGATGTGTTTCATGTTTCACAACTTAAGAAGTGTTTGCGGGTGCCTGAGGAGCAGATACCTTTGGAAGAATTGACTGTTAAGGAGGATCTTACATATGAAGAGTTTCCAATTAAGATTTTAGAGACTGCTGAGAGGGTTACTCGAAGTCGGGTTATTAAGATGTGTAAAGTACAGTGGAATCGATATTCAGAGGCAGAGGCAACTTGGGAAAGAGAGGATGAATTGAGAAAATCATATCCGCAGTTATTTGAGTAAGCAGTTCAATCTCGAGGACGAGATTCTTTTAAGGGGGGTAGAATTTGTAACACCCAAATTTTAGAGATAACAAATTTTGAATAATTTAGATAATAAATAATGGCCAATTTAAAATAATAATAAAATAAATTTGGTGTTGCATTCATGCTGTTGCATATATTTTTATTGTGTGGTGTGGATTTGTTTTATTTTATTTTGGATTAGAAAATTTAATTGAGATATTTTTGAAAGCAAGTAAAAAAAAGAGAAGAAAGAGCTTACCTGCTGTTGGCGGCCTGGGATGCCACTTGGACCGGCCCGTTTTATTTTTTTTCTTTTTCGCGCTGTGGGCCGAATCAGCCGAGTCGCCTTTCCCCGCAGCATCGCCGTAGCCCATCTCGGCTTCATGGCCCGGCTCGGCTCAGCCGCCATCTCAACGCAGCAGCCCAGCTCGCGCGGTCCAGTCGGCCCAGCACCGTAGCCCTCCTTCCTTTCTCCTCTTTGAGCCGCTGACCGGTGGGACCCGGCTGTCAGTCGTCTTCAACCTCCCGTAACCGAACCGGACTCCGGGTTGGAGAACGCAGCCGCCTCTTCTACTTGATTTTCGGGATTTCCTAACCGAACCCGGCTAGTAGATGCTATAAATAGGTCGCATAGGTTCTCTAGTTTCCGTTTTTCAACTAAAAAGCTAGGGTTGCCACGGGATTTAGAGTTCTAGGGTTGGAGCTTGGCCGGCGGTTTCGGTTGTGCGAGGGAGAAGCTTTCGGGTGCTTCGGTGGTCAATTTTTCCACTTGCGTGAGTTCGCTATCTCCTCCTCTTTCTTCCCGTGCCTTTCTTTTATGATGAGAAGCAGCGAATCGAGGTTTTGGTGAGTTTGGAAGCACCGGCAATGGAACCGCCGCCCTCTCCTTGCCGCGGTACTTCCTCGGGCTGTCGTAGTTCTCCAAAACCGCATAGATGGGTTCGGGTTGCCCTCCTCTTTCGATTGGAGTTGGTAGCGGGTTGAATGGTGGTCGGAAAAGGCGCGGCCGAACTTTTCCGGCGAACACACGGCGGCGGCAATGGAGGAGCCGACGGCCGGACTTGGAGGAGGTAACCGGATGAGCACTGTAGAGCTGCTGATGAACCCGAGCCGTCCATCTTGTGATCAACGGTTAAGAATAGATCTTACCCCTTCACGGGCAATCTTTCTAAAGAGCCCCTGCATTTTCTAGTAAACAACCCGCCGTCCAAAACGTAATGCTGAAAATACGTTTTCGCGTTCAGAAAGCGTATTCTTTTCCGGTTAAATCAAAAATACGTTTTCAGGTATTTACAGTTTTGCCACTAGGATTGCTTTAGTCATAAAATCTTCGTTTTAACTCCGATTTGATCCGTTCAAGTTGCGTTAGGTTCGTATTTGCGAACTCTACATGTTAGTGTAGTTGTACAGTTAGTTTTGATAATTTATTTTTCGAGTTTATAATTAAGTATTTATTTATCTATAGGAAATCTTAGAAAATTCATAACTTTCATGTTTTAACTCCGAATTTGGTGATCTTTACGTCTGTGTGATCGTAGAAACGTGTAGAAGAGTTTTATATACTTTTATTACTGTTTTGCTACTGTTGGTGTACTGTTCTAATTATATTTCTTTGTTTGCTTCGTGTATGTTTGATTGGATGCATGTATGTTGTTGATTGATGGTCGAATATAGAAGGTGAGCAGTTTTTGGACGATTCGGAGTATTACTTTGAGCCAAGTCAGCAGTATTGTTTGGAGAGCTTTGACCAAGGCAAGTATAACACAGGACTATCCTTGTTACCTATACATTGAGTTATCATACATATGCATGTGCTTACCTTGACAACCTTAGAGATTATAACATAGTGCTTGTTGTCTTGATTCCTTGTCAACCTTGGGAATGCATATGGGTAGCTATTGCTAGTGCTTAAACTGAGAACAATGATCTTGTAATTTGATTAATGGATTAAGCAATCAACCATTAAGATGATTTTATTACTGTTAAAAGGGGGCTAGAGCATGTGTATTTATTTTGATGCTCTGGTTTCTCTCCATAAGGACTTATCTGTAAGTGATAACCGGGATATACAGTACAGCTGTGAGGGCTATATGGCTCTGGCTTTAGTTGTTCAAGAGACCTTTTCTAGCTTGTTAGTGGTTACCTTAAATGGCGTAAGAATGGCTTGCCACGTTGGGTGTAGTGCGAGCCCCTGGCCTAGTGTGTATAGGCTGCGGTTGTTGTGCCACAGGGAAGGGGGGTTCTACATCTGCCTGCCGAGTGAATCTAATGGCCCTAACTTGTTAGACGAACTCTTGAGTGGCTTTATATGGTTCTCTAGTGTTTGGGCTTGATCTCCCCACTCATTTGGAAATCATGACTCACAGTGAAAGTGTACACCTCTGCGCAGAGTTAAAAACTGGTATACTAGCCGTGCTCACGGATACGAGCGGCCTTGGGGATTCTTATGGAATAGTTGATCATAACTATTATATCATGCTTAATTATTGTTGATTAATATTATGCTCATGTTAACGCTATTCGTTATCATTATTACAATTGATCATTGGTTCTTTAATGGGAAGTGGTTTATCTTGATGCTACTCAATTGAAATTATTTGATTAAAAGCTAACCGCAGTTAAACAGTGTCTAGCCATTTGAGCCTCATGAACCCTGTGTTATATTTGTTGAGTTCGACATGGACTCACTCTTGCTATTTCCACCATAACAGATGAAGATTATGAGGAAGATTATCGTAATGAGTACTAGTCTTGGTGTTAACCAGTCAACCGTGTCCCTGTGTAGAGTTTCCGCTGGAGATTATTACTAGTTATTATTATTTATCGTTCAAGACTATGTCTTAAATATTTATTCGCTATGTAATAAGCACTGTGATGATACTATGTAATTTGTCTGCTTATGTGTGCGATCATGACCTGGGGCGCACATGAGTACTTTATGCATCCTATTTTTGTCCTTAAAAATGGGTGTGACAGTGAAGAGAAACGGCCCGAGAGCAGAGAGAAGAAGAAATCCTTTTCCAATTTTTCAAATTCATTTTTCAAATGATTTTCAAATCAAATTTGAATTTGATTTAAACCACTCAATACAAAATTCTAAATGCAGCAGCATGAATGCTCAATCATGTTTCTACCCTTATATTTGATTTTAAATTTATAAAAATTATTCTTATTCTAAATTTGCATGCTTCACAAAAATAAATATAAAAATCACATTTTTCTTATTTTTCTTCACTTCAAATTTTAGGGTGTTACAATTCTACCCCCCTTAAAATGAATCTCGTCCCGAGATTCGACCGATGCTTACTCAAACAGTTGCGGGTAGGTTTTTCTCAGATCCTCTTCTCGTTCCCAAGTAGCCTCTTCTGCGGTGTACCGATTCCACTGTACTTTACACGTTTTGATTGTTCTACTTCTTGTGACTCTGTCCACTGTCTCCAAAATTTTAACCGGAAACTCCTCATATGTGAGATCCTCCTTAACCGTGAGTTCCTCTATCGGAATCTGTTCTTCTGGTACTCGTAAACATTTCTTCAATTGAGACACATGGAACACATCATGTACACCTGCCAAACTTTCGGGTAATTCCAACTGATATGCCACTTCACCACGTCTCTCTATAATCTTGAAAGGTCCAATATATCTTGGTGCCAATTTACCCTTCATGTTGAACCTCTTCACACTCCTCATGGGTGACACTTTCAAGTAGACATAATCCCCTACCTCAAAAGTCAACTCCCTTCTGCGAGTATCAGCATAACTTTTCTGTCTGGACTGTGCTATTTTTAGATTATCTCTAATCATTCTCACTTTCTTTTCAGCATCCTTTAATACATCAGGCCCAAACACTTGACTCTCCCCTGTCTGATTCCAGAACAACGGGGTCCTACACTTTCGTCCATACAGAGCCTCAAACGGTGCCATTTGAAGACTCTTCTGATAACTATTGTTATAAGAGAACTCTGCGTATGGCAAACTCTTATCCCAGCTAGTACCATATTGTAAAGCACAAGCTCTCAACATATCTTCCAATATCTGATTAATTCTCTCTGTTTGACCATCTGTCTGGGGATGATAAGCTGTACTAAAATTTAGTTTGGTCCCCAATGATTCATGTATCTTTTGCCAATAATGAGATGTAAACTGAGTACCTCGATCAGACACAATCTTCTTAGGAACTCCATGTAGACTCACTATTCTTTCCATATATAACTCTGCCAACTTCGCACTGCTATATGTAGTCTTCACAGGCAGAAAATGAGCAACCTTAGTCAGACGATCCACTATCACCCAAATTGAATCATATCCTCTTTGAGTCCGTGGTAACCCAACTATAAAGTCCATACCAACCTCTTCCCATTTCCACTCGGGTATCTGCATAGGCTGTAACAATCCTGCAGGTCTCTGATGTTCCGCTTTCACCCTTTGACAAGTGTCACACAAAGCAACATACTCAGCTACGTCTCTCTTTAAACCATACCACCAATATTTCTCTTTCAGATCTAAGTACATCTTAGTACTCCCCGGATGTATGGAATAAGCTGACTCATGAGCTTCACGCAGAATTGCCATTCTGATATCCTTATCTTCAGGCACACACAGCCTTTTCCCAAACCATAGCGTACCATTTTCATCCTTACGGAATCCTAGAGATTTACCTTTCACTATATTTTCAGCTATCTCTCTCAACTTTTCATCCTTCTGCTGACCTTTATGGATTTCTTGCTCCAGAGTAGGCTCTAATACTAGTTCCACTGCATTGGTAGTAAATCCTAAGTTCAGATGCTTGCACTCAGCACACAATTCTTTTGGCATAGGCATTACTTGTATTTCATTTGCATAACTTTTCCTACTAAGAGCATCAGCAACAACGTTGGCCTTTCCGGGATGATAATGCACCTCTAGATCATAGTCTTTTATCAACTCCAACCATCTACGCTGCCTCAAGTTCAGATCCGTTTGAGTGAAGATATACCTTAGACTCTTGTGATCAGTGTATATATCACTCTTGTGTCCAATCAAATAATGTCTCCATATCTTTAATGCATGAACTACTGCAGCTAATTCCAAATCATGAGTAGGGTAATTTAACTCATGCTTCCTCAACTGCCTCGATGCATATGCCACAACTCTACCTTCTTGCATCAGAACACATCCCAAACCCAATCGAGATGCATCACAATAGATAGAGAAAGGTTTATTCAGATCTGGCAATACTAAGACGGGTGCAGTAGTCAGTCTTTTCTTTAATTCTTCAAAATTAGCCTGACACTTCTCGGACCACACAAACTTGGCATTCTTCTCCAACAATGCAGTCATTGGTTTTGCAAGCTTTGAAAATCCCTCTATAAATCTCCTATAATAACCAGCCAATCCCAAGAAGCTACGGATCTCACTCACATTGATGGGTGGTTTCCAGTTCAATACATCTTTCACCTTGCCAGGATCTACTGATATTCCTCCATTTGAAACAATGTGACCCAGAAAAGAAACTTCCTTCAGCCAAAACTCGCATTTACTCCTTTTTGCATATAGTTGGTGTTCTCTGAGCTTCTGCAAGACCAACCTCAAATGTTCAGCATGTTCTTCCTCCGTCTTGGAAAACACTAGTATATCATCAATGAATACCACTACAAACTTGTCCAGATATTCCATGAACACCTTATTCATTAAATACATGAAGTATGCAGGAGCATTAGTCAAACCAAAGGACATCACTGTATACTCATATAACCCATACCGTGTGGTAAATGCTGTCTTGGGTATATCCCTGGCACGAATCTTCAATTGATGATATCCAGAGCGAAGATCAATCTTGGAGAATACACAAGCTCCTCTCAACTGATCAAACAGGTCATCAATTCTAGGCAATGGGTACTTGTTCTTAATAGTAACCTCATTAAGAGACCGATAATCTACACAGATCCTCTGAGTTCCATCTTTCTTATCCACAAAAATCACTGGTGCTCCCCATGGTGAAGAACTAGGACGAATAAAACCCTTATCCTGCAACTCCTTAATTTGTTTCTTAAGTTCTTCTAATTCATTTACTCCCATTCTATATGGACGCTTAGCTATAGGTGCAGTTCCAGGTAATAATTCAATAATAAATTCAATGTCACGGTCTGGTGGCATACCTGGCAATTCCTCCGGAAACACATTTGGGAACTCCTCCACAACTGGATCTTCCTGGTTGGCACCATCATTGAGCTGGTTCACTGTAGCGGTCTCTTGTTTTTGCACTTTTACTTCAACCCTGATTCTATCACCCTTTGGTGTTGTCAGCACAACTGATTTATCCTTACACTGAATCTCTGCTTGTTGTTGCATCATCCAATCCATTCCCAATATAAGATCAATCCCAGCTGTTCTCAATACTATAGGGCTAACTGTAAACTCTACCCCCCTTAAGTTGAGACTAATTGGAAGACAGCGATAAGATGCTGGCATGCTTCCACCAGGTGAGTTTACTAAGATAGGGCTCTTCATGGCACACAAATGGATTCTATGTATTCTAACAAATGATTGTGATATGAAAGAATGTGATGCTCCAGAATCAAAAAGAACAGTGGCGAGAGTAGAGTGGACATCGAACGTACCAAGCATAACTTCTGGCTCCTCCACTGCAGTTTCCTGGGACAAGTGATTCACCCTTCCCGAGTTAGGTGCGGGCTTCTGGTGGCTGCTCTGTCTCTAGGGAGTCTGCTGGTTAGGCTTCTCCGGGCAATTGTAAGACAAGTGACCTTCTTTTCCACATCGGAAACACCTGTTGGGAGTATTGGGAGCACTAGTCTTTGCAGGAGTGTTGTTGGAAGGACCCTGACGCTGTGCTTGATTCCTATTCTGCTGCGGTGGACGTTGGTTGCTATTCTGTGGCTGGAATGGGGGACGTTGCGGGAACTGTCCACGGAATGGGGCCTGACCACGATTCCACTGTCCAGAAGGAGGCCTCTGCTGAGTATTCTGTTGAAAGCCAGTACGCGGACGGGTGTTGCTATTGGAGGCTTGTCCCTGTAACCTCTTCCTCTTTGCATCCATTTCCTTGCGCGGTTCACAAGCGTCTGAAAGTTAGGGTAGGTATTGGACATCAACTGCAACTGTAGTCCATCATATAATCCCTTCAAGAAGCGGCGCTGCTTATCATTGTCATTGGCCACCTCATGTGGAGCATATCGTGACAATTGAGCAAACTTGTCACGGTACACAGCTACAGTCATTGACTCTTGGGTCAGGTTCCTGAATTCCTCCGCCTTCAACTCTATCATTCCTTCAGGTATATGGTAAGCCCTGAAGTTCTCTCTAAACTCCTGCCAGGTGACTGCAGGAGCATTGGCAGGACGACCATACTCATATGACTCCCACCAATCCTGAGCCTCTCCCTGAAGTTGCCCAGAAGCGAACAACACCTTCTGTCGGTCATCACATTGTGCAATAGTGAGTTGTTTCTCCACAGCACGAAGCCAATCATCGGCCTCCAAAGGATCAGCAGCATGTGTGAACACTGGGGGACGACCCTTCAAAAATTCACCACGCTTATCACGTGGTTGAGCCCCAGCAACTGGCTGATTTTGCTGATTCTGCACTAGTTGTTGCATCAACTGCGTCTGTACTGCCAACAGCTGCTCGATAGTTGGTGGCGGTGGTGGTGGTGGATTTGGGGGAATGTTTCCACGACCTCTGCCTCTTCCTCTTCCGGCCATCTGCCACCCATAAACATGCAAACTTTAAGAATTCCAGGTTATCAACCACTTATAAGATTAAGAATGAGATCTGAAAGTTTTCTGGACGAGTAGCAATATTGACAGTTCAGTATTTCAATCATATCTCGAGCTACAGAAGTCCAAAAGAGGCGTGCTTTATATGGTTGGAAATCTTATGAAATTATCCACAATTTCTATTCAGACCTCAAGACCAGATTCTGTCGTTAAGTCTATGAAAAATAAGGCGTAACAGAAACTGTTCCAGATTCCAGACTGTGCAGAAACTTTAACTTGTGAAAATTATATCTCTCGAACCAGATCAGATAAAAAAGGTGATTCCATGGCATTTGAAAGATGCTTCAGTCTAGTTTCTCTCATAAAAATTTCATAAATGTTGCACGAATCGTTTTTAAACTATCGCAGAAACATTGGAGACTGCTCCAGAAAACAGCAAGGACAGAAACGAGATAATATCAAACCCAACTATTATTCCTTGACTATTAAACTTATTAATCTTAAGAATGGAACTTGTAGAAATGCCTACAAGTCCCGACACTCAAACAAAGATCCAACTCACACATAAGCATAATAATAAAGCAACTAGCACACCAAGGTTCAAACCACACGACAGACTCAACTGACTCAACTGACGTTACTAAGAACGTTCTTATTACATAAAGGACTCCTACTTCCTAAGGAAGTGGCTCATGCTCTAATGTCTCATAGATCTTGGGCATGCCTTGGTTTGCTCGGAGCTCATCAATGGTTGCTTGGCACCTCTTGATAGTCTTCCCTTGTGCCCTCACCATCTCTTCTAGCTGCAGCTTCCTGTCCATCATATCATAGACAAGGTTCACCATCACCCGAGGTAGTGGCTCTAGCTGCACTGGATCTGTCATAGCCCATCCAAGTTTGGGGTGTGCACGAGGAAAGAAGCGATGACTGTCATGCTTCATAAGGTTAAAGCGAAGATAGCGGAGACCCATACATGCTTCAAAAGCAGCATCTTCAATGCTATCCTCTATAGTAGCTCGATGTCCCACGTGAGAGAACATCCTGTCCAGCTGATATGCCCCCTTATCTTGCTTGTGTGCAAAGATGCTTGCCCTTGCATTCCAGTACGTGTCCTCCAGTGGATGAGTGTACTCCCAGCAGACATACTCCACAGCTGGATGCCAATCAGCGAAGTAAGCAGTGAGCATCCCCACCAGGCGAAGATGAGAGACAGCATTCCCTCCATTCCTATGGTAGATCCTCACAGTCCACCCCATTGGAGGAGGTGGCATATCTTCAGGAGCTTCATGTGGTGGAGACGGGGGTTGTACTCCTCCATTAGCTTCCTCCTCACCATCTTCAATCTCGACGATTTCTGGATCTTCTTCAGGGTTAGGCTCTTCCTGGGGAGGTGCTGGTGCTTGGACTGGTGCTAAGGGGTCTGCTCCTGTTCATGAGGTTCTAGCTCTTGTGGCTCTTCAGTTGCATGCAGGGCACGAGGTGGGTAGTATCCTCCAGAGCTGATGCGGGCAGTCTTACGGTCATGGGCCATCTACAGAATTTTTAGATGAAGTTAGAATAGAGGCAAAATTTCGTAATAGAATGAGACATAAGAAGCATAAAAATTTATCAAATAACAAGAGTAAGATAGTGAGCATAAAAAATAGTGTAAAGATGATACTAAATCGACCATTTCTAGCTAGGCTTGCGTCCTACAGTCAACAAGAGCTCCGATACCAATTTGTCACACCCATTTATCGACCAAATGGAATGCATACCCTTATGTGCGCCCAGAGATCAATCACACATAAGTTCACAAATTATAACAGAAGTATCATCGCAAATGTTATTACATCACGATATTTAAACACATAGTCTTAACACAAATGTAGCGGAAGTATAAATAAAAATCTCTCGTGGTAGCTCCAGTCACAGGTACATTGACTGGTTGACAGCAAGACTAGTAATCTTCAGGGAAGTAGGCGTAGTAGTCACTATTACCTCCATCTGTTACCCATCCAGGATTTTTATCCAAGTAAGAAAATAAACAAGCGTAAGTACATCTCGTACTCAACAAGTGTAACATGGGGTTCATGAGGCTCAAAAAGGCATAAACATTGGTTTATCAGCATGTAGCTTTTAGTTAACATGATTTTAGCATATCAATAGCATCAAAAGGTCTCAATGTCAACAATAAACATATGATCCATGTGAAATGATTAATGAATAGCAAAAACATAACCATAAACAATTATTCAACTATTCCATAAGGGTCCAAGGCCACTCGTGACCGTGAGCACGGCTGTTATAACAGTTTTACACTCTGCAGAGGTTGTACACTTTCACTGTGAGTCGTGTTACCCAAATGCCCGGGTTAATTACTCCCAAAACACTACCAAGGTGAGCAGGCAGGGTAAACACTATGAAGTCTTTCGAAGGTTCGTCTAACAAGTTAGGGCCATTAGATTCACTCGGCAAACAGATGTAGAGCCCCCCTTCCAAATGGCACAATAACCCGCAGCCTATACACATAAGGACAGAGGCCGCACTATACCCGATTCGTCAAGCCATTCTTACGCCAAAAAGGTTACCTCTAACAAGCTAGAAAAGGTCCTTCTATATGACTAAAGCCAGAGCCATATAGCCCCCACAGTTGTACTGTAAATCCCGGATTGTCGCTTATAGATGAGTCCTTATGGAGAGCAATTAGAGCATCAAAAGTAACCCACATGCTCTAATCCCCTTTAAACATTTATCAAAATCATCTTTTAATGTTTGTTGCATATTCCTCTAATCAATTTACATGATCATAGTCCATGTTTAATCACTAGCCATACTACTCAATGCATCACAATAGGTACCAAGGTATATGATCAATCACTAAGTCATCCTTAACAAGGAATAAATGCATAATGATATTAATTGCATAAGGTGAATAGGACAACAAGGATAATCCCATGCTATACTTGCCTTGCTCAAACTGGTCCTGAAGATCTTGCTCGTAGTAAGGCTCTTGATCTCCAACGAATTGCTCACCGTCTATACTCGATCAACCAATATCAACAACACACATCCAGAGGCAATCATGCATAGACAAACAAGGCTATAATTAGAACAATACACCAACAGTAAGAAAATAAGATAAAAAGTCTTTAAAACGAATCTACAACTCGCTAGGATCACACAGACGCGAAGATCACGAAAAACGGAGCTAAAACGACAAAGTTATGAATTTCCAAAGATTTCCTATAGAAAAATAAATACTTTAATTAAAACTCGAAAATAAATTAATCCAAACCTACTGTACAGTTGTATAATTACATAGAGCTCGCAAATATGAATCTAACGCAATTTGAATGGACCAAATCGGAGTTAAAACGAAGATTCTACAACTAAAACAAATTGAATGGCAAAACTGTAAATATCAGAAAGCGTATTTTTCTTTTTCCGAAATGAATTACGTTTTCATTTAATAAAAACGTATTTTCCAGATTGCGCTTTGGACCGCGGGTTATAAACTCAAAAACATCAGGGTCTCTTTAGCAAAAACGTCGGCCGAATCGGTATCTTCTATTTACATCCGTTGGATTCGAATTGGACGGACGAGATTGAATCGGGGGTGAGAGAAAGAAAACGGCCGGCGGCCACAGTGACCCTGGCGGTGGCGCCATGGCCGGGTGGAGCCCGAGCTCGCCGGAGCTAGTGAAGACGACCATCCCGAGCACCATTCGCCAAACCGAAAACACCAAAAGAGAGAGCGCATCCTCGCGACCTTACCCCACGCGAGAATGAAGCTGGAGAGCAACCGGAGGGCGGCGGCTAGCTCGGCAAGGCGGCGGTGGAACTCGAACTCACGGTGAGCTAACCCTAGGCCACCACGGGAACTACAACTAGGCAAGATGGGTTGCGGGGGGTGGCGCGGCTCCGTTTTTATACCCCGATAGCACCGCTATAGAAGGAAAGAGGGAGATTGAGAAAGCGATTCGGATCGGGGAAGAGAGGGAAGGCGGTGCGGAGCTGGAGGAAGAAGAAAGGAAGGTAGAAGGAGACGCTGATAGGCGGGACCCACATGTCGGCGACTCGGAAGAAAAACGGGGCGGCGGCTGGCTTAGCGGGCCGCGGCTGCTGACTTGGGCTCGGCCCAGGAGGAGAAGGCCGGCCGGGAGAGAGTGAAGAGTGGGCCGCGTGCACTGGGCTATGAAGAGAAACGGCCCGAGAGCAGAGAGAGAAGAAGAAATCCTTTTCCAATTTTTCAAATTCATTTTTCAAATGATTTTCAAATCAAATTTGAATTTGATTTAAACCACTCAATACAAAATTCTAAATGCAGCAGCATGAATGCTCAATCATGTTTCTACCCTTATATTTGATTTTAAATTTATAAAAATTATTCTTATTCTAAATTTGCATGCTTCACAAAAATAAATATAAAAATCACATTTTTCCTATTTTTCTTCTCTTCAAATTTTAGGGTGTTACACCAGAGCTTCTGGAGCTTTAGGTGATACCACCATTATGGTGGCATTAGATTTTTTATGCCCTGTAGGCAATTTGGTGAGAGCCCTAGTTTAGTTTTGGTTAATTGATGAAACCTAGGACTAACCTTTGATCTAAGTGTGTGATTTAGACTAGGTGGTCCAATCCAAGTTGGGGAGCTAGAAGATGGTCATGGTGAAGGAGATGGCCACATTTGAAGATGATCAAGTGCTCAACTTGGAAAAGAAGAACGAGAAAAACAAAAATGGGCTCAAGGCAAAGGTGTAATGATTGGAGCCATTTTTAGTTTGCACTCAAGACATCATAGAGGGTGTGAGTGATTTATGATCGATAGCCGTACTATAAAGAGGAGAAATCTTTGGCTAAGCGGTTTATTGAGTGCCACTAGGTGACATGATTTATGCATTGCATTTAGGAACCTAGAGTGCTAACTTTGACCATTGTAAAATTCTTTGAAAAATGTTAACACATGTGTACACAAGTTCTACACTTTGTGGTTAGCAAGTCAGAAGCAAGGGTGAAGTAGTTGAGGAGATAGAAAAAGAAAAGGGGGTCACTGCACGTGACCGGGCGCTGGTCTTGGCATGACTGGACATGTCCGGTCAGTGTTCCCTAGGTGGCGCAACACTTGGACAAGTGGGCCACAGTGTGACTAGACGTTGGGACCTGACTTGGTGGTGAGTCTGGTCACATGATCCAGAGAAGGTGTCACTTGGCTTCGGCGATCGGATGCGGGAAGCATCATGTGACCAGACGCACAGGGGCCGCATTAGGTCGCTGATGATGCACACAAGTGTCTGCTTTGTGAGTGAGCATAGAGAGGCTAAGTATGGACCGGACGCTCGGGCACGTCAGGTCACCGCTGACCTAACGTGTCTAATCAAAGAAAATCGGCTCTAGAACCTTTTTGGAAGTGACCTAACGCTCTGTGTACTTGAGTCCGGTCGATTTTGTCTGTGCGTCTGGTCACTCTTTAACTTCATGAGCACGTGCACTTGACCATTGAAGATCGGTGGATGAGATTCAAAGCGCTGACACGTGGACGGCCAAGGGCGACCGGATGCTAGCCGATCAGATGCTAGGGTGCATTCGGTCAGTGCATCCAAGTCAGCCCGAGAGTGCCCAATGGCTCTTTGAGTCTTGGGGCTCTATAAATAGGAAGGTACCAGCTTGGGTCTCTCTCTTTTGGCACTTTGACATACTTGACATCCTTGTGAGGCTAAGCAAACACCTTGCACTCATCTCCATCATTGATTCATCATCAGAGTGAGATTGAGAGTGATTCCAAGTGCATTTGCTTGAGTGATTGCATCTAGTGGCACTTGGGGATCATAGTGGCTGCGGATTTCTTGTTACTCTTGGTGGTTGTCACCACCTAGATGGCTTAGAGCAGCAGAGGTGCTTCGGCATGTGTTGGTGATTCTTCATGGACGACTACGATGATTGTGAGGGGTCTTGTACTTTCCTCAGCGGAGAGCCGAAAGGTAACTCTAGTGGATTCCTCGTGTTATTGAGTTACCTCACTTGTGGGTAGGTTCTTGCAGTGTCCAATTGTGTGGACGAGGTTCGTGCAACACCTCTTAGCCACCGAACCACCAAGTGTTGGTCGACACAATAGGGACTAGCGTGCAAGCAAGCACATGAACCTCAGGAGAAAATCTTATGTCTCTTGTTTGATTGGAATTCTCCTGATGAATTGGCTGTCATCATATTGTGATTGGTTCATTCCTTGACGCGGCGGTATAATCACCTTACTCACTCTATTACTTTCCCATAAACTAGTTGTAGCAAGCTCTTTAGTGTAGCTAGAATTGAGAGCTTGCCTTGTAGCTTAGTTTCATCTAGTGGAGCTCTTTAGTTTAGCCTTGTTGAGAGCTCTTAGTGAGTAGTGACTTAGTCTTTTGTGTGACTAGAGATCATAGCAACTAGAATTGTTGGGTAGGTGGCTTGCAACCCTTGTAGAGTTAGAGTAAGTTTGCTTTTCACCGTTTGTTTTACTAATCAAATTGCTCTAGTGTATTTATAGAATTTTAAATAGGCTATTCACCCCCTTCTAGCCATATTAGGACCTTTCAAGTAGTATCAAAGTCATGTTCACTGTTTGATTGAAGGCTTAACAACCTCGGTGTCAAATTATGGCTTAAGTTGTGTTCAATCATGTAGGGGGCAAACCACCATTCTTTGATGGCACAAGCTATGATTATTGGAAGAGAATGATGAAGATGTACCTTGGTTCAATCAATGATCAAGTGTGGGAAGTGACCGAGAATGACTTTCCAATTATTGATCCCACCAATCTCACCAACCAAGACAAGGCAAACAAGCAATGCAATACAATGGCTCTCAACACTATCTACAATGCCATTGATTCAAATGTGTTTGAGCAAATTAAGGATCTTGATAGAGCTAGTGAGGTGTGAAAGAGATTGGAGGAGACCTATGAGGGCACACCAGTAGCGAAGAGTGCTAAGCTATACATTCTCAAGGACAAGTTGACAAGCTTCAAGATGAAGGATAATGAGAGCATTCCAGAGATGTTCCATAGATTGCAAGTGATTGTCAATGACTTGAAGGCCTTAGGAGAGAAGATCAAAGATGATGATGTGTCTCATCAGTTCTTGATGTGCTTGCCTCCAAGATTTGAGATATTGAGATTGCTCATCATAAGAGAAGGATTGAAGGAGTTCACCCTTAACTAAGTACTAGGTGATGTTATGACACAAGAGACATATTTTGTGGAAAGGGAGGGGGTTGACAAGGATGAGAAGAAGGAAGATGAAGATAAGAAGAAGAAGAAGAGTGTAGCATTCAAGGCTAGCTTATCATCCAAGAACAAGGGCAAGTCCAAGAAACAAGAATCAAGTGATGATGAAGATGCTAGTGACATTGATGACAAGGCCATAGCTCTCTTTGTGCACAAGATGGGCAAGTTTATGAAGAAGAAGGGCTATGGTTCTAGAAAGAGAAGAGATCAAAACAAGGAGTATGTGAGAAGATGTTACAAGTGCAAGAGCTCGGATCATGTTGTAGCGGATTGTCCCTACAATAGTGATAATGATGAGGATGAAAAGAAGAAGCATAAGAAGGAGAAGAAAAGAAAGAGAAGTAGGAGAAAGAAAAGAAAGAGAAGAAGGAGAATAAAATGACCTTCCAAAAGAAGAAGAAGGGTGGAGGCTCTGTGGTGACATGGAATAGTGATGGCTCATCCGATGATGGTGATTCTAGTGATGATGACAAGAAGTCTATCAAGAAGGCACTAGCAAGCATCGCCATCAACAACAAGCCTTCCATCTTTGACACTCTATCTACTTGCCTCATAGGAAAGCCCACCAAGGTAAAATATGATGTGAGTGATGATGATGGTTGTGAAAGTGATGATTATAGGAGTGATGATGATGATGAGGACTACACCGAGGAGCTCTTGGACATGTGTGAGCAAGTTCACACTTGCTTTGAGATGAAGGGAAAGGAGTGCAAAGAATTGCGCAAGAAGATCAAATATCTTAAGCAAACCTTTGATGAGCTCAATGCTTCTCATGAGATTCTAAGAGAAGACCATGAGAAGCTTGGTAAAGCTCACTCTAGGCTTGAAAAGGCTCACTCCTCTCTCCTCGAGCAAGTCAAGAAGGAGGAAGTTAAGAAGGAGCAAATGACTGTGTCATGTGATGTGGGACTAACATGTGATATTCTTGATGAATCCTTTTATAAGCCCATTGTTGTTGCTCCCACTAAACCTTCTTGTAACACACCAATACTACTTCACCTTTGAGCGATGGTTTTACTTGTGATGCCTCACTAATGGTGGAGAATGAGACCCTCAAGAAAGAGGTGAATGAGCTCACTCATGCCTTAGGCAATGCATATGGTGGAGATGCCTGCTTGCTAAAGTGCTTGGGTAGCCAAAGGTTTTCTCTCAACAAAGACGGATTAGGCTATACCCCCAAGAAAGGCAAAGCGACCTTTGTCACTCACAAGATTAGCTTTTGTGAAGGGTAATGGTTGGTTTTGCAATAGATGCAAGCAAGTGGGGCATGTAGAACAATATTGCAAAAATAAGAACAAGAATGCTAATGTATCCTTAATTAAGTTTGATTCTTGTTATTTTCTTACCAAGGGTGCCACTGGTGTGTAGGCTAAGTTCATTGGTACAACAATTGTGGGCTCAAGGAAAAAAGGCATTTGGGTGCCAAAGAGCTTAGTAACTAACCTTCAAGGACCCAAGAAATTTGGGTACCTAAAAAGAATTGATTTTCTTTTGTAGGTCAATTATAAAGCCAGAGAAAGTCATTGGGTGCTTGATAGTGGATGCACACAACACATGACTGGTGATTCAAGAATGTTCAATTCAATCAATGCAAATGATAGCAATGGGATTGATAGTATAATATTTGGTGACAATGGCAAAGGCAAGGTCAAAGGTCTTGGTAAGATTGCAATATCCAATGACTTGAGCATTTCTAATGTGCTACTAGTAGAGAGCTTGAACTTCAATCTATTTCGGTAGCTCACTTGTGTGATCTTGGTTTCCAGTGCATATTTGGTGTGGATGATGTAGAAATCATAAGTATAGATGGCTCTAACTTGATATTCAAAGGATTTAGATATAAGAATCTATACTTGGTTGATTTCAATGATAGAGAAGCTCAATTGTCAACATGTTTGCTCACCAAGTCTAGCATGAGTTAGTTATGACATAGAAGGCTTGGTCATGTTGGAATGAAACAATTGAACAAGTTGATTAAGCATGATCTAGTTAGAGGCTTGAATGTTGTCACATTTAAGGAGAATAAGCTATGTAGTGCATGTCAAGCCAGAAAAGCAAGTTGGCAATACACATCCTAAGAAGAGCATGATGAGCACATCTAAGGCATTTGAGTTGTTGCACAAGGACTTGTTTGGACCAACCTCATACACTAGCATTGGTGGAAACAAATATGGATTTATGATTAGGATGATTTCACTAGATATATATGGGTGTTCTTTCTTGTTGATAAGTGTGATGTGTTTACAACCTTCAAGACATTCATCAAGAGAATCCACAGTGAGTTTGAAACAACAATGAAAAAAGTGAGAAGTAATAATGAAAGTGAATTCAAGAACACAAGAGTGGATGATTTGTGTGATTTGGGATTAAACATCAATTGTTGGCCAAATACACTCCACAATCAAATGGCCTAGTTGAGAGGAAGAATAGATATTACACGATCAATGTTGAGTGAGTATAATGTGAGTCATTCATTTTGGACCAAAGCAATCAACATGGCTTGCTATCATAGCAACCGACTCTATTGTCATCTCATGAAGGAGAAGACACCTTATGAGCTCTTGAATGGAAGAAAGCCCAACATTGCATACTTTTGGGTTTTTGATTGCAAATGCTACATATTGAAGAAAGGCGCTAGATTGAGAAATTTTGAGAAGAAATGTGATGAAGGTTCTTACTAGGTTAATCCACTACTAGCAAAGCTTATAGAGTTTAGAATTTGGTTAGTGGTACTCCTGAGGAGGTTCATGTTATGGAATTTAATGAAACCAATGGTTCCCAAGAGGAAGATAAGAATCTAGATGATATGAGAGGCACTCAATTGATCAATGCAATGAAGAACATGGACATTGGTGACATAAGGCCTAGAGAGGTGATTGATATTAAAGAAGACAAGAATCAAGTGCTCTCTATCTCAAATGTGCAAGCTAGTGGTTCTTATGATCAAAATCAAGCTAGTACAAGTGATGACAAAGTGCAAGATCAACAACAAGTGGCTAGTTCATCATCTCAACCAAATGAGCAATCAAGTGCAAGCAATCAAGTTTAAATGCTCCAACTAACCAATGTTGCAAGAGATCATCCTTCAGATTCTATTATTGGTGATATCTCAAGAGGTGTACAAACAAGATAAAAAATTAGCATCATTTTGTGAACACTTCTCATTTGTGTCATCCATTGAACCTAAAAAAATAGATGAAGCTTTGTTAGAGGTTGATTGGGTGAATGCTAAGCATGAAGAGCTAAACAACTTCACAAGAAGTCAAGTATGGGAGTTAGTTGAGGGGCCTAAGGATCATAATGTGATTAGAACCAAATAGGTCTTTAGGAACAAGCAAGATTAAGATGGGATAGTTATAAGAAACAAAGCAAGATTAGTGGTTCAAGGATACACTCAAGTTGAAAGTCTTGACTTTGGAAAAACTTATGCCCCGGTTGCAAGATTGGAAGCAATTAGGATCTTGTTAAACTATGCTTGTGCCCACAACATCAAGTTGTACCAAATGGATGTGAAG
The DNA here is from genome assembly GCA_038087645.1 of Saccharum hybrid cultivar R570. Classification (NCBI taxonomy): domain Eukaryota; kingdom Viridiplantae; phylum Streptophyta; class Magnoliopsida; order Poales; family Poaceae; genus Saccharum; species Saccharum hybrid cultivar. The sequence continues at coordinate 27,237,505 of JAQSUU010000558.1, forward strand.
AGTGCATTTCTCAATGGGTACATCAATGAGCATGTGTATGTTGAGCAACCTCCCGGTTTTGAGGATGAGAAGAAGCCCAACCATGTCTAAAAGTTGAGAAAGGCTTCATATGGATTGAAGCAAGCACCTAGAGCATGGTATGAGAGATTGAGAGATTTCCTACTTTGTAAGGGGTTCATTATGGGCAAGGTTGACACCACTCTCTTCACCAAGAAGATTGGCAAGGACTTGTTTGTGTTGCAAAACTATGTTGATGATATCATATTTTGATCAACTAATAAGATTTTTGTGAGGAGTTTGGAAAGATGATGGCAAGTGAGTTTGAGATGTCCATGATTGGAGAGCTTAGTTACTTCCTTGGTCTTCAAATCAAGCAAATAAAGAATGACACATTTGTGAGTCAAGGCAATGTAACACCCTAAAATTTGCATTCTTTTAAAATAGGAGAAATTGATTTAATTATGCAATGGTGTGAGCATTCAAACATAGAAAATAATAATTTTTGTTGAATTAAAATCCATCATAAGGTTAGGAACATATTTCTACATTCATGCTGCTGCATATTTGCTTCTGTATGGATTGGTTTTTAACTAAAACTCGAACTGAATTCAAATGCTTTTGAAAATGTGTTTGGAAAATTCGGTTTCAGAAAAAGAAAAGGATTATTTTCTCCCTTCCTCCCTCTTTGGTTTTCGGCTAGCTGGCCTTTATTCCTAGCTGTGGCCACCTTCTTTCCTGAGAAGCTAGCGGCCCAGTGCGGCAGCAGCGCACCCTTCACTCGCGGCCCGCTCGACTCCCTTCATTTCTCTCTTGGGCCGGCCCAGGCCGAGGCCTGCATGGGCGTGCACTCCCACCCTCTCTCGGCTAATAGCTGGGCTCCATCTCTCCCACTGTCACACAGGACCCGCTATTGGTTTAAATTAACGCACATAGATAAATCTGCAAGCGCACGGATACCATTGTAGCTTTCACCCGGAGGTATTCCAAGTATCGTATCCACAGGGAAACGTATGAGGCTAACTAGGTCCAACTTAACTCGGAGTAGCAACAAGACTTAAAAAATTTGGGAGTGTAGAGGAGATCATTAAGGTGTTCTAATTCTAATCTTGATAAGCCATGTCTTCTACTGTTCTATCTGGGGAGATGTCTTATAAGGAACAAAGGCAGAGTTTCATCCCTCCAAGCAACTAAATGCCCTGCTAGTCCTAATAACAGGAGGTGGACTATAGAGGATTCAACAAATCTATAAAAGTCACCTTCACAAGCTACCACTAATCCAGAAAATAGGGTGCATCCACGATTAACCTAAGTCTAAGCACCACGCTTACACTTATGATTAATACTTTACTCCCTCTAGAACAGGAATAAAGCACTCAAAAGAGTGACAAATTAGAAGAACAATATAAACAAGATGCTTACTTAAAGTAGAAGTTGATTACCAGAGAAATCTCAAACGTAGGTTAACTTCTACCAAGGTACAAGCCGTAGAGAGAGACTAATCTTCTCTTGATAGCTGGCTTTGAGAGGTAGATCCTTTTATGGGACCCCTCTCAATTGATCCTAACTAGAGAATATGAATTAGGGTTTTAGGATAGCTCCAGGGAGATGGGTATAGGGTTGTATATATAAGCTAGATCGTCCACTGTGAGCGCTTGGATCAAACCGACTTAAGGAACGATGTATATGCAATCCTTGGAGATAGTGGAGAAACCTTCTGGAAGCTAGGCTCGATTTAACTCCATAGTAGGTCGGCTGGCCTAGAGCTTGGGCCGGTCGGTCCACTTTCATGCCCAAATGGCCCAATCTTCAGTGGTTTGCCTTCTAGTGCCTTCTAGATCCTTCCCACGTAGGTTTTGCGGTGGAATTCCGTTGTTTCCTTTGACGAATAGGTCCCCTTTGGTGGTTTTCTGGATAAACCCTGCTGAAAACACAGATTCACCAAAACTCGTGAAATTTATTAGTTTAAACCCCTATACCTATGTTTGGGGATGGAATTAAGTACATGTGCAGGTTATGTTGACGGTTTATATTTGACATTAATGACTGTCAACAAGCTCCCCTAAGCTTAACCTTTGCTAGTCCCTAAGCAAAGCTAAACCGAGCAATGGATCAAGAGTTGCTACAATGTTTTCACACCTCAAAAGTACACACACATTCAATCAAAAATTCTCCTTCGGGATTAGAATAAACTGATCTGACTTTCAAAGTTACCCATATTACCTTCAAACATGGGGCTTCTTAGCCTTCACTTGGGTCTTGAACAATTGAAAGACAAAACGATCAAGTCAAGCACTATGTCTCAAGTTCTTTGTTCAACCATTGTTTCAGAGTTTTTTTTATAAGTTTTCAAAATAAAACTCAAAGATTCTATTGTATAACACTCTCAAGTCTCTCAATATATGTGGTATTTGTGGATCCTCACCAAGGCAATAAAGTTGTTATGCCTTTTTTTTGTTCCTACTACTAAGGCTTATGTGGGGTTCATAGGTAGGGAGAAAGCTAGAGCATACTTGCAATGCATATATTACAAAATCAAACAATGGATCCAAAGAGAGTTAAGTCATATAATCAAATCAAGATGTGCATGTGTGCGGATGTATAGTGAATATATATGGTGGCTAACTTAATTCTACTTTGCTCCTTGAGAATATATCTCTCTTTTGAACCTTGGAAACCCTTGCTAGAGAGCAGGGGCTATCTTATTCATCTTTTTTTCAGGCGGGCATCCAAGTACCCATTGTTTTAGATATCTCGAACACTTGTCCATTTTTTCTCAACTCTTCTTTTTTTTCTTCTTTTTTTATGAATAACTTTTGCATAGCCCCATGTTTCTTTTCTGTAATATAACTTTGAGAGATAGTAACAAGAACTTGAAGCATTTATTTAGGGGATATCCTATATAGAATATTTTTGGTGTTCACTCCCAGTGTAGGAGTAAAACATTTTTGGGTGGATCTAGATGGAATGACATGTTTTTTGCGCCTACCCCCCAGTGTAGGAGTAGTGCATATGTGGGTGGTGTGTATAGGATCTTGATTTTAAAGGCATGACAATCCTCTCATAAGGTATCAACAAAGCTTGACAAAATTCAATGCAAAAGTAAGCAACATATATGTGAAAGTTTTTCTAGCCTAAATAACATTTATGGCACCGGTGGGAATTCAAGTTTTATCATATAGGAACTCATCATGTAGCATTTTTTATGGTTTTAAAAAAGGTAAATCTCCAGAACTTTAGTATCACTAGAAATAAGATAAACAGCAGCTCAGACCTTCTCATATCATATCCGTCAATTACCTAGACTTAGATCAAGCATATGCTACCCACGAGTTTTGAGTTCAGAGTAAATCCTTATATCAAAACAGTCTTATCCAAAACTTGAAAAAATTCAAGGTTGAAAACTAGGTACTTGAAAGGAATTACAACAGAGCAACTATTTATCACTTTCATTTAAAAGATCATTCTGCGTCCTCTTTATTATTCAACTCTAAAAAATCAAACTTAAGGAAATCTAGACACACTTTTATTTAGTTTTTAATTTTACTAGATCACACCTTAATAACATATAACTAGCTAAGATAAATTTTTATTTTGTTTTGTTTGTTATGCATCTTTTTATTTCTTTAGAAAATATATAACAAACTTAAAAATAGTAAGACTAAAAGGGAAAGGGATACTTAGCTAGATACATTGGGAATGCTCCTCCCCAAGCTGAATTTTATCATGGTCGATTGTTAAAGTGATCCTTCTAGAGCATGTTGCCAATGGATGTCCTTCTTATCCACGGGTGAAGTGAAGATGATTGGATGAACTTGCTCTTGATCATATGTCTCATCCTGCAAAATACTCCAACAAGAACACCAAAAACTCGTGGCACAAATTAGGATATGGGGTTAGCGGTTAGCCATTTGGATATTAGTTATTCTTGTGGGTTAAAGATATTTTCTAATTGACCGAGTTCTAGCAGAATGTTTATCTTGTATTTTTGAAGTTTTCTAAATTTATAATGCACGAAAGCAAATACATATGCATGATATATTATTATTATTATTATTTTATGCCACCACGGTGAATATTCCTACGGATGTTTACACACCGTAGATTTATTCACTTAGGGCTTAGAATTTTAAAATGCAATTATGAGACTTTTATTTTCATTTCTAATACAATGCTAATGCAGAAAAGTAAATATGCTAAAGTGAAAATAATTCATGCAATGCTAAAAGTGAATATGGATAACTACCGATGTTGTCTCTTGGCGAGTGTTCGGATTTTTAAGTCCTCCATACAAGACTTTTTCTCCAATCTTGTTTATTCCTCGGGTGCATCTGTTGGTCTAAGAGATGGAGACCTTGATGGTTGCACCTCTTGTGTTGGTGACTCTGATGATGTTGTCACCTTTTTCTTCCATACCTGCTTGGTCTGTGGGCTGGACTTAGGCGGAGTGGGTTCATCTTTCACAGGTGTTGGTAATTTGGTGTAGTGATGCTTCTGATGGTGGTTCCACCCTTGTTGCTTGCTTGCCCAACCAGTTGAAGTGAAGTATTAGTAGTGGAAGCTGGTAGCATCTTGCTCAGTGTGCATTGTAACATCCAGTAAAAAAAATAATTAACTTGTCTTTAGGCCTAATGGGCTTAGAGAGGTGATAAGAGAAGGCCTAATTAGAGTCCATTTAGAAGGGAGAGGGGAAACGATTAGAGTCCAGCAGGAACCCTAGCACAACTCACGCCACTTCCCCTTCCTGCCGATCGCACAGAGGTGGAGGCGACGTCCTGCATCTCGTCTCTTCCGTCGCTGGGGTTTGGCGTCCAAACTGGTATGTGAGGGGCTTCCCAAATCAGCGCAAGAACTGGATCTCTGCTGCTGATACTCATCCATCTCTGCTGCCTTCGCGTTGGCTGCAGAACGTACACTGCAGCAGGTTCAGGGAGAGCGCAAAGCAGTCCAGGGAGGGGTGACCAGAGGGAGGTCTCGCATAGGTAATTAAAAGACAAATTCGTTTTGTCCCCTACTGTTCAGCAGTTGGTTCTCTTTGATCCAACAGGCTTAATCTCAAATTCTTACTTGGAGTCTGAAGGCTTGTTTTGCGAGAATTGCTATGGCAGTTTTATTTGTTTGGCATAGTACCGATCTATATAATAGTGCTATGATCTGTTAGATATCGAATCTTAGGAGACGATGACCTGATGTGTTTGACAATTGAGGCCAGCTTAACTGTATTTCCCGAGTACTTGACTCCTCAATTTTGGTTGAGTAGACCGATAGTGAGGAAATCCCTTGATGTCAATTAGCTGCAGTTTTCTGCAAAACTGCAGAACTGCTAGTTATTACTTTGTGTTTCAGATTTTGCTTCTTAGAGACAGAACTACAGAGCCAAGAGGCTGATTAATAAATATTTCTTTTTCTGTTCTAACACTGCCGGAACATGAGTTGATCAAGGATAAATATGTCTGGACATCTAAAATCTCGAGGTTGAGCTGTTTCAGAACGTGCAGATATAGGAGTTCAGTTTGTAGCTCCCATTAGAAATAGTAGATGACCGAATTAAATTTTGTGGTGAATACCGAAGTTGTAGAGAATTTTATGTAGATGATTTTACTCTACTCAAACATGTTTTTCCCTGTGGTATAAAAATAGTTACTAAAGTAACAAAGGTGCTATCTACACAATAGGAGGATCACTGTGGTCGAATTTGTCATTCAGATTTCATCTTTCTATAAAAAGTAGAGGGTAATTGAGCTTTTGAGCATAGGACATAAAAGTTACTCTTTGTATGGTGTATGATTGTTATTAAGAAATTCCATATATTTATCTTTACCAGGAAGCGTGGCACCTAACCGTTCTTAGACGTGCTTGTCGAGGTTGTTTTCTTCGGTGAAAAGGCAAGTAACGTAGGGGTGTGGCCAATGCTATGTCTATATTCATGTCTTGCATCCTCTTTGAAATTTAATGGAGTACACTATGTCAAGAGTAATAATATAGATCATTGTTTGGCTTGCCTAATTATATCTTGCTTGAGTATTTATTTATTCATTAAATTGGATGCCTCTTGTTCCTTGAAATAGTGGTCGTTCTGGGCTGATGCTCTATTTATGCAATTTGGAGTTTATATTCATGTACCAATCATGTGCATACATATGCAAATGCATTTCATATGGCGATAAAAGGCCAGTCACCGCCATCGTGTTGTGACTAGTACCGGTACATGGAGTTGCATGAGAGGTTGGCACCGTCCAACATAAAACTCTCAATGGAGTTGCATCATAGCATGCATACATCATTTACTTGATGTTTGAAGAATGTCAATATCAGATGATAGTGTTGAATGTCGCTACATTATGGAGTTGCATAAATTATTTGTGTGTTACCTTTCTCATCTTTATGAGTGTTTATATGATTTACAAATCTAATGAACTCAACACTTGTGAGATGTGTCTATATTCATAGCTGTTGCTTGCTGAGTTTATCTCACCCCCCTTTAATTCTTTACAGGTCATTAATCATTTTTGTCAAGCATGATGGGCTTGGGAACTTAGTTGCATGCACGCGTCACTTCATCGCCGCCGGAATAAATATTAATGTTTTAAGAATTCAGTTTGCAATGTGGCACTTCTCAAATTTAAAGTATTGTCAACTTTACCTTAATTATGTTGCTGCGACGATGTAATAATTGAGTGATGTGCCTCCTGGAGTTGATGTTAAATAGTCTATATTTGTTGATGTTTTCTTTTGTAAAGTTTGAGCAATGTGGTCTTTGTTCTTACTGTGTTTTCCAGTAAGTTGCTGCCCAAATTTCTATTTCTAATAGAATATTAGCTGCGTAAAAGTAGGGTGTTACAGTTGGTATCAGAGCTTAGGTTTTAATCCTCGGTGAAGTAATATTTAATTTGACACACTGCACATGTAGGTTGGGTTGGGTTCTGCATATTTTCGTGTACTTTGTTTGTTCCCTCTGTTGATACTTCTATTTACTGAAGTTGCTTTGTGTGTTTATGTTTTATCTTTGGTGGCTGCAGTCATGCCACCTAAGAGGCGAGGTCGAGGTCGAGGTAGATTGCGGGGTGATGCCCAGCCAGAGGGCGACACTCAAGCGGAGCTGCTAGCCACAATGCGGGCAATGCAGAATGAGTTGAGGACTCTTAGGCAGGCTAATCGTGTGGGGGCTGCCCAACCTGTTGTCCCTGATGGCGCGGTCCCTGCGGGTGCTGCCCAACCTATTCTTCCTGATGGCGCAGTCCCTATGGGTGCTGCACAACCTGCTGCTGGGGTGATGGTCATCAAAGTGGAGTGTCCCTAAAAGAGTGGGTTCGCTTGAAGCTGGAGAGTTTTGATGGCAATGGAACTCCTATCCAGGCTGCAGATTGGCTTTCTTATATTGAGATGCAGCTTGATGCTTTTGAGGTGTTGCCTCAAGATAGAGTTCGCTATGTTGTGCAAATCATGAAGGGTGAGGCTCAAATTTGGTGGCGAGGTGTACAGTCAGCAAGGACTGCTGCTCATGGTGTTCCCACATGGCCCGAGTTTGTGGACCAATTTGAGAGGAGGTTCTACTCAGCTACTTTCTTAGATAAGATGCAAATTGAGCTAAATAATTACACACAAGGCAAGATGACTGTAGCAGAGTATGAGGTGGGATTTAATAAGATTGTTCGCTTTGTCCCTCATGTAGCAAATAATGATGTAGAGAAGGCTAGACGTTTCAGGCAGGGTTTGAGGCCTTTTATTCTTCATATGCTTGGTGCTTTTCCAGTTACCGACTTTTGCACCATGGTGGAGCAGGCTTCAGGAGTTGAGCTGCAACAGACTTATACTGATGATATTCGAAAAGCATCTGGAACAGATCAGCAGAAGGGACAAGGTGACAAGAAAGGTCAGTCTGGTGGTCCTATCCATAATAAGCATAAAGGTCAGCAGCGCCGTCATCCATACCAAGGTGGATCTTCCTAGGGTCGTTCTTCAGGGACTAGTGCTCAGTTTCGTGCTGTGGTTAAGCCAGGTTTTGGCCTGGTGTGCTTTAGGTGTGGTGATTCACATATGCAGAGTGAGTGCTCTTGGAAAGGGAACTGTTCCATTTGTGGACACTTTGGCCACAAGGATGTGGTATGCCGTAAGAATGCCAATGGTAAAATTAAGTGGGAGAAGGTGACTTCCTCTGCTGGTTCTTCTTCCAGGGGTTCAGCACACATGTTAGCTTCTACTCCGACTTCGCAGTTCTTGCTAGCTCCTGTTGCTCCACCGCAACAGTACCTTTCTCCACCCACTGGAGCTTATTGGTTATCTCCACCAGCTGTTCCTTTGGCTCATGCCCCAGCTTTGCCTCACCAGTGGCCTGCAGCACCATCAGTGTCGATGGTTGGGACTTCTTCTGCACAGGATGTGGGGGCTTCTACTTCGCGTGCACCTCCTGGATTATACACTTTGCCTTCTGCTGAATCTGGAGGACGCAATGATGTGGTGACAGGTATCTTACCTGTGGATTCTCACGATGCTCGCATTTTATTCGATTCCGGAGCTAGTTTTTCTTTTGTATCATTTGACTTCGCTAGAAAGGCGGGTTTATCAGTGGAAAGGATTAGAGAGTCAGTTGTAGTCAGTTCTCCTAGTGGAATTATTTCTAGTACTACAGTTTGCCCGGGGTGTTCTATATCTATTGCTGATGAGGTGTTCTTTGCTAACCTCGTGATGATTAGTTTGGATTCCTTTGATGTTATTCTTGGTATGGACTGGCTTTCTCAATATCATGCAGTCATCTCTTGTTTTTGGAAGACGATTACCTTGTTGGCTCCATCTGGGGAGAAAATCATCTTCCAAGGCAGTAGTTTACCATATACACTCTCCTTGTTGTGTGTGCTCTTTCCTAAAAGATGGATGGTGAAGTCAGGTGCTCTTTGGTCACTTGTAGAAGGGCAAGATGTTGTCTCATGTATTGAGGATATTCCTGTTGTACGCATGTTTCCTGATGTGTTCCCTATAGAGCTTCCAGGGTTGCCTCCTGGTAGGGAGCAAGACTTACAAATTGAACTTGTTCCTGGAACGAGGCCAATTTATAAGACTCCATATAAGATGGCTCCTGTGGAGCAAGTGGAGTTGAAGAAACAGTTAGATGAACTTCTGGCAAAGGGTTTTATTCGACCAAGCAAGTCTCCATGGGCTTTTCCAGTTTTATTTGTCGAGAAGAAGGATGGTACTAAGAGACTTTGTGTTGACTATCGAGCCCTTAATCAAGTGACTATCAAGAATAAGTACCCATTACCTCGTATTGATGCTTTATTTGATCAATTGAAGGGTGCAAAGGTGTTTTCCAAGATTGATTTGCAATCTGGTTATCACCAATTGAGAATTAGAGAAGAGGACATTGAGAAAACTGCTTTTAGCACAAGGTACGGGCATTACGAGTACACGGTTATGTCTTTTGGACTAACAAATGCCCCTGCTGCTTTTATGGGAGCGATGAATAGGATGCTACATGAATATTTGGACGTGTTTGTCGTAGTGTTCATTGATGATATATTGGTGTACTCTAAATCTGAGGAAGAGCATGAGGTGCATCTCAGATTGGTATTGGAGGCCCTTCAGAGGAACAAATTTTATGCTAAGCTAAAAAAGTGTGCTTTTTGGTTGACTGAAGTGGCTTTTCTAGGTCATGTAATCAACCAACATGGTGTCACTGTTGATCCGAAGAATGTGGCATCAGTAGTGAACTGGCAAAGGCCAACAAGTGTGACCGAGGTTAGAAGTTTCCTAGGTCTTGCCGGCTATTACCGTCGTTTTGTGAAGGATTTCTCTATCATTGCCAAGCCAATGACACGACTCACACAGAAAGGGGTTCCTTTTATTTGGAGTGAAGAGTGTGAGCATAGTTTTCGTACCTTGAAGGACAAGCTCGTGAATGCTCCTATTCTTACCTTGCCTGAGCATGGCAAAAGATTTACAGTGTATACAGATGCTTCTCGTATTGGATTGGTTTGTGTGCTTATGCAAGAGGGCAAGGTTATTTCTTATGCATCACGAAAATTGAAGACTCATGAGCAGAACTATCCTACTCATGACTTGGAGTTGGCAGCAGTGGTTTTTGCACTAAAACTTTGGAGGCATTATCTTTATGGAGAGGCTTGTGATATTTTCACAGATCATAAGAGTCTTAAATATATTTTCACACAGAAGGAGTTGAATATGAGACAAAGGAGATGGCTAGAGTTGATAAAAGACTATGATCTCACCATACAGTATCATCCAGGCAAAGCAAATGTGGTGGCAGACGCACTTAGTAGGACTCGTGTTCCTAAGACTTTAAATTCGCTGATAGCAGAGTTTGATAGGATGAGCATTTCCTATTGTTATGCTGGTGTAGCACAGGCTGAGACACAAGTGATAATTGAGTCTGCTATTCCTGAGCGAGTGAGGGAAGCTCAACAACATGATCGTCTTCTTCGGGAAGTTAGGAGACGGATAGCAGAGGGGAGACCAAGAGAATTTAGCATTGATGGGCAAGGAGCAATTCGATTTCGAGGCCGCCTTTGTGTTCCTCAAAAGGCTGAAGTGAAGATGGATATCCTTAGGGAAGCCCACCGTACCCCATACACCATTCATCCTGGAGAGACTAGGATGTATAGAGATCTGAAGCCACATTTTTTGTGGAAGAGGATGAAGGTGGACATAGCTAAATATGTTGCATCTTGTGGGGTATGTCAACAGGTAAAAGCAGAACATAAAAGTCCTGCAGGTAAACTACAGCCGTTGGAAATTCCGGAGTGGAAGTGGGAGCATATCACTATGGACTTTGTGGTTGGTCTACCTCGTTCACCGCGAGGAATGGATGCCATATGGGTCGTGGTGGATAGGCTCACTAAGTCGGCGCATTTTATAGCAATCAAGACTACTCACACAGCTCATGATTTAGCGCCCATCTATGTTTCTCAAATTGTGAGGTTGCATGGTGTGCCAAAGTCTATTGTTTCAGATCGAGATGCTAAGTTTGTATCCTTGTTTTGGGAGAGCTTGCTGAAAGCTATGGGTACAAAGAGAGATTTAAGTACGGCATTTCACCCACAAACGGATGGTCAATCCGAGCGGACCATTCAAACACTAGAGGATATGTTGCGATGTTGTGTGCTTTCTTGGAAAGGGAGTTGGGAGGAGCATTTGGCTCTAGCTGAATTTGCATATAATAATAGCTATCATTCCAGCATTAAAATGGCTCCATTTGAGGCTTTATATGGACGGAGGTGCAGGTCACCACTATGTTGGGATTCAGTTGGCGAGAGAGCACTTGTAGGTCCTGATTGGATTCAACAAACTGTTGACAAGGTTGCTGAAGTGCGTCATAATCTCGTAGCGGCACAAAGTCGACAAAAGAAATATGCTGATGTGAGGAGGCGTGAGCTAGAGTTTCAGATTGGTGACCATGTTCTCTTGAGGGTGTCACCAACCAAAGGTGTTGTAAGGTTCGGAACAAAAGGAAAACTTAGCCCAAGATACATTGGTCCCTTCTTGATCACTGCACGCATTGGGAAGCTAGCCTATAGATTGGAGCTGCCACAATCTATGAGTGGAGTACATAATGTTTTTCATGTCTCGATGTTGCGAAAGTATTTGCATGATCCAGAACAGAGGATTGAGCTGGAACATATCATCATTGAACAAGACCTTACCATTAAGTCTGAACCGGTTCGTATATTGGAATTCTCAGACCGTGTGTTAAGGAGGAGGGTGATTAAGTATGTAAATGTACTCTGGTCAAATCAAACAGAGAGAGAAGCAACATGGGAGCTTGAGGAGCTTATGCGCAAGGAGTATCCTGCCCTTTTTCAAGATGGTATGTTTAAGCTATTCCCAAAAATTTGTTTCTGTAGTTGATAATAAGCGAGAGATCGAATTCGAGGACGAATTCTTTTAAGGGGGAAAGAATGTAACATCCAGTAAAAAAAATAATTAACTTGTCTTTAGGCCTAATGGGCTTAGAGAGGTGATAAGAGAAGGCCTAGTTAGAGTCCATTTAGAAGGGAGAGGGGAAACAATTAGAGTTCAGCAGGAACCCTAGCACAACTCACGCCACTTCCCCTTCCTGCCGATCGCACAGAGGTGGAGGCGACGTCCTGCATCTCGTCTCTTCCGTCGCTGGGGTTTGGCGTCCAAACTGGTATGTGAGGGGCTTCCCAAATCAGCGCAAGAACTGGATCTCTGCTGCTGATACTCATCCATCTCTGCTGCCTTCGCGTTGGCTGCAGAACGTACACTGCAGCAGGTTCAGGGAGAGCGCAAAGCAGTCCAGGGAGGGGTGACCAGAGGGAGGTCTCGCATAGGTAATTAACAGACAAATTCGTTTTGTCCCCTACTGTTCAGCAGTTGGTTCTCTTTGATCCAACAGGCTTAATCTCAAATTCTTACTTGGAGTCTGAAGGCTTGTTTTGCGAGAATTGCTATGGCAGTTTTATTTGTTTGTCATAGTACCGATCTATATAATAGTGCTATGATCTGTTAGATATCGAATCTTAGGAGATGATGACCTGATGTGTTTGACAATTGAGGCCAGCTTAACTGTATTTCCCGAGTACTTGACTCCTCAATTTTGGTTGAGTAGACCGATAGTGAGGAAATCCCTTGATGTCAATTAGCTGCAGTTTTCTGCAAAACTGCAGAACTGCTAGTTATTACTTTGTGTTTCAGATTTTGCTTCTTAGAGACAGAACTACAGAGCCAAGAGGCTGATTAATAAATATTTCTTTTTCTGTTCTAACACTGCCGGAACATGAGTTGATCAAGGATAAATATGTCTGGACATCTAAAATCTCGAGGTTGAGCTGTTTCAGAACGTGCAGATATAGGAGTTCAGTTTGTAGCTCCCATTAGAAATAGTAGATGACCGAATTAAATTTTGTGGTGAATACCGAAGTTGTAGAGAATTTTATGTAGATGATTTTACTCTACTCAAACATGTTTTTCCCTGTGGTATAAAAATAGTTACTAAAGTAACAAAGGTGCTATCTACACAATAGGAGGATCACTGTGGTCGAATTTGTCATTCAGATTTCATCTTTCTATAAAAAGTAGAGGGTAATTGAGCTTTTGAGCATAGGACATAAAAGTTACTCTTTGTATGGTGTATGATTGTTATTAAGAAATTCCATATATTTATCTTTACCAGGAAGCGTGGCACCTAACCGTTCTTAGACGTGCTTGTCGAGGTTGTTTTCTTCGGTGAAAAGGCAAGTAACGTAGGGGTGTGGCCAATGCTATGTCTATATTCATGTCTTGCATCCTCTTTGAAATTTAATGGAGTACACTATGTCAAGAGTAATAATATAGATCATTGTTTGGCTTGCCTAATTATATCTTGCTTGAGTATTTATTTATTCATTAAATTGGATGCCTCTTGTTCCTTGAAATAGTGGTCATTCTGGGCTGATGCTCTATTTATGCAATTTGGAGTTTATATTCATGTACCAATCATGTGCATACATATGCAAATGCATTTCATATGGCGATAAAAGGCCAGTCACCGCCATCGTGTTGTGACTAGTACCGGTACATGGAGTTGCATGAGAGGTTGGCACCGTCCAACATAAAACTCTCAATGGAGTTGCATCATAGCATGCATACATCATTTACTTGATGTTTGAAGAATGTCAATATCAGATGATAGTGTTGAATGTCGCTACATTATGGAGTTGCATAAATTATTTGTGTGTTACCTTTCTCATCTTTATGAGTGTTTATATGATTTACAAATCTAATGAACTCAACACTTGTGAGATGTGTCTATATTCATAGCCGTTGCTTGCTGAGTTTATCTCACCCCCCTTTAATTCTTTACAGGTCATTAATCATTTTTGTCAAGCATGATGGGCTTGGGAACTTAGTTGCATGCACGTGTCACTTCATCGCCGCCGGAATAAATATTAATGTTTTAAGAATTCAGTTTGCAATGTGGCACTTCTCAAATTTAAAGTATTGTCAACTTTACCTTAATTATGTTGTTGCGACGATGTAATAATTGAGTGATGTGCCTCCTGGAGTTGATGTTAAATAGTCTATATTTGTTGATGTTTTCTTTTGTAAAGTTTGAGCAATGTGGTCTTTGTTCTTACTGTGTTTTCCAGTAAGTTGCTGCCCAAATTTCTATTTCTAATAGAATATTAGCTGCGTAAAAGTAGGGTGTTACATGCATGTTCACAGGTTCAGAACTTTCACTTGTAGAATTTGGTGAATTGACAAACCTCTCCACAGTTTGGCTCGAAGTGTGTCCTGCTTTCAAAGACAAGATAGATATCAAGTGCATGGGCTCTGCTTGTGGGAAAACACCAATAGAACCAAAACTTTATTTACTCTCCCTAACCTTGGGCACATGAAACAAGATGAATTTGATGTTGTGTGCTTTGTTCAATTATGTCATAAGTGGTAAGATCAGAAGATTGAGCATGAATGTAGCATTTAAGCACATTTGGCAAAAGGGTTGAATTTCTAAACCAATGGAACGATTGTCTATCTCTACATCATGTATCAATGTTTACATGATTATGGCTAAGTGGTAAGGATAGGATGTACACTTTTCAGTTCATTTGGTTAAGACCGAGGTCAAGAAGGTGGTGCTATGAACAAGTTTAAGGAATATGACATGTCGAGTTAATTGGGTTGGATCAAGCAAAATTGTAACTCAAACATTTTTGTCTTTATTTATGTGCATATCAAGATTAAGAGGAAAATAATGACCACTTACCTTAAGGTGTTACCTTCATCATTGGAGTGTGATGACACCATGTGATGAAGGGTAGATGACTTCCGATGGTCATTTTCTTCCTTGCATCTTGAGTTGTTCATGAACACATATTGTACTCCCTTTTTCACTCATCCTATTGTCATGCCATCTTTCTGCTCTTTGATCTTTTGACACCTTGTTAGAGCTTCCATTTCACTCATTCTTATGCCTGTAATGGATTAGTGAACAACACACACCTGAAGGAATATACAATTTTGAAACACAGGTTGTTTGTCTAGAATTTTATTGTGTTCTTTCTATGCTAATGAAAAGATGGTGTTGAGATTATTTTAGCATAGATTTTATTTATCATGTTCTATACAAGCATGACTCAAGGTAGAAGGTAATTTTTAGTAGGAGACAGAGTGAATGAACATTGATACTTACAGTTCTTCCATCCTTGCTGAATGAGGTATGTAGTTCTTACATCTATGATGAATGAGCTATATCTTCTAGTGCAAAGTTATTTAAGTTTTGTCATGTGCCTTGTCTCATCTCCGATTTGAATTCATCTCGTCACTTATCCAGATTGTATTGAGAATTTCCTGCAAGGGTTAGTCAAACAAAATATCCAATATCCGCTAAAGCAAATTTTAGTTCAATAACCAAATTGAACTCCATGTCTAATTTAATTAAGGGAGGCTATTTAACCTAAGCACCATGCTTAATTTAAATGCCTATGGAAGTATGTGCAGTACTTCCAAACCAAAACTTACTATGGCAGATAAAGGTAACATGAAAGCACTATAGAGATTTATTCAACTGAAGATGAAAGAGCATGATTGTAGTTTAGCAAATTGAGCATGATTTAAAGGTAGAGACAACCAAAATTAGCAACATGGCTTAACAATTTTTCAGAGAAGCCCATCCCCCAAGCTTGAATTTTGCAAGTTAAGTTTAGATGGATGTGATTCAATGTTGCATGATGATTGGTTGGATATACCTTGTGTCATCATCCTTCATTCTTTTTGCTTCAACCCTGAAATGGTTAGTGACAAAAATACCTGAAGGAATATTTTCACAATTATATCTACACTCAATTCACAAGGGCATCACAGCAGATGGTGCCAACTCATGATATCTCTTGAAAGTGCTTGTTTTAGGACAAAAGCTCGTCCATGGGAAACTTTCTAATTGCGCTTCGAATTGGTAAATTGGTTTCCCTTCCAACACCAATCTTCATGTGCCTATCTCAAGATTCACACAACGAGATCTATAATATTTATGATAAACATATGCATCTATAACCACCCTCTCAAATTTTTTTATGAACAAGAAACATGAGGGGTTGAAGATCTCATGAGTGGTAATGTTGGAGAGATTAATTAATTCAAGAGATTTCTCATATGAACATGGATTTGATGAGGTGTTCATGATATAGCTTCCATGCGCATCGATGTCATCTTCCTTTTCAAGCTCTAGAGGTGTTTCTTCATGAATGTCTATAGACAAAAATATTGTCTCCATCATTCCATGCCTATGACATTCATTGGACGTTTTATTATCCAAGATTTCCCATGGATTGGTGTCTCTCGGATTGGTTTTGTCTAAGACCACCAAACTTGGATGAGTCATGTTTATTGAAGAGATTGACTTAAGCTCACCGCTTGGATCTAAGCTAAGTTTGGATCCTTGTCCATCCATTCTTTAATAATGGCATATGTGTTCTTTATACATTCCAGGCAATTCTTAATACATTCCTGCCATTGTCGTTGCTCTTGTTGGTCATCCTTGTGGTCTTTATAACTCCTATGCTTTGGGTGTCTTAGTGGATTTTTAGGGTCATCATGAGACTTAGGAAAGAGAGCATAAGAGAGATCATTAGGGTCAAGGATGGGTTGAAAGATGGGTTCAGATAAGTCATCTAATGTGGGCATAGAAAGAGAGCAGATAGGATTGGCTTCTAAATGACTTAGTTCTCCTTCTATAGCATCACTAGACATGCCATCCTTGAATTCTTCCCAATGTCCTATATGGAAATAAGGACGCTTTCTAAGAGATCCCTTCTTGATAGGATTTTAGTTATATATACTCAAAGGTCTCTTATGAAGTTGGAAGTTTAAACTATTCCCAAAATTAGCATCATACAGATCATCCTCACAAGAAATTTCAAAAGGTTGACTTTCTTCTTCCCTTAGAGGATTTGGATTCTATGGTATTGATGGTTTGGGGTTCATAGATAAATCTTGGGATTGAAGTGGTTGTGATTTGGCTATCAAAACTTCCTCTTCTTGTTCAGGAGATAATTCCTTCTCTTCCTCGGGGATTTCTTAATGAATACTAGTGCAAGGAGTGATTTCGCTAATTCTATTAAGCATGGCCCTTGCTTCACTAGTAGACAAATGAAGGAAAGCTCCTCTATAGGCTACATTAAGGGGTTCCCTAGAATCCTTGCTAAGACCCATAAAAAAATATTGAAGGAGTATTGGGTCTGGAATAGTAAGGTTCAGGCTAGTGATGATGAGTTTATTAAAATGAACCCATGATGTGCCAAGAGATTCTTCCTCTAGTGTCTAAAAGTTAGAACCTCTTTTCGAAGGCTAACCACTTTAGAGATGGGAAAGAAATGTAAACAAAATTTAGAGCATAACATTTCCTAATCTCCTTGCATACTTCCTACGGTTTGACTGTACCAATGTTTAGCTATTCCCATCAAAGAGAACGTAAATAACTTCTATCTCAAGCTTTTTTCAGACATGCTAGTTGTAACACCCTAGGTGTTAGACTTGCATCTGGCACTTGCATTACATGAGCCTAAGCATCATTTGTTCATATATGAGCATGGGACATATGTGATGCACTAGCGCAACATGTGAAACATGTCTTTATGCAATGTGCTTGAAACATCTGCAACATCTCTTTGAAACATATGCAACATGCTCTTGATAATCATGTTTCAATGTGTGTATGTTAGATGCTCATGCTTGGTAATGCAAGCGAGTATTGAGGTCACTCCTTTCATGTGTCTCACATCACTTTCTATCTATAGTGACCCCTAGAAAAGTTTTATGGAGTTTGGAATAAAAAAGTCACATGAAATGATAAGTTATATGCTTGTTTGGATTATAACTAAAACATACTTTTGAAACCAGGAAACATGTTTTACATTCCATGTGAACTAGTGTTTATGCAACATACAAAGGCAACATGTGCAACACATCTAGGACACATGTGGAACCACCTAGTGACACATGTGTAGCATGTACCTTGTAGCAACACTATGAAACAAGTGAAACAAAGCTTTGAAACAAGCATTTCAAATATAGTGATTTCTATATTTCAGTATATGTGAGGCCTACACTTTTGTGCAACCTATGCATGGTGGGTATTTTTGGCCTCTACAACACCTTAACTACACTTAGGACACTTAATGGAACAATGTTCATGTTGATCATTTTGCCTAAAAGTGCTTATAAGTGATGGTTGACCATGTATGGACCCTAGAACCCTTTTGTTTGACCATTCCAAAAGAGGGACCTAGAAGCTCTACATGACTGTGCACCCTTTTACAAAGTTGTAGAGAATTTTATAAGGAACAAACTTTGTTTAAGAGTCAAGTCATGAACATGTGTGGAACATGCCTAAAAAGGGCTCACAAGCCAATTTTTAAACCCCGATTTCAGTGTCATCGACATTGGCATCCCGCGTTCTCAAGTTTTTGCTAAGCAACATAATTTGGTCCAAATACGAAAGTCGGAGCCTATATCATGGAGGAGAGCATGAAAGAAGGTGACACTTGTTTGACTCCATTTTGCACAACAATTTGGAATGTTTGTTAATGGTTGCCAAAACACTGACAATGCCGTATTGGTGCATCATTATCTCCTAATCTATGAGTCTTATGACCATGGTGCTTAAATGAAAATTGTAGAGCATACCGAGATGAACAACTTTGACAATTGGCCCCTGTCCAGATTTAGCCCAGAAATGGCCCAAAATTGGCTCCCACGTCGGACACACGGTTGCTGTCACACCCAAAATTTCCTATTTTGGATTGTGCATGAAAAACACTAAATAAAATAAATGATTTCAATGTTTGAATAAATTTATTAGATAAGTTAAGTTGCTGCTAATTTAAATATAGAAAATTGTGGTTTTAAACTTTTTCATATTAATTTAATAATGTGGTGTTTGTGTGATGCTTGTCTTTGGTGTTGGTGAGTGCTATTATTTTCAAAATACCATAGGACGACGTTTACTTCTCACCGGAAATTTTTTTGGCATTTTCTGGATTTAAAATTTCAATTTCCATGAGCTTAATCTTTTTCCTTGATCTCCTCATCAATCTTTTCATGAGCTCAAACTCATTTAGTTGAGTTCCTTATCTTTCCAAGAGTCTCCAAGATTTTTCCCGTGATTTTTCTGAGCTCCGGGCTATTTTTCGCGGCCAAAAAGGTAATTTTAGATTTTCTGGAATTATTTTATTCGCGGAATTAAAATAATCCCGAAATTAAGAAAATCCGAAAAGTTTCCAAACTCTACGACTATATATATGACGGCGTAGCCCTCGACGCCCTGATTTCAGAAGTACAACCCTTATCGCGAGCCACCGCTCGTAGCTCCCTCCACCTCTCGCCGAAGTTCTGCATCTACAGCTTGCGTTCCGGTGAACTTCCGACGAGCTTTTCCGGCCAAACCGTCGCGTCTCGATGCTAGCCACTGTTGACGGTACTTAAGTACCAAATATAGTTATTAAATAAATAAAGAAAAGGATCCAAATACAACCAACACCTAGACTTAGGGTTTTATCTGACAGAATTCCACGAGTTTTGGTGTTTGTCTGTTTCTGCAGGGGGTTATCAGAAAATACGGAGGAAAGGCCCACACGTCGGGTTTACATAGAGATAATAACGTGTTCACCGATTTTCTATCATCTAGAAGACTCCAGAAGCCACGAGATCGAACGGGAGGCCGAATGGGCCCGGAGGCAGGGCGCTCGCCCTGCTCCCTAGGGCGCCCGCCCTCGCCTGAGAGCCAATCAGGCTCCGTCTCGCGGATTATGCTCCACCGACCTAAGGGATCAAGGAAAACCATGCGATTAATGTCGGTTTGATCCGACGGCCCACGTTCACTTGAGGGGGCTATATAAGCAGGACCCCTGGCCCCTGGAGGAGGCACTCCTTCATTCTCATTCTTCAAACCCTAATCTCAGGAGGAGAGTCTCTGATCAAGCCCTAGAGCCACCACATCAACTAGATCTCTAGTATAGCATAGCTACATAGGATTAGAACTAGAAGGAGTCAATCTTCGATTGGTTTCCGGATCTGTCAAGAGGATTCTTGGTAATTCCTCTACTGTTCTTCATTGTTCATCTTTGTTCTTCAATATTATGAATACAACTTTGTTCTATTTCAATATATTGATTATGACTATGCTCTACTTGTTTATGTTTGCAATTATATTGTTCTTAGTTTATCGTAGTTATACGCTTGGCTTTGTTAGATTGGAATTATATACATGTTTAGGATCATATAGCGTTTATCCATCGGATCCATGGGTAAATGATAAATATTGTGTAGGCGTGGTGCTTAGACCATATTTATCTGCGATTGCACCTTATATGCCGGATCGTGGGGTGGTCCGCGATGGTGACAGCTTCGTTGGTTCTTATATAGTCCCCCTCCCGTGTGTAAGGCAGGCAGAGCAACATTATTACGGGGGAGTGATTGCTATGTTTCTCATCTTCCTTGATAATATCACTATGCATGGGCGTAGTCCTTTCTCGCAATGATTGCCAAGTGTACTTGCACTAACTATGATATGCTAGACTTTATAGTTAAGAATAACTTAGGAAATATCCTTGTAGTTCGTCCTAATACCATGCTAATGACTTGCTAGAATATCTGTTGAGGTGCTTATCATTATTATATGTGGCTAGCTGATCAGATTAATTATCTTTGTCACCATTCATACTTTATCTATATTTTATGTGACACTTACCCCTGTATGCAAGAGATAGATGAATGCTCTCACTTATACATGCAATGATTGATACTCATTCCTATATTCCATTCCATAATCAACATTGATGTTAGTAATCCCTTCCCAGTGGTAAAAATATAAATAACGATACCTGGAATACTTCCCGGTTAAAATGCTACATCGGTATTAATCTGTGCGCTTGCAGATCTTATTTATTATTTATTTAGAAGAGCAGTTGCATATTTCAATACCGCGTCTCTCATGTCATGCTGGGGATGACAACTTGGCTTAAGTGGCATGAGGGATAGGTTCGGCATTTTTGGCGCCGTTATCAGAATTAGAAAACTAAGACTACTTTTGGTAATGACGTTAAGAATGCCCAACAAGCATTTTTGGCGCCGTTGCCGGGGAAGGTTGATTTACTAACAAGGAATGAATACGGAATTCGAGTCATCATTCGCATCATTAAGTGATTGAGATCATCAATTCTCCCATACAGATTTACCCCTGTATTTTTTTTCCATTCTTATTGTTTTGCAGGGTGATGTATGAATAGAGGACATCTTCCAAAAAATTTTGTTGACAACCCCGAAGCATTAATCAGAGGGGCAAGAGCCAAGCTCAAGAAGTCAACACTTCGACGCAACACTTCATCCAATTCAGAAGACCGCCGAAGTTTCATCCGGAATTTGTCAACAGAGTTCGCAGCCATGGCGAACAAGACGATCTGTGAGTTCTCAGCTCCCACTACGGACAACATCCGCACTGGACCTGCCGCGGCCATCGACAAGAACTTTGAGCTCAAGCCAGGGCTCATCAACATGGTACAAGCTAACCAGTTTTGTGGGAAGCCGCACGAAGATGCAAGTGCTCATCTCCAACACTTCCTAGAGATTTGCAGCACATTCACTATATTAGATGTTCCCAGAGACGCCATACTACTTCGCCTTTTCCCATTCTCACTATTGGGGAGAGCGAAGCAGTGGTTCTACGCGACGAAGGATAAGAACACTACGTGGGCACTCTGCTCTACGAACTTTCTGGCTAAGTTCTTTCCCATGGGCAAGACCAATGCTCTCCGTGGGAAGATTACAAGTTTTCAGCAACAACATGATGAATCCAATCCAGAAGCATGGGAGCGCTTTCAAGATTACATCCTAGAATGTCCCCATCATGGAATGGAGAGCTGGCTACTTATGCAGACTTTCTATCATGGGCTCATCACTAGTGCTCGTGAGACCATGGATGCTGCAGCTGGAGGCGCATTTCTATCACTCACCATACCACAAGCTACAGCCCTTGTGGAGAAGATGGCGTCCAACCAAGGTTGGAACGAAGAGAGGACTCAAACACGCAAGAAGGGTGGAGGTATGCACCAGCTCAAGGAGGTAGACATGCTGTCTGCAAAGCTAGACCTACTCATGAAAAAGCTCGATGACAAAGCTGGAGACGAAAGAGAAGTCATGAACGTCTACGACTCTCACATGACTTGTGAGGAATGTGGAGATACTGGACACTCAGGCAATCACTGCCCTGAGATGCTTGAGGATGCAAGGTACATCAACAACAACAACTACTACAACCGTCCTCAACAAAATCAAGGTTGGAATCAACAGAGGCCTAACTACTCAGGTAACTACTCAGGTAATTATCAAGGTAATAACTCTTACAACAACAATAATAATTTTCCACCCCTGAGAGAGTTAGTGTCTAATCAAGGAAAGCTAATGGATAACTTGTCTAAGAAATTGGCATCCAATGATAAAATACTAGAAAACATAAATAATAGAATGGATAATTTCTCTACTGCCATCAAAAACCAAATTAGCTTTAATAAAATGATTGAATCTCAGTTAAATCAAATAGCTGCTGCTGTTCCTGCTACTAACCCCGGTATACCATCACAACCGGAAGGATTAGAATCTGCAAATCTTGTAGACATATTTGATGCAGGTAACTATTGGAGTAATCCCGCTGTCGGAGTACATAATGACCTTCTACCAGTCAAGAGAGGCGATCCAGGACGCCCCGTCATCCCGATCTCCATCGGCATGGTGGACTTCCCAGAAGCACTCTGCGACTTTGGCTCCAGCGTCAACATTATGCCCAGGGTGCTCTATGAAAAATTCTTTACATATCCTTTATCAGAAACAACTATGTGTTTGCAGCTTGCAGATCGGACACTAAGCTTTCCTAAAGGAATATTAAAGAACTTGTGTGTCCGAGTTGGTACCTCGTACGCTCCAGCTGACTTCGTGGTGATAGAGACCGGGTCCGATGAGAGGTCACCAGTTATTCTGGGAAGGCCATTCCTGAACACCTCGGGAGCTGTCATCTACGCCAGCGCTGCAAAGATCAACTTCAACATCAAGGGGAGGAAGGAGACGTTTTCCTTCAAGAACAAGATTACACAAATCCCAGAGCAACCCCAACATGAACCAAGGAAGAGGACCAACAGGAGGATCAAGCAGAACAAGAACAACCAAGGATGGACCGAATCAGCTAAGATGGTCACTGCAGTTCAAGGAGGTCAAGATGGTCGACTCAAGTCGCCCTTCCTAATCAAGAAGGACGACCAGGTATGCCAAGCATTGAGTGCTCAATCAATGGATACTCCTTTCAGAAGGCGCTCTGCGACACTGGATCAGGCATCAACATAATGGCCACAGTCACCTATCAGCTCTTGTACAGGACCATGCCCTTAAAACCAACATACACTCAGCTCCAGATGGCAGATCAGACATCCCAAAAGGTCGAAGGTATAGTAACCGATGTCCCTGTTAAAATTAACGATCATTTTGTCCATACAGACTTTCAGGTCATTGACATGGGAGACGACGAGTACGATCCACCCATCATCCTAGGAAGACCGTTCCTAGGCACCGTCAAAGCAATCATCTACATTGGAACCGGAGAAGTCCATATGCATTTCCCCTCTGAGAAGGTACGCCGCTACTTTAATGACCCTAACTATATAGTTGAAGATTCTAAGCAGGTCAGGACAAGAAGAAGGCGACGTAACCGTAACCAAAGGAGGCAAACCATCAAGGATGTATGGGCAGACTATGAAGGAGAGGTCATAAGGCCCGAGGATACACAACAGGAGACCGAAGCACCAAGTCGGGTATGGAAAGTGAAGACAGTTACACAAGAAGAGGAGGCACTGCCGGAACCACCGTCTACGCCACCCAAATCCCAGGACAACTAAGAAGAAAAGAAGTCCTGTTCGGAGGACTTAAAAACACCGAACGCCGTGCCAAGAGGTAAACTTGGTAGTTATCATTTTCCCTTTAATTATTGCTCAGTTAATCATGTTCATTCTGTCTAAAAAAATGTTGAAAACAGTAAGCCCCATGTGAGTATGCGAGTGGCATAAAACCCAAAAGTACATTCACTGTGGTGGCATAAAAAAATATAATAATAATAATATATTTTTTCTGTTCTATAAAAATGAAAATAAAAATAGAGAGTGACATTTATCAAGGAAGCTCAAACATGATAAAGGCTAGATATTTATGCTAACGCTTAATCAAGTTCCACGAAGCTTTGTTGTCTATTTGAGCTCCACAGAATTCAGGAAGACTAGCAGATGGAGGACATCCTAATCGTTGTCAGGGTGCTGCCGACATTCAAATACACCTCTGCACCTGCTAGCTACATCAGAAGAAATTACGTCAAGATCCAGCTTGGGGGAGAGCACCCCCATTTATCCCGATAAGTATTTTTATCTACATTTATACCTATGCTTTATTAAAATAAAAAGATGCATAATCATGAAAACCCGAATAAATATTTTGTGTTTATATATATTTGCTTAGTTTAATAAATAAATAAAGTAGCTATGCTAAACTGAATCTTGAAAATAAAACTCTAGCATGGATATGATGAATAGTTGCTCTGCCTAATTTTCAAATTTGTTCTCTCTCTAGTTTAGACATAACTGTTATAATTTAAAACTGGCTCTAAACCTGAACTAGTGGGAAGAGAACTTGATCTGAAGTCTAAGTTGTTAGCGGATATGATATGGGAAGGTTGAGCTGCTGTTTATCTGTTCCTAGAGATGCTAGAATTCTGGAGAATTTTATCTTTGAAAATCTTTAAAATGTTGCATGATGAGTTCCTGTATGATGAGTTTAAATTCATACCACAGCCATATATACATGCTTGTTAGATTAAGAGCCGCACTTTTACTACTTACTGCTTATGGGCATTGAGTGTGGTCAAGCTGTGTAGACCCTTAGGAACTTGTCATGTGGTTAAAATCAAGATTCACTTGCACGTTCACTCATACATGCTGCTTCTACTCCGGAAGTACGCATCCACATATATCCACTCATTTCCATCTCCAGATTCACCCAAAATTATTCTACTCCTGACCCGGGAGAGAATAGCCAAAAACATTATCCCATTCCTGTTATTCCCTGTGAAGTTAATGCTCAAGTCATTTCTACTACCACTTGCTATATTTTCAAAAGAGGGAGATTGCTCTAAAAAAATGAGGAAATAAAAAGGAGCAAGTGCTCGGAACCTCGAAGAAAGAAAAAGTGAGACGAGAGGTAAAAATGGACAAGTGTCCGACAGTAGAATTAGGGGTACAAGATACCCACCTGAGAGAAAAAAAAGAAGAGAAAATACAGAGCATCTCATTCCCCTCAAAAAGTTTTAAAAAGCAAGAAAGGTATGTATTCCCTCAAAAAGAGCATTAGACTTTTGTTATCACCATCATCACCATACACCACTCATTCACCACACATGCACATCTTGATTTGACTTATTGACTTGTTTCTCTGGATCCATGGTTTGACTATGCAATAAATGTTCTATGAGTATGTATACTGTATCTCCCACCTATGAGCTCCAGATATCAAAGCCTTATTAGAGTAGGGTGAGAGAGAAGGCAATGTCACTATGCCTTATACCATAAATACCACATACTTTGAGAGAGAAGGCATATACCATTACTGCCTTGGTAAGGATCCAGAAATACCACAAAAGAGAGACCCGAGAAAGTCATATAAGGAATCTCTGAGTTTTATTTGAAAAATCTGCAAAAAACTCCAGAGCTATAGCAGATCAAGAATAAGAGACATGGCGTTTGACTAGACCGTTCTATCTTTTAACCACTCAAGATGCAGGTGACGGTTGCAAGCCCCATGGTGAAAGGTAAAATGAGTAAGTTTTAAGTCTTGACAGTTTACTTTAACTCAGGGATGAGACCTTATTTGAAAGCATATGTACCGTCAACGTTCAAAGGCGTTGCAGCAACTTCTGATCCATAATGAGTCTATCCTTGCTCAGGGACGAGCAAGAGGTAAGCTTGGGGGAGTTTGTTGACGGTACTTAAGTACCAAATATAGTTATTAAATAAATAAAGAAAAGGATCCAAATACATCCAACACCTAGACTTAGGGTTTTATCTGACAGAATTCCACGAGTTTTGGTGTTTGTCTGTTTCTGCAGGGGGTTATCAGAAAATACGGAGGAAAGGCCCACACGTCGGGTTTACATAGAGATAATAACGTGTTCACCGATTTTCTATCATCTAGAAGACTCCAGAAGCCATGAGATCGAACGGGAGGCCGAACGGGCCCGGAGGCAGGGCGCTCACCCTGCTCCCTAGGGCGCCCGCCCTCGCCTGAGAGCCAATCAGGCTCCGTCTCGCGGATTATGCTCCACCGACCTAAGGGATCAAGGAAAACCATGCGATTAATGTCGGTTTGATCCGACGGCCCACGTTCACTTGAGGGGGCTATATAAGCAGGACCCCTGGCCCCTGGAGGAGGCACTCCTTCATTCTCATTCTTCAAACCCTAATCTCAGGAGGAGAGTCTCTGATCAAGCCCTAGAGCCACCACATCAACTAGATCTCTAGTATAGCATAGCTACATAGGATTAGAACTAGAAGGAGTCAATCTTCGATTGGTTTCCGGATCTGTCAAGAGGATTCTTGGTAATTCCTCTACTGTTCTTCATTGTTCATCTTTGTTCTTCAATATTATGAATACAACTTTGTTCTATTTCAATATATTGATTATGACTATGCTCTACTTGTTTATGTTTGCAATTATATTGTTCTTAGTTTATCGTAGTTATACGCTTGGCTTTGTTAGATTGGAATTATATACATGTTTAGGATCATATAGCGTTTATCCATCGGATCCATGGGTAAATGATAAATATTGTGTAGGCGTGGTGCTTAGACCATATTTATCTGCGATTGCACCTTATATGCCGGATCGTGGGGTGGTCCGCGATGGTGACAGCTTCGTTGGTTCTTATATAGTCCCCCTCCCGTGTGTAAGGCAGGCAGAGCAACATTATTACGGGGGAGTGATTGCTATGTTTCTCATCTTCCTTGATAATATCACTATGCATGGGCGTAGTCCTTTCTCGCAATGATTGCCAAGTGTACTTGCACTAACTATGATATGCTAGACTTTATAGTTAAGAATAACTTAGGAAATATCCTTGTAGTTCGTCCTAATACCATGCTAATGACTTGCTAGAATATCTGTTGAGGTGCTTATCATTATTATATGTGGCTAGCTGATCAGATTAATTATCTTTGTCACCATTCATACTTTATCTATATTTTATGTGACACTTACCCCTGTATGCAAGAGATAGATGAATGCTCTCACTTATACATGCAATGATTGATACTCATTCCTATATTCCATTCCATAATCAACATTGATGTTAGTAATCCCTTCCCAGTGGTAAAAATATAAATAACGATACCAGGAATACTTCCCGGTTAAAATGCTACATTGGTATTAATCTGTGCGCTTGCAGATCTTATTTATTATTTATTTAGAAGAGCAGTTGCATATTTCAATACCGCGTCTCTCATGTCATGCTGGGGATGACAACTTGGCTTAAGTGGCATGAGGGATAGGTTCGGCATTTTTGGCGCCGTTATCAGAATTAGAAAACTAAGTCTACTTTTGGTAATGACGTTAAGAATGCCCAACAAGCATTTTTGGCGCCGTTGCCGGGGAAGGTTGATTTACTAACAAGGAATGAATACGGAATTCGAGTCATCATTCGCATCATTAAGTGAATCCAATGGCCCTAACTTGTTAGACGAACTTTTGAATGGCTTTATATGGTTTTCAGTGTTCTGGGAGTAATTAACCCATGCATTTGGAAATCATGACTCACAGTGAAAGTGTACACCTCTGCGCAGAGTTTAATAAACTGGTATA
The DNA here is from genome assembly GCA_038087645.1 of Saccharum hybrid cultivar R570. Lineage (NCBI taxonomy): Eukaryota > Viridiplantae > Streptophyta > Magnoliopsida > Poales > Poaceae > Saccharum > Saccharum hybrid cultivar. The sequence goes on from JAQSUU010000558.1 coordinate 27,265,390, forward strand.
CTAGCCGTGCTCACGGATACAAGCGGCCTTGGGGATTCTTACAGAATAGATGATCACCATTGTTATATCATGCTTAATTACTATTGATTATTATTATGTTCATGTTAATGCTATTCATTATCCTTATTACAATTGATCATTGGTTCGTTAATGGGAATTGGTTCATCTTGATGCTACTCAATTGCTAATTATATGATGATTAAAAGCTAAACGCAGTCAAACAGTGTCTAGCCTTTTGTGCCTCATGAACCCTATGTTGTACCTGTTGAGTTCGACATGGACTCACTCTTGCTATTTCTCCCACACTCCAGTGTGTAGTAAGATGCTACTCGGAAGAAGGACAAAGGTGTAGTGGAGTTTCCAGAAGACTAGTAGAAGTGCTAGGCATATGTTACCCCCAGTCAGCCGTCCCTGAGAAGAATGGAGCCTAAAGTTTAGTCACCATTCCGCGATACTCTGATGTAAGTGTTAATATAGCTATGTATACGTTATATAATAACATTGTTTCTGATACTTTTTCATTCTGACATATGTGTGGACTTCCTGGGCACACATATGATTAGCCTGGTTTTGTTCTTTAGAAAACCGGGTGTGACAGAGTGGTATCAGAGCGGTGTTGACTGTAGGACGTATGCCAAGTAGCACTGGACGCATTTTAAAACTTATTTTACTGTAAAAATATTTTGTCATCCCTTAACTCATTGAGTTTGACTATTTTCCTCTTCCTTGTCTTGTTGTATCCCTTCCTTGATAGCTTCCTTTGAGCTATTATTTCTTACTCCCTTGGATTTTGTTTTATGTTTTTTTACTAAATGTTATCTGATCTCATCTTGTTCTAAAGTTCGATGGCCTTTCATCATCCATACTCTTCCCTTAGGATGGCCATCATTGTTGAAGAAGCACGTGTAGTACCGATGATATGATGTGTGCTTGTTTTGCTTGATGTGTTGCTTGTGTGTTGCCTTGTTCTCATGTTTCAAAGGTGGCTCGGAAGGTATAAGTCTTGAGGAGTAGCTCGATCCATGTTAAGTGGGGTAGGTTTTACGTAATACTCCACATGCTGATTTCTATAGCAGTCTGCAATGTTTCTGTTATATCTCAAGATATGGACATGAGAAATTTATGAAATTTTACTGGGAATAACTAGACTTCTGTATCTTTCCAAACCCATTGGAATTACCTTTTTATCTATTTTGAGCTAAGAGATATACCTGTTCTAAGTTAAGGTTACTGCACAGTCTGAAATTCTGAAACAGTTTTGGCTAAGCTCTGTTTTTTATTAATTTAATGACAAAACCTGGAAAAGTGTTATTAATAAAAGTTGTAGATAATTTCATAATCTTTTCAATCATGTAAAGATCACTTCATTTGGATCTTTGTAGCTTGAGTTATGCCAGATTTACTGAACTATTAAAATTAAAATTCGCCCAGAAATTTTCTGCATTACTTCCTGATCTTGTATAAGTGAATATATCATTGGATATCTTTGAATCTGATTGATTTGCCTTGGAATCTTACATTAGAGATGATTTGGTTATGTAGTATAAAAGGAGATGCAAGTTACTTTGGTGTCCCCTAGTTTCTTTTTCTTAAGGGGGTAGCAAAGTTGTGAGTGTTGCAAGATGAAGGTTTCGTATGTCCTAGTGCTTCACTTGGAAGAAGTGGTTATCTCTATGATTGGAAGTCTACTCATGTGCTAGTGTTGTTTGCTTGGGATTAGTGCTTTGTTGGATCGTCTACAAGAAGCTCGGGTATTCGTCAGGATTGGTCATCACTTCAAGCTATCATCAGTTGAGAGTTCAACATTCAATTCAACATACTCTATACAAGTTAGCATGAACGACATAGGAAGGAGATGTTGGAAGTCTATAGTTAGTTTCATGAAAACTTAGATGACATCACCCTCATATCAAGTATGTTTAGTAAGTTTTAAGTGAAGGACTTATCATTAGTAGCAAGCCTTAAAGAAAGTGTTGCCTTCAATGACATTGTCAGGTGGAACAAAATCTTTGTTAAGTGGGGTAGTGTCCGTTACCATCATCAATCTCAAGCGACGAGGTACCAAGAACTGAAGATCAAACCTTATCTTTCTTGTCATCTTTTGGCTATCCTTGATTTATGTCTTATATCTCATCAACGCAAAGCAAAGAAGCATAAAGACTTGAAGATTAGTGTTATCTATCTCTTTAATCTCTCTGAATCTCATTTTTATCTTATCCTGTCTTTTTAGAGCAGTCTGTCTTCCATAGCTTATATCTCTATTTTTGGAAGCCCAAAAATCATGGATAAATTATGAACAACAATAGACTTCAATATATTTCTCTGACCGTAAGAACCACCCTGATAGCTATTATGGTTTGGGAGTTATGAAAATCAAAAGGCGATGTATCTGTGCTGTCAGCAACCTGGAATAGTTTCTGTTGTGCACAGTTTTCGACTACCTTAACTGCAGAATCTGGAGAAGTGTTCTATAAGAAAGTTGTAGTAAATTTGATAAGCTTTCCAACGGTATAAGCTACAACATCATAGGATTCACAGAACTCGCGTTATAACTGTATTTCTACACTGCTATTTTCTGCTCGCGAGGAAGTGCAGGTTACTTGTTCTTGCAAATGCTCATGAAGCTCTTTGGGATGCCAGAAGGACATAATAGTAGTCATCACTCAGAAACAAATGCAAGCTACCCTTTGGTGTTCTCTAGTTGATCTCTTCTTAAGGGGGTTTGCCAAACTAAAAGACGATACAAGATGGAGGTTTATATGTTCAATTTCGTCACTTGGAAGCATCACCTATTTACATGGTTGCAAAATCACTATCGAGCGCAGATATCCTTTCTCAGAGTGGTAATCTGTTGGAACCATTTATAAGGATCATAAGGGTCTAAAGGACACCTTTACAAAGTGGGTTTTAAGCTTGTGGCATCATCATTGGATAAGAGTTGATCAGAGAAGCGTGAAGATTTGCAAAATCAACTTTATCTTTCTCCCTAGTATCTCCGAATCTCGGGACGAGATTCCTGTTAAGTGGGGTAGAATTGTCACACCCAAAATTTCCTATTTTGGATTGTGCATGAAAAACACTAAATAAAATAAATGATTTCAATGTTTGAATAAATTTATTAGATAAGTTAAGTTGCTGCTAATTTAAATATAGAAAATTGTGGTTTCAAACTTTTTCATATTAATTTAATAATGTGGTGTTTGTGTGATGCTTGTCTTTGGTGTTGGTGAGTGCTATTATTTTCAAAATACCATAGGACGACGTTTACTTCTCACCGGAAATTTTTTTGGCATTTTCTAGATTTAAAATTTCAATTTCCGTGAGCTTAATCTTTTTCCTTGATCTCTTCATCAATCTTTTCATGAGCTCAAACTCATTTAGTTGAGTTCCTTATCTTTCCAAGAGTCTCTAGGATTTTTCCCGTGATTTTTCTGAGCTCCGGGCTATTTTTCGCGGCCAAAAAGGTAATTTTAGATTTTCTAGAATTATTTTATTCACGGAATTAAAATAATCCCGAAATTAAGAAAATCCGAAAAGTTTCCAAACTCTACGACTATATATATGACGGCGTAGCCCTCGACGCCCTGATTTCAGAAGTACAACCCTTATCGCGAGCCGCCGCTCGTAGCTCCCTCCACCTCTCGCCGAAGTTCTGCATCTACAGCTTGCGTTCCGGCGAACTTCCGACGAGCTTTTCCGGCCAAACCGTCTCCTCTCGACGCTAGCCACCACCACCAAGAGGCAGCCCTCGTCGCTCTCTACACCGTGGTATATTCGTTTGTGCGAATCCATTGCCATTTCATTGAGTTCTAATCTCATCTTGCTTCTCTCCGGTGAGGTTCCACCATGGCTGACCGGAGCTCCTCTCAGCTCAAGGTAGAAGATGATACTATTTACAGTTTTGCCACTAAATTTGTTTTGATCATAAAATCTTCGTTTTAACTCCGATTTGACCTGTTCAAGTTGCGTTAGTTTTGTATTTGCGAGCTCTACATGTTAGTATAGCTGTATAGTAGGTTTGAGAAATTTAATTTACGAGTTTATATTAAAGTAATTATTTATCTATAGGAAATATTAGAAAATTCATAACTTTCACGTTTTAAATCCGAATTTCGTGATCTTTATGTCTGTGTGATCGTAGTAACATGTAGAAGAGTTTTACAAACTTTTTACACTGTGTTGCTACTGTTGGTGTACTGTTTTAATTATGTCTCTTTGTTTGCTTTGTGTATGATTGCTCGGATGATTGTGCGTTGATGTTTGATGATCGAGTATAGACGGTGCGTAGTTTCTTGATGATCAGGAGTATTATTTTGAGCCAGACCAGCAGTATCATCAGGAAAACTTTGATCAAGGCAACTATAACATGAGACTATCCTTGTTACTTATTCACTATAATCAATATCATATGCATGTGTCTACCTTAGCAACCTTAGAGATTTAACTTAGCAATTGTTATCTTGATTCCTTGCCAACCTATGGGTTATGCATTTGGGTAGCTATTGCTAGTGCTTAATTATGAACAATGATCTTGTAATTTGACTAATGGATTAAGCAACCAACCATTAAGATAATTTTATTACCGTTGAAAGGGGGCTAGAGCAAGGGGTTATATTGTTGCTCTGGTTTCTCTCCATAAGGACTTACCTGTAAGTGATAACCGGGACATACAGTACAGCTGTGAGGGCTATATGGCTCTGGCTCTAGTTGTTCAAGAGACCTTTTCTAGCTTGTTAGTGGTTACCTTAAATGGCGTAAGAATGGCTTGCCACGTTGGGTGTAGGGCGAGCCCCTGTCCTTAGTGTGTATAGGTTGCGGTTGTTGTGCCACTGGGAAGGGGGTTTCTACATCTGCCTGCCGAGTGAATCTAATGGCCCTAACTTGTTAGACAAACTTTTGAATGGCTTTATATGGTTTTCAATGTTTTAGGAGTAATTAACCCATGCATTTGGAAATCATGACTCACAGTGAAAGTGTACACCTCTGCGCAGAGTTTAATAAACTGGTATACTAGCCGTGCTCACGGATACGAGCGGCCTTGGGAATTCTTACAGAATAGATGATCACCATTGTTATATCATGCTTAATTACTGTTGATTATTATTATGTTCATGTTAATGCTATTCATTATCCTTATTACAATTGATCATTGGTTCGTTAATGGGAATTGGTTCATCTTGATGCTACTCAATTGCTAATTATATGATGATTAAAAGCTAAACGCAGTCAAACAGTGTCTAGCCTTTTGTGCCTCATGAACCCTATGTTGTACTTGTTGAGTTTGACATGGACTCACTCTTGCTATTTCTCCCACACTCCAGTGTGTAGTAAGATGCTACTCGGAAGAAGGACAAAGGTGTAGTGGAGTTTCTAGAAGACTAGTAGAAGTGCTAGGCATATGTTACCCCCAGTCAGCCGTCCCTGAGAAGAATGGAGCCTAAAGTTTAGTCACTGTTCCGCGATACTCTGATGTAAGTGTTAATATAGCTATGTATACGTTATATAATAACATTGTTTCTGATACTTTTTCATTCTGACATATGTGTGGACTTCCTGGGCACACATATGATTAGCCTGGTTTTGTTCTTTAGAAAACCGGGTGTGACAGAGTGGTATCAGAGCAGTGTTGACTGTAGTACGTATGCCAAGTAGCACTGGACGCATTTTAAAACTTATTTTACTGTAAAAATATTTTGTCATCCCTTGACTCATTGAGTTTGACTATTTTCCTCTTCCTTGTCTTGTTGTATCCCTTCCTTGATAGCTTCCTTTGAGCTATTATTTCTTACTCCCTTGGATTTTGTTTTATGTTGTTTTTTACTAAAAGTTATCTGATCTCATCTTGTTCTAAAGTTCGATGGCCTTTCATCATCCATACTCTTCCCTTAGGATGGCCATCATTGTTGAAGAAGCACGTGTAGTACCGATGATATGATGTGTGCTTGTTTTGCTTGATGTGTTGCTTGTGTGTTGCCTTGTTCTCATGTTTCAAAGGTGGCTCGGAAGGTATAAGTCTTGAGGAGTAGCTCGATCCATGTTAAGTGGGGTAGGTTTTACGTAATACTCCACATGCTGATTTCTATAGCAGTCTGCAATGTTTCTGTTATATCTCAAGATATGGACATGAGAAATTTATGAAATTTTACTGGGAATAACTAGACTTCTGTATCTTTCCAAACCCACTGGAATTACCTTTTTATGTATTATGAGCTAAGAGATATACCTATTCTAAGTTAAGGTTACTGCACAGTCTGGAATTCTGGAACAGTTTTGGCTAAGCTCTGTTTTTGATTAATTTATTGACAGAACCTGGAAAATTGTTATTAATAAAAGTTGTAGATAATTTCATAAACTTTCCAATCATGTAAAGATAACTTCATTTGGATCTTTGTAGCTTGAGTTATGCCAGATTTACTGAACTGTTAAAATTAAAATTCGCCCAGAAATTTTCTGCATTACTTCCTTATCTTGTATAAGTGAATATATCATTGGATATCTTTGAATCTGATTGATTTGCCTTGGAATCTTACATTAGAGATGATTATGGTTATGTAGTATAAAAGGAGATGCAAGTTACTTTGGTGTCCCCTAGTTTCTTTTTCTTAAGGGGGTAGCAAAGTTGTGAGTGTTGCAAGATGAAGGTTTCGTATGTCCTAGTGCTTCACTTGGAAGAAGTGGTTATCTCTATGATTGGAAGTCTACTTATGTGCTAGTGTTGTTTGCTTGGGATTAGTGCTTTGTTGGATCGTCTACAAGAAGCTCGGGTATTTGTCAGGATTGGTCATCACTTCAAGCTATCATCAGTTGAGAGTTCAACATTCAATTCAACATACTCTATACAAGTTAGCATGAACGACATAGGAAGGAGATGTTGGAAGTCTATAGTTAGTTTCATGAAAACTTAGATGACATCACCCCCATATCAAGTATGTTTAGTAAGTTTTAAGTGAAGGACTTATCATTAGCAGCAAGCCTTAAAGAAAGTGTTGCCTTCAATGACATTGTCAGGTGGAACAAAATCTTTGTTAAGTGGGGTAGTGTCCGTTACCATCATCAATCTCAAGCGACGAGGTACCAAGAACTGAAGATCAAACCTTATCTTTCTTGTCATCTTTTGGCTATCCTTGATCTATGTCTTATATCTCATCAACGCAAAGCAAAGAAGCATGAAGACTTGAAGGTTAGTGTTATCTATCTCTCTAATCTCTCTGAATCTCATTTTTATCTTATCCTGTTTTTTTAGAGCAGTCTGTCTTCCATATCTTATATCTCTATTTTTGGAAGCCCAAAAATCATGGATAAATTATGGACAACAGTAGACTTCAATATATTTCTCTGACCGTAAGAACCACCCTGATAGCTATTATGGTTTGGGAGTTATGAAAATCAAAAGGCGACGTATCTGTGCTGTCAGCAACCTGGAATAGTTTCTGTTGTGCACAGTTTTTGACTACCTTAACTGCAGAATCTAGAGAAGTGTTCTATAAGAAAGTTGTAGTAAATTTGATAAGCTTTCCAACGGTATAAGCTACAACATCATAGGATTCACAGAACTCGAGTTATAACTGTATTTCTGCACTGCTGTTTTCTGCTCACGATGAAGTGCAGGTTACTTGTTCTTGCAAATGCTCATGAAGCTCTTTGGGATGCCAGAAGGACATAATGGTAGTCATCACTCAGAAACAAATGCAAGCTATCCTTTGGTGTTCTCTAGTTGATCTCTTCTTAAGGGGGTTTGCCGAACTAAAAGACGATACAAGATGGAGGTTTATATGTTCAATTTCGTCACTTGGAAGCATCACCTATTTACATGGTTGCAAAATCAGTATCGAGCGCAGGTATCCTTTCCCAGAGTGGTAATCTGTTGGAACCATTTATAAGGATCATAAGGGTCTAAAGGACACCTTTACAAAGTGGGTTTTGAGCTTGTGGCATCATCATTAGATAAGAGTTGATCAGAGAAGCGTGAAGATTTGCAAAATCAACTTTATCTTTCTCCCAAGTATCTCCGAATCTCGGGACGAGATTTCTGTTAAGTGGGGTAGAATTGTCACACCCAAAATTTCCTATTTTGGATTGTGCATGAAAAACACTAAATAAAATAAATGATTTCAATGTTTGAATAAATTTATTAGATAAGTTAAGTTGCTGCTAATTTAAATATAGAAAATTGTGGTTTTAAATTTTTTCATATTAATTCAATAATGTGGTGTTTGTGTGATGCTTGTCTTTGGTGTTGGTGAGTGCTATTATTTTCAAAATACCATAGGACGACGTTTACTTCTCACCGGAAATTTTTTTGGCATTTTCTGGATTAAAAATTTCAATTTCCGTGAGCTTAATCTTTTTCCTTGATCTCTTCATCAATCTTTTCATGAGCTCAAACTCATTTAGTTGAGTTCCTTATCTTTCCAAGAGTCTCCAGGATTTTTCCCGTGATTTTTCTGAGCTCCGGGCTATTTTTCACGGCCAAAAAGGTAATTTTAGATTTTCTGGAATTATTTTATTCGCGGAATTAAAATAATCCCGAAATTAAGAAAATCCGAAAAGTTTCCAAACTCTACGACTATATATATGACGGCGTAGCCCTCGACGCCCTGATTTCAGAAGTACAACCCTTATCGCGAGCCGCCGCTCGTAGCTCTCTCCACCTCTCGCCGAAGTTCTGCATCTACAGCTTGCGTTCCGGCGAACTTCCGACGAGCTTTTCCGGCCAAACCGTCGCGTCTCGACGCTTGCCACCACCACCAAGAGGCAGCCCTCGTCGCTCTCTACACCGTGGTATATTCGTTTGTGCGAATCCATCGCCGTTTCATTGAGTTCTCATCTCATCTTGCTTCTCTCCGGCGAGGTTCCACCATAGCTAACCGGAGCTCCTCCCAGCTCAAGGTAGATATTTACAGTTTTGCCACTAAACTTGTTTTGATCATAAAATCTTCGTTTTAACTCCGATTTGACCCGTTCAAGTTGCGTTAGGTTTGTATTTGCGAGCTCTACATGTTAGTATAGCTGTATAGTAGGTTTGAGAAATTTAATTTTCGAGTTTATATTAAAGTAATTATTTATCTATAGGAAATCTTAGAAAATTCATAACTTTCACGTTTTAAATCCGAATTTCGTGATCTTTACGTCTGTGTGATCGTAGTAACATGTAGAAGAGTTTTACAAACATTTTATACTATTTTGCTACTGTTGGTGTACTGTTTTAATTATGTCTCTTTGTTTGCTTCGTGTATGATTGCTCGGATGATTGTGCGTTGATGCTTGATGATCGAGTATAGACGGTGCGTTTCTTGATGATCAGGAGTATTATTTTAAGCCAGACCAGTAGTGTCATCAGGAAAGCTTTGATCAAGGCAAGTATAACATGGGACTATCCTTGTTACCTATTCACTATAATCAATATCATATGCATATGTCTACCTTGGCAACCTTAGAGATTTTACTTAGCAATTGTTATCTTGATTCCTTGTCAACCTATGGGTTATGCATTTGGGTAGCTATTGCTAGTAATTAATTATGAACAATGATCTTGTAATTTGACTAATGGATTAAGCAACCAACCATTAAGATGATTTTATTACCGTTGAAAGGGGGCTAGAGCAAGGGGTTTTATTGTTGCTCTGGTTTCTCTCCATAAGGACTTACCTGTAAGTGATAACCGGGACATACAGTACAGCTGTGAGGGCTATATGGCTCTGGCTCTAGTTGTTCAAGAGACCTTTTCTAGCTTGTTAGTGGTTACCTTAAATGGCGTAAGAATGGCTTGCCACGTTGGGTATAGGGCGAGCCCCTGTCCTTAGTGTGTATAGGCTGCGGTTGTTGTGCCACTGGGAAGGGGGGTTCTACATCTGCCTGCCGAGTGAATCTAATGGTCCTAACTTGTTAGACGAACTTTTGAATGGCTTTATATGGTTTTCAGTGTTTTGGGAGTAATTAACCCATGCATTTGGAAATCATGACTCACAGTGAAAGTGTACACCTCTGCGCAGAGTTTAATAAACTGGTATACTAGCCGTGCTCACGGATACGAGCGGCCTTGGGGATTCTTACAAAATAGATGATCACCATTGTTATATCATGCTTAATTACTGTTGATTATTATTATGTTCATGTTAATGCTATTCATTATCCTTATTACAATTGATCATTGGTTCGTTAATGGGAATTGGTTCATCTTGATGCTACTCAATTGCTAATTATATGATGATTAAAAGCTAAACGCAGTCAAACAGTGTCTAGCCTTTTGTGCCTCATGAACCCTATGTTGTACTTGTTAAGTTCGACATGGACTCACTCTTGCTATTTCTCCCACACTCCAGTGTGTAGTAAGATGCTACTCGGAAGAAGGACAAAGGTGTAGTGGAGTTTCTAGAAGACTAGTAGAAGTGCTAGGCATATGTTACCCCCAGTCAGCCGTCCCTGAGAAGAATGGAGCCTAAAGTTTACTCACCATTCCGCGATACTCTGATGTAAGTGTTAATATAGCTATGTATACGTTATATAATAACATTATTTCTGATACTTTTTCATTCTGACATATGTGTGGACTTCCTGGGCACACATATGATTAGCCTGGTTTTGTTCTTTAGAAAACCGGGTGTGACAGTTGCCCACCACCTGTTCGGAAAATTGCCTCTGAGGGCACCGCGTGTCTGGTGCGTGTCCACCATGTGCGAGTGGGCGTCCGCCATGGCCGACATGTGCCCTTGCGCCTCGCTCGATGTCGGGAGCACCAGAGCACTCGCCGAGCTCCATTCCGAGCCTTTCCACTCGCCCTCACCTGCCCTGCCTCTGCCTCTCCATCCCTGCTCACGCACGCGCACGCCACCGTAGCCGTGGCCGCCATTGCCGAGCTAGCCAAGCTCCACGCCACCGCGTCTCTGTCCCTCCCCGTGCTCGATAGCTCGTGCCATCACCTTCGCCTCCTCCTCCACGCTCTGCGTGTCTCGGCTGGACTGGAACCCACCAGAGCAGTTCGGCCATGGGAGCCCCCTCCGGCGCCGTCGTCGACAACTATGGCTGGACCACCTCGGGCTGCCCTAGGATGGGCCGAGCAGCTTCGCGGGCGCGCGCAAGCCCCCTTGGGCTTCCCCGTTGATGAGAACATGGCTCCTCAGATTATTCCAGCTTGCCATACTCCCTTGGCTTCGCAATTTATTAGAGCCAGAGAAGATATAAATTATTTGACCATGCGGTTTGGTGAATTTTCTATTGATATGAAACAAACTAAGATGGCACAGGCAGCAGAGCTAGATGCTACTCTGCAATTGCCGAGCAGAACTTTTGTTGGAAATAATTTGCGCAAAAAATTATTGGATGACAGGGCATCAAATATATTTGTGCAGAAGATTGCGGGGCTGACTTGATTAGCTTCCTGGCCGGATTGGCTTACCATATATGTAGCATGTTTGCCATATTTTAATATTTATTTGTGTCAGACTTGTTTGAGTCAGATTCGGTTAAGATTCTGGTCACGTCATCGTTGTTAACTGGGCCGAGTCAAGTTGTGTCCTTGTGCCTGCGTGCACATATATGGCCTAGAGTTGGCTGTGTAAAAATTAGGTTGAATTTTATTGTGGAGTTTATTCCCCGTCGAGCCGTCGCTCGAGAAACCCTAGAGGTTGTTCATCCGGATCCTTCGAGGATTTGCGCGGAGTTGCGTGATTGAGCTGCTACAGCTTGAGCGCGTCGCTTGGAATTCTTGGAGTTCCCTCTCTTCTGATCGTGGTCGTCGAGGCTGCGGGTGGAAGGTTTATCTTAGGGTTTGGTTTGCAACATCTATTGTAAGCCGTTCCCTTCTATCTTTGATATTGCTATTACAGGTGAAATTATTTTTGTCCATCCGAATTACACTTCTTGGTCAATATAATTGCCGTGAGATTTTTCTACTCTTTGGATATTGCTGCTTCCTCATTGGTTCGATATTATTCTTGGAGAGAGGAAATACTTGCTAGTGCTGCCAATCAGTTTGTGGAAGAACTAGTATTTCATTCTGCGCACAGTGTTCGACGTTCTCTATATTTGGATACGTGAAATTTGATTGAGTACTAGTCGACAGCTGTTATTCTCTTTTGTATTGGCTAATTAAAATAGTCTCTTTCAAATCAGTCTTCACGTGAGAAGTGCACAGCCTGTATCCTTGCTTGCTACGAGCTATTGTTGGAAGGATTATTAGTATTATCTGGTTGAGCAAACAGGGGTATACTTTATTATTTAGAAAATATCTAGGCTGCATTATTGGTGGAATTTCTTACGGAAATTCCAGAGAAGTTGCTCTTGCGATTGTGTACCGTGAAAGATTGGGACAAATTATTGGACATCGTAGGTGTGTCCTCATCAGTTGGTATCGGCTTCTGGGTTGCTCACGGTGCATTTGGATTTTCTTTTTCAATGGCCGATTTGAAATTGCTCAAGGACGTTAAATATTTGCCAAAGCTATCTCTAGCATGTAGTCCCTTGGAGTATTTTGAATGGGAAGAAAGTCTAGATGATTTCTTCTATGGTCGTCGACTCCCAGAGATATATTACGCCGAAGAGACTTTAGCTAATGATGTTTTTTATTGGTGGGTTGACTATGACAAAGAATTTCCTTGTCGGACATGGAGCGATATGAAGGTTGTGCTACAACGCCTATTTCTTTCTCCATTTTATTCAAGGAAAATGGTCGCTGAAGCTTATGGTTCAAAACCTCAAACCACCAAGCCAATTGGTAGTTCTTCTAAGAAACTGAAGAAGTTACAGAATGTTGCAGTGCCCGAACCGCCAGTTATACATGGGAGTGCTGATCTTTCTTCTACATCGGGGCTGCATAGTAGTGCTTCTGCTTGTGATACTCAGTGTGAGCATAAAGTTGATGATACAAATGATGTTTCAGATGGATTATCTATGATGGCAAGTGAAATACACAGTGATGGTACTGTTGCTACTGTGAAGGGGCAACGCTCCAGCATATTTCAGTCAGAGTGCACAATTAAGGATAAGGTATGCAAACTAATTATTGACGGTGGTAGTTTCGCTAATGTCATTAGTTCAGATGTTGTGCATGCTTTGTCTTTATCTACGCGGAGGCTTCCAATGCCGCGATATATGCAGTGGATGAATCAAAGTGGTATGCTGAAAATTACTCATAAGGCGAGAGTAAAATTTTCAATTGGTAATTATGTGGATACAGTTGACTGTGATGTTGCGCCGATGAGTGCATGCCATTTGTTGTTGGGTCGACCATGGCAATTTGATCTTGATGCTACTCATGGTGGTCGTTCCAATAATTATTCGTTTGTGCACAAGGGGGTTCATCATGTGCTAAAACCAATGTCTGGCAATGATATTACGGCTGAGATTTTTGCTTCTGTGAAAAAGAAGAAAAAGGAGGCTGGTGAGCTTACACCAAAGCCGAGGACGGCTTTGCTTCAAGAGGGAGAGAATGACGTAACTGTAGGTGCTGAAATTATTGCAGCTGAGGATTTATGCAAGGATTGTAAAATTGCAGCGGGTAATTCTAAAGTTCCTAGTAAGGGAGAAGAATCTATTATGATGATTAATTCTTTGGGTAAAGCCTCAGATAGTGATTGCAAGGAGTTGAAAAATGCTGATACTGTTCTAAGTAAATCTCATATACAGTTTAGCTCTCTATCTAATTTTGTGCAACATGTAGACAGCAAGAAAGATGGAAATATAACAGTTACAATGATGAAGCCAGTTCAGATTATGCCAAAGCCGAGGACGGCTTTGTTTCAAGGGGGAGAGGATGATGAGAACATGGCTCCTCAGATTATTCCAGCTTGCCATACTCCCTTGGCTTCGCAATTTATTAGAGCCAGAGAAGATATAAATTATTTGACCATGCGGTTTGGTGAATTTTCTATTGATATGAAACAAACTAAGATGGCACAGGCAGCAGAGCTAGATGCTACTCTGCAATTGCCGAGCAGAACCTTTGTTGGAAATAATTTGCGCAAAAAATTATTGGATGACAGGGCATCAAATATATTTGTGCAGAAGATTGCGGGGCTGACTTGATTAGCTTCCTGGCCGGATTGGCTTACCATATATGTAGCATGTTTGCCATATTTTAATATTTATTTGTGTCAGACTTGTTTGAGTCAGATTCGGTTAAGATTCTGGTCACGTCATCGTTGTTAACTGGGCCGAGTCAAGTTGTGTCCTTGTGCCTGCGTGCACATATATGGCCTAGAGTTGGCTGTGTAAAAATTAGGTTGAATTTTATTGTGGAGGTTATTCCCCGTCGAGCCGTCGCTCAAGAAACCCTAGAGGTTGTTCATCCGGATCCTTCGAGGATTTGCGCGGAGTTGCGTGATTGAGCTGCTATAGCTTGAGCGCGTCGCTTGGAATTCTTGGAGTTCCCTCTCTTCTGATTGTGGTCGTCGAGGCTGCGGGTGGAAGGTTTATCTTAGGGTTTGGTTTGCAACATCTATTGTAAGCCGTTCCCTTCTATCTTTGATATTGCTATTACGGGTGAAATTATTTTTGTCCATCCGAATTACACTTCTTGGTCAATATAATTGCCGTGAGATTTTTCTACTCTTTGGATATTGCTGCTTCCTCATTGGTTCGATATTATTCTTGGAGAGAGGAAATACTTGCTAGTGCTGCCAATCAGTTTGTGGAAGAACTAGTATTTCATTCTGCGCACAGTGTTCGACGTTCTCTATATTTGGATACGTGAAATTTGATTGAGTACTAGTCGACAGCTGTTATTCTCTTTTGTATTGGCTAATTAAAATAGTCTCTTTCAAATCAGTCTTCACGTGAGAAGTGCACAGCCTGTATCCTTGCTTGCTACGAGCTATTGTTGGAAGGATTATTAGTATTATCTGGTTGAGCAAACAGGGGTATACTTTATTATTTAGAAAATATTTAGGCTGCATTATTGGTGGAATTTCTTACGGAAATTCCAGAGAAGTTGCTCTTGTGATTGTGTACCGTGAAAGATTGGGACAAATTATTGGACATCGTAGGTGTGTCCTCATCACCCGTCCCTCGTCCGCCATCGGCATTTCTTCCCCTCACGTGAACGCGGCCGCTACCACCATTGTTGGTCGTCGGGTCATCGGTCATCGTGGCTAGACCTCCTCGGGTCACCGCGAGGTGAACCACCACCTTTCCGTGGATACACGCGAAGCAGGGTTGCTCCACCGCCTCATCCCCGCCGCCGACGGCGACCTCACTGGCCGAAATCGGCTCGGCCCCCTCCTCCCCTATTTTTGCTGGCCGAGCGGAGCTCGGGCAGACATCGGCCACACCTGGGCGGGTCGTGAACCACCGCGGGCGCAGGCTGGTATGCCGGGGTCTAGGCCAGTCGTCGCCCTTGACCACCGCCGTCGAGCCACCGGCGGTCGGACGGCGAAACCGGCCGATGGTCACCCCCTCTCTATTTTCACCAGGAAAGAAGAAGAACGGCTCCCTCCCTCTATTTGCATGACAGGTGGGCCAGGTGGACAGCGGGTCCCATGTGTCGGTTTAAGTAAGTGGTAGTTCTAGGTGTGTAACCGGGTGCACCTAGCAAATTAAATAGAATTTTGTTTTATAGTAATTTGAATTCCAGATTTTGTGTGGACTTTTTGGAAACCTTGAGAAGAGATCTATGCAGTGGAGTCATAAAGTATTAGGTGTTTGTAGATGTTTTCTGATGTCTCTATTTAAGCTTAAAAGTGCTCCTAAAAATGCTTATAACTTGACCAGAGCCATATTTAGAGTTTGGGAAGTCCAAAAATAGTGATTCTTATTTTGTTCATCTTATGATGGCATTTACTAACTAAGAAAAATATTAAACCTGGTAGTTGTTCACTGTTTTCTTAGGGTTGTGATTTACTCTTGCTAATTCTGCATTTCTTGCATATGTTGGTTGAGAAATTCATAACCGATGCTGTGATGCTCCAAATAATGTGAAATTTTTATGGTAGTCTTGTTATGCTATATATGTATTGTGGTATAAATTCATGGTCATTGCTTACTGTATGATCAAGTTATTGATTTAACTTGTTTACGGCTTGATAAATATCTTATAAATAATATATAAATGATAAAATGGAAAATGTTGTTCCATTACCTTAGTATGATGTTGCTCTATCATGTTGATTCATACTATGGCCATGTGTTCATAGAAAATATTGAGTTTTAGGTTTAACTTGCTCTCACATGATTTATTGCAATAGTTATTTGTCTTTTTCATAGAGATTGATATACTCATGCAATTGATTTGAAATTTGTACAGTAGACTTTTGTGAGGATATGTAGGCCACAGTAATTTTTGGTAGAATTTATTATGCACTTTTGATAGGTGTTCATAATTTCACCTAATTATCTAAATAAATTAAGAAAATGAATTAAAAGTATTTATTTAGCAATGGACATTATGTTTTCTAGTGTTCATTAGTCATGTGTGAAATGTTGGTAAAGTTGGTTTTGCACAATTATATGTTTGCAACATATGTTAATAATTATTTCTTGCAATTATTAGTTTCTGGACAGTTCTGGGGGCAATGTAAATTTCCTCATGTTTGTGATGTTTTCTGAGCATCTTGTCTATAGAAAAGTTGTATATAATTCATGTATCTAGCTTGTGTTAAAATTTGGTGGTATTTAGCCAAGTAGTTTTTGAGTTATAGATGTTTAAAATTAGGTCCTAGATTTGGTTGCTCTCTGTTTGGAGCAGACCAGATTCTGTAGTTTTATCATTTCAACCTATTAAACTTGGGAATCAGGCTTAGTTGGTATTAAATGAATTGTAGAAAATTTCATAAGATTTCCAGATTATCCTCTTGAATGTCATTTGGAATTGTGTAGCTCCTGAAATGATGTTATTTCTGGACTGTTCATGCTGATTGCAAATCTAAACTTTTCTGTTAAGCATAGTTTGAGTTACATAAGTATGTTGGTGTTGCTACTTGGTACTTGGGTTAGTATCCTGTGATCTTATGAGGCTTATGTATTGATTGATTGCTTGCCCTCTTCTATGTTGCCTTAAGTGAGGATTAAGTTGATTAGCTCTAGGTATCTATGTGAAGTTTGGTATACTTGCTTGATTACTTTGTTTATTACACTTCTATGCATTCATACATATGCATTGTTGCACCTCATTTAGGTACATTAGCTGAAGCACGTGAAGGACCTGATGTGGAGCCAAACCCAAAGATGGAGTTGGTGGATCCATCCCGAAGATAGAAGCATCGGATAAGTGCTAGATTGGAGGATGCTTGCCAAGCGGGTTTCATCTGACAAACTCTAACTTGAGTCGGATCCCAGACAAGCCCCGGAGCATTATAAGAACCTTCAAAGCAATTAATTCTATATATGTTATAAGTATTGTTACATTAAGTGGTAGGAGTTGGTTGGAAACCCTTGCTGCATTTATATCATTCCTTGTCCAGATATATGAATCCTGAATCCTACATAGCCCAGGGTCGAGTAGATGCTTAGCCCTGCTTTAAGCGGTAGAAGTAAGGTGATTTCCTATCACCTGCGAGATGTAGAGATATTCATATATGGCACGGTTGGCTATATTTGCTATCGTGGAAAGGAACCATGTGTTAATAAAATGAAATGAGACCGGGCGGGATGACGATAGTGAAGCAACAAGGTATGGAGGTCTTGAGTGTGGATCTATCCCCGTCTGAGTCATTTAAGGACTGATTCGCTATACGTCCTTGAGTCATGTTGAACGCAGTCTAACACTTAGTTGGCCGGATAAGTCGTTCCGACCGCAAAGTCGAGTAATACAGTTCAAGCCGGGAATCGAATGGTAGGTTGCATATTGGAGGTAGTAAGGATGTGCTTGGGGACATTGGCGTGAGACCAAGGGGGGGTTAGAGTCTCTATCACCTGGCAGAGAGTTGCCCTTGGGGATGCGGCATCAGTCGAACCCGCGACTCCTGAATTGTACGAAAGGTGGCTTGTGCGACCCTGGCAGGGGCCTGCACGGTGAGTGTTAGAAATACCCCTCCAACTGGATAGGAACTCGATTCGAATCGCCGTCACTCCCAGTTAGTGAGCACTTGACTTGAGGAGCGGCAATGTAGATTCCATTAAATTGAACAGATGGTTAATTGGCTGATGATGTAAATGTTGCCTCAATTTATACCTGCTATGGTTAATATTGTTTGCTCCTAATCAAGTGAGTGCTCTAGTACAGGTGCTAATATAGATGACAGATTAATGATGATTAACTTGGTGCTTAAGCATTAATGATTACTTATATGTATTAAGCTTTTATGCAAAATGTTGTCAAGCTAGCCCACTTTATAGCAGCCTTGCATGATCCTTGGTGTCACTTTATTTCTGGTTTCTGACGGGTAAGTCTAGCTGAGTACCTTCTTGTACTCAGGGTTTTATCCCCACTTGTTACAGGTTGTGAGGTATCATGGCGGCTGCAAGAGTTGGTTGGCTCTTGCCTTAGTGGCGGAGTGTGATCATAGGCATGATCCTTCTTATTTACCTTATCTCTAATGCTTTTGTTGGAAGTCGACCTTGGTACTGGCATGTATTTGAAATAAGATTAATGTTAGTTTCAAATTACTTTGCTTCCGTTACTTTTCAATTTAAGTTGTAATAACTATGTTGAACTCCATTGTATATTGAATTACTTGTGAAATGGTTGTAACATGTGACTTGTTATGTTGAATCACTACGATCTTGGTTTGTATGTTGGTTGGTATGAAATCCCTCATGATTTCATTGGACTACTGGAGTTATATGGGCTCAAGTGCGAGAATTTGATCACTCCGGTGATTGTTTTTGTACTTGTGCTCTTATAATTTGGACGGTTCTGTGACACTAGTGATATGCAAGTATGAATAGATCTGTTCAAACTCTTGTAGGTGTGAGTATGGGTTTTCATCACCTTCTCCTAAGAAGGATTTATCCCGAATCAATTTTATAAAACACGGGCTTAGTTCAAAACCAAGTGTTATGATTGGCTCTGAGGATTCTGGTGGCCTTAGGCTTGTGCTCGTGGGTTTAGCATTTTGATAGATAGGGGTGGAATTCATAATGGAAAAGAAAAGAAAAGAATGAAAGGATAAAAATATAAAAGAGTATGATACAAGGTTAAGTTAGGTTCGAAGTTAACTCAATGAACTTTTCCCGGCAATGGCACTAGAAAGCTTGTTGGTATAAATTAAGGCACACAGATAAATCCACAAGCACATGGATACCACTATAGCTTTCACTCAGAGGTATTTCAAGTACCATATCCATAGGAAAACATGTGAGGCTAACTAGGTCCAACTTAACCTGGAGTAGCAACAAGACTTAAGAAAGTCAGGAGTGTAGAGGAGATCACTAAGGTGTTCTAATTCTAATCTTGGTAAGATATGCCTTCTACTATTATATCTAGGGAGATGTCTTATAAGGAACAAAGGCAGAGTTTCTTCCCTACAAGCAACTAAAAGCCCTGCTAGTCCTATTAACAGGAGGTGGATTAAAGAGGATTCAATGAAGCTGTAAAAGTCACCTTCGTGAGCTACCACTGATCCGAAAAATAGGGTGCATCCATGCTTACACTTACAGTTAATTCTCTATTCTCTCTAGAATAGGAATAAAGCTCTCAAAAGAGTCGCAAACCAGAAGAATAATATAAACAAGATGCTTACTTAAAGTAGAAGTTGATTACCAGAGAAATCTCAGACGTAGGTTAACTTCCACCAATGTACAAGCCATAGAGAGAGAGCACTGACAGGCCAACACCTCCTTCAAACTCTTCCCTCCTCTTCTCTCTCTATTTCTAAAGACTAGATCCTAATGAGGACTAATATTCTCTTGATAGCTGGCTCTGAGAGGTAGATCCTTTCATGGGACCCCTCTCAATTCATCCTAACTAGAGAATATGAATTAGGGTTTCAGAATAGCTCCTAGGAGGGGGGTACAGGGCTGTATATATAGGCTAAAGCATCCACCATGAGCCCTTGGATCAAACTGACTTAAGGAATGGTGTAGATGCAATCCTAGGAGGTGGTGGAGGAACCTTCTAGAAGCTGGGATCGATTGGACTCCATAGCTGGCCAGTCAGCCCACTTTCATGGCCAAATGGCACAAGCTTTGGTGGTTTGCCTTCTAGTGCCTTCTAGATCCTTCCCACATAGGTTTAATGGTGGAATTCCATCGTTTCCTTTGATGAATAGGCCCCCTTGGTAGTTTTCTAGATAAACCCTGCTGAAAACACAAATTCACCAAAACTCATGGAATTTATTAGTTTAAACCCCTATACCTATGTTTGGTGATGGAATTAAGTACATATGTAGGTTATGTTGATGGTTTATATTTGACCTTAGTGACCATCAACACCCACGTCATAGTGTCGTCCCCCTCCCTTCCCTGCGCTCGAGCCAGACTCGGTCAGCACCCAATCCCGCACCTGAGCCTGAATCCTCTTTGATTCGGTGTGAGGAGCACATCTAGGCCTCTATAAGATTAGGCTCTCTACCGAACTCAATTTGCTCTCTACCGAACTCAAACACGGGTGGCGGCGTGCACGGCGGTGCATCTCACCGATGGCTGCCGCTGGACCCAAACCAACCCCTTAGTGAGCACCCTTGCAGCTCACCGAACCTAACACACTCGCTAGAAGAGTGGGATGGTGGCTAGAGATAGTCTGGCCACGTGCGGTCAGGGACACGGCGTCCATGGCACTCTTGGTCACCGGCGTTGCCCCGGGATCCTCACCTACAGCCAACGGACGGCTTGGCTAGGTGGAGAGGCTTAAGGCAGAGCTGTAACTATGAGCAATGGAGGTGTCAGTGTCTAGAGAACCAGGTGTCTAAACAGAGTGACTGGTGAATTTATATCTGGGCGTCTAGGCCTTGATGGTGTGCAAAGCGGACACAAGGATGTATACTGGTTCGGGCATGAATGGCTCTATGTCTAGTGGGTTTCGCTGTAGTTCGTATTGCCTTGCACCGGGGTTCTCGTAGTAGGTGTTACAAGCTTTTTCAAAAGAGGGAGCGGGTCCGAGGTCTCTTGTGAGCGGTGGTGCGTGAAGTGTGTTTCTGGCTATTGTTGCCATGATTTTTTCCTGTGTTTCGATCTCTCTTTAGATGTGGCCCCTGCCTCCCCTTTTATAGCTTCTAAGGGGAGGGGTGAGGTTAAAATCATGGTAAAGAGGTAAAAAATGAGGAGAATAAAAAAGGAAAATAAAAAAGGTGGCCTCGGGCATGGCCGTCCTCCTCGTTATCCGGTGGGAATAGTTCCCCTATAGCATGAAGATGTGCATGGTGTTGATCTTTTGGCCTCTCCATCCGTTGGTGCGACGTGCCATGGCCATGCTTTGACCTGTGTGTCCCTGTGCCGTGAGGATTGGCGGTGCGTGCGTCTAGATTTCCATAGTGAGGAGGTTAGTTGGCACAGTTGCCGTCACCCCCGTTGCTGTGGAGTTATGGATGTTGTCGTAGTAGAATGACCGGGGTCATACCGAGTCAGGGTGTGGTTTTCTGTGTTCTTGTTGATTATGCACGGTCACGTCCATCATGTCGATGGAGCGAGCACCATGTTAGTGGCCCCCGTGGCTCCCCGCCTTGCCTAAGGGTTCCACGTGCCCCTCGGGTGAAGCGAAAACGCACCGCAGAGGGTTAGGCGCTTTCGATGATGCCAGGGGGCTTGGGCGAGGCGGAGAGATGTCGCCCGAGATGCCCTGTCGTGCTTGAGGCCTCTTCGCAAGGCTCAGGCGAGATAGAGTTTGCCGTTCATGCCTTGAGCGGCTAACATGCTGTTAGTGCTCTTTAGGTCCCCTATGACAGGGTTCTTTAACACCCGTGCAGGGTGCCGTATTTTATCCCCTGTTGGGTACCCTCGGTATTTTGATATTTGACAGTGGCCCCTGAGCCTATGGAGGAGTGGGGGCACTCCTCCAGAGGTTTGAGAATGAGAGATTGTAGATACTTTTTGATTTGTTTTTGTTTTTAGGACTATCCAGTGGGTGCGTGCGAGCGCACCCGGTGGGTGTAGTCCATGAGGCCTTGGAGGGATGGGTTATCCCTTCAAGGGCTTATAATCACGCAAGTGTGGTGTCACTAGTATGACCATGGTTCAGGTGGAGGGCCCTCGCGGCCTTGGCGTGGACCATTTGCTAGGTCGGGATGCCGAAGGAGCCCCCGAGCCCCTGCGCGCTGTAAGGGACTAACTGGATGGCCCCTCGGTTGTTGTGTCATTTTCCTTACGCTCTTTAGCAGAATGGAAGGGTATGCGTGGTCCCTTGTCAACCATTTGGGCCTTATTATGGTTTTGTTTGATTTTGTGGAGACTATTTGGTGGGTGCGAGCGAGCGCACCCGTCGGGTGTAGCCCTCGAGGACTTGGAGGGATGAGTTATCCCTTCAAGGACTTTGAATTAAGTAGGTAGGCCCGTCTGGGGATGACGAAGGGTCGTGCAGGGCAGTAACTATCGCGATGCTTCATACTATGGTGTGTGGGAAGGTGAGTGGTTTGTGTTCGGTTGGTTATCTTTTGGGGCCTGGTGCCGGCCCATGGAGCGGGAGGGGTGGAAACTGCCCGTGGCTACAACGGTTCGCCTTCTTGGGGTGTGGCGCGCGAGGCCGATGCGATTCCTTTAGGAGATGAGCAGGGCAGTTGGGCGTATTGAATGCCTATGAGCTGAGGGGCCTCCCCGGGGCCTTTTATAACGTGAGTCGGGGTGCCCGACCCTGGTATCTCTCTTCTTCCGTCCTTACCCTTTGTTCTTTCTTCTTCGCCACCTTAGCAATGGAGCACGGTGACTCATCTAGAGGCTCTTGCGTAAGCGCGATGGGAGAAGGGGATGGGGCGCCCTCTCACCGTTATCATCTTAACCCCGGCATTGCTTCCTCATCGAGGTATAGACAGGCCTAGAACACTGTGGCCTGGGGCATTCCTACCCCGCTGCAGGAGGCATGGGAGGAGTTGGCCACTGCGAAGGCGGTGGTGACGTCCCTGGTGGAGGAGACGACGCTCGCCCGTTCGCAACGAACAGAGTCCGACTGATGGTGCGCGAGTGAGTGCCTTACCGTGTCCTCTTTTTGCTTTTTTGGTTGATCTTTAAGTCTAATGCTCATTGTTCATTTTGGGCAGAACTGCTCATGGAGGTAGAGTCCCTCCGTGACGCTGTCAATGTCCTAGCGGACTTTGTCCGCGCTCCGATGGGGCACCGGGAGGAGCGCCTTCTTAGTGCACGAGCACTGATCCGGGCAGCGACCGAGCGCGGTGTTCATCAAGGGGCGGCCATTGCATTGATAATGGCCTAGGCGGCCATGGATGTGGAGCTCTAGGACATCGAGGGCTTCCCGATGGGAGAGGGGCTGGGAGACTACGAGGACCTGCTCGAGGGCTTTGAACCAGCGGCGAATGTCATCGCTGCTCTGGTCCCTGCAGACCAGGTCCACAATGAGGACGTATAGGGCTAGTCTAGAACCCTTTCCCCTAATGTAAAAATGATCTATCTACAAAATCAGTTCGTTTGTTTAATTGTTGTCACGTTCTATCTCCCCAACGCTATCATTTTGTTTCATGTTTGATTATTAATAGCGGTTTTGGTGAGGTTGCCAAGACCCTGCCTATCGATAGTTTTCTTTTAGGGAGGAACCAACTTGTGTGCATGTAGATCGATTGGGCGTTTGAGTGCAGTAGTTTCCCCTGTCTCGAGGCTAGGTCAGACGTGTCCTTATCGAGGCTTCTGCCACTACCTAGGATTATAGGTGCGTCAGGTTGCCCAGGGGGCTCGCTTGTGAGTTAGACATTTCTGCCCCTGGGTCTCGCTCCTTGAGGAGGGGTTGGGCTCGAGCTTAGGATCGCTGGCTCATTGGGATGCTTGGGAAAAATTCGTTCGTGGGTGGGGCATTTCTACCCCTAGGTCCTTCAAAGTCCTTACTAGCGCGTGGGGTCAGTAAGGACTTTATTAGGATACCCCTCATGCATCTTTTCCACAAAGAGGAGGGTTGGGCAGTGCCATGGCTTCCCTCGCTAGGTCGAGTCGTGGTGCCCGTTGAGTTGCGATAGGGTCAGTTCAAGTGAAGCCCCGGTTCCCGTTCACGGGGATTCGACGGAGGTAAGCTAGAGACCGGCTTCAAAATTTCCTAGCGGTTGGTTCAGGGAGTTCCCGAGGTAGTTCGACCGTCCCCAAGGGCCTGCTACCTTTTTCGAAAAAACTCCTGAACCGTAAACCTACCTAGACTTGAACATGATTCGAGAAGGCCCATGACGCTTCGTGCATCCAGGTACTGGCCGTGCGTTGCCCCTTCTCATACCATCCCTCACTCAGGTGGCTCGGAGTGGCTGTTGAACCCTTCACGGGCTAGCCTTCAAACTCCATGCCATGATCGGACTGTAAAGGGTGGAAACATATCACGTAATCATCACCGGCAATATGAAACGCATTGCATAATTATTGCTGATAATGTGAAACGTATCACATAATTACCGCTGATAATGTGACTCATGATTTAACGCATAAATGATGAGATAAACCATAGCAAATAACATGCAACGGTTGCATCAATACGAAAAGATTACGTTCGAACAAAACAATAGATTGTGGGCAGGGGGTGATGCGGTGATCTACCGATCATGGCGTGTCATCACTGTGCGCTACCTTCACCCTCCGGCGCTATGGCCACATGAGCTCATAGCCGCCGTCATCGGAGTCACCGTCGTTGAAGAGGTAGTCACAGGTACCGATGAAATGATGTAGAGCTCCTGGGTCATCGAGCCTGAACAAGTCGGTGCCGGCCCAACTGCTGCCGTCCTCGTTAGAGCTAGCACTAGAAGCTATCTTGGTAGTCACAAGTACCTCCGTTGTAACAGAACCGACCAAATTATAAGAGCACAAGTACGAAAACAAGCACCGAAGCGCTCAAATTTTCAAACTTGAGCCCATATAATCCCGGTAGTCAATCGAAATCACGAAGGATTTCAAACCAAACTGCTTACAACCAGGATCGCATCATTCAACATACACATCGTACGTTACATTTCACAAGTAGTTCCGAAATAAGTTTACACCACGGAGTAGCAAATATTACAAACCGAGTTTGGAAAATAGCGGAAGCATAACACACACATTAGTTAATTAATTACTGCCAGTCTGGATGATCGACATCCCGCAAAAGCATGAGGAAAGTACATAAAGACGATCACGCCCTTGTGATCTAGTCATCATCACCCGCAGGGTGGAGACACGTCTTGCAGAATCCCTGATAAAGCATGTCATCTGCAACAGGAGGGAATAAACCCTGAGTACTGGAATGTACTCAGCTAGACTTACCCGTCATAAACCAGAAATAATAAGACACCAAGGGTTATGCAAGGCTTACACAAGAGGCTAGCTGACACCACATTTTGCATAAAGGCATAAGTAGTTGAAACTCTTATAATCTGTACTAGCATTTATTTTTAGCATTTACCTGTCATCTATCTTAGCACCTGTACTAAACATGCACTTGATTATCATCAAACAATTATTCATATTATTCCATAGCAGGTATAAATTGTGGCAACATTGTATCATTCACTTAACCATCTGTTCATTTAATGAGATCTACGTTGCCACTGCTCAAGTCAAGTGCTCACTAACCGGGAGCGACGGCGATTTGAATCGAATTCCTATCCAGCTGGAGGGGTATTTCTAACACTCACCGAGACGCGCCTGGCGAGGGCTGCTCAGGTCATCTTTCGTACAGTTCAGGAATCGCGGGTCCGAATGATGTCGCGACCCCAAGGGCGACACTCTGCCAGGTGATAGGGACTCTAACCCCCCCTTGGTCTCACGCCAATGTCCCCAAGCATATCCTTTCTCTCCTCCAAGAAGCAACCTACCATTCGATTCCCGGCCTGAACCGTACTACTCGACTTCGCGGTCGGAACGACTTATCCGGCCAACTAAGTGTTAGACTACGTTCAACATGACTCAAGGACGTACAGCGAATCGGTCCTTAAACGACTCAAACGGGCATGGCTCCACACCCAAGACGTGAAGTGTCTTGCAGCTGTACCATCGAACTCCCGCCCGGTCTCAGTTTCATTTTAAGGCATGGTTCCATCACGATAGCCATAAGCCACTCGTGACCCAATCCTATCTCTCGCGGATGACCGGAAATCACCCGACTTCTACCGTACTAAGCAGGGCTAAGCATTGACACGTGCCTAAACCTAATATAGGATTTAAGTACAATATCTGGACAAAGACAGGTATAATGCAACAATTGTTTTCATACAACTCCTACTACTTAATGCAGTAAACAATTAAAAGTACTCAAGATATATTTATAAAACAATGGGTTCAGCATGCACCGGGGCTTGCCTTTGAGAAAAGTGGAAGGTCTGTGGTCCGGGCACTCGGGTAGGTCTTCAGCGGCGTCTCTTTCGCCGACTGGTTCTGTCGGTTCCTCCGGTTGGCTCTGCACCTCCTCCGGTATCGCTTGTTCGAATTCGAGGAGTGTCACCCCCTCCGGAACACCTATTGCATGAGTGCATAATAAATCTCATGAATGCATACGGAAAGATGCAGTATGCTCGGAATGAAATGCCTTACAACAATTTCAAAGCTCTAATCAAATCACTTCAAAAGAGTAGGTGCAAATTTCCTCTCTGGTAGAGAAGTACTCACCTAATCTACTTAACCTAAGATAAAGCTGCTCTTCCTCAGTTAAGGCCCTAACACCTAACAATTACAAAAGTAGCATTTCTTAGGATACCACACCACATCAATCAGCAAAATACCACAGTAAGCATTCTGGACAGCAGCTACTTGTTTTTATCACAACTGGAGATTTCCAATTCCAAAAGATATGATCTAAGACAATCTGGAAAGCTTAAGAAATGCTCTACAATTCATTTTCAGACCTCAACCCCAAACTCTTAAGTTTTCCATGTCAAATTTCACAAGTTCCAGAATCTGTCCTCTCAAAACAGAGAGTAGCAGATTCTGAATTGCCACTTTAAACAACAGTAACTCTCAAACTACTAAGCCAAATGCTCCCAAATTTTGACACAAGCTAGTTTATCAAGTTTACTCCAACTTTGGTATTTACAAGTTTTCCAGCAACCATTTTTATCAAAGGCCAAATTTAGAAATACTACCAGCTGTCCAGAAAACCTAAAATTACAAAGGTTAAATATTTATTGATGTGGCCAAAGTCCCCTAAAACCAAACTAATGTTACCAAAAGTTCACATGAGGTACAAAAACACCAAAAAGTAGGGTGTGACTACCTAGAACATTTATTTATACTCATTTCTTATTTTACTTAATTAATTAGGTGGAATTTTAAACCTATATGTAAACTGCTCCTAAAATTCTACAAAAATTACAACGGGCTCTCTGAGCCAAAAATAGACCACTGTAAAAATTTGAACAAATTTTATTCACAGAAACTCCCTATACAAAATTCACAAGTCCAAGAGGCTGATTTTTGTATAATTAATACATCATATTGAAAAGTATCAAACAACAGATTTCATATTTTTCTTAGATACTCTAGGGTACCAAGACATTCTCCAAAAAGTTACAAGAACATTGCACATGTAGAAAAATTACTAAAAATCATTCAATTATTTCCTAGAATAACAAGATAGCCTTATATCTTAAAATTTACTTAAGCACTGATGCCCAAATTTTTACCAGAGCAAGGGTAAGTATAAAGTAACCTACCCACCAAATTTCATGATTTATGGGACACTACAGCTCAAGTTATAAATTTAACAAATTTGCATGCATTTCAAAACTCATTTAAAGGATCTATTAAATTCTTACAGAATTTAAACAGCACATACCAGATTTATATTTTTCTAAAATACTACACATCATGTAGATCCTAACAAAATTTATCTCATGATTTTTGGGTCAGTAAAACCCTAGATCTATATTTTTCAAACTTATACAAAAATCTGTGACAAAAATGATTAAATGAAATATATTTCAAACGAACTGGGCCGGCCCGGGAAAACACGGCCCACGACACGCGCGCGCGTGGCCCGCTCAGCATCCCGCCCGCGCGCGGCACTGACGTGCGGGCCCCCGCGGTCAGCGACCGGGAGCAGGGGGAACGGCGACCCGCGAGCTCCGACGAGCTCAAGCTCGCCGGAGAGGAGCTTGCTCGGGAAACCAAGCACAGCCTCGCGTTCTCCGTTACACGGTGCATCGATTTGTGCCAGCAGGAGGGGTTGGGATGGGGCGGAAGGGACTCGACACCACGAGCGGCGGCCGGTGAGGGTCGGTGGCGGTGCACCGTCGCCGGTGAGGGTGCACGGTCCCGGCTAAGCTCGGTACGAGCTTCACTGAAGCTAGGCGGAGCTATTGAGGTAGGAAGGGAGGATGGAGAGAGACCCGAGCTACCCCGGCCACGGTGAGCCTCCATGGCGGAGCTCCGGCGACCTCTCGGAAGCGGCGGAGGGAGCAATGTGGCTCACCTCGAGTCCAATCACGGCCGTCGGTGGGTCGAGGAGATGGAGGGCGGTGAGGCGGAGGAAATGGCGTGGTTTGGTGGCCGGTGATGCAGTGGAACTCGCGCGCGAGCTCGCCGGAGATGGAGCGGCAATGGCGACTCGGTCTGGCGATTTGAAACCGGGAGAGCGAGGCGGAGGGAATGGAGGCCGGCTCGATGCGTCGTGGCGGTCTTGAAGGCGTCGTGGACTGACTGGTGGGGCCAGGGCCGGCGTACGGGCGCCACTGCGCCTCCACGCGTCGGCGAGGCTCTGTGGCCGGTCGGCCACTCCCCCTTCTCTGACGAAACTGAATCGAGTTGAAAGGCGCCGTTGAAATCGACTGACAGGGAAACTTTGGAGGTGATTAACTCCTAATCTAGGCCGATCTGGTATGATCCGTAGTTAGTAAAGTTGTAGAGGGACATGATGTCTACAAATTTGTCAACTAGAGCTTGAGCTGATTCGGTTTATTTAGGGAGTTATAGCTCTCCAAAGTAGGTCACAAGAAAACTGACACTGAGTTTCAGTCAGAGAGATGACTGACAGCCCATAAAGATCAAGGCTCAACTCCTAAACCAGTGAGAACCAGGCTTGTGTAATATTGGCAATGTTGTAGAGCTACATGAGGACTACAAGTTTGTCAATATGAGTGAAAGCTGGTTTGGCCTGGTTTGCAAACTAGAAGCCTCTAAAGTAGGCCTCAGCAAAACTGGAGGTTCAAATTTCAGACTTAGAAAAAATTCTAAGTATTGGAGCCACTCCTCTAGCTGACTTGTGGGCCACTTTTGAGCATGTTCTGGTCAATTTCTTGAGATGGTCATATTGAGACTTTTGTTCACCATAAAATTCTTTACAACTTTGCTTAAGGCTGCTCTTCCATGCATGGTCTCTAAGTTAGACTTTTTAATTGGTCAAACTAGAACATCCTAGGGTCAAATGGTGGTCAACCATCTCTTGTAGGGCATTTTTGAAATTTTGATCAACATGAACCTTGCTCTAAAAGTTGCCCTAAGTATAATTAGGGTGTTGTAGGACATGATTGGCTACTTTACCTTTTTGTCACACCAACTATCAAATACTCATGACATGAACCAAACAAACCCTAGAACAATCACATGAGTTGCATTACATAAAATAGTAAACATGAATTATGCATGCTTATGCTTATGCAAATGCAATGCAATTATGGACTAAACACTTGAGGTGTTACATCCGTGATAGCCTGCGCATGGTGAGTCAGCAGATCTGTAGGAATCCCCCCACAGACGGATCAAAACAAATTGCGGTCAACGACTAGCCATGGGTCCTCCCATGGTCGTGTGGCTTACTGGCCAGCCTCGTTCCGCTTCGGGAACCTCCTGGGTGGTCATTCTCGAGGGCCTACCCCTCGTCTATTACCAAACAGAGACTGGACAGGGCCTTAGAGATGGCGTCGATGTCGACATCAGGAGGGAGAAGGACCAGATCATAGTCCACTCCCGAGCAGATGAAATCTAGGTTCTCGAACCGGACATGGGAGCCTAAGGCGAAGCAGATGTGGCGATTGGCCATCAAGATCTAGTAGATGGATTGTGATGCGCAGAAGGCCCCTACCTAGCACACCAACTGTCGATGTCTAGAGGACCAGGTGTCTAAATAGAGTGACTAGTGAATTTATATCTGTGCATCTAGGCCTTGATGGTGTGCAAAGCGAACACAAGGATGTATATTGGTTCAGACATGAATGGCCCTACGTCTATTGGGTTTTGCTATGGTTCGTGTTGCCTTGCACCGGGGTGCTCGTAGTAGGGGGTTACAAGCTTTTTCGAGAGAGGGAGCGGATCCCAGGTCTCTTGTGAGTGGTGGTGTGTCAAGCGTGGTTCTGGCTACTGTTGCTGTGATTTTTTCCTATGTTTCGATCTCTCTTTAGATGTGGCCCCTGCCTCCCCTTTTATAGCTTCTAAGGGGAGGGGCAGGTTACAATCATGGTAAAGAGGTAAAAAATGAGGAGAATAAAAAAGGAAAACAAAAAAGGTGGCCTCGGACATGGCCGTCCTCCTCGTTATCCGATGGGAATAGTTCCCCTGTAGCATGAAGACGTGTAGGGCATTGATCTTTTGGCCTCTCCATCCGTTGGTGCGACATGCCATGGCCATGCTTTGACCTGTGTGTCCATGTGCCGTGAGGATGGGCGGTGCATGCGCTCAGATTTTCGTAGTGAGGAGGTTAGTTGGCACAGTTGCCATCACCCCCGTTGTTGTGGAGGTATGGATGTCGTCGTAGTAGAATGACCGGGGTCATATCGAGTTAGGGCATGGTTTTCGTGTTCTTGTTGACTGTGCATAGTCACATCCATCATGTTGATGGAGCAAGCACCGTGTTGGGGGCCCCCGTGGCTCCCCGCCTTGCCTAAGGGTTCCACGTGCCCCTCGGGCGAAGTGGAAACGCACTACGGGGGGTCGGGCGCTTTCGATGACACCGGGGGTCTCGGGCAAGGAGAAGAGATGTCACCTTAGACGCCCTATCATGCCCGAGGCCTCTCTGCAAGGCTTGGGCAAGATAGAGTTTGTTGTTCGTGCCTTGAGCAGCTGACATGCTGTTAGTGCTCTTTGGGTCCCCTATGACAGGGATCTTTAACACCCGTGCATGGTGCCATATTGTAACACCCTAGGTGTTTGTAACTCATTAAGCAGTGGGTTTGAGCTCAAACATGATAGATTAAGTGGAGATGACGATGTCAAGGTCAACCTATGCAGATGAGCCTAACCTAAACTTGGATGTTGCACCATTGCTTTACATATGGGCCATTTTCAAGATATATGCTTGGGTGGTGTTATTGCAATATCTTCATGTGTCTCACCTTAGTACCTATCTATATTGGACATTGGAAAAGTTTCATGACGTTTGGAATCAAAAAGTCACATGAAATGATAAGTTATATCATTGTTGGAATGGCTTTACTAAGTGCTTGAATTGCACTATCAAGTGAATGGAAATATAGGTCATCAACCAAACCTTGAAACCTTGCCCAAATGACTCTAGATGGACTCTACAACAAAAGTCATGAAAGATTCATATTGAGCAAATGTCCAGAAAATGTTCCAATGGATCACAAAGGACAACTCACGCTCTATGCCGATACTACTTTGATCGAAGTAGAAATGTAGGTTCTATACCAGTTCTAATGTTGGCCCTTAAATGAAAGTTGTAGTTCATGTTTTGTAGAAAAAACTTTGTTTTTGGACCAAGAGTTAGATCAGTTTAGAATTGAGTCTAATCGGGACACAAAGATTGAATCTGCTGTAGTTTTCAGCATTTAGAAATATTTCAAAGTCTGGGATTTCAATGGCGATAATGAATGGCATGTCACGTTCTCATGATTTTGCTAGGCAACTTAAGTTGAGCCAAATATAAAAGTTGGAGTTTACATCTTGGAGAAGAGCATGCAAAAAGTTGGACTAAGTTTGATTAGGTTTTGACCTCTGAATGCGAGTATCAGTGATCTCCGCCAACATGTTGGCATTGTCATCTTGGCATGATTTTATCTCCTAATCTGTTGGCCTAGTGATTAGGGCGCTTTACCAAAAATCGTAGAGCTTCGTGTGGGCTGCAAACTTTTTTTTGGCCTAGGTCCAAAATCGGCCCTGAACTGGCCCAAATCAGCTCCCACCTTGCCCACGCTGTTGCACACCACGCGTTCGATCAAATGGGCACGTGGCCACCATGCAGGGCAGCAGTGCCCACCCCCTCTGCCATCCTCTGCCACGTCTTTATGCCCTCCTAGAGTGGATGCCGAGCTGCCCAAACGCTCCCCACTCCACCCAAGCACTTGCTCTCGCTCTTCCTCGCCTCTCTCCACGCTCTCCCTCGTGCTCTGCCATGGCCGAGCTAGAGCTCCGGCCGCCGCTGCCATTCCCGTTGCTCTCAGCGCCCTTGCTCCCCACGAGCACCACCATGGTCTTCGTATCCCTCTTCTGTACGCCGTGCTTGTGCTCGCCGTCCAAGTTCATGCTGGAACCACTGCCGTCGCTGGCGCGGCCACCGCACGTCCACCGGCATGCGTGGCTAGGCCGCCACGGGCCATACGGGGCCAAGCCGAGGCCTTCCGCAAGAGCGCGCAGGCCAGGGCCTTGCCGTGGCCCTACCGCTTGCCGCCGGAGCCACCCAGCCGGCCAGAACCGGGAGCCCGGCGTTCTCCCCTGTTCAGATCACATGAAGGACCTCGTGCGACAATTTGGCAAAAGGGAGCGATCTAACTACACAGTCTATGACTCGCATGAATAGTGCCGTAAGGACCTGTTTGTTTTGATTTTGGCTGATATTTGAAAGTGCATAGTAAATTATACAAAATTCATAAAATAGCAAATGAATACTTTTTGGAATCCTTGTGAAATTCTCTATGCAGTAGATCTATAATATAACATGTTTTAGTTTAAAGTTTTAGCTGTAAAAATAGATTTATGCAGCTAGGTTTTTAATGCTAGTTGTATTTGTCATTTTCATAACTACAAACGTAGGGCTCCAAATGAAGTGAAATTTTTGTGGAATGCTACTCATGTGATGTTTGATGTGTGGTAACAATTTCATGAATTTTGGTTGCTGTATGTGTGAGTTATTAGTGTACCTTGCTCTCACATGATTTCTTGCAATGGCAATTTGCCTTTTTCATAGAGGTTGAGATACATGTCTAAATGGCTTGAAATTTGTATAGTAGACTATTGTGATGATATGCTAGCTACTATAATTTTTGTAGAATTTATGGTGCAACTTTGGTATATGTTCATTAAATCACCTAGGCATCTAAATAAATTAAGAAATGCATTAAAAGAATTTATTTAGTGTTGAGAACTATGCTTTTTGGTGATCATTTAGTATGTACTTTATGATGGTTACATTGGTTGTGGCCAAATGTATGTTTGGAATATAAGTTAATATTTATTCTAGCAACTGATGCTTTCCTGGACAGTTTCTGGGACTTAGGTAATTGCACCATGAAAATGATGTTTGCTGAGAAACATGCTTATAACAAAGTTGTAGATAACTCATTAATCTAGATTGTGTTAAAGTTTGGTGGCATTTGGCCTTGTAGTTTGTGAGTTATGACTGTTCCAAGTTGGGTTCCAGAAATAGTTGTTCTCTAGAATCTCTGGACCAGATTCTGTAAATATGCATGTTTGACTTGGTTAACTTGAGAATCATGCTAAGATGATTAAAGATGAATTGTAGACAATTTCATAAGCTTTCCAGAATGTCTTGTTTCATGGTTATTGGATTGGTGTAACTCCAGTTATCATCCAAATATGCAGCTGTTGTTTACAGTCCAGAAATGGACAGATGCTAGTTGAGGTTGTTTACTCCATGTGTTGCTAAATATGGCTTATGCCCTTGATGATGGTCAAGTTAAGATACTTGTGATCTTGTTAAACTGGTGTTATGCTTGTTGTGCTTGCCCTCTATAATTGGTTGTCTGATGTTAGTTAAATAGCTATTGGTGTCTATGTCTTGCGTAATCTTGTGTTTACTTGAATGCTTATGTGATACATCTTGTGTTACCATTCATCATATTCATACACATGCATCTTGCATCTCATCTAGGTACGCTAGATGCACCACGTGAAGGATGATATGTTGAAGCCAAACCCGAAGATGGAAGGACTAAGCAAGTGCCGGGATGGGAGATGCTCGCCAAGCGAGTGTCATCTGTCAAACATTAACCTAAGTGTTCGATCCCAGGCAAGCCCCGGAGCATCATAAGTCTCCTACTTTATAAAAGCAATTAAATTTATATGTTATATATATTGTTGCATTAAGTTATAGGTGTTGAGTGAAACCGTTGATGCATTTATTATTATCCTTGTCTACCTTGTGATATCCTGATACCCTGCTAGGTTTAGGGTCGAATAATTGCTTAGCCCTGCTTAGACTGGTAGCGGTCGGTGATTTCCTGTCACCGGCAACTATAGGTGGTTACTGGAATATTTTAGCTATGGAATGGATGATATCCTAGAAGTAACCAAGTGTTGATGGATAATTGGAGACCAGACAGAATAAGTATTGGGCAACCAGACAGGATTCAAGGGTGTTTGTAGTTTCTTCCTGTGTCGGTTAAGGACCGATCGTTGCTCGTCCCCTTTGTCATGTTGAATGCATGCCTCACATTTAGCTGGCTGAATAAAGTACCTTTCAACCGCGAAGCTGGGAAATTATTCGGGCCGAGTAGATTGCCCGCAACGCACTGTACTGGCGCGATGGTGAGTCCAAGGTGTGTCCTGGCAATTGGGCAGCCCCTAGGTACGGTGGTTCCTGGCAAACTCGAGACTTTACGTGAATAGTTGGTTCGGTGATCTATAGCTCACTTGATCAGTGAGTGTGGTTTGTGTGAGGAATAAATCACCAGCTGGTTAGAAATCGATTCGAATCACCATCGCTCCTAGATAGTGAGCACTTGACTTGAGTTACAGCATCGTAGTAATGATGATGGAACACGGATGGTTATATGGATGATGTTGGAAATGCTAAACCTGAGATGGTAACCTTTTATGTTAATGGTTAATCAAGTGATTGCTTTAGCATAGGTGCTTACCAAGATTGAACAGGTTATAATAAAGATGATGCAAAAGGACTTAAATTGGTTCGTTCATGATAACTTATGCTTTTCACAAATGAGTCAAGCTAGCCCACTGAAAGAAAACCTTGCATACTCCTTGGTGTCATATTATTTCTGGTTTTAGACGGGTAAGTCTAGCTAAGTACCCTCTCGTACTCAAGGTTTATTCCCACTTGTTGCAGGTTGTGATGTATCATGGCTACTGCAAGAATTGGATGGCTCCTACTATAGTGGCGGAGTGTGATCATGGGCATGATCCTTCTAAGCTATCTTGTCTCCCATGCTTTTGTTGGAAATTGACCTTGGTACTGGTATGTATTTGAATTAAGATGATATTAGTTTCAAGCTACTTTGCTTCCGCTACTTTTGAACTTGAGTTGTGATAACTCTATGAAACTCTGATCTATGTTGAATTACTTGTAATAATGGATGTAACATGTGACTTTTTATGTTGGATCACTACGATCTTGGCTTACGTTGGTTGGATTGAAATCCCTCGTGATTTCATTGGACTACCAGAGTTATAGGAGCTTAAGTACGAGAATTTAATTGCTCCGATGATTGTTTTTGTACTTTGGTTCTTATAATTTGGGCGGTTCCGTGACAGCTGGCATCGGAGTAAGGTTCAACACTAAACATGTCATATGTGTATTGGAAACAAAGGTTTTTGTTTGCAAAAATCAGTTTTTGACAACTTATAGCTACTACATATATAGGTTTGTTCAAATCTGAATTTTAAATCTAAGTATGCCAATGGTTATTTCCTTTATGGCCAATTAAGGACCCTTAGGTGGCTTAATTAAGTACTAACTTGGGGGGTTTTTAATTTTTGCATCTACGCCCAAGCCAAGGTATGTACGAGTGATAACTTGACTGCACTATTACCCTATGGTCGAATGGTAGAGGTAACCTTCATATATGAAATAGCCATATATGTCGCTAGAGTTACATTCTTGCAACGTCGCACCTACGCCAAGGTAAGTGTGAGCTGGGAGAGCATGACCGTTCAACCGTCGGTCTAGGGGAGAGTTAGCTATGGTTACTGGCATAATTACATGTTTAACCATGTATTTATGAAAGTACTTCATTGTAGGTACATTTGTTGTGTAGCTATGATACCGAAGTATATGCATCAGGGGATGTATGTATGGAGAGTATTTAGTTTACTGCTTTCATTGTGTGCTATATTGGAATTGTTGGGCTGCAATGAAATTTTTTGCAGGTACGCTAACCACGAATGCGTAAGTTGAATGTAGTTGACGACTAGCTCTATATCGAGAGAATGCATGTTATGCCACTGACATAGAATGTGATTGCCACCTTAGGCTGGCAATCTTGTGAGGACGAATAGGACGAAGCATGCATCATCATGATTGTTGCTTTGTGCATATAACTATGCTCCTCTCACCTTTGTTCTAATAATAAGTAACTTGTGATTGATGTGAGGCACTGTCTTCCTTGTTTGGAGTTAGTCAAGAATGCCTTGTTCCATGTTGCTTGAATAGGAAGTGCTTGAAATAGTGTGTGCTTAGTCTTAATAGGTAATTGAGGTTACATGCTTAAATTTATAGATGTCCTCTAAATTAGTCAAGTGGTGGATATGTTGCTCATGCAAGCTCTTGTAAGTGCTTTAGATCTCACTTAAGTAATTGTGAATCTTGTGACTAAACTAAATTAGTGATTAGTCTAAAGTAATAATGTTTGGAGTTACTAGAATAATGTGACTGTGTGCTCTTCTTGTTAACAAAACAAGTGGAAACATTATTTTGTATGCATTGAACTTTGACTGCTAGAACAATTTCTGTTGCAGTAATATTTTCATGGTCATAATAGTGTTTTCTATGAATTTGGTAAATACCAAAGTTGTAGCTAACTTCTTTATCTTGCCTGTCCTAAAATTTCATGTCATTAGGCCAGATGGTTTAGGAGCTATTGATGTTAGAGTTTTGCTGTTAGGTTTTACTTATGCTCTGAACAGATCTAATTAACTAATTTGTTTGACCTATGTACTTATGAAATCGTGTCTTGGATATAATAGAAGAAGTGTAGAACTCTTGTTAAGCTTTCCAAAATGTTAAAGATCACTATCTTTGGTGGTCTAAATCTCCAGTTATGAGCTTGTGAAGTGGAATGATAGAATCTGTCCCAAATCGGGATAGGGATGTCTTCTTTGCATTGTTTGGCCTTGTTATCTGTAGAATTGTATTAGTATGATAATAAGAAAGTTATAGACAACCTAATAAGCTTTCAGCAAGTCTAGGATCACCTTTGTTTGATGTTTACAACTTTAGTTATGGTTGAAATGTGCCTGCTGCGTTGCTGTCTAGGCTCTGTGTATATACTAAGTTGGTTACTTTAGCATGCTTTTGATTTGGCTAAACTTGTGGTTAGTTCTTGTTTGCTAAGTGCTTATTATCTAGGTAGTGTCATAGTTATCACCTCTTTTATCCTTAGTGAGCATATGAGTGTTGAAGGCGCTTTATCCTAGAACAACGCTCAAGTTACGTAATCACATGGTTGTCGTCTCAAATTAGGTTCTCTCTTAGGAGCCTAAGCCTGTAGACGTGGTTGCTAGCCCTTGAATGTTTGTGTATCTATTCCTTTG
Organism: Saccharum hybrid cultivar R570; assembly: GCA_038087645.1. Classification (NCBI taxonomy): domain Eukaryota; kingdom Viridiplantae; phylum Streptophyta; class Magnoliopsida; order Poales; family Poaceae; genus Saccharum; species Saccharum hybrid cultivar. The sequence goes on from JAQSUU010000558.1 coordinate 27,302,983, forward strand.
CTTGAACATAAGCCCATGCTTAATTCCTGTATATATTTGCTTAGGCCTTGGACGTCCGCTACCTTTTGGAGAATGCCCTTGTTCGATTGACCAACCAAGTTAAGTCCTAACGAACGCCGGTCTTGGCCACGATTGTTGCTGTAACACCCAAATTTTAGAGATAATGAATTTTGAATAAATTAGATAACAATTAATGGCAAATTAAAATTTTAAAAAAATTATTTGGTGATGCATTCATGCTGTTGCATTTATTTTATTTTGTGGTGTGGTTATATTTGTTTTATTTGAATTGATTTGGTTTAGGAAAATTTGATTTGAAAATGTGTTTGTAAAATTAGAAAAGAAAAAGAAAAGAAAGAAGAAGACTTACCTTCAGCAGCTGACCGACGGCCCGCTCGGCGGCCTGCTTCGAGTGCATTGTGCCGCGTGGGCCGAGGTCAAGCCCAGCAACGCCGTGGCCCAATCGGCCGGTCCACCAAGCCGCGCCTCCCTCGTTTTCTATTGCTGACAGGTGGGGCCCGGACGTCGGTCTTCTTCTACCTCTCGTGTCCGTTCCGGACTCCACACCGCATACGACGATGACGGTCGGTTCCACGATTTCCGGTCGAGTCTAACCAAAGTCGAAGATATGAGGGTATAGATAGGACGCCGTGGTCCTCTAGTTTTCGTTTTTCATCTAAACCGTGAACTCTACCGCAAGGAATTGAGGGTTTAGGGTTGAGAAGGTTGAAGGGATCGGTTGAGCGCGGGTGAAGCTTGCGGGCGCTTTTGAAGCCGATTTCATTGCATTGGTGAGACTGTAATCTTCTCCTCTTTCGTTTTAGGCTATTTCTTTGGGTGGAGGCGGTTCTAGATGTGGTTTTGAAGCTCGCCGATGGTGCGGCCATGGCGCCGCCGCCCTTTGTTGCGGTGCACCGTGTGTGGTTCGTGTGGTAGGTTTTCTTTAGCGTAATTGAGTTCGCGTGAAGCTTCTCGTTCGGTAGGATCGAACGCGGGCTCGAACGGTGGTCTAGAGGGGGTGATTCGCCATCTCCGGCGAGATGGAGCCCGCCGGCCATGGAGGGTCGCCGGCCGGACTTGAGGGTGAAGGACCGGAATAGCACTGTAGCGTTGCAGATGAACCCGAGCCGTCCGATCTTGGATCAACGGCCCAGATTAGAATTTACCCCTTCGCGGGTAAAATTCATAAAGAGACCCTCGGCTTTTTAGAAATCAACCCGCGGTCCATAGCGTATTTCAGGAAATGCGTTTTCGCGTTTTGAAAGCGTATTTTCTTCTGGTTTAATCAAAAATACGTTTTCAGGAAATTACAGTTTTGCCACTAGAATTGTTTTGGTCATAAAAACTTCGTTTTAACTCGGATTTGATCCGTTCAAGTTGCGTTAGGTTCATAATTGCGAGCTCTACATGTTAGTGTAGTTGTACAGTTAGTTTTGATAATTTATTTTTCGAGTTTATAATTAAGTATTTATTTATCTATAGGAAATCTTAGAAAATTCATAACTTTCACGTTTTAACTCCGAATTTGGTGATCTTTGCGTCTGTGTGATCGTAGAAACGTGTAGAAGAGTTTTATAAACTTTTATTACTGTTTTGCTACTGTTGGTGTACTGTTCTAATTATATTTCTTTGTTTGCTTCGTGTATGTTTGATTGGATGCATGTATGTTGTTGATTGATGATCGAGTATAGAAGGTGAGCAGTATCTGGACGATTCGGAGTATTACTTTGAGCCAAGTCAGCAGTATCACTTGGAGAGCTTTGATCAAGGCAAGTATAACACAGGACTATCCTTGTTACCTATACATCGAATTGTCATACATATGCATGTGCTTACCTTGACAACCGTAGAGATTATAACTTAGTGATTGTTATCTTGATTCCTTGTCAACCTTGGGGATGCATATGGGTAGCTATTGCTAGTGCTTAAACTATGAACAATGATCTTGTAATTTGATTAATGGATTAAGCAAGCAACCATTAAGATGATTTAATTATTGTTAAAAGGGGGCTAGAGCATGTGCATTATTTTGATGCTCTGGTTACTCTCCATAAGGACTTATCTGTACGTGATCATCCGGGACATACAGTACAGCTGTGAGGGCTATATGGCTCTGGCTTTAGTTGTTCAAGAGACCTTTTCTAGCTTGTTAGTGGTTACCTTAAATGGCGTAAGAAAGGCTTGCCACGTTGGGTGTAGTGCGAGCCCCTGGCCTAGTGTGTATAGGCTGCGGTTGTTGTGCCACAGGGAAGGGGGGGTTCTACATCTGCCTGCCGAGTGAATCTAATGGCCCTAACTTGTTAGACGAACTTTTGGATGGCTTTATATGGTTCTCGGGTGTTTGGGCTTGATCTCCCCACTCATTTGGAAATCATGACTTACAGTGAAAGTGTACACCTCTGCGTAGAGTTAAAAACGGGTATACTAGCCGTGCTCATGGATACGAGCGGCCTTAGAACATTTACAGATAGATGATCACCATTGTTATATCATGCTTAATTATTGTTGTTATTATTATGCTCATGTTAATGTTATTCATTATCTTTATTACAATTGATCATTGTTTCATAAATGGGAAGTGGATTACTTTGATGCTACACAATTGCTAAATATATGATGACTAAAAGCTAAACGCAGTTAAACAATGTCTAGCCATTTGAGCCTCATGAACCCTGTGTTATATTTGTTGAGTTCGACATAGACTCACCCTTGCTATTTCCACCATAACAGATGAAGATTATGAGGAAGATTATCATAATGAGTACTAGTCTTGGTGTCAACCAATCAACCGTGTCCCTGTGTGGAGTTTCCGCTGGAGATTTACTATTAGTTATTATTATCTATTGTTCAAGACTATGTCTTAAATACTTATTCGTTATGTAATAAGCACTGTGATGATACTATGTAATTTGTCTACTTATATGTGCGATCATGACCTGGGGCGCACATGAGTACTTTATGCATCCTATTTTTGTCCTTAAAAATGGGTGTGACAGATTGGTATCAGAGCCGTGTTGACTGTAGGACGCAAGCCTAGTTAGAATGGTCGTTGATAGCATCCATACTTTACTTAATTCATGCTTCCTCTTTTCACCTTGTTAATTACTAAAGTTTTATGCTTCCTCTACTTTATTCTATTGCGAAAATACATTGATTCTATCTAATCTATGTCTAAATCTTGTAGATGCCTCCTCATCCTCGTCTGTCAGCTGCACAGTACGTTGCCCGTTTCAAACCCCAGGAGCCATATGAAGATGGTGATCAAGAGCTATCTGATGCTGAATCAAGAGTTGGTGACACACCAATGGAGGATGTAGTTATGGGATGGACCACGAAGCTTCATATCATGGTTCCTAAAGCTGATGCTTTCTTCCATGACATGTTGACAAGAACCTTGGACAACTACTACTACGACTGGGAAGCTACGTTGGAGTATCGCAGTGCAGAGTATAGTCATCCATGGATGGATTCCTATTGGGAAACGGAGTTATGGGTCAAGAAAAGGGATCCTACCACTAAGGAGCCTAAGGTGGAGTCAAAGTTCATTACCAGAGTGAGCCGGGCAACCGTGGAGACAAGCATGGAGGATGTCGCCTACAATGCATTTGTTTACTACCATGGTCTACGCTCGGACAAGACGTTAAAGGGTGCACTCCGGCATTTTCCTTGTTTCCTACATGACAAGGGAATTTGGACCGTGCCGCTTGCAGATGATTCCTCCTTGACTTTACAAGCTACGGTGGGATTAGCTCGTGAATTGGCTCTCCATGAGGTGGATTTGAAGGATGAGTTGCTGAAGGAAAAAGAACTTAAGGAGCAAGCTTATAAGGAGATTGACCAATTAAGGGCGGAGTTAGGTCATCCCAAGATTTATGAGAAGCTTAATTAGGAAATAGAAAAAATCCCTATGTAATAGGAACGATAGTAGTTGCGAGTTAATTTTAAGTTTGGATTGTTTTAAGAGTCAGTTTGTGGTGTGAACAATTGTGTGATTGATGGATTGTTATTATGATAATGTGTGATTTGGATCTTTGTAATGTGTGCTAGAGTTTTGTAGATATGCCTACAAGTTCCATGGTTGAGAATATTAAGTTTGATCAAAATATATTGGTTGAATATGAGGTTAACTTAGTTTTGTCCTTTGCTGATTTTTGGATCAGTCTGGGATGTTTTAGAAATAACTTAAAATCCGTTCATGAGAAATTTAAGAAATTTTACTGGGAATAATTAGACTTCTATATTTTTCCAACCTCGCAAGAATTATTTTAATATCTATTATGAGCTAAGAGATATACCTGTTCCAAGTTGGGGTTACTGCACAGTCTGGAATTCTGAAACAGATTCGGTTAAGTTCAGTTTTTGACCAATTTATTGACAGAATCAGAAAAAGTGTTGTGAATAAAAGTTGTAGATAATTTTGTAATCTTTCCAACCATGTAAAGATCATCTGAATTGGACGTCTGTAGCTCGAGATATGACAGTTTTACTGAGTTGCTGAACATTTGAGGTTGGTATTGCAGAAGCTTAGAGAGCATAAACTGTATGCGAAGCGAAGTAAATGTGAGTTTTGGTTGAAGGAAGTTTCTTTCCTTGGTCATATTGTTTCTAATGGAGGGATATCAGTGGATCCAGGCAAGGTAAAGGATGTATTGAATTGGAAACCACCTACTGATGCTAGCGAGATTCGCAGTTTCTTGGGATTAGCTGGATATTATAGACGGTTCATTGAAGGGTTTTCTAAACTTGCTAAACCTATGACATCTCTGTTAGAAAAGAATGCCAAGTTTGTGTGGTCTGATAAATGTCAAGCTAGTTTTGAGGAATTGAAGAAGAGGTTGACTACAACGCCTGTACTAGTTTTGCCAAATTTGAGTAAGCAGTCCAATCTCGAGGATGAGATTCTTTTAAGGGGGGTAGAATTTGTAACACCCAAATTTTAGAGATAATGAATTTTGAATAAATTAGATAACAATTAATGGCAAATTAAAATTTAAAAAAATTATTTGGTGATGCATTCATGCTGTTGCATTTATTTTATTTTGTGGTGTGGTTATATTTGTTTTATTTGAATTGATTTGGTTTAGGAAAATTTGATTTGAAAATGTGTTTGTAAAATTAGAAAAGAAAAAGAAAAGAAAGAAGAAGACTTACCTTCAGCAGCTGACCGACGGCCCGCTCGGCGGCCTGCTTCGGGTGCACTGTGCCGCGTGGGCCGAGGTCAAGCCCAGCAACACCATGGCCCAATCGGCCGGTCCACCAAGCCGCGCCTCCCTCCTTTTCTATCGCTGACAGGTGGGGCCCGGACGTCGGTCTTCTTCTACCTCTCGTGTCCGTTCCGGACTCCACACCGCATACGACGATGACGGTCGGTTCCACGATTTCCGGTCGAGTCTAACCAAAGTCGAAGTTATGAGGCTATAGATAGGACGCCGTGGTCCTCTAGTTTCCGTTTTTCATCTAAACCGTGAACTCTACCGCAAGGAATTGAGGGTTTAGGGTTGAGAAGGTTGAAGGGATCGGTTGAGCGCGGGTGAAGCTTGCGGGCGCTTTTGAAGCCGATTTCATTGCATTGGTGAGACCGTAATCTTCTCCTCTTTCGTTTTAGGCTATTTCTTTGGGTGGAGGCGGTTCTAGATGTCGTTTTGAAGCTCGCCGATGGTGCGGCCATGGCGCCGCCGCCCTTTGTTGCGGTGCACCGTGTGTGGTTCGTGTGGTAGGTTTTCTTTAGCGTAATTGAGTTCGCGTGAAGCTTCTCGTTCGGTAGGATCGAACGCGGGCTCGAACGGTGGTCTAGAGGGGGTGATTCGCCATCTCCGGCGAGATGGAGCCCACCGGCCATGGAGGGTCGCCGGCCGGACTAGAGGCTGAAGGACCGGAATAGCACTGTAGCGTTGCTGATGAACCCGAGCCGTCCGATCTTGGATCAACTGCCCAGATTAGAATTTACCCCTTCGCGGGTAAAATTCATAAAGAGACCCTCGGCTTTTTAGAAATCAACCCGCGGTCCATAGCGTATTTCAGGAAATGCGTTTTCGCATTTTGAAAGCGTATTTTCTTCCGGTTTAATCAAAAATACGTTTTCAGGAAATTACAGTTTTGCCACTAGAATTGTTTTGGTCATAAAAACTTCGTTTTAACTCCGATTTGATCCGTTCAAGTTGCGTTAGGTTCGTAATTGCGAGCTTTACATGTTAGTGTAGTTGTACAGTTAGTTTTGATAATTTATTTTTCGAGTTTATAATTAAGTATTTATTTATCTATAGGAAATCTTAGAAAATTCATAACTTTCACGTTTTAACTCCGAATTTGGTGATCTTTGCGTCTGTGTGATCGTAGAAACATGTAGAAGAGTTTTATAAACTTTTATTACTGTTTTGCTACTGTTGGTGTACTGTTCTAATTATATTTCTTTGTTTGCTTCGTGTATGTTTGATTGGATGCATGTATGTTGTTGATTGATGATCGAGTATAGAAGGTGAGCAGTATCTGGACGATTCGGAGTATTACTTAGAGCCAAGTCAGCAGTATCACTTGGAGAGCTTTGATCAAGGCAAGTATAACACAGGACTATCCTTGTTACCTATACATCGAATTGTCATACATATGCATGTGCTTACCTTGACAACCGTAGAGGTTATAACTTAGTGATTGTTATCTTGATTCCTTGTCAACCTTGGGGATGCATATGGGTAGCTATTGCTAGTGCTTAAACTATGAACAATGATCTTGTAATTTGATTAATGGATTAAGCAAGCAACCATTAAGATGATTTAATTATTGTTAAAAGGGGGCTAGAGCATGTGCATTATTTTGATGCTCTGGTTACTCTCCATAAGGACTTATCTGTACGTGATCATCCGGGACATACAGTACAACTGTGAGGGCTATATGGCTCTGGCTTTAGTTGTTCAAGAGACCTTTTCTAGCTTGTTAGTGGTTACCTTAAATGGCGTAAGAAAGGCTTGCCACGTTGGGTGTAGTGCGAGCCCCTGGCCTAGTGTGTATAGGCTGCGGTTGTTGTGCCACAAGGAAGGGGGGTTCTACATCTGCCTGCCGAGTGAATCTAATGGCCCTAACTTGTTAGACGAACTTTTGGATGGCTTTATATGGTTCTCGGGTGTTTGGGCTTGATCTCCCCACTCATTTGGAAATCATGACTTAAAGTGAAAGTGTACACCTCTGCGCAGAGTTAAAAACTGGTATACTAGCCGTGCTCACGGATACGAGCGGCCTTGGAACATTTACAGATAGATGATCACCATTGTTATATCATGCTTAATTATTGTTGTTATTATTATGCTCATGTTAATGTTATTCATTATCTTTATTACAATTGATCATTGTTTCATAAATGAGAAGTGGATTACTTTGATGCTACACAATTGCTAAATATATGATGACTAAAAGCTAAACGCAGTTAAACAATGTCTAGCCTTTTTGTCACACCCAAAAATTTCTATTTTGGATTGTGCATGAAAAACACTAAATAAAATAAATTATTTCAATATCTGAATAAATTTATTAGATAAGTTAAGTTGTTGCTAACTAAATATAGAAAATTGTGGTTTTAAACTTTTTCATATTAATTTAATAATGTGGTGTTTGTGTGATGCTTGTCTTTGGTGTTGGTGAGTGCTATTATTTTCAAAATACCGTAGGACGACGTTTACTTCTCATCGGAAAACTTTTTGGTATTTTCTGGATCCAAAATTCCAATTTCCGTGAGCTTAATCTTTTTCCTTGATCTCTTCATCCATCTTTTCATAAGCTCCAAATACTTTATTTGGGTTCCTCATGTTCCTTAATGTCTCTAGAAAATTCCCTCGAATTTTCGGAGCTTTCGGAGTATTTTTCGCGGCTTAAATAATGATTCTGGACTTTTCTAGAATTATTTTATCCACGAAATTAATTAATTCCGAAAATAACAAATATCTCATTTTCCACCAAAGCTTGTATGCAATAATCCTAAATGTCCATTCATTTATTTACTAATGGGCTTTAATAATTAATTAGGCATATTAGTAAAAATGGAGGGTGCCACGTCAATTAGCACCATATCGCTAGTTGACGTGAAGGTGGAGAGTCTTCCTCCCTATATATATGTCCGGCCTGCCTGCTAGCCCTGTTTTCCGCCGCCGTTGTTGTCGCCGCCGCCGCTATTGCCGCCGCCGCCGCCGCTGTCGCCGCCCGCCGCCTGGACTCGTCTCGCCCGCGGCCGATCTCCTCCACCCGCTCAGCCATCCGCCCCCCAACTTCCCTTGCAATTCCTAGAGCCTCCCCTCCCGCGCGCATCGATCATGTCGTCCTACTGCGGAAAGTACAAGGATGAGCTCATCAAGAATGCCGCATACATTGGCACCCCTGGAAAGGGTATCCTTGCTGCTGATGAGTCCACGGGCACCATTGGCAAGCGCTGCGCCAAGTACTACGAGGCTGGTGCCCGCTTTGCCAAGTGGCGTGCCGTCCTCAACATCGGCCCTAACGAGCCATCACAGCTTGCCATTGACTTGAACGCTCAAGGTCTTGCTCGCTACGCCATCATCTGCCAGGAGAATGGTCTGGTGCCAATTGTTGAGCCTGAGATCCTCGTCGATGGGTCACATGACATTGAGCGCTGTGCCTATGTCACGGAGATGGTCCTTGCTGCCTGCTACAAGGCTCTCAACGAGCACCATGTCCTCCTTGAGGGTACCCTCCTGAAGCCCAACATGGTTACCCCTGGCTCCGACACCAAGAAGCCGTGGTCCCTATCCTTCTCGTTGGTCGTGCCCTTCAGGCGAGCACCCTCAAGGCCTGGGCTGTCAAGGAAGAGAAAGAACAGCAGATCATCTTCTGAACGTGCAGCTCACCGTAAGGAAGAAGACGAGATATTTACAACTTTGCCACTGGTTCGTAATCTCAGCAGTTTAGTCATAATAGCTCTGATTTAGTTGGTTCTTGTTGCGTTAGGTTTGTATTTGCAAGCTCTACATGTTAGTGTAGTTGTACAGTAGGTTTGGAAAATTTAATTTTCGAGTTTATATTAAAGTAATTATTTATCTATAGGAAATCTTAGAAAATTCATAACTTTCACGTTTTAGATCCGAATTTCGTGATCTTTACGTCTGTGTGATCATAGTAACGTGTAGAATAGATTTGTAAGCTTTCCTAAATGTTTTTCTACTGTTGGTGTACTGTTCTAATTGTATCTTTTGTTTGCTTCGTGTATGTTTGCTCGGAATGTTTGTACGTTGATGCTTGGTGATCGAATTTAGACGGTGAGCAGTACTACGACGACTAGGAGTATTATTTTGAGCCGGACCAGCAGTATCACCCGGAAAGCTTTGATTAAGGCAAGTATAACATGGGACCATCCTTGTTACCTATTCACTGAAATTATCATACATATGCATGTGTCTTCCTTGGCAACCATAGAGATTATAACTTAGCTATTGATATCTTGTTTCCTTGTCAACCTTGGGTATGCATTTGGGTAGCTACTGCTAGCGCTTAATTATGAACAATGATCTTGTAATTTGACTAATGGATTATGCAATCAACCAATTAAGATGATTTTATTACTGTTGAAAGGGGGCTAGAGCATGTGGGTTATTTTGATGCTCTAGTTACTCTCCGTAAGGACTTACCTGTAAGTGATAACCGGGATATACAGTACAGCTGTGAGGGCTATATGGCTCTGGCTTTAGTTGTTCAAGAGACCTTTTCTAGCTTGTTAGTGGTTACCTTAAATGGCGTAAGAATGGCTTGACACGTTGGGTGTAGTGCGAGCCCCTGGCCTAGTGTGTATAGGCTGCGGTTGTTGTGCCACTGGGAAGGGGGGTTCTACATCTGCCTGCCGAGTGAATCTAATGGCCCTAACTTGTTAGACGAACTTTTGAGTGGCTTTATATGGTTTTCAGTGTTTTGGGAGTAATTAACCCATGCATTTGGAAATCATGACTCATAGTGAAAGTGTACACCTCTGCGCAGAGTTTAATAAACTGGTATACTAGCCGTGCTCACGGATACGAGCGGCCTTGGGGATTCTTACAGAATAGATGATCATCATTATTATATCATGCTTAATTATTGTTGATTATTATTATGCTCATGTTAATGCTATTCATTATCCTTATTACAATTGATCATTGATTCATTAATGGGATTGGATTACCTTGATGCTACTCAATTGCTAATTATATGATGACTAAAAGCTAAACGCAGTCAAACAGTGTCTAGCCTTTTTGAGCCTCATGAACCCTGTGTTGTACTTGTTGAGTTCGACATGGACTCACTCTTGCTATTTCCCCCACACTCCAGTGTGTAGTAAGATGCTACTCGGACGAAGGACAAAGGTGTAGTGGAGTTTCCAAAAGACTAGTAGAAGTGCTAGGCATATGTTACCCCCAGTCAGCCGTCCCTGAGAAGAATGGAGCCTGAAGTTTAGTCACCGTTCCGCGATACTCTGATGTAAGTGTTAATATAGTTATGTATACGTTATATAATGACATTATTTCTGATACTTTTTCATTCTGACATATGTGTGGACTTCCTGGGCACACATATGATTAGCCTGGTTTTGTTCTTTAGAAAACCGGGTGTGACAGAGTGGTATCAGAGCGGTGTTGACTGTAGGACATATGCCAAGTAGCACTGGACGTATTCTAAAACTTATTTCACTATAAAACTATTTTGTCATCCCTTGATTCATTGATTTTGACTATTTCCTCTTCCTTGTCCTGTTGTATCCCTTCCTTGATATAGCTTCCTTTGAGCTATTATTTCTTACTCCCTTGGTTTTTGTTTTATGTTGGTTTTACTAAAAGTTTTCTAATATCACCTTTTTCAAAAGTTCGATGGCCTTTCATCATCTCCAATGTGCCATTAGGATGACCACCATTATTGAAGAAGCACGTGTAGTACCGATTATTTGATGTGTGCTTGTTTTGCTTGATGTGTTTCTTGTGTGTTGCCTTGTTCTTGTGTTTCAAAGGTGGCTCGGAAGGTATAAGTCTTGAGGAGTAGCTCGATCCATGTTAAGTGGGGTAGGTTTTATGTAATACTCCGCATGCTGATTTCTATAGCAGTCTGCAATGTTTCTATTATATCTCGAGATATGGACATGAGAAATTTATGAAATTTTACTGGGAATAACTAGACTTATGTATCTTTCCAAACCCACTGGACTTACCTTTTTATCTATTTTGAGTTAAGAGATATACCTGTTCTAAGTTGAGGTTACTGCACAGTTTGGAATTCTGGAACAGTTTTGGCTAAGCTCTGTTTTTGATTAATTTAATGACAGAACCTGGAAAAGTGTTATTAATAAAAGTTGTAGATAATTTCATAAGCTTTCCAACCATGTAAAGATCACTTCATTTGGATCTTTGTAGCTCGAGTTATGCCAGATTTACTGAACTATTAAAATTGGAATTCGCCCAGAAATTTTCTGCATTACTTCCTTATCTTGTATAAGTGAATCTATCATTGGATATCTTTGAATCTCATTGATTTGCCTTAGAATCTTACATTAGAGATGATTATGGTTATCTAGTATAAAAGGAGATGCAAGTTACTTTGGTGTCCCCTAGTTTCTTTTTCTTAAGGGGGTAGCAAAGTTGTGAGTGTTGCAAGATGAAGGTTTCGTATGTCCTAGTGCTTCACTTGAAAGAAGTGGTTATCTCTATGATTGGAAGTCTACTCATGTGCTAGTATTGTTTGCTTGAGATCAGTGCTTTGTTGGATCGTCTACAAGAAGCTCGGGTATTCGTTAGGACTAGTCTTCACTTCAAGCTATCATCAGTTGGGAGTTCAACATTCAATTCAACATACTCTATACAAGTTAGCATGGACGACATAGGAAGGAGATGTTGGAAGTCTATAGTTAGTTTCATGAAAACTTAGATGACATCACCCCCATATCAAGTATGTTTAGTAAGTTTTAAGTGAAGGACTTATCATTAGCAGCAAGCCTTAAAGAAAGTGTTGCCTTCAATGACATTGCTAGGTGGAGCAAAATCTTTGTTAAGTGGGGTAGTGTCCGTTACCATCATCAATCTCAAGCGACGAGGTATGAAGAACTGAAGATCAAACTTTATCTTTCTTGTCATCTTTTGGCGATCTTCGATCCATGTCTTATATCCCATCGACACAAATCGAAGAAGCATGAAGACTTGAAGATTAGTGTCATCTATCTCTCTAGTCTCTCTGAATCTCGTTTCTGCCTTATCCTGTCTTTTCAGAGCAGTCTATCTTCCTTAGCTTATATCTCTATTTGTGGACGCCCAAAAATCATGAATAAATTCTGGACAATAGTAGACTTCAATATCTTTCTCTGACGGTAAGAACCGCCCTGATAGCTATTATGATTTGGGAGTTATGAAAATCACAAGGCGACGCATTTGTGCTGTCAGCAACCTGGAATAGTTTCTGTTGTGCCCAGTTTTTGACTACCTTAACTGCATAATCTGGAGCAGTGTTCTATAAGAAAGTTGTAGTAAATTTGATAAGCTTTCCAACGGTATAAGCACAATATCATCGGATTCGTAGAACTTGAGTTATAACTGTATTTCTGCACTACTATTTTTCTGCTCGCGAGGAAGTGTAGGTTACTTGTTCTTGCATATGCTCATGAATCTCTTTGGGATGCCAGAAGGACATGATGGTAGTTATCACTCAGAAACAAATGCAATATATCCATTGGTGTTCTCCAATTGATCTCTTCTTAAGGGGTTTGTCGAACTAAAGACGATACAATATGGAGGTTTATATGTTCTGTTTCGTCACCTGGAAACATCAGCTATCTGCATGATTGCAAAGTCACTATCGAGCGCAGGTATCCTTTCTCAGGGTGGGTAACCTGTTGGAACCATTTACAAGGATCGTAAGTGCCTAAAGGATACCTTTACAAAGTTGGTTATGAGCTTGTGGCATCATCATTGGATAAGAGTCGATCAGGAAAGAGTGAAGACTTGCAGATCAACTTTATCTTTCTCCCTGGTCTCTCTGAATCTCGGGACGAGATTCCTGTTAAGTGGGGTAGAATTGTCACACCCAAAAATTTCTATTTTGGATTGTGCATGAAAAACACTAAATAAAATAAATTATTTCAATATCTGAATAAATTTATTAGATAAGTTAAGTTGTTGCTAACTAAATATAGAAAATTGTGGTTTTAAACTTTTTCATATTAATTTAATAATGTGGTGTTTGTGTGATGCTTGTCTTTGGTGTTGGTGAGTGCTATTATTTTCAAAATACCGTAGGACGACGTTTACTTCTCATCGGAAAACTTTTTGGTATTTTCTGGATCCAAAATTCCAATTTCCGTGAGCTTAATCTTTTTCCTTGATCTCTTCATCCATCTTTTCATAAGCTCCAAATACTTTATTTGGGTTCCTCATGTTCCTTAATGTCTCTAGAAAATTCCCTCGAATTTTCGGAGCTTTCGGAGTATTTTTCGCGGCTTAAATAATGATTCTGGACTTTTCTAGAATTATTTTATCCACGAAATTAATTAATTCCGAAAATAACAAATATCTCATTTTCCACCAAAGCTTGTATGCAATAATCCTAAATGTCCATTCATTTATTTACTAATGGGCTTTAATAATTAATTAGGCATATTAGTAAAAATGGAGGGTGCCACGTCAATTAGCACCATATCGCTAGTTGACGTGAAGGTGGAGAGTCTTCCTCCCTATATATATGTCCGGCCTGCCTGCTAGCCCTGTTTTCCGCCGCCGTTGTTGTCGCCGCCGCCGCTATTGCCGCCGCCGCCGCCGCTGTCGCCGCCCGCCGCCTGGACTCGTCTCGCCCGCGGCCGATCTCCTCCACCCGCTCAGCCATCCGCCCCCCAACTTCCCTTGCAATTCCTAGAGCCTCCCCTCCCGCGCGCATCGATCATGTCGTCCTACTGCGGAAAGTACAAGGATGAGCTCATCAAGAATGCCGCATACATTGGCACCCCTGGAAAGGGTATCCTTGCTGCTGATGAGTCCACGGGCACCATTGGCAAGCGCTGCGCCAAGTACTACGAGGCTGGTGCCCGCTTTGCCAAGTGGCGTGCCGTCCTCAACATCGGCCCTAACGAGCCATCACAGCTTGCCATTGACTTGAACGCTCAAGGTCTTGCTCGCTACGCCATCATCTGCCAGGAGAATGGTCTGGTGCCAATTGTTGAGCCTGAGATCCTCGTCGATGGGTCACATGACATTGAGCGCTGTGCCTATGTCACGGAGATGGTCCTTGCTGCCTGCTACAAGGCTCTCAACGAGCACCATGTCCTCCTTGAGGGTACCCTCCTGAAGCCCAACATGGTTACCCCTGGCTCCGACACCAAGAAGCCGTGGTCCCTATCCTTCTCGTTGGTCGTGCCCTTCAGGCGAGCACCCTCAAGGCCTGGGCTGTCAAGGAAGAGAAAGAACAGCAGATCATCTTCTGAACGTGCAGCTCACCGTAAGGAAGAAGACGAGATATTTACAACTTTGCCACTGGTTCGTAATCTCAGCAGTTTAGTCATAATAGCTCTGATTTAGTTGGTTCTTGTTGCGTTAGGTTTGTATTTGCAAGCTCTACATGTTAGTGTAGTTGTACAGTAGGTTTGGAAAATTTAATTTTCGAGTTTATATTAAAGTAATTATTTATCTATAGGAAATCTTAGAAAATTCATAACTTTCACGTTTTAGATCCGAATTTCGTGATCTTTACGTCTGTGTGATCATAGTAACGTGTAGAATAGATTTGTAAGCTTTCCTAAATGTTTTTCTACTGTTGGTGTACTGTTCTAATTGTATCTTTTGTTTGCTTCGTGTATGTTTGCTCGGAATGTTTGTACGTTGATGCTTGGTGATCGAATTTAGACGGTGAGCAGTACTACGACGACTAGGAGTATTATTTTGAGCCGGACCAGCAGTATCACCCGGAAAGCTTTGATTAAGGCAAGTATAACATGGGACCATCCTTGTTACCTATTCACTGAAATTATCATACATATGCATGTGTCTTCCTTGGCAACCATAGAGATTATAACTTAGCTATTGATATCTTGTTTCCTTGTCAACCTTGGGTATGCATTTGGGTAGCTACTGCTAGCGCTTAATTATGAACAATGATCTTGTAATTTGACTAATGGATTATGCAATCAACCAATTAAGATGATTTTATTACTGTTGAAAGGGGGCTAGAGCATGTGGGTTATTTTGATGCTCTAGTTACTCTCCGTAAGGACTTACCTGTAAGTGATAACCGGGATATACAGTACAGCTGTGAGGGCTATATGGCTCTGGCTTTAGTTGTTCAAGAGACCTTTTCTAGCTTGTTAGTGGTTACCTTAAATGGCGTAAGAATGGCTTGACACGTTGGGTGTAGTGCGAGCCCCTGGCCTAGTGTGTATAGGCTGCGGTTGTTGTGCCACTGGGAAGGGGGGTTCTACATCTGCCTGCCGAGTGAATCTAATGGCCCTAACTTGTTAGACGAACTTTTGAGTGGCTTTATATGGTTTTCAGTGTTTTGGGAGTAATTAACCCATGCATTTGGAAATCATGACTCATAGTGAAAGTGTACACCTCTGCGCAGAGTTTAATAAACTGGTATACTAGCCGTGCTCACGGATACGAGCGGCCTTGGGGATTCTTACAGAATAGATGATCATCATTATTATATCATGCTTAATTATTGTTGATTATTATTATGCTCATGTTAATGCTATTCATTATCCTTATTACAATTGATCATTGATTCATTAATGGGATTGGATTACCTTGATGCTACTCAATTGCTAATTATATGATGACTAAAAGCTAAACGCAGTCAAACAGTGTCTAGCCTTTTTGAGCCTCATGAACCCTGTGTTGTACTTGTTGAGTTCGACATGGACTCACTCTTGCTATTTCCCCCACACTCCAGTGTGTAGTAAGATGCTACTCGGACGAAGGACAAAGGTGTAGTGGAGTTTCCAAAAGACTAGTAGAAGTGCTAGGCATATGTTACCCCCAGTCAGCCGTCCCTGAGAAGAATGGAGCCTGAAGTTTAGTCACCGTTCCGCGATACTCTGATGTAAGTGTTAATATAGTTATGTATACGTTATATAATGACATTATTTCTGATACTTTTTCATTCTGACATATGTGTGGACTTCCTGGGCACACATATGATTAGCCTGGTTTTGTTCTTTAGAAAACCGGGTGTGACACTTTTGAGCCTCATGAACCTGTGTGGAGTTTCCGCTGGAGATTTACTATTAGTTATTATTATCTATTGTTCAAGACTATGTCTTAAATACTTATTCGTTATGTAATAAGCACTGTGATGATACTATGTAATTTGTCTACTTATGTGTGCGATCATGACCTGGGGCGCACATGAGTACTTTATGCATCCTATTTTTGTGCTTAAAAATGGGTGTGACAGTTGCTTGCCAAGTTTTGGCGACCATACCCAATTTCATGTTGGACCTCCCGATTTTCTCTCCTATAGATGATCTAGGCAATGCTAATCTCTCGCTGTTTGATCTCAAAATCTTTGCTTGCAAAATCAGGTGGCTACCTTATCGACCCAATCTCTAATCAGCGTATCGGTTTTGTTTTAGAAGTTTGCTAAGTTCATCTCACTTCTCATGTCTCTCAACATTTATCAATCCTGATCTCATGTTGTTGCCCAACATGACCGGATCTCATGTTAATCTTTTATTTGGTAATCACCTTGGTGGACGCAAGTCGTGCGTGAATTTTAACAAGAGTCCCTTGCTCCATTGTCTTTGACAATTAAGCTATGTTCATTTGTGCTATGTTTTTGGATCTATGGGTTGCCTCCTTGTTGACTCTAACCTTGTGACTACCTTTGCTTGCTATCCCTCCCTTGTATGGTGCTTGTTCTTACAACCTATTTGGTGGCACCTGAAATGTCACATTGTTTGTGCATTTAATAATGGTGTTATGATTAGCATTCTATGGTGCCGCGATGAAACTGAGAGCCTCCTGTGGGTGCACACACAAGGTTGTACTGCTCGGCACACGCTGGTATCGAGGTTGCTAGTCATGATCCATTATGGAACTCCACAAATGTGTTATTTTCACGTGAGTTCTTCCTTGGTTATCTCCTTATATCTTATCTGAAGATCTTTATATCAAATTAAGGTAGTAGAGCTTCCTCCTAAATTTGCTAAGAGGATAACCTTTGGAGAACAATCACCGACATGAACATTGACAGACTGCAAGAGGTGGTAGACAAGTGACACTCCCCAAGTATCCTTGTATGACGTCGATCATCGATTGAGCAATGTATGTCATCCCTGTTGGATCAAAAGGGCACCTAACACTAAATGATTGCACAAGTTATCCATTGGATAAGAACCGATCGACACATGGTGCATATGACCTAACTATCAAAGTCTTGATCCTTGTGTGGATGATGGTCATACAGACGAAATCAACCCTCTCTAGTGTGACTCCTTATCTGTAGACTTCGATGCCGACTACCTGTTTGTGCCTTGACTGCAATTATTATTGTGGTCAAGAGTAAAGGTTTGGAACTTTGAGGGTTGAGAGAACTGATTAGTTACCAGCAGGAAGGTTAATCTCCAGTCAAGTAACGATTCTTCGATAGCTATGATGGTTATGTCCCGACGAACAATAGTAAGCAAAGAAGCCATGAAGCCAGTCAGCAATGCAAGTGCTACTTCTTCTCCAAATGTACTATCAAGTTAGTTCTATCTTGGACAATCACGTATATAGTGCAGGATGTTGTATTAGCTAAGTGAAGAACTAGAGAAAGCATGTCCATAGTTTCGATCTGCATCATTGTGCCCCTAAGTACCACAAACGGTTTTCGTTCAAGGTTCTATTGGACAAAGTGCTAGAAAATATTTAGAAATGGTTCCTTATCTACGTAGGGATGCCCTCCATGTGGAATAATGCTTTGTGCTCTATGAAAACAGCCCACAAGTCCAATGCTTGTGCATCATCAAGTTGTTGTCTAGATCAACGACGGAAATTGTTCCCTGAGAAACATGTCAGGAAGACTATAGCCTCCATCCTCACCTAAAGAAAGGCTGCTGCTGCTATGAGAAAGATGAAAGAGTGCAAAACACACACCTCAACGTGTCAAGCAAAAGAAAAGGAAGAACATGAAATCTGTCCAGATTTTGTGGCACTACACCGGTTATCTTCAAACCAACGGTTAGTGACTCAAACAAAGTTGGATTGACCCCAAACTTGGTAACCTCATTCCTTGCTTAGGACCCTTGAATGTCTTAAGTTGGTATGAGTATTGGTTGAGTACAATATAGGATTTGAGAGATGTCTTGTCAGCTTGGTTTGCGCCATTTCAGAACAGAGCAATTTTGGTGGACGGGTTGTTGGATAGTCAAACGGTGTCCGTTTGAGCTGAATTTTAGTGAGTAGTTAGAAGACCCATGGATTTATATGACCACCAAAATTTGTGCATATTGGAGAAATAGTTTGTGTGATATGAACAGAAAACAAAAGGGTATAGAATCGGTAATTTCTCTATTGACTACAATCATCCTTTGCATTGGAAGGTTATGTTTGTAATGCATGCCAAGAACTTGCAATTGATAGGTATCTTGCTGTTAGACAACCCTCAATACCCTTGAGAAGACTAATTGCACCCTTGTGTGCCTTTTTTTTGCCCTCTTAGATCAGCAATGCATGAGCAATCAAGGTGTTCTACAAGTCAAATTGTGCCATTGCGAGTTGAAAGCATTTGGGATGGTGTCAAACCATAGATTTTCGGATTATGGTTTTGAGGTATTGATTGGCATTAGAATGGAAGCCTCAATGTCAAATATAGATCAAGAAGGCTAGTTTTTCCATAGTGCAAGTCAACCCAACTTATTACGCAACTGCACCACGAAGGAAAATTGTGCTCAACCTGCTTAGTAGTGAACTATTTCCCTAGTTTGGTGGATACTTGCAACTTTTGTTGTCTTTTAGACCTAGCTATCATCCTTTTGCGGTAATTATTCTCTAGTACTGACATGCCTCTGGTACTTTATATGTGTTTTTACCTTAGAGAGCAACACAGCGAAAAGACAACTCCGAACACCGGGTGTAGACTTCACTCCAGGACTAAACTGACTGGTTGATCACAAGCCTAATACCTCCAGAGACTATCCTGAGGTGTGGGAAATAGCAAGAGTGAGTCCATGTCAAACTCTGCAAGCATAGCAACAAGGTAGTATAGATCCCATAAACTCATGATCAATGTAACATAAATAATGTAGAGCATAAAACGGTAAACAATGAGCATGTTAACAATCAAAAGTCATCATCTCAAATGTAAGGATTCCTAGGCCGCTCGTGTCCTTAAGCAAGGCTAGTATACCAGTTTATTAAACTCTGCATAGAGGTGTACACTTTCACTATGAGTCGTGATTACCCATATGCCTGGGGCGGCCAATCCCCAAAACACTCCCAAGGTGAGCAGGCAGGGTTCACTATGAAGCCTTTCAAAGGTTCGTCTAACAAGTTAGGGCCGCTAGGTTTCAGAAGTCAGTCTATGTGATACAACCAGTCCCAGGGATCCACAGTCTGCTTTTCCCCATTTGCGCCACAAGGGTAACCTCTAACAAGCTAGAAATGGTCCTCATATTGAGCTAAAGCCAGAGCCATATAGCCCTCACAGTTGTACTGTAAATCCCAAAGATTCTCTTGCAAGTAAATCCTCAAGTTGCTAAAAAGTCATTTTTATCGTTTGTTGCTTAAACATTAATCAAGTCACAAGATCATGGTCACAAAAAAGAATACCCAAGCTATACTTGCCTTAAATCAAGATCCTTTCTCTGATCCAAATCTTCAATTAATAGCTTCTTGAATCTCCACGTAAATCTCACCGATTGGACTTGATCAATAAATCACCACACACGCATCGAGCAATCATACACGAAGCAAACAATCAATAATAATTAGAACAGTACACCAATCAATAAAAAGGTTTGAAAACTGATCTACGCATTGCTACGAACACATAAACGCGGAAAACACGCTAATCGGAGCTACGGTGAAAGAGATACATACACCGAAAGATTTTGTTGTATAAAACAAAAAATTATAGGTCTCATTTGTTTTAACTATATAAAATCATATATATAGGATAAAATACTTTTTATAGATATTCAAAAGTGACTTAGGCTAAATTACATTTAAATTTAGAAAACTAAAGGAGAAATTAATAATATTTTATTTATAAATCTAGTTGCACAGTTATTAATCAAGTTAGATCTAAATTATGAAATTCCAGAGATTATGATAAAGAAAACATTAATACTAATACATAGTTCATGTTGTTATAAATCCATTGCAATTTGAACGGACTAATTCGGAATTAAAACAAATAAGTTATGAATTAAATGAGATTTTCTTTAGTAAAATAATAGATTAAATATAACCTTGAATCTTAAAGGTGGAAAACCTAACCAACAGTAGCACTAACAGTATAAAAAGTTTGTAAAACTCTTTTACACGTTACTACGATCACGCAGACGTAAAAATCACGAAATTCGGATTTAAAACGTGAAAGTTACGAATTTTCTAAGATTTCCTATAGATAAATAATTACTTTAATATAAACTCGAAAATTAAATTTTCCAAACCTACTGTACAGCTACACTAACATGTAGAGCTCGCAAAAACGAACCTAACGCAATTTGAACGGGTCAAATCGGAGTTAAAACGGAGATTTTATGCTCAAAACAAGTTTAGTGGCAAAACTGTAAATATCAGAAAACGTATTTTTGATTTACCGAGAAGAAATACGTTTTCAAAACGAGAAAACACGCTTCGAGTAATACGCCAAGGACCGCGGGTTCTATTTAGAAAAAGGGCAGGGACTCTTTAGGAAAATTACCCCGCGAAGGGATATCTTCTATTGTTAGCCGTTGATCCAAAAACCGATAGCCCACATCTCCCAGAGAGAACCCGGCGGCGCTGTCGCCGTGTTCATCTTCCTCACGGCAGCGCCATGGCCGGCGACTTGTCGGAGCAACCAATCAAGCTCCCCAGTCCACCATTTAACGCGAGACCCGTACCAGTCGACGGAGAAGCTCAAGGCGATCTCACCTGACGCGGAGATGAAAGCGAAGACGGCTCGGGTCGATCGGGCGGCTCCAAAGGGCGGGCGGCCAAGCTCCTACTCACGGTAGCGACGCAAAAACCACTTAGCAACCAAATTGAAAGCACCCTTATGTTCACAGGAGCATGCTAAAGCCGGTTGGGTAGCTTACGGTGGCGAAAAGACGACGTACACGCCGAATTGCTCCCCACAGCAGCCCCTAGGGTTGCGGCGGCGGCGAGAGCTCGAACGGGGGTTAATTTGTTCATGATTTGATCTAAAAATGACCGGCAAAGCTCGGCTCTAGCTTAAATAGGGGGTGGCGTGATCAATTTGGAAAGAAAATCCCTAAGTTTGCGGATTGGAGTCGGTTCGGTGATGGAGTCCGTCCCGGTCACGAGGAAGAGGACGAGATGGCAACCGACAGGTGGGACCAAGCCGTCAGTGGCACAAGGAAGGGAGAGGCGCGCGCGGCAGCAGCTCTGGGTCGGCCCACGCGGGCACGAGGAGGAGCGGGGGACTTCGGGCTAAGCACGGGCGGCCCAACAGTGAGAAGAAGAGCAGGCCGATCCGGGCTGCACAGGCCGAATAGGTAAAGGATTTCCTTTCTATTTTCCATTTTCTTTTCTAATTTCCAAACACATTTTCAAAAGAGTTTTAAATCAAAATTAATTTCTAGAAAAACCACACCACTCAATAAACAATATGCAACAGCATGAATGCATCACATGTATCTAAACCTTATATTTGATTTTAATTTCAAATAAAATATTATTTTTCTATAATAAATATGCACAAACAATTACTCAATGAATCCATTTTTTTAGTTTTGGTAAAAATCACTCACTCAAATAAAACCAATGTAATGGCATGTATGCACAAACAATGTTTCTAAACCCTATGATAATTTTTAATTTATTGAAAAATTTTATTTTCCCATGTTTCATGAGCACAAAATACGTAATTATCTCAATTTATCTCTATTTCAAAAAGAGTCAAATTTTAGGGTATTATAGAATGGAAGCCTCAATGTCAAATATAGATCAAGAAGGCTAGTTTTTCCATAGTGCAAGTCAACCCAACTTATTACGCAACAGCACCACGAAGAAAAACTGTGCTCAACCTGCTTAGGAGTGAACTATTTCCCTAGTTTGGTGGATACTTGCAACTTTTGTTGTCTTTTGGACCTAGCTATCATCCTTTTGCGGTAATGATTCTCTAGTACTGACATGCCTCTGGTACTTTATATGTGTTTTTACCCAAGAGGTTGCATCTGATTCAACCCAGATAACTGTTGCCTTTGTATAAAAGAATCTTCTTAGGTAACATTTGGCAGAAATCCAGAATCGACAGAGTTAGCTATCACATTCACTGTTCCCTCAACAGACTCAGATAATACAGTGTTGGCATCAGAGAAAGAGAACTGCACACGTGGAGCAATATGTAGTTTTCCATCAGTTGGCATCTGAGTGAGTGAATAGTCTATGATCGGTATATACATTGTCTATTGGTTAGACGGTTTCTGATAGCCTCAAAGAATGTTTTCCTCATATATGGATCCAACCCTTATCTGAAGTTGTACATACTATGCCACTAGAGAAGTAGGTACTACAAGTAGTTAGTTTATGCTTGTGGCACTCTTCGTACACCGTGAATGAAGTACCGTATTGTCTTGGATTCCTCCCAAAGTAACAATGCTTCATGGAAGTCAGTGAAGGAAATTCTTCAGACAAAAGTTTCTATGTAGAGCGAGTATCAGAAAGTTGTCTTACCTAATTAGCCTCTCTGATGCTTGAAGCTAAGTAGCCTAATGCACTTGCAGATGTTGGAATTGGATAACATGCTTCTCTTCCCTTGAAAAGTCCTTCGCACTGAATCTCGGGATGCGATTCTTTTAAGGGGGGAAGGCTGTAACACCCCAAGTGTTTGTCACTCAGTAAGCAGTGGGTTTGAGCTCAAACATGATAGATTAAGTGTAGATGACGATGTCAAGGTCAACCTATGGAGATGAACCTAACCTAAACTTGGATGTTTACCATTGCTTTACATATAGGCCATTTTCAAGATATATGCTTGGGTGGTGTTATTGCAATATCTTCATGTGTCTCACCTTAGTACCTATCTATATTAGTCACTAGAAAAGTTTCATAACATTTGGAATAAAAAAGTCACATGAAATGATAAGTTATATCATTGTTGGAATGACTTTACTAAGTGCTTGAATTACACTATCAAGTGAATGGAAATATAGGTCATAAACCAAACCTTGCAACCTTGCCCAAATGACTCTAGATGGACTCTACAACAAAAGTCATGAAAGGTTCATATTGAGCAAATGCGCAGAAAATGCTCCAACGGATCACAGGACAATTCAAGCTCTATCGCGATACTATTTTGATCAAAGTAGAAATGTCGGTTCTATACCGGTTCTGATGTTGGACCTTAAATGAAAGTTGTAGTTCATGTTTTGTAGAAGAAATTTTGTTTTTGGACCAAGAGCTAGATCAGCTTAGAAGTGAGTCTAATCGGGGCACAAAAATTGAATCTGCCACAGTTTTCAGCACTTAGAAATATTTCTAAGTCTAGGATTTCAATGACAATAATGATTGGCATGTCGTGTTCTCATGTTTTTGACTAAGCAGCTTAAGTTGAGCCAAATATAAGAGTTGGAGTTTACATCTTGGAGAAGAGCATGCAAAAAGTTGGATTAAGTTTGATCAGGTTTTGACCTCCGAATGCGAGTTTCAGTGATCTCCATCAACGTGTCGGCATTGTCATCTTGGCATGATTTTATCTCCTAATATGTTGGCCTAGTGACCTGGGTGCCTTAACGAAAATCATAGAGCTTCATGTGGGCTGCAAACTTTGTCTTTGGCCTAGGTCCAAAATCGGCCCCGAACTGGCCCAAATCAGCTCCCACCTTGCCCACGCTCTTGCACACCACGTGTTCGATCAAATGGGTGCGTGGCCACCATGCAGGGCAGCAGAGCCCACCCCCTCTGCCATCCTCTCTGTGTCTTTATGCCCTCCTAGAGTGGATGCCGAGCTGCCCAGACGCTCCCCACTCCACCCAAGCACTTGCTCTCGCTCTTCCTCGCCTCTCTCCACGCCCTCCCTCGCGCTCTGCCATGGCCGAGCTAGAGCTCCGGCCGCCGCTTCCATTCCCGCTGCTCCCAGCGCCCTTGCTCCCCACAAGCACCACCATCATCTTCGTATCCATCTCCTATACGCCGTGCTTGTGCTTGCCGTCCAAGTTCATGCTGGAACCACCGCCGTCGCTGGCGCGGCCACCGCACGTCCACTGGCGTGCGTGGCTAGGCCGCCACGGGCCATCCAGGGCCAAGCCGAGGCCCTACGCAGGAGCACGCAGGCCAGGGCCTTGCCACGGCCCTACCGCTTGCCGCCGGAGCTGGCCAGCCGGCCGGAACCGCGAGCCCGGCGTTCTCCCCTGTTCAGATCACGTGAAGGACCTCGTGCGACAATTCGGCAAAAGGGAGGGAAATAACTGCATAGTCTGTGACTCATATGAATAGTGTCATAAGGACCTGTTTGTTTTGATTTTGGCTGATCTTTGAAAGTGCATAGTAAATGATAGAAAATTCATAAAATAGTAAATGAGGACTTTTTGGAATCCTTGTTAAATTCCCTATGCAGTAAATCTACAATATGGCAGCTAGGTTTTTAATGCTAGTTGTAATTGTCATTTTAATAACTGCAAATGTAGGTCTCCAAAGGAAGTGAAATTTTGTGGCATGCTACTCATGTGAGGTTTGATATGTGGTAAAAATTTCATGAATTTTGGTTGCTGTATGAGTGAGTCATTAGTGTACCTTGCTCTCACATGATTTCTTGTAATGGCAATTTGTCTTTTTCATAGAGGTTGATATGCATGTCCAAATGGCTTGAAATTTGTACAGTAGACTATTGTGATGATATTCTAGCTACTATAATTTTTGTAGAATTTATGGTGCACTTTTGGTATATGTTCATTAAATCACCTAGGCATCTAAATAAATTAAGAAATGCATTAAAAGAATTTATTTAGTGATGAGCACTATGCTTTTTGGTGATCATTTAACATGTAATTTATGATGGTTACATTGGTTGTGGCCAAATGTTTGTTTGGAATATAAGTTAATATTTATTCTTGCAATTGATGCTTTCCTGGATAGTTTCTGGGACTTTGGTAATTGCACCATGAAAATTATGTTTGCTGAGAAACATGCTTATAAGAAAGTTGTAGATGACTCATTAATCTAGCTTGTGTTAAATTTTGGTGGCATTTGGCCTCGTAGTTTGTGAGTTATGACTGTTCTAATTGGGTTCCAGAAATAGTTGTTCTCTGGAATCTCTGGACCAGATTTTGTAAATATGCATGTTTGACTTGGTTAACTTGAGAATCATGTTAAGATGATTAAAGATGAATTGTAGACAATTTCATAGGCTTTCCAGAATGTATTGTTGCATACTTATTGGATTGGTATAACTCTAGTTATCATCGAAATATGCAGCTATTGTTTGCAGTCCAGAAATGTGGCTTATGCCCTTGATGATGGTCAAGTTAAGATACTTATGGTCTTGTTAAACTGGTGTTATGCTTGTTGTGCTTGCCCTCTATAATTGGTTGTGTGATGTTAGTTAAATAGCTATTAGTGTTTATGTCTTGCGTAATCTTGTGTTTACTTGAATGCTTATGTGATATATCTCGTGTTACCATTCATCATATTCATACACATGCATCTTGCATCTCATCTAGTAATGCTAGATGCACCACGTGATGGATGAGATGCTGAAGCCAAAACCAGAAGACGTTTTTTGGTGGACCTATCCCGAAGATTGAAGGACTAAGCAAGTGCCGGGATGGGAGATGCTCGCCAAGCGAGTGTCATTCAAACATTAACCTAAGTGTTCAATCCCAGGCAAGCCCTGGAGCATTATGAGTCTCCTACTTTATTAAAGCAATTAAATTTATATGTTATATATATATTATTGCATTAAGTTATAGGAGTTGAGTGAAACCGTTGATGCATTTATTATTATCCTTGTCAACTTTGTGATATCCTGATACCCTGCTAGGTTTAGGGTCGAATAACTGCTTAGCCCTGCTTAGACCAATAGCGGTCGGTGATTTCCTGTCACCGGCAACTATAGGTGGTTACTGGAATATTTTAGCTATGGAATGGATGATATCCTAGAAATAACCAAGTTTTGATGGATAATTAGAGACCGGGCAGAATAAGTACTGGGCAACCAGATAGGGTTCTGGGGTGCTTGTAGTTTCTACCTGTGTTGGTTAAGGACCGACCATTGCTCATCTCTCTTGTCATGTTGAACGCATGCCTCACATTTAGCTAGCCAAATAAAGTAGCTTTCGACCGCGAAGCCGGGAAATTATTTGGGCCGAGTAGATTGCCCGCAACGCACTGTACTGGTGCAGGAGTGGTAAGACATAGAGGCGCGATGGTGAGTACAAGGTGCGTCCTTGCAATCGTGCGGCCCCTGGGTATGTTGGATCCTGGCAAACTTGAGACTTTACCTGAATAGTTGGTTTCGTGATCTGTAGCTCACTCGATCGGTGAGTGTGATTTGTGTGAGGAATAAATCACTAGCTGGTTAGGAATCGATTTGAATCGCCATCGCTCCTAGATAGTGAGCACTTGACTCGAGTTACGGCATCGTAGTAATGATGATGGAACACGGATGGTTATGTGGCTGATGTTGGAAATGCTAAACTTGAGATGGTAACCTTTGATGTTAATGGTTAATCAAGTGATTGCTTTAGCATAGGTGCTTACCTAGATTGAACAAGTTATAATAAAGATGATGCAAAAGGACTTAAATTGGTTCGTTCATGATAACTTATGCTTTTCGCAAATGAGTCAAGCTAGCCCACTAAAAGAAAGTCTTGCATACTGTCACACCCGGCTTTTCTAAAGAACAAAACCAGGCTAATCATATGTGTGCCCAGGAAGTCCACACATATGCCAAAATGAAAAAGTATCAGAAACAATGTTATTATATAACGTATACATAGCTATATTAACACTTACATCAGAGTATCGCAGAACGGTGACTAAATTTCAGGCTCCAATCTTCTCAGGGACGGCTAACTGGGTGGCTCCATATGCCAAGCACTTCTGAAAGACTTCTGAAAACTCCACTACACCTTCATCCTTCTTCTAAGCAGCACCTTACTACACACTGGAGTGTAGGGAAATAGCAAGAGTGAGTCCATGTCGAACTCAACAAATATAACACAGGGTTCATGAGGCTCAAAAAGGATAGACACCGGTTTACTGCATTTAGCTTTTAATTACCACAGTTTTATCATATGAATAGCATCAGGTCTGCATTAATCCCACAATAAACATATGATCAATGTAAAGATGAATAATGAATAGCATAAACACATTTATAGTCATTAGTGATCATCTATTCCGTAAGGGTCCAAGGCCACTCGTGACCGTGAGCACGACTGTTATAACAGTTTTACACTCTGCAGAGGTTGTACACTTTCACTGTGAGTCGTGATTTACCCTTTCGCCCGAGGTGATCAGCCTTTTGACCCACTACCAAGGAAGGTCGGCAGGTTTCACTATGAAGTCTTTCAAAGGTTCGTCTAACAAGTTAGGGCCGCTAGGTTTCATTAGTCAGTCTGTGTGATACAACAACATAGGGATCCACAGTCTGCTTTTCCCCATTTGCGCCACAAGGATAACCTCTAACAAGCTAGAAAAGGTCCTCATACTTGACTAAAGCCAGAGCCATATAGCCCTCACAGTTGTACTGTAAGTCCCGGATGTTCGCTTACAGATAAGTCCTTATGGAGAGAAACTAGAGCACCATAAAAACAACCCAATATGCTCTAGCCCTCTTGAGCCATATTGCTATAAAAGCATCTTTCAAATGTTTATTGCATATACCATTAGTCAAGTTACAGATCATGGTTATTTATCTTGAGCACTAGCATAAATACTACCCAATGCAATGTCCCATGGGTGTCAAGGTATAAGATACAAAAACTAGGATATCCTTAGTGGTAACAAGGTACACACATGCACATGAATTAAGTATATTAAAGGTGAATAGGAGACAAGGATGATCCCATGTTATACTTGCCTTAACTTAGATCCTTCTTCAAGTCCAAACCTCAATGAACTGCTTCTTGATCACCACGTATAGCTCACCGACTAGACAAGATCATAAAAGCACCACACAAGCATCCATTCAATTAAGGCCTACATTCAATCATACACGAAGCAAACAATAGAAATAAATTAGAACAATACACCAAATATATGAAACAACATGTGAAAAAGGTTTTAAAGATGTTCTACGCATTGCTACGAACACACAGGCACGAAAAGCACGCTAACCGAAACTATGGTTGAAAAGATACATCTACCGAAAGATTTTGTTGTATAAAACGGAAAATTATAGGTCTCATTTATTTTAACTATATAAAATCATATATATAGGATAAAATACTTTTTATAGATATTCAAAAGTGACTTATGCTAAATTACATTTAAATTTAGAAAACTAAAGGAGAAATCAATAATATTTTATTTATAAATCTAGTTGCACAGTTATTAATCAAGTTAGATCTAAACTATAAAATTCCAGAGATTTTGATAAAGAAAACATTAATACTAATACGTAGTTCATGTTGTTATAAATCCATTGCAATTTGAACGGACTAATTCGGAATTAAAACAAATAAGTTATGAATTAAACGAGATTTTCTTTAGTAAAATAATAGATTAAATCTAACATCGAATCTTAAAGGTAGAAAACCTAATCAACAGTAGCACTAACAGTATAAAAAGTTTGTAAAACTCTTCTACCCGTTACTACGATCACACAGACGTAAAGATCACGAAATTTGGATTTAAAACGTGAAAGTTATGAATTTTCTAAGATTTCCTATAGATAAATAATTACTTTAATATAAACTCGAAAATTAAATTTTCCAAACCTACTGTATAGTACTACCAACATGTAGAGCTCGCAAATACGAACCTAACGCAATTTGAACGGGTCAAATCGGAGTTAAAACGTAGAAGATATGGCCTAAACAAGATAGTGACAGTTTTGTAAATACCTAGTTTCGAAAATAAATCAAAATCTGGTTTTTAATGTGGTCTAGACGATGGAATTCAAGTAAATACCTCTTCTTCTTCTTGGAGTAGAACGTCTGGTGGCTTCGTCGGACGGCGACAAGAGAAGGAGGAGAAAATATAATTTACTACACGAGAGATTTCCCAAACTAGGGGCTCCTTTACGGTAGTTTTAGTGTGCTTTGCCCATGGGGCAGGTACGTATATATAAGGAGGAAAACTCTCCACCTCCATATCAACTAGCGATATGGTGCTAATTGACGTTGCACCATCCACCTCCGCTAATAGGCCTAAGTAATCATTTAAGCCCATTACTAAATAAATGTATGGGCCTTTGAGATTTATTAGGATTATTGCACATGGGTTTTGAGTGTTGGAAAAAATGAGAGATTTATTATTTTTGGAAATAATTATTTTCATGGATAAAATAATTCCAGAAAAGTCCAGAATTATTATTTAAGCCGTGAAAAATACTCCGAAAGCTCTGAAAATTCAGGGAAATTTTCCAGAGACATTATGGAACATGAGGAATCTAAATAAAGTATTTTGAGCTCACTAGAAGGTAATTTTGGAGCATCTAAAAATTAGATTATACTCACAGATAAGTGGAAACAAGCTACAGAAAAAGTCAGAAAAATTCCCAAGAAGTTTGTAGAGATTGATTGATGGACGAGAAACTAAAAGGAGTGATTCGGGTTACAAAGAAAAGATTTTGAGAGGCTCCAAACGAAAACTTGAGCTTAGAAACATGGAATTTGATTGCAGAAAACGATAAAGGCTTACTAGAGAAGGAAGATCGAACTACTAAACGCATTTTAAAGACTTTGCTCACCCTCAACACATAAAGAAACAATAAGCAAATATCACATCAAATCATATGCACCAGCATGTATACACACAATGTTGCTAAACCCTATGATAAATTTTAATGTAATGAAAAATATTATTTTCCTATGTTTTCATGAGCATAAAAATACATAATTAAATCATTTTAGCTCTATTTCCAAATAAGCAATTTTTCGGGTGTTACAGTTCTACCCCCTTAAGATGAATCTCGTCCTCGAGGTTCGAAGATGATGATAAAAGAGAAAATGACACTTTATCTTTATTCCCTTCTCAGTTTTCCAAATTACTTCTTTCGTTCAGAGTCATGAGACAGTTTCTCATATCCTGACTGACTAATCTGCCTAAGCATGATCATCTCTCCTATTGAGCTCCTCCAAAGTTGTGTTGTTCCTCTGCTATGATTTCTGTAAACTCATGGTCCACTTTGCTATCCTCAGTGTACCTATCTTCTAATTGGTCATTCTCGTCTTCCTCAGGTAAGAGTCGACCACCTTGATACTCAATTCTTTTCCCTGACGGTGTTGTTAAGAGCATTGTGCACCGAGTACCATGAATCACTCCTTTGTGTGCACAGAGCCATCCATTACCAAGAACCACGTGAATTTTAAGTGAGTCCAACACAATGAGAGTTGCGGTGAAGTTTTCCTTGTTTATTACAAGACTGACATTTGGGTATATCTCATCTGCCTACATTTCTCCCACTGGGGTTTGAACTAGCAAAGGCCTCCTCGTTGGACACTTCACCATCTTGCACATCTCTACCATGTCGGTGGAAATGAAAGAATGCGAAGCACTAGGGTCAAATAGAGAAAAACTTGTACTGAACTTACTTGAATATAACCTCCCACTACTTTGGTAACTCCATGAATTTTATCCATATCCACATTGCTCAGTCTTCCATTGACATAGTTTCGCTGCGCTTTGTTTCCTTGAGCAGGCTTTTTATGGGCTTTCCTTTTTCGCTTTCGTCGTTGTGGATTCTGACTCAGTTCACTCCCAACTTGCTCTTCAACATTGTTGTTTTGATAGTGCTCAACTTCATCATACCCATAACATCCTTCAATGGCAGAAACATCAGCCTTTTCCCACATATCAGTGTGAGACGTCATATAGGGCTCCTGAGTCATGGGATACTACACTTCCTGTCATCCAGTGACCAACATCAGCAACACGAGCAAGTATAGATGATCATAATCATGAGTTATCTAAAAGGGACAACTCTCACCTCCATGGATCCAAAATTATCAACCTTGTATACAAGACCTTTTTTGCTTGAGAATGGCAACTCAATCATGGAGACTAACCAATACTTCCAAATAAAGAATTAAAACTTAATAAACCTTCTTTACATTGGCTACCCCCCTTAAAATAAGGGACACCAAATAAGGTAGCTTGAACCTTTTTTCTAGATGAGCTAACTAGCATCCATACGTTCTAATATCCTAATGATTCTTTTGTGCATAGGTAGAAACAAGAAATCTGAAGTTTCTCGCGAGCAGAAAATCAGCAACGCGGTAAAACTGCTACAACTCTCGTTTTATAATTTCAATGAAGTTCCACCTTATACCGTTGGAAAGCTTATGAAATTTACTGCAACGTTCTTATAGAAAACTTTTCCAAATTCTGTAGATGACTTGGTCGAAAACAGCACATAACAGATTCTATTCCAATTTTCAGACAGCACAGTTACATCGTCTTGTGATTTTTGTATCTCCCAATCCAAAATAGCTATGTGGGTAGTTCTTGCGGCTAGGTAAAGATCTCGAAGCCTAATATTGTCCAGAATTTTCTCATGATTTATGGTTGTTCAAAGACAGATGTATAAGCCAAATGAGACAGACTGCTCTAAAAGGATAGGATGTAGAGTCAAAATAAACCAACCCATCTACCTATTCACTAATCCTTATATCTTAAGCCTATATCTAAATGAAATTGTGGGATCCACAAATTCATTGCAATCATTACAAAGATCCAAAACAAGCATAGGCATAAAGGCAATCCAACAAGGCAATATAGGAGCACAACTCAACATTGACTCAACTTGCGATGCTATCGTTTTCTTCGTATAAAGGGAAAAGATCCTAATGCTTCTCTTCTGATGTCGCAAGAAGATGGTAAGATGAGATTCTAAAAGCATACCAAATCAAGGAGTGAAGATGAAAACAAAGACTTTTGAAATAAGCAACAAGGCAGGGATAATATCAAGGGCAAGGATACAGTATGGAAGAAAATACCAAGGTTTATAGAACAAGGATTGTTATAGCAGTTTCAAAACCTTAACACGACCAATTTCTAACTAGGCTTGCATCCTACAGTCAGCATTGCTCTGATACCACTCTGTCACACCCGGTTTTAAGGACAAAACCAGACATACACTATATGTGAAATAAAGAAGTCAAATCTCACATATAGCCACAGATAAGTGTAATATTAAGAGACAAATGCTTAATAAACATAACACAATAGTATAAGATATAACCTTAGAGAGCAACACAGTGGAAAGACAACTCCGAACACCGGGTGTAGACTTCACTCCAGGAACAAACTGACTGGTTGATCACAAACCTAAAAACTCCAGAGACTATCCTGAGGTGTGGGAAATAGCAAGAGTGAGTCCATGTCGAACTCAGCAAATATATCATGGGGTTCATGAGGCTCAAAAAGGCTGACACTGGTTTACTGCGATAGCTTTTAGTGAGTCATCTTTTTAGCATTTGAGTAGCAACAAGTTTACCATAAGCCCAAATAACCTCATGATCATGTAAACGAGAATAATGTATAGCAAGAAACAATAACCATTAGTGAGCATCAATATCATCAGTGTTCATCATTTATTCTGTAAGGGTCCAAGGCCACTCGTGACCGTGAGCATGGCTGTTATAACAGTTTTACACTCTGCAGAGGTTGTACACTTTCACTGTGAGTCGTGATTTACCCTTTTGCCCAAGGTAGCTAATCTCTTGACCCACTTCCAAGGAAGGTCGGCAGGGTTCACTATGAAGTCTTTCAAAGGTTCGTATAACAAGTTAGGCCGCTAGGTTTCATTAGTTAGTCTGTGTGATACAACCATGCAGGGGTCCACAGTCTGCTTTTCCCCATTTGCGCCACAAGGGTAACCTCTAACAAGCTAGAAAAGGTCCTCATACTTGACTAAAGCCAGAGCCATATAGCCCTCACAGTTGTACTGTAAGTCCCGGATGTTCGCTTACAGATAAGTCCTTATGGAGAGAAACTAGAGCACCATAAAAACAACCCAATATGCTCTAGCCCTCTTGAGCCATATTATTATAAAGCATCTTTTAAACGTTTATTGCATATACCATTAGTCAAGTTACAGGTCATGGTTATTTATCTTGAGCACTAGCATAAATACTACCCAATGCAATGTCCCATGGGTGTCAAGGTACAAGATACAAAAACTAGGATATCCTTAGTGGTAACAAGGCAGACACATGCACATGAATTAAGTATATTAAAGGTGAATAGGAAACAAGGATGATCCCATGTTATACTTGCCTTAACTTAGATCCTTCTTCAAGTCCAAACCTCAATGAATCGCTTCTTGATCACCACGTATAGCTCACCGACTAGACAAGATCATAAAAGCACCACACAAGCATCCATTCAATCATACACGAAGCAAACAATAGAAATAAATTAGAACATTATACCAAACATATGAAACAACGTGTGAAAAGGTTTTAAAGATGTTCTACGCATTGCTACGAACACACAGGCACGAAAAGCACGCTAACCGAAGCTATGGTTGAAAAGATACATCTACCGAAAGATTTTGTTGTATAAAACGGAAAATTATAGGTCTCATTTGTTTTAACTATATAAAATCATATATATAGGATAAAATACTTTTTATAGATATTCAAAAGTGACTTAGGCTAAATTACATTTAAATTTAGAAAACTAAAGGAGAAATCAATAATATTTTATTTATAAATCTAGTTGCACAGTTATTAATCAAGTTAGATCTAAACTATGAAATTCCAGAGATTTTGATAAAGAAAACATTAATACTAATATGTAGTTCATGTTGTTATAAATCCATTGCAATTTGAACGGACTAATTCGGAATTAAAACAAATAAGTTATGAATTAAACGAGATTTTCTTTAGTAAAATAATAGATTAAATCTAACATCGAATCTTAAAGGTAGAAAACCTAATCAATAGTAGCACTAACAGTATAAAAAGTTTATAAAACTCTTCTACATGTTACTATGATCACACAGATGTAAAGATCACGAAATTCAGATTTAAAATGTGAAAGTTATGAATTTTCTAAGATTTCCTATAGATAAGTAATTACTTTAATATAAACTCGAAAATTAAATTTTTCAAACCTACTGTACAGTACTACCAACATGTAGAGCTCGCAAATACGAACCTAACGCAATTTGAATGGGTCAAATCGGAGTTAAAACGTAGAAGATATGGCCTAAACAAGATAGTGACAGTTTTGTAAATACCTAGTTTCGAAAATAAATCAAAATCTGGTTTTTAATGTGGTCTAGACGGTGGAATTCAAGTAAATACCTCTTCTTCTTGGAGTAGAACGCCTGGTGGCTTCGTCGGACGGCGACAAGAGAAGGAGGAGAAAATATAATTTACTACACGAGAGATTTCCCAAACTAGGGGCTCCTCTACGGTAGTTTTGGTGTGCTTTGCCCATGGGGCAGGTACGTATATATAAGGAGGAAAACTCTCCACCTCCATGTCAACTAGCGATATGGTGCTAATTGACGTTGCACCATCCACCTCCGCTAATAGGCCTAAGTAATCATTTAAGCCTATTAGTAAATAAATGTATGGGCCTTTGAGATTTATTAGGATTATTGCACATGGGCTTTGTGCATTGGAAAAAAATAAGAGATTTATTATTTTCAGAATTAATCATTTTCATGGATAAAATAATTCTAGAAAGGTCCAAAATTATTATTTAAGCCGCGAAAAATACTCCGAAAGCTCCGAAAATTTAGGGAAATTTTCCAGAGACATTATGGAACATGAGGAACCCAAATAATGTATTTGGAGCTCACTAAAAGGTAATTTTGGAGCATCTAAAAATTAGATTATGCTCACAGACAAGTGAAAACCAGCTATAAAAAAGTCAGAAAAATTCCCGAGAAGTTTGTAGAGATTGATTGATGGACGAGAAACTGAAAGGAGTGATTCGGGTTACAAAGAAAAGATTTTGAGAGGCTCCAAACAAAAACTTGAGCTGAGAAACATGGAATTTGATTGCAGAAAACGATAAAGGCTTGCTAGAGAAGGAAGATCGACCTACTAAATGCATTTTAAAGACTTTGCTCACCCTCAACACATAAAGAAACAATAAGCAAACATCACATCAAATCATATGCACCAGCATGTATACACACAATGTTGCTAAACCCTATGATAAATTTTAATGTAATAAAAAATATTATTTTCCTATGTTTTCATGAGTATAAAAATACATAATTAAATCATTTTAGCTCTATTTCCAAATAAGCAATTTTTCGGGTGTTACAGGTACCCTGGGTATTTTGATACTCGACAAAAGGGCAGGTGCATGGTGGTGGAGGATTTGGGAATGGTAGTGGAGTTTGCTCGCTAGAGAAGACAGCAAGAGGGAAGAAGGAAGAGGAATAGGGAGCGGAATGGAAAACATCGACTAGGACTCGGTTTTTCACTTCTTCAAGCATGCACGAGCAACACCATGGCTCTCCATGCGTGCACTGGTAGCCACTCGGTGCTCTCCCTCTAATGTCGGTCGGCCATGAAGGCCACTGAAAAAATTTGAATTCAAGTTCTGAAAACACTTCGAAAGTCGACTGAAACTTGATTTTTGGCACTCGATAACTCTCATACTGGCCCGAAATTGGATCATGTTGGAGAGCTACAAGAGTACTACAAAGTTGTTAATTGGAGCTCAAGCTGATTCGGTTTGGTTTGGGAGTTATAGAGCCCCAAAGTTACGTTCATGAAACTGTAACTACATTTTTGACTTAGCCAAAATTGCTAAGTCCAAAATAGCCCCCCTAACTGACTTGTGGGCCATTTTTTAGCAGGTTCTGTCCATTTTCATGAGATGACCATCAAATAACTTTTGTTCCTAAATAAATTTACTACAACTTTGCTTAAGAGTACATAAACATCCATTGACTTCTAACTGCACTTTTTAAACAATCAAACAAAAGAGTTGCACGGTCAACACAAGTCACACCAATACTTAGAAGCATAATTAGAACTAATGACCTGCATGAACATTGTTCCTAATGACATTATAAATGTAGCTAGGGTGTTTTGGTGAGTCACCACATTCATTTGCATATGATCCATGTACCCTAGCTTCTCAAATTAACTGAAACATATATATAAAGCATATGGAACATTCAACTAAAACAAGCGAAACAAACAATTGAAACACTAAAACAGAGCCATGCAACACTGGAAACATGGTACATGGGACATGTACAACCCCTCTAGGGGACTAAGCATAACACAGAGACATCACATATGATACACACATACACAAGCACTAATGAAACATCATGTTACAACATTGAAACATAAGATGATGCACATGTGATAATGGGATGAATGTGCTCATGTGATGCAATGCAAATGCATAAATGCAAGCCAAACACCTGGGGTGTTACAGCCCTCCTCCCATATAAAAATCTCATCCCAAGATTTGGGAAGCGTACCATTTAGTGTAGAAAGTGGAATAGTTGTCCCTTAAATAATCTTCCCGCTCCCATGTTGCATCACGCTCCCCATGATTACTCCAAACCACTTTGTATAGTTTGACTACTTGACTATGAGTCACCCTTTCTTGGGTATCCAAAACATATATAGGTTTCTCCTCATAAGCGAGATCTAATTTTAGTTTGATGTGTCTCACATCTACTCTTTCCTCGAGAAGACGGAGACATTTCTTTAATTGAGAAACATGGAACACTGGGAAGATAGCTCCCAGCTCACAAGGTAGATTGAGCTTATAAGTTACTCTTCCACTTTTCTCGATAATCCGATAGGGTCCAACATATTGAGGTTCAAGCTTTCTTTTTATTCCAAAATGCTTCATGCCTCTCATAGGTAATACCTTCAGATAGACATGGTCACCTACTTCAAATTCAATAGGTTTCCTTCTCTTATCTGCATAACTCTTTTGCCTAGCCTGAGTGACTGCCATATTTTTCTGTATAGCATGGACTTGCTTCTCGTCTTCTTCTACAAAGTCAATCCCATAGAATCTTCTTTCTCTAGGTTCCACCCAGTTGAAAGGAGTTCTACACTTGCGACCATATAAAGCTTCAAAAGGAGTAATTTTGATACTCTCTTGATAACTGTTGTTATAAGAGAACTCAGCGAGTGGCAACCATTTCTCCCAAGAGCCCTTGCAAGAGATAAGACAAGCCCTAAGCATGTCCTCAAGAATCTGATTAACATGCTCAATCTGCCAAGAGGTTTGTAGATGATATATAGAACTATGGATTATGTTAGTACCAAGATTCTGATGTAAACATTCCTAGAAACGAGCTATGAATTGAGATCCCCTATCAGAAACAATAGACTTGGGAACACCATGAAGGTGTACCACTTGTTGAAAGTAAACATCAGCATACATGTGAGGGTGATAGTTAGACTTGACAGGAATAAAATGAGTGGATTTGGTCAGACTATCCATGATAACCCAGATCGAATCAAAACCCTTCTCTGTAGTGGGTAACCCAATAATGAAATACATAACAATTTCTTCCCATTTCCAACCAGGAATAGAGAGTGGTTGCAATAAACCTGGCTTCATGTGAATAGCCTTCACTCGGCAACAATTATCACATCTAGCAATGTAGGCTGTGATTTCTTTCTTCATCTTGGTCCACCAATAGTAAGGCTTGAGATCTTGATACATTTT
This sequence comes from Saccharum hybrid cultivar R570, assembly GCA_038087645.1. NCBI lineage: Eukaryota > Viridiplantae > Streptophyta > Magnoliopsida > Poales > Poaceae > Saccharum > Saccharum hybrid cultivar. The sequence goes on from JAQSUU010000558.1 coordinate 27,340,914, forward strand.
ACTACTACCAGGATGGATGGATAATTTAAAAGAATGGACTTCAGCCATGATTTGGTTTCTAAGTTCTTTGTCTTTGGGCATGACAAGTCTATCATTGAACCAGAGAATTCCTTTGTCATCCACTCGAAAGTGCTTGGTTTCTTGCTCTTTCATCTTTCGCTTGATGTGAAACACACCCACATCAGTCTTCTAGAGCTCGATAATCTGACTTCTGAGAGAGCAGTCCACAGCAATATTGTGGAGTACCACATGATCAAGGATATGTGATAGATGAAAGTCTTCACTCACCAAAGAATTGCAATGAGATTTTTGGCTTAAGGCATCAGCAACAACATTTGCCTTGCCAGGATGGTAGTGCACTTGGAGATTGTAGTCTTTGATTAACTCTAACCATCATCGTTGACACTTTCAACTTCGACTGGGTAAAAATGTACTTGAGAGTTTTATGGTCAGTATAAATATTGCGCACATTACCAAGCAAGTTATGTCTCCAAATCTTCAGGGCATGAACAACTATGGCTAGTTTTAAATCATGAGTAGGGTAATTGACTTCATGCTTTCGAAGCTGGTGCGAGGCATAAGCAATGACTCAGCTCTCTTGCATAAGAACACACCCTAAACCGGTGCCTGATGCGTCACAATATACATCAAAAGGCTTCTCGATGTCAGGTTGTGCCAAAACAGGAGCAGAAGTTAGTAGAGTCTGCAATGTGTGGAAAGCCTCTTCACACTTTGGGGTCCAAACAAACTTCAAATCCTTATGAGGCAATTGAGTCATGGGCTTGGCTATTTTAGAGAAATCCAAGATGAAGTGATGATAATAACCAGCCAAACCAAGGAAACTCTAAACTTCAAACACCATAGGAGGTGCCTTCCAATCTAGTACCTCTTGCACCTTGGTAGGATCAATAGAGATTCCTTCACTAGATAGCACATGTTCTAGAAAAGGTACTTTCTTCAACCAGAACTTGCATTTGCTGAACTTGGCATAAAGTTGCTTGTCACGCAATTGACTTAAGACGATTCTCAGATGTTCAGCATGCTCTTCTTCATTTTGAGAATAGACAAGGATATCATTGATGAAAACCACCATGAATCTGTCTAACTCTGGCATGAATACTGAATTCATCAGGTACATGAAGTGTGCAGGAGCATTTGTCAAACCAAAGGACATGACAAGATACTCAAACAAACCATAGCGAGTAGAGAAAGCCATCTTAGGTATATCTTCAGGACAAATTTTGATCTGATGGTAGCCAGACCTCAAATCAATCTTGGAGAATACCTTAACTTTAGATAGTTGATCAAAAAGAATATCAATACGAGGAAGTGGATATTTGTTCTTGATGGTGATAGCATTGAGTGGTCGATAATCCACACACATGTGCAAAGATTCATCCTTCTTCTTCACAAAGATAGCAGGACAACCCCAAGGAGAGGAGCTAGGATAAATCAAACCCTTCTTTAATAGCTCATTCAACTAAATTTTTAGCTCAGCTAACACATTGGGTGGCATTTGATAAGGCCTTCGAGAGATAGGAGCTGTACCTAGAATGAGTTCTATCTTGCATTCCACTTCATGGTCCGGAGGTAATCCAGGCAAGTCATCAGGAAAGACACGGGTTGAGGTAATGATTAACACTACTGTCACACCCATTTAAAGACCAAATTGAGTGCATACTCTTATGTGTGCCTAGAGATCAATCACACATAAGTTAACAAATTATAACAGAAGTATCATCACAAATGTTATTACATCACGATATTTAACACATAGTCTTAGCACAAATGTAGCGGAAGTAAAAATAATAAACTCTCGTGGTAGCTCCAATCATAGGTACATTGACTAGTTGACAGCAAGTCTAGTAATCTTCAGGAAAGTAGGCGTAGTAGTCACTATTACCACCATCTGTTACCCATCCGGGATTTTTATCCAAGTAAGAAAAATAAACAAGCGTAAGTACCTCTCGTACTCAACAAGTGTAACATGGGGTTCATGAGGATCAAAGGCATATCATGGGTTTATCAGCATGTAGCTTTTAATTAGCATAATTTTAGCATATCAATAGCATCAAAATGTCTCAAAGTAAACAATAAACATATGATCCATGTGAAATGATTGATGAATAGCAAAAACATAACCATTAATAATTATCAACTATTCCATAAGGGTCCAAGGCCACTCGTGACCATGAGCACGACTGTTATAACAGTTTTACACTCTGCAGAGGTTGTACACTTTCACTATGAGTCATGTTGCCCATATGCCAGGTTAATTACTCCCAAAACACTACCAAGGTGAGCAGACAGGGTAAACACTATGAAGTCTTTTGAATGTTCGTCTAACAAGTTAGGGCCATTAGATTCACTCGGCAAACAGATGTAGAGCCCCCCTTCCAAATGGCACAATTACCCACAGCCTATACACATAAGGACAGAAGCCGCACTATACCCGATTCGTCAAGCCATTCTTACACCAAAAAGGTTACCTCTAACAAGCTAGAAAAGGTCCTTCTATATGACTAAAGCCAGAGCCATATAGCCCCCACAGTTGTACTGTAAATCCCGGATGTTCGCTTATAGATGAGTCCTTATGGAGAGTAATTAGAGCATCAAAAATAACCTCCATGCTCTAATCCCCTTTAAACATTAATCAAAATCATCTTTTAATGTTTGTTGCATATTCCTCTAATCAATTTACATGATCATAGTCCATGTTTAAGCACTAGCCATACTACTCAATGCAATATAATAGGTATCAAGGTGTAGGATCAATCACTAAGTCATCCTTAACAAGGGAATAGATGTGTAATGATATTATTTGCATAATGTGAGTAGGACAACAAGGATAATCCCATTCTATACTTGCCTTGCTCAAACTGGTCCTGAAGATCTTGCTCGTAGAAAGGCTCTTGATCCCCAACGAATTGCTCACCGTCTATACTCGATCAACAACAGCAACAACACACATCCAGAGGCAATCATGCATAAACAAACAAGACTATAATTAGAATAGTACACCATCAGTAAGAAAATAAGATCAAAAGTCTTTAAAATGAATCTACAACTCGCTAGGATCACACAGACGCGAAGATCACGAAAAACGGAGCTAAAACGACGAAGTTATGAATTTACGAAGATTTCCTATAGAAAAATAAATACTTTAATAAAAACTCGAAAATAAATTAACCCAAACCTACTGTACAGTTCTATCATCATGTAGAGCTCGCAAATATGAATCTAACACAATTTGAATGGATCAAAACAGAGTTAAAACGGAGATTCTACGACTAAAACATGTTTAGTGGCAAAACTGTAAATATCAGAAAACGTATTTTTCATTTACCGAGACGAAATACGCTTTCAACAGATCAAAGCGGATTCGGGACTTTACATTTTGGACCGCGGGTTCGATATATCAAAAGTTCAGGGTCTCTTTAACAAAATTACAACCGAACCGGTATCTTCTAATCTAGATCGTTGGATTTAAATTGGACGGATCGGATCACATCGGAGGAGGGAGGGAGAAATCAGCCGGCGGCTATAGGAGCCCGACGGCGGCGCCATGGCCGGAAACGGCCCGAGCTCGCTGGAGCTTGAGAAGACGGCCCTACCGAGCACCGTTCGCCAAACCGAAGACACCGGAAGAACGAGCAGCTCACGGTGATCTTACCCCGCGCGAAAACAAGACTAGAGGACGGGCGGAGGGTGGTGGCTAGCTCAGGATGGCGGCAGTGGCGGTGAAGGAGCTTGCGGTGGTGATATTTGATGGCTACAACAGCCCCAAAGAGGTGGAATGAGGGCGGAGGGGTGCGGGGGCTCCGTTTTATAGCCTGAAGGCATCGCTAAGTATGGAAGGGGAAGGATACGGAGAGGGATTCGGATCTCCCGTATCCAATGGAGAGAGGAAGATGGTGGCGTCCATTTTTGGAAAGCGCCGGAGGAAGGAGATGGAAATGGGGATGTTTCGTTGACCGGTGGGACCGGCTCGTCAGCGGCTCGGGTACGGATGAAGGCCGCGCGCGCGTGAAGTGGGCCGATGGCCGCGGCTTGGGCTCGGCCCAGAGAGACCGGAGGCGGGCGCGGGGGAAAGAAAAGAGAAGGAACAGGCCGCCGCAGCAGGCCGGAGGGATGGGCTACGGGAGAGAAAACGGCCCGAGAAGAAAAGAAATTCCTTTCCTTTTTCTTTTTCTAATTTTTCAAAGCCATTTTTCAAAAGATTTTCAAATCCAATTTGAATTTGATTTAAACCACTCAATACAAAATTTCCAATGCAACAGCATGAATGCTCAATCATGTTTCTACCCTTATATTTGATTTTAAATTTATAAAAATTATTATCATTCTAAATTTGCATGCTCACAAAAATATACAAAAATCATATTTCTCCTACTTTTCTTCTTTTCAAAATTTTAGGGTGTTACAATTCTACCCCCCTTAAGATGAATCTCGTCCCGAGATTCGACTGATGCTTACTCAAACAATTGCGGGTAGGTTTTCCTCAGATCCTCTTCTCGTTCCCAAGTAGGCTCTTCTACAGTGTACCGATTCCACTGTACCTTACACATTTTGATTATTCGACTTCTTGTGACTCTGTTAGCAGTCTCCAAAATTTTAACCGGAAACTCTTCATATGTAAGATCCTCCTTAACAGTGAGCTCCTCTAATGGAATCTGTTCCTCTGGTACTCGCAAACATTTCTTCAGTTGAGACACATGGAACACATCATGTACACCTGCCAAACTCTCGGGTAATTCCAACTGATATGCCACTTCACCACGTCTCTCTATGATCTTGAAAGGTCCAATATATCTTGGTGCTAATTTACCTTTCATGTTGAACCTCTTTACACTCCTCATGGGTGACACTTTCAAGTAAATATAATCCCCTACCTCAAAAGTCAACTCTCTTCTACGAGTATCAGCATAACTTTTCTGTCGGGACTGTGCTATTTTTAGATTATCTCTAATCATTCTCACTTTCTTTTCAGCATCCTTAAGTACATCAGGCCCAAACACTTGACTCTCCCCTGTCTGATTCCAAAACAATAGGGTTCTACAGTTTCGTCCATACAGAGCCTCAAACGGTGCCATCTGAAGACTCTTCTGATAACTATTGTTATAAGAGAACTCTGCATAAGGCAAGCTCTTATCCCAGCTAGTACCATATTGTAAAGCACAAGCTCTCAACATATCTTCCAATATCTGATTAATTCTCTCTGTTTGACCATCTATCTGTGGATGGTAAGCTATACTAAAGTTCAGTTTGGTTCCCAGTGATTCATGTATCTTTTGCCAATAATGGGATGTGAACTGAGTACCTCGATCAGATACAATCTTCTTGGGAACTCCATGTAGACTCACTATTCTTTCCATATACAACTTTGCCAACTTCGCACTGCTATATGTAGTCCTCACTGGTAGAAAATGAGCAACCTTAGTCAGAGGATCCACTATCACCCAAATTGAATCATATCCTCTCTGAGTCCGTGGCAATCCAACTATAAAATCCATACCAATCTCTTCCCATTTCCACTCGGGTATCTGCATAGGCTGTAACAATCCTGCAGGTCTCTGATGTTCAGCTTTCACCCTTTGACAAGTGTCACACAAAGCAACATATTCAGCAACATCTCTCTTTAAACTATACCACCAATATTTCTCTTTCAGATCCAAATACATCTTAGTACTCCCCGGATGTATGGAATAAGCTGACTCATGAGCTTCACGCAGAATTGCACTTTTGATATCCTTATCCTCAGGCACACACAGCCTTTTTCCAAACCATATCATACCATTATCATCCTTACGAAATCCTAGAGATTTACCTTTCGATATGTTTTCAGCTATCTCTCTCAACTTTTCATCTTTCAGCTAACCCTTGCGGATTTCTTGCTCCAAAGTAGGCTCTAGTACTAATTCCACTGCATTGGTAGTAAACCCTAAGTTTAGATGCTTACATTCAGCACACAACTCTTTCGGCATAGGCATTACTTGTATTTCATTAGCATAGCTTTTCCTACTAAGAGCATCAGCAGCAACGTTGGCCTTTCCTGGGTGATAATGCACCTCTAGATCATAATCCTTTATCAACTCCAACCATCTATGCTGTCTCAAGTTCAGATCTGTTTGAGTTAAGATATACTTTAGACTCTTGTGATCAGTGTATATATCACTCTTGTGTCCAATCAAATAATGTCTCCATATCTTTAATGCATGAACCACTGCAGCTAATTCCAAATCATGAGTAGGGTAATTCAACTCATGCTTCCTCAACTGTCTTGATGCATATGCCACAACTCTACCCTCTTGCATAAGAACACATCCCAACCCTAATCGAGATGCATCACAGTAGATAGAGAAGGGTTTATTCAGATCTGGCAAGACTAAGACTGGTGCAGTAGTCAATCTTTTCTTTAACTCCTCAAAATTAGCCTGACACTTCTCAGACCACACAAACTTGGCATTCTTCTCCAATAATGCAGTCATTGGTTTTGCAAGCTTGGAAAATCCCTCTATAAATCTCCTATAATAGCCAGCCAATCCCAAGAAGCTACGGATCTCACTTACATTGATGGGTGGTTTCCAGTTCAATACATCCTTCACCTTGCCAGGATCTACTGATATTCCTCCATTTGAGACAATATGACCCAGAAAAGAAACTTCCTTCAACCAAAACTCACACTTACTCCTCTTGGCATATAGTTGATGTTCTCTGAGCTTTTGCAAGACCAACCTCAAATGTTCAGCATGTTCTTCCTCAGTCTTGGAAAATACTAGAATATCATCAATGAATACCACTACAAACTTGTCTAGATATTCCATGAACACCTTATTCATTAAGAACATGAAGTATGCAGGGGCATTAGTCAAACCAAAGGACATCACTGTATACTCATATAACCCATACCGTGTGGTAAAAGCTATCTTTGGTATATCCCTGGCACGAATCTTCAATTGATGATATCCAGAGCGAAGGTCAATCTTGGAGAATACACAAGCTCCTCTCAACTGATCAAACAGCTCATCAATTCTAGGCAATGGGTACTTATTCTTGATAGTAACCTCATTGAGAGACCGATAATCCACACACATCCTCTGAGTTCCATCTTTCTTGTCCACAAAAATCACTGGTGCTCCCCACGGTGAAGAACTAGGACGAATAAAACCGTTATCCTGCAACTCCTTAATTTGTTTCTTAAGTTCTTCTAATTCATTTACTCCCATTCTATATGGACGCTTAGCTATGAGTGCAGTTCCAGGTAATAATTCAATAATAAATTCAATGTCACGGTCTGGTGGCATACCTGGTAATTCCTCAGGAAACACATCGGGGAACTCCTCCACAACTGGGTCTTCCTGGTTGGCACCATCATTAAGCTGGTTCACTGTAGCGGTCTCCTGTTTCTGCACTTTTACCTCAACCTTGATTCTATCACCCTTTGGCGTTGTCAGTACAACTGATTTACCCTTGCACTAAATCTCTGCTTGTTGTTGCATCATCCAATCCATTCCCAGTATAAGATCAATCCCAGCTGTTCTCAATACTATAGGACTCACTGTAAACTCTACCCCCCTTAAATTGAGACTAATCAGAAGACAGCGATAAGATGATGGCATGCTTCCACCAGGTGAGTTTACTAATATAGGGTTCTTCATGGCACACAAATGAATTCTATGTATTCTAACAAATGATTGTGATATGAAAGAATGTGATGCTCCAGAATCAAAAAGAACAGTGGCGGGAGTGGAGTGGACATCGAACGTACCAAGCATAACTTCTGGCTCCTCCACTGCGGTCTCCTGGGACAAGTGATTCACCCTTCCAGAGTTAGGTGCTGGCTTCTGGTGGCTGCTCTGTCTCTGGGGAGTCTGCTGGTTGGGCTTCTCAGGGCAATTGTAGGACAAGTGACCTTCTTTCCCACATCGAAAACACCTGTTGGGGGTACTGGGAGCACTAGTCTTCATGGGAGTGTTATTGGAAGGACCCTGATGCTGTGCTTGATTCCCATTCTGCTGCGGAGGACATTGGTTGCTATTCTGCGGCTGGAATGGGGGACGTTGCGGAAACTGACCACGGAAAGGGACTTGACCACGATTCCACTGACCAGAAGGAGGCCTCTGTTGATTATTCTGCTGAAAGCCAGTACGTGGACGAGTGTTGCTACCTGAGGCTTGTCCCTGTAACCTTTTCCTCTTAGCATCCATCTCCTTGCGCTTATTATCCACCACGATAGTGGGGTTCACAAGCGTCTGAAAGTTAGGATAGGTATTGAACATCAACTGCAACTGTAGTCCATCATATATCCCTTCAGAAAGCGACGCTGCTTATCATTGTCATTGGCTACTTCACGTGGAGCATATCGTGACAATTGAGCAAACTTGTCACGGTACTCAGCTACAGACATTGACCCTTGGGTCAGGTTCCTGAATTCCTCCGCCTTCAACTCTATCATCCCTTTAGGTATATGGTAAGCCCTGAAGTTCTCTCTAAACTCCTGCCAGGTGACTGCGGGAGCATTGGTGGGATGACCATACTCATATGACTCCCACCAATCCTGAGCTTCTCCCTGAAGTTGTCCAGAAGCAAACAACACCTTCTGTCGGTCATCACATTGTGCAATATTGAGTTGCTTCTCCACGGCATGAAGCCAATCATCGGCTTCCAAAGGATCAGCAGCATGTGTGAACACTGGGGGACGACCCTTCAAAAATTCACCACGCTTATCACGTGGTTGAGCCCCAGCAACTGACTGATTTTGCTGATTCTGCACCAGTTGTTGCATCAACTTCGTCTGTACTGCCAAAAGTTGCTCAATAGTTGGTGGCGGTGGTGGTGGCGGATTTGGGGGAATGTTTCCACGACCCCTGCCTCTTCCTCTTTCGGCCATCTGCCATCCATAAACATGCAAACTTTAAGAATTTCATGTTATCAACCACTTATAAGATAAAGAATGAGATCTGAAGGTTTTCTGGACGAGTAGCAACATTGACAGTTTAGTATTTTAATCATATCTCGAGCTACAGAAGTCCAAAAGAGGCGTGCTTTATATGGTTGGAAAGCTTATGAAATTATCCACAACTTTTATTCAGACCTCAAGATCAGATTCTGTCGTTAAGTTTATGAAAAATAAGGCGTAACAGAAACTGTTCTAGATCCCAGACTGTGCAGAAACTTTAACTTGTAAAAATTGTATCTCTCGAACCAGATCAGATAAAAAGGTGATTCCAGTGGAATTTGATAGATGCTAAAGTCTAGTTTCTCTCATAAAAATTTCATAAATATTGCACGAACCGTTTTTGAACCATAGTAGAAAAATTGCAGACTGCTCCAGATAACAGCAAGGACAGAAACGTGATAATACCAAACCCAACTATTATTCCCTTGACTATTAAACTTATTATTCTTAAAAATAGAACTTGTAGACATGCCTACAAGCCCCAACACTCATAACAAAGATCCAACTCACACATAAGCATAATAATAAAGCAACTAGCACACCAAGGTTCAAACCACACGACAGACTCGACTGACTCAACTGACGTTACTAAGAACATTTTTATTACATAAAGGACTCCTACTTTCTAAGGAAGTGGCTCATGCTCTAATGTCTCATAAATCTTGGGCATGCCTTGGTTTGCTCGGAGTTCATCAATGGTTGTCTGGCACCTCTTGATAGTCTTCCCCTGTGCCTTCACCATCTCCTCTAACTGCAGCTTCCTATCCATCATATCATAAACAAGGTTCACCATCATCCGAGGTAGTGGCTCTAGCTGCACTGGATCCGTCATATCCCATCCAAGGTCGGGGTGTGCACGAGGGAAGTAGCGATGAATGTCATGCTTCATACTGTTATAGCGAAGATAGCGGAGGCCCATACATGCTTCAAAAGCAGCATCTTCAATGCTATCCTCTATAGTAGCTCGATGACCCACATGAGAAAACATCCTGTCCAACTGGTACGCCCCTTGTCTTTTTTATGTGCAAAAATGCTCGCCCTCGCCTTCCAGTACGTGTCCTCCAGTGGATGAGTGTACTCCCAGCAGACGTACTCCACAGCTGGATGCCAATCAGCGAAGTAGGCAGTGAGCATCCCCACAAGGCGAAGATGAGAGACAGCATTCCCTCCATTCCTGTGGTAGATCCTCATAGTCCACCCCATTGGAGGAGGTGGCATATCTCCAGCAGCTTCATGATGTGGTGGAGACAGGGGTTGCCCTCCTCCGTTAGCTTCCTCTTCATCATCTTCAATCTCGATGATCTCTGGATCTTCTTCAGGCTCGGGCTCTTCCTGGGGAGGTGCTGGTGCTTGGATTGGTGCTTCAGGGGCCTACTCCTGTTCCTGGAGTTCTGGCTCTTGTGGTTCTTCAGTTGCAAGCAGGGCACGAGGTGGGTAGTATCCTCCAGAGCTGATGCGGGCAGTCTTATGGTCACGAGCCATCTACAGAATTTTTTAGATGTAGTTAGAATAGAGGCAAAATTTCGTAATAGAATGAGACATAAGAAGCATAAAAATTTATCAAATAACAAGAGCAAGATAGTGAGCATAAAAATAGTGTAAAGATGATACTAAATCGACCATTTCTATCTAGGCTTGCGTCCTACAGTCAACATGAGCTCTGATACCAATTTGTCACACCCATTTAAAGACCAAATGGAGTGCATACTCTTATGTGTGCTTAGAGATCAATCACACATAAGTTAACAAATTATAACGGAAGTATCATCACAAATGTTATTACATCACGATATTTAACACATAGTCTTAGCACAAATGTAGCGGCAGTAAAAATAATAAACTCTCGTGGTAGCTCCAATCACAGGTACATTGACTGGTTGACTGCAAGTCTAGTAATCTTCAGGAAAGTAGGCGTAGTAGTCACTATTACCACCATCTGTTACCCATCCGGGATTTTTATCCAAGTAAGAAAAATAAACAAGCGTAAGTACATCTCATACTTAACAAGTGTAACATGGGGTTCATGAGGCTCAAAGGCATATCATGGGTTTATCAGCATGTAGCTTTTAATTAGCATAATTTTAGTATATCAATAGCATCAAAATGTCTCAAAGTAAACAATAAACATATGATCCATGTGAAATGATTGATGAATAGCAAAAACATAACCATTAATAATTATCAACTATTCCATAAGGGTCCAAGGCCACTCGTGACCGTGAGTACGACTGTTATAACAGTTTTACACTCTACAGACGTTGTACACTTTCACTGTGAGTCGTGTTGCCCATACGCCCGGGTTAATTACTCCCAAAACACTACCAAGGTGAGCAGGCAGGGTAAACACTATGAAGTCTTTCAAAGGTTCGTCTAACAAGTTAGGGCCATTAGATTCACTCGGCAAACAGATGTAGAGCCCCCCTTCCAAATGGCACAATAACCCGCAGCCTATACACATAAGGACAGAGGCCGCACTATACCTGATTCGTCAAGCCATTCTTACATCAAAAAGGTTACCTCTAACAAGCTAGAAAAGGTCCTTCTATATGACTAAAGCCAGAGCCATATAGCCCCCACAGTTGTACTGTAAATCCCGGATGTTCGCTTATAGATGAGTCCTTATGGAGAGTAATTAGAGCATCAAAAATAACCCCCATGCTCTAATCCCCTTTAAACATTAATCAAAATCATCTTTTAATGTTTGTTGCATATTCCTCTAATCAATTTACATGATCATAGTCCATGTTTAAGCACTAGCCATACTACTCAATGCAATATAATAGGTATCAAGGTGTAGGATCAATCACTAAGTCATCCTTAACAAGGGAATAGATGTATAATGATATTATTTGCATAATGTGAGTAGGACAACAAGGATAATCCCATGCTATACTTGCCTTGCTCAAACTGGTCCTGAAGATCTTGCTCGTAGAAAGGCTCTTTATCCCCAACGAATTGCTCACCGTCTATACTCGATCAACAATAGCAACAACACACATCTAGAGGCAATCATGCATAAACAAACAAGACTATAATTAGAACAGTACACCATCAGTAAGAAAATAAGATAAAAAGTCTTTAAAACGAATCTACAACTTGCTAGGATCACACAGACGCGAAGATCACGAAAAACGGAGCTAAAACGACGAAGTTATGAATTTACGAAGATTTCCTATAGAAAAATAAATACTTTAATAAAAACTCGAAAATAAATTGACCCAAACCTACTGTACAGTTCTATCATCATGTAGAGCTCTCAAATATGAATCTAACGCAATTTGAATGGATCAAATCGGAGTTAAAACGGAGATTCTACGACTAAAACATGTTTAGTGGCAAAACTGTAAATATTAGAAAACGTATTTTTCATTTACCGAGACGAAATACGCTTTCAACAGATCAAAGCGGATTCGGGACTTTACATTTTGGACCGCGGGTTCGATATATCAAAAGTTTAGGGTCTCTTTAACAAAATTACAACCGAACCGGTATCTTCTAATCTAGATCGTTGGATTCAAATCGGACGGATCGGATCACATCGGAGGAGGGAGGGAGAAATCAGCCGGCGGCTACAGGAGCCCGACGGTGGCACCATGGCCGGAAACGGCCCGAGCTCGTCGGAGCTTGAGAAGACGGCCCTACCGAGCACCGTTCGCCAAACCGAAGACACCAGAAGAACGAGCAGCTCACGGCGATCTTACCCCGCACGAAAACAAGACCAGAGGACGGGCGGAGGGTGGTGGCTAGCTCGGGATGGTGGCGGTGGCGGTGAAGGAGCTTGCGGTGGCGATATTTGATGGCTACAACAGCCCCAAAGAGGTGGAATGAGGGCGGAGGGGTGCGGGGGCTCCGTTTTATAGCCCGAAGGCATCGCTAAGTATGGAAGGGGAAGGATACGGAGAGGGATTCGGATCTGCCGTATCCGATGGAGAGAGGAAGACGGTGGTGTCCGTTTTTGGAAAGCGCCGGAGGAAGGAGATGGAAAGGGGGATGTTTCGCTGACCGGTGGGACCGGCTCGTCAGCGGCTCGGGTACGGATGAAGGCCGCGCGCGCGCGAAGTGGGCCGATGGCTACGGCTTGGGCTCGGCCCAGAGAGACCGGAGGCGGGCGCCGGGGAAAGAAAAGAGAAGGAACGGGCCGCCACAGCAGGCCAGAGGGATGGGCTGCGGGAGAGAAAACGGCCCGAGAAGAAAAGAAATTCCTTTCCTTTTTCTTTTTCTATTTTTTCAAAGCCATTTTTCAAAAGATTTTCAAATCCAAATTGAATTTGATTTAAACCACTCAATACAAAATTTCCAATGCAACAGCATGAATGCTCAATCATGTTTCTACCCTTATATTTGATTTTAAATTTATAAAAATTATTATCATTCTAAATTTGCATGCTCACAAAAATATACAAAAATCATATTTCTCCTACTTTTCTTCTTTTCAAAATTTTAGAGTGTTACAACTACATTACCACTCATCCACTTCATTCCTAGGATTACATCGATTCCCATGCCCAGTAGGACTACCAGATCAACTAAAAACTCTCGATCACCAATCTCAATTTTACATCTTTAACTACTTGGTTAGTCATGATGTTGTTCCCAGCAGCAGTAATACAATAACCACCCTTGGCAATTGTAATCATATTCAGCTTATGCTTGGATGCAAAAGTAGAACTCACGAAGGAATGTGAAGCACCCGAATCAAAGAGCACAACTGCAGGATGATCATTAACAAGAAACTTACTAGCAGTGACCACTTCGCTAGTAGGAATTTCCTCAACAGTGGTATAATGAACACACCCCTGATGGACGTTTCCCTAAGAATTCTACTTGGGAGGATATGGACAATTATTAGCCCAGTGGCCAGGCTTGTTGCAATTCTAGCACGGCCTATTAGATGGTGGAACATTGGAACTACCCTGCCCAGAAGTATTCTTTGGCAGAGAAATCGTGTACCCCTTATGAAAGCCAATTTTAGCCTGATTCTTCTTCTGAGGTGGGCGATACCAGATGTTTGTAGCAGGTGGGCGATACTGAGTTTTGGACACCACAGGAGCCTTAGACTGAGAAGCACCTGCCTCAAAATTCCTTTTACAACTCTTAGAAGTAGCGTAAATCTTGTTATTGTTCTCTTGAGTTAGAGCATCACTAATAAACTCATTAAAAGTCATACTCTTGTTGTTGCCCATAGACTTCATCAGTTTAGGGGAAACTCCCCTCTTGAAGCTAGCAATCTTCTTGGCATCTGTGTCAACAAATTCTAGAGCATATCTCGCCAGGTTGTTAAATGCCTGGAGGTACTCATTCAAACTTTTGTTGCCTTGAGTCAGCTTCATGAACTCTGTATGCTTGATTGCCATAAGGCCAGGAGAAATAAAATGTCCCTTGAAAGCTTCCTTGAACTAATCCCAAACAACCTCAACATTTGCAGGGAAGGTGGTCCTATGATGGTTCCACCAGATACCTATAGGTCCTTGCAACTGATGTCCCACATACGATGCTTTCATACCTTCTGTCAACCTGATCAAGCGAAACATCTACTCTATGGTGCTCAACCATTCGTCAGCTTGCAGTGGTTCTTTTGTCTCTCAGAAAATAGGAGGCCTTATGTCCATGAAATCCTTGAAACTACTATACTGATTCGGCTCAGGTCCCTGGAGGACATGGCGATCATCACGATTGACCATCTGACGCATAGCCTTAGCCAACAAGCGCTAACTTTCCACCATCGTCTGCACAAGCTCAGCCGGTGTAGGTGGCGGCAGAGGAGGTGGCAATTGTTCCTCATCCCCAATGCCGTGACCACAATGAAGGTTGTAAGACATCTGTAAAATGCATAGCCAATGAGCACTAATGATGTGAAAAATTTGTAGATGAATGGTGTAATTATGCCAAACTGATTTCATTGGAGAGAATAAATTCATACAATAAATAGAGGCACAATAATTCATCACAATCACACAACACCATCAAGCGCATCAATTGACACAATAGTGCGATGTTCTCAATAAACAACAATTTTTACCGACAACAAAGACGGAATTTACTAAAGGCTCACATAACATGGACCACAAGCATGTCTGTTAAGTTACATCGAAACCATCGAGATTCCAACCTCATATCAAAGATAACATAGGGTTCGATGTTACATCCCAAAGATTAGTTTACAACAAAGCTACTCGTCCATGCATGAGGGTCACAAAAGACTAGCTCTAGTGCATTAGCTAAGTGGTAAGCTACACTACACGTCGTCCTCTGAGTCGGTGTCAGAGATCTATCCTCCATCCTCATCACTAGCAGGCTCCAACTCCTCATTTGCCTCTTCTTAAGGCGGGACATCCTCAGGTCCATCAATCTCGATGTCATCATCATCTTTAGCCATGATGACACCAAAGCGCATCTCATCATCGTCATCATCATGAGGAAGGATCAGATGGAGTTGATTGTGTAGCAGATGAACTACCTCATGGAGGTTGTCGTTGTACTCTTCTATAGCTGCCAACTGTTGCTCAAGCTCAACCTGCCGAGCCCTCAAGATATTCTCTTCGTGCCAGGCTTCATTCCGCTGATTCATTATGTGAACCAACATACGCTCACAGTTGCGGTGAGCAACAGTCAACCTCTGAACCTCAAGTGTCTCCTAGTCCCTTTTCCGTGTAACCTGCTCCAAACGCTACCGAACTGCATTCCTTTCAGTAATCACCCCAGCCAACTCGACCCTCAGCCTTTCCTCCTCAATAGGCTCAGGGCGGGGCTCATGAGGAGCTAACTAGTGACGAGGAGCCCTGCCTCTGGTGGATTTGCGAGCAGTGGTCTTTGTGTGGGCCATCTATAGCAAAAGGTTGTAACCTAAGGTGAGGACCATTTAAAAGATATGAAAATTTCAATTAGTTGGGACAATCAAATTTTAAGGGAGGGAGTAATGCAAGAATGTAATGTATGCTTGAACATGATGCATGCACGATCCATATATTCTCACAAACCTAGGAAAAGTTTAAAGGCTAGCGGAATATATGGTGATATACATATGTTCTCTCATATACGATAACTAGTCAATCTACAAAGGTGCATTGTTAGTGTACCTGCAGAAGATTTCATTCTAGCCCAATAATTTCCCAAGAAGCACACAAAAAAGCAGTAAACTAAATACTCTCCATACATACATCCCCCGATGCATGTACTTCAGTATCACAACTACCCGATAGATATACCCACAATTAAGTACTTTCATAAATACATGGTTGGATATGTAATTATGCTAGCAACCACAACTACTCTCCCCTAGACCGACGGTTGGATGGTCATGCTCTCACAACTCACACTTATCAGAGCGTAGAGGTATTTGATCCATACATTACCACCCAAGCGGATGGCATCCATACAATATCACACCGTATGGACAACGAAATAGAAAGCAAGCAATAACCCCAAAGTTAGTACTTCAATAAGCCACCTAAGAGTCCTTAATTGGGCATAAAGGATATGACCACTGGCAACACTTAGTATTTAATTTAGAGTTTTCGCAAATACTTTTGTTTTAAATACACAAATGACATGTTTAGTGTTGAACCTTGCTCCGATGCCAGCTGTAACAAAATTGACCAAATTATAAGAACATAAATACTAAAATAATCACCGGAGTGATCAAATTCCTATACCTAGGCTCCCATAACCCCGGTAGTCTAAAAATCTCGAAGGATTCCAAACAACTTTCAACATACAAGCTAAGATCGTAGTGATTCAACACAACACATCATTCATTACAATAGTTCAAAAGTAGCATATGGATTACATCCATCAGAGTTCAAAATAAAATATTACAAACTGAGTTTGTTTCGTGGAAGCAACATAGTTTGATACATAACTTCATAAGTTTAAATACATTGCCAAAGTAAAGGTCATGTCCCACAAAAGCATCTTAGGTAAGAACACTAGTAGAGATTGTGCCCGATAGTCTAGTCTTCATCCCTAGCTAGGAGAAGGCAATACTTGCAGCACCCACGATAGAATAGGTCATACAATAGGTGGGAAAATAAACCCTGAGTATGAGAAGGTACTCAGCTAGACTTATCTGTCATAAACCTGAAATAAAAGACAGCAAGGATCATGCAAGACTGATATAAAGTGGAGCTGGCATGACACATTTTGCATAAAAGCTTGCATAGATTAAGTAACCATCTAATTCTTAGCATCAAGTTAATAATTATTAAATTGTCATCTATATTAGCACTTGTACTAGAGCACTCACTTTATTAAGATAAAACAATATTTATCATAGTAGGTATAATAAGGCTGTCATCATCATATCACCATTCCTGAACCACAATTATTATTTAGTGCATTGTGACACCCTAAATTTTCGTATTATTTAAAAATAGATAAATTTGATTTAAATATGGATTTGTTGTGCATTCAAATTTAGGGAATAATAAATTTTGGGAAATTAAAATCAATCATAAGGTTAGAAAATGTTCATGCATGCATGCTGTTGCACAAATATTTTGTGATGAGTGGTTTTGATAAATTTTTGAAAGGATTTGAAAATCATTTGGAAATGTGATTTGAAAATTAAATCTGAAAAAGGAAAATAAATTCTTTCCCGCTTTCATTTTTTTCCTCGGATTCGGGCTGTTAGCCGATTCCCGGCCGGCCCACCAATTTCCTCCCCGCGTTCCTTCTCTTCCCCCCCCCCCCCCCCCCCCCCCCCCCCCGCGGCCCAGCTTGGCCCAACTGAACCAGGCAACCGTTGCCGCGCCCGCTCTCCCCCTTGAGCCGCTGACGCGCCGGGCCCACTTGCCGGCACCTCCTCCAACCTCCCGCATCGCACGCACGGGTGGAACCGCCGACGCCCGCACCCATGTTCCGCGCGAGTGAGAGCGTCGCCTCTGCCCCCGGCCTTCAAAAGGTGTGTGCGACCCCGTCTCCGCCCTTCCTATCCCTAGTTTCCCCTCTCTCTCACTCGTTTGAGCAACCAGAGAACCGCCGCGGCGACTCACCGGAGGAGCCGTCCGCCCCGCCGTGTCGGCCACCGTTCTCAAGCCGCTTCAACTCTGTTTTTCCTCCCGGTGAGCTTTGCCTCGTTCCCCGATCCCTCCCCATACTTCTATTTCCTTGATTGGTGGCCTCTAGGGCCATGTCCGCGAGCTCCGACGGGCTTCTTGCCGTCATCCATGGCGGGCGCCCCTCGGGCTTTTCCCCGGCCGCACTTGTGACGAAAACGAGATCCCTATCCCCTCCGCATTCTCCCCGTAGACTTTGTTTGGAGAATGGGGCTCTCTAGCGCCCAATTTCCCTGCTCCGATGAGCTCTCCACCGTCGGCTATGGCGGGTACGCCGCGTGGGTGACCCTGTGGCCGCGTTTTGTTCCAGGGCGAGTTCGCCATCCTCCCCTCTTCGCTCCGGACCTTTTACTTTTGAAAATGATGCCCTGTAGCACCTGGGCGAGCAACGCCGGCGAGCTCCACGCTGCGGCAATGGCGGCGCCGCCGCGTTCACCCTCAGCTCCGGCGGCCGGCCCTCTCTCCTCTCCCCCCTTTCTTTCTTAACCGTGCATCTCAAGATCAACGGCCCTGGTTGGCCGATACCCCTTCGCGGGTCTTTTTGCTAAAGAGACCCCCCACTTTCGTGAATTTGAACCCGTAGTCCTCGGCCATTTGAATAAATCCGAATTTTGATTTATTTTAAATCCAAAAATAGTTTGATCTATTTACAGAATTGCCACTGCAGTAAAACGTGTATAAAATCGTCGTTTTAGCTCCGATTCGACCCGTTCAACTTGCGTTAGTTTTGTAATTTCGTAATCTACGTATTAGTGCCACTGATAGACCTGTTAGAAGCTTTTAAGTTTCTCGATTAAGTCTAGTTTAATAGCTAGATTTGGAACCTTGTTTAGCGCGTAACTTTTGCGTTGTAGCTCCGTTTTTCGTGCAATTCACGTCAATGTGATCGTAGCGAAACATAGATGATTTTGGTAAACATTTTATTCAGATTTATTTATTGTTAGTGTACTGTTCTAATAGTAGCTATGTTTTGCTTGTATGTCTGCTCCGAATTGCGTGTTGTACTTTGTGTCGTTCGAGTTCAGACGGTGAGGAGTACGTCAGAAATCCGGACGCGTACGAGGAGCAGCAGGACCAGCAACAGTTCATGAACCAAGGCAAGTATAGCATGGGCCTACCTTGTTGTCCTATTCATTATATAACATACTCATTATGCATGTGTCTAATATTGCTCGACTATAAGGACTTCCTAGCAAATTGATGACCTGTACCTTGATTCCTATGGGGATTATTGCATATGGGTAGAATGCTAGTGCTCTAATTAAACATGATCTACACTATGATTCATGGAATCAACGGATAAATATAATGATAATGGTGGTACTATAGGGTGATGGAGCAAATGATGTTGATCATGTTGCCCTAAACCCTCCGTAAGGACTTATCTGTAGGGCAAAAGCTGGGACTTACAGTGCAACCGTGGGAGTTAAATGGCTCTGACTTTAGCTCAGTAGTAGGATCTTTTCTAACTTGTTAGAGGTTTCCCGAAAGGGCACAAGAGGGGCTTGCCACGTTAGGTATAGAACTGCCTCTGTTCAGATGTGTATAGCCTGAGGGAATTGTGCCATCGAAAGGGGGGTTCTCTATATCTGCCTGCCGAGGAAACCTAGCGGCCCTAACTTGTTAGAAGAGGCCTATGGAAGGCTTCATAGTGTACCCTGCCTGCTCACCTTGGAAGTGTTAGGGGGTCGACGGGCCTCGGGCATATGGGTAACATGACTCACGGGTAAAGTTGCACAACCTCTGCAGAGTGTTAAAACTGTTATAACAGCCGTGCTCACGGTCATGAGCGGCCCAGAAAACTCACAGAATAAATGGTTACTTGATATGTGGATGATCTATGATGATGAAAATGAGGTCACACTAATGCTTCTCTTCTTAATTCTAGTAGTGGATCATGTGGGATAAATGGGAGCTTGAGCATCACTTAATAATGATTAATAATGAATTGTTGAACTACTAAAAGTGCTAACTGCAGTCAACCGTGTCTAACCTTTTTGAGCCTCATGAATCCTCATACTATACTTGCGGAGTACAAATGTACTCACACTTGTTGCTATATTGTTTTTGGATAAAAATCCCGGATGGGTAACAGATGACAGTTTCTACGAGGACTTCCTGGAAGATTTCTAGGTTTGGGTCAACCAGTCGTCCTTCCTTGTGGATCAGACACTACGCCTGAGAGTTGCTATTTACTTTTCCGCTTGTTATGTAAGAACTACGTGATGTAATAACGTTATGTATGTACTCAATGATGATACTCCTGTTAATTTGTCAGCTTATGTGTGCGACTACTCCTGGGGCGCACATAAGATGTATGCACTCTATATTGTCCTTTAATTGGAGTGTGACAAATTGGTATCGGAGCCGTGTCGACTGTAGGACGCAAACCTAGATAGAAATGGTCGTTTCTAGGAGTTTGACTTTATTTATTTATTTGCTACTACCTTAATCTTGATATTTTATTAAAATTTTATGCTCTATTCTTTATTCTATTGCATAAAATATTGACTCTGATAATATTTTATATCAAAACTATAGATGCCTCGCCTCAGTGCCGCTGCCTACGTCGCCCAGTTCATTCCAGCAGCACCTGCTCCACCAGCACCACCAGCAGTACCACCAGTGGAGCCAGAGGTCGTCCACATCACTGACGAGGAAGAGGAGGAACCCATGGAGGAGGAGGCATTTTCAGCTGCTACATCTGATGGACCCGCTTCGACCCCCGTGGCTGCACCCAACCCACATGTGGATGCGCCAATCCCCGCTGCTACACCTCCACCAGCTTCTCAGGCCGCTTCTGCACCAACACCAGTGCCCTCCCCAGCTGCATCAGAGGAGCCAGAAGAGATAGGATGGACCACCAGGAACAAGTTTAAGGAAGCTCCCGAAGATGCCCATTACCACAACCTCCTCACCACCATGCTAGCTGAGTACTATCCAGAGTTTGCTGCCTCGGTGAAGTACTACTGTGCGGAGCACACACATCCAGTGGAGGCGACGTACTGGAAGACCAATGTGATCATCACCGCCTGGAACAACACCGACCAATCTCAGGATGTTGTGACCACCCATAGCCACCGAGCCAGGCGTGCTAGTGCCTATGACAGCATGGAAGATGCTGCGCAGGCGGCGTACCTGCATTACCATGGTAGGCGTTTTGAGGATATGCAGAATGATCGCTACCGGTATCTTCCACGCTATGACCCAAGGGAGAAGACATGGGCGGTGTTGGCTCCTCCAGCTTCTGATCCCACCTTGGACACCATAGTGAGGCACCTCAGCGCCATGCAGGAGGTCAACGAAGCACTCAGGCAAGAGCTTCGTGCAGCGCAAAAATCTGAAAAACGCCTTTAGAACCAGATAGATGAGATGGCCGTTCAGCTAGGACAGCCTACCATTTACAAGAAGAAGGCTAGGGTGTTCACCATGGTGGATCGCGCTCCTTAGATGCTTGCAGCCCCGCCTTGCTGAATGCGTTTTAGAATCGAGAGTCGTGTCAAGTTTGTGTATGTTTTGTGAACCTTTCGTTGTCTCGTTGGTTGTGTTGTTGAACTTGGATGATTTGGAGTTTGTGTGATTGCTGGAACAGTGTGGGCTTGTCCACATGTTCTTTTTATCAAAACTTTAAGTTAGTGTTTGTTTAACTTAGTTGGGGTTTAAATTTCTGTATCACTGTTGTGCTGTTTTTCAGAGCAGTCTGCAATGTTTGTCTCATATCTCTAAATCTCTACGTCCAAAAATTATGAAATTTTTGTGGGAACAACTAGACTTGCGTACCTCTCATTTCCCACTGGAATCACCTCATTATCAATTTTGGTTTGAGAGATATGCCTGCTACAACCTGGCAAGTCTGTGCAGTCTGTAACCTAGAACAGAAATTGTTTAGCTCAGTTTTTGATGATGTTGCCGTCTGTATCAGTGAAAAAGTTCTATACAAAAGTTGTAGCAGACTCTTTAAGCTTTCCAACGATGTATGCCACGCCTAATTTGGATTTCTGGAACTTGAGTTACATTCCAGTTTTTGGTCTGCTGTTGTAGACACTCGTCCAGAAATTTTCAGTTATGTTATTTACCTTTTGTAAATAATTTGTAAGTTTTCGGGACATCTCTAAAAGTTTGCACATTTGATTGGAAACAGATGGCCGCCAGAGGCGGACGTGGCAGAGGCCGTGGACGTGGTCGTGGACACGGAGCTTTGGTGGATCCAACTCCGCCACCGCCGGTGACCATTGAGCAGTTGATGGCCATGCAAGCGCAGCTCATGCAGACAGTGATGGACCGTCTCGGTGAGCAATCCGCAGGAGCACCCCCACCTGTACAGGTCCGTGACAAACGTGGTGAGTTTCTGAAGGGACGCCCACCTGTGTTCACACATGCCTCGGAACCTATGGAGGCTGATGACTGGCTGAGAGCTGTGGAAAAGCAGCTAAACATTGCACAGTGCAACGACTTGGAGAAAGTCTTGTACGCCTCAGGCCAACTCCAAGGAGCTGCTCAGGATTGGTGGGAGTCATTCCAGTATGGACGTCTAGAGAATGCTCCAGAGGTCACATGGAAAGAGTTCACGGAGAACTTTAGGTCCTATCACATCCCTGAGGGACTTATTGAGCTGAAGCAAGAGGAGTTCCGGGCTCTCAAGCAAGGGTCCATGTCTGTGGCGGAATACCGCGACAAGTTTGCACAACTGTCGTGATATGCCCCGACTGAAGTGGCTAGGGATTCTGACAAACAGCGCCGTTTTCTGAAGGGGCTGTATGATGGACTCCAACTGCAACTGATGTCCAACAAATATGCCAGTTTCCAAGAGTTGGTGGACCGTGCCATTGTAATTGATAACAAGCGTAAGGAAATGGACCTCAAGAAGAGGAAGCTCCAGGGACAGGCATCGGGTAGCAACACTCGCCTGCGAGCTTTCCCGCAGCAAGGTTTCCCGTAGCGAAACCAAGGGCCACCCAACCAATGGAACAAAGGCCAGTACCCCCAGAGGAACCAGTATCAGCAGCGTCCCCAGTACCCACCGCAATTGGGTAATCAGAGTCAACAGCGCCCCTAGCAACAGCAAGCTAGCAATCAGGCGCCACGTCAGGGGGTGCCCAACAATGCCTCAATCAAGAGTGGCACCCCAGGCAACCCCAATGCCTGCTACAACTGTGGAGAGGTGGGACACTATTCATACCAGTGCCCAAAAAAGTAGAACCGGCAGGCCCCGCAGAACCAGCAGAACAACCAGAGACCCAACGCTCGACCTCCGTTCACTGGCAAGGTGAACCATGTGTCGTCGGAATCAGCTCAGGAGGCGCCTGAGGTTATGCTGGGTACGTTTAGCGTCAACTCCATCTCCGCTACCGTACTTTTTGATTCTGGTGCCTCGCATTCTTTCATATCCCAAGCTTTTGTTAGAATGCATAGCATACCCCTGTGTGCCATGAAGGATCCCATGTTAGTAAACTCACCAGGGGGTAGCATGCCAGCAAATTATTGGAGCCCTTCTACTAGCATATTTTTAAGGGGGGTAGCTTTCAAGGTAAATCCAATTGTTCTGAGAACCGCTGGAATTGACCTCATCCTGGGAATGGATTGGATGAAGCAACATAGGGCAGTGATACAATGCCAGGAGAAATCTATTGTTGTGACATCTCCAAGTGGTGATAGAATTTGCATCGATGTGGAAGTGCAAGCTCAACCTACCGCCACCGTCAATCAGCTGAGCGGTGATGCTAATCAGGAAAACTAGGTGGTGGATGAATTCCCGGATGTGTTCCCCGATGAATTACCAGGTATGCCACCCGATCGCGACATCAAATTCCTTATCGAGCTTTTACCTGGAACTGCACCCATAGCTAAGAGACCATATAGAATGGGGGTAAATGAATTAGAAGAACTAAAGAAACAAATTAAGGAATTGCAAGAGAAAGGTTTTATTCGTCCTAGTTCTTCACCTTGGGGAGCACCTGTTATATTTGTGGATAAGAAAGATGGCACACGAAGGATGTGTGTCGACTATAGGTCCCTTAATGAGGTCACAATCAAAAACAAGTACCCACTCCCTAGAATTGATGATTTATTTGATCAGCTGAAAGGTGCTTGTGTGTTCTCAAAAATTGACCTCCGTTCTGGATATCATCAACTAAAAATTCGTGCATCTGACATACCCAAGACAACATTTACTACCAGATATGGCCTTTATGAGTACACAGTGATGTCTTTTGGACTGACAAATGCACCTGCATACTTTATGTATCTAATGAACAAAGTATTCATGGAGTATTTGGATAAGTTTGTAGTGGTATTCATAGATGATATCCTAATATTCTCCAAAAATGAAGAGGAACATGCTGAACACTTAAGGTTAGTCTTACAAAAACTCAGGGAACATAAATTGTATGCAAAAAGGAGCAAATGTGAGTTCTGGCTGAAAGAAGTATCTTTTCTGGGACACGTGTTCTCTAACGGTGGAATAGCCGTAGATCCCAGTAAAGTGCAAGATGTGTTGAATTGGAAAGCCCCAGTCAATTCTAGTGAAATCCGTAGCTTTTTGGGTTTGGCTGGATACTATAGAAGGTTTATTGAAGGGTTCTCTAAGCTAGCTAAGCCTATGACAGCACTATTAGAGAAGAATGCCAAATTTGTTTGGTCAGACAAATGTCAGGCTAACTTTGAGGAACTAAAGAAAAGGTTGACAACAGCCCCAGTGTTGACCCTACCTGATTTAAGTAAGAGCTTCTCTATTTATTGTGATGCATCTCACCTAGGCCTTGGATGTGTGCTTATGCAAGAAGGAAAGGTTGTGGCCTACGCATCCAGGCAGTTGAGAAAGCATGAACTGAATTACCCAACCCATGACTTGGAATTAGCCGCAGTTGTCCATGCTCTGAAAATCTGGAGGCATTATTTGATCGGACATAAGTGTGACATCTACACTGACCACAAGAGTTTAAAATATATTTTTACTCAGTCCGAGTTGAACTTAAGGCAACGTCGTTGGTTGGAATTAATTAAAGATTATGATCTGGAAGTGCATTATCATCCTGGAAAGGCAAATGTTGTTGCCGATGCACTTAGCCGGAAGAACTATGCCAACGGACTTCAGTTGACATTTATACCAGCAGAGTTGCGAGCTGAAATAGAACATCTCAACTTGGGTTTTGCCAATAATGTAGTAGAATTGGCTATAGAACCTACATTGGAGCAAGAGATATGTAAAGGTCAGTTGGAGGATGAGAAATTAAAGGATATTGCTGAGCATGTAGTGGTTGGAAAGGCACCAGGTTTCTGGTTGGATGAGAATGGTACTCTGTGGTTTGGAAAAAGGATGTGTGTACCTAAAGTGAAGGCTATCCGTGATATGATTCTGCGAGAGGCACATGATTCTGCTTATTCTATACACCCTGGAAGCACCAAGATGTACTTGGACCTCAAAGAGAAGTATTGGTGGTATGGTTTGAAACGGGATGTGGCTGAGTATGTGGCCATATGTGATACTTGTCAAAGGGTGAAGGCTGAGCACCAAAGACCTGCAGGATTGTTGCAACCAATGAAAATACCAGAGTGGAAATGGGAAGAAGTTGGTATGGACTTCATTACTGGATTGCCCCGCACTCAACAAGGATATGATTTGATCTGGGTAATAGTGGATCGACTTACTAAGGTAGCCCACTTCTTGCCAGTCAAAACCACTTATAGTGGTGCAAAGCTAGCGGAGTTGTATATGGAGAGAATAGTATGTCTACATGGGGTTCCAAAGAAGATCGTATCTGACCGAGGAACTCAGTTTACATCACATTTTTGGCGTAAGGTACACAGTGCTTTGGGAACCAAGTTAAATTTCAGTTCGGCGTATCATCCCCAAACTGATGGGCAGACCGAAAGGACCAATCAAATCTTGGAAGATATGTTGAGAGCTTGTGCTTTATAGTATGGTACTAGTTGGGATAAGAGTTTGTCATATGCTGAGTTTTCATACAACAACAGTCACCAGAAAAGTCTCAAAATGGCGCCATTCGAAGCTTTATATGGACGAAAGTGTAGAACACCTCTATTCTGGAATCAAACAGGTGAAACCCAAGTGTTTGGACCTGATATCCTACGCAATGCAGAGGAACAAGTGAGGATGATCAGGGATAATTTGAGAGCAGCACAGTCTAGACAGAAGAGCTATGCTGATACCCGAAGGAGAGAGTTGAGTTTCCAAGTAGGTGACTATGTGTATTTGAAGGTGTCACCAATGAGAAATGTGAGAAGATTCAATATGAAGGGCAAGTTAGCACCGAGATATGTGGGACCTTTCAAGATTCTAGAGAGACGTGGAGAAGTGGCTTATCAATTGGAATTGCCAGAAAGTTTATCAGGTGTGCATGATGTGTTTCATGTTTCACAGTTGAAAAAGTGTTTGTGGGTACCAGAGGAGCAGATTCCCTTGGAGGAGCTTACTGTTAAAGAAGATCTCACGTATGAGGAGTATCCGGTAAAGATTCTTGAAACTGCTGAAAGAGTTACCTGGAGCCGCACTATAAAGATGTGCAGAGTGCAATGGAATCGTTATTCAGAAGATGAGTCTACGTGGGAAAGAGAAGAAGATCTGAGAAAGTCTTATCCACAGCTTTTTGAGTAAGCATCATCCAATCTCGAGGACGAGATTCTTTTAAGGGGGGTAGAATTGTGACACCCTAAATTTTCGTATTATGTAAAAATAGATAAATTTGATTTAAATATGAATTTGTTGTGCATTCAAATTTAGGGAATAATAAATTTTGGGAAATTAAAATCAATCATAAGGTTAGAAAATGTTCATGCATGCATGCTGTTGCACAAATATTTTGTGATGAGTGGTTTTGATAAATTTTTGAAAGGATTTGAAAATCATTTGGAAATGTGATTTGAAAATTAAATCTAAAAAAGGAAAATAAATTCTTTCCCGCTTTCATTTTTTTTCCTCGGATTCGGCCTGTTAGCCGATTCCCGGCCGGCCCAACAATTTCCTCCCCGCGCTCCTTCTTTTCCGCCCCGCGGCCCAGCCTGGCCCAACTGAACCAGGCAACCGTTGCCGCGCCCGCTCTCCCCCTTGAGCCACTGACGCGTGTAAGGTCCAAATGGCTAGAGGGGGGTGAATAGCCTATTTAAAATTCTACAAGCTTCACTAAGCAACCACGTTAGTATAAAAGATGGCTAAGCTAATCTAGCACTAGCTCAACTACACTATGCAAGCCACCTATACAATTCTAGTGAAGCAAGGCTATGATCTCTAATACACACCAACAAGACTAAGTCACTAAGCTACTTACTCCTATGTGATAAAAGCTACACTAAGCAAACTACACTAGGAAAAGTACAAGAAAGTAAAGAGCAAGTGACTTGATTCTTATACCAACGATGTAGAGAAGTAATGCACTTGAAGAATCAATCACAATAATCAACCACAAGAGAAATCCTCGACAAAGAGATGACACAAGATTTTTTTACCGAGGTTCACTTGCTTCCCGGCAAGCTACTCCTCGTTGTAGCGATGCACCCACTTGTCGGTTCGCGAGCTAATCGACTATCAAGAGTCGAGCCCTCGGCGGGCGCCGCACAACCGCACACAAGATGGGGATCCTCCAAGCCACGAGCTTCACTAGAGTATCCAATTTGTGAACTCCCGCGGGGAAGGATCAAGAACCCCTTACAACACTTGGTGAGGGCTCCAACAATCTCCAATTGCGAGCTCATTCACCTCCGCTGCTCCAAGCCGTCTACCGTGTCGGGAAACACGGAAGAGTAACAAGAAATCCGCAGCAACTCGAAGATCAAGTGCCTCTAGAATGCAACTCTCAAGCAATGCACTTGAATCTCACTCAATCTCACTCAAGATGTGCAACTATGCAAAGAGATGAGTGGAGGGGTTGTTCTCTAGCTCAAAGGATGTCTCTAGGTCTCAAAATGTGCAAGAGTTACCCTCAAACCCCGGACACCCTCTATTTATAACGAAGGGGTACGCAGCTAGCCGTTACGGATGATGTAGCGAAAATCGCGCTGACCGGACGCTCCGGTCAGGGTGACCGGACGTGTCCGGTCGCTACACGACAGCAAGAAACAGTGCGCGTCAGAACTAGCCGTTGCCGTGACCGGACGCACTCAACCGTTTGACCGGACGCGACAGTGCCAGCGTCCGGTCGCGTTCCAATAAGCTCCCGTCGAGACCGAACGCGTCCGATCGCTCGTGACCGGACGCGCCGCGCGTCCGATCGGCACTCCGCTGCGCTCTGTCCCTCTGGACGTCTGACTGGACGCTCCGGTTCCGTGAGGGACCGGACGCGCCGGTCGCGCGCTCTACTTCTGCGCTCAGGTAAACTGACCGGACGCGTTGGTTAGGCCTGACCAGCGTCCGGTCACAAACCCTAGTGCCCGCGCCCCGTTGAACTGACCGGACGCGTCCGGTCAAACCGAGACCGCGTCCGATGCAGCGTCCGGTCACCACAGTGACCACCGTTCGCCTCCGTATCTTTTTCGACTTCCGGCGCAGTAGAAAATAGGCGTTTCATTTCCTCAAAAACGCCTGAGGAAACCCCAAACCCCTTACTACCGCTCAAACACCACCGCCTTCGCAAAAGTGCCAACACCATCATGTGAAAAACACCATGTGCATGTGTGTTAGCATTTTCACAAACATTTTTCAAGGCGTTAAGTTAGCTCTCAACTAGATCCTAATGCATATGCTCAAGACATTGATCTAGTGGCACTTGATTCCCGAGCTAACCGTGATTGCCCCTCTTGATAGTTGGCTATGTATCCTAAATCCGGTCAATCACTTCTCTACTCATCTTAGACCGGCAAAAGGAAAACCCTATGGTTATACCTTTGCCTTGCACTCCTAGATCCTTCTCCTCCACTTGATCATCAAGTCCACCATATTATGTGCATCTCCACCATGATCGACATTTCATGTCCATGCACCATTTCTTTGTGATCTTGTGGCCACCACTCCTTGCCACATGCACCTTCATCACATGTGTTGCTTATTCCTAGCTCAAAACACTTAACACATGGCATTAGCAACTTGGTGTCATTAATTACCAAAACCAAACTTGGGCTTTCAATCTCCCCCTTTTTGGTAATTGATGACAACCATCACAAAGATATGAAATGAAATCAATTTTCAATTTCGATAGTATTAGCTCCCCCTACATATGTACTTCCATGAGTTTGGTTCTATTGTGCACATATGTATGGATTTGAATTTTGGGAGAGTTACTACTATCAAATTGATGCTAGGGTATATAGAATGGACCTTTGAAGCGTGATACCAACCGGAGTTGCCTTTATATACCATCCTTAGCATCAATGTAGCTAGACACCACTTGTAATTCATCACTTGTAAAAATCACAAACACTAAAGTACCCCGTGAGATCAATATTATAAGCAAAGGTGTCTAGATACCACTTGTAAAGTTACTCACAACAAATCATCATTCAAGTTCTAATTCTAGCAATCACCATACAAACATGAATATGAATTTAAGCTTTGCAATGCAACAATTCATCATGTTAATGCACATACAAATGCAACAAATAATTCATGAGCTTGCTCCCCCTACTTGTGTTCTCAATTTATAATTGATCCCTTTCCAATGTCATTCTCTCCCCCTTTGCATCTTAACCTTTTATCTTTGTGACTTTTCTATCTTTGTGACTTTTCTCTCCCCCTTTGTCAACAATCACTAAAAAGGTGCCAATTTTAGTGAGAGTTAAGTCAATTAATATGAGGGAGTCAAAATTATGGTTCAATCTAGATCACTTGCCTAGAATATGTAATTCGGTTTGATCCAAGGACAAGCTTCTTCACACCTCATAAAGTATAAGGGTTATCTTGACCATGTTGAATTACACATCATGAGCTCATTTTCTAGATTCAACACTAGGTTTGCAAGCCCACAAACATGTCATATGCTACCACTAGATCAATCAAAACATAGAAGCAATAGTGGTACCATATATACATTAAACTCATTTGATTTTCATGAATGAGCCTATTTGTCATGCAAATATGTCTATATGTTCTAAACATGTCCTTAGCAAAGTATGGATGATATGCCAAACAACTTTACCTTGCTATGTCGGAGGAGAGGCATGTTATATAAGAATGTGGGGGTGCACTCATCTCAAGTTGGAGAAGTCAAGTATGTTCAATTCATTCTTCAACTTGTAAAATCTTTTCTCATCAAGTGGCTTTGTAAAGATATCGGCTAGTTAATCTTCGATGCCAATGCTTTCAATGCTAATATCACCCTTTTGTTGATGGTCTCTTATGAAGTGATGCCTTATGTCAATGTGCTTGGTTCTTGAATGTTGAACCGGATTTTGTGTCATCTTGATTGCACTTTCATTATCACAAAACAATGGCACATTCTTG
Source organism: Saccharum hybrid cultivar R570 (assembly GCA_038087645.1). Classification (NCBI taxonomy): domain Eukaryota; kingdom Viridiplantae; phylum Streptophyta; class Magnoliopsida; order Poales; family Poaceae; genus Saccharum; species Saccharum hybrid cultivar. The sequence goes on from JAQSUU010000558.1 coordinate 27,371,314, forward strand.
AATTTTATTCCAAAGTCATTCAAAGTGGCCTTCATCCAAAGCAATTGTGCACAACAACTACCGGCACTAATGTATTCGGCCTCGGCGGTAGATAGTGCAACACTATTTTGTTTCTTTGATGACCATGAAACAAGAGACCTTCCAAGCAATTGACAAGTGCCACTTGTGCTCATTCTATCAATCTTGCATCCACCATAGTCGGAGTCCGAATATCCAATCAACTCAAAATTAGACCCCTTTGGAAACCATAATCCAACATCATGAGTGCCCTTAAGATATCTCAATATTCTCTTGGTTGCTTTCAAGTGACTTTCTCTAGGTGAAGCTTGATATCTTGCACATTTGCACACACTAAACATCACATCCGGCCTAGAAGCGGTGACATAGAGCAAACTTCCAATCATAGACCGGTATTGTTTTTGATCTACCATGTTGCCACTAGCATCAACACCCAATTGATCATTAGTTCCCATTGGTGTACTCATTGGTTTAGCATCTTGCAATCCAAACTTCTTGATCATGTCCTTGATGTACTTGCCTTGACTTACAAAAGTGCCATTCTTCATTTGCTTGATTTGAAGTCCAAGAAAGTAACTAAGCTCTCCAATCATAGACATCTTAAACTCATTAGCCATCATATTTCCAAGCTCTTCACAAAAGTCTTGATTTGTTGATCCAAAAATAATATCATCCACATAGATTTGCAACACAAACAAGTCATTTCCAAGCTTCTTGGTGAAGAGAGTGGTGTCAACCTTTCCCATCTTGAACCCTTTAGAGAGAAGAAAGTCCCTCAATCTCTCATACCATGCTCTAGGTGCTTGCTTCAAACCATACAATGCCTTCTTGAGCTTGTAAACATGGTTGGGCTTCTTGTCATCTTCAAAACCGGGAGGTTGCTCAACATAAACTTCTTCATTGATGTAACCATTGAGAAATGCACTTTTGACATCCATTTGATAGAGCTTGATGTTGTGTGCACAAGCATATGCTAATAAGATTCTAATTGCCTCCAATCTTGCAACGGTGCATATGTCTCACCAAAGTCAAGACCTTCAACTTGTGTGTAACCTTGTGCTACCAATCTTGCTTTGTTCCTCACAACCATGCCATCTTGATCTTGCTTGTTTCTAAAGACCCACTTAGTACCAATCACATTGTAGTTCTTCGGCCTTTCAACAAGTTCCCAAACTTGATTTCTAGTGAAGTTGTTTAGTTCTTCATGCATGGCATTTACCCAATCGGAATCCTTCAAAGCATCTTCTATTTTCTTAGGTTCTTCAAGTGACACAAATGAGTAGTGCTCACAAAAAGATGCTAATCTTGATCTAGTTTGAACACCACTTTGAATTCCACCAATGATTTGGTCCAATGGATGATCTCTTGCAATGCTCGTAGGTTGGAGTATTGGGAGTTGATTGCTTTCACTTGCTTGACCTTGATCTTGAGCTTCATCATGAGTACCACTTGAGCTTGCTTGATTTGTATCAATTTGCACACTTTGGTTGATCACATGAATATCATCATCATCAACTTACCTTGGCCTAACATCACCAATGTCCATGTTTCTCATTGCATTTGCCAATTGGTCTCCTCTCACATCATCAAGGTTTTGAGCTTCATTTTGAGATCCTTGGGTTTCATCAAACTCAACATCATGAACTTCTTCCAAGGTGCCATTTGTGAGATTCCAAACTCTATATGCTTTGCTTGTGGTAGAATAGCCAAGTAAGAACCCTTCATCACATTTCTTTTCAAACTTGCTCAATCTAGTGCCTTTCTTGAGAATATAGCATTTGCAACCAAACACTCTAAAGTATGCAATGTTGGGCTTTCTTCCATTCAATAGCTCATATGGTGTCTTCCCAAGCTTCCCATGGCAATAAAGACGGTTGCTACAATAGCAAGCCGTGTTGATAGCTTCACTCCAAAATGAATGACTAACATTGTATTCACTTAGCATTGATCTAGCCATATCAATCAAAGTTCTATTCTTTCTTTCAACCACACCATTGGATTGAGGAGTGTATGTTGGTGAAAATTGATGTCCAATACCAAGATCATCACATAAATCTTCAATTCTTGTGTTCTTGAACTCACTACCATTGTCACTTCTAATCTTCTTGATGGTAGTCTCAAACTCATTTTGCACCCTCTTGACAAAAGACTTGAATAGATCATAAACATCACTTTTGTCAAAGAGAAAGAACACCCAAGTGTATCTAGTATAGTCATCCACTATCACAAAACCATACTTGTTCCCACCAATACTAGTGTATGTTGTTGGTCCAAACAAGTCCATGTGTAATAACTCAAATACCTTTGATGTGCTCATTTCACTCTTCCTAGAATGTGCATTTCCAACTTGTTTACCGGCTTGACAAGCACTACAAGGTTTATCCTTCTCAAAGGTGACATCCTTCAAGCCTCTAACTAAGTCATGCCTCAAAAGTTTGTTCAATTGTTTCATTCCAACATGACCAAGCCTTCTATGCCATAACCAACCCATGCTAGATTTGCTAAGCAAGCATGATGTCAATTGTGTCTCACTATCATTGAAGTCAACCAAGTACAAGCTACCATGTCTAAATCCTTTGAATATCAAATTTGATCTATCAACACTTATGACTTCAACATCATCACTACCAAATATGCACTTGAAGCCAAGATCACAAAGTTGTGCCACCGATAAAAGATTGAAGTCCAAGCTCTCAACTAGCAATACATTTGATATGCTCATGTCATTTGAGATAGCAATTTTACCGAGCCCCTTGACCTTGCCTTTCTTGTTGTTGCCGAAAGTGATAGCATCAAAACCACCATTTTGACTTGTATCAATAGATTTGAACATACAAGAATCCCCGGTCATATGTTGAGTGCACCCACTATCAAGCACCCAATGCCTTCCTCTGGCTTTGTAATTGACCTACAAGATAAGATCAATTCTTTTTAGGTACCCAAACTTATTTGGGTCCTCCAAGGTTAGTGACCAAGCTCTTTGGTACCCAAATGGCTTTCTTCTTTGAGCCCATCCATGGTGCACCAATGAACTTAGCATGAACACCATTTGTACCCTTGGTAAGTATATAGAAGGAATCAAACTTAATTGAGGATACATTAGCTTTGGATTTCTTGTTCATGCAATGTTGCTCTATGTGACCAACTTGCTTGCAACTTTTGCAATAGCTACCATTGTTCTTCACAAAACGAGTCTTGTGAGGAGTAAAAGCGGCCTTGCCTTTCTTGGGGTTATAGCCCAATCCCTCTTTATAGAGAGAAGCCCTTTGGATACCCAAGCACATAAGCAAGCGGTCCTTACCACCATAAGCCTTAGCTAAGGTGTGATTGAGCTCTTTTACCTCCTTCTTGAGATTTTCATTCTCAACTATAAGTGAGGAGTCACAAGTGAAACCATCACTACTAGATGAGGATGATGTAGATGCGCTACATGAAGGGTTAGTGGGAGCAACAACAATAGGCTTATGACAAGATTCATCAATTATATCACATGATATGCCTATGTTGCAAGTTTTAGCTTTCTCAATATTAGTTGGCATGTTTTCACATTTTTCAACTAGAGAGGAATGAGCTTCTTCAAGCTTAGTGTGAGACTTTTGAAGCTCCTTATGGTCTACCTTTAGACTCTCATAAGATGCCCTAAGCTCATCAAGTTCTTGCATAAGGTTTTTCTTTTCCTTAAGCAAGCCCTTGCACTCCTTTCTAGATTCTTTAAAATGTTGAGTGCAATCTTCTAGCATAGTGATTAGTTCATCTTTAGTGAATTTTTCTTCATCACTATCACTATCACTATCATGATCACTCTCATCATCGGATGATACCTTAGCGGCCTTAGCCATGAAGCACGATGGAGTGTCGAAGAGGGAGACCTTCTCTTGAATAGCAATGCTAGCATGCCCCTTCTTCTTGCTCTTGTTGTCATCCTCATCATCACTTGAGGAATCATCACTATCCCATGTAGCAACATGAGAATCATTCTTCTTCTTATGAGAGCTCTCCTTCTTTTCTTGCTTCTTCTTTTGCTTCTTCCTTTCCTTCTTGATAGCATCTTCATCATCACTATCACAAGGACACTTTGCAATGAGATGGTCCTTGCTATGGCCTCTAAAGCATCTCATGGTATGCTCATTCTTCTTGGATGAGTTCTTTCTTCTTGCACGAAAGCCTTTCTTCTTCATGAACTTGCCAAATTGCTTGACAAAGAGAGTCATCTTCTCATCAATGTCATCACTATCGCAAGAGCTTGAGTCTTCATCACTTGATGATTCAATCTTGGATTTTGTCACACCCGGTTTTCTAAAGAACAAAACCAGGCTAATCATATGTGTGCCCAGGAAGTCCACACATATGTCAGAATGAAAAAGTATCAGAAACAATGTTATTATATAACGTATACATAGCTATATTAACACTTACATCAGAGTATCGCGGAACGGTGACTAAACTTCAGGCTCCATTCTTCTCAGGGACGGCTGACTGGGGGTAACATATGCCTAGCACTTCTACTAGTCTTCTGGAAACTCCACTACACCTTTGTCCTTCTTCCGAGTAGCATCTTACTACACACTGGAGTGTGGGGGAAATAGCAAGAGTGAGTCCATGTCGAACTCAACAAGTACAACACAGGGTTCATGAGGCTCAAAAGGCTAGGCACTGTTTGACTGCATTTAGCTTTTATTCATCATGTATTTAGCAATTGAGTAGCATCAAGATAAACCAAATCCCATTAATGAATCAATGATCAATTGTAATAAGGATAATGAATAGCATTAACATGAGCATAATAATAACAACAGTAATTAAGCATTATATAACAATGGTGATCATCTATCTGTAGATGTTCCAAGGCCGCTCGTATCCGTGAGCACGGCTAGTATACCAGTTTTTAACTCTGCGCAGAGGTGTACACTTTCACTGTGAGTCATAACTTCCAAATGCATGGGTTCGCGACTCCCCAAAACACCAGAAATCATATAAAGCCATTCAAAAGTTCGTCTAACAAGTTAGGGCCATTAGATTCACTCGGCAGGCAGATGTAGAACCCCCCTTCCCGGTGGCACAACAACCGCAGCCTATACACACTAGGCCAGGGGCTCGCACTACACCCAACGTGGCAAGCCATTCTTACGCCATTTAAGGTAACCACTAACAAGCTAGAAAAGGTCTCTTGAACAACTAAAGCCAGAGCCATATAGCCCTCACAGCTGTACTGTATGTCCCGGATGATCACGTACAGATAAGTCCTTATGGAGAGAAACCAGAGCAACAATATAACCCCTTGCTCTAGCCCCCTTTTCAACAGTAATAAAATCATCTTAATGGTTGATTGCTTAATCCATTAATCAAAATTACAAGATCATTGCTCATGATTAAGCACTAGCAAAAGCTACCCAAATGCACAACCCATAGGTGACAAGGAATCAAGATATCAATAGCTAAGTTATAATCTCTATGGTTGTCAAGGAGGACACATGCATATGTATGATAATTTCAGTGAATAGGACAACAAGGATGGTCCCATGTTATACTTGCCTTGATCAAGTTCTCCGATAGATACTGCTGGTCCGGCTCAAAATAATACTCCTAATCGTCGTAGTACTGCTCACCGTCTAAATTCGATCACCAAGCATCAACGTACAAACATTCCGAACAAACATACACGAAGCAAACAAAAGATACAATTAGAACAGTACACCAACAGTAGAAAAACATTTAGGAAAGCTTACAAAACTATTCTACACGTTACTACGATCACACAGACGTAAAGATTACGAAATTCGGATTTAAAACATGAAAGTTATGAATTTTCTAAGATTTCCTATAGATAAATAATTACTTTAATATAAACTCGAAAATTAAATTTTCTAAACCTACTGTACAGCTACACTAACATGTAGAGCTTGCAAATACGAACCTAACGCAACTTGAACGGGTAAATCGGAGTTAAAACGTGGAAGATATGGCCTAAACAAGATTGTATGTATATATGTATTTCTATTGTATTTTAGGATTTATTTTTCTAAAGGAAAACGGCCACAAATCGTACCATGACATCCGTGGTTTGCTTCTTTCCTCCACTGTGATCCAATCGTGAGCTAGTGGCAATCCAATCCTGAGCTAAGTGGCAACTGAATGCCACCACCCAATTGCGTGACATTACCACTGTGATCAACCCAACATCTTGGTGTCGCTTCTCTACTGCAGCAAGAACAATCTCCTCAAAGTTATACCCATGGGGGACAGGACAAATGTGAAGAAACATCTGTTAATAATCATTAAAGTGTATCTGTCCCCAACCAACAAGTTTTGCAATGAAAGCTAATTAAGGAATAGCAGTACCAAGCACAACGCTGCTCTGCCCTACTGCCTTCATGATTCCAGCCTCTTTGGTCCAGTCAAGTACAGAATCAGGAGGGCCGTTCCCTATAGTTGTCCTGCGAAGCAAGGTGGGCCGGGGCTCTTCTTCATCTTCATCTTCAGGTCCGCTGTCATGATCAGAGAACGAAAATGGTCCTCCAAGATCTATGTCAAAGTCCAACGAAGCAAAAGCTTTACGGTGTTTAGCTGTCGTAGTATCCTGTTGCTGATCAATCAGAAGCTCTATCTTCCTCTTCCAGGCTAGGGTATCTTGAATATTGTATCCACCCATCGTGATTTGATTCTCCTTTTCTTTCTTGTTGTAAATGCATAGCAAATAAATCATTTGACCATGATGTGTTTTAAGCCCTCTATCTTCCACTCTGCAGTTTCCATCAATAATGATTGACTTGAGTGGAATCATGTTGTCCCTGGGCTGCTTCTTGTAGTAGGCGAGCACCCTGTTGTCGAGGACGAAGTACCGCGTGTGGAAGAAGGACCTCCCGATCTTCCTCCGGCCGTGGCGCACCATCCACCCCTCGTGCCGCACCGCGGCGGACAACAACAGCGGCGGCGAACGGCAACAGCGGCGACGGGCGGCGACAGCGGCGGCGGCGGCAACAGCGGCGGCGGCGGCAATAGCGGCGACGGCGGCAACAACGGCGGCGGCGGCAACAACGGCGGCAGCGACAACAGCGGCGGAAAACAGGGCTAGCAGGCAGACCGGACATATATATAGGGAGGAAGACTCTCCACCTACACATCAACTAGCGATATGGTGCTAATTGACGTTGCACCCTCCATCTTTACTAATAGGCCTAATTAATTATTAAAGCCCATTAGTAAATAAATGAATGGACATTTAGAATTATTGCACACAAACTTTGGTGGAAAATGAGATATTTATTATTTTTGGAATTAATTAATTTCGTGGATAAAATAATTCTAGAAAAGTCCAGAATTATTATTTAAGCCGCGAAAAATACTCCGAAAACTCCGAAAATTCGAGGGAATTTTCTAGAGACATTATGGAACATGAGGAACCCAAATAAAGTATTTGGAGCTTATGAAAAGATGGATGAAGAGATCAAGGAAAAAGATTAAGCTCACGGAAATTGGAATTTTGGATCCAGAAAATACCAAAAAGTTTTCCGATGAGAAGTAAACGTCGTCCTACGGTATTTTGAAAATAATAGCACTCACCAACACCAAAGACAAGCATCACACAAACACCACATTATTAAATTAATATGAAAAAGTTTAAAATCACAATTTTCTATATTTAAATTAGCAACAACTTAACTTATCTAATAAATTTATTCGAATATTGAAATAATTTATTTTATTTAGCGTTTTTCCCGCACAACCCAAAATAGAAAATTTTGGGTGTGACAATTCTACCCCACTTAACAGGAATCTCGTCCCGAGATTTGAAGAGACTAGGGAGAAGGATAAAATTGATCTGCAAGTCTTCACTCTTCTCTGATCAATTCTTATCTAATGATGATGATGCCACAAGCTCAAATCCAACTTTGTAAATATCTCCTTTAGACCCTTACGATCCTTGTAGATGGTTCTAACAGGTTACCACTCTGAGAAAAGATATCTACGCTCGATAATGACTTTGCAACCATGTAGATAGCTGATGCTTCCAGATGAAATAGAACGTATAAAACCTCCATCTTGTATCGTGCTTTTAGTTCATCAAACCCCCTTAAGAAGAGATCAACTAGAGAACACCAATGGATATATTGCATTTGTTTCTGATTGATAACTACCATCATGTCCTTCTGACATCCCAAAGAAATTCATGAGCATATGCAAGAACGAGTAATCCTGCTCTTCCTCACGAGCAGAAAAACAGCAGTGCAGAAATACAGCTATAACTTGAGTTCTGTGAATCCGATGATATTGTAGTTTATACCGTTGGAAAGCTTATCATATTTACTACAACTTTCTTATAGAACACTTCTCCAGATTCTGCAGTTAAGGTAGTCGAAAACTGTGCACAACAGAAACTATTCCAGGTTGCTGACAGCACAAATGCGTCGCCTTGTGATTTTCATAACTCCGAAATCATAATAGCTATCAGGGCGGTTCTTACCGTCAGAGAAAGATATTGAAGTCTACTATTGTCCAGAATTTATTCATGATTTTTGGGCGTCCAAAAATAGATATATAAGCTAAGGAAGACAGACTGCTTTGAAAAGACAGGATAAGGTAAAAACGAGATTCAGAGAGACTAGAGAGATCGATGACACTAATCTTCAAGTCTTCATGCTTCTTTGCTTTGCGCTGATGAGATATAGGACATAGATCAAGTATAGCCAAAAGATGACAAGAAAGATAAGGTTAGATCTTCAGTTCTTCGTACCTCGTCGCTTGAGATTGTTGATGGTAGCGGACACTACCCCACTTAACAAAGATTTTGTTCCACCTAGCAATGTCATTGAAGGCAACACTTTGCAATTCATAAAAATCTTGATCAGGATCAAACTGATGATGATACCACAGGTTCAAAACCAACATAGCGAAGATATCCCTCAGATTCTTGTGATCCACGTAGATGTCGCTCTTATAATCCCAATAAATGCCACACTTACAGCCTTAAGAGCTTTCCACATTCAACTCTCTTGAGCTCTTCTTCATAGTAACTCCACTAGAGAATACCTATCCAAGTAGAAAACTCACTTCACTTAAAACTTACTAAACATACTTGATATGGGGGTGATGTCATCTAAGTTTCCATGAAACTAACTATAGACTTCCAACATCTCCTTCCTATGTCGTCCATGCTAACTTGTATAGAGTATGTTGAATTGAATGTTGAACTCCCAACTGATGATAGCTTAAAGTGAAGACCAGTCCTAACGAATACCCGAGCTTCTTGTAGACGATCCACAAAGCACTGATCCCAAGCAAACAACACTAGCACATGAGTAGACTTCCAATCATAGAGATAACCACTTCTTCCAAGTGAAGCACTAGGACATACGAAACATTCATCTTGCAACACTCACAACTTTGCTACCCCCTTAAGAAAAAGAAACTAGGGGACACCAAAGTAACTTGCATCTCCTTTTATACTAGATAACCATAATCATCTCTAATGTAAGATTCCAAGGTAAATCAATGAGATTCAAAGATATCCAATGATATGTTCACTTATACAAGATAAGGAAGTAATACAGAAAATTTCTGGCCGAATTCCAATTTTAGCAGTTCAGTAAATCTGGCATAACTCGAGCTACAAAGATCCAAATGAAGTGATCTTTACATGGTTGGAAAGCTTATGAAATTATCTACAACTTTTATTCACAACACTTTTCCAGATTCTGTCCATAAGTTAGTCAAAAACTGAACTTAACCGAAACTGTTTCAGGATTCCAGACTGCGCAGTGACCCCAACTTGGAACAGGTATATCTCTTAGCTCAAAATAGATAAAAAGGTAAGTCCAGTGGGTTTGGAAAAATACAGAAGTCTAGTTATTCCCAGTAAAATTTCATAAATTTCTCATGTCCATATCTTGAGATATAACAGAAACATTGCAGACTGCTATAGAAATCAGCATGTGGAGTATTACGTAAAACCTACCCCACTTAACATGGATCGAGCTACTCCTCAAGACTTATATCTTCCGAGCCACCATTTAAACACGAGAACAAGGCAACACACAAGCAACACATCAAGCAAAACAAGCACACATCACATCATCGGTACTACACGTGCTTCTTCAACAATGGTGGTCATCCTAATGGCACATTGAAGATGATGAAAGGCCATCGAACTTTTGAACAAGGTGAGATCAGAAAACTTTTAGTAAAAGCAACGTAAAACAAATTCCAAGGGAGTAAGAAATAATAGCTCAAAGGAAGCTATATCAAGGAGGAGATACAACAAGACAAGGAAGAGGAAATAGTCAAAATCAATGAGTCAAGGGATGACAAAATAGTTTTATAGTAAAATGAGTTTTAGAATGCGTCCAGTGCTACTTGGCATACGTCCTACAGTCAACACTGCTCTGATACCACTCTGTCACACCCGGTTTTCTAAAGAACAAAACCAGGCTAATCATATGTGTGCCCAGGAAGTCCACACATATGTCAGAATGAAAAAGTATCAGAAACAATGTTATTATATAACGTATACATAGCTATATTAACACTTACATCAGAGTATCGCGGAACGGTGACTAAACTTCAGGCTCCATTCTTCTCAGGGACGGCTGACTGGGGGTAACATATGCCTAGCACTTCTACTAGTCTTCTGGAAACTCCACTACACCTTTGTCCTTCTTCCGAGTAGCATCTTACTACACACTGGAGTGTGGGGGAAATAGCAAGAGTGAGTCCATGTCGAACTCAACAAGTACAACACAGGGTTCATGAGGCTCAAAAGGCTAGGCACTGTTTGACTACATTTAGCTTTTATTCATCATGTATTTAGCAATTGAGTAGCATCAAGATAAACCAAATCCCATTAATGAATCAATGATCAATTGTAATAAGGATAATGAATAGCATTAACATGAGCATAATAATAACAACAGTAATTAAGCATTATATAACAATGGTGATCATCTATCTGTAGATGTTCCAAGGCCGCTCGTATCCGTGAGCACGGCTAGTATACCAGTTTTTAACTCTGCGCAGAGGTGTACACTTTCACTGTGAGTCATAACTTCCAAATGCATGGGTTCGCGACTCCCCAAAACACCAGAAATCATATAAAGCCATTCAAAAGTTCGTCTAACAAGTTAGGGCCATTAGATTCACTCGGCAGGCAGATGTAGAACCCCCCTTCCCGGTGGCACAACAACCGCAGCCTATACACACTAGGCCAGGGGCTCGCACTACACCCAACGTGGCAAGCCATTCTTACGCCATTTAAGGTAACCACTAACAAGCTAGAAAAGGTCTCTTGAACAACTAAAGCCAGAGCCATATAGCCCTCACAGCTGTACTGTATGTCCCGGATGATCACGTACAGATAAGTCCTTATGGAGAGAAACCAGAGCAACAATATAACCCCTTGCTCTAGCCCCCTTTTCAACAGTAATAAAATCATCTTAATGGTTGATTGCTTAATCCATTAATCAAAATTACAAGATCATTGCTCATGATTAAGCACTAGCAAAAGCTACCCAAATGCACAACCCATAGGTGACAAGGAATCAAGATATCAATAGCTAAGTTATAATCTCTATGGTTGTCAAGGAGGACACATGCATATGTATGATAATTTCAGTGAATAGGACAACAAGGATGGTCCCATGTTATACTTGCCTTGATCAAGTTCTCCGATAGATACTGCTGGTCCGGCTCAAAATAATACTCCTAATCGTCGTAGTACTGCTCACCGTCTAAATTCGATCACCAAGCATCAACGTACAAACATTCCGAACAAACATACACGAAGCAAACAAAAGATACAATTAGAACAGTACACCAACAGTAGAAAAACATTTAGGAAAGCTTACAAAACTATTCTACACGTTACTACGATCACACAGACGTAAAGATTACGAAATTCGGATTTAAAACATGAAAGTTATGAATTTTCTAAGATTTCCTATAGATAAATAATTACTTTAATATAAACTCGAAAATTAAATTTTCTAAACCTACTGTACAGCTACACTAACATGTAGAGCTTGCAAATACGAACCTAACGCAACTTGAACGGGTAAATCGGAGTTAAAACGTGGAAGATATGGCCTAAACAAGATTGTATGTATATATGTATTTCTATTGTATTTTAGGATTTATTTTTCTAAAGGAAAACGGCCACAAATCGTACCATGACATCCGTGGTTTGCTTCTTTCCTCCACTGTGATCCAATCGTGAGCTAGTGGCAATCCAATCCTGAGCTAAGTGGCAACTGAATGCCACCACCCAATTGCGTGACATTACCACTGTGATCAACCCAACATCTTGGTGTCGCTTCTCTACTGCAGCAAGAACAATCTCCTCAAAGTTATACCCATGGGGGACAGGACAAATGTGAAGAAACATCTGTTAATAATCATTAAAGTGTATCTGTCCCCAACCAACAAGTTTTGCAATGAAAGCTAATTAAGGAATAGCAGTACCAAGCACAACGCTGCTCTGCCCTACTGCCTTCATGATTCCAGCCTCTTTGGTCCAGTCAAGTACAGAATCAGGAGGGCCGTTCCCTATAGTTGTCCTGCGAAGCAAGGTGGGCCGGGGCTCTTCTTCATCTTCATCTTCAGGTCCGCTGTCATGATCAGAGAACGAAAATGGTCCTCCAAGATCTATGTCAAAGTCCAACGAAGCAAAAGCTTTACGGTGTTTAGCTGTCGTAGTATCCTGTTGCTGATCAATCAGAAGCTCTATCTTCCTCTTCCAGGCTAGGGTATCTTGAATATTGTATCCACCCATCGTGATTTGATTCTCCTTTTCTTTCTTGTTGTAAATGCATAGCAAATAAATCATTTGACCATGATGTGTTTTAAGCCCTCTATCTTCCACTCTGCAGTTTCCATCAATAATGATTGACTTGAGTGGAATCATGTTGTCCCTGGGCTGCTTCTTGTAGTAGGCGAGCACCCTGTTGTCGAGGACGAAGTACCGCGTGTGGAAGAAGGACCTCCCGATCTTCCTCCGGCCGTGGCGCACCATCCACCCCTCGTGCCGCACCGCGGCGGACAACAACAGCGGCGGCGAACGGCAACAGCGGCGACGGGCGGCGACAGCGGCGGCGGCGGCAACAGCGGCGGCGGCGGCAATAGCGGCGACGGCGGCAACAACGGCGGCGGCGGCAACAACGGCGGCAGCGACAACAGCGGCGGAAAACAGGGCTAGCAGGCAGACCGGACATATATATAGGGAGGAAGACTCTCCACCTACACATCAACTAGCGATATGGTGCTAATTGACGTTGCACCCTCCATCTTTACTAATAGGCCTAATTAATTATTAAAGCCCATTAGTAAATAAATGAATGGACATTTAGAATTATTGCACACAAACTTTGGTGGAAAATGAGATATTTATTATTTTCGGAATTAATTAATTTCGTGGATAAAATAATTCTAGAAAAGTCCAGAATTATTATTTAAGCCGCGAAAAATACTCCGAAAACTCCGAAAATTCGAGGGAATTTTCTAGAGACATTATGGAACATGAGGAACCCAAATAAAGTATTTGGAGCTTATGAAAAGATGGATGAAGAGATCAAGGAAAAAGATTAAGCTCACGGAAATTGGAATTTTGGATCCAGAAAATACCAAAAAGTTTTCCGATGAGAAGTAAACGTCGTCCTACGGTATTTTGAAAATAATAGCACTCACCAACACCAAAGACAAGCATCACACAAACACCACATTATTAAATTAATATGAAAAAGTTTTAAATCACAATTTTCTATATTTAAATTAGCAACAACTTAACTTATCTAATAAATTTATTCGAATATTGAAATAATTTATTTTATTTAGCGTTTTTCCCGCACAACCCAAAATAGAAAATTTTGGGTGTGACAGATTTGCCCTTGGATGTGGTGGCTTTGAATGCCACACTCCTCTTCTTCTCATCATCCTTCTTCTTCTTCTTGACCAACTCATCCTTCTCATCATCTTCTCTATATGAATCATCGGTCATGACTTCTTGAAATATTTGTTGAGGAGTTGAATCCTTCAATGTAGTCCTCACTAGCACGGTGATCAATGTATCAAACCTCTTGGGCAAGCTTCTCAAGAACTTCATAGAGAATTGGTTGTCCTTGACTTCCTCACCAAGTGCCTTGAGCTCATTGACAATGACTTGCAATCTATGAAACATCTCTGGTACACTCTCATCATCTTGCATCTTGAAGCTTGAAAATTTTTCTTGCAAGATATATGCTTTAGCGGTCTTTGTGCCTTCGGTGCCCTCAAATGTTTCTTCTAACTTGGCCCAAGCATCATGTGCAACTTCTATGTTCTTCACTTGCTCAAATGTCTTGTCATCTAATGCCTCATGAAGAGCACTAATGGCAATATCATTGCATTGGAGCTTCTTCTCTTCCACCGGTGTAGGTGCTTCCGGATTAGCAACCTCAAATTTTGTTTCGGTGACCTTCCACACTTCTCTATTGATTGGCTTGAGGTGTGCGGTCATCTTAACCTTCCAATATGCATAATTTGTGCCATCAGAGTGAGGTGCCTTCTTGGTGTTGTTGATGTGCAAACTTAATTGAGCCATTTCTTCTTCACCGTAGGTTGTTAAGCCTCAAATAAACGGTGCCTCGGCTCCGATACCACTTGTAAGGTCCAAATGGCTAGAGGGGGGTGAATAGCCTATTTAAAATTCTACAAGCTTCACTAAACAACCACGTTAGTATAAAAGATGGCTAAGCTAATCTAGCATTAGCTCAACTACACTATGCAAGCCACCTATACAATTCTAGTGAAGCAAGGCTATGATCTCTAATACACACCAACAAGACTAAGTCACTAAGCTACTTACTCCTATGTGATAAAAGCTACACTAAGCAAACTACACTAGGAAAAGTACAAGAAAGTAAAGAGCAAGTGACTTGATTCTTATACCAACGATGTAGAGAAGTAATGCACTTGAAGAATCAATCACAATAATCAACCACAAGAGAAATCCTTGACAAAGAGATGACATAAGATTTTTTTACCGAGGTTCACTTGCTTCCCGGCAAGCTACTCCTCGTTGTGGCGATGCACCCACTTGTCGGTTCACGAGCTAATCGACTATCAAGAGTCGAGCCCTCAGCGGGCGCCGCACAACCGCACACAAGATGGGGATCCTCCAAGCCACGAGCTTCACTAGAGTATCCAATTTGCGAACTCCCGCGGGGAAGGATCAAGAACCCCTTACAACACTTGGTGAGGGCTCCAACAATCTCCAATTGCGAGCTCAATCACCTCCGCTGCTCCAAGCCATCTACCGTGTCGGGAAACACGGAAGAGTAACAAGAAATCCGCAGCAACTCGAAGATCAAGTGCCTCTAGAATGCAACTCTCAAGCAATGCACTTGAATCTCACTCAATCTCACTCAAGATGTGCAACTATGCAAAGAGATGAGTGGAGGGGTTGTTCTCTAGCTCAAAGGACGTCTCTAGGTCTCAAAAAGTGCAAGAGTTACCCTCAAACCCCGGACACCCTCTATTTATAACGAAGGGGTACGCAGCTAGCCGTTACGGACGACGCAGCGAAAATCGCGCTGACCGGACGCTCCGGTCAGGGTGACCGGACGCGTCCGGTCACTACACGACAGCAAGAAACAGTGCGCGTCAGAACTAGCCATTGCCGTGATCGGACGCACTCAACCGTTTGATCGGACGCGACAGTGCCAGCGTCCGGTCACGTTCCAGTAAGCTCCCGTCGAGACCGGACGCGTCCGATCGCTCGTGACCGGACGCGCCGCGCGTCCGGTCGGCACTCCGCTGCGCTCTGTCCCTCTAGACGTCTGACCGGACGCTCCGGTTCTATGAGGGACCGGACGCTCCGGTTTCGTGAGGGACCGGATGCGTCGGTCGCGCGCTCTACTTCTGCGCTCAGGTAAACTGACCGGACGCGCTGGTCAGGCCTGACCAGCGTCCGGTCACAAACCCTAGTGCCCGCGCCCCATTGAACTGACCGGACGCGTCCGGTCAAATCGAGACCACGTCCGGTGCAGCGTCCGGTCACCACAGTGACCGCCGTTCACCTCCGTATCTTTTCCGACTTCCGACGCAGTAGAAAATAGGTGTTTCATTTCCTCAAAAACGCCTGAATCCCGCGCTCGCACGCTCGGCGGGAGGGAGAGCAAACCCCAAACCCCTTACTACCGCTCAAACACCACCGCCTTCGCAAAAGTGCCAACACCATCATGTGAAAAACACCATGTGCATGTGTGTTAGCATTTTCACAAACATTTTTCAAGGCGTTAAGTTAGCTCTCAACTAGATCCTAATGCATATGCTCAAGACATTGATCTAGTGGCACTTGATTCCCGAGCTAACCGTGATTGCCCCTCTTGATAGTCGGCTATGTATCCTAAATCCGGTCAATCACTTCTCTACTCATCTTAGACCGACAAAAGGAAAACCCTATGGTTATACCTTTGCCTTGCGCTCCTAGATCCTTCTCCTCCACTTGATCATCAAGTCCACCATATTATGTGCATCTCCACCATGATCGACATTTCATGTCCATGCACCATTTCTTTGTGATCTTGTGGCCACCACTCCTTGCCACATGCACCTTCATCACATGTGTTGCTTATGCCTAGCTCAAAACACTTAACACATGGCATTAGCAACTTGGTGTCATTAATTACCAAAACCAAACTTGGGCTTTCAACGCACCGGGCCCACTTGTCGGCACCTCCTCCAACCTCCCGCATCGCACGCACGGGTGGAACCGCCGGCGCCCACACCCACGTTCCGCGCGAGTGAGAGCGTCGCCTCTGCCCCCGACCTTCAAAAGGCGTGTGCGACCCCGTCTCCGCCCTTCCTATCCCCAGTTTCCCCTCTCTCTCACTCGTTTGAGCAACCAGAGAACCGCCGCGGCGACTCACCGGAGGAGCCGTCCGCCCCGCCGCGTCGGCCACCGTTCTCAAGCCGCTTCAACTCTGTTTTTCCTCCCGGTGAGCTTCGCCTCATTCCCCGCTCCCTCCCCATACTTCTATTTCCTTGATTGGTGGCCTCTAGGGCCATGTCCGCGAGCTCCGACGGGCTTCTTGCCGTCATTCATGGCGGGCGCCCCTCGGGCTTTTCCCCGGTCGCACTTGTGACGAAAACGAGATCCCGATCCCCTCCGCATTCTCCCCGTAGACTTTGTTTGGAGAATGGGGCTCTGTAGCGCCCAATTTCCCTGCTCCGATGAGCTCTCCACCGTCGGCTATGGCGGGTACGCCGCGCGGGTGACCCCGTGGCCGCATTTTGTTCCGGGGCGAGTTCGCCATCCTCCCCTCTTCGCTCCGGACCTTTTACTTTTGAAAATGATGCCCTGTAGCGCCCGGGCGAGCAACGCCGGCGAGCTCCACGCCGCGGCAATGGCGGCGCCGCCGCGTTCACCCTCAGCTCCGGCGGCCGGCCCTCTCTCCTCTCCCCCCTTTCTTTCTTAACCGTGCATCTCAAGATCAACGGCCCTGGTTGGCCGATACCCCTTCGCGGGTCTTTTTGCTAAAGAGACCCCCCACTTTCATGAATTTGAACCCGCAGTCCTCGGCCATTTGAATAAATCCGAATTTTGATTTATTTTAAATCCGAAAATAGTTTGATCTATTTACAGAATTGCCACTGTAGTAAAACGTGTATAAAATCGTCGTTTTAGCTCCGATTCGACCCGTTCAACTTGTGTTAGTTTTGTAATTTCGTAATCTATGTATTAGTGCCACTGATAGACCTGTTAGAAGCTTTTAAGTTTCTCGATTAAGTCTAGTTTAATAGCTAGTTTTGGAACCTTGTTTAGCACGTAACTTTTGCGTTGTAGCTCTGTTTTTCGTGCAATTCACGTCAATGTGATCGTAGCGAGACGTAGATGATTTTGGTAAACATTTTATTCAGATTTATTTATTGTTGGTGTACTGTTCTAATAGTAGCTATGTTTTGCTTGTATGTCTGCTCCGAATTGCGTGTTGTACTTCGTGTCGTTCGAGTTCAGACGGTGAGGAGTATGTCGGAAATCCGGACGCGTACGAGGAGCAGCAGGACCAGCAACAGTTCGTGAACCAAGGCAAGTATAGCATGGGCCTACCTTGTTGTCCTATTCATTATATAACATACTCATTATGCATGTGTCTAATATTGCTCGACTATAAGGACTTCCTAGCAAATTGATGACCTGTACCTTGATTCCTATGGGGATTATTGCATATGGGTAGAATGCTAGTGCTCTAATTAAACATGATCTACACTATGATTCATGGAATCAACAGATAAACATAATGATAATGGTGGTACTATAGGGTGATGGAGCAAATGATGTTGATCATGTTGCCCTAAACCCTCCGTAAGGACTTATCTGTAGGGCAAAAGCTAGGACTTACAGTGCAACCATGGGAGTT
Organism: Saccharum hybrid cultivar R570; assembly: GCA_038087645.1. Taxonomy (NCBI): domain Eukaryota; kingdom Viridiplantae; phylum Streptophyta; class Magnoliopsida; order Poales; family Poaceae; genus Saccharum; species Saccharum hybrid cultivar. The sequence continues at coordinate 27,389,715 of JAQSUU010000558.1, forward strand.
AAATGGCTCTGACTTTAGCTCAGTAGTAGGATCTTTTCTAACTTGTTAGAGGTTTCCCGAAAGGGCGCAAGAGGGGCTTGCCACGTTGGGTATAGAACTGCCTCTGTTCAGATGTGTATAGCCTACGGGAATTGTGCCATCGAAAGGGGGGTTCTCTATATCTGCCTGCCGAGGAAACCTAGCGGCCTTAACTTGTTAGAAGAGGCCTATGGAAGGCTTCATAGTGTACCCTGCCTGCTCACCTTGGAAGTGTTAGGGGGTCGACGGGCCTCGGGCATATGGGTAACATGACTCACGGGTAAAGTGACTCACGGTCATGAGCGGCCCAGAAAACTCACAGAATAAATGGTTACTTGATATGTGGATGATCTATGATGATGAAAATGAGGTCACACTGATGCTTCTCTTCTTAATTCTAGTAGTGGATCATGTGGGATAAATGGGAGCTTGAGCATCACTTAATAATGATTAATAATGAATTGTTGAACTACTAAAAGTGCTAACTGCAGTCAACCGTGTCTAACCTTTTTGAGCCTCATGAATCCTCATACTATACTTGCGGAGTACATATGTACTCACACTTGTTGCTATATTGTTTTTGGATAAAAATCCCGGATGGGTAACAGATGACAGTTTCTACGAGGACTTCCCGGAAGATTTCTAGGTTTAGGTCAACCAGTCGTCCTTCTCTGTGGATCAGACACTACGCCTGAGAGTTGCTATTTACTTTTCCGCTTGTTATGTAAGAACTACGTGATGTAATAACGTTATGTATGTACTCAGTGATGATACTCCTGTTAATTTGTCAGCTTATGTGTGCGACTACTCCTGGGGCGCACATAAGATGTATGCACTCTATATTGTCCTTTAATTGGAGTGTGACATGCATCTACTTTGGAGATACTCCTGTCAAGTTCTCACTAACCGGTGAGAGACGGCGACTCGAATCGAATTACAACTCAGCTGAGGGGGTATTCCTAACTCTCACCCTGGCATACTTTGCAAGGGTAGCCATGGGTCACCTTTGGTACAACTTAGGAACCAACTTCATGGGTTCAGTCAGCGCCAACACTCTCAGGGATTACCCTTTCTGCCAGGATGATCAGGACTTTTAAATCACCTACCCTTGGCCTCATGCCTATGGCTCCCTTCCGAGGCGCACTTTATACTTGCCGACTCTCGGCCTGAGTTGAGCTACTCAGATTCATGGTCAGAGACACTCAAGTCTGGCTAGCTAAGAGAGAGGCATGTGTTCAACATGACAAAGAAAGGCTCCAAGAATCAGTCCTTAAGTGACACAGACGGAGTCACTGTAAGCCTACAGACTTACAAGCCCTCGCTCGGTCTTCATTTAAAATATACCAGGTTCTTTTCCACGATACCAAATATAGCCAACCGTGCATATGTATATCCCTAAAGCTCGCAGGTGACAGGGAATCACCTGACTTCTACTGCTTAAAGTAGGGCTAAGCATCTACTCAAGCCTAAGCTACATAGGATTCATGGTATATTCTCTAGACAAGGATTGGATATCAATGCAACAAGTGTTTTCATCCAATACTTATAACCTAATGCAACAATATATATAACATAGTACTTAATTGCATTTTAGAAATTAGGAGACTTATAATGCTCCGGGGTTTGCCTTTCATGAAATTGCATGGGATGAGGTTGGGGCAGTAAACGACGACCTCGTCTGGCAATTCTCCTGTGAGCTGCACCTCCTGAACTCCGGGTTCAGGCTGTTGCACCTCTGGAGCTTCCTGGCTCGTCCTGTCGAATTCCACTAAGGTCACGCCCTCCGGTACACCTATTGCATGCATATGCAGAAGATGAATATCATGAATGCATAAGAGTAACATGATGTTTATGATGGCTGAATAATTGTAGGTAAGCAATTAGCAAAGCATTACTGGACACTTGTTTACCGAGTAAGAATAGCTCGATTCAAATCACTTTAAAAGCATGTGTCTATCTTTACTGTAAAGAGCAAGATCAAACTTACCTAACTTGCACAACCTAAGATAAAGATGTTTATATTCGGTTAATGGCCTAAAACCTGCACCTAAACTTATCTTAGTCAAATTAAACACCTAAGAACATCACAACATGCCTATGAATAGTAAAGACACACTTAAATCAGAAAGTTCAGGTTTCACATACAAAGGAGCAGTTCAGTAAATCAATCACAACAGGAGTTTTATAAATTCAATTGACTTGCAAGAGGACATTCTGGAAATCTTATAAAAATCTCTACAATTCATTTATAAACATTACAACATGATTCCAAAGTTTACTAGATCAAATTAAAGTAAACATAGAATCTGTTCTATGCAAACAGAGAACAAGCATAGCTGAGAGTCAACTTTGAACAGCCATATCTCCTAAACTACATGGCCAAATGCTACCAAATTTGAACAGCAAGTATATGTATAAGTTATCTACAACTTTTGTATAAGCAAGGTTCATAGTAAAGTATCATAACATGGAGAACTTTGCCAAGTCCCCAGATCTATCCAAAATTGGCAGATCCACTAAATTAATTAATTGGACATGTAGCAAAAGCATATTTGAACTAAACCAAGTTTGCCAACTCATTACACATGTTAAAAGAACACCAGAAAGCGTGGTGCCAACATCTAAATAATTTCTTTAATACCCTTTATTAATTTATTTAGATAATTAGGTGAATAAAGGAACCTATATCAAAACTGTACAATTAATTCTATAAAAATTACAGCAGCTACAACATGCTTCCAGGAGGCTACCATAAACTTTTTATAGCATTTGAGCAAGTATATTTTCCTATACAAAAATATAATAGATAGAAAGGCTGATTTTGGCATAAATGAGAAACCCTATTGAAATGTGTCAAACAATAGATTTTATATTTGTTTAGGTTCTCACTAACATGAGAATAGTACTCACCAAATTTCACCTTTACTAGGTCTATATATAAATTATGAAAATTCACACAAAATCCAACCATGCAAACAAGATAAATGTATAACTCCATAATATAGTATCCAAAATTTATGAAATTTAAATTACAAGCTACTCATGGCATAAACAACACCCCATAAAAATTTCACATTATTTGGAGCTGTCTACAAAGAGATATGATTTTCTTCTTTTCAGACATGAATAAAAGGCATAAATAATAACCATTTATTTTTCTATAAAACATACCTAGTTTTATATTTTTATGAAAAACTAGACTGCACAAGGAGTACCACAAAATTTGAATCACTTCATTTGGAGTTCTAAAACTCCAGATATGGATTTTTGAATCTATGTATCAAATCTAGAAAAGAAAAAGAAAAATAAACAAATTCCTAAACATAACTGGGCCGGCCTGTGTGAGCCGCTCGGCCCACGGCCAGTTCCCGCCCGACAGCACTGAGAGCAGGGGCCCACTGGCCAGAGAAACAGAGACAGGGAAGGAGATTGACGGCAAGCTCGCCAGCGGCGAGTTCCCCAACGAACCCATGGGCACCCCTGTGCTCCCTACACTCTCTCACACACGACCACGCCCTCAATTTGTTCTCTACCGACTCGAACACGAGTGGAGGCACGCATGGCGGCACGGCAGAGCGCACAACGGTGCATCTCACTAGCGGCTGCCGCTGGACCCAAACCAGCCCCTCGGTGAGCACCCTTGCACCTCACTGAACCTAACACACTCGCTAGAAGAGAGGGATGGTGGCCGGAGATTCTCTGGCCACGTGCGGTCATGGACACGACGGCCATGGCGCTCTCGGTCACTAGCATTGCCTCGGGTTCCTCACCTACGGCCAACGGATGGCTCGGCTGGGTGGAGAGGTTTGAGGCGAAGCTGTAACTACGAGCAATGGAGGGAAGGTGGACGGTGGTGGAGGATTTGGGAATGGCGGTGGCGTCTGCTCGCTGGAGAAGATAGCGAGAGGGAAGAAGGAAGAGGAATAGCGAGTGAAATGGAAAACATCCACCGGGACTCGGTTTTTCACTTCTTCAGGAATGCAGGAGCGATGCCATGGCGTTCCATGCACGCACGGGCAGTCACGCGGTGCTGTCCCTCTGACGCCGGTCGGCCATGAAGGCCACTAAAAATTCAAATTCAAGTTTTGAAAACACTTCAAAAGCCGACTGAAACTTGATTTTTGGCACTAGATAACTCTCAAACCGGCCCGAGCTGGATCATGGCGCCATTGACAAAGTTGGAGAGCTACGAGAGTATTACAAAGTTGTTAATTGGAGCTTGAGCTGATTTGGTTTGGATTCGGAGTTACAGAGCCCCAAAGTGGCATTCATGAAACTGTAACTGCATTTTTGACTTAGCCAAAATTGCTAAGCCCAAAACAGCACCCCTAACTGACTTGTGGGCCATTTTTGAGCAGGTTATGTCCATTTTCATGAGATGACCATCAAATAACTTTTGTTCCTAAATAAATTTACTACATCTTTGCTTAAGAGTGCACAAACATGCATTGACTTCTAACTGCACTTTTTATATAGTCAAACAAAATAGTTCTAGGGTCAACACAAGTCACACCAATACTTAGAAGCATAATTAGAACTAATGACCTTCATGAACATTGTTCCTAATGACGTTCTAAATGTAGCTGGGGTATTTTGGTGAGTCACCACATTCATTTGCATATGATCCATGTACCCTAGCTTCTCAAATTAACTGAAACATATATATGAAACATTCAACTGAAATAAGCAAAATAATCAATTGAAACACTAAAACAGAGGCATGCAACACTGGAAACATGGTACATGGGACATGTACAACCCCTCTAGGGGACTAAGCATAACACAGAGACATCACATATGATACACACATACACAAGCACTATTGAAACATCATGTTGCAACATTGAAACATAAGATGATGCACAAGTGATAATGGGATGAATGTGCTCATGTGATGCAATTTAAATGCACAAATGCAAGACAAACACCTAGGATGTTATAGAGGACCACCACCTATTTAGGTCAGGGACAAGCATGCTGAATTCATGAAGGGACACCCCTCGATGTTCACTCATGCATCAGATTCACTTGTGGCAGATGACTGACTACGTGTAGTGGAAAAGCAACTCAACATAGCACAGTGCAACGACCTAGAGAAGGTGTTGTATGAGTCAGGATAGCTTCAAGGGGCAGCCCAAGGCTGGTGGGAGTCCTTTGAGTATGGGTGTCCCAACAATGCCCTTGCTATCACCTAGCAGGAATTCAGGGTGGAGTTCGGGGCATATCACATTCCTGAAGGACTGATAGAGCTTAAGCTGGAGGAGTTCTGGGCTCTCAAGCAAGGATCTATGATTGTGAGTGAGTATCATGACAAGTTTGCTCAGTTGTCACGTTATGCCTCTAATGAGGTGGTAGATGATGCTGATAAGCAGCGTCGCTTTCTCAAGGGTCTATATGATGGTCTTTAGTTGCAGTTGATGTCCAACACCTATGCTAACTTTTAGGCTCTTATGAATCGCGCTATGGTGATTGATAACAAGTGTAAGGAGATGGAAGCCAAGAAGAAGAGACTTCAGGGATAGGCCTCTAGAAGCAACACTCGTCTGTGTAACAACCCATAACAAGGCTTTTAGCAGAGGTACCAAGGTCCATCGAATCAGTGGAACCATGCTCCATACCCATAGCACAAGCAGTTTTAGCATCAACGGTAGTAGAACCAGCAGCAAGGTGGTCAGCAGACACCACATCAGGGGAACTCCAATATAACCCCCATGAAGACTGCTACCCCTAACACCCCCAACAAGTGCTTCCATTGTGGAAAAGAAGGACACATGTCTTATAACTGTCTTGAGAGGTGGAATTAGTAGGCACCCCAAGGTCTAAATAGTAACTAGAAGGGAACCCCTCAGAAGCCATCACTTTATGGAAAGGTGAATCATGTGTCAACTAAAACAGCATAGGAAGCACCGGAAGTTATGCTCAGTACATTCAGTGTGAATTCCATCCCTACTACCATTCTTTTTGATTCTGGAGCTTCACATTCTTTCATTTCGCAAGCATTTGTTAGACTACATGGTATGACCTTGTGTGTCATGAAAGAACCCATACTAGTGTCTTCACAGGAGGAGGTATGCAAGCTACTTTATGGTGTCCGTCAGCTAGTATTTCTCTAATGGGGGAAGACTTCAAAGTGAGTCCTATTATGTTGAGAATGGCTAGTATTGATATTATTCTAGGTATGGACTGGATGAAGCAACACTTGGTAGTGATTCAGTGTTAGGAGAAGGTAGTTGTTTTGACCACACCTAATGGAGACAGAATTAGTGTTGATGTGGTAGTGCAAACACAACAGACGGCCACTATGAACCAGCTGAATGATGATGCCAACTAGCAGGACCATGTTGTGGAGTTTCTGAATGTTTTTCCTGATGGCTTGCCAGGTATGCCACCTGACCGTGATATTGAGTTTATTATTGAATTACTACCTGGAACTACACCCATAGCTAAGCTTTCATATAGAATGGGGATTAATGAATTAGAGGAACTTAAGAAACAATTGAAGGAGCTACAGGAGAAAAGTTTCATATGCACCAGTTCATCTCCATGGGGGGCACCTATGATCTTTGTTGATAAGAAGGATGGCACTCAATGGATGTGTGTGGATTATCGATCTCTTAATGAAGTCACTATCAAGAATAAGTACCCACTTCCAAGGATTGATGACTTGTTTGACCATTTGAGAGGTGCTTGTGTGTTCTCAAAGATTGATCTACGTTCTAGTTATCATCAGTTGAAGATTTGTGTGACTGACATACCCAAGACAACTTTTACTACTAGGTATGGGTTGTATGGGAATATAATTATGTCTTTTGGTTTGATTAATGCACCTGCATACTTCATGTACTTGATGAATAAGGTGTTCATGGAATTTCTTGATAAGTTTGTAGTGGTATTTATTAATGACATATTGGTATTCTCTAAGACTGAAGAGGAACATGTTGAACATCTAAGGTTGGTCTTGTAGAAGCTTAGGGAACACAAATTGTATGCTAAGCAGAGCAAGTGTGAATTTTGGTTGAAGTCTCTTTTTGGGTCATGTTGTCTCCAATGGTGGAATAGCAGTGGATCCAAGCAAGGTAAAAGATGTGTTGAACTGGAAGCCGTCAATTGATGTGAGTGAGATTCGTAGCTTTTTGGGATTGGCTGGGTACTACAGAAGGTTCATTGAAGGGTTTTCTAAACTTGCTAAGCCTATGTCACCTCTATTGGAGATGAATGCTAGGTTTGTGTGGTTAGAAAACTGCCAAGCTAGCTTTGAAGAATTGAAGAAGAGATTGACTACAACTCCAATGTTGATGTAACACCCTAAAATTTTGACCTAATTTGAAAATCACTAAAAATTTGAACTTTTTAAAACTTTGCACAGGAACTAGAATATATACCCAACATAGATAATATTTCAAAATAAATTAACGTAGGAAACAAAACTTGATGTGTGAAACTTTGTTTGTGAATGTTTGCTTGACTTGTTGAACTTATGGTGGTACATTTTTGCATACTCATGCATTCAAATTTGAATTCGAATCATATAAACATATGCATATATATAATCTGGGAAATAGAAAAGAGAAAGGAGAATAAGAAAAGCCACTTGGGCTCAATCTCTCCCCTCTATCACTTTCGGCCCACAACAGCAGCCCATTCCCTCCCCTCTCCCCTTCCCTTCTCCCTTGTGAGGCAGCCCAGCTAGCACCACTGCCACTATGGCCCAGCTCCGGCCCAACACGCATTCGCGCCACGCCCTTCCCCCTCTCCTCCTCGCTGGCGCCCAGCCCTGCACATAAACTTCATCGTCCACCTTGTGGCTGATAGTCGTACATGGCGCAGCCATGCGTCAATGCTCCCCTAGTGCCACCTCGGTGCTAGCTAAGGTAAACGCCGACACGATGCGACCATGGGATCTCACGGTGCCCTCTTTTCTCCTCCTCTCCCCTTTTCTTCCTCACTGTGAGCTCGTGAATGCCAACACCATGGTCGTCTTCGCGCCGAGCCAGCGGAGTAGCCGCCAAGGCACCTCCTTGTGTGCATAGGCAAGCCCCAGTTGTGGTGAAGTGACCCGACTAGGCCAACCACGAGCGCACGTGGTGGATAAGCGTGGCCAAGAAAATATCTCGCCGCCGGGACACCAGCCTAGCCAGCCTATAAATAGGCCCAACTGGCGACGCGCTCGCCTCGGCCTCTCCACCATCCACTCCTCCGAGAGTGGGAACACACCATCTCCCCCTCTATTCCACCTCTCCCCTCTTCCTCTCCACCTTTCCCTAATTTCCCCTAATTTAGGAGTTTGCCAGTGCCATTAGCACCACCTCCCCTCTTCTTCTTCTTTGTTGCGTCCTTGGCCAATTGGAGTGACCGGTGAGTCCCTGAGCTTCTCCTTGTCCTTTTGCTATAGCTAGTTGATAGACTATGCCTCTATGATGCACTGCCATCATGCACCATGCCCATCGAGCTGCCGTCGCTGACGACCACCACCAGACTCCCCACTCAATCGCACACACATACACATAGTTAGTTGTTTAGGGTTAGGGCCTTTAGGGCTGAGTCCACTGCACAACGTCGCCGCAACTCTTTGGCACGCCACCACCACCACCACTATGGGCACCCATTGCTATCAGAGCCCCCTCCACCAGCCACGGCGTGACCCCACGAGTACTGTCCACCCCTCGCCTGTCACCGCCGAGGCCTGACGCCGCCATCGTACCCCACTCTGGTGAGCTTAGTGCCTCCACTCCTATTTCTGTCACTAGCACAGCCACCGCCCATCACCATTCTCCTCTCCCCTGTCCCTCTCTCACTATCATGTGGGGGCAGGTGGGAACGGCATTGCCGTCACCCCTCTGTCCCCATCCGTCACCTCCCTCCCCATTTTCTTCTCTGTCACGTGGGCCTGAGGCTATTGGCGGTCCTTAATTCACATTTCTTACCGCCAAACTAATATAAAAAGAGGAGAGATTAACAAACTTAAGCATATCTACCTTTACTATTGACCTAGTTTCACATGTATTTAGAGATTATCATTTTGTAGGACATAAACATGAATACATGGCAAATACACCAAAAGGCGTATTCCAAAAGGCGTAAAGCTAATTTGCGCAAGGGAATAAAGAAGAAGGCCCAACCTACTCAAAGAATTTGAATGAAGCTCCTACATTGGCTTGATCAAAGACCATCTAGAGACCCACCAGACGAAGGCAGTGTCGAGGCGGCCTAGCTAGGCACCGCCACTGGCACTCCTCAGGCCCACCTTTGCCAAGGCAGTACATTTAATGCAGGGGAAGGTGGTTTCAGAGGTTTCCATGTATATCCCCCTCGAAACCGACCTCAACCCACTATATAAGAAGGGGGAGAGCCCTCTCATTCATTCAATCAACACAAAGAGAGACACAATGTAGCAAGTAGAGAGAAGAGCTCCATTCATATCTTAGCTCTCTAGCTAGACTAGTTTAGGGAGTGAGTGAGGAAGAGAAAGAGTTGGAGAAGTACTGGGGTTCTCGGCTACCTCCATTTGTAGCGGAAGGAATGCCGGGAATGTCAGCTCCCTCTTCATTTGTACCTTGACGGACATAGTACTACTTGGAGTGCAAAGGTTCATGTTTATCTTTGGTAGTGAGTTCTACTTTAAGTTAGCCTTGTTTACTATTTACTTATGGGTTCATCTTCCATCCCTGTGGTAGATACTCTAGTAGAGGGCTCCTGATAAAGACGGATAACCCTATATGGCGCTTGAGTAGTAGTCGATTGCGTAGACATGGTGTCTACGCTAGAGGATACCATCATTTGCCTCATATCCTCTAGTTGCAGGGTAGATGGCAGGTGGTGATAGCTTTGTCCGTCCTTCGTAATCCCCTAGGTTTGGATACGGCGTAGAGCCATAGGCCAGCAATGCTTGGTAGACCAAGTGTTATCCGGTGCCAAAAGCGAGTCTGTACTGGCAAAGCTATCTTAGCTTGCGATCTCTATCCCTAGAAAACCTCGCTACCTGAGCTGTCTTTCTTCTTGTTACCCTAGGTGAACTAGCTAAGAAGACTTTTACACTACCATTCCCTAAGAAAATATGATACCTTGAATACTTCTGGGTGAAATGCTACAATGGTAATTCCGTGCGCTTGCGGATTATTTCTGTATACGTTAAGAAATACCAACAAGCATTTATGGCACCGTTGCTAAGGAACAGTTGTTGTATGATCTCCGAACCTAGTTCACTCGAGTATCCTTGTGTTTTACCATAACAAAAAAATTCCTTTTTCTTTTCGTTCTCTAATGGAGCAACCCATTATTCAAAAAACCTTTTTGATCCTAAGGATGAGTTCATAGAGCCACCACCATCGAAGCTAATCACAGCTTCTGGCTATGAACTCCGTCCTGTCTTTGGCAGTCAAGCTTATGACCATCAAGTAAGCACTACTGGGGGATACCCCAAATTATCTTAAAAAACCTTATTATCAATAAACGCAAGAACATGTTGTCAAGTTAGAATACACCTTCGGGTATTCTTATCACTAACCATTTCAGGTTGAGACTAAGAAGAACAAGGGACATATAATACTAGAGAACATGAGAGCTACATCAACTGTAAACCTTGATGACCTTCGGTGAGGGAACACACTCAAATAGGAGATTCTAACCTTACACACTTGACTTTTACACAAAAGTCCAAGTGTGGGGGAGGATGGTGAGAGCCTCCCTACAAGTTCCATCCATATCAAAGGCCATCCAAAAAAATGATGATGTCAGATCTACCTTGCTATATAAAAAAGAGGAAAAAAGGGGCCTAAAAAAGAAGAAAAAATATATGAGATATATATGAAAAAAACAAAACAAGAAGAGAGAGGAGTAGGCTAGCCCACATGGCCACCACAAACACCAATGTGCCACCTGACTCCATCAAGAATTCTCCTCCTCTATGCCTTTGTTGTTTACCATCAAGGCCCATGGTCCATACGCACTCATTGTGTGTGTGGCCTACCCTCGGTGCTAACCTGAGATGGACCTTCTACAACCAAGCCGCCACTACAGCAGCTCCAAAGCTTCCATCCACGAATGCGGTTGGTAAGAATACTCAGGTATGCAAAGATAAACAAGTTCACCAACTCCTTCACTCATAGTTATCTCCGTTAGAATAAAACTTGATCATTCAAATTCATGCTTCTCGTGTTTATGTCATATGCTGTCACCCCTGGTTTTAAGGACAAAACCAGACATACACCATATGTGAAATAAAGTAGTCAAATCTCACATATAGCCACAGATAAGTGTAATATCAAGAGACAAATGCTTAATATACATAACACAATGGTATAAAATATACCTTAAAGAGCAACACAGCGGAAAGACAACTTCGAACACCGGGTGTAGACTTCACTCCAGGAACAAACTAACTGGTTGATCACAAGCCTAACAATTCCAGAATCTAACAGTCTAGTACCCTTCCTGAGATGTGGGAAATAGCAAGAGTGAGTCCATGTCGAACTCAACAAATATATCATGGGGTTCATGAAGCTCAAAAGGTTTGACACGGGTTTACTGCAATAGCTTTTAGTGAGTCAACTTTTTAACATTTGAGTAGCAACAAGTTTACCATAAACCCAAATAACCTCATGATCATGTAAACGAGAATAATGTATAGCAAGAAACAATAATCATTAGTGAACATCAATATCATCAGTGTTATCATTATCATCAGTGTTCATCATTTATTCTGTAAGGGTCCAAGGCCACTCGTGACCGTGAGCACGGCTGTTATAACAGTTTTACACTCTGCAGAGGTTGTACACTTTCACTGTGAGTCATGATTACCCATATGCCCGGGATCGTAACTCCCAAAACACTTCCAAGGTGAGCAGGCAGGGAAACACTATGAAGCCTTTCAAAGGTTCTTCTAACAAGTTAGGGCCGCTAGGTTTCAGAAGTCAGTCCGTGTGATACACCACGCAGGGATCCACAGTCTGCTTTACCCCATTTGCGCCACAAGGGTAACCTCTAACAAGCTAGAAAAGGTCCTCATACTGAGCTAAAGCCAGAGCCATATAGCCCTCATAGTTGTACTGTAAGTCCCGGATGTTCGCTTACAGATAAGTCCTTATGGAGAGAAACTAGAGCACCATAAAAACAACCAAATATGCTCTAGCCCTCTTGAGCCATATTGCTTTAAAGCATCATTTAAACGTTTATTGCATATATCATTAGTCAAGTTACAGATCATGGTTATTTATCTTGAGCACTAGCATAAATACTACCCAATGCAATGTCCCATGGGTGTCAAGGTACAAGATACAAAAATTAGGATATCCTTAGTGGTAACAAGGTAGACACATGCACATGAATTAAGTATATTAAAGGTGAATAGGAAACAAGGATGATCCCATGCTATACTTGCCTTAAATTGAGATCCCTTCTCTGATCCAAATCTTGAATTAATAGTTTCTTGAATCTCCACGTAAATCTCACCGACTGGACTTGATCAATAAATCACCACACACACATCGAGCAATCATACACGAAGCAAATAATAAATAATAATCAGAACAGTACACCAAACATATGAAACAATATGTGAAAAGGTTTTAAAGATGTTCTACGCATTGCTACGAACACACAGGCGTAAAGATCACGAAATTCGGATTTAAAACGTGAAAGTTATGAATTTTCTAAGATTTCCTATAGATAAATAATTACTTTAATATAAACTCGAAAATTAAATTTCCCAAACCTACTGTACAGTACAACCAACGTGTAGAGCTCGCAAATACGAATCTAACGCAATTTGAATGGGTCAAATCGAAGTTAAAACGTAGAAGATATGGCCTAAACAAGATAGTGGCAGTTTTGTAAATACCTAGTTTCGAAAATAAATCAAAATCTGGTTTTTAATGTGATCTAGACGGTGGAATTCAAGTAAATACCTCTTCTTCTTCTTAGAGTAGAACGCCTGGTGGCTTCATCGAACGGCGACAAGAGAAGGAGGAGAAAATATAATTTACTACACGAGAGATTTCCCAAACTAGGGGCTCCTCTACGGTAGTTTTTGGTGTGCATTGCCCATGGGGTAGGTACGTATATATAGGGAGGAAAACTCTCCACCTCCATGTCAACTAGCGATATGGTGCTAATTGACGTTGGACCATCCACCTCCGCTAATAGGCCTAAGTAATCATTTAAGCCCATTAGTAAATAAATGTATGGGCCTTTGAGATTTATTAGGATTATTGCACATGGGCTTTGAGCGTTGGGAAAATGAGAGATTTATTATTTTCGGAATTAATTATTTTTATGGATAAAATAATTCCAGAAAAGTCCAGAATTATTATTTAAGCCACGAAAAATACTCCGAAAGCTCCGAAAATTCAGGGAATTTTTCAGAGACATTATGGAACATGAGGAATCCAAATAAAGTATTTGGAGCTCACTAAAAGGTAATTTTGGAGCATCTAAAAATTAGACAATGCTCACAGATAAGTGGAAACAAGCTACAGAAAAAGTCGGAAAAATTCCCGAGAAGTTTGTAGAGATTGATTGATGGATGAGAAACTGAAAATGAGTGATTTGGGTTACAAAGAAAATATTTTAGGAAACTCCCAATAAAAATTTGAGCTAAGAAATAAGGAATTTGATTGTAGAAAAATAATATATGTATATCGGAGAAGGAAAATCGACCTAAATGTATTTTGAAAGAACAACTTGAATTTATTTTGATCTTTGGTCAAAACCAAGCAATACAAAAACGCAAATGCATCAGCATGTATGCACAACAATGTTGCTAAACCCTATGATACATTTTACTTTAATGAAAAATATTATTTTCCTATGTTTTTATGAGCACTAGAATACAAAATTAAATTACTTTACATCTATTTTGAAAAGAGCAAATTTTAGGGTGTTACAATTCTACCCCCCTTAAGATGAATCTCGTCCTCGAGATTTGGAAGATGGTGATCAAAGAGATAGGGCTACTTTGCCATTGAATCTTCTTCTCTTCCTCGAGTAGTTCCATCCTCTTGATAGGGATTCCGCTTTACTTTGCACACTCTAATAACCTTTCTCCAAGTAACTCGCTCAACCATTTTCAAGATGTTGATAGGGACTCCGAACCAACCTTAAGGTAGCCTTATTTATTAAGCCACTTCTCTTTTCATGTTAAGGACCATAAATAAACCAATGTTTCAAACTACGAACTTATCCTTCATATCGCAACTCCTAGTACTTCTCATAAGGGCCAGCTTGAGATGCACAATCTCCAACTGGAAAGCCTAATCTATTCTTCATGTGCCAATATATATCCTCTTCTGACGAATCACTTTAGGTTATCCTTAATAGTCCATATTGCCAAATCCACAACATTGGAGTCTATACTCAGGTTAAGTTGCCACAACTCTTAGTCCATGGTGTCATCCGAATCTTCTAGCATAACTCTCCTTTGCTAAGGGCATTGGTAATGACTCTTTGCTTCTCCAAGTGATAGCACCTTCCATGTCTAATCAACTCAAATCCAATGATAATGTCACTAACTCAACCCAATTTAGTGTAAATGCCTTCTAGACTCTTATGTTCCATGTAGATATCACTCTTATGTCCAAGAAGATAGTATCTCATGTTCCACATTGGATATCTCCATATCATGTGTCAGGTGGTCCAACTTACTTAGTTGACTTAATGCATAAGCTACTACTCTTCTTGCATAGAGCACATCATATCCCAGGTCTTGATCGGATGCATTATAGAGGAATTCTCATGCCCATCTTTATAATGCCTCCAATAAAACTCTGATAGAATCTTACTACTCCAAGGTAACTCCGAGTTACACCTGCATCCTTGGGTGGGTTCCAATTCAACACGTCACGACCTTCTTGAGTTCTCTATAATTCCACCATTAGCAATAAACTAACCAAGAAGAGAACTTCCCTCAGTCAAAACTTACTCGTCATGCTTGGTGTTACATTGAGGTCTTCTAAGTCTTCATAGAACCAACTACAATTGTCTAATATCTCCTTCCTATGCCATCAGGGCCAACTTGTCTTGGGTATATTGAAGGTTACACTCCCAATTGATGATAGCTCAAAGCGAAGACCAATCCTGATGATTACTCAAGCTTCTTGTAGACGATCCAACAATTATAAATCTTGAGTTAAGGATATCTGCGCTTGATGTTGACTTCTCAACCATGGGGTTAACCCATTCTTCCAAGTAAAAAACTAGAATGTATGAAATCTCCATCTTGCATCTTCTTCAACTTGGCTACCCCCCTTAAGAAAAAATAAACTAGGGGAACAACAAAAGATAGCTTGCATCTTCTTTTGAGTGAATTAACCATCATAAAGATCTTCTGATATCCCAAGGATACTCATGTCTATAAGTAGGAACAAGTGATCTGAAATTCCTCGCGAGTAGATAAACAGCAGTGCAGAAAAACAGCTATAACTCTTATCCCGTAAATCCAATGAAGTTGTATCTTATACCGTTGGAAAGCTTACAAAATTCCCTACAACTTCCTTATAGAACACTTTTTCAGATTCTGAAGTTAGGTTAGTCGAAAACAGTGCACAACAGGATCTGTTCTAGGTTTCAGACAGCACAGATGCATTGCCTTGTTATTTTTGTATCTCCCAAACCAAAATAGCTTTGAAGGTGGTTCTTGTGTTCAGAGAAAGATGTAGAAGGCTAATTTTGTCCAGAATTTTTCCATAATTTTTTTATAGTCCGAAAATAGAGGTATAAGCCAAAGAAGACAGATTGCTCCGAAAACACAAAATAGGGAGAAAACAGAAGATAACCAAAACCCAACTATATCTATCCATTAATCCTTATGCCTTAATCCTATATCTAAATGAAATTGTAGAAATACTCCACAAGATCATTGCAATCATTACAAAGCTCCAAATCAAGCAAAAGCATAATTATAATTCAACAAGCAATAAAGGTGCACAAAACAATCATTGACTCAACTTGCGATACTATCGTTCTCTTCATACAAGGGTTAAAATCATAAATGTCCTCTTTCGATTTCGTAAGAAGGGGGTGAGGAAAGGTTCTAAAAAGCATATCAAATCAAGGAGTGTAGATGAGATCAAAGGCTTAAAACAAGCATCATGGAGAAGATGAATATCAAGGGTGGGGATATAGTGGAGAGAAATATCAAGGTTTATAGACCAAGGAAGTTATAGCAATTTTAAAACCTTAAGACGACCGATTTCTAATGAGGCTTGCATCCTACAGTCAGCATTGCTCTGATACCACTCTGTCACCTCCGGTTTTAAGGACAAAACCAGACATACACCATATGTGAAATAAAGTAGTCAAATCTCACATATAGCCACAGATAAGTGTAATATCAAGAGACAAATGCTTAATATACATAACACAATGGTATAAAATATACCTTAAAGAGCAACACAGCGGAAAGACAACTTCGAACACCGGGTGTAGACTTCACTCCAGGAACAAACTAACTGGTTGATCACAAGCCTAACAATTCCAGAATCTAACAGTCTGGTACCCTTCCTGAGATGTGGGAAATAGCAAGAGTGAGTCCATGTCAAAATCAACAAATATATCATGGGGTTCATGAAGCTCAAAAGGTTTGACACGGGTTTACTACAATAGCTTTTAGTGAGTCAACTTTTTAACATTTGAGTAGCAACAAGTTTACCATAAACCCAAACAACCTCATGATCATGTAAACGAGAATAATGTATAGCAAGAAACAATAATCATTAGTGAACATCAATATCATCAGTGTTATCATTATCATCAGTGTTCATCATTTATTCTGTAAGGGTCCAAGGCCACTCGTGACCGTGAGCACGGCTGTTATAACAGTTTTATACTCTGCAGAGGTTGTACACTTTCACTGTGAGTCATGATTACCCATATGCCCGGGATCGCGACTCCCAAAACACTTCCAAGGTGAGCAGGCAGGGAAACACTATGAAACCTTTCAAAGGTTCATCTAACAAGTTAGGGCCGCTAGGTTTCAGAAGTCAGTCCGTGTGATACACCACGCAGGGATCCACAGTCTGCTTTACCCCATTTGCGCCACAAGGGTAACCTCTAACAAGCTAGAAAAGGTCCTCATACTGAGCTAAAGCCAGAGCCATATAGCCCTCACAGTTGTACTGTAAGTCCCGGATGTTCGCTTACAGATAAGTCCTTATGGAGAGAAACTAGAGCACCATAAAAACAACCAAATATGCTCTAGCCCTCTTGAGCCATATTGCTTTAAAGCATCATTTAAACGTTTATTGCATATATCATTAGTCAAGTTACAGATCATGGTTATTTATCTTGAGCACTAGCATAAATACTACCCAATGCAATGTCCCATGGGTGTCAAGGTACAAGATACAAAAATTAGGATATCCTTAGTGGTAACAAGGTAGACACATGCACATGAATTAAGTATATTAAAGGTGAATAGGAAACAAGGATGATCCCATGCTATACTTGCCTTAAATTGAGATCCCTTCTCTGATCCAAATCTTGAATTAATAGTTTCTTGAATCTCCACGTAAATCTCACCGACTGGACTTGATCAATAAATCACCACACACACATCGAGCAATCATACACGAAGCAAATAATAAATAATAATCAGAACAGTACACCAAACATATGAAACAATATGTGAAAAGGTTTTAAAGATGTTCTACGCATTGCTACGAACACACAGGCGTAAAGATCACGAAATTCGGATTTAAAACGTGAAAGTTATGAATTTTCTAAGATTTCCTATAGATAAATAATTACTTTAATATAAACTCAAAAATTAAATTTTCCAAACCTACTGTACAGTACTACCAACGTGTAGAGCTCGCAAATACGAATCTAACGCAATTTGAACGGGTCAAATCGAAGTTAAAACGTAGAAGATATGGCCTAAACAAGATAGTGGCAGTTTTGTAAATACCTAGTTTCGAAAATAAATCAAAATCTGGTTGACGGTGGAATTCAAGTAAATACCTCTTCTTCTTCTTAGAGTAGAACGCCTGGTGGCTTCGTCGAACGGCGACAAGAGAAGGAGGAGAAAATATAATTTACTACACGAGAGATTTTCCAAACTAGGGGCTCCTCTACGGTAGTTTTTAGTGTGCATTGCCCATGGGGTAGGTACGTATATATAGGGAGGAAAACTCTCCACCTCCATGTCAACTAGCGATATGGTGCTAATTGACGTTGCACCATCCACCTCCGCTAATAGGCCTAAGTAATCATTTAAGCCCATTAGTAAATAAATGTATGGGCCTTTGAGATTTATTAGGATTATTGCACATGGGCTTTGAGCGTTGGGAAAAATGAGAGATTTATTATTTTCGGAATTAATTATTTTTATGGATAAAATAATTCCAGAAAAGTCCAGAATTATTATTTAAGCCGCGAAAAATACTCCGAAAGCTCCGAAAATTCAGGGAATTTTTCAGAGACATTATGGAACATGAGGAATCCAAATAAAGTATTTGGAGCTCACTAAAAGGTAATTTTGGAGCATCTAAAAATTAGACAATGCTCACAGATAAGTGGAAACAAGCTACAGAAAAAGTCTGAAAAATTCCCGAGAAGTTTGTAGAGATTGATTGATGGACGAGAAATTGAAAATGAGTGATTTGGGTTACAAAGAAAATATTTTAGGAAACTCCCAATAAAAATTTGAGCTAAGAAATAAGGAATTTGATTGTAGAAAAATGATATATGTATATCGGAGAAGGAAAATCGACCTAAATGTATTTTGAAAGAGCAACTTGAATTTATTTTGATCTTTGGTCAAAACCAAACAATACAAAAACGCAAATGCATCAGCATGTATGCACAACAATGTTGCTAAACCCTATGATACATTTTACTTTAATGAAAAATATTATTTTCCTATGTTTTTATGAGCACTAGAATACAAAATTAAATTACTTTACATCTATTTTGAAAAGAGCAAATTTTAGGGTGTTACATATGCTCCATAGTTTGGGTGTATTCATATGTGCTCACATGTAGTACAATTATAGGCTTTTTAAATTAAGCATGGTGCTTAGGTTAAAATAACCTTCTTTAATCAAAATTAGATATCGTGTTTAATCTTGGTTAATGAACATAGAATATTATTTTCATAAAATAATGGAAGTAATTTATAATGGAGATAAACCAAGACTATGTTTTTTCTGCAAACTTTACCTTAGCCTTGTATGAGTTATACTAAAAGATAAAAATTGGATGAACAAATAGAATAAAATAAAAATAAATAATATAATAATTGTAAATGTATAAACTTAAAAAAATATATAATAATCATAAATAATAAATATAATAAAATTTAGGCTCCCCAATATTTTGACTAGAGGAGCCCTTATTTGTTTTTGTTTTGTTATTAAATAAAGTAGGTACAAGAATAAGTGTGGGGGAGATCTCTCAAGCAGAACAACCACACATTTGAGATCTCCCCCAACATGTTGCACAAACATCAAGCAATCGTCATGGAGAAGGACAGGGCCAAATGCTCTAGAAAGGATTGACTAAACTTCTAGTTCAGCCAAACCATTTCTGACTTCCTGCAACTCCTTCCTCGTCCACGATGATTTGTGCAACACTATCCTCACTCTCTAAATTAAGAAAGATTAAAGCTGAATATATTAGAAATACAAAACAAATGACACTCCATCTCCATGCTATCCTTTAATGAGAAGTTTGCATACTCTTTATTCCTCGCCAATATTCCTAAACTTGTGAACAACTTATCATAGGGACCCCATTTTATCTAAGTAATTGGAATATGAGATATAGTAGGATGGAAATGAAACTTGCTCACTTTTGCAAAGTACTTGGAATTTATTTATAAAATCAAAATCGTGATTAGCATGCTCCTCAAATGATTATAATTCCTACCAAGGTCATATGACAATATTCCATGATATAAAATCTTAGTCATATGCTACTTATTTTTACATTGAGCTTTGTCAAATTGTTGTGACCCTTGTTGAGATTCTCGTCTTGCACCCATGATCAAGATTCACATGCACCCATAAAATAAAATGCTAACTCTTACACTGAGAGTTATGCAAAAACATGCTTTTCTGCCCACCAAAATAAAACTCCATTCGTTTATCATGAGTCTCTCTCTCTCTCAAATTTTCATATGTCAAAAAGAGAAGTATGGGCTATGCTAAAATATTTTGAGCCAAAGAAGCATGAAAAAAATAGACACAATAATGTCCGAATATTAAAACAATGGGTACTTAGATGCCCACCCAAAAAAAGAAAAAAAAGAGAGAAAATAAAGCCCATACTCTCAAATAAGAGTCATGATTCAAAGGAGTATAAAAATATATAATTAATTCCACACACTTGCACAATCTTGATCAAAGTGTATGACTTGCATCTCCTTAGATCTGGTTTTGACTTAGCAATATTATGTGGTGCAAGTATGCCTCTCTTTCATACCTACCCAAAACTCCACATAAGGCCTTTAGAGGTAGGATGAAAAGAAGGCAAATATCAAAAGCCTTTGGTGAGGACTAAACACATTGAGCGATCGAGTGAATCATTTTGAGGAGCAAAGCTAAATTTCATATTTTAAAATCAAACAAAACCTAAGTTTCTGAGCAAAGTGTAGTAAGGGGATTTGAATCCTTACTATTCCATTAGCCAATCACTCAAGATTCTATGGTAGACACTCAGAATGTTCACAAGTGCAGGTGAAGCTTGGAATAATTTGTATGCAGATGTCATATCAAGGAGATAACCCATCTTAGTCCTTAACTTTACTCGAGGACAAGCAAAGAGCTAAGTGTGGGAGAGCTTTTTGGTGGTCCTTAACTCACATTTCTTACCGCCAAAATCTAGATATAAAAGAGGAGAAATTAACAAACTTAAGCACACATACCTTTACTATTGACCTAGTTCCACATGTATTTAGAGATTATTGTTTTGCAGGACATAAACACGAATACATGGGAAAATACACCAAAAGGCGCATTCCAACAAGGTGTAAACTAGATTTGTGCAAGGGAATAAAGAAGAAGGCCCAACCAACTCAAAGAATTTGAGTGAAGCACCTACATGGCATGATCCAGGACCATCCAGATACCCACCAGACGAAGGCGGTGCTCAGGCGGCCCAGCCAGGGTGCAGCTGCACCGCCACTAGCGCCCCTCAAGTCCACCTTTGCTGAGGCGGTACATTGAATGCAGGGGAAGGCAGTTTGGGAGGTTTCCATGTATATCCCCTCAAAACTGACCTCAACCCACTATATAAGAAGGGGGAGAGCCCTCTCTCATTCATTCAATCAACACTTGGAAGAGAAAACACAAAGAGAGACACAATGTAGAAAGTAGAGAGAAGAGCTCCATTTATATCTTAGCTCTCTAGCTAGACTAGTTTAGGGAGTGAGTGAGGAAGATAAAGAGTTGGAGAAGTATTGGGGTTGTCGGCTACATCCATTTGTAGTGAAAGGAATGTCAGAAATGTCGGCTCCCTCTTCGCTTGTACCTCGACGGACCTAGTACTACTTGGAGTGCAAAGGTTCATGTTTATCTTCGGTGGTGAGTTCTACTTTAAGTTAGACTTGTTTACTATTTACTTGTAGGTTTGTTGTTCATCCCCATGGTGGATACTCTAGTAGAGGGCTCCTGATAAAGATGGATAACCCTGTACGGCACTAGAGTAGTAGTCGATAGCGTAGACTTGGTGTCTAGGCTAGAGGCTACCTTCGCTTGCCTCATATCCTCCGGTTGAGGGGTAGGTGGTAGGTGGTGACAGCCCTATCCATCCTTCATAATCCCCCACATCGGACACAACGAAGAGCCATAGACCAGCAAGGCTTGGTAGACTAAGTCTTATCCGGTGCTCGAAGCGAGTCTGTAGTGGCAAAGCTACCATAGCTTAGGATCTCTATCCCTAGAAAACCTCGCTACCCGAGCTATCTTTCTTCTTGTTACCCTAGGTGAACTAGCTAAGAAGACTTATACACTACCGTTCCCTAAGGAAATACAATACCCTGAATACTTCCGGGTGAAAAGCTACAACGGTAATTTCGTGCGCTTGCGGATTATTTTTGTATGCATTAAGAAATACCAACAGGGGCCGTAACGTTGACACTACCATCATCTGCTGATGTGGTGGGCTAGCCCACCTGTCACACACACACCATACACACAACACGGGGTATGCTTTAGAAAATGCTAGGTACACCTAACTAGTGTGCACAGAGAGCTAAAAATACATCTTCCTAACTTAGAAAAATTCCTAGAAAATTTGTAAATAAACTAGATGCATTAGGGAATTTAATCATGTAGTTTGCACATATTTTCATGCACTAGAAAATGCATATAAAATTCCACCTAGCTAAATAGCTATAGGATAAACTTATAAAATATATAACTTTTAAACCCTAACTCCTTTTTCCATGAAACCACCTCTAAAATTCATCTAAAATCCAGCCCCATCATTTGCACCTAGTACCACCATATTGTTCTATGGTTACTTTTTCCTTTTCTTTTGTGGTTAGCGGTAGTCTTATTTCGATTGATACACCTAATAGACGACGGTAATCGTTAGGAGGACGAGGACCCGAATTTCGTAGATGTGGTGGAAGGTGTTGACGGTCCTTAAGTATCAAATATAATTGTCAACTAAACATGGAAAAGGATCAATATGCACCAAACATCTAGAATTAGGGTTTTATCTGACAGAATTCCACGAGTTTTGGTGTTTATCTATTTCTGCAGGGAGTTATCAGATAATATGGAAAAGAGGTCCACATGTCAGGTTAATGACGGGAAAATTACTTGGCACGCAATTATCTTACATCTAGAAGACTCCAGAAGCCACGGGAACGAACGGGAGCCGTAACGGGCCAGGACACAGGGCGCCCGCCCTGTGCCCTAGGGCGCCCGCCCTGCCCCTCGGGCCAATCAGCTTCTGCCTCGCGGATTATGCTCCACCGCCTCTCTAGATCAAGGAAAACCGTCCGTTCTAAGTCGGTTTGATCCGACGGTCCAGATTCATTTGAAAGGGCTATATAAGCAAGGCACCACCACCCCAGGGGGGAGGAGAAATCATTATGAGAGGAAGCCAGAAAAGTTAGGGTTTAGGAAGTTCTCTCCCGTAGAGAATTAGAAGTAGCTACTCCATTGTTCTTCAAGTCTTATAGGTTTGATTAGATAGAATTAGAGAAGTAGAGCATTCAAGCTCTGGATTTCGGATCTTCATCAATAAAGATTGGTATTATTTCATATCATTCTCTACTACTTTATTCTAATTGCATTATGTCTCTGTTTATTATGTTCTTAGTTTACTCTAGTTCTATAATTGATATAGTTATGATTGATAATGAGTTTATGTATGAGTTTGCAAAGCGCTTAGCTCTTACCTCGAGGGAGTTAAGTGGTAGATCATATGTGGGCGTGGTGCTTAGATATTATTTACCTGCAAATGTATCCTATTGGCCGGGTTGTGTGGTAGTTCGTGATAGTGACAGCTTCGTTGATTCTTATATAGTCCACCCTCCGTTGATAGGACAGGCAGAATTTGTATTGCGGAGTAAGTCTTACTATGTTCTGATTTACTTTAGCAATGTTCCTTATACATAAATAAAGAGTCTTTTATGCTATATATGATCTTGTAGAATGTTTAGAGTAGATTGTGACTTAGTAGATAGTAGATACTTAGAATCCATTCTCTAGCTAATCCGACGTCACCTTATATCAATATGGAGTAGTCTATTTCTAATCGCTGTGTTATTTACCCATGAGCTTATAATTCATTATCTTTATTTATGGCTTACCCCCTGCCAAAGCAAGTGACTGTGTGACGAGTTTCTCATTAGTAATCATGTTTAGCAAAGTTGATCTCTAGTCTATGTCATTCTACACCTGCTTTCACCGTTCTCTTAAGCAAAATATAAATAACGATACCCGGAATACTTTTCCTAGTGAAATGCTACAATGAGGTATTTTATCTGTGCGCTTGCGGATAGAATAGATTATCTTCTAAAGAGCCCTTTACATTTATAAATACCTATGTACACTCTGGCACCATGCTGGGGATGACAACCTAGTATTTAAGTGGTGTTAGTAAGTGTCAACAAGCATTTCTGGCGCCGTTGCCGGGGACCGGTAATGAAAGTCAGGAAGTCATCAAGGTTATTCACATAAAATTTTTTAAACTAGACTATTGAGAAAAATTGCAAAAACAGCTACTAAGTGAGAAATCATAACATGGCACCTCTACTTTGGCAGGATTCACCCTGTTGTTTTTCTATGTTTATATTTTTATACAGGGTATATCAGGATTGACTTTGGTACATTCAACTCTTCATCATCAGAACCAAAGCAATCAAAAAGAAGAAGCTAGTCACCATTTGTTGAAGCTATGGCACAAAAGACGTTACAAGAATTCTCTGCTCCAACTCTTGAGAACATTCCAACTGGTCCAAGAATTGAAGCAGAAGAAGAAGAAGAAGCACCCGAGTTTGAGCTCAATTCAAGCCTCATCAATTTGGTGCAAGCTACACAATTCACTGGAAAGGTACACAAAGATGCAAATGCACATCTGCAGAATTTCCTGGAGATTGGAAGCACAATCCGCATCAACGGTGTTCACAAGGACGTCATACTACTTCGCCTCTTTCCATTCTCATTAGAAGGAAAAGTGAGGAAGTGGTTTTACACTCATAAAGACAACATCAATAACTGGACGGACTTGTTAGATGCCTTTCTAGCAAAGTTTTTCCCTATAGGCAAAACAGCTGCCTTAAGAGGAAATATTGTCAATTTCCAGCAGCAGAAGATAGAAGCCATTTCAGAAGCATGGGAGCGTTTTCAAGGATACATATCAGATTGTCCTCACCATGGAATGGCTAGATGGTTACTTATGCAGACCTTCTACCATGGATTAACTCAGAAGGCTCGTGAGTGCCTAGATGCATCTGCTAAAGGATCATTCTTGGAGCTTACAATTGGACAAGCTGAGACACTTTTGGAGAAGATATCAGAAAATCAAGGCTGGTTCCAAGACAAAGCTCAACAATGTCATCAAACTGAAGAAATACCAGAAGAAGTACATGCAATATCAACCAAGATGGAGAATTTGCTCCATTGGATTGATCAGAGGGCCAAGTTCAAAGAAGATTAAAGAGTCATTGAAACAGCACATAAACCCACTGTAAGTCAACCCAATAGTAAAGGTATTAACTTAGGTAATTACTTCAAGCCACTTAAGGAAATAATAGCTCAACAAACCAAAATTAATGATAAAGTTAAACAAAGGCTAGATACAAATGAATCATCTCTAACAGATATACATAATAAAATGGATTTTCTATCAGCTGCCTTTGATGAGCAGAACACTATTAATAAAAGGGTAGAACTTAAATTAGCAAAGCTAGCTGCTGCACTGCCTGTTGCTACTAACCTTGAGCAGGTAAAGAACATAATTACCAGAGGAGGGAAGGCCACTAAGGATCCTCCTTTCCCAAAAGAGAGGCAAAGAAAACCAACATCAGTGCAACCAGCAGTGATAGAAGAAAACCCTGTTGAAGCAGAAGAGCTGCTACGATCACCAAGAACTGGAGAAATGATGAAAGATTTTTACGACACCAACTATTTGCCATTCCCTAGAAGAAACAGAGGACCACAGTCGGATGAGCAGTTTGGTAAGTTTGTGGAGGTAATTCAGAAATTATATGTCAACATACCTCTACTTGATGCCATACAGGTACCCACATATGCAAAGTACATTAGAGATATTCTTAACAAGAAGAGGCCACTGCCCACCACTGAGGTGATCAAGCTGACAGAAGAGTGTAGTGAGGCCATCCTCAACATACCATTAAGAAAGAAGAAAGATCCAGGATGTCCCACCATTGATTGCTCGATCGGAGACCAACACTTCAACAATGCACTTTGTGATCTCGGAGCAAGCGTCAGCGTGATGCCAGCATCAGTCTACAAGAAGCTCAAGCATACAACCCTTGAACCAACATCAATGTGTCTACAACTAGCAGATCAATCAATTCGACACCCGATGGGCATCGCCGAAAACATCCCAGTCAAGATAAGAGACTTCATTATACCAGTAGACTTTGTGGTACTGGACATGAGTCCCGACTCAAAAGTGTCCATTATCCTTGGGAGGCCATTTCTGAGTACCGCCAACACCCACATTGATGTCGGAAAGGGAGAAATCAAGTTCAACATAAACGGACAAGAAGAACACTTCACATTCAAACCCAGACCAGAGAGAGACTCCACAGTGAAGGAAGTTCATGAAGAAGAACCATTGGAGGCACCATCTCCGGAGGAAGGTAAATTAGAAGATTGAAAGATTTGGAGGTCCAGCTTGGGGGACCTAAAATTCCCAAACCCTCGCCGGGAGGTAAATCGGTATTTATCCATTGCATATTTAATTCTTGCATTAGTTATATTCATGCATAGCATCATAATAAATAATAAAAAAAAGAGAGAAGCCCCATATAAATAATACATATGGTGTGTAACAACCCATATTTATTAATTATAGTGGTGGCATAAAAATATTTTTCCATGATCATTTCAAATTGTTTTGAATTTCTTTAGTTTTTCTCCTACATTATATTTATCATTTTCAACCTTCTAGAAGCATGACCCACACCCTTGGGTCCCACATGTCATACACTTCACCTCACATACATCCCATCACATAATTTCATCCACCAATATGTTTCCAGACATCTTTCCACCATCCAACCACTATCAAAACATCCTTTTTCTGCATGAGATCAAAGCAAAGGACCAAGTGGAGAAGAGGCAGCCAGGATGGGCACCAGGGGTGGGCGCCTGCCCACCTACCCAGGGCACCCGCCCTGTCCCCTGCTCCTTCTATAAAAAGCCACCTCCAGTTCTCCTTCTCTTCACACACTCATTTCAGAAAACCCTGCAACCTCATAGTTCTCAGTTTCCAAAGCATAGTTCTAGTAGAGAAGAGAAGAGAGAGTGAAGAAGGGGAAGAGAGTGTGAGAAGGTTAAGAGCTCTTTTGAGTAAGAGAGCTAGGTCACTTAGTCAGCAGTAATCCCGCTGTCCAGCGGAACTAAAAGTTGTTAGGGGGAGGCCCTGTTAAAATTAAAACTTGTCTTGAACGATTAACCCCCGGACGACTGACTTTTGGACGGCTAACCGCTGACATTTTTTTAACATATTCTCCACTAGTTGTGTTGGTGTCTACTCTTTCTTTTTATAGGATGTTGAGGAAGATCAAGAAGGCTAGCAAGGCCATCAAGAATATCGGGACAAGGAGTTCGTCCCGACACTCCTCCCGCCACTCGGAAATGAGCGTCGATCCGGCACCCCAGCAAGCTCCATCATCCTCCTCCGCTCCTAGGATCAAAGTGCTCCTCAAGCCAGGAGACCTTGATCTCAAGAGCCGTAGAGAGAAAGACATCTACCAGCAGTTAAAAGGTAGGTACTTCATCCATACCCCCACTCTTGATTCACTGCTTTTACTAGAAACGGGGATGGGCACCGAGTTTGATCTTATCTTTCGCATGCTGGAGTGGACTAATTTTTGGGATATCACAGAACTGGGTTCTCGTCTTCTCACCATTGAGTTTTTGTGAAGGGGGCATTGTTTTCCGGATGTTCAAACAAGACATCATGTTGTCTTGGAGAGAACTAAGTGACCATCTTGGTTTCTCTCCAAGATGTCTTTTAGACATTGATACCGGTTTACCAAATTTTGATCGGAACCAGTTTTGGAGAGAAATCTCTCGAGATCTGTCTTTCAACCAGCCCCGAACCAGTGACATGGAGCATCCGACTCTAAGGATGTTCCACAAATGGCTCGGGTATAATTTGTTCTTTCGTGATGACATTAGGAAGGTTAGGATTGGAGATTTGCAGCTTCTCTATGCTGCCATTAACAAAACCGCCGTTTCACCCGTCATGCTTTTAGTCTCCCATTGGTTTGCTATCCCCACTCTTCAAGGTCCAGTCGGTTGTACCTCGCTTGTGACTCGCCTTGCCACAAATCTTAACTTATTGGAAAATTCATCTCTTGAATTTATTGATGAATCAAGAACATATCATGGCTATGACACATTCCGGCAGGCGAGGATGTTAAAAAGGGAAATTGGAATTATGTATATGTTGTACGACAATGATGTCAAGGTTCGGTTACCTAACCCGAGCCTTGGCCTCTATGCCGTACAAAATTATTTGATTGATGTTGCAGCAGAGCCAGTGAACCAGCGTGTACCACAACGCGTGGCATCCGAAAGGATTACCACTCATCAAAGACACGACTGGTCTGGAGCTGATCCTGGACCGGAGGAAGCAGCACATCTTCACTATCGTGATTACAACCCCCGAGTCCTTAGGGACCCATGGGTTCAATCCACGCAGCCGCCTGAACCAACACCGGAGGAATGGCCGGAGGGCCAAGACCATCAGTGGGCTAACCCACCATACACTGCAGGCAGATTTTCTGCTGATCCCTATGGAGCCTCAACCTCCAGGACCCAGCCCCACTTTGATGCAGGACGCTACTCCGACGCCTCCTATGTGTTCACGGGTGATTATTACTATGATACCCGTGCATTCCACAACCGCACCAACAACGCCCTGCTCAACATCCAGAATCAACAAGCGGAACAAATGCGCCGCTGGGAAGCCCAAGAGAAGTGGAACCAAGAGCAAGCTGCCCAGATACAAGGCCTAAGGGAGGATACGGCTATGATAGAAAATAACATTGCCAGCATGATGAGTTTCTTCAACATTGAATAAAGATGTCGCCAACATCTAGCTTGGGGGAGTTTCCTCCCCATTTTACCAAGTAAGTTGTTAGTTGTTTTTGTTATTTATTTTCTGCTTTAGTATTTCATATTAAAAAAAATCCCTATAAATACTTTCTTTCTTGCTTTAATTTAATTTACTGCTTTCCATAAAACATGAAAACAAAATAAAAAGAGTGTGTAGATAAGTGTGCTTTAATTTATCTGCTAAGTTTTCATCTCTAGAAAAATAAAAAGACCAAAAAGATGTTTGATGGAAATGATGAATAGTTGCTCTGTTTGCTTACTTTCAAGTACCTAACTTTCATATTAAGTTCTCCCATGAATTGCTAAAACTAATAAATCTTTATTCTGTGGGAAGCATGAACCTAAAACTAAAGTCTAGGTAAAAGAAAGACATGATATAAAGTTTTGAGCTGCTGTTTATCTTGTTTCTACTACACTAAGTTCTGGAGATTTATTTTGAAAATTTACAAAATCACATGATGAGTTCCTAGCATGATTGGAAAAAATTCCTACCACAGCCATACTTGCTGTAATTGCTATATCTTTTACTACTCATTCGCCACATTGAGTTTGATCGAGCTGTGTAGACCCTTAGGAGCTTTTCATGTGGTTAAATCAAGATATTCACTTGCACACATCTATTACACCATTCATCACCATTCATCAAAAACCTGTTAAAAATATTGTTACTACTTGTTGTCCCAAGTATTGTTATTTTCTCTCTTCAAAAAGATTCGATGCAGAAGAGGCATGGGTTATGCAAAAATTTATATATGAGGAAATAAAAAGGGGCAAGTGCCCGGAACCTCAGAAAAAAATGAGGAAATAAAAAGGAGCAAGTGCTCGGAACCTCGAAAGAAAAAGAAAAAGCGTGAGACGAGAGGTAAAAATGGACAAGTGTCCGACAGTAGAATTAGGGGTACAAAGATACCCACCTAAAAAAAAGAAAGAAAGATAGCCCATGTTCTTAAAAGCAAAGATCAAGAAGGAGGAGAGATAGCAATATGAGGAGCAATGAGAAGTAAGTTTATTATTTATACATTATCACCGTCATTATCATTTATTCCACCACACATGCACATCTTGATTTAATTATATGCTGAGTTCCTTTGGATCCATGGCTCGATTAGACAATATATGAACCATTTTTCACTCTTATGAGCTCCACATAAATATTTCATCAGTCATAAGAAAGTGATCTCTTTGGTAAGGATCCACAAATACCACATATAGAGAGACTTGAGAGAATCATGTCTAGGAACTCTGAGCTTTATTTTTTTTTGAAAACTTATGCAAAACTCCAGAATAAGGTGAAGTATAGACAGGAGGAATAGTGCTTGACTTAATTACTTTGTCTTTTCAATTACTCAAGATTTAAGTGCAGGTACTAAGCCCCATGAACACTTCACTCTAATCTGGGAGAATTTTATATGAAAGTATGTGTGCCTGACAGAAAAGTAAACATCAAAGCAACTCCTGATCCATCTGAGTTTGTCTGTTTGCTCAGGGACGAGCAAAGGTTAAGCTTGGGGGAGTTTGTTGACGGTCCTTAAGTATCAAATATAATTGTCAACTAAACATGGAAAAGGATCAATATGCACCAAACATCTAGAATTAGGGTTTTATCTGACAGAATTCCACGAGTATTGGTGTTTATCTATTTCTATAGGGAGTTATCAGATAATATGGAAAAGAGGTCCACATGTCAGGTTAATGACGGGAAAATTACTTGGCACGCAATTATCTTACATCTAGAAGACTCCAGAAGCCACGGGAACGAACGGGAGCCGTAACGGGCCAGGACACAGGGCGCCCGCCCTGTGCCCTAGGGCGCCCGCCCTGCCCCTCGGGCCAATCAGCTTCTGCCTCGCGGATTATGCTCCACCGCCTCTCTAGATCAAGGAAAACCGTCCGTTCTAAGTCGGTTTGATCCGACGGTCCAGATTCATTTGAAAGGGCTATATAAGCAAGGCACCACCACCCCAGGGGGGAGGAGAAATCATTATGAGAGGAAGCCAGAAAAGTTAGGGTTTAGGAAGTTCTCTCCCGCAGAGAATTAGAAGTAGCTACTCCATTGTTCTTCAAGTCTTATAGGTTTGATTAGATAGAATTAGAGAAGTAGAGCATTCAAGCTCTGGATTTCGGATCTTCATCAATAAAGATTGGTATTATTTCATATCATTCTCTACTACTTTATTCTAATTGCATTATGTCTCTGTTTATTATGTTCTTAGTTTACTCTAGTTCTATAATTGATATAGTTATGATTGATAATGAGTTTATGTATGAGTTTGCAAAGCGCTTAGCTCTTACCTCGAGGGAGTTAAGTGGTAGATCATATGTGGGCGTGGTGCTTAGATATTATTTACCTGCAAATGTATCCTATTGGCCGGGTTGTGTGGTAGTTCGCGATAGTGACAGCTTCATTGATTCTTATATAGTCCACCCTCCGTTGATAGGACAGACAGAATTTGTATTGCAGAGTAAGTCTTACTATGTTCTGATTTACTTTAGCAATGTTCCTTATACATAAATAAATAGTCTTTTATGCTATATATGATCTTGTAGAATGTTTAGAGTAGATTGTGACTTAGTAGATAGTAGATACCTAGAATCCATTCTCTAGCTAATCCGACGTCACCTTATATCAATATGGAGTAGTCTATTTCTAATCGCTGTGTTATTTACCCATGAGCTTATAATTCATTATCTTTATTTATGGCTTACCCCCTGCCAAAGCAAGTGACTGTGTGACGAGTTTCTCATTAGTAATCATGTTTAGCAAAGTTGATCTCTAGTCTATGTCATTCTACACCTGCTTTCACCGTTCTCTTAAGCAAAATATAAATAACGATACCCGGAATACTTTTCCTGGTGAAATGCTACAATGAGGTATTTTATCTGTGCGCTTGCGGATAGAATAGATTATCTTCTAAAGAGCCCTTTACATTTATAAATACCTATGTACACTCTGGCACCATGCTGGGGATGACAACCTAGTATTTAAGTGGTGTTAGTAAGTGTCAACAGAAGGTGACAACGATAAAGGCAAGTCCTAGCTCCCCTCCCTACCATCTTGCTTTAAACCACTGAAATGCTAAAACATGACTATAAGATTATTACCCTAGAATATGAACTCGGTCATTATGATTATTGTTAAATTAAGATAAAGGATTATCTTGCTATATCATGAGCTCCACACTATGACTAGATTTAGGGATAATAATGGAACTTAAAATTCCCTGAGATGGGCGAATGGTGGTATACTATGGAGGTAGTATACCATGGCAGGGATGCCTAGAGAGGATCCCTGTGGGAGATACTTGCCTCGGTCACATAAGGACCGGTTCGTAGTCCCTCTCGCCTAGTGACATATTATGTACAGCCACATGTCTATATGAGTAGGCTTGATCTCATACCTCATTAGATAGAAGTATAATTTCTACTAGGAGGTTGGTGTTGGTAGCAGAATATCAGGAGCCAACACGGGGGATAGGTTTTCTTCCATGGTCCGGTTGGCGTGGATGCTATGTGATCTTCCACATTAAACTTTTGGTTTTTGGCCGCATTCAAGCCCTTGATTTTCTTGGCCATGTTCGAGCCATGTTTTTTTGTGATGATTTGGTATCATCACATTGGGGGGATTTGGTATCTTCCTAGTTTTGTGTTCCAACCCCTAAGAATGCGTAGTAGAGTTATATAGACATCTAAGATCGCATACATTCAGGTACGAGGTCTCATTAGATCTACTTCATCCACTGATCATGGATGAGGTTGCACCTATCATGTGGGGAAATTTGTACACCTTTGCAGAGTTACTTAAACCTATTTGAATGGGATACTACGATTAGATTTACTTTTATGTGTAATGAAACTGGTAATGGAATTGATGCTAATCTAGGTACTAGTGGGAATGGTAATACTCTGCTAGGACCCAACCCTTAATTATAATCGCCACCACATTTGTATTTCCACCCTATGGTTAGGCTTGCTGAGTACATATGTACTCACTCGTTGTTGACACACAGACCTCGCCATGGAAGAAGACTATGACTTCGACGAGGAAGCGTACCACGAGGACTAGGATTCTCATAAGGAGTATGACATCGAGGCTAGGGTTTCGGCCACACTCAAGTTGCCTATGGAATAGGACATCGCTTCGCTGTATAATAATCCTGCTCTAGAGACCACCAATAATGCATTTCGCAACCATAGTCTTCCGCTAGATATGTAACCTATGACCATGCCCCTTGGGTCACTATTGTAAGACCTTATTTCTAGATATCAATAAAAGCTCAAAATGTTTTATTATATATCTGCATACCATTCTTGTGATTTTGTGCATATTTGTGTGTGATGTTGGCCCAAATATGGATGCAATTAGGACTCTCAAATTGAGGGGCCGACAGTTGACATTGCCGGATTTGAGCAAAAAGTTCTCCATCTATTGTGATGCATCTCGCCAAGGTCTCAGATGTGTTCTTATGCAAGAAGGAAGAGTTGTGGCATATGTGTCAAGGCAGTTGAGGAAGCATGAGCTAAAGTATCCCACTCATGACTTGGAGTTAGTCGAGTGGTTCATGCTTTGAAGATTTGGAGACACTATCTACTCGGGCATAAGAGTGACATCTATATGGATCATAAGAGCTTAAAGTACATCTTTACCCAGTCAGATCTGAACTTGAGACAGCATCATTGGTTGGAATTGATCAAGGATTATGATTTAGAAGTGCACTATCATCCTAGAAAAGCAAATGTCATAGCCAATGCTTTTAGTAGAAAGAGTTATGTTAATGAGGTTCAGGCAATGCTAATGTCTGGGGAGTGTAGAGTTTGAGTAGCGGAACCTAAGCATTGTCACTAATGCTATGGAGCTAGAAGTGACACCTACCTTAGAGCAAGAGATTCACAAGAGTCAGTTGAAGGATGAGAAACTTAAGGAGATAGCAGAGAATGTAGTGATTGGAAAGGCACCAGGCTTCAGGATAGATGAGAATGGCGCTCTATGGTTTGGAAAAAGGATATGTGTACCTAAAGTAAAGGCTATCTGTGATGCAATTCTGTGAGAAGCCCATGAGTTAGCTTATTCCATACACCCTAGAAGTACTAAGATGTATTTGGATCTTAAAGAGAAGTATTGGTGGTATGGATTAAAGAGAGATGTAGCAGAGTATGTTGCTTTGTGTGATACATCCTAGAGAGTTAAAATAGAACATCAAAGACCTACAGGGTTGCTACAATAAATGAAGATACCTGAGTGGAAGTGGGAAGAAGTAGGTATGGATTTCATTGTTGGTTTACCCCATACACAGAGAGGTTATGTAACACCCCAGGCGCCACAAAAGCCCAGGATGTCACTAACATCCCTTCCCTCAAGCCAAAGTCTAAATCTTGGCAAATAATCCGATGAACAAAGTGTAACGCAGAAGCAACTACGAGAACAAAACTATAGTTAAGTTAACCTCCAACTTAAATATTTTTATTGAACCATGAAGGATCATCCTGAAGACGAACTATGTTTATTACAACAAGCCGAGAGTGTCATTATTATATCTAGATGTGGGTGAAAAGTGAAGGTGTGCCGCAAATCCCATCCCTTCAAGCAAGCATCCAATTAAGCACCTGGAAAGATAAAGGGGTGAGAATAAATCTCAGCAAGCAAACTGCCTAAACATGTCATTCAAACTACAATTTAATTAGACAATGATTTAATCATAGAAGAATACATATCATAATAAATAAAAGGTTCATGATAAGAATATTTATCCAATGAAATTCCCATAAACATGTAATGACCATGATATACAATAAATAAAAGATATCCATCTATGAATAGAACGATACTTCTCATATAAATGAAAAGAATACTCCTCATATCCACTTCATGCCAACATAAGGCTTCAATACGACAGAACCTCAAAAGTGCAAATGCAATGCATGTCCACTTTTACATCACACCCCTCCTCGGGCAACGTACGATGCGAACTGGTACGGTCCTGACCATAGGTCAATGACATAATCCACAAGATCACTGTAACGCCCTAGAGTCCAAACGGCTCAGATCCACTCTGCACGCTGAATGAACCACACCTATCACCATCCCACTTACGCTTTCGTCCTCGCTTCGCGTAAAAGGATTAACCCGGGGATGGTGAGATGGACTCTAGAAGCCTTATATGTTGGTCTATCCCACTCTAAACAACCAAGGTGAGACTAAACTCTCCACAATATCTCATAACATTCACATGAGCCACTATGGGCCAAATTCCAAATTGGGCCGAGTGTGACATACACCCCCCCTCAAAGAACCCGACGTCCTCGTCGGGCCCAACATACCCACAATCAGGCAAACGATAACCAGGAATGTTCCCTCTTAGCACACACGACCGTGCGCCCAGTGCCGGCACATGTGCCACGCCGTGCACTCCGCAGAGCCTACACGCGCAATGAACCCCATGTCCAGCCCCTGGCCCGCACGCGCCCATGGCAGTGAAGGTCGGCTCTGATACCATTTTGTCACACCCGGTTTTCTAAAGAACAAAACCAGGCTAATCATATGTGTGCCCAGGAAGTCCACACATATGTCAGAATGAAAAAGTATCAGAAACAATGTTATTATATAACGTATTACATAGCTATATTAACACTTACATCAGAGTATCGCGGAACGGTGACTAAACTTCAGACTCCATTCTTCTCAGGGACGACTGACTGGTGGCTCCATATGCCAAGCACTTCTGAAAGACTTCTGAAAACTCCACTACACCTTCATCCTTCTTCTAAGTAGCACCTTACTACACACTGGAGTGTGGTGGAAATAGCAAGAGTGAGTCCATGTCGAACTCAACAAATATATCATGGGGTTCATGAAGCTCAAAAGGTTTGACACGGGTTTACTGCAATAGCTTTTAGTGAGTC
Source organism: Saccharum hybrid cultivar R570 (assembly GCA_038087645.1). Lineage (NCBI taxonomy): Eukaryota > Viridiplantae > Streptophyta > Magnoliopsida > Poales > Poaceae > Saccharum > Saccharum hybrid cultivar. Next base: position 27,425,396 of record JAQSUU010000558.1, read on the forward strand.
AATTTTTTTTAGCATTTGAGTAGCAACAAGTTTACCATAAGCCCAAATAACCTCATGATCATGTAAACGAGAATAATGTATAGCAAGAAACAATAATCATTAGTGAACGTCAATATCATCAGTATTATCATTATCATCAGTGTTCATCATTTATTCTGTAAGGGTCCAAGGCCACTCGTGACCGTGAGCACGGCTGTTATAACAGTTTTACACTCTGCAGAGGTTGTACACTTTCACTGTGAGTCATGATTACCCATATGCCCGGGATCGCGACTCCCAAAACACTTCCAAGGTGAGCAGGCAGGGAATCACTATGAAGCCTTTCAAAGGTTCGTCTGACAAGTTAGGGCCGCTAGGTTTCAGAAGTCAGTCCGTGTGATACACCACGCAGGGATCCACAGTCTGCTTTACCCCATTTGTGCCACAAGGGTAACCTCTAACAAGCTAGAAAAGGTCCTCATACTGAGCTAAAGCCAGAGCCATATAGCCCTCACAGTTGTACTGTAAGTCCCGGATGTTCGCTTACAGATAAGTCCTTATGGAGAGAAACTAGAGCACCATAAAAACAACCAAATATGCTCTAGCCCTCTTGAGCCATATTGCTTTAAAGCATCATTTAAACGTTTATTGCATATATCATTAGTCAAGTTACAGATCATGGTTATTTATCTTGAGCACTAGCATAAATACTACCTAATACAATGTCCCATGGGTGTCAAGGTACAAGATACAAAAACTAGGATATCCTTAGGGGTAACAAGGTAGACACATGCACATGAATTAAGTATATTAAAGGTGAATAGGAAAGAAGGATAATCCCATGCTATACTTGCCTTTCTTCCAAAGTTAGCTACTGAGAAATCTTCAGCCTCTGTCTCTGATCTTCAGCTTCTGTTATACTTGTCTATCCTTAGCTTCTCATCTTCATTGCTAATAAACCACGTTTCCTCTACTCGTAGCAACCAAGCAACACAAATGGACAACCAATCAAACAACTAAGAACAACATACCAAACAAACGAGACACTTTAAAAGAGAATATACTAAACAATACGGTACGTTGCTATGATCACCAGAGCGCAAGAACGACTAAGAACGGAGCTACTGTTACCGAGGACACATCTATCGAGGTTTACAACATAACTAAAAGAGCAAACTTTACGGTTAATTTATTTTATTTAATGAAAAGAGGTAATGGATATTTTTAAAGTGGAATTGACTAAATTATATTGAGTTATACAAGTCAAAGTCAAATCTTAGTGATATATTATTTACACATGATTATATATTATTTAAGGCATTTAAGCATTTATAGTTTAGATAAACATAACTTAGATGTGAGCAACTAATTTGAATCAATACATATTTCAGGGTTGACCTAATCAAATCATAATTTAAAAAGGCATGATATTAATAATATTAGCATTGTTTTCATAAAAGACCGGAGATTAAACCCTAAGTTGTTTTTGTTTGCTTCTAATTATAGACCCAATTGCATATAGATTAATATTTTATTTGAACGTATAAATTAAAACATGCTAAACAATAATACTATCGAAAGTTTTTATATTATAAAGGAAACAACTACGAATTTAATTTATTTTAATTAAGAAAAATAATGTGAATATCAATTCAGATTAATCAAATTATATTTTAATTTTAAAAACAAGTAAGAACTAGTCATATTTTATTTATGAACATGTCATATTATTTAATCAAGTTAAACTTTAACCATGCATAAAAAGACATGTGAGAGCACCTAAACAAGTTTATCCTATGCAACGGGTTTGAACTAAGCAAATTATAATTTAGGAACATGTTTACACTAGCAATTAATCATATTAATGTTTATGTATAAAATATCAGAGTATAAAACATATATTGATTTTAATTATAAAACTAGTTGCACGTATATTAATTAATATTTAACTACATATAGAAAAACATGTGACATACAAAACATTAACACTACTGCGTAGAGCGTGTCGATATGAATCTATCGCAACTTGAACGAAGCAAAATGGAATTCAAACGAAACAAAACATCAGAGGATAAAAAAAATAAGAGAAGTAGGCCCTTGTTTAGATTGAAAAAAATTTCAACCTGATGAATAGTACCACTTTCGTCTTATTTGATAAATATTGTCCAATCGTGAACCAACTAGGCTCAAAAGATTCATCTCGTGATTTCCAACTAAACTGTGTAATTAGTTATCTTTTTTACCTACATTTAATACTCCATGCAAGCAGCTAAAAATTGATGTGATGGAGAGAGAGTGAAAAAACTTGGAATTTTGAGGGGAACTAAACAAGGGCTAGATACGTACTGTGATTGTCTAGCTTCGTCGGGTGCTGAGAAACGAGAGGCTCAGAGGCAGGTCGTCTACAGGAAAGAATGCATGTACTAAAAGTGCTTGGATGATTGACGGCTAACTGACACCAAAAGGATTTAATATACACTCGTATTGGAGATCAAGAAAACAGTAAAGATTGATTAATCCGTGTACTAATTCATGATTGCTAGAGTAGATAATAATATATAGAGCATACAAGATAGATAATTAGAAGAGCTTGAATATACAAAGGTGTACCAGGTGGACATGCACGGTGGCCTTGGCAGGCATGCACGTATGCAGGCATGTTCACTAGTCCTACCTGCCAAGCACGTATGCAGGCATGCACGGTGGCCTTGGCCTTTGCTAGTTTTCTTGATCGCTGGAAGACGGAGAAAGGTCGCATACGGCGCTGCTCTAGTCGCCGACAAGATGTAGTTCGGCAAGAACGGTAGCTGCGCGATGGTCAGCTGCAGCGAGTGCAAATTGAAAGATGTTCAACGTGGAAACTGGAATTAACAGGGCATCAAGATATAGAAATTATGGAGTTACTCACCCAAGATATATATGTGATAGGGATGACGACGAACCGGTAGACGGCGGCAAGAGAAGGAGGAGAAAAATATAATTTACTACACGAGAGATTTCCCAAACTAGGGGCTCCTCCACGGTAGTTTTGGTGTGCTTTGCCCATGGGGTAGGTACGTATATATAGGGAGGAAAACTCTCCACCTCCATGTCAACTAGCGATATGGTGCTAATTGACGTTGCACCCTCCACCTCTATTAACAGGCCTAATTAATCATCAAAGCCCATTAGTAAATAAATGAATGGGCATTTAGGATTATTGGACACGGGCTTTGGTGGAAAATGAGATATTTATTATTTTCGGAATTAATTAATTTTGTGGATAAAATAATTCTAGAAAAGTCCAGAATTATTATTTAAGCCGCGAAAAATACTCCGAAAGCTCTGAAAATTCGGGGAAAATTTCCAGAGACATTATGGAACATGAGGAACCCAAATAAAGTATTTGGAGCTCACTAAAAGGTAATTTTGGAGCATCTAAAAATTAGATTATGCTCACAGAAAAATGGGAACAAATTCTAGAAAAAGCTAAAAAAATTCCCGAGAAGTTTGTAGAGATTCATTGATGGGCGAGAAACCGAAAGGAGTAATTTGCGTTACAAAAGAGAAGATTTTTAGGAAGCTCCCGATGAAAACTTGATATGAGAAACAAGGAATATTGATTATAGAAAAAGATAAAGGCATGCCGGAGAAGAAAGATCGACCTACTAAACGTATTTTTAAAGACCTTGCTCACTCTCAACACACAAGAGTTAACAAGCAAACATCACATCAAACAATAGTCCATCATATTAGTTTAGAAAAATTTAAAGATTCTCATTTTTTTCATTTTTTTCTATATCTAATTGATGCTATCATAAACTAAACTTAGGAAATTTTATCCGAATATTAAAACATTTAATTTATTTAGTGTTTCCTATGCACAACCCAAAATTGAAAATTTTGGGGTGTGACAATTCTAACCTACTTAACAGGAATCTCGTCCTGAGATTCGGAGAGACTTGGGAGATAGATAACGCTAATCTTCAAGTCTTCATGCTTCTGTGATTTGTGTTGATGAGATATAAGACATGGATCGAGAATGGCCAAAAGATGACAAGAAAGATAAAGTTTTATCTTTAGTTCTTCATGCCTCGTCGCTTGAGATATTCAGGACTTGCTGTTGTTGAGAGTAGATGCTACCCCACTTTAACAAAGATCTTGTTCCACTTGGCGATGTCATTGAACACATCTCTTTCTTGAAGACTTGCTACTATTGATGCGTTCATTATATGTTTATCCTTCGTTGGGTTAATATAAAGGAGAAAGCATGGAATCCAAGAGTAGGCAAGGACGATACAGGGAAAAGACAACAAGAATTAGGATTGATCGAAGGTTAGGTACGTCAAGAGAGGATACTACTCCACTCTAACATAGATTGAGCTAATTCTCAAGAGGATTTCGGGCCTCCTTTGAAACACAAGAACAGAGACGACACACAAGCATCACATCAAACAAGACAAGCACACATCAGCACCAATCACATCATCGGTACTACACGTGCTTCTTCAACAATGGTGGTCATCCTAAGGGAAGAGTATGGATGATGGAAGACCATCGAAACATAGAACAAGATGAGATCAGAAAACTTTAAGTGTAAAAAAAACAACATAAGAAATCTAAGGGAGTAAGAAATAATAGCTCAAAGGAAGCTATCAAGGAGGGGATACAACAGGACAAGGAAGAGGAAATAGTCAAAATCAATGAATCAAGGGATCACAAAATAGTTTTATAGTAAAATAAGTTTTAAAATGTGTCCAGTGCTACTTGGCATACGTCCTACAGTCAACACCGCTCTGATACCATTTTGTAACGCCCTAGAGTCCAAACGGCTCAGATCCACTCTGCACGCTGAATGAACCACACCTATCACCATCCCACTTACGCTTTCGTCCTCGCTTCGCGTAAAAGGATTAACCCGGGGATGGTGAGATGGACTCTAGAAGCCTTATATGTTGGTCTATCCCACTCTAAACAACCAAGGTGAGACTAAACTCTCCACAATATCTCATAACATTCACATGAGCCACTATGGGCCAAATTCCAAATTGGGCCGGGTGTGACATACACCCCCCCTCAAAGAACCCGACGTCCTCGTCGGGCCCAACATACCCACAATCAGGCAAACGATAACCAGGAACGTTCCCTCTTAGCACACACGACCGTGCGCCCAGTGCCGGCACATGTGCCACGCTGTGCACTCCGCAGAGCCTACACGCGCAATGAACCCCATGTCCAGCCCCTGGCCCGCACGCGCCCATGGCAGTGAAGGTCGGCTCTGATACCATTTTGTCACACCCGGTTTTCTAAAGAACAAAACCAGGCTAATCATATGTGTGCCCAGGAAGTCCACACATATGTCAGAATGAAAAAGTATCAGAAACAATGTTATTATATAACGTATTACATAGCTATATTAACACTTACATCAGAGTATCGCGGAACGGTGACTAAACTTCAGACTCCATTCTTCTCAGGGACGACTGACTGGTGGCTCCATATGCCAAGCACTTCTGAAAGACTTCTGAAAACTCCACTACACCTTCATCCTTCTTCTAAGTAGCACCTTACTACACACTGGAGTGTGGTGGAAATAGCAAGAGTGAGTCCATGTCGAACTCAACAAATATATCATGGGGTTCATGAAGCTCAAAAGGTTTGACACGGGTTTACTGCAATAGCTTTTAGTGAGTCAATTTTTTTTAGCATTTGAGTAGCAACAAGTTTACCATAAGCCCAAATAACCTCATGATCATGTAAACGAGAATAATGTATAGCAAGAAACAATAATCATTAGTGAACGTCAATATCATCAGTATTATCATTATCATCAGTGTTCATCATTTATTCTGTAAGGGTCCAAGGCCACTCGTGACCGTGAGCACGGCTGTTATAACAGTTTTACACTCTGCAGAGGTTGTACACTTTCACTGTGAGTCATGATTACCCATATGCCCGGGATCGCGACTCCCAAAACACTTCCAAGGTGAGCAGGCAGGGAATCACTATGAAGCCTTTCAAAGGTTCGTCTGACAAGTTAGGGCCGCTAGGTTTCAGAAGTCAGTCCGTGTGATACACCACGCAGGGATCCACAGTCTGCTTTACCCCATTTGTGCCACAAGGGTAACCTCTAACAAGCTAGAAAAGGTCCTCATACTGAGCTAAAGCCAGAGCCATATAGCCCTCACAGTTGTACTGTAAGTCCCGGATATTCGCTTACAGATAAGTCCTTATGGAGAGAAACTAGAGCACCATAAAAACAACCAAATATGCTCTAGCCCTCTTGAGCCATATTGCTTTAAAGCATCATTTAAACGTTTATTGCATATATCATTAGTCAAGTTACAGATCATGGTTATTTATCTTGAGCACTAGCATAAATACTACCTAATACAATGTCCCATGGGTGTCAAGGTACAAGATACAAAAACTAGGATATCCTTAGGGGTAACAAGGTAGACACATGCACATGAATTAAGTATATTAAAGGTGAATAGGAAAGAAGGATAATCCCATGCTATACTTGCCTTTCTTCCAAAGTTAGCTACTGAGAAATCTTCAGCCTCTGTCTCTAATCTTCAGCTTCTGTTATACTTGTCTATCCTTAGCTTCTCATCTTCATTACTAATAAACCACGTTTCCTCTACTCGCAGCAACCAAGCAACACAAATGGACAACCAATCAAACAACTAAGAACAACATACCAAACAAACGAGACACTTTAAAAGAGAATATACTAAACAATACGGTACGTTGCTACGATCACCAGAGCGCAAGAACGACTAAGAACGGAGCTACTGTTACCGAGGACACATCTATCGAGGTTTACAACATAACTAAAAGAGCAAACTTTACGGTTAATTTATTTTATTTAATGAAAAGAGGTAATGGATATTTTTAAAGTGGACTTGACTAAATTATATTGAGTTATACAAGTCAAAGTCAAATCTTAGTGATATATTATTTACACATGATTATATATTATTTAAGGCATTTAAGCATTTATAGTTTAGATAAACATAACTTAGATGTGAGCAACTAATTTGAATCAATACATATTTCAGGGTTGACCTAATCAAATCATAATTTAAAAAGGCATGATATTAATAATATTAGCATTGTTTTCATAAAAGACTGGAGATTAAACCCTAAGTTGTTTTTGTTTGCTTGTAATTATAGACCCAATTGCATATAGATTAATATTTTATTTGTACGTATAAATTAAAACATGCTAAACAATAATACTATCGAGAGTTTTTATATTATAAAGGAAACAACTACGAATTTAATTTATTTTAATTAAGAAAAATAATGTGAATATCAATTCAGATTAATCAAATTATATTTTAATTTTAAAAACAAGTAAGAACTAGTCATATTTTATTTATGAACATGTCATATTATTTAATCAAGTTAAACTTTAACCATGCATAAAAAGACATGTGAGAGCACCTAAACAAGTTTATCCTATGCAACGGGTTTGAACTAAGCAAATTATAATTTAGGAACATGTTTACACTAGCAATTAATCATATTAATGTTTATGTATAAAATATCAGAGTATAAAACATATATTGATTTTAATTATAAAACTAGTTGCACGTATATTAATTAATATTTAACTACATATAGAAAAACATGTGACATACAAAACATTAACACTACTGCGTAGAGCGTGTCGATATGAATCTAACGCAACTTGAACGAAGCAAAATGGAATTCAAACGATACAAAACATCAGAGGATAAAAAAAATAAGAGAAGTAGGCTCTTGTTTAGATTGAAAAAAATTTCAACCCGATGAATAGTACCACTTTCGTCTTATTTGATAAATATTGTCCAATCGTGAACCAACTAGGCTCAAAAGATTCATCTCGTGATTTCCAACTAAACTGTGTAATTAGTTATCTTTTTTACCTACATTTAATACTCCATGCAAGCAGCTAAAAATTGATGTGATGGAGAGAGAGTGAAAAAACTTAGAATTTTGAGGGGAACTAAACAAGGGCTAGATACGTACTGTGATTGTCTAGCTTCGTCGGGTGCTGAGAAACCAGAGGCTCAGAGGCAGGTCGTCTACAGGAAAGGATGCATGTACTAAAAGTGCTTGGATGATTGACGGCTAACTGACACCAAAAGGATTTAATATACACTCGTATTGGAGATCAAGAAAACAGTAAAGATTGATTAATCCATGTACTAATTCATGATTGCTAGAGTAGATAATAATATATAGAGCATACAAGATAGATAATTAGAAGAGCTTGAATATACAAAGGTGTACCAGGTGGACATGCACGGTGGCCTTGGCAGGCATGCACATATGCAGGCATGTTCACTAGTCCTACCTGCCAAGCACGTATGCAGGCATGCACGGTGGCCTTGGCCTTTGCTAGTTTTCTTGATCGCTGGAAGACGGAGAAAGGTCGCATACGGCGCTGCTCTAGTCGCCGACAAGATGTAGTTCGGCGAGAACGGTAGCTGCGCGATGGTCAGCTGCAGCGAGTGCAAATTGAAAGATGTTCAACGTGGAAACTGGAATTAACAGGGCATCAAGATATAGAAATTATGGAGTTACTCACCCAAGATATATATGTGATAGGGATGACGACGAACCGGTAGACGGCGGCAAGAGAAGGAGGAGAAAAATATAATTTACTACACGAGAGATTTCCCAAACTAGGGGCTCCTCCACGGTAGTTTTGGTGTGCTTTGCCCATGGGGTAGGTACGTATATATAGGGAGGAAAACTCTCCACCTCCATGTCAACTAGCGATATGTTGCTAATTGACGTTGCACCCTCCACCTCTATTAACAGGCCTAATTAATCATCAAAGCCCATTAGTAAATAAATGAATGGGCATTTAGGATTATTGCACACGGGCTTTGGTGGAAAATGAGATATTTATTATTTTCGGAATTAATTAATTTTGTGGATAAAATAATTCTAGAAAAGTCCAGAATTATTATTTAAGCCGCGAAAAATACTTCGAAAGCTCTGAAAATTCGGGGAAAATTTCCAGAGACATTATGGAACATGAGGAACCCAAATAAAGTATTTGGAGCTCACTAAAAGGTAATTTTGAAGCATCTAAAAATTAGATTATGCTCACAGAAAAATGGGAACAAATTCTAGAAAAAGCTAAAAAAATTCCCGAGAAGTTTGTAAAGGTTCATTGATGGGCGAGAAACCGAAAGGAGTAATTTGCGTTACAAAAGAGAAGATTTTTAGGAAGCTCCCGATGAAAACTTGATATGAGAAACAAGGAATATTGATTATAGAAAAAGATAAAGGCATGCCGGAGAAGAAAGATCGACCTACTAAACGTATTTTTAAAGACCTTGCTCACTCTCAACACACAAGAGTTAACAAGCAAACATCACATCAAACAATAGTCCGTCATATTAGTTTAGAAAAATTTAAAGATTCTCATTTTTTTCATTTTTTTCTATATCTAATTGATGCTATCATAAACTAAACTTAGGAAATTTTATCCGAATATTAAAACATTTAATTTATTTAGTGTTTCCTATGCACAACCCAAAATTGAAAATTTTGGGGTGTGACAATCACTCCAGAATAGTCATATAACTTTCTCACTAACCTGGCTCAAGAGCACTCCGAAATAGTTATATGACTTTCTCACTAACCTGGCTCGATGCATATGCTCATGACAAGAATGCATATGATGCAACCGCAAGAATACTTACCACATAGGTCATATACCTCCACAATCATAAAACATAACACTTACCTCATGATGATAGACAATTGATGAAAGATTCAACAATGAAGATCATGTATAAATTACTTTAAAGGATAAGTGATTTGATAGTTATATCATCATAGTTTCATTCATGTTAAGACAAAGTGTAGGTAGAATGAACAACAAGTCAAGCTGTAGCAACCACCGCTACGTTTACTTGCCTCAAGACGACGATGCAAAACGAGAGCTAAGTACGATCCAAAGGCAACCACCTGTTTAAACATCATCACCTCAGAAAAATAAACTCATATAAACATTCTTAAATGGCACATAAATCGCTTCTACGACCTATGCTATCGTTTCCCCAAAACAACAACCGAACAATCAATCAACAGCAGGAACCCTGCTTCACATTTTTTGTTGTGGATAAATTACTTTCTCAAAAATTATGAAACTTTCAAAGAAGATGGAAAACACCATTATCTACAACTTCTATATAAAACTATCAAGCATATGAGACCTTTAAGATGACATAAACAACCCCTGAACATAACTGAACTTTTCTAACAACCCAGACAGGACAGCAAATTTATAAAATACATAATTGCAGTTATACTCATCCAATAATTACAATCTCTACGAATATGGAAAGCTTAAGAAACACACTACAACTCTTATTCAGATCATATATTCAAAATAATCCGTTAAGATAGTCAAAACAGATTGGATCTAAAATTGTCATGATTCCCATCACAGAAAAGCTGCCAACTTAAACAGACCGTATCTCTCAAACTACAGTGGTTATGATGGTGATTTTAGAGTCCAAAGAAATCTATTTGAGTCCTCTACAACATTATCAAGATTTGCAAAAACTAGTTTGACCTTTAACATTATCAAAAAGTGAATCACTCCACTACTGTTCAGAACATTGTCAAGACAGCAGTCAAACGCTTAATTGGCAACAATAACTTATCTTCACATTTTCACTATGGATAAACTACTTAAGCAAAAATTATGAAAATATGTCAGAATATACAAAACAATATGATCTACAACTTTCATATTATAACTTTAGGAGTTTAAAAAATCTAAGGTACCAAAAACAAGCCAACAAACTAACTGAACTTTTCTGATTACAAAACAACAGCAGGCCACTAAAACAAACATAACTCAAGATATGGGGACCCAAAGTTTATGATCTTTAACAATATGGAAAGATTATGAAACTGTCAAAAACTTTCATATAGATCAAATCGCGAAATCATGGACTTAGGACATCGTAAAACTGAACGCATCTAAAACTGTCCAAAAGTCTGACAGCACAACTGCATCACAATAGAATGATTACATCTCCCAAACTAGAACAGCTACCAAGGTGATCTCTATACCAAAAGAAAATTATTCAAGTCCACTACTGGAATATAATTTTTTTATAATTTTTGGGCACGTAAAAACAGTCTTAAACGGTGCATAAACAACAACTGCACAATCTGAAATAAATAGCAGAACTTAATTACGAGATTAGAACCCTAACCCCATGGACTAATCGACATGAAAAGCTAAACCCTACCATGGATTTCACATCAAAACAGCGGGTAAAAGTGGGATCTTACCCAAACAGCAAGTACCACATGTTTCCTCAACGATTCACCTCCGATATTCCTTTCATCCTTGCGGCGATTCCCCCACCATGACACCTCCGTCAACTTGATCTACTCCACGCATGACATCAGCATCAAGAAGAACGATGAGAGGCATGGAATTGAGGGGAAAGAGAAGAAGATGATCCACCGGTTTTGGACGAGAAAGGCATACGCACGAACAAGGGTCAAGCCCTAACCCTCTCCCTCTCCTCCATTCTCCATCCTCCGATCTGGTGTTCTCTTGTTTTTTTCTCCCATTCGTGGAGGCAGCGGCGGCTCAAGGCATGAAGCATTAGGTTTATTGGAAGAGGTCAGAGAAGACACAGGAGAAAAGAACGGGCAGGTACTGTAGCGTCGTGCTACAGTAACATGGTAAGTGTTAGCCTCCTCGCTTTCTTTCCTTAAACACTGCAATAGTTGTCTCTTCATGACCCGAACTCCGAACAACGTGTATGAATAGTGAAACGAAATGCGTTCGACAAGCCCTACGCATCTATAGTCTCTACTCATCGATCCGAGCTACGGATAAAAGTTTTATTTTTTTACCACTCATTAAAGCTCCCATTGAACCCTTTGCCACTTTACGTTTTCTAACACAAAAAATGTATTTTGGGGTGTTACATTCTACCCCTCTTAAAAGAATTCGTCCCCGAATTCATCTTCTTCTAACAAAACCAAATGAATAGGACTCATACATACCAAAAAAACTCTAATACGTACCCCACTCAAAAGCTCGAGGTATCAATCAAGGATCTACCACCCAAGGAACTAAACACTTCAGTCAATGATAAACTTCTCCAAGAAACTACTATTTGACTAGAAATTACTCAACCAAAAAGACAAGCCTCATTAAAGTCTATCCACTCCACTCAGGAATTCAGCTCTTCCATGAGAAATAGAAGCTTCATCACAAATTGATGGTCTCAACATAGAAAGCTCCACAGCAAAGGGGTAAGAAGAACCATAAACATGCCACTCTTAAAGGATGACAACCTAATCTATAAAAACATGCTACCTAATACTCCTTAATTAATTAATTCTCCATCTCAACAATGAACTTGTAACAAATATTCAGACTCTCCCTAAAACTGAATATTCGAGTAGAGATCTAGCCTTTCTAGGTTAGATCCGTTGGTCATGCAAATAGTAAATAAAACCTGATTTAGACAACAAAATGGACCTCCAAAGGCATTTCCATAGAAAATCCTAGAACTATACCTCCCACTACAAAACCAAAAACATCAAGATCTTCTAATCCAAGGTTAACTTAGAAAATGAGACACGCTTCAACGACTGCAACCAATCCAAAAGAAAGAAAAAAATATTGACCTAGCATGTCGCCTAATTCCTGGTCACACCTAAAAGACAACACTAAATAGTAATCATGGCCAAAAGAAAGGATATAACCCTAACTCCTACTTTTGAGTAAACTAAACAATACTAGTAGTATGTCTGACGAGACACATTAAATAACTTTTCTAGGTACGTAGAAATATAACCGTCATGAGCTACATTAGCAAACATACAAGCAATGCCAAGTTAAAACAATCATACACAACGCAAAAGCATTTTCTGGACAGCAGAAAAGTAGGCACTTAATTTAATCATAACTGGAGTTTTAAGCATCCAACAAGCATGTTCTTTAACATTCAGAAAACCTATAAAATTTTCTACAACTTCCTTACTATCCTCTTAAGATGTTTCAACAATTAACAAAGTCAAACAATGCAATGTTTCAAAACTATACAACATACATGCAAAACCTAACAGTGGATTTGTAAAATCCATAACTCGCAATCCTGTTGGTCAAAAAAATCATGCAACTTTAGGGCATCAAAGATTGATAAGTTACTTATAGCTTTTTTATTGATATAATTCACAGAAAACATCATTTTCATCATGAAAACATCACCACAGCAAAAAAACTGCACTTGTAGTCATTTTCAGCACATAAGCAAACAAGTTCATCACTTGTTTTTTTTGTTTACAAGAGAGCACAAATAAATCATACACATAGCTTAAAATCTTTACTAACATATCTCAGCAACATTAGACACGATCACAAACCTAAAGAGGGCAACACAAGAATCAAACATGCCCAATATAAGTAAACTTCCATTTATCTTTTATAGATTAAAACAAGCACACTAATTTTTAGGTGGTGTGGCAAACACCTAATTTGCAGTTGAGGTTATTATGGGTGAAACATAATAACAAAACATAGCTACTGCAAAAAAAATTACATGCCCCGAATTAGTAGATTAATTACTACAATAAAAACAAGATTTAATTACATGAAGGTATGTGATGCAAAGATAAATTTATAGCTCAACATTTTCTGTAGCAACATGGAAATGTTAAGTGTTTAGAAGGCATAACAACGCTATGATCTGCACAAGGTGGCACCTAAATCACAGGGAAAATCCTACACCATTCTAGGGTTAGGCTTGAACATCGCAATACCAACATATAGGACAAGTCACACAACAATCCATCAATCAATATGTCGAGAGAGAATAGCTAGAGTGCACGGCATGGGGGCCAATCCACCCGTCACTCCACTATTTTCTTCGAATATGGAAAGTTGGGTCGCAACCTATCTCTCGGGCAATCCTAACATAGTAGTACAGAAAAAGCATTGTGGGGGCCCTCCACTCCGCCGATCTGCACTACTAGACTATAGCTACTCTACGGGTTTTCCAAAACCTTTTGCCATCAACAAAACCAAAAAGAACATTTCAGCATCCTCATAGCTCAAGCACTCACAACCACAACACTGCTTAAGGTACAGTCATGGACAATCATGCTAAAAACTAGATAATCATATACTTGTAGGAATACAGAAGCATTACTGCCCAGATTTGGACAGATTCAAACATCCAACTTTGAACATCTATATCTAGAGTTCTAGACAACCAAAAGCTCTGTTCTTTAATATTTTGGAAATCTTATGAAAAGCACTACAGATCTTTATTTGTCATCAAGAGATGATTCACAAGTTAGCTTCCTCAAACAGGTACAACATTGCAGCACTACATAGAGAGCAAGCAAAACCTGACAGGGAATTTGTAAAACTGATAACTCTTAGGCCTATCATCCTAAAATAATGAAATTTTAGGACAACCAAGATATGCAAGTTATCTACAACTTTTGTATTCAACATATATACAGAAAACATCATTTGCATCACGAAATTATTACCACAACAGAAACTGCACATCCAGCCATTTTCTGCACATAAGTAAAACAGATCCTTACTTGATTCATTAACAAGATTATGTATGTACAACTAAATACATGGCTCACCAACTACTATTATCATAGTTAATTATCATTATTCATAGTTAACATAAAAATCACACTAAACATGTTTGTATGAATGGAGGTCACAAAGTGATGTTTATCTCTCATTTCCCTTTACTAGGCACTCGTTTACCAAGTAGCAAACATGAGCAACACAAGGAAATGTAACCTGCCCCGAGGGAATTTAGTGCTAGTCTTCACCACACACAAACATTCTCAACGGGCATAGCTACAACCACGATAAACACAAGTAGGCAAGCGCATCAAATTCAGGCAATTCATAGCCTAAGAAAACAACTATGAATAAGTAACAACAAAGTATAAGCAATGATAAGCAAACTCATACCCAATCTATATGTGCAAGTGTGTCAAATTAATCCTTGGTTTCCAAGAATCTATAGCCTAAGCTTTGATACCAACTGTAACACCCCAGGCGCCACAAAAGCCCAGGATGTCACTAACATCCCTTCCCTCAAGCCAAAGTCTAAATCTTGGCAAATAATCCGATGAACAAAGTGTAACGCAGAAGCAACTACGAGAATAAAACTATAGGTAAGTTAACCTCCAACTTAAATATTTTTATTGAACCATGAAGGATCATCCTGAAGACGAACTATGTTTATTACAACAAGCCGAGAGTGTCATTATTATATCTAGATGTGGGTGAAAAGTGAAGGTGTGCCGCTAATCCCATCCCTTCAAGCAAGCATCCAATTAAGCACCTGGAAAGATAAAGGGGTGAGAATAAATCTCAGCAAGCAAACTGCCTAAACATGTCATTCAAACTACAATTTAATTAGACAATGATTTAATCATAGAAGAATACATATCATAATAAATAAAAGGTTCATGATAAGAATATTTATCCAATGAAATTCCCATAAACATGTAATGACCATGATATACAATAAATAAAAGATATCCATCTATGAATAGAATGATACTTCTCATATAAATGAAAAGAATACTCCTCATATCCACTTCATGCCAACATAAGGCTTCAATACGACAGAACCTCAAAAGTGCAAATGCAATGCATGTCCACTTTTACATCGCACCCCTCCTCGGGCAACGTACGATGCGTACCGGTACGGTCCTGACCATAGGTCAACGACATAATCCACAAGAGCACTCTGGAATAGTCATATAACTTTCTCACCGACCTGGCTCAAGAGCACTCCGAAATAGTTATATGACTTTCTCACTGACCTGGCTCGATGCATATGCTCATGACAAGAATGCATATGATGCCATAATATGATGCAGCCGCAAGAATACTTACCACATAGGTCATATACCTCCACAATCATAAAACATAACACTTACCTCATGATGATAGACAATTGATGAAAGATTCAACAGTGAAGATCATGTATAAATTACTTTAAGGGATAAGTGATTTGATAGTTATATCATCTTGGTTTCATTCATGTTAAGACAAAGTGTAGGTAGAATGAACAACAAGTCAAGCTGTAGCAACCACCGCTACGTTTACTTGCCTCAAGACGATGATGCAAAACGAGAGCTAAGTACGATCCAAAGGCAACCACCTGTTTAAACATCATCACCTCAGAAAAATAAACTCATACAAACATTCTTAAATGGCACATAAATCGCTTCTACGACATGTGCTATCGTTTCCCCAAAACAACAACCGAACAATCAATCAACAGCAGAAACCCTACTTCACATTTTTGTTGTGGACAAATTACTTTCTCAAAAATTATGAAACTTTCAAAGAAGATGGAAAACACCATTATCTACAACTTCTATATAAAACTATCAAGCATATGAGACCTTTAAGATGACATAAACAACCCCTGAACATAACTGAACTTTTCTAACAACCCAGACAGGACAGCAAATTTATAAAATACATAACTGCAGTTATACTCATCCAATAATTACAATCTCTACGAATATGGAAATCTTAAGAAACACACTACAACTCTTATTCAGATCATATATTCAAAATAATCCGTTAAGATAGTCAAAACAGATTGTATCTAAAATTGTCATGATTCCCATCACAGAAAAGCTGCCAACTTAAACAGACCGTATCTCTCAAACTACAGTGGTTATTGTAACACCCTAAAATTTGCATTGTTTCAAAATAGTGGAAATTGATTTATTTATGTATTTGAGTGTGCATTCAAATATAGGAGATAATAAATTTTTGTGAAATTAAAATTTATCATAAGGTTAGCAACTCCTTGATGCACTCATGCCGCTGCATACTGTTTACTATGTTGATGGGTCTTTTATCCAAAAGCGAAAAGGTTCAAAAACCATTTGAAAATACATTTGAAATCAGGTTTAAAAAAAAAGGAAAAATTCCATTTATCCCTCTCTCCCTTGATTCGGCCTGTTGGCCCATTTCCTTTCGCAGGCCCGCACCCCTCCCCCTCCTCATTTCTCTGAATGCCAGCCGATCCCCTCCTCTTCTCTCTTGGGCCGGCCCAGTCCGAAACGGTCACTGCTACTGCTGTTCTTCCCTTTGAGTCGCTGAATGCCCGGGCCCGCTTGTCGGCACCTCCTCCAACCTCCCGCGTCGCACGCACGGGTGGAACCGCCGGCACCCGCGCCACCTTCTCACGTCGTGGGAGCGTCCCACCCTGCGCTCGGCCTTCAAAAGGGAAGGGCGACCCCGTCTCCGGCCTTTTTCCCCCGCTCCAACTCCCGTATTTTCCCTCGCTCACGCGCTGGAACCGCAACCGCAGCGGCGACTCACCGGAGGAGCCGTCCGCCCCGCTGCGTCGGCCACCGTTCTCAAGCCGCCTCGACTCCGTTTTTCTTCTCGGTGAGCTTCGCCTCGCTCTCCTCTATCTCCCCATGCCTCTATCTTCTCGAATGGTGGTCTCTTGGGCTATCCCCGTGAGCTCCGGTGAGCGTCCTGCCGTCATTCATGGCCACCGCCGCACCGGCCATGTTTTCTGGTCGCGATTTTCCCCGGAGTGGATGCGCTTTCTTCTTCGCTTCCTTCCGGTACTCTCAGTTTTGAAAACCATGCACCGTAGCGGCCGTTTGGACAACTCCGGCGAGTTTCCGGTCGCCGGCAATGGCGGGGCCGCCGTCTCCACCCCCAACTCCGGCGTTAGCCTCTTCTCTCTCCCTCCCATCTTTTCTCGGCCGTCCATTGCTTGATCAATGGCCCAGAATGACCGATACCCCTTCGCGGGTCTTTTTGCTAAAGAGACCCCCAAGAATCTGTAAATTGAACCCGCAGTCCTCAGTTCAAATGAATTTCCTGATTTTCGATTTATTTTAAATTCGAAAATAGTTTGATCTATTTACAGTTTTGCCACCGCAGTTAAACGCTTGTAAAATCGTCGTTTTAGCTCCGATTCGACCCGTTCAACTTGCGTTAGGTTCGTAATTTCATAACCTACGCGTTAATACCACTGTTAATTAGGTTTGCAGCATTTAAAATTCTTGATTAGGTTAAGTTAATTAACTCGTTATAGAAACCTTGTTTAGTTCATAACTTTCGCGTTATAGCTCCGTTTTTCGTGCACTTCGCGTCGATGTGATCGTAGCGAGTCGTAGAATATTTTCATAAACTTTTTATATTGTTTTATACTGGTGGTGTACTGTTCTAATGATAGGTTTGTTTGCTATGCATGAATGCTCCTGAAATGTGAATGTTGTCGTGTTGGTCGAGTTCAGACGGTGAGGAGTACGTTGGGAACCAGGAGTACTTTGAAGACCAGCAAGATCAGCAGGAGGGTGCTAACTAAGGCAAGTATAGCATGGGCCTACCTTGATTCCTATTCATTATATAATCTACTCATTATGCATGTGTCTAATATTGCTCGACTATAAGGACATCCTAGCCATTGACGACTTATACCTTGATGCCTATGGGTTTTATTGCATATGGGTAGAATGCTAGTGCTCTATTCAAACATGATCAATACTATGATTAATGGAACAAACGGATAAACATGATGGTGACAATTGAACTAAAGGGTGGAGGTGCAAATGATGTTGTTCATGTTGCCCTAAACCCTCCGTAAGGACTTATCTGTAGGGCAAAAGCTGGGACATACAGTGCAACCGTGAGAGTTATATGGCTCTGACTTTAGCTCAGTAATAGGATCTTTTCTAGCTTGTTAGAGGTTACCCGAAAGGGCGCAAGAGGGGCTTGCCACTTTGGGTATAGAACTGCCTCTGTTCTGGTGTGTATAGCCTGCGGGAATTGTGCCACAGAAAGGGGGGTTCTCTATATCTGCCTGCCAAGGAAACCTCGCGGCCCTAACTTGTTAGACGAGACCTATGGAAGGCTTCATAGTGTACCCTACCCGCTCACCTCGGAAGTGTTATGGGAGTAATTAACCCGGGCATATGGGCAACACGACTCACGGGTAAAGATGCACAACCTCTGCAGAGTGTTAAAACTGTTATAACAGCCGTGCTCACGGTCACGAGCGGCCCGGAAAACTCACAGAATAACTGGTTACTTATGATGTTGTTGTTCATGGTGAACTATGATGGTATTATGATGACGATGACGACAATGATGATATAATGTTGATCAATAACTCTATTTAATTCTAGTATATGATCATGTGGGTTAATTTGGGAGCCTAAGCATAAGTTGATGTTAACCAATGATAAAATGTGGACTTACTAAAATGCTAAATGCAGTAAACCGTGTCTGCCTTTTGAGCCTCATGAATCCCCATGTTATGCTTGTGGAGTACGAAATGTACTCACGCTTGTTTATTTTCAATACTTTGGAAAAATCCCGGATGGGTACCAGATTGCCAGAGATTGGAGCAGATGGGCTTGTGATCAACCAGTCAGTTGTCCCTGTGGAGTGGAGTTTTCACCTGAAGACCGGAGTTGTCTTTTCGTGGTTTGTTATTTAAGGTTATATCTTTTATACTAAGTACGTTATATATTAAGCATTGTCATTTGATAATACCTTTATTTGTTGCTATATGTGAGATTTGACTTCCTGGGCTCACATATGGTGTGTATCTGGTTTTGTTCTTAAAACCGGGTGTGACAAAGTGGTATCAGAGCAATGCTGACTGTAGGACGCAAGCCTAGTTAGGAATTGGCCGTCTTAAGGTTTAGGAATTGCTATAACACCCTTGTTCTATAAACCTTGATATTCCTCTATTATTTCTCTACCCTTGATATTCATCTCCTCCTTGATACTGGTTTAAGCCTTTGTTCTCATCTTCACTCCTTGCTTTGATATGCTCTTAGAATATTCTCTCTTACCATCTTCCTGCGACATTGGGAGCGGAGCTTTAGGATATTTGCCCTTAATATGAATAGAACGATAGTATCGCAAGCTGGGTCAATGATTGAAGTGTGCACCTTAATTGCTTGTTGAATTGTCATTATGCATGTGCTTGTTTTGGATCTTTGTAATGATTGTAATGATCTTGTGGGGATTGTCCACAATTTCATTTAGTCTATAGGCCTAAGGCATAAGGATTAATGAAGTAAATATGCGGGTTTTGGTTTTCTCCTGTTTTATCAATCCTGTTTTCCAGAGCAGTCTGTGTTCATCATGATATATCTCCAGATCTGGACATCCAAAAGTTATGAAACTTTTATGGATAAAAGTAGACTCTTGTATGTTTCATCTGCCCCTGGAATCACTTCTATAGATGTTTTGGTTTGGGAGTTATGAAAATCACAAGACGATATAGCTGTGCTGTCTGAAACCTGGAGTAGTTTTTGTGGTGCATAGTTTTCGACCAAATTATGTTTGGAATCAGGAAAAGTGTTACATACAAAAGTTGTAGAGGATTTTAACAGCTTTCCAACAGTATAAACTACAACTTCATTGGATTAACAGAATAGGAGTTACAGCTGTTTTCCTGCGCTGCTGTTTTTCTACTCATGAGGAATTTCAGACTTTTTGTTCTTACTTATGCACATGAGTTTCCGTGGGATATCAGAAGGTCATTATGATAGTTAACTCACTTGGAAGAAGATGCAAGCTACCCTTTGTTGTTCCCCTAGTTGATCTCTCTTAAGGGGGGTAGCCGAGTGAAGAAGTAACAAGATGAAGGTTTCTTACATTCAAGTACTCCACCTGGAAGAATTAGTTATCCCTATGGTTGAGAAGTCACCATCAAGCGCAGTTGGGTGTTCAAACTTCAACATACCCAAGACAAGTCAGCGGCAAGGAGATATGGTACATCTACAGTTGGTTCTACGGAGACTCAAAAAAAAAACTCATTGTGACATCAAATATGGTGAGTAAGTTTTGATCGAAGAAAACTCTCTAAATGGATAGGTTATCCTTAATGGTGAAAATATGGTGAAGAACTCGAGAAAGTTAATGATGTGTTGAGCTGGGACCCACTCAAGGGCGTAGAGATGACTTGGAGTTACCTTGGAGTAGCGAGAATTTATAGAGATTCATTGGAGGCATTATAATCTTGGACATAAGGGGGACATCTACAAGGACCGTAAGAATCTAAAGGAAATGCTTCACTTAGAAGTATCTGCTGATCCTAGAGATGAGAAGTTACCATCAAGTGACTGGTATTCTTTGGTCAGAATCGTTAATTCGTTGGACCATCTATGAGGAGTTAAGTGTAAAGAAGAATCTTTCCTATACCAAGTATTCTGTCAAAGTTTTGGAAATAGATGAGTAAGTTATTTGGAGTAAGGTTGTAACGACAGGCAAAGCAGCGTGGAATGGTAAATTGGAGAATCAAACTACTCAAGAAAGTGGAAAAGATCCAAAGGCGGAGTATGTATACCTCTTTGTTCACCGTCTTCCGAATCTCGAGGACGAGATTCCTCTTAAGGGGGGTAGAATTGTAACACCCTAAAATTTGCATTGTTTCAAAATAGTGGAAATTGATTTATTTATGTATTTGAGTGTGCATTCAAATATAGGAGATAATAAATTTTTGTGAAATTAAAATTTATCATAAGGTTAGCAACTCCTTGATGCACTCATGCCGCTGCATACTGTTTACTATGTTGATGGGTCTTTTATCCAAAAGCGAAAAGGTTCAAAAACCATTTGAAAATACATTTGAAATCAGGTTTAAAAAAAAAGAAAAGGAAAAATTCCATTTATCCCTCTCTCCCTTGATTCGGCCTGTTGGCCCATTTCCTTTCGCAGGCCCGCACCCCTCCCCCTCCTCATTTCTCTGAATGCCAGCCGATCCCCTCCTCTTCTCTCTTGGGCCGGCCCAGTCCGAAATGGTCACTGCTACTGCTGTTCTTCCCTTTGAGTCGCTGAATGCCCGGGCCCGCTTGTCGGCACCTCCTCCAACCTCCCGCGTCGCACGCACGGGTGGAACCGCCGGCACCCGCGCCACCTTCTCACGTCGTGGGAGCGTCCCACCCTGCGCTCGGCCTTCAAAAGGGAAGGGCGACCCCGTCTCCGGCCTTTTTCCCCCGCTCCAACTCCCGTATTTTCCCTCGCTCACGCGCTGGAACCGCAACCGCAGCGGCGACTCACCGGAGGAGCCGTCCGCCCCGCTGCGTCGGCCACCGTTCTCAAGCCGCCTCGACTCCGTTTTTCTTCTCGGTGAGCTTCGCCTCGCTCTCCTCTATCTCCCCATGCCTCTATCTTCTCGAATGGTGGTCTCTTGGGCTATCCCCGTGAGCTCCGGTGAGCGTCCCGCCGTCATTCATGGCCACCGCCGCACCGGCCATGTTTTCCGGTCGCGATTTTCCCCGGAGTGGATGCGCTTTCTTCTCCGCTTCCTTCCGGTACTCTTAGTTTTGAAAACCATGCACCGTAGCGGCCGTTTGGACAACTCCGGCGAGTTTCCGGTCGCCGGCAATGGCGGGGCCGCCGTCTCCACCCCCAACTCCGGCGTTAGCCTCTTCTTTCTCCCTCCCATCTTTTCTCGGCCGTCCATTGCTTGATCAACGGCCCAGAATGACCGATACCCCTTCGCGGGTCTTTTTGCTAAAGAGACCCCCAAGAATATGTAAATCGAACCCGCAGTCCTCAGTTCAAATGAATTTCCTGATTTTCGATTTATTTTAAATTCGAAAATAGTTTGATCTATTTACAGTTTTGCCACCGCAGTTAAACGCTTGTAAAATCGTCGTTTTAGCTCCGATTCGACCCGTTCAACTTGCGTTAGGTTCGTAATTTCATAACCTACGCGTTAATACCACTGTTAATTAGGTTTGCAGCATTTAAAATTCTTGATTAGGTTAAGTTAATTAACTCGTTATAGAAACCTTGTTTAGTTCGTAACTTTCGCGTTATAGCTCCGTTTTTCGTGCACTTCGCGTCGATGTGATCGTAGCGAGTCGTAGAATATTTTCATAAACTTTTTATATTGTTTTATACTGGTGGTGTACTGTTCTAATGATAGGTTTGTTTGCTATGCATGAATGCTCCTGAAATGTGAATGTTGTCGTGTTGGTCGAGTTCAGACGGTGAGGAGTACGTTGGGAACCAGGAGTACTTTGAAGACCAGCAAGATCAGCAGGAGGGTGCTAACTAAGGCAAGTATAGCATGGGCCTACCTTGATTCCTATTCATTATATAATCTACTCATTATGCATGTGTCTAATATTGCTCGACTATAAGGACATCCTAGCCATTGACGACTTATACCTTGATGCCTATGGGTTTTATTGCATATGGGTAGAATGCTAGTGCTCTATTCAAACATGATCAATACTATGATTAATGGAACAAACGGATAAACATGATGGTGACAATTGAACTAAAGGGTGGAGGTGCAAATGATGTTGTTCATGTTGCCCTAAACCCTCCGTAAGGACTTATCTGTAGGGCAAAAGCTGGGACATACAGTGCAACCGTGAGAGTTATATGGCTCTGACTTTAGCTCAGTAATAGGATCTTTTCTAGCTTGTTAGAGGTTACCCGAAAGGGCGCAAGAGGGGCTTGCCACTTTGGGTATAGAACTGCCTCTGTTCTGGTGTGTATAGCCTGCGGGAATTGTGCCACAGAAAGGGGGGTTCTCTATATCTGCCTGCCAAGGAAACCTCGCGGCCCTAACTTGTTAGACGAGACCTATGGAAGGCTTCATAGTGTACCCTGCCCGCTCACCTCGGAAGTGTTATGGGAGTAATTAACCCGGGCATATGGGCAACACGACTCACGGGTAAAGATGCACAACCTCTGCAGAGTGTTAAAACTGTTATAACAGCCGTGCTCACGGTTACGAGCGGCCCGGAAAACTCACAGAATAACTGGTTACTTATGATGTTGTTGTTCATGGTGAACTATGATGGTATTATGATGACGATGACGACAATGATGATATAATGTTGATCAATAACTCTATTTAATTCTAGTATATGATCATGTGGGTTAATTTGGGAGCCTAAGCATAAGTTGATGTTAACCAATGATAAAATGTGGACTTACTAAAATGCTAAATGCAGTAAACCGTGTCTGCCTTTTGAGCCTCATGAATCCCCATGTTATGCTTGTGGAGTACGAAATGTACTCACGCTTGTTTATTTTCAATACTTTGGAAAAATCCCGGATGGGTACCAGATTGCCAGAGATTGGAGCAGATGGGCTTGTGATCAACCAGTCAGTTGTCCCTGTGGAGTGGAGTTTTCACCTGAAGACCGGAGTTGTCTTTTCGTGGTTTGTTATTTAAGGTTATATCTTTTATACTAAGTACGTTATATATTAAGCATTGTCATTTGATAATACCTTTATTTGTTGCTATATGTGAGATTTGACTTCCTGGGCTCACATATGGTGTGTATCTGGTTTTGTTCTGTTACAGTTATGATGGTGATTTTAGAGTCCAAAGAAAGCTATTTGAGTCCTCTACAGCATTGTCAAGATTTGCAAAAACTAGTTTGACCTTTAACATTATCAAAAACTGAATCACTCCACTACTGTTCAGAACATCGTCAAGACAGCAGTCAAACGCTTAATTGGCAACAATAACTTATCTTCACATTTTCACTATGGATAAACTACTTATGCAAAAATTATGAAAATATGTCAGAATATACAAAACAATATGATCTACAACTTTCATATTATAACTTTAGGAGTTTGAAAAATCTAAGGTACCAAAAACAAGCCAACAAACTAACTGAACTTTTCTGATTACAAAACAACAGCAGGCCACTAAAACAAACATAACTCAAGATATGGGGACCCAAAGTTTATGATCTTTAACAATATGGAAAGATTATGAAACTGTCAAAAACTTTCATATAGATCAAATCGCGAAATTATGGACTTAGGACATCCTAAAACTGAACGCATCTAAAACTGTCCAAAAGTCTGACAGCACAACTGCATCACAATAGAATGATTACATCTCCCAAACTAGAACAGCTATCAAGGTGATCTCTATACCAAAAGAAAATTATTCAAGTCCACTACTGGAATATAATTTTTTTATAATTTTTGGGCACATAAAAACAGTCTTAAACGGTGCATAAACAACAACTGCACAATCTGAAATAAATAGCAGAACTTAATTACGAGATTAGAACCCTAACCCCATGGACTAATCGACATGAAAAGCTAAACCCTACCACGGATTTCACATCAAAACAGCGGGTAAAAGTGGGATCTTACCCAAACAGAAAGTACCACATGGATCCTCAACGATTGACCTCCGATATTCCTTTCATCCTTGCGGCGATTCCCCCACCATGACACCTCCGTCAACTTGATCTACTCCACGCATGACATCGGCATCAAGAAGAACGATGAGAGGCATGGAATTGAGGGGAAAGAGAAGAAGATGATCCACCGGTTTTGGACGAGAAAGGCATACGCACGAACAAGGGTCAAGCCTTAACCCTCTCCCTCTCCTCCATTCTCCGTCCTCCGATCCGGTGTTCTCTTGTTTTTTTTCTCCCATTCGTGGAGGCAGCGGCGGCTCAAGGCATGAAGCATTAGGTTTATTGGAAGAGGTCAGAGAAGACACGGGAGAAAAGAACGGGCAGGTACTGTAGCATCGCGCTACCTCGCTTTCTTTCCTTAAACACTGCAATAGTTGTCTCTTCATGACCCGAACTCCGAACAACGTGTATGAATAGTGAAACAAAATGCGTTCGACAAGCCCTACGCATCTATAGTCTCTACTCATCGATCCGAGCTACGGATAAAAGTTTTATTTTTTTACCACTCATTAAAGCTCCCATTGAACCCTTTGCCACTTTACGTTTTCTAACACAAAAAATGTATTTTGGGGTGTTACATTCTACCCCCCTTAAAAGAATTCGTCCCCGAATTCATCTTCTTCTAACAAAACCAAATGAATAGGACTCATACATACCAAAAAACTCTAATACGTACCCCACTCAAAAGCTCGAGGTATCAATCAAGGTACTAGTTGGGATAAGAGTTTGCCATATGCTGAGTTTTCATACAACAACAGTCACTAGAAGAGTCTCAAGATGGCACCTTTTGAGGCGTTGTATGGATGAAAGTGTAGAACACCCTTGTTTTGGAATCAAATATTTAGACCAGATGTTCTAAGAGATGTAGAGGAGAAAGTACATATAATTAGAGATAACTTGAGAGTGGCACAGTCTCGATAGAAGAGTTATGCTGATACTCGGAGAAGGGAATTGACTTTTGCAGTAGGGGATTATGTTTACTTAAAGGTGTCACCAATGAGAAGTGTGAAGAGGTCCAATATGAAGGGAAGTTAGCACCGAGGTACATTGGCCCTTCCAAGATTCTAGAGAGACGTGGAGAAGTGGCCTATCAATTGGAACTGCCTGAAATATTGTCTGGTATGCACGATGTGTTCCATGTGTCTCAACTAAAGAAGTGTTAGCGTGTACCTAAGGAGCAAATACCTTTGGAAGAGCTTGCTATTAAGGAGGATCTCACATATGAGGAGTACTCACTAAAGATCTTGGAGACAGTAGAAAGAGTTACCAAGAGCTGAGTTATAAAGATGTGCAAGGTACATTGGAATTGGTACACCGAGGTGGAGGCTACTTGGGAAAGAGAGGAAGATTTGAGAAATGCATACCCATAGCTATTTGGGTAAGCACCAACTAAATCTCAAGGACAAGATTAATTTTAAGGAGGGTAGAATTATAACACCCTAAAATTTGCATTGTTTTAAAATAGGTGAAATTGATTTAATTATGCAATGGTGTGAGCATTCAAACATAGGAAATAATAATTTTTGTTGAATTAAAATCCATCATAAGGTTAGGAACATATTTTTGCATTCATGCTGCTACATATTTGCTTCTGTATTGATTGGTTTTTAACTGAAACTCAAACTGAATTCAAATGCTTTTGAAAATGTGTTTGGAAAATTTAGTTTCAGAAAAAGAAAAAGGATTATTTTCTCCCTTCCTCCCTCTTTGGTTTTTGGCCTGCTGGACTTTATTACCACCCATGGCCACCATCTCTCCTGAGGAAGCTAGCGGCCTAGTGTGCCAGCGGCCTAGAGCGCAGCACCACACACTTCACCCATGGCCCGCTCGCCTCCCTCTATTTCTCTCTTGGGCCGACCCAAGCCGAGGCCCGCATGGGAATGCGCTCCCACCCCCTCTGTTTAGCTGACATCCAGGCTCCACCCCATCTCTCCCACTACCACACAGGACTTTGTGTCACGGTGTTGTCCCCCTCCCTTCCCTGCGCCCGAGCCAGACTCGATTAGCACCCAATCCCGCACTCGAGCCCGAATCCTCTTTGATCCAGCGTGAGGAGCACATCTAGGCCACTATAAGAGCCCCTGCCTCCCACCACCCTCGTTTTCCCATCTACTACCTCCTCTGAACTCTAGCTTCGTGCAGCCACCTCAGTTTTGGATCTCATTGGCGTGAGGTCGGATCTGCCGACATCGAGTCCACCGTTAGGAGTTCCTACGCCCTCTCTGAGCCCTTGCCACCCTTCTTCATGAGGTGACAAAGCTATATAGCCCCTCCCTCTACTCTCTATCGCTCTTTGTGCCCCGTTAACCCTCGCCAGATTTTAGCAGAGCTCACTGACCGCCTCACCGAGCCGCTCACCCTTCCCGATCCGTCTTCGCCCAAAGCAGAGTACATTTTGGCCCTATAGTTGTTGTGCTCAATTACTTTGGATGAAGGCTACTTTGAGTGACTTTGGAATCAAGTTCAAACAAGTGCCATTGCTTTGTTACAATGAGAGTGCCATCAAGATCACCAACCGGTTCAACATTCAGGAACAAAGCATATAGATGTCCGCCATCATTTCATAAGAAATGACCAACAAAAAGGGGACATGTGTATTGAGAGTGTGGGCACCGATGATCAACTTGCCGATATCTTTATGAAGCCACTTGATGAGAAGAGGTTTTGCAAGCTAAGGAATGAATTGAACATACTTGACTTCTCAAATATGTGTTGATGCACCCCCATTATATGGCATGTCTCTCCTTTGAGCAAAGCAAGGTGTGGTAGAACCACCTAAATTATATGGCCCACATGTGCCTACCATTGTCTTTTAGACTTCTGATATAGCACATGCAAGCCAGACAACTCCGGTAGTCTGTCGGGTGTCCTCGGGGAACCTCAAATCATCCACGTTTTACAACTCATACAGGATCAACAAAAAAGTTGTTACAACATTACAACATTTGATACAAAAAATATCTTACATCAGAGTGCGGAATAATATAACATTAGTTTACAAAACATGTAGAAGTTAAACTTTAACCTAAGCTCCAAAATATGAGAACACCACAAAAGCATCTGAGATGAAACATCTAAAGCAGAAAAGGTAGCCAGACCACGTTAAGCCCACCGACATGAACTCACTAAGTTGCTCAAGTTAGAACCTGCAACAGGGGTTAACAAACCTTGAGTACTTGAGGGTACTTAGCAATTCTTAACCGACTAAAGAAAAGACTCCAAGGATATGCTGGCTTAAAAGTAAGGTATAAGCAAGAAGTAACTTTTGCGGAAAAGCTTATTATAATTGAATCCTTACTTTCAATTTTTTAGTTGTGTATTAAGTCATTATCAGTATCCAATTAGCACCTAGACTAAATCAAATCACTTCATTAATCATCAAAGCTCATGTTCAACTCGTAACATTTCTGATCCATCAGTAACCATGTTCCATTGATTAACTATGATGTATGGTCAGAGGGTCGAGTCTTCATCTCCGAGAAGCAATGGCAATTCGAATCGATTGGCCCAGCTGGGATTTCCTTACCACATGACATATGCAGGTCTAGGCCCAGACCTAAACCTACATATATCAACCCTCACCCAGATCCTCCAAAACTTGAACCAGTCTGCGCTACTTGAGAGCACAGTACCCACCTCTCTGTGTTGTTCGTCCCTGACGGATTCATAGGAATGGGTACATGATACTCTCACCATATCCGCACTCCTAGTGCGCAGTTGTCTTTTCAAGTTAAGGAATAGCCAAGGTATTGGGCTTACCAGAGTATGTGGCCAGTACTAGCAAAGTCTCAACCACACGCAGGCCTACAACAATCAGTCCTCAATCGACACAGGTGAGGTCACTACGTCAGGATTCAAACCTAACACAAGCCAAGATTTCACCCAGTCTCAATTTAACATTATTAACACCATGGTATTCACAACCTATAAACAGAGTTGAGAAGAGCAAGATAAAGCTGTTACTCTCGAACGATGAAACCATCATTCGACTTCCAACATAGACTAAGCATTACTAAACATAAGAGGTACAACCTTTTTATACTAATACGGTATAAGTGGGGATATCTGAATATCAAGGTAATCATGCAGCAATGGTATAGATCAACCCCTAATTACTTAATGTACATCTCACAAGACTTAAAGTGTAATAAAGATTTGTAAAAGCTATAGAAGGGTGTTATGCACCGGGGCTTGCCTTCGTTGTAGAGAAGGTTAGTTTCCTCAGAGAGACCCAATAGATACTAGCACCTCTAGTAGATGGATCTACTCCAAGACTTGATCAACATGAGCCTTCTTACTCTCGTATACACTACACCTAATAAATGATGCTTTGCTTAACAAGATGGACTACATGCCATGATGGATGATGCATGATGATACAAGTGCATAACAGAAGATAAACAAGTTATGGAAGTTGAGTACAACTTTCCTTCGCTAAGAAACTAGGTGTTGACACCATTTTTGGCACGTGTCAAGATGATCAGAGTGGGCTAATTGGCAGAAGGAAAGTTATTGTATTACGCTGGTAGAAGGGTGCCGATGAAGATCAGCTTGCGAGGATTGTTGCCGATGAATGGTGGTGACCGATGGAAAGGTTGACTTAGACTCAGAGGCGTTGCTGGCAAGATCGCAGATGTTATTACCGATGCCGATGAAGGAGGATCTGAGGACTGTTGCCAATGAAGCTTGTGATGACGGGAAGCATGCCGATGGAGAGGAGGTCGATGGAAATTTCATTGTAATTAAGGCGGACAGGGAAATAGATAGGTGTTGATTTCCTTTTCTATATTTGTTAGAGTATGATTCATGTAAGAGTCACATTTTTCCTTAGATATGGACTCAGTGTCCTAGTCGTGTCTGGTTATGTTTCCTCAGATCAGGGTATAAATATAGACTGAGGGACAATGTAAGATGGATCAATCAATATCAAACCAATTTTACTCCTATTTGCATGTACTTACTTTTCGGCGACTTCGTCAATTTGCATATTTTTCTTTTTACGAGTTCTCATCGATTCAACGAGCTGCATCGCTTCAGTGTGACCTTCGAAGATCCTCGAGTTCCGTGTGAGTACCTCTTGGCCGTGGCTTCCGGGCGTATCGCTGTTGTCAGGACCAAAGTACTCGAATTTTCATCGTTGTCGATTAACAGGTCAAATCGACAGGCATGCTTTGGATATTGGATTAGGTATTAGCCCTTTGTGTTTGCAGATCCACTTTTGCATCAACACATCTTTTGACACGCCCAGTGGGACGAATCAACATGATCAATATGTTCAATCCTGAGATCGATTCGGGGAACATCATCGCGATATCGAAAGAAGATCTTAAGGAAGATCAGAAGCAGGCTATCGAAAAGGCTATGGAGGATTATAGGCAGCTCTACCTGAAATCATTCAGCTTAAACAGGAGCGGAGAAGTCATCCAGAAGCAAGATCTGCCGTTGCCTCGGCAGGTTACCTTTGACTCCAATCCTGGTAAACTTCAAGAGATGGTTAATTCTGCAGTAAATCATGCTTTGATTAACCACTCCAATGTGTTGTCCAATACTGTTCACAATGCTGTGGTTCGAACATTTAAAGAGGGACAAGTGCCACCATATTACATTGGGCCAGCTTATCACCAACCAGAACCGACATCGGTCAATGCTCCATTGGCTCCCTCAGCCGTTGCGGGTATAGAAGTTACTTCTCCTTCAGTTTCGGCAGGTTTGCCTAATGTTCAATCTACACCGATAAGATCAGATCCAGTACTTTCAGGAGGACGAGTTCAGCTCAATATAGATCTATCGGCATCAGCTATGTCAGGGCCTGTGTCTCAGAACAGCTAGATTCCTGCTAATTGGTGGGGATATGGTATGCCTCCGGAGTTGTCTACCTTCAACTCTGGGTTACCTCAAGTGTTTGACGCAACAGGAAAAGCTCCTGTATCATCGGCTGCTCTCGTTTCACCGATGACTCAGGTACCTTAATATGCCACATCAACTACTATGCAACCAACTTTAGGAGGTTTCCAGGTGCCTTCGTTTCAAGCACCCAATACAAGTCCATCGGCAAGCATATTGCCGATGCAGCAGAAGGCCCCTGCTATGAGTCAACCTCGGGTGCAGTTTATGCCTCAAGCTGGTTATGCTAATTGTTATCCAACAATGTTAGCAAGTTACCAGCCATCGGCAAGTTTTGTACCGATGAGTTCTAATAATGGTTGGTCGGGACAGTTACCTGTTCAGCATGCAGTTCAGCAGAATCATCAAGTTGCAGGAATTCAGCAAGGTCATATGCAAGCTGGTTTTCAGAATCAGGCATCGGCAGCTCATCCGATGAATCCTTTCCAGCAGGTTAGTGGGCTACAAGCAGCGGTGAATATGCCGATTGCTAGAGATCGTGTACCACAAAGATATGTGGAGGGATATCAGCAGGTACCCCCTGTAGAAATTCAGCCAGTTCGTCAGCAGGAGGCTGATGCTTTTTGGGCCGATAAGATAGCAGAAATCATGCGAGATCAGTTTGGGATAAAACCTAAAGTTAATACTTATTCTTATCGGACCCCATACCCTCCAGCATATGATTTAATTCCTCTCTCAAATCGGTACAAGGTACCAGATTTCACCAAATTTTCTGGACAAGATGATACGTCAACAATGGAACACGTCAATCGCTTCATTATTCAATGTGGAGAGGCAGCTAGCAGAGATGAATTAAGAGTTCGATTATTTTCATCATCTTTGTCTAGATCGGCATTCACGTGGTTCATATCATTGCCACCAAATTCTATTATTACTTGGGCTAATCTAGAAAAACAATTTCATAAGTATTTCTTTGCTGGAATCTATGAAAAGAAGCTTACCGATTTAGTAAAATTGAGGCAATGTAATGATGAATTGGTAGAAAGCTTTGTGCAGAGGCTACGAGATATAAAGAATAAGTGCTACAGCCTGGTGCTAGATGATCGGCAGCTTGCTGATCTGGCTTTTCAAGGGTTATTGCCACATCTCAAGAACAGGTATGCTTCTCAGGAGTTTGAAAGCCTGGGTCATCTTATACAAAGGATCTCTGACCAGGACACTAGGGTTTTTGAGCCTAAAAAGAATTAGAGCAAAAAAGTATCATTTGTTGATGAGGTAGAAGATTCTGATTTTGATGAAGAACCAGTTATCGGTTTAGCTGAGTGGGTTAAGAATAAAAGGCATATATCTTGTCTTTTTGGTCAGAAAGAGCCAGAGAAGTTTACCTTTGACATCACCAAAGCTGACAAGATATTTGATCTTTTGCTTCAAGAAGGTCAAATTAAGTTGTCACCTAATCATGTGATTCCATCAGCAGAAGAGTTGAAGAAGATCCTATACTGCAAATAGCACAATGCAACTTCACACAGTACAAATGAGTGTAAGGTGTTCAGGCAGCAGTTGCAATCGGCCATCGAATCTAGGAGAATTAAGTTTGGCAACTCCAAGACCCAGAAGCCGATGAAAATCGATCAGCATCCTTTTTCAGCAAATATGTTGGATGCCAAGGGTAAGACTAAGGTATTAACATCAGAGGCTGCTGAGAAAAACGCATCAGTGGATCCCCAACATCAGATAACTACCGATGATGCAAAAAGCAAGGGTCTGCTGGGAGAGAGTGGTAGTTCTAAAAAACCTCATCGATCTGGCATTGTGATTACCCATCGAAGGCAGCAGGAGGGTTGATGTCAGCGTAAGGACCGATATTGTAACATCCCGATTTTCCGGGAAGCCAAAAACACGAACTTTTAAAAATTTTTCCTTTAAATGTATGAAGCATGTAGTCTCTAGGTCTAACCCGAGTCTAACTCGCTAATAACTCGTTGCATCCATATAGAATTGTTCGTAGGAGAGTGCTGGTGCTTGTGAGTCGGTTTCGGATTTGAATCTTGTCAGTGTTGTGCAAATCCGTAGCAAATCCCCTCTCGGATACCCATCGGAAAGTCTCCCAGAGTCCCATTTGAGTCCATTCCAATTCCTCTTTAGTTCTTGTCTCGAATCCGTGACCAAAATTTCTACTCAAAGCCCTTTTGAATCTACCTCAAAACCCATCTTAAATCCTTCTTAAATACCCTGAAATGAAATAGGAAAGTCCTTTTTCCAGCCGGCCCAGCCTGATCTGCCCTCCTCCACACGATGGCCCACTCGTACAGCCGGTCCAGCATTTCTCGCGACTCATCTCGCCTCGCCTCCCCTTTCCGCCCTCTCGGCCGCTCGGCAAGCAAGCAGGCTGAATGCGCGTGCATGCTCGTGTACCCATTCGTTAGTTACGTGAAGTCGTGAAGCATCCAGTAGCGCAATACGTGTCACGTTCAAGCATGCCCGTGCCCCGTTTTCTAGCTACGTCAGCACGGGAGGGCTAACCATAGCAGCAGCACTCAGTAGAACGTGCATGCTACTGTGCCTTGTGTTTTAACTACGGGAGCACCTGAGTTCTCTGAGCCAAAGCCTTTGTACGTGTGTATGTATGTACATATATACGTACATATGTACCATTAAGGCTGGACGAAAAACTCGAACCTCGTTAGCTCGCTCGGCTCGTGGCTGGCTCGGCTCAGCTCGGCTCGGCTCGTTATGATAACGAACCGAGCCGAGCCAGGATTTTAGCTCGTTAGCTATAACGAGCCAACTCGAGCTGGCTCGTGAGCCGCTCGCGAGTCAAACGAGTCGTAGTTTTAGGGAAAAAGTCATCATAACTTATATTAGTTTTGTATTACTTTATGTCCCGCACTTCACAAATGGATGATATGTTAGCTCATATGAATATTTTATTCGATTTAAGGTTATTGAATATTTTTTTTATATATTATTAATATTTTTAAGCTTTAGATAAATGCAAATATTATATTTTGTGTATTTTTTATACCTGGCTCGTAAGCCTAACGAGCCAGCTCGAGCTCATAACGAGCCGAGCCGAGCTGGCTTTCTGGCTCGTTAACGAGCCGAGCCGAGCTGGCTCGTTATCCTAACGAGCCAGAACGAGCCGAGCCGAGCCGAGCCGGCTCGGCTCGTTATCCAGCCTTATGTACCATGCCTTTAGCCGCAAGTACCAGAGTCCAGCATCCTGCAAGCCGGCCCAATCGCTTTGCCCTCCTGCGACCCAGCTGGCCCAAGCTGCCAAGCACACCCACTCCAAATCCTGCCGACGTGGTGCCTCCGCAGTGGCTGGTCAACACCATCTCCGGATCCATGAGTTGGCTGCTGGGTGTGTTTCTTTTGCATCCATGACAACCGGACCCCACTCCCTCCCATGTCAGCTTGACTGGACCGGACCGAAAGCTGAAGACCACGTCGCAACCCAGCGCCTCGCAACGCCGCCGCTCACCCGCTGAAGCCCTCGCGCACACGCGCTCGCGTTCACAGACCGCGACCCGCAAATCCCACCGTCCGCTCCGCGCCACGCGGCACGGACATCGAGGATGAACGGGACCCAGATGCCCTAGCTGCGCCGCGTATAACAGAGCAGCAGCTGCCTCTCCATTCTCTCCCCATGGCCGCCGCACCTCCCTCTCCTCCGCTGCGCAGCGCCGCCCTGCTTTGCTAGCCGCAAGCCGAGCCCGACGCACGTGCTCGCCGTCCTACCCGCCGCCATGGCCATAGCCGGCCACCGCGCCAACCCTCCGCGCGGCCACGACCACCAGGCACCAGCCGCCTGACCGTCTTCCTGGCCGCAACCCCGCGCCTTCACCTCGAGCCGATTGACGACCCCGACCGCGACCCCGAGCCTTGCACGGCGTCGTTCGAGCCACCCGGAGGCGGCCGTCCGCGACGAGCTTGGGACACCGCAGCGACTCCGGCCGGCGCACCGCACTGCGTCGAGCCTTCCCTGCGGCACCTCAACACGGAAGCGGCATCCTTCTTCTCCGAGCCCTACTGTAAGCTTCGGACTTGCCCAAGCCTTCGTCTTTTTGCCATCCCTGCCTGTTCCGGCCTTCGTGCCGGCGTTTTGCCCTGCCGGAGTGCATTACCGCACCGATGGACAACCGCGGCCGTTGCGTTGCGAATGCACTGCCGTGCTCTGCCTTGCACGAACGGCAGCCATGGCCTCACTGGCCCCTGCCGTGACCACATCCTCAGACACACACGCACGAGACCTGGCCTTTGATGACAAGCACGAAAGCCCAGACCGCCGCCCGCCACGGCGGCGAGCTTAGCACGTACATGGTGCAGGTGCACCGCATACGGTACACACGGCCACAGTCACCAGCACGGGCACAGCCACAACCCGGATGCAAGCACTGGCTTGTCGTACTTGCAGCCGTCAGCCCTCCACACGCGCAGCACAGCAGCCGCCGCCTCTGCCTTGCTAAAGACAGCATAGCTGCGGCCTTGTTACCCCGCGCCGGTGACTACGCGCTGCCGTTGCCGTCCAAGACCTGCACGCGGACACCACGATATCAGACCTGCGTCGTACCTCCGCCCTCTTGGCCGCACGGCCAACTCCAAGCCATGGTTGCCTTGCCCCTTGAACCGCACGGACACAGGGCGTAGCGGCCTCTTTCCGCGCAACCACGCCGTCAAGCCTCTGCCTTTCGGCGAACACGTTGGCCGCTCCCCTCCTCTGTGCTACGGCAAGCAGCGTGTCAGCTAAGTCCCCGCCTTGCCGTCGGCACCCACGCGCTGGACACGCGCGCGGAGCGGCGCCCGCATAGTCGCTCTCGCCGCGGCGAACGCCGTCGTCGAACCCGTCTACCCGAATCGCGTAGGCCCTCTTTCTTTCTCCCCCTGTTAGCAAACCGCCGGCCCAGCTGGCCTTGGCCCAGCTCGGCTTCCCTCTCCTTCCTAGCTGTTGGTCCAGCACCAGCAAATTGGTCACCTGAAGCCCTCAAAGCCAGTCCGAATCCAGCTGAAGGAAGTGCATCCAATCCTTGCCCTTTTCTCCTTTTTCCTTTTTCAGATAACCTTGCCACCACCTAAAACTCTCACAAAATTCATCCCAGCTCCAAAAATTATGAAACCAGTTTCATAATTTTTCTAAAATCCTGCCCTACCTCCTAGTGCACTTTTGAGTCTAATTGAGTTAGATTTTTGTTGCGGTTTTATTGCTTCTTGATTCTACCCCTTCGATTATCGTCGACTACCATGGCGTGTGGATTGAAGAAAGGTGAATCCCTATTGCTTCCTTTGGGTTTTCATACCCAAACACTTGTATGCTCATACCCACTATGAACCATAGTGCGCCTTAGGTTCTCACGGTGACAACTGCACCGCTAAGAAACTTAGGTGTCTAGTGCCATTTAGTGCACATAGTCTGTGGTACCATACGAGTGGATCTGCGTTGTGTCCTCTTGTGTGCCTCACTTCTTTTCTCTCCCGTTTCACCCTCCCTTGGTTCTCGTCAACTGCAATGGCATGCGGATTGAGGGAGACTGAAACTGCTTTAGCCACTCCTTTCGGTTCCCGTCATTCTCCATGACGCTCGGATCGAAGGCTGTGAGTTGTGGTGTTTGCTTAGGATAAGTTAAGGTCTATGTCATTTTATTAAAGCCGTATAGGTCGACACGATCGACCCGGGAAATACTAGCTAGGCTATGACCTGAGCTCGTGCTTAGTGAACCACCACCTATTCTTTTGGCCCAAGGATCGGATATCTGCCGAGAGGGTCAAGTTGTCTTCTTGTGTTCTTTTAGTGTTGCCTCCTTTGAGTCTTGATCTTTTCGAGAGTATTGATTGTTCTCTTGCTTGTATGACGCTCTCACGAGGTAACGTGGATCGGACCGGAACCTATTGGAGGAGGAGAAACCAGAGAATAGCAGAACCTGTGGAGTGGAGTTGGCCGAGGAGATGGAGACTGTACTGATCGACTACACCAACTAACCAAGACTGTACCTCTACTACCTCGACATCGCAGGTGTCATGGCAGCACCTTACTCTAGAGAATCCTATTAGACATGCTAAAATATAGATGCTAGTGCTTTACTTTATGCAAATGAACTACGATAGGTTGCATGGTAGATTGCTTGTGAGCCATTACCTTGTCGCAGCCTATTCCCCTGCACACCCGCTGTTAGGCTAGACACTCGCTTACTATGTACTGCTTTACTCTTACTCGCATTATATCTGTGATGTGATGCTGGTGAGTGAGATGCGTATTGAGATAAGGCACGAGGTGCCGATAACCTGATAACAACCTGATAATGAACATGGGGAGATCTTGGCGTGCGTCCTGGGTGTGTGGTGAGGGTCGAGTCGACCGAGCAGGATCTACGATGAGTCGCGAGGACGAGTCTGGTCGGAGGGCGCTACCTGGGCGTTCGCCATGTGAGGTGCCTATGGCGGGTACATGTGACAGGGAGAGGTCCTAGGGTGGAGTGTCTTTGTGGGATGAAGCCCCGGGATGGGAGGTGCTGTGATGGCACGGGGTGCCGGGTGTTCCGTTGAGCGGAAAACGGTTTTCCCCTTGTGAAGATATCCTGCTTAGTCACCCTAAGGACTGATATGTCCGTGGACCGGGTCTTAGGAATCCTTGCACATCCACTCGCTTCTGTGGGGAGGAGACGGACGTTTGACTTGCTAGTACGGTGCCACTACTATTGGGAGGTTAGCGGATAGTGTAGGGAGGTACGGGCGTCGAGCGCCCACACCCTCCTAAGACAGCGTAGTACCCGAGGGGCCAAGTATTACGTCTCACAATCTCAGCGTGCCGGTGTATGGGGTACTCCGACACGGCCCCAGTTCTGAGTGATAGGGTGGCATCGTGTCTAGTTGGAAGGCGGCCCGTTATCAGCCTAGACGACCCGGATCGTCGATGATGGTGATCTTGTGGGTAGTGTAAACCTCTGCAGAGTTTCTGGTTGATCGATCGATACATATGCCGACTTGTCGGCTATGGACCTTTCCTAAGTACAGCTTTACTTGACTAGTGAGAGGAGTCCTTCTACCTTCCCTGGGTTTCAGTGTGATCCGGCCTTGGCCGTTGAGGCATGGACGAGAGGGAGTCGTCCATGCCGATGAGAGAGTGAGGTGAGATGTGTGGTGTTGTGATGTGATGGGATGGGAGAACATGTGTAAGAGATGGGTTAAAACTTGATGAACTATTATTATATACTTATTAATGAACATGCATTATAGGAAAGCCACAGCCAAATATTTTAGGATTGCCAGATCCCTTTTTCTCTTTTCCACTAAAGCTCATCGGTGCTGACCATGGCCTGCACACATCTGGCGGTGTACAGTTTTCCTGACTTGCAGTAATAACGAAGTTAGAAAGATTAAGTGGTCTCGTTCCTACGCTCAAGTTTGGTTTTGGAGATGGAGTCTACGCCCGCTGTCTTTCTACGCCAACTCTGATGATTACCGTGGAGGAGGAGCCTTCACCTGCTGACGCGCTACAACAACTCTGATGAAGACGTATGAGTTTCCGCTAGATAACAATGTAATAGGTGTGTTAAAAAGTGTTGTAAAACTTTGTAATTTGTAATTCTGAGATGTATGACTATGATATCATCTGATAATTGATAATGTGATGGGTTTCTTTTGTGAGCTATCACATTATAATTCATATCTATGGATTTTTCCTTCGAGGAAAATCGAGATCGTTTCAGATATCAACAACAACAAGAAGAGAGACGTCGGGAAGAGTGGTATCGGCATAAAGATCATTGGAGGTGCCCGTTTTTCATCCATTGCTAGGGAGAAGGCATTAAATTGCCAACTGTTGAAAATTGCCCTGAGTGCAATGGTTACTATGGGGCCAATCGGTCAGAAAGGAGGTTTCAGCCTAGTAATCAGAGCTTATCTATCAATGAGCCGATCAGAGGCAGAGCATTAGTGCATGATTGGCTGGGGGGCAGACTTAGTGTACATGAAAGGCTTGGTAAGCGCACTGGATATTTTCCAAGGAATCAAGAGGAGGTTGAGGATATGGCAAACGCAAGAGTTCCCGACGAAGAAATATTCTACAGGGATCCTAATATACGTCGTGTAGAATCAACTGGGATTTGTTATCAGCCAGTTTTGAAAACTAAGCTTCCTCGATGGTGCCCTGAGGGTCTGACAAAGACACAGAAAAGGTGGATGTAGCATGAGCGTCAGGAGGACCTATACCGAGAGGAAAGCTCTTCCAATGAGAGGTCCGGACATCGGCAGTGGCAGGTGAAACACAAAGATAAGGGCCCATCGGCAGATGTTAATATGGTATTTATGTTGCTGATGGAGTTTCTAGCACTCTCTAATGATGAGGAAGAAGTTGTTCTCTCCGATCAAGTAGCTCAACTGACACTAGATCCAATGATGGCTGTTTTTGAAAAACCTACCAATGACGAGAGACAACATCTCAAAGCTTTGTTTATGAAAGACAGAGTTGATGGGCAGCCTGTATCTAAGATACTTATCGACGGAGGAGCTGCGATTAATATTATGCCCTATGTGATGTATCGAAAACTTGGTAAAGGAGATCAAGACTTGACCAAAACCGATGTGATGCTGAAAGATTTCGAAGGCAATGTGTCACCAGCTAAAGGGGCAGTATGCGTTGAATTGACCATCGGGAGCAAAACCTTGCCGACAACGTTCTTTGTTATCAATGGTAAAGGTGCGTACAATCTGCTTCTAGCAGCTAAAGGGGCAGTATGTGTTGAATTGACCATCGGTAGCAAAACCTTGCCGACAACGTTCTTTGTTATCAATGGTAAAGGTGTGTACAATCTGCTTCTAGGAAGGGACTGGATTCATGCCAATTGTTGTGTTCCTTCCACAATGCATCAATGCCTCGCACAGTGGGTTGGGGATAAGATTGAGGTTGTCCCTGCTGATTCTTCTTATATCATCGCATCGGCAGAATCAGATACTTATGAGCAAACCAAATGCATATCAGGAGAAGTTTGGGAGAAAGAGTTCCTTAGAGTTGCTGATTATGAAATTCCACCAATCCAAGCAGTCGATTCTGAAGAGGAGTTTTAATGGATATGTTTGCCGATGATGGAAAATTAGGTCAGGGGTTCACATCGGCTGATGATTTAGTAGAGGTAGATATTGGTAATGGTAATAGGCCAAGGCCTACTTTTATTAGCGCTAAGTTAGATTCCAAGTGTAAGCAGCAAATAACCAATTTGTTAAAAGAATATAAAGATTGTTTTGCTTGGGATTATATTGAAATGCCTAGATTAGACCGATCAATAGTTGAACATCGGTTACCCATCAAATCTGGATTTCGGCCATATCAGCAGCCAGCGCGCCGATGCAACCCTAATATACTTCCTGACATTAAGGCCGAAATAACTAAATTAATTGAGGCAAAGTTTATTCGGTAGTGTCGATATGCGGAGTGGATTTCTAATGTGGTTCCTGTTTATAAGAAAAACGGGAAACTTCGTGTTTGTATTGATTTCAGGAACCTCAACAAAGCTACACCGATGGATGGCTATCTAATGCCTATTGCTGATTTGTTGATTGATGCTGCAGCCGGACATCAGATTATCAGCTTCATGGATGGTAATGCAGGTTACAATCAAATATTCATGGTTGAAGAAGATATTCCCAAAACTGCTTTTAGATGTTCAGGTCATGTGGGGTTGTTTGAGTGGATAGTCATGACCTTCGGTTTGAAAATGCCAGTGCTACTTATCAGAGAGCTATGAATTTTATTTTTTATGAGTACATCAGCACATTAGTGGAAATCTACATTGATGATGTAGTGGTTAAGTCTGGGGATATCACAAAACATCTAGCCAATCTACAAAAGATACTGGAGTGTACGAGGAAGCATGGATTAAAGATGAATCCTAATAAATGTGCATTTGGTGTATCAGCAGGTCAATTCATAGGTTTTATGGTGCATAAGAGAGGTATTGAAATCAGCAGAAAGTCTATTGATGCAATTAACAAGGTAGTTGCTCCTGCCGATAAAACTGAATTGCAATCTTTGGTCGGCAAGATTAATTTCATTAGAAGGTTCATATCTAATCTATCAGGTAAGATCAAGGCTTTCAGTCTATTGCTTAAATTGAAGGCCGATCAGGAATTTGTATGGGGAGCTGAGCAGCAGTTGGCCCTAGATGAAATTAAGAAGTACTTAATAAACCCTCCAGTGCTAGTTCCACCCCAACACGGGAAACCCTTCAGGTTGTATTTGTCAACTGATGGTACTGTTATCGGCTCAGCTCTTATTCAAGAATTTGAAGAGAAAGAATCTGTTATTTATTATTTGAGCGGAAGATTGGTGGATGCTGAGATAAGGTATTCGGCCATCGAAAAATTATGTCTGTGTCTATACTTTTCTTGTATTAAATTAAGGCATTATTTGCTATCGGTCGAATGCACTGTCATATGTAAGGATGACGTGGTCAAATATATGCTGTCGATGCCGATACTAAGTGGTAGAATTGGCAAGTGGATTTTAGCATTGTCAGAATTTGACCTACGTTACGAATCGGCTAAGGCAGTTAAAGGGCAGGTTATGGCCGATTTTGTCACTCAGCATTGCAGTAAAGTGGACTCTCTGGAAGTTGCTCCTTGGACATTTTTCTTCGATGGGTCTATGTGTGGTGAAGGAGCAGGTATCGGCATTGTGTTGATTTCACCTCAAGGAAGTATAAGTTTTCATTGTCAATTTTTGCTACATCGACAAACAATCAGGCTGAGTATCAAGTTTTGATAAAAGAGTTAGAATTACTTAGGGAGATACGTGCCGATGCTGTCGAAATCTTTGGTGATTTTATGCTAGTTATAAATCAATTAGCTGGGATTTATGAAGGCTGAGTATCAAGTTTTGATAAAAGGGTTGGAATTACTTAGGGAGATACGTGCCGATGCTGTCTAAATCTTTGGTGATTTTATGCTGGTTATAAATCAATTAGCTGGGATTTATGAATACCGAAGTGAAGTTTTGATCTCATATCATGAGAGATGTTTGCAATTATTGAAAGAGTTCAAAGATTTTCATCTTAAACATATTCCTCGATTGCATAATGAAGAAGCTAATCGGCTAGCTCAGCATGCTTCAGGGTATCAGCATATCCAGGAAGTGCTAACATCGGCAGTTGATACCGATGATTGGAGAAAGGAGATTGTCGATTACTTAAGGGATCCATCTAAGAAGGTTGAAAGACGTATAAGATTTCAGGCCACTAAGTACGTGCTCCTCGATGATGAATTATATTATCAGACTATAGATGGAGTTTAGTAGTGATGAATCGAAAAGCTTAATGTGTGAAATTCATGAAGGAGTGTGTGGGGCACATCAATCGGCTTTCAAGATGAAGTGGATGATCAGAAGGAATGGATACTATTGGCCGACTATTCTTGAAGACTGCTTTAAATATTTTAAAGGATGTCAGGGGTGTCAGAAGTTCGGTAATATTCAAAGAGCGCCTGCATCGGCTATGAATCCTATAATTAAACCTTGGCCGTTTCGGGGATGGGCTATCGATCTCATCGGTCAGATTTATCCACCATCGAGCAAAGGACATAAATTTATTCTTGTTGCTACCGATTATTTCACAAAATAGGTTGAAGCAGTTCCTTTGAAAAATGTGACATCGGCTAGTATGATCGATTTTGTGAAAGAGCATATTGTTTACCGATTTGGTATTCCTCGAACTATCACTACCGATCAGGGTACTATGTTTACATCGGGAGAATTTGATGAGTTTGTTATTGGTATGGGGATTAAAGTTTTGAATTTCTCTCCCTATTATGCTCAAGCTAATGGTTAGGCTGAGGCTTCTAACAAAGGAATTATCAAACTCATTAAGCGCAAAATTAAAGAAAATCCTAAGCGGTGGCATACAATATTAAATGAGGCCCTGTGGTCATATCGGATGGCATGTCATAGTGCAATCAAAATAATGCCTTATCAGTTAGTATATGGACACGATGCAGTATTGCCTTGGAAAATTAAATATGGCTCTAG
The DNA here is from genome assembly GCA_038087645.1 of Saccharum hybrid cultivar R570. NCBI lineage: Eukaryota > Viridiplantae > Streptophyta > Magnoliopsida > Poales > Poaceae > Saccharum > Saccharum hybrid cultivar. The sequence goes on from JAQSUU010000558.1 coordinate 27,468,441, forward strand.
GCGGATATTTTCTCAAGATCAACTGACAGTCGATGACTATGATACTCTTATGAAAGACGAGCTAGAAGACGTGGCAGGTCATCGGTTGAGGGCTTTAGTTAGCATCGAAGAAAATAAGAAAAGGGTAGCCAGATGTTGTGACAAGAAGGTGAAGGTAAAGGAGTTTGCCGATGGAGATCTGGTTTGGAAATTGATTTTACTGATTGGGACTAAAAGTTCAAAGTTTGGCAAGTGGTCTCCTAATTGGGAGGGTCCTTATCGGATAAATCAATCTGTTCCTAGCAACGCATATATTCTAGAAACCCTCGAAGGGGTTGTGTTTCCCAGAGCATTAAACAAAAAATATTTAAAGAAATATTACCCTAGTATCTGGATGGATGCATAAAAATATAAGTGCCGATAACAGTCCTATCGGCTAAAATTAGACAAGGGTATCAGTGTTTCCTAAAGTACTGATGCAATAAACAGGATTTACAAATTTAGTAAAGACTGGATGACCGATATCGCACGCAGGCGAATCTGATCGGCTTCCTCTATCTCTTTGATATCGTCATCGGCGGCACCCTCGACTGGCCTAAGCTTTTTCTTCACTGCCAGTGCTTTGCGAGCTTGGATATCCCTTTCTTGCTGGAGAGCCTTGATAGCGTCGGGTAACTGGCTTTCTTCCTGCCTGGCATGAGTTAGAGCTGCCTCGACTTCTTTCAGTTTAGCCAGTAGAGCCATTCTCTTTGCCGATAAGTCCGAGATTTTCTGCTTAAGTTCGGCACCCGAAGTATGCAAACTGCCGATGTTCTTGTGCTTCTCATTGGCGGTCTGTTTCAATTGTAGCATCTCTTCTTTAAGCTAAGCCTGAGTGGCTCTATTGGCAATGCATTGAGCAGCCCTCTGATATTGGAGTTGTCGGCTTTCTAAGTGGGCTGCTGGGAAGAGTGCCTCTTTGATGTCGGCAGGGACCTGGCCACGAATTGTTTTGAAAATTGCTTTTGCAGGGTCCGAATCATCTACCAACTGGGCGGTGTCTTGCTGCAGCAAGTTCAGTAGAGCCTTCAACTTGGACTTGACTTCTACCGATATTGTCCCCAGTGCAAGTGAAGAGCTTGCCTGCTCTCCATCATCGTCAGAAACGTCGATGGCAAAGGAGAATAAACTGTCTAGAGAATCTTGTTCCTGAAGGAAGAAAAGGGGTCAGTTGAGGACAAGTATGAATATTATAAATCGGCTAGGTCAGTCGGCTTACTTGCTTCAAGGTAATTTCTTATCTTTGACTGGAGGAAGCAACCTGGAGTGTGCCATGTGAAGGATCAGCTGAACTTACTGATGGGATATCTTCAGCTTTAGGATTAACTGGTGCTAAGATTAATGGCAACTCCTCTGTGGTCTCATCGGTAGTTGGTCCTTGGGATACGATGGCCAATGATGTGCCCTGTGCAGGAGGATCGACTGCTTGCTTAGTTGCATCGGCCAATTCTGGTTGGCTCGGAGGTGCTAGATCAGGTGTTGGAATCGGTACGAACTTCTGCCATTTTGGCTGTGCCTCAGTATCTGTTGAAGCTTTGCGCTTTGTTTGGGCCTCAGCAACGGTTGGCTGGGGGGCATCGGCACTTGTTGGTTGTGAGGATTGGACATCTGGTACACTTGCCGATGTACCCGTTTGTTGCTGCAAAACAGGTGTAAGATATGATATTTAACAGGTTAAATGTAGGGTTGAAGGAATACCTCTGAAGGTTTGTCAGAGATGGTAGTGCTTGATGCCAGAGGAGTTGCCAATGATGATCCAGCAGTAGTTCTTACATCCTAAAAATTAGTGTTAGTATAGTCTGAGATCGGCATGAGTTGGAATAAACAGGGTTGCTACCTTGAACTCTTCTATCAGGGTCGCAGCGGCAGCCGATGGAGTGGCTCTAGCCTTAGCCAATTTTGGCTTGGTAGTGATTTTCTTGGCACGGGTTCTCTGATGAGTCAAAGCAGCCAGGGTAGGGGCGTTGTAGCCGATCAGTGATATTGGGGAGACAGGTCGAAGGTCAAATGGTCTCCCACTCCTACTTATGGATGGTGCTGGGTCATCGACCTGTCACAAGAAAATTAGTTGCCGATATATATATAAAAAAGGGAAGAAGGGTGTTAAAAGAAACTTACTGCATCATCAGGATACTCAGGGTCGATTAGATGCCAATATGTATGAACGGATGCTGCAAATAATTGTGCCTTCCACTCTTGCCACCATAACTTATATGATTCAGTGATAAAGGAGGCTGGCGTCCAGGTAGATAGATCAACATCTGTAGTATCGACATCAAGAGAGAGTCGCACTACTTTGCTCCAGTCCGATCCGTCGGTGATTGTTTCTCTCGGTTTAATCACATTGGTAGAGCAAAGTTTAATTGGCAGCTATCCAAAGGCCAATTGACGTGATACTGCCGATGGATTGTAGAATTCATAGGAGATGTTGGTGTTTTTCCCACTGCCGAATGTATTCATTGGAATTGCCCGGGGAGTAATGATGGCCATCATAAGTTCATCATCCATATTCAAGGTATCATCAGCAAAATTGAAGAGAATGGGGAATCTGGTTTCTTCGTCGATATAGGGCATCCAGGCCCGATGATCACGGGAAAGACCGTTGTAAAAGCTTTGGAAGAATCGGCCGATCTGATCTTCGTTGGCCTCTGTTCCAGGAAGAACGATTATAGCTTCACCAAAATTGAGGGGTGGGCATGTTGCCGATTCTTCATCTCCAAGTTCATAGTCTTCGGTGATATCTCGTGGGAATTATTGAGCAAAAAAATCCCATTGCAAGCATTTGTGCATGTGAGCATTCAGCCACATGTTAATGAACCACCACGGGCCTCCTAAGTTGCCGAAGGGTTCACCAAGCAGAAGCTTCTGAGACACTTGATGTAAGAGGTGATAAGTGGAGCTCAGAAGATATCGGCCAAGAGGTAACCTTACACCGTTGGCCAGTAGTTCAGCTGCGGGGAGGTAAGCATTGGTTGGCCCTACCGATCGACCATAGAAAATAAATTTCTCTAACCACATGTTTAGGAATGTGGCGTGTTCCCTCTGACCAACTGTCCCGGTTGTAACGGAACCGTCCAAATTATAAGAGCACAAGTACAAAAACAATCACCGAAGTGATCAAATTCTCACACTTGAGCCCATATAACTCTGGTAGTCCAATGAAATCACGAGGGATTTCAAACCAACCGACATATCAGCCAAGATCGTAGTGATTCAACATAATAAGTCACATGTTACATCCATTTCACAAGTAATCTAATATACATCGGAGTTCAACATAGTTATTACAACTTACATTGAAAAGTAGCGGAAGCAAAGTAATTTGAAACTAACATTAATCTTATTTCAAATACATGCCAGTACCAAGGTCGACTTCCAACAAAAGCATTAGAGAGAAGATAACTCAGGAGGATCATGCCCGTGATCACACTCCGCCACTATGGCAGGAGCCAACCAACTCTTGCAGTCGCCAAGATACATCACAACCTGCAACAAGTGGGAATAAAACCCTGAGCACAACAATGTACTTAGCTAGACTTACCCGTCATAAAACAGAAATAAAGTGACACCAAGGATCATGCAAGGCTGATATGAAGTGGGCTAGCTTAACAATATTTTGCATAAAAGATTAATATGGATAAGTAATCATTAATGCTTAAGCATCAAGTTAATTATCATTGACCTATCATCTATATTAGAACCTGTACTAGAGCACTCACTTTATTAGGAGCAAACAATATTAACCATAGCAGGTATAAATTGAGGCAACCTTTCCATCGTTATCCAATTAACCATCCGTTCAATTTAATGGAATCTACGTTGCCGCTGCTCAAGTCAAGTGCTCACTAACCGGGAGCGACGACGATTCGAATCGAATTCCTATCGAGCTGGAGGGGTATTTCTAACACTCAGCGAGTCACGCTTGGCGAAGGCTGCTCAGGTCACCTTTGGTACAGTTCAGGAGCCGCGGGTTCGACTGATGCCGCGTCCCCAAGGGTGACACTCTGCCAGGTGATAGGGACTCTAACCCCCCTTGGTCTCACGCCAATGTCCCCAAGCACATCCGTACTCTCCTCCAAGATGCGACCTACCACTCGATTCCCGGCCTGAACTGTATTACTCGGCTTCGCGGTCGGAACGACTTATGCGGCAAACTAAGTGTTAGACTGCGTTCAACATGACTCAAGGATGTACAACGAATCGGTCCTTAAATGACTCAGACAGGAATAGATCCACACCCAAGACCTCCATGCCTTGTTGCTTCACTATCGTCATCCCGCCCGGTCTCATTTCATTTTATTAACACATGGTTCTATTCCACGATAGCAAATATAGCCAACCGTGCCATATATGAATATCTCTATATCTCATAGGTGACAGGAAATCACCTGACTTCTACTGCTTAAAGCAGGGCTAAGCATCTATTCGATCCTAGTCTATGTAGGATTCAAGGATTCATATAACTGGACAAGGAATGATATAATGCAGCAAGGGTTTCCAACCAACTCCTACCACTTAATGCAACAATACTTATAACATATATAGAATTAATTGCTTTGAAGGTAGGAGACTTATAATGCTCCGGGGCTTGCCTGGGATCCGACTCAAGTCAGGGTTTGTCAGATGAATTCACTTGGCGAGCATCCTCCAAACTATCACTTGTCCAGTCCTTCTATCTTTGGGATGGATCCACATCAGGTCCTTCACGTGCTTCAGCTAGCGTACCTAAATGAGGTGCAATAATGCATATGTATGAATGCATAGAAGTGCAATAAACAAAGTAATCAAACAAGCACACCAAAGTTCTTATAAACACCTAGAGCTAATTAACTTAATCCACATTAGGGCATAACATAGAAGATGGCAAGCACATCAAGCAAGACACAAGCCTCATAAGATCACAGGGTACTAACCCAAGTACTTTCAAAGGTATGAGTCACACTTCAACACACTAGCATGGCAAAGTTAATCAAAGCACTACAACTAAAATATGTCACTTTCTGGACATACATACGGTAGCTCAGTAAATCAATCATAACTGGAGATCCCTAAATCCAATTGACTTGCAAGAAGACATTCTAGAAAGCTTATAAAATTCTATACAATTCATTTATAATCACCTAAGCCTGATTCTCAAGTTTAATAGGTCAAAAAGAGGAAACTACAGAATATGGTTTGCTCCAAGCAGAGAGCAACCAAATCTGGGACCTGACTTTAAACATCTAACTCAAAAACTACTTGACCAAATGCCACCAAATTTTAACACAAGCTAGATACATGAATTATATACAACTTTGATATAGACAAGGTGCTCAGAAAATATCATTAACATGGGGTAATCTATATTGCCCCCCAGAACTGTCCAGAAACTAATAATTGCAAGAAATAATTATTAACATATGTCGCAAACATATTAATTGGACAAAACAACTTTACCAACATTTCATACATGACTAATTAATACATGACTAATTAACACTAGAAAACATAGTGTCCAATGCTAGATAAATTCTTTTAATGCATTTTCTTAATTTATTTAGATAATTAGGTGGAATTATGAACACCTACTAAAAATGCTCAATAAATTCTACCAACATTACAGTGGCCTACATATGCTCTGAAAAGTCTACAGTCCAAATTTCAAGCCATTTGGACAAGTATATTAACCTCTATGAAAAAGTCAATTGACTAATACAATAGATCATTTGAGAGCAAGTTAAACCTAAAACTACATGTTTTCTATGAACACATGGCCATAGTATGAATCAACATCATAAAACAACATCATAATAAGGTGATGGAACAACATTTTCTATTTTATCATTTATATATTATTTATAAGCTATTTATCAAGCCATAAACAATTTAAATCAAGAACTTGATCATACAGTAAGCAATGACCATGAAATTTATACCACAGTACATCCATAGCATGATAAGCCTATCATAAAAATTTCACATAATTTGGAGCAACACAACTCAAGATATAAAAATGACAAGCAATATAATGTAGATTTCCTTATTTATCAAGGTCAAATCAAAACCTTAAGAAAATAGTGAACAATTAGTGTGTTTTATATTTTTCCTATTAAGTACATGTCATCATGAAATTAACAAAACAAGAATCACTATTTTTGGAGTTCTAAAACTCCAGATCTTGCTCTGGTTAAGTTTAAAGGCATTTTTAGAGCATTTTTAAAACTTAAATAAAGACATCAGAAAACATCTATAAACATGTAATAATTTATGACTCTACTGCATATATCTCTTCTCAAGGTTTCCAAAAGGTCCCCATTTACTATTTTTGGAATTACCTAGCATGAGATATGAATTTTTAAAGATTTAACATGAACTTGAAATTCAAAATCCAGAATAACACACCCTACCATTTTGCTAGACACCTCCTGTTGTACACCCGAATCAGCTACACTTGTAACCGACATGTGGGACCCATGGCTCCATCGGGCCCACTTGTCAAACACACAGGGAGACAGAGAGAGAGGAACCGGAATTCTTCTAAACCGGAGAAAACAGAGGACGGCGGCAGCGGCTTGCCGGCCGGCCATCTTCTGGCCGGTGAGGCCGGTGCTGGCGGCGGGGAAGGCAGTGCGGGCACCGCCGTGCCAGACTGCATCCGTAGGCGGCCGAATCATGACCAAAGATGAACCACAGTCTCCTAGCCACACGAGCCGGACGCATGGCGGCAGCTTCGCGCGGCCGAGGAATGGGGAAGCCCAAGTGGGTTCGCACGCACCCGCAGCATCGCTCGGCCTAGCTCAGGGCGGCCCGAGGCGGTTTGGCCACGCGTGCGGGCGGCATGCCGCGTCGGCGGCCGGTCACGACGATGACGGCCTTGGCAACGGCGGCCAACAACGAAGGCGGAGTGGTGGGGAAGACACCACGGACTCGTGGGCACATGTAGGGCTACACTGCTCGGCCGGAGGGGCACTGGAAGGGAGAGATGACCGCGGCATCGTGGCGTCGGCCATGGCGATGTCGAGCTCGGAGCTTGACCAAGGGGAGCGCGGCAGCGACGGTGAGCAAGGGAAAGGGTCAGGGCGGCACAAGAGGGAGTGGGGAGCGCCAGGGGTAGGCTGGCATCCACACCGACGCAAGGAGAAGGGAGGGTATGCGTCGGGGCGGTGAGGTTCCCAGCTCGCGCATGGGTGACACGCACAGGCCGCGCGGCATCCTCTGGGGCATTTCGACGAGCACGTGGCAGACAACGGTGTACCTGGCGTGGGAGATGGTTTGGGCCGGCTATGGGCCGATTCTGGACATGGACCTAAAACAAATTTTGTACCCCCACATGAATAGCTACAATTTCTATTTAAGGTGCACTGCAATTAGGGTTATGGATTAGTGGATAATCAAGTCCAAAGTTGACACTGTCAACACGTTGACAGCGGTTAAGTAAACCCAAAATTGATGACCCAAAACGGAGTCAAACTTCATCCATCTCTTCACCTGCTCTTCTCCAAAGAATATACTCCAACTTCTATTTTTGGGTCAACTCAAGTTACTTAACGAAATTTGGAGAACGCGAGATGCCAACGTTGAAGACACTGAAATCGGGGCTTTAAATTTCTTAGTGCTGAATTCAGCCCCATTTCTAACTTGTGGGCCCTTTTTGAGAATGTTCCACCCATTTCCATGACTTGACTCTTAAACAAAGTTTGTTCCTTATAAAATTCTCTACAACTTTGTTAAAGGGTGCACAGTCATGCAAAGCTTCTAGGTCACACTTTTGAAATGGTCAAACAAAATAGTTCTAGGGTCCATACATGGTCAACCATCACTTAGAAGCACATTTAGGCAAAATGATCAACATGAACATTGTTCCACTAAGTTTCCTAAGTGTAGTTAAGGTGTTGTAGAGGCCAAACATACCCACCATGCATAGGTTGCACAAAAGTGTAGGCCTCACATGCCTTGAAACATAGAACTCAAGTGAAATGCTATAGTTGTTTTATTTGGTTGTTTCAAGATACATGCTACACATGTTCCACTAGGTTGTTCCACATGTGTCCAATATGTGTTGCATATGTTGCATTTGTATGTTGTATAAACACTAGTTCCCATGGGATGTAAGGCAGGTTTTAGTTATAATCCAAGCAAGCATAAAACTTGTCATTTCATGTGACTTTTTGATCCCAAACTTTATGAAACTTTTCCAGGGGTCACTATAGAGAGGTACTAAGGTGAGACACATGAAGATATTGCAATAACACCACCCAAGCATATATCTTGAAAAGGGGGCATATATGTAAAGCAATAGTGCAATATCCAACTTTAGGTTAGGCTCATCTCCATAGGTTGACCTTGACATCGTCATCTCCACTTAATCTATCATGTTTGAGCTCAAACCCACTGCTTAATGAGTGACAAACACCTGGGGTGTTACACCGGTCCTCCTGTATTCTTGAATATACCCTATCCAACCACCAATGTTACGAGTATTCACCCTATACTCAGATTTTCTGCCATAAATGGAGGCATCATCGACAGTTAAAATATCTAAGGCAGTGAGCATATATACATCGGCAAGGGTGAGAGTAGCTGGGCTGTGTCCAAACATGAAGGTATTTGTTGTATCTAACCAGAAATAAGCAGTAGCAATCATCATCGACTCATTCTTCTGCATATCGGCAATGGACAACCTGATGCATTGGTCTAGCTTTCTCTCTGCCCAGTACACATGCATCGACCTGATTACCCTCAGATACCAATCTTTCCACCCCTTGGTGGTTTTAGGCCAAGATCAGAAGGTATCTTTCTATAAATTTAAAGAGAAATTCTGGGCTCTGTAGGGAATTTTGTTAGTCTCTGCATTGATCAAATCGGTTGGATCTAGGTTGCCCATTGGGCCTAGACATTGGATGTGCGGCTGATTGGTTGGGATAACTAACTTGTTGCATAGTTCTTAAGTTTGGAGGATCAAAAGAACAGAGGAAAAGAGAAAAAAATCACCAACTATATGGACTTGCAAGGGCAAAAGGAATCGCAGTAAAAGGGGATGAAGGTGAAATAAACCGCAGGGACGTCGAAGTTAATTGTTAGTGTCTTGAGAAGGATGGAGGCATAGCTGGAGACTCGAGGTTGCCGCTGGGGAAGGTTCTTGCTGGTTGAGGTCGCACGGTTGTTCGTCGGGGTCACCGCTGGAAAGAGAGAATGCTGAAGGTTGGAATCTAAGGGTAGAAGACGAGCATTTGTGAGAGGTTTATTTATAGGCCGATTGGAATAGGGGTATTCTGGACTTATCTCTTTGCCGCGCACATGTAGGTCGAGGTAGTTCATATGGATATGGTAACTGTTCGCACGATAATCAAGGGATTGTGCAGGTGATTTGATGGTAGGCAATCATGACTCGGAAGAAATCTCGGTACAGGATGTTCTAATTCTGAGATCGACAGCGTTACTGTGTTAGGTTCTTGCCGATGAACTATTGTTTTTGTATCTTAACCATAATCAGAATGAGAGTGGTTGAAGATTGTGCGGTATTTACTGAGACGCGTGAATCAAGACTGGATCTGATTGGATTTGGTAACAGATTATGTCATGCTCGGAGGATGAATTAAGATATTTGGGTAAAGGCAATCGTTGTCTGGAGTAAATTTCGGAACATCAATGATTTTATACTCCGAAATTGGGGGGCATGTGTTGACACTATTTTTGGCACGTGTCAAGATGATCAGAGTGGGCTAATTGGCAGAAGGAAAGTTATTGTATTACGCTGGTAGAAGGGTGCCGATGAAGATCAGCTTGCGAGGATTGTTGCCGATGAATGGTGGTGACCGATGGAAAGGTTGACTTAGACTCAGAGGCATTGCTGGCAAGATCAGAGATGTTATTGCCGATGCCGATGAAGGAAGATCTGAGGACTGCTGCCGATGAAGCTTATGATGATGGGAAGCATGCCGATGGAGAGGAGGTCGATGGAAATTTCATTGTAATTAAGGCGGACAGGGAAATAGATAGGTGTTGATTTTCTTTTCTATATTTGTTAGAGTATGATTCATGAAAGAGTCACGTTTTTCCTTAGATATGGACTCGGTGTCCTAGTCGTGTCTGGTTATGTTTCCTCAGATCAGGGTATAAATATAGACTGAGGGACAATGTAAGATGGATCAATCATATCAAACCAATTTTACTCCTATTTGCATTTACTTACTTTTCGGCGACTTCGTCAATTTGCATATTTTTCTTTTTATGAGTTCTCATCGATTCGACGAGCTGCATCGCGTTAGTGCGACCTTCGACTATCCTCGAGTTCCGTGTGAGTACCTCTGGGCCGTGGCTTCCAGGCGTATCGCTGTTGTCACGACCAAAGTATTCGAATTTTCATCCTTGTCGATTAACAGGTCAAATCGACTGGCATGCTTTGGATATCGGATTGGGTATTAGTCCTTTGTGTTTGCAGATCCACTTTTGCATAAACACTAGGGTTACTATCATAAATGCATTATAGTTAATTAATTATTAAGTTAATTAGTTGTCTATCATGAAAGGCACAGCCTAACAGGGATCACAAGATTAATCATGAAAGCATCATTAAAGAATAACCATAGGGGAAAACAATGGTCATTACATGACTTTAACCACATGCATTCACCAACAAGCATTTAAATAAACTATCTTATTTATTAACTAAAAAGTGAACATAAGCAGATCAAGAAGGTAATCACTTTGCCATGAAACAATAGTGGTGTGAATGTCTCTCATGGTCTTCATTCAACTCCAAAATGCACCTAAGTCCTATCTTGATTTATGCTAATCCATTTGGTAATTAATAACTAATATTTAAAGCATATAATTAAGGATATAATTAAATGTCACCAAATTAATCTCAAACTTTTTGTGAAAGTTGATACTAGCATAAAACAGTTACACAAAAAGTTTCATGATCATTGGATAATTACCTTAACCTACAAAAATCATGGAACATGCATTTATTAATTAAAAGAGCTAATTTTTAAGCATAGCAAAAGTACTAGAATTGATCATTTTATATTTTTCCCATGTAGAGCAGATCATAACAAGGCCACACAAAAAATTTCACTATTTTATCATGCTCCAGTAAGTACTTATGAATTTTACAAGAAATAGTAGTGAAAAGCATTTTCTGGAAAAGGTTAAAACCATATTCACTCAGCCTCTCCTCATCCTCAGTCACTAACGAAGGGGGCCCAGTCAACTCTGGTGTCACACCCCAAAATTTCTGATTTTGGGTTGTGCATAAAAAAACACTAATTAAAATAAATGTTTTAATATTCAGATAAAATTTCCTAAGTTTAGTTTATGATAGCATCAATTAGTTATAAAAAAATAATATCTTTCTTCTCCAGCACGTCTTTATCTTTTTCCGCAATCAATATTCTTTGTTTCTCAGCTCAAGTTTTCATTGGGAGTTTCCTAAAATATTTTCTTTGTAACCCAAATCACTTAGTTTCTCGTCCATCAATCAATCTCTACAAACTTCTCGAGAATTTTTCCGACTTTTTCTGTAGCTTGTTTCCACTTGTCTGTGAGCATAATCTAATTTTTAGATGCTCTAAAAATATCTTTCCATAAGCTCCAAATACTTTATTTGGGTTCCTTATGTTTCATAATGTCTCTGAGAATTTTCCCTGAATTTTTAGAGCTTTCGGAGTATTTTTCATGGCTTAAATAATAATTCTGGACTTTTCTGGAATTATTTTATCCATGAAATTAATTAATTCCGAAAATAATAAATACCTCATTTTCCACCAAAGCCTGTGTGCAATAATCCTAAATGCCCATTCATTTATTTACTAATGGGCTTTAATAATTAATTAGGCCTATTAGTAAAGATGGAGGGTGCAACGTCAATTAGCACCATATCGCTAGTTGACATGGAGGTGGAGAGTTTTCCTCCCTTTATATACGTACCTACCCCATGGGCAAAGCACACCAAAAACTACCGTAGAGGAGCCCCTAGTTTGGGAAATCTCTCGTGTAGTAAATTAGAATTTTCTCCCTTCTTATCGCGAGCCGCCGCTCGTAGCTCTCTCCACCCCTCGCCGAAGTTCTGCATCTACAGCTTGCGTTCTGGCGAACTTCCGACGAAGGTTCAGGAGCTTTTCCGGCCACTTCGGACATCTCCGGCGAATTCCGCTTCCACTCCGAGGTTCGTCTCGTCGTTCTCTACACCGGCATGCTTTTTATTTCGCGAATCCATAACCGTTTCATCGTTTCCCAATCTCATCTTCTTTTTATCTCCGGTGAACTTCACCATGGCTAGTCCTCTGTTCTCTGTTTGTTTCAGGCCATGTCCGGCCACGGCCAAGCCCTCCTCGTCTCGCGGCACTTGACTAGGCTAGAGCTCACAGGCATATGGTTCTGTCGTTGCATAAACTTGGATGGTTGTCCTGCGTTGGAAGATCTAGAGATTGAAGGGTGCGACATGTTGGGTGTTAGGAAGATCATGTCTCTGTCACTTAAGCGCCTCGTCATCAGATCCTGTAATTCTAGTGACGATCAGAAACAAATTCAGATTTGTGTTCCACGTCTCGTTTCATTGTGGCTGGATGTCGAGGATGTCAAGACTCCCCTGCCGGAGAGAATGCCTGACTTGGTGGGGGCAAAGGTCCGGATTAGCTCATATCTGGATTGGTGCTCTTGTGAAGATCTCACGGCTTGTTATCACGTTCGTGCGCCGGTGACACTCCAGATATTGATTTTTGATAGCGACGAAGAAGATGACGGTATTTACAGAACTGTCACTCATCTTTTAATGCGCGCTGTTCATTCGTTTTAAGTCCGATTCGAGTCGTTCCGATTGCGTTAGGTTCGTGTAATCGCGCTCTACGCGGTAGTACCAACGTTGATCATGTCTCATAATTATAAATTTATTGATTTAGACACTTTTTGATTAATAATTATTTAATCGCTGTTAATTAGAAAATAACTAAGGGTTGCAATTTCATTCGCGTCGTGTCATGTTTGTGTCAACATAAATTATGTATTAGTAACGATGTTTATCTTGTCACTTGATTATGAATTTATTAATTTAAATAGTAATTAGATTAATATATTTATTTAATAGCTTTTCAATTAAAAGAAATCCCGGTTTAAATCCGTTCTTATTGTTTTGCAATAGTGCTGATCGAAGTTGTGTGTTAGCAACAACGTTTAACATGTCTTACATCTTTGAAATTTATAAGTTAAATATTAATTTGATTTATGCTTGTGCAATTGAGTTTCTAATTAAAAGCAACACGGGTTTATACTTCAGCCTGTCCTAAATTAATGTTAATCTAATTAATATTAAACTAAATGTCTTTTGAATTATAAGATGCTTAGTTCAAACTTGAAACATAAGTACTTTCGTTCAGTTGCCACATGTTTTCTATATAAATAGTTCAATATTAAATTGATTGATATGATTAATGTATAGTATATTTCAAATTGAAATTTGCTTAGTCTAAGTACGTTGCATATATGATAGACTTGTGTAGATAATTTCACATTACAGTACGTATCTGCTCTTCATAGTTATACGACTTTAATCCTCGAGCATTTATTCGTTTGAAATCTGTTTTGCTCCAATTAAGTTGCGTTAGATTCGCATCGACGTTCCCTGTGCAGTAGCACTAATGTTTTTCATGTCATATGCTTTTCCATACATCGCTGAATATTATATTAATTAATATGTTTGATATTAGTTTTATAATTAAAAATAATATATAATCTTGTCACGTCAGTCCTTTGTAACTAAGCATGAACTTAGCTAATGGCAACTTAAATATGTTTAAATTATGATTTACTTAGCCCAAGCACATATCTCATATAATTGAAATAGTTGTTCTCATATGTTCTTTTATCTCTGCAAAGTCGGCAATACTTATAAATAAAATATGACCAGGGTTAAATCTAGCTTTGTAATTTAATTGTTTAATCTAATTTTAGAATATTTCTTCAGAATGTTTATCGCCTTATTTCAATAACTAATATGCATTAAGTTTATAGTCGGTCATCTGCGTTATGTTATAATCGTCTCGATAGTCGCGTGTCCTCTTTAATGGTAGCTCCGTTATCCGTCGTTCTTGCGTTTTCATGACTGTAGCAACGTACCGTGTCGTTTAGTGCGCTCTCTTTTAAAGCGTTTCTTTTGTTTGATGCATGTTCTTAGATGTGTCTGTTGTTTGTCTATGTGTGGTGCTTTGCTGCGAGTAGAGGAAACGTGGTTTATTAGCAATGAAGACGGGAAGCTAAGGATCGACAACTATAACAGAGGCTGAAGATTTCTCAGTAGCTAACTTTGGAAGAAAGGCAAGTATAGCATGGGATCATCCTTGTTTCCTATTCACCTTTAATATACTTAATTCATGTGCATGTGTCTACCTTGTTACCCCTAAGGATATCCTAGCTTTTGTATCTTGTACCTTGACACCGGTGGAATATTGCATTGGGTAGTATTTATGCTAGTGCTCAAGATAAATAACCATGATCTGTAACTTGACTAATGGTATATGCAATAAACGTTTAAAAGATGCTTTATAGCAACATGACTCAAGAGGGCTAGAGCATTGGGCTGTTTTTATGGTGCTCTAGTTTCTCTCCTTAAGGACTTATCTGTAAGCGAACATCCGGGACTTACAGTACAACTGTGAGGGCTATATGGCTCTGGCTTTAGTCAAGTATGAGGACCTTTTCTAGCTTGTTAGTGGTTACCTTTAAGGTGCAAGAGGGGTTGTGTTCCGGGTTGGGTGTAGTGCGGCTCCTGTCCTTATGAGTATAGGCTGCGTGTCATTGTGCCATACGGAAGGGGGCTCTACATTTGCAGGCCACAGAAACCTAGCGGCCCTAACTTGTTAGACGAACCTTTGAAAGACTTTATAGTGAACCCTGCCGACCTTCCTTGGTAGTGGGTCAAGAGGCTGATCACCTCGGGCGAAAGGGTAAATCACGACTCACAGTGAAAGTGTACAACCTCTGCAGAGTGTAAAACTGTTATAACAGCCGTGCTCACGGTCACGAGCGGCCTTGGACCCTTACAGAATAAATGATGAATACCGGTGATAATGTTAATATTGATGATATTGATGCTCATTAATGATTATTATTTCTTGCTATACATTATTCTCGTTTACATGATCATGAGGTTATTTGGGTAAACTTGTTGCTACTCAACTGCTAAAAAGATGACTCACTAAAAGCTATTGCAGTAAACTCGTGTCAAACCTTTTGAGCCTCATGAACCCCGTGTTATATTTGCAGAGTTCGACATGGACTCACCCTTGCTATTTCCCCACACTCCAGTGTGTAGTGAGGTATTACTTAGAAGAAGGATGAAGGTGTAGTGGAGTTTTCAGAAGTTTTTCAGAAGAGCTTGGCATACGGAGCCACCAGTCAGCCGTCCCTGAGAAGAATGGAGCCTGAAGTTTAGTCACCGTTCCGCGATACTCTGATGTAAGTGTTAATATAGCTATGTATACGTTATATAATAACATTGTTTCTGATACTTTTTCATTCTGACATATGTGTGGACTTCCTGGGCACACATATGATTAGCCTGGTTTTGTTCTTTAGAAAACCGGGTGTGACAGAGTGGTATCAGAGCGGTGTTGACTGTAGGACGTATGCCAAGTAGCACTAGACGTATTCTAAAACTTATTTTACTATAAAACTATTTTCTCATCCCTTGACTCATTGATTTTGACTATTTCCTGTTCCTTGTCCTGTTGTATCCCTTCCTTGATAGCTTCCTTTGAGCTATTATTTCTTATTCCCTTGGTTTTTGATTTGTGTTGTTTTTACCAAAATTTTTCTGATCTTACTTTGTTCAAAAGTTTGATGGCCTTTCATCATCTCCAATGTGCCATTAGGATGACCACCATTGTTGAAGAAGCACGTGTAGTACCGATGATGTGATTGGTGCTTTGTTTTGCCTGATGTGTGCTTGTCTTGTTTGATGTGATGGCTGTGTGTCGTCTTTGTTCTTGTGTTCCAAAGGAGGCCCGAAATCATCTTGAGAATTAGCTCAATCTATGTTAAAGTGGGGTAGTATCCTCTCTTGACCTACCTAACCTTTGATCAATCCTAATTCTTATTGTCTTTTCCATATATCATCCTTGCTTATTCTTGGTTTCTATGCTTTATCCTTTATCTTAACCTAAGGAAGGATCAACACATGAAGGACTCATCAATAGTAGTAAGCCTTAAAGGAAGTGTTGCCTTCAATGACATCGCCAGGTGGAACAAGATCTTTGTTAAGTGGGGTAGCGTCCGCTACCATTATCAATCTCAAGCATCTCAAGTCCCGAGACAACAAGACCCAAAGACTAATCGCTATTGTATTATCGTATTAACATTTTTTTTGCTAGTCCTTGTCCCTTAACCAATCTCACTTTTTCGCCATCAATCTTTATCTTTCTTATCACCTTTTTGTCGATCTTCGATGGTCGTTCTTACACCTCATTAATCTCAAAACAATGTTAAAGAGCTATCTTCAATTTCTTTATCCAACTTTGTTAATCCTTAATCTCTATATTATATCTCGACAAAGGTCTTAGAACAACCTTGATAATCAGCTTTATCTTTCTTCCTAGTCTCTCCGAATCTCGGGACGAGATTCAT
This sequence comes from Saccharum hybrid cultivar R570, assembly GCA_038087645.1. NCBI lineage: Eukaryota > Viridiplantae > Streptophyta > Magnoliopsida > Poales > Poaceae > Saccharum > Saccharum hybrid cultivar. The sequence goes on from JAQSUU010000558.1 coordinate 27,485,058, forward strand.
GTTAAGTGGGGTAGAATTGTCACACCCCAAAATTTCTGATTTTGGGTTGTGCATAAAAAAACACTAATTAAAATAAATGTTTTAATATTCAGATAAAATTTTCTAAGTTTAGTTTATGATAGCATCAATTAGTTATAAAAAAATAATATCTTTCTTCTCCAGCACGTCTTTATCTTTTTCCGCAATCAATATTCTTTGTTTCTCAGCTCAAGTTTTCATTGGGAGTTTCCTAAAATATTTTCTTTGTAACCCAAATCACTTAGTTTCTCGTCCATCAATCAATCTCTACAAACTTCTCGAGAATTTTTCCGACTTTTTCTGTAGCTTGTTTCCACTTGTCTGTGAGCATAATCTAATTTTTAGATGCTCTAAAAATATCTTTCCATAAGCTCCAAATACTTTATTTGGGTTCCTTATGTTTCATAATGTCTCTGAGAATTTTCCCTGAATTTTTAGAGCTTTCGGAGTATTTTTCATGGCTTAAATAATAATTCTGGACTTTTCTGGAATTATTTTATCCATGAAATTAATTAATTCCGAAAATAATAAATACCTCATTTTCCACCAAAGCCTGTGTGCAATAATCCTAAATGCCCATTCATTTATTTACTAATGGGCTTTAATAATTAATTAGGCTTATTAGTAAAGATGGAGGGTGCAATGTCAATTAGCACCATATCGCTAGTTGACATGGAGGTGGAGAGTTTTCCTCCCTTTATATACGTACCTACCCCATGGGCAAAGCACACCAAAAACTACCGTAGAGGAGCCCCTAGTTTGGGAAATCTCTCGTGTAGTAAATTAGAATTTTCTCCCTTCTTATCGCGAGCCGCCGCTCGTAGCTCTCTCCACCCCTCGCCGAAGTTCTGCATCTACAGCTTGCGTTCTGGCGAACTTCCGACGAAGGTTCAGGAGCTTTTCCGGCCACTTCGGACATCTCCGGCGAATTCCGCTTCCACTCCGAGGTTCGTCTCGTCGTTCTCTACACCGGCATGCTTTTTATTTCGCGAATCCATGACCGTTTCATCGTTTCCCAATCTCATCTTCTTTTTATCTCCGGTGAACTTCACCATGGCTAGTCCTCTGTTCTCTGTTTGTTTCAGGCCATGTCCGGCCACGGCCAAGCCCTCCTCGTCTCGCGGCACTTGACTAGGCTAGAGCTCACAGGCATATGGTTCTGTCGTTGCATAAACTTGGATGGTTGTCCTGCGTTGGAAGATCTAGAGATTGAAGGGTGCGACATGTTGGGTGTTAGGAAGATCATGTCTCTGTCACTTAAGCGCCTCGTCATCAGATCCTGTAATTCTAGTGACGATCAGAAACAAATTCAGATTTGTGTTCCACGTCTCGTTTCATTGTGGCTGGATGTCGAGGATGTCAAGACTCCCCTGCCGGAGAGAATGCCTGACTTGGTGGGGCCAAAGGTCCGGATTAGCTCATATCTGGATTGGTGCTCTTGTGAAGATCTCACGGCTTGTTATCACGTTCGTGCGCCGGTGACACTCCAGATATTGATTTTTGATAGCGACGAAGAAGATGACGGTATTTACAGAACTGTCACTCATCTTTTAATGCGCGCTGTTCATTCGTTTTAAGTCCGATTCGAGTCGTTCCGATTGCGTTAGGTTCGTGTAATCGCGCTCTACGCGGTAGTACCAACGTTGGTCATGTCTCATAATTATAAATTTATTGATTTAGACACTTTTTGATTAATAATTATTTAATCGCTGTTAATTAGAAAATAACTAAGGGTTGCAATTTCATTCGCGTCGTGTCATGTTTGTGTCAACATAAATTATGTATTAGTAACGATGTTTATCTTGTCACTTGATTATGAATTTATTAATTTAAATAGTAATTAGATTAATATATTTATTTAATAGCTTTTCAATTAAAAGAAATCCCGGTTTAAATCCGTTCTTATTGTTTTGCAATAGTGCTGATCGAAGTTGTGTGTTAGCAACAACGTTTAACATGTCTTACATCTTTGAAATTTATAAGTTAAATATTAATTTGATTTATGCTTGTGCAATTGAGTTTCTAATTAAAAGCAACACGGGTTTATACTTCAGCCTGTCCTAAATTAATGTTAATCTAATTAATATTAAACTAAATGTCTTTTGAATTATAAGATGCTTAGTTCAAACTTGAAACATAAGTACTTTCGTTCAGTTGCCACATGTTTTCTATATAAATAGTTCAATATTAAATTGATTGATATGATTAATGTATAGTATATTTCAAATTGAAATTTGCTTAGTCTAAGTACGTTGCATATATGATAGACTTGTGTAGATAATTTCACATTACAGTACGTATCTGCTCTTCATAGTTATACGACTTTAATCCTCGAGCATTTATTCGTTTGAAATCTGTTTTGCTCCAATTAAGTTGCGTTAGATTCGCATCGACGTTCCCTGTGCAGTAGCACTAATGTTTTTCATGTCATATGCTTTTCCATACATCGCTGAATATTATATTAATTAATATGTTTGATATTAGTTTTATAATTAAAAATAATATATAATCTTGTCACGTCAGTCCTTTGTAACTAAGCATGAACTTAGCTAATGGCAACTTAAATATGTTTAAATTATGATTTACTTAGCCCAAGCACATATCTCATATAATTGAAATAGTTGTTCTCATATGTTCTTTTATCTCTGCAAAGTCGGCAATACTTATAAATAAAATATGACCAGGGTTAAATCTAGCTTTGTAATTTAATTGTTTAATCTAATTTTAGAATATTTCTTCAGAATGTTTATCGCCTTATTTCAATAACTAATATGCATTAAGTTTATAGTCGGTCATCTGCGTTATGTTATAATCGTCTCGATAGTCGCGTGTCCTCTTTAATGGTAGCTCCGTTATCCGTCGTTCTTGCGTTTTCATGACTGTAGCAACGTACCGTGTCGTTTAGTGCGCTCTCTTTTAAAGCGTTTCTTTTGTTTGATGCATGTTCTTAGATGTGTCTGTTGTTTGTCTATGTGTGGTGCTTTGCTGCGAGTAGAGGAAACGTGGTTTATTAGCAATGAAGACGGGAAGCTAAGGATCGACAACTATAACAGAGGCTGAAGATTTCTCAGTAGCTAACTTTGGAAGAAAGGCAAGTATAGCATGGGATCATCCTTGTTTCCTATTCACCTTTAATATACTTAATTCATGTGCATGTGTCTACCTTGTTACCCCTAAGGATATCCTAGCTTTTGTATCTTGTACCTTGACACCGGTGGAATATTGCATTGGGTAGTATTTATGCTAGTGCTCAAGATAAATAACCATGATCTGTAACTTGACTAATGGTATATGCAATAAACGTTTAAAAGATGCTTTATAGCAACATGACTCAAGAGGGCTAGAGCATTGGGCTGTTTTTATGGTGCTCTAGTTTCTCTCCTTAAGGACTTATCTGTAAGCGAACATCCGGGACTTACAGTACAACTGTGAGGGCTATATGGCTCTGGCTTTAGTCAAGTATGAGGACCTTTTCTAGCTTGTTAGTGGTTACCTTTAAGGTGCAAGAGGGGTTGTGTTCCGGGTTGGGTGTAGTGCGGCTCCTGTCCTTATGAGTATAGGCTGCGTGTCATTGTGCCATACGGAAGGGGGCTCTACATTTGCAGGCCACAGAAACCTAGCGGCCCTAACTTGTTAGACGAACCTTTGAAAGACTTTATAGTGAACCCTGCCGACCTTCCTTGGTAGTGGGTCAAGAGGCTGATCACCTCGGGCGAAAGGGTAAATCACGACTCACAGTGAAAGTGTACAACCTCTGCAGAGTGTAAAACTGTTATAACAGCCGTGCTCACGGTCACGAGCGGCCTTGGACCCTTACAGAATAAATGATGAATACCGGTGATAATGTTAATATTGATGATATTGATGCTCATTAATGATTATTATTTCTTGCTATACATTATTCTCGTTTACATGATCATGAGGTTATTTGGGTAAACTTGTTGCTACTCAACTGCTAAAAAGATGACTCACTAAAAGCTATTGCAGTAAACTCGTGTCAAACCTTTTGAGCCTCATGAACCCCGTGTTATATTTGCTGAGTTCGACATGGACTCACCCTTGCTATTTCCCCACACTCCAGTGTGTAGTGAGGTATTACTTAGAAGAAGGATGAAGGTGTAGTGGAGTTTTCAGAAGTTTTTCAGAAGAGCTTGGCATACGGAGCCACCAGTCAGCCGTCCCTGAGAAGAATGGAGCCTGAAGTTTAGTCACCGTTCCGCGATACTCTGATGTAAGTGTTAATATAGCTATGTATACGTTATATAATAACATTATTTCTGATACTTTTTCATTCTGACATATGTGTGGACTTCCTGGGCACACATATGATTAGCCTGGTTTTGTTCTTTAGAAAACCGGGTGTGACATCTGGTAGCTCCTCAGCGCTGACTGATGGGTTCTCCTCACTGGTGTGGTTTCCAGTGGGGATGAGACGAAGCGACTGTTGGTGGTGGTTGGACGTCTAGGGCTCTGCAGTGAGCTCGTCATCGACCATGGCAGCCACGGCGGCGCGGCTAGCAATGCCCCAGGTGTGACAAGGCAGTAGCGGTGGAATTGGGGTGATGAGAAGCGTAAGGGGCTCACCGCGGACTGGCTAGGCTACTTAGCGGAGGCGGAGGCGTGATGGAAAAGGCTACTGTCAGCGCGGGTGGATGCGGCGATGCTCTGCTCGGCGGTGAGGGAGACGGCGTAGTGCAGGCAGCTCAGGCGGCTAGTGCGGGCGCTGACAAGCTCAAACAAGGCGCAACGCCATGGCAGAGCTGGGTACAAGAGGAATTGGGGAGAGATGCGGTGGCTGCGGTGAATTGCGCCGGCGGACACGAACTCGACGATGACGGCAAAGAGGGAAAAGGAAGAGAGATGGCGGCTATCAGAGAGGGATAATGTGAGGGTGAGGTGGTTGCTCAACACCAGCTCTAGCCCGAGCTTGACACGCAACTAGCTGCGTGTCAACACGCACTGAAGCAGAAAAATGGGGGTGGCGACCGCCGGTGAAGCATGTAGAGTAGCAGCTGCCGGTGACCACTATAGCAGACTGAATTCCCCTCATCTCCTCCACCTATCTCCAAACTTTGCACAACAACTCGACCAGCTTTCAAAATAAAAGTTGTTCATTGATCATTGATCTCCATCTTTCCTTTAAGAACCGAGCTCTGATTCTCTCTAAATCAAAAGATTTTGAATGGGGAACAGGAGGACTTGGAAACTGAAACCCATTTTCAGATTAGGGTTTTGAAAACTAATTTTTGGGTAGCATACTTTAGGAATTTAATTAAGAGCAACTAATAACTAAATATCACATCTAACTATATAACATCAAAGATCAAATATAGGAGCAAGCAATAGAACAAAGTTTGGCCAACTTTTATTAATGAAAATCCATTTATTAAATCTCCCAAAATTAAACTTAACACTGATTTCAATGACTTCGCCACAAAATGCTAAACAAGGGAAAATAGCATTAAATTCAATCTTTGGAGCTAATTTTTAACATATTTGATTCAAAAACTTTATCCAACTATCATTTCACATGAAAGTACATACTTTGTACTGCAAAACTTATTTAGACAAAATTTTATATGTTTAAGCATATTCTCATCTATAAATTCGCAAAGACCTTTAAACACTATTTTTGTCATTATATCATGTAACATAGGAAACCTAACACATGAAACATATGAAACATATTATAAACAACCTATGAAACACTACCTTGAAACACCTGAAACATGGCATAGCTAACATGGACACCTTATTTGCATCATAGGAAAGCTACAAATGAAACATCATATATACAACCTAGACATGGTATAAATGAAACATAAGTTGCAATACTTGAAACATGAGTTGTATTAAAGAAACATATAGACTATTGTATATGGAACATGTGAGACTTTGCAAAGGCAACACATGAAACATCACCAGTGCCATATGAACATGCTCTTACTGAAACATCACTATGCAACATATGCAACATGTGATTGCTTTACTTGAAACATAAGGTGTATTTATGCAACAATGCTTGATGGTTATGCATGGTGATGCTCATGACCAAGTTTTAGTTGTTGTTAAACATCTAGGATGTTACACAAGGTAAAGTTGATTGACATGTCATTCATCTATTGCTAATGACTTCTTTAGTGTATTTAGTCATTCCTATTATGTCTTAGGCTCATTCATGAAAATCAAATGAATTTGATACTTGTATGGTACCACTATTGCTTGTATGCTTGAAATGATCTAGTGGTGGCATATGATATGTTTGTGGGCTTGTGAACCTAGTGTTTGATCTAGAAAATGAGCTATAAGTGTTTAACTCAACATGGTACAAGACAATTGTTGGCATTTCTTAGCATCACTACTAAAAATAGAATTACTCCTACTAATAGCAATGGCAATAGAAATGATATGGTAATTATTAACTTATCACTATTACAGTAGCCACCTATCAATTAACCTTCATCTCTAATATTAAACTAGGTGTCATTGTAACACCCTAAAATTTTGAAAGAATTAAAAATAGGAAAAATATGATTTTTTATGTATTTTTGTGAGCATGCAAATTTAGAATGATAATAATTTTTATAAATTTAAAATCAAATATAAGGGTAGAAACATGATTGAGCATTCATGCTGCTGCATTTGAAATTTTGTATTAAGTGGTCTGAATTAAATTCAAAATGGATTTCAAAATCTTTTGGAAAATGGTTTTGAAAAACTGGAAAAGAAAAAGAAAAGGCTTTTTCCTCTCCTTCGGTTTTCGGCCCGGTCCAGCCAAAGGCCCGCCAGCACCCTGCCCGCTTTTTCCCACGCGCGGCCCACCTTCCTCTCCCCCCCCCCCGCTCCCCGCTTCACTCGCGGGCCGAGCCCAGTCGCGGCCGCCGGCCCAGCAACGGGCGCGCCTTCCTTTTCCCCGCTCCCCGTCGCTGACGACGCGGGCCCGCACGTCAGACGTCTTCTTCCTCTCCACGGCACCGTCGGCTTCCTTCCAAAATCCTCCCGATCCGATTGCATCTCCCCAAATCCTCCCTTTCCTTCTTTAGCAATGCCTCCGAGCTATAAAAACGGAGCCGCCGCACCTCCCCGCTCCACATTCGGCCACAAACCGCAGCTCCAACGCCCTGAGGTGGCCACGGCCGAAGCTCCGCCTCCACCGTCCGCCCCTCCGAGCCGCACGCGCTCCTCGCTTCGTCTTCGGTCTCGGTTTTGCCCTATGTGAGATCGCGTTGATGCACTCTACACGTTGGTGTTTTTCTTTCGCGAGCTCGTGCTCCGTAGCGCGAGATAGGTTTTTCCGGCCATGGCACCGCCGCGGGTGGTCGCCGTCGGGAAGAAGTCCGGCCGGAGCGCCGCCCGAATCACCCCGATCCAATCCGAGCCGTTCACTTTAAATCCAACGGCTGAGATTAGTCGATACCCCTTCGGCCGGCATTTTTGCTAAAGAACCCCTGAAGTTTTTAAGTTCTTAACCCGCAGTCCAAAGCGCATTCTCAGTTTACGTTTTCTTTTCCGTAAAGCGTATTTTGATCACGTAACTTCCGAAAATACGTTTTCACTTATTTACAGAATTGCCATTATGTTAAATTGTGCGTAGAATCTCCGTTTTAACTCCGATTTGACCCGTTCAAATTGCGTTAGGTTCGTATTTGCGAGCTCTACATGCTGGTAGTATTATACAGTAGGTTTGTGACAATTTATTTTTGAGTTTATATTAAAGTAATTATTTATCTATAGGAAATCTTAGAAAACTCATAACTTTTACGTCTTAAATCCGAATTTCGTGATCTTTACGTCTGTGTGATCGTAGTAACGTGTAGAAGAGTTTTACAGACTTTTTATACTGTTAGTACTACTGTTGGTTAGGTTTTCTATCTTTAAGTTTCGATGTTACATTTAATCTATTATTTTACTAAAAAAAATCTCGTTTAATTCATAACTTATTTGTTTTAATTCTGAATTAGTCCGTTCAAATTGCAATGGATTTATAACAATATGAACTACATATTAGTATTAATGTTTTATTTATTAAAATCTCTAGAATTTCATAGTTTAGATCTAACTTGATTAATAACTGTGCAACTAGATTTATAAATAAAATATTATTGATTTCTCCTTTAGTTTTCTTAATTTAAATGTAATTTAGCCTAAGTCACTTTTGAATATCTATAAAAAGTATTTTATCCTATATATATGATTTTATATAGTTAAAACAAATGAGACCTGTAATTTTCCGTTTTATAAAAAAAATCTTTCAGTAGATGTATCTTTTCAACCATAGTTTCGATTAGCGTGCTTTTCGCGCCTGTGTGTTTGTAGCAATGCGTAGAACATCTTTAAAACATTTTCACATATTGTTTTAGATGTTTGGTGTACTGTTCTAATTATTATTCATTGTTTGCTTCGTGTATGATTGCTCGATGTGTGTGTGGTGATTTATTGATCAAGTCCAGTCGGTGAGATTTACGTGGAGATTCAAGAAGCTATTAATTGAAGATTTGGATCAGAGAAAGGATCTTGATTTAAGGCAAGTATAGCATGGGATCATCCTTGTTTCCTATTCACCTTTAATATACTTAATTCATGTGCATGTGTCTACCTTGTTACCACTAAGGATATCCTAGTTTTTGTATCTTGTACCTTGACACCTATGGGACATTGCATTGGGTAGTGATGCTAGTGCTCTTTTTGAATAACCATGATCTGTAACTTGACTAATGTTATATGCAATAAACGTTTAAAAGATGCTTTATAGCAACATGACTCAAGGGGGCTAGAGCATTGGGCTATCCTATGGTGCTCTAGTTTCTCTCCATAAGAACTTATCTGTAAGCGAACATTCGGGACTTACAGTACAACTGTGAGGGCTATATGGCTCTGGCTTTAGCTCAGTATGAGGACCTTTTCTAGCTTGTTAGAGGTTACCCTGGTGGCGCAAATGGGGAAAAGCAGACTGTGGATCCCTGCGTGGTGTATCACACAGACTGACTTCTGAAACCTAGCGGCCCTAACTTGTTAGACGAACCTTTGAAAGGCTTCATAGTGAACCCTGCCTGCTCACCTTGGGAGTGTTTTGGGGATTGGCCGCCCCAGGCATATGGGTAATCACGACTCACAGTGAAAGTGTACAACCTCTGCAGAGTGTAAAACAGTTATAACAGCCGTGCTCACGGTCACGAGTGGCCTTGGACCCTTACAGAATAAATGATGAACACTGATGATAATGATAACACTGATGATATTGATGTTCACTAATGATTATTATTTCTTGCTATACATTATTCTCGTCTACATGATCATGAGGTTATTTGGGTTTATGGAAAACTTGTTGCTACTCAAATGCTAAAAAAATTGACTCACTAAAAGCTATTGCAGTAAACCCGTGTCAACCTTTTGAGCCTCATGAACCCCATGATATATTTGCTGAGTTCAACATGGACTCACTCTTGCTATTTCCCACACCTCAGGATAGTCTCTGGAGTTAATAGACTCGTGATCAACCAGTCAGTTTGTTCCTAGAGTGAAGTCTACACCCGGCGTTGGAGTTGTCTTTTCGCTGTGTTGCTCTCTAAGGTATATTTTATACTATTGAGTTATGTATATTAAGCATTTCTCTTGATATTACACTTATCTGTGGCTATATGTGAGATTTGTCTTCTTTATTTCATATATAGTGTATGTCTGGTTTTGTCCATAAAACTGGGTGTGACAGTCATCCCTAGTGAGGAACTTAGAAATGTTTGTTGGTTCTATCTAGCATTACTACAAGAATAACACTAAACAGGAATCTATTATTTCATGTGACTAAAAAGAATATAAGGATAAGAATGAAAAGAATTCTGCAAGCAAACAGATAATTATACCATTGTAGCATTTTATCTAGAGTATTACTAGGTTGTCGATTTTATAATTCTACCACTGGGAAGGTATGACTATGAATACAATAGTATTGATAATTTATGAATATGCATGAGAGAATGAACCAATATCATATACTCTACTCAAAACAGGGATAAGTCACAAGATAATAAATAAAGATATATAAATGATAAGTATTCGGTCAATCATCATAATAAATAAATAATAACTCAGAGCACTCTAGTTAAGCAATAGGTTAATTCCAATTAGAATATTAGAAAGATAATTCCTAGGTAGTCTTACTAACATGTCAAATGCTTAGTCTAATTAATTATATCTAATGATCATAGCCAAATTATGCCACATAAGGAACATCAACTTAGGAAAGTTGGAAACAGAGTCCTCTCCTTCGAGACCGGGTTCTACCAACATCAATATATACGGGGGATGGACTGCAAAGGACTCAATGTAGCTATCATCTATGCGATCTACCATATGTCCTAGTATATAAGGGCATCCGCAGATAAACAAATATCTAAGCACCACGCTCACATAATGTCTATCACTCACCCATGGTCCTGTAGGGTGAGCGCTATACGATCTTATGCATGGTTTCCATAATGTCACACCTATTTTTAAGGACAAAAATAGGATGCATAAATTACTCATGTGCGCCCTAGGATATGATCGCACACATAAGTAGACAAATTACATAGTATCATCACAGTGTTTATTACATAGCGAATAAATATTTAAAACATAGTCTTGAACGATAAATAATAATGACTAATAGTAGATCTCCAGCGGAAACTCCAAACACAGGGACACGGTTGACTGGTTGACACCAAGACTAGTACTCATTACGATAATCTTCCTCATAATCTTCATCTGTTATGGTGGAAATAGCAAGGGTGAGTCCATGTCGAACTCAACAAGTATAACACAGGGTTCATGAGGCTCAAAAGGCTAGACACTGTTTAACAGCGTTTAGCTTTTATTCATCATGTAATTAGCAATTAAGTAGCATCAAAGTAATCCACTTCCCATTTATGAACCAATGATCAATTGTAATAAAGATAATGAATAGCATTAACATGAGCATAATAATAACAACAATAATTAAGCATGATATAACAATGGTGATCATCTATCTGTAAATGTTCCAAGGCCGCTCGTACCCGTGAGCACGGCTAGTATACCAGTTTTTAACTCTGCGTAGAGGTGTACACTTTCATTGTGAGTCATAATTTCCAAATGCATGGGGAGGCCATTCCCAAAACACCGGAGATCATATAAAGCCACTTAAAGGTTCGTCTAACAAGTTAGAGCCATTAGATTCACTCGGCAGGCAGATGTAGAACCCCCTTCCCAGTGGCACAACAACTGCAGCCTATACACACTAAGGACAGGGGCTCGCCCTACACCCAACGTGGCAAGCCATTCTTACGCCATTTAAGGTAACCACTAACAAGCTAGAAAAGGTCCTTTAAGCAACTAAAGCCAGAGCCATATAGCCCTCATAGCTGTACTGTATGCCCCGGATGATCACGTACAGATAAGTCCTTATGGAGAGAAACCAGAGCATCAAAATAACACACATGCTCTAGCCCCCTTTTAATAGTAATAAAATCATCTTAATGGTTGATTGCTTAATCCATTAATCAAATTACAAGATCATTGTTCATAATTAAGTACTAGCAATAGCTACCCAAATGCATTCCCAAGGTTGACAAGGAATCCAGATAACAATCACTAAGTTATAATCTCTAAGGTTGTCAAGGTAAGCACATGCACATGTATGATAATTTCAGTGTATAGGTAACAAGGATAGTCCCGTGTTATACTTGTCTTGATCAAAACTCTCTAGATGATACTGCTGATCTGGCTCAAAGTAATACTCTTGATCGTCCAGAAACTGCTCACCTTCTATATTCGATCATCAATCAACAACACACATGCATCCAATCAAACATACACGAAGCAAACAAAGAGATATAATTAGAACAGTACACCAACAGTAACAAAACAGAAATAAAAGTTTATAAAACTCTTCTACACGTTCCTACGATCAACAGACGTAAAGATCACCAAATTCGGAGTTAAAACATGAAAGTTATGAATTTTCTAAGATTTCCTATAGATAAATAATTATTTAAATATAACCTCGAAAATTAATTTTCCCAAACCTACTGTACAACTATACTAACATGTAGAGCTCACAAATATGCACCTAACGCAACTTGAATGGATCAAATCGGAGTTAAAACGAAGATTTTATGACCAAAACAAATTTGGTGGCAAAACTGTAAATATCAGAAAACGTATTTTTGATTTACCGCGAGAGAATACGCTTTCAAAACACGAAAACAGATTCAGGATAATGCGCTAAGGATCGCGGGTTCTATTATGAAAAAGTCCAGGGACTCTTTAGAAAGATTACCCCGCGAAGGGGTATCTTCTAATCTCGGCCATTGATTCAAAATCGGACGGCTGCCATTCATCCTCAATCTTCACAGAGAAAAACTCGGCCCCCTTCTCCAAGTCCGGCCGGCGGCCTCCATGGCCGGCCACCCGAGCTCGCCGGAATCAAACGGTTTTCCCGTTTCCGGCCACCGTTTTCCCCGCAACCAACTCCAACCGAACGAGAAGCTCAACGCGAATCCATCTAGGCGGTAGAAACTAGCTACAATGGATTGAACACAACTCGCGACAAAGAGGAGGGCGGTGGCGCCATTGCCGACCCGTCGGTGAACTTCAAAAACACGATTCGAAGCATCTCCACCCAAAAGAAAAGCATAGGAAGGTAGAGAAGAAGAGTGCTGTAACACCCAAATTTTAGAGATAATGAATTTTGAATAAATTAGATAACAAATAATGGCAAATTAAAATAATAATAAAATATATTTGGTGTTGCATTCATGCTGTTGCATTTCTTTTGTTATGTGGTGTGGATTTATTTTATTTTATTTTGGATTAGAAAATTTATTTGAGATATTTCTTGAAAACAAGTAAACAAAGAAAAGAAAGAAAAAGAAAAAAAGAAAGAATACTTACCTTCTTACCTGGCAGTCGACGGGTCGACGGCCTGCTTTCCCGCGCTGGAGCCTGGGCCACTCCGAGTGGGCCGCTGCCGCCTTCTGTTCCTCTGTGCACGATACCGAGTGGGCCGGCCCAGCTTCGCTGAGACAAACCGCGCGCCCTCTCTTGGTCGCTGACCGGTGGGGCCCGGTTGTCGGTCGTCTTCCTCCTCCCGTGTTCGAGCCGGACTCCGAGTTGGAGAACGACCGCCGCCTCTTCTACTTGATTTCTGGGATTTACTAACCGAATACGGTATCTTGAGGCTATAAATAGGAAGAGGAGACCCTCTATTTTCCGTTTTCCATCTAAAACTCGAGCTACATCACGTAAGATTGAGCGTGGGAGGCTGGAACCCTAGGTTCTTCTTGCCGGTTCGTCGGTGGAGCTTGTGGAGAGGTTCGAGTTCTTTTTCTTAGCTTGGTGAGTTCGCTATCTCCTCCTCTTTCTTCCCGTGCCCTTCTTTGGTGTTGAGAAGCTTCAAATCGTGGTTTTGGTGAGCTCGGGTGCACCGGCAATGGTGCCGCCGCCCTAACCTAGCCGCGTTCCGTTGCTGCGCTATAGAAATCTTCCTAAACTATGTAGGCGAGTTCGGGAGGATGTTCTCGTTTGAATGGTGTCGGTAGGAGGACGTTTGGTGGTCGGGAATGTCGTGGCTGAGCCTCTCCGGCGAGCTCATAGCGCCGGCAATGGAGTCCACCGGCCGGAAGTACTGTAGCTGGCCGGGTTTTCTTTTTATTTTGCCTTGGATCGTTGTCAGCCGTCCGATCGTGAATCAACGATCAGGATTAGATCATACCGGTTCACTTGGTAAATTTCTTAAAGAGACCCTCGGGTTTTTAGAAATCAACCCGCGGTCCTTAACGTAGTTCTGAAAATACATTTTCGCGTTGTGAAGGCGTATTCCCTTCCGGTTTATTCAAAAATACGTTTTCAGGAAATTATAGTTTTGCCACTAGAATTGTTTTGGTCATAAAAACTTCGTTTTAACTCTGATTTGGTCCGTTCAAGTTGCGTTAGGTTCGTATTTGCGAGCTCTATATGTTAGTATAGTTGTACAGTTAATTTTGATAATTTATTTTTTGAGTTTATAATTAAGTATTTATTTATCTATAGGAAATCTTAGAAAATTCATAACTTTCACGTTTTAACTCCGAATTTGGTGATCTTTGCGTCTGTGTGATCATAGAAACGTGTAGAAGAGTTTTGTAAACTTTTATTATTGTTTTGCTACTGTTGGTGTACTGTTCTAGTTATATCTCTTTGTTTGCTTCGTGTATGTTTGATTGGATGCATGTATGTTGTTGATTGATGATCGAGTATAGAAGGTGAGCAGTATTTGGACGATTCGGAGTATTACTTTGAGCCAAGTCAGCAGTATTATTTGGAGAGCTTTGATCAAGGCAAGTATAACACAGGACTATCCTTGTTACCTAAACATTGAATTATCATACATATGCATGTGCTTACCTTGACAACCTTAGAGATTATAACTTAGTGCTTGTTGTCTTGATTCCTTGTCAACCTTGGGAATGCATATGGGTAGCTATTGCTAGTGCTTAAACTAAGAACAATGATCTTGTAATTTGATTAATGGATTAAGCAATCAACCATTAAGATGATTTTATTACTGTTAAAAGGGGGCTAGAGCATGTGTATTATTTTGATGCTCTGGTTTCTCTCCATAAGGACTTATCTATAAGTGATAACCGGGATATACAGTACAGCTGTGAGGGCTATATGGCTCTGGCTTTAGTTGTTCAAGAGACCTTTTCTAGCTTGTTAGTGGTTACCTTAAATGGCGTAAGAAAGGCTTGCCACGTTGGGTGTAGTGCGAGCCCCTGGCCTAGCGTGTATAGGCTGCGGTTGTTGTGCCACAGGGAAGGGGGGTTCTACATCTGTCTGCCGAGTGAATCTAATGGCCCTAACTTGTTAGACGAACTCTTGAGTGGCTTTATATGGTTTTCGGGTGTTTGGGCTTGATCTCCCCACTCATTTGGAAATCATGACTCACAGTGAAAGTGTACACCTCTGCGCAGAGTTAAAAACTGGTATACTAGCCGTGCTCATGGATACGAGCGGCCTTGGGGATTCTTATGGAATAGTGGATCACAACTGTTATATCATGCTTAATTATTATTGATTATTATTATGCTCATGTTAATGCTATTCGTTATCATTATTACAATTGATCATTGGTTCTCTAATGGGAAGCAGTTTATCTTGATGCTATTCAATTGCTAATTATATGACTAAAAGCTAAACGCAGTTAAACAGTGTCTAGCCTTTTGAGCCTCATGAACCCTGTGTTATATTTGTTGAGTTAGACATGGACTCACTCTTGCTATTTCCACCATAACAGATGAAGATTATGAGGAAGATTATCGTAATGAGTACTAGTCTTGGTGTCAACCAGTCAACCGTGTCCCTGTGTGGAGTTTCCGCTGGAGATTTACTATTAGTTATTATTATCTATCGTTCAAGACTATGCCTTAAATACTTATTCGTTATGTAATAAGCACTGTGATGATACTATGTAATTTGTTTACTTCTGTGTGCGATCATGTCCTGGGGCGCACATGAGTACTTTATGCATCCTATTTTTGTCCTTAAAAATGGGTGTGACAGATTGGTATCGGAGCCGTGTTGACTGTAGGACGCAAGCCTAGTTAGAATGGTCGTTAATAGCATCCATACTTCACTTAATTCATGCTTCCTCTTTTCACCTTGATAATTACTAAAGTTTTATGCTTCCTCTACTTTATTCTATTGCGAAAATACATTGAGTCTATCTAATCTATGTCTAAATCTTGTAGATGTCTCCTCATCCCCGTCTGTCAGCTGCACAGTACGTTGCCCGTTTCAAACCCCAGGAGCCATATGAATAGGGTGATCAAGAGCTATCTGATGCTGAATCAAGAGTTGGTGATACACCAATGGAGGATGTAGTTATGGGATGGACTACGAAGTTTCATATCGTGGTTCCTAAGGCTGATGCTTTCTTCCATGATATGTTGACAAGAACTTTGGACAACTACTACTACGACTGGGAAGCTACTTTGGAGTATCGCAGTGCAAAGTTTAGTCATCCATGGATGGATTCCTATTGGGAAACGGAGTTATGGGTCAAGAAAAGGGATCCTACCACTAAGGAGCGTAAGGTGGAGTCAAAGTTTATTACCAGAGTGAGCCGGGCAACCGTGGAGACAAGCATGGAGGATGTCGCTTTCAATGCATTTGTTTACTACCATGGTCTACGCTCGGACAAGACGCTAAAGGGTGCACTTCGGCATTTCCCTTGTTTCCTACATGACAAGGGTATTTGGACCGTGCCGCTTGCAGATGATTCCTCTTTGACTTTACAAGCTACGGTGGGATTAGCTCGTGAATTGGCTCTCCATGAGGTGGATTTGAAGGATGAGTTGTTGAAGGAAAAAGAACTTAAGGAGCAAGCTTATAAGGAGATTGACCAATTAAGGGCGGAGTTAGGTCGTCCCAAGATTTATGAGAAGCTTAATTAGGAAATAGGAAAAACCCCTATGTAATAAGAACGAAAGTAGTTGCGAGTTAATTTTAAGTTTGGATTGTTTTAAGAGTCAGTTTGTGGTGTGAACAATTGTGTGATTGATGGATTGTTATTATGATAATGTGTGATTTGGATCTTTGTAATGTGTGCTGGAGTTTTGTAGACATGCCTACAAGTTCCATGGTTAAGAATATTAAGTTTGATCAAAATATATTAGTTGAATATGAGGTTAACTTAGTTCTGTCCTTTGCTGATTTTTGGGATCAGTCTGGGATGTTTTGGAAATAACTTAAAATCCGTTCATGAGAAATTTAAGAAATTTTACTGGAAATAGTTAGACTTCTATATCTTTCCAACCCCACAAGAATCACTTTAATATCTATTATGGGTTAAGAGATATATCTGTTCCAAGTTGGAGTTACTACACAGTCTGGAATTCTGAAATAGTTTCGGTTAAGTTCAGTATTTGACCAATTTATTGACAGAATCAGAAAAAGTGTTGTGAATAAAAGTTGTAGATAATTTTATAAGCTTTCCAACCATGTAAAGATCACCTGAATTGGACATCTGTAGCTCGAGATATGACAGTTTTACTGAGTTGCTGAAATTGGAGTTCGCCCAGAAAAATCAGATTTTGTTTATCTATTGAATACATCATCTCGGGTCGTACTGAATTTTATCTTCTGTGTTTTGGAAACAGATGTCAGGCAGAGGTCGTGGCAGAGGTCGTGGAGGTGCTAATCCACCCATTACTATGGAGGAACTCATGCAAACTCAGAATCAGCTGATGCAGATGTTTATGCAGCACATGCAGAACAATCCCCCGCAAGAGGACCCCCACCTGTGCAAGTGAGGGACAAACGTGGAGAATTTTTGAAGGGACGCCCTCCAGTGTTTTCTCATGCTGCTGATCCTTTAGAAGCAGATGATTGGGTGAGGGCAGTGGAGAAACAGCTGAACATAGCCCAATGCAATGATATGGAAAATGTGTTATATGTATCTGGTCAGTTACAAGGGACAGCTCAGACTTGGTGGGAGTCGTATCAGGCTGCACGCCCTGACAATGCTCCTCCTATCACTTGGAATGAGTTTGTTAGAGATTTTTGAGCTCGTCATATTCCTGAAGGTATAATTGAGCTGAAGCAGGAAGAATTCAGAAACCTTAGGATGGGACAGATGAGCGTGAGTGAATATCATGACAGGTTCACCCAGTTGGCTCGCTATGCTCCCAATGAAGTTAGGGAAGATGCAGACAGGCAGCGTCTTTTCTTGAAGGGAATTTATTATGATCTTCGCTTGCAATTGAAGGGGAACAACTATGCTAGTTTTCAAGAGTTGGTAAATAAAGCTATTGTGCTTGATAATGAGCATAGGGAGATGGACAGAAAGAGGAAGATGAAGGTGCAAAGCTCGGGAAGCAACAACCGTCAACGCACAAATTCTCAGCATGGTTTTCATCAGAAGTTTCAGGGACCGGTTAGCCAGTGGAATCGCAATCCGAATAAGAGGTGGTCCCAAAATTGGCAAAGTAATCAGTCGCAGCAGCGTTCATCATATCCACAGCGTCAACAGTATCAGCAGACTGGGCAACAGACTCCTCGCACTGGAAATCCCAATGTTACCCCCATGAAGAATAGTACTCCCAGCACTCCTATTAGATGCTTTGTCTATGGTAAAGAGGGCCATTTGTCTTATAATTGTCCTGAGAAACAGAACCAACAGACTCCTCAGAGCCAGAAGAGCAACCAGAGGCAATCTGGTACTGGAAGGGTGAATCACGTGTCTTCTGATACAGCTCATGATGCACCAAAAGTTATGATTGGTACGTTCAATGTACATTCCACTCCCGCAACTGTTCTTTTTGACTCTGGAGCATCTCATACATTCATATCCAACATTTTTATTAAAATGCATAGTATACCCATGCTAGCTATGAAAGAACCTCTCTTAGTAAATTCACCTGGAGGTACCATGCAAACCAGTAATCGTTGTCTTCCAATTAGTATGGTATTAAGGGGGGTAGAGTTTAAGATAACTCCTATAGTGTTGAGGACATCTGGTATTGATGTGATATTGGGTATGGACTGGATGAAGCAAAATCAGGCAGAGATTCAGTGTCAGCAGAAAGTGGTAGTTGTGACTACGCCTAATGGAGATAAAATCAATGTGAATGTAGCAATGCAGAAGCAACCAACCGCGGTGGTGAATCAGCTTGAAGATACTATTAAGGAGAATTCAGTGATTGAGGAATTTCCGGATGTCTTCCCTGATGAATTGCCAGGTATGCCGCCTGACCGAGACATTGAATTTCTTATTAAATTACTACCTGGAACTGCACCTATAGCCAAACGACCATATAGGATGGGAGTAGATGAATTAGAAGAACTTAAGAAACAAATTAAAGAATTACAAGATAAAGGTTTTATTCGACCTAGTTCATCACCTTGGGGAGCACCAGTTATTTTTGTTGATAAGAAAGATGGTGGTCAGAGGATGTGTGTTGATTATCGGTCACTAAATGAAGTAACTATCAAGAATAAGTACCCTTTGCCCAGGATTGATGACTTGTTTGATCAGTTGAGAGGTGCTTGTGTGTTCTCTAAGATTGATTTACGTTCTGGTTATCATCAGTTGAAGATTCGTGCCTCTGATATTCCAAAGACAGCTTTTACTACAAGGTATGGATTGTATGAGTATACTGTTATGTTGTTTGGATTAACCAATGCACCTGCATACTTTATGTACATGATGAATAAGGTGTTCATGGAATATTTGGATAAGTTTGTGGTAGTGTTTATTGATGATATACTCGTATTTTCCAAGACAGAGGTAGAGCATGCTGAACATTTGAGGTTGGTATTGCAGAAGCTTAGAGAGCATAAACTGTATGAGAAGCGAAGTAAATGTGAGTTTTGGTTGAAGGAAGTTTCTTTCCTTGGTCATATTGTTTCTAATGGAGGTATATCAGTGGATCCAGGCAAGGTGAAGGATGTATTGAATTGGAAACCGCCTACCGATGTTAGCGAGATTCGCAGTTTCTTGGGTTTAGCTGGATATTACAGATGGTTCATTGAAGGGTTTTCTAAACTTGCTAAACCTATGACATCTCTGTTGGAGAAGAATGCCAAATTTGTGTGGTCTGATAAATGTCAAGCTAGTTTTGAGGAATTGAAGAAGAGGTTGACTACAGCGCCTGTTTTGGTTTTGCCAGATTTGAGTAAGAAGTTTTCTATTTATTGTGATGCTTCTCGTCAAGGGTTGGGATGTGTTCTTATGCAAGAAGGTAGAGTTGTGGCCTATGCATCTAGACAGTTGAGAAAGCATGAGTTGAATTATCCTACGCATGATTTGGAGTTAGCAGCTGTAGTTCATGCTTTAAAGATTTGGAGACATTATTTGATTGGACATAAGAGTGATATATACACTAATCATAAGAGTCTGAAGTATATTTTCACTCAGTCAAATCTGAATTTGAGGCAACACAGATGGTTAGAGTTGATTAAGGATTATGATATTGAGATACACTATCATCCTGGTAAGGCTAATGTAGTAGCTGATGCTCTTAGTAGGAAAAGTTATGCAAATGAGATAAGAACATTGTCTATGACTAGGGAGTTATGTGCTGAATTTGAATATTTGAATTTGGGAATTGTTACTAGTACAATGGAATTAGTGATAGAGCCTACTTTAGAGCAAGAAATTTACAAGGGTCAGTTGAAGGATGAGAAACTAAAGAAGATAGCGGAGGATATAGTGATTGGTAAGTCACCAGGCTTTCGAATGGATGATAATGGGATTTTGTGGTTTGGAAAGAGGCTGTATGTACCTGAGGATCAAGCTGTTAGGCAGGCAATTCTTCGCGAAGCTCATGAGTCAGCTTATTCTATTCATCCTGGTAGTACTAAGATGTATTTGGATCTTAAACAGAAATATTGGTGGGTTGGATTAAAACGAGATATGGCTGAGTATGTGGCATTGTGTGATACTTGTCAGAGGGTGAAAACAGAGCATCAGAGACCTGCTGGATTGTTGCAACCAATGAAGATTCCTGAATGGAAGTGGGAGGAAGTTGGTATGGACTTTATAGTGGGGTTACTGCGTACTCAGAGAGGTTATGATTCTATTTGGGTAATAGTAGATCGGTTAACCAAAGTTGCTCATTTTATACCAGTTAAGATTACTTACCATGGACCAAAATTGGCAGAGTTGTATATGGAGAAGATAGTATGTTTGCATGGAGTTCCAAAGAAGATTGTATCTGATCGAGGATCGCAGTTTACGTCGCACTTTTGGAAAGTTGTACATGAATCTTTGGGAACCAAATTAAATTTTAGTACAGCATATCATCCACAGACAGATGGACAGACTGAAAGGACCAATCAGGTATTAGAGGATATGTTGAGAGCTTGTGCATTGCAATATGGAACTAGTTGGGATAAGAGTTTGCCTTATGCAGAATTCTCATATAATAATAGTTATCAACAGAGTCTTAAGATGGCACCGTTTGAAGCTTTGTATGGACGTAAGTGTAGAACTCCATTGTTTTGGGATCAGACAGGTGAATCTCAGGTGTTTGGTACAGATGTTCTTAGAAACGCAGAAGATCAAGTGCGAGTGATTCGTGAGAATTTGAGGGTGGCACAGTCTCGTCAGAAGAGTTATGCTGATAATAGGAGAAGAGATCTAGTTTTTGAGGTAGGTGATTATGTCTATTTGAAGGTGTCACCTATGAGAAGTGTGAAGAGGTTTAACATGAAAGGTAAACTAGCACCAAGGTATGTTGGACCATTTAAAGTTATTGCTAGATGTGGGGAAGTTGCTTATCAATTAGAGTTGCCTGAGAATTTATCTGGAGTGCATGATGTGTTTCATGTTTCACAACTTAAGAGGTGTTTGCGGGTGCCTGAGGAGCAGATACCTTTGGAAGAATTGACTGTTAAGGAGGATCTTACATATGAAGAGTTTCCAATTAAGATTTTAGAGATTGCTGAGAGGGTTACTCGAAGTCGGATTATTAAGATGTGTAAAGTACAGTGGAATCGATACTCAGAGGCAGAGGCAACTTGGGAAAGAGAGGATGAATTGAGGAAATCATATCCGCAGTTATTTGAGTAAGCAGTCCAATCTCGAGGACGAGATTCTTTTAAGGGGGGTAGAATTTGTAACACCCAAATTTTAGAGATAATGAATTTTGAATAAATTGGATAACAAATAATGGCAAATTAAAATAATAATAAAATATATTTGGTGTTGCATTCATGCTGTTGCATTTCTTTTGTTATGTGGTGTGGATTTATTTTATTTTATTTTGGATTAGAAAATTTATTTGAGATATTTCTTGAAAATAAGTAAACAAAGAAAAGAAAGAAAAAGAAAAAAAGAAAGAATACTTAGCTTCTTACCGGCAGTCGACGGGCCGACGGCCTGCTCTCCCGCGCTGGAGCCTGGGCCGCTCCGAGTGGGCCGCTGCCGCCTTCTGTTCCTCTGCGCACGATACCGAGTGGGCCGGCCCAGCTTCGCTGAGACAAACCGCGCGCCCTCTCTTGGTCGCTGACCGGTGGGGCCCGGTTGTCGGTCGTCTTCCTCCTCCCGTGTTCAAGCCGGACTCTGAGTTGGAGAACGACCGCCGCCTCTTCTACTCGATTTCTAGGATTTACTAACCGAATACGGTATCTTGAGGCTATAAATAGGAAGAGGAGACCCTCTATTTTCTGTTTTCCATCTAAAACTCGAGCTACATCACGTAAGATTGAGCGTGGGAGGCCGGAACCCTAGGTTCTTCTTGCTGGTTCGTCGGTGGAGCTTGTGGAGAGGTTTGAGTTCTTTTTCTTAACTTGGTGAGTTCGCTATCTCCTCCTCTTTCTTCCCGTGCCCTTCTTTGGTGTTGAGAAGCTTCAAATCGTGGTTTTGGTGAGCTCGGGTGCACCGGCAATGGCGCCGCCGCCCTAACCTAGCCGCGTTCCGTTGCTGTGCTATAGAAATCTTCCTAAACTATGTAGGCGAGTTCGGGAGGATGTTCTCGTTTGAATGGTGTCGGTAGGAGGACGTTTGGTGGTCGGGAATGTCGTGGCCGAGCCTCTCCGGCGAGCTCATAGCGCCGGCAATGGAGTCCACCGGCCGGAAGTACTGTAGCCGGCTGGGTTTTCTTTTTATTTTGCCTTGGATCGTTGTCAGCCGTCCGATCGTGAATCAACGATCAGGATTAGATCATACCGGTTCACTTGGTAAATTTCTTAAAGAGACCCTCGGGTTTTTAGAAATCAACCCGCGGTCCTTAACGTAGTTCTGAAAATACGTTTTCGCATTGTGAAGGCGTATTCCCTTCCGGTTTATTCAAAAATACGTTTTCAGGAAATTACAGTTTTGCCACTAGAATTGTTTTGGTCATAAAAACTTCGTTTTAACTCCGATTTGGTCCGTTCAAGTTGCGTTAGGTTCGTATTTGCGAGCTCTATATGTTAGTATAGTTGTACAGTTAATTTTGATAATTTATTTTTCGAGTTTATAATTAAGTATTTATTTATCTATAGGAAATCTTAGAAAATTAATAACTTTCACGTTTTAACTCCGAATTTGGTGATCTTTGCGTCTGTGTGATCGTAGAAACATGTAGAAGAGTTTTGTAAACTTTTATTATTGTTTTGCTACTGTTGGTGTACTGTTCTAGTTATATCTCTTTGTTTGCTTCGTGTATGTTTGATTGGATGCATGTATGTTGTTGATTGATGATCGAGTATAGAAGGTGAGCAGTATTTGGACGATTCGGAGTATTACTTTGAGCCAAGTCAGCAGTATTATTTGGAGAGCTTTGATCAAGGCAAGTATAACACAGGACTATCCTTGTTACCTAAACATTGAATTATCATACATATGCATGTGCTTACCTTGACAACCTTAGAGATTATAACTTAGTGCTTGTTGTCTTGATTCCTTGTCAACCTTGGGAATGCATATGGGTAGCTATTGCTAGTGCTTAAACTAAGAACAATGATCTTGTAATTTGATTAATGGATTAAGCAATCAACCATTAAGATGATTTTATTACTGTTAAAAGGGGGCTAGAGCATGTGTATTATTTTGATGCTCTGGTTTCTCTCCATAAGGACTTATCTGTAAGTGATAACCGGGATATACAGTACAGCTGTGAGGGCTATATGGCTCTGGCTTTAGTTGTTCAAGAGACCTTTTCTAGCTTGTTAGTGGTTACCTTAAATGGCGTAAGAAAGGCTTGCCACGTTGGGTGTAGTGCGAGCCCCTGGCCTAGTGTGTATAGGCTGCGGTTGTTGTGCCACAGGGAAGGGGGGTTCTACATCTGCCTGCCGAGTGAATCTAATGGCCCTAACTTGTTAGACGAACTCTTGAGTGGCTTTATATGGTTTTCGGGTGTTTGGGCTTGATCTCCCCACTCATTTGGAAATCATGACTCACAGTGAAAGTGTACACCTCTGCGCAGAGTTAAAAACTGGTATACTAGCCGTGCTCACGGATATGAGCGGCCTTGGGGATTCTTATGGAATAGTTGATCACAACTGTTATATCATGCTTAATTATTATTGATTATTATTATGCTCATGTTAATGCTATTCGTTATCATTATTACAATTGATCATTGGTTCTCTAATGGGAAGCCGTTTATCTTGATGCTATTCAATTGCTAATTATATGACTAAAAGCTAAACGCAGTTAAACAGTGTCTAGCCTTTTGAGCCTCATGAACCCTGTGTTATATTTGTTGAGTTCGACATGGACTCACTCTTGCTATTTCCACCATAACAGATGAAGATTATGAGGAAGATTATCGTAATGAGTACTAGTCTTGGTGTCAACCAGTCAACCGTGTCCCTGTGTGGAGTTTCCGCTGGAGATTTACTATTAGTTATTATTATCTATCATTCAAGACTATGTCTTAAATACTTATTCGTTATGTAATAAGCACTGTGATGATACTATGTAATTTGTCTACTTGTGTGTGCGATCATGTGCTGGGGCGCACATGAGTACTTTATGCATCCTATTTTTGTCCTTAAAAATGGGTGTGACAAGTGCGGACTCACCAACGCGAAGAATACGGCCTCAAATCCACCCGAGAGCTCCTCCCACGAGCAACTGAAACCTCCAACTCCCCCCAATCCCTAGCGCTCGATTTCACGTGGTTGGACTAGAGTTTTAGATGGAAAACGGAAAGAAGAGAACCCCGGCTACCCTTTTATAGGTTCACTTCATCGATTGCGGTTAGGAAATCCAAACTAGAAGATTTGTTTCGGTTGGGAACCAGTGTTCGTATCCGTGCCGGTCACGACGGAGGTAGGGGATGCGACTGTCACCCGGGGCCCGCCCGTCAGCGGCTGAAAAGGATGAGGCGCGCGCGGCTGCGGTCTTGGGCTGGCCCACGCGGGCACGGGAGAGGGAGCGCGGCAGCGGCCCATCTTCGCGGCCCAGCGCGGGGAAGGAAGAAGCAGGCCGGCCGGTTAACCGGGCCGCCAGCAGGTAAATTTCCTTTCCCTTTTTTTCTATTTGTTTTTCAAAACCTTTTTCAAAAAGAATTTCTAATCCAAAACAAATAAAATAAATCCCACATGACAAAATAAAATAAATGCAGCAGCATGAATGCATCACCAAATATTCTTTCTAAAATTTTAAATCCTAATTCCCCATTAATTATTATCTAAATTATTTAAACCCACAAATTCTAATTATTGAAATTTTTGGGTGTTACAAATTCTACCCCCCTTAAAAGAATCTCGTCCTCGAGATTGGACTGCTTACTCAAATAACTACGGATATGATTTTCTAAATTCATCCTCTCTTTCCCATGTTGCCTCTGCCTCGGAATATCGATTCCACTGAACCTTGCACATCCTAATAATCCGACTTCGAGTGACTCTCTCAGCTGTTTCTAAAACTTTGATCAGAAACTCTTCATAAGTAAGATCCTCTTTAATAGTCAATTCCTCTAAAGGTATCTGCTCTTCTGGCACACGCAAACACTTCTTAAGTTGTGAAACATGAAACACATCATATACTCCAGACAAATTCTCAGGCAACTCTAGTTCATAAGAAACTTCTCCACGTCTAGCAATAACTTTAAATGGCCCAGCATACCTTGGTGCTAATTTGCCTTTCATGTTAAACCTCTTCACACTTCTCATTGGTGACACCTTCAAATAGACATAATCACCTACCTCAAAAACTAAATCTCTTCTCCTATTGTCAGCATAACTCTTCTGACGAGACTGTGCCACTCTCAAATTCTCACGAATCACCCGCACTTGATCTTCTGCGTTTCTAAGAACATCCGTACCAAACACCTGAGACTCACCTGTCTGATCCCAAAACAATGGAGTTCTACACTTATGTCCATACAAAGCCTCAAACGGTGCCATCTTAAGACTCTGTTGATAGCTGTTGTTATAAGAGAATTCTGCATAAGGCAAACTCTTATCCCAACTGGTTCCATATTGCAATGCACAAGCTCTCAACATATCCTCTAATATCTGGTTGGTCCTTTCAGTCTGTCCATGTGTCTGTGGATGATATGCTGTACTAAAATTCAGCTTTGTTCCCAAAGATTCATGTACAGCTTTCCAAAAGTGTGACGTGAACTGCGAACCTCGATCAGATACAATCTTCTTTGGAACTCCATGCAAACAGACTATCCTCTCCATATACAAGGTAGCCAATTGTACTCCCATGTAGTTAGTCTTGACTGGTATGAAATGAGCAACTTTAGTTAGTCGATCTACTATCACCCAAATAGAATCATAACCTCTCTGAGTACGTGGTAACCCTACTATAAAGTCTATACCAACTTCCTCCCACTTCCATTCAGGAATCTTCATTGGTTGCAACAATCCAGCAGGTCTCTGATGCTCAGCTTTCACTCTCTGACAAGTATCACACAACGCCACATACTCAGCCACATCTCGTTTCAATCCAACCCACCAATATTTCTGTTTGAGATCCAAATACATCTTAGTACTACCAGGATGAATAGAATAAGCTAACTCATGAGCTTCACGAAGAATTTCCTATCTAACAGCTTGATCCTCAGGTACACACAACCTCTTTCCAAACCACAAAATCCCATTATCATCCATTCGAAACCCTGGTGACTTACCAATCACTATATCTTCTGCTATCTTCTTTAGTTTCTCATCCTTCAACTGACCCTTATAAATTTCTTGCTCTAAGGTAGGTTCTATCACTAATTCCATTGTATTAGTAACAATTCCCAAATTCAAATATTCAAATTCAGCACATAACTCACTAGTCATGGACAATGTTCGTATCTCATTGGCATAACTTTTCCTGCTAAGAGCATCAGCTACTACATTAGCCTTACTAGGATGATAGTGTATCTCGATATCATAATCCTTAATTAACTCTAACCATCTATGTTGCCTCAGATTCAGATCAGACTGAGTGAAAATATACTTCAAACTCTTATGATCGGTGTATATATCACTCTTATGCCCAATCAAATAGTGTATCCAAATCTTCAAAGCATGAACTACAACTGCTAACTCCAAATCATGCATAGGATAATTCAACTCATGCTTTCTCAATTGTCTAGATGCATAAGCAACAACTCTGCCTTCTTACATAAGAACACATCCCAAACCTTGACGAGAAGCATCACAATAAATAGAAAACTTCTTACTCAAATCTGGCAAAACCAAAACAGGCACTGTAGTCAATCTCTTCTTCAATTCTTCAAAACTAGCTTGACATTTATCAGACCACACAAACTTGGCATTCTTCTCTAACAGAGATGTCATAGGTTTAGCAAGTTTAGAAAACCCTTTAATGAACCGCCTGTAATATCCAGCTAAACCCAAGAAACTACGAATCTCACTAACATCAGTAGGTGATTTCCAATTCAATACATCCTTTACTTTACCTGGATCCACTGATATTCCTCCATTAGAAACAATATGACCAAGGAAAGAAACTTCCTTCAACCAAAATTCACATTTACTTCGCTTAGCATACAGTTTATGCTCTCTAAGGTTTTGCAATACCAACCTCAAATGTTCAGCATGCACTTTCTCCGTCATGGAAAATACAAGTATATCATCAATAAACACCACCACAAACTTATCCAGATATTCCATGAACACCTTATTCATCATGTACATAAAGTAGACAGGTGCATTGGTCAAACCAAATGACATAATAGTATACTCATACAACCCATACCTCGTAGTAAAAGCTGTCTTTGGAATATCAGAGGCACGGATCTTCAACTGATGATAACCAGAACGTAAATCAATCTTGGAGAACACACAAGCACCTCTCAACTGATCAAACAAATCATCAATCCTGGGCAAAGGATACTTATTCTTGATAGTTACCTCATTTAGTGACCGATAATCAACACACATCCTCTAACCACCATCTTTCTTATCAACAAAAATAACTGGTGCACCCCAAGGTGAAGAACTAGGATGAATAAAACATTTATCTTGTAGTTCTTTAATTTGTTTCTTAAGTTCTTCTAATTCATCTACTCCCATTCTATATGGTCGTTTGGCTATAGGTGCAGTTCTAGGTAATAATTCAATAAGAAATTCAATGTCTCGGTCAGGTGGCATACCTGGCAAATCATCGGGAAAGACGTCTGGAAACTCCTCAATAACTGAATTTTCTTTAATAGCATCTTCAAGCTGATTCACCAAAGCGGTTGGCTGCTTCTGCACTGCTACATCCACATTGATTTTATCTCCATTAGGTGCAGTCACATCTACCACTTTCTGGTGACACTGAATCTCTGCCTGATTTTGTTTCATCCAGTCCATACCCAAGATCACATCAATACCAGATGTCCTCAACACTATAGGAGTTATCTTAAACTCTACCCCCCTTAAAATCATACTAATTGGAGGACACCGATTAGTAGTTTGCATGGTACCTCCAGGTGAATTTACTAAGAGAGGTTCTTTCATGGCAAGCATGGGTATACTATGCATTTTAACAAAAATGTTGGAAATGAATGTATGAGATGCTCCAGAGTCAAAAAGAACGGTTGCAGGAGTGGAATGTACATTGAACGTACCGATCATAACTTCTGGTGCCTCATGAGCTGTATCAGAAGACACATGATTCACCCTTCCAGTACCGGATTGCCTCTGGTTGCTTTTCTGGCTCTGAGGAGTCTGCTGGTTCTGCTTCTCAGGACAATGGTAAGACATATGTCCCTCTTTACCACAGACGTAGCATCTAGTAGGCGTGTTGGGAGCACTGTTCTTCATGGGAGTGGCATTGGGATTTCCAGTGCGAGGAGTTTGTTGTCCATTCTGCTAATACTGTTGACGCTGCGGATATGAAGGACGTTGCTGAGACTGATTATTTTGCCAATTCTGAGACCACTTCTGATTTGGATTGCGATTCCACTGACTAACTGGTCCTTGAAACTTCTGATGAAAACCATGCTGAGAATTAGTATGCTGACGGTTGTTGCTTCCTGAGCTTTGTCCTTTCATCTTTCTCTTCCTATCCATCTCCCTGCGCTCATTATCAAGCACAATAGCTTTATTCACAAGCTCTTGAAAACTGGCATAGTTATTACCCTTCAATTGAAAACGAAGATCATAATAAATCCCTTTTAGGAAAAGACGCTGCCTATCTGCATCTTCCCACACTTCATTAGGAGCATAGCGAGCCAACTGCGTAAACCTGTCATGATACTCACTAACGCTCATCTGCCCCATCCTGAGATTTCTGAATTCTTCCTGCTTCAGCTCAATTATACCCTTAGGAATATGATGAGCTCGAAAATCTCTAACAAACTCATTCCAAGTGATAGGAGGAGCATTGTTAGGACGTGCAGCTTGATACGACTCCCACCAAGTCTGAGTTGTCCCCTGTAACTGACCAGATGCATATAACACCTTTTCCATATCATTGCATTGAGCGATGTTCAACTGTTTCTCAACTGCTCTCACCTAGTCATCCGCCTCCAAAGGATCAGCAGCATGAGAAAACACTAGAGGACGTCCCTTCAAAAATTCCCCACGCTTGTCTCTCACTTGAACAGGTGGTGGTCCTCCTGTAGGGGGATTGTTCTGTATGTGCTGCATGAACATCTACATCATCTGATTCTGAGTATGCATAAGTTCCTCCGTAGTAATAGGTGGGTTAGCACCTCCACGACCCCTGCCACGACCTCTGCCTGATATCTGTTTTCAAAACACAGAAAATGAAGTTCAGTATGATCCAAGATGATATATTCAACACATAAGCAAAATCTGATTTCTCTGGGCGAGTTCCAATTTTAGTAACTCAGTAAAACTGCCATATCTCGAGTTACAGACGTCCAAATCAGATGATCTTTACATGGTTGGAAATCTTACAAAATTATCTACAACTTTTATTCTCAACACTTTTTCTGATTCTGTCAATAAATTAGCCAAAAACTGAACTTAACCGAAACTATTTCAGAATTCCAGACTGCGCAGTGACCCCAACTTGGAACAGGTATATCTCTTAGCTCATAATAGATAATAAGGTGATTCTTGCGAAGTTGGAAAGTTACAGAAGTCTAATTATTCCCAGTAAAATTTCTTAAATTTCTCACTAACGGATTTTAAGTTATTTCTAAAACATCGCAGACTGACCCAGAAACCAGCAAAGGACAGAACTAAGTTTACCTCATACCCAACTAATATATTTTGATCAAACTTAATATTCTTAACCATGGAACTTGTAGAGATGTCTACAAAACTCTAGCACACATTACAAAGATCCAAATCACACATTATCATAATAACAATCCATCAATCACACAATTGTTCACACCACAATCTGACTCTCGAAACAACCAAACTCAAAATTGACTCGCAACTACTATCGTTCTTATTACATAGGGGTTTTCCTAATCCTAATTAAGCTTCTCATAAATCTTGGGACGGCCTAACTCCGCCCTTAATTGGTCGATCTCCTTATTAGCTTGTTCCTTAAGTTCTTTTTCCATTAGCAACTCATCCTTCAAATCCACCTCATGGAGAGCCAATTCACGAACCAATCCCACTGTAGCTTGTAAAGTCAAGGATGAATCATCTGCAAGCGGCACGGTCCAGACACCCTTGTCATGTAAGAAACAAGGAAAATGCCAGAGTGCACCCTGTAATGTCTTGTCCGAGCGTAGACCATGGTAATAAACAAACGCATTGTAGGCGACATCCTCCATGCTTGTTTCTACGGTTGCCCGGCTCACTCGGGTAATGAACTTTGACTCCACCTTAGACTCCTTAGTGGTAGGATCCCTTGTCTTGACCCATAGCTCCGTTTCCCAATAGAAATCCATCCATGGATGACTATACTCTGCACTGCGATACTCCAACGTAGCTTCCCAATCGTAGTAGTAGTTGTCCAAGGTTCTTGTCAACATGTCATGGAAGAAAGCATCAGCTTTAGGAACCATGATCTAAAACTTCGTGGTCCACCCCATAGCTACATCCTCCAATGGTGTGTCACTAACTCTTGATTCAGCATCAGATAACTCTTGGTCACCATCTACATGGGGCTCCTGAGGTTTGAAACGGGCAACGTACTGTGCAGCTGACAGACGGGGATGAGGAGGCATCTACAAGATTTAGACATAGATTAGATAGAATCAATGTATTTTCACAATAGAATAAAGTAGAGGAAGCATAAAAATTTAGTAATTAACAAGGTGAAGGGATTAAGCATGAAATAAGTGAAGCATGGATGCTAATAACGACCATTCTAACTAGGCTTGCGTCCTACAGTCAACATGGCTCTGATACCAATCTGTCACACCCATTTTTAAGGATAAAAATAGGATGTATAAATTACTCATGTGCGCCCCAGGACATGATCGCACACATAAGTAGACAAATTACATAGTATCATCACAGTGTTTATTACATAGCGAATAAATATTTAAAACATAGTCTTGAACGATAAATAATAATGACTAATAGTAGACCTCCAGCGGAAACTCCAAACACAGGGACACGGTTGACTGGTTGACACCAAGACTAGTACTCATTACGATAATCTTCCTCATAATCTTCATCTGTTATGGTGGAAATAGCAAGGGTGAGTCCATGTCGAACTCAACAAGTACAACACAGGGTTCATGAGGCTCAAAAGGCTAGACACTGTTTGACTGCGTTTAGCTTTTATTCATCATGTAATTAGCAATTAAGTAGCATCAAAGTAATCCACTTCCCATTTATGAACCAATGGTCAATTGTAATAAAGATAATGAATAACATTAACATGAGCATAATAATAACAACAATAATTAAGCATGATATAACAATGGTGATCATCTATTTGTAAATGTTCCAAGGCCGCTCGTATCCGTGAGCACGGCTAGTATACCAGTTTTCAACTCTGCACAGAGGTGTACACTTTCACTGTGAGTCATAATTTCCAAATGCATGGGGAGGCCATTCCCAAAACACCGGAGATCATATAAAGCCACTTAAAGGTTCGTCTAACAAGTTAGGGCCATTAGATTCACTCGGCAGGCAGATGTAGAACCCCCTTCCCAGTGGCACAACAACTGCAGCCTATACACACTAAGGACAGGGGCTCGCCCTACACCCAACGTGGCAAGCCATTCTTACGCCATTTAAGGTAACCACTAACAAGCTAGAAAAGGTCCTTTAAGCAACTAAAGCCAGAGCCATATAGCCCTCACAGCTGTACTGTATGTTCCGGATGATCACGTACAGATAAGTCCTTATGGAGAGAAACCAGAGCATCAAAATAACACACATGCTCTAGCCCCCTTTTAATAGTAATAAAATCATCTTAATGGTTGATTGCTTAATCCATTAATCAAATTACAAGATCATTGTTCATAATTAAGCACTAGCAATAGCTACCCAAATGCATTCCCAAGGTTGACAAGGAATCCAGATAACAATCACTAAGTTATAATCTCTAAGGTTGTCAAGGTAAGCACATGCACATGTATGATAATTTCAGTGTATAGGTAACAAGGATAGTCCCATGTTATACTTTCCTTGATCAAAACTCTCTAGATGATACTGCTGATCTGGCTCAAAGTAATACTCCTGATCATCCAGAAACTGCTCACCTTCTATACTCGATCATCAATCAACAACACACATGCATCCAATCAAACATACATGAAGCAAACAAAGAGATATAATTAGAACAGTACACCAACAGTAACAAAACAGAAATAAAAGTTTATAAAACTCTTCTACACGTTCCTACGATCACACAGACGTAAAGATCACCAAATTCGGAGTTAAAACATGAAAGTTATGAATTTTCTAAGATTTCCTATAGATAAATAATTATTTAAATATAACCTCGAAAATTAATTTTCCCAAACCTACTATAAAACTATACTAACATGTAGAGCTCGCAAATACGCACCTAACGCAACTTGAATGGATCAAATCGGAGTTAAAACGAAGATTTTATGACCAAAACAAATTTAGTGGCAAAACTGTAAATATCAGAAAATGTATTTTTGATTTACCGCGAGAGAATACGCTTTCAAAACATGAAAATGGATTCAGGATAATGCGCTAAGGATCGCGGGTTCTATTATGAAAAAGTCCAGGGACTCTTTAGAAAGATTACCCCGCGAAGGGGTATCTTCTAATCTTGGCCATTGATTCAAAATCGGACGGCTGCCATTCATCCTCAATCTTCACAGAGAAAAACTTGGCCCCTTCTCCAAGTCCGGCCGGTGGCCTCCATGGCCGGCCACCCGAGCTCGCCGGAATCAAACGGTTTTCCCGTTTCTGGCCACCGTTTTCCCCGCAACCAACTCCAACCGAACGAGAAGCTCAACGCGAATCCATCTAGGCGGTAGAAACTAGCTACAATGGATTGAACACAACTCACAACAAGAGGAGGGCGGTGGTGCCATTGCCGACCCATCAGTGAACTTCAAAAACACGATTCGAAGCATCTCCACCCAAAAGAAAAGCATAGGAAGGTAGAGAAGAAGAGTGCGGTCTCACCAACGCGAAGAATACGACCTCAAATCCACCCGAGAGCTCCTCCCACGAGCAACCGAAACCTCCAACTCCCCCCAATCCCTAGCGCTCGATTTCACGTGGTTGGACTAGAGTTTTAGATGGAAAATGGAAAGAAGAGAACCGCGGCTACCCTTTTATAGGTTCATTTCATCGATTGCGGTTAGGAAATCCAAACTAGACGATTTGATTCAGTTGGGAACCGGTGTTCGTATCCGTCCCGGTCACGACGGAGGTAGGGGATGCGACTGTCACCCAGGGCCCGCCCGTCAGCGGCTGAAAAGGATGAGGCGCGCGCGGCTGCGGTCCTTGGCCGGCCCACGCGGGGGCGGGAGAGGGAGCGCGGCAGCGGCCCATCTTCGCGGCCCAGCGCAAGGAAGGAAGAAGCAGGCCGGTCGGTTAACCGGGCCGCCAGCAGGTAAATTTCCTTTCCTTTTTTTTCTATTTGTTTTTCAAAACCTTTTTCAAAAAGAATTTCTAATCCAAAACAAATAAAATAAATTCCACATCACAAAATAAAATAAATGCAGCAGCATGAATGCATCACCAAATATTCTTTCTAAAATTTTAAATCCTAATTCCCCATTAATTGTTATCTAAATTATTTAAACCCACAAATTCTAATTATTGAAATTTTTGGGTGTTACACATAATCTAGCTACAATGAATATAAAACTAGAGCAAACAATGAACATTGCTTTCAACGACAAAAATGATATAAAGCTTAATGTTGACATAAACATAGTAGCAATGATACAATCTCAATGAAATAAAGAAATAGAGTAAAGTATAAGAGATATACCGAACCACGTTCTTGCCAACATCGGGAATCCAAGCGTTGCTTGATCTCCATCTAGACCTAATCTAATTAGCCTAAGCTCTAATCTAGAGGAACTCTGAGGAACTAGGGTTGGCTCCGGATGAATTCATCTTCAACTGAATAGCTTGATGACTTGATGCTTCAGGGGGGGTGCAGGGGTCCTTATATAGCCCTGGGGGTTGAACATAAGCCCTTGGATCAAACTAACTTCGACGTAGGGTGGAGATGCATCCTAGGAGGCGGTGGAGGAATACTCTAGAAGCTCGTGGAGGGTTCCCCTCATAGAGTGTCGGGTGGCACAAGGGTGGGGCCGGCCAGCCCCACCTAGCGGCGTCTCGTCCTCCCGTTCGTTTCCGTGCCTTCTAGTGTCTTCTATAGTCTTCTAGTGTATCCTTCGTCGTGATCAAGTTTCGTCCTTTTTCTCAATTAGGTCCCCCTTCCTACATTTTCTAGAATAATCCTGCAGAAAATAGAGATTCACCAAAACTCATGGAATTTGTTAGTTTAAACCCTAGATTTATGTATATTCTTGTACTTGAACCATTTTTCTTGTTTATTCACATATAAAATGTTGACGTTATCCACCATCAACAATAACCCTTATTTGGAGGTGTGAAAAAGCTTGTCCTTGGATCAAACCAAGTTAAATATCTTTCGCAAGTAATCTAGATTGAACCAAATATGTGAAAATGATCCTCACTTAACATGGTTTCACCCCAACCTATCTAAAATTTGAGCTCACCTTTTGTAGTCATCGATGACAAAGGTGGAGAAGTAATTCACAAAGATGGTAAGATAGGGGGAGCAAAGAAATGAAATGACATTATAAGGGGATCAATTAAAATTTGAAGTAGACAAGTAGGGGGAGCAAGCTCATAAACTTGTATGGTGCATTTATATGTGCAATACATATGTTTGCTTGCATGGCACAAGTTTTCAAATTCCATCTCCTTGCTTGTGTAGTGTATGCTAGATTGTAGAAATTGATTGATGTAATAAAAACTAGCATGCATAGGATAGCTAGACACTTGAATTGGTTTTACAAGTGGTGCTAGAGCCTTGTTTCTAATGTTGATCTCACAAGATATCTAGTGTCTTTCTTTTCAAGTGGTATCTAGCAAATCATGGTGCTAAGGATAGTGTTCAAAAGGCAACTACAATTGGTATCATGCTTCAAAGGTCCATTCTTTACACCTTAGCATCGTTTGGTAGCCATTACTTTCCCACACTTCCTAACACTACAAGAATTCTGATATTTTATGACAAAAGTCCTTATGATGAGGACAAATATCGTCATATATTGTAACATAATATGACGATAAAATACGTGTCGTCATAATTTCATGAGCCCTTGAACTATTTATGATGATGCTCTTCATTTTGTCACATAGAGATGACAAGTATCATCACAACATGTCAGCCAGGAGTAGCCGATCGACGGTTATGTTTTTATGATGACATGAAGTGGTTTTGTGTGACCCTTTTTTGCGTCAATACTTGTTAATTCTAACATGACGGTCCCCAACGTCATTATTTTAGTGTTGGTCCTAAAAAAATAAAAATCATGAATATATGCATCCAACAGAGTGGACTTGGCCATTTCGAATCGTTCCCCAAAATCCCCCACTCCCACACGGCGGCGGGCAGTGTCTGGGCCGCGGGCAGCGTCCGGGCGAGCGAAGCACGGCCGGAGGCTGGCGGCTGGACCGAGCGCGGCTACCGGCGGTGGGTGGGCCGGTGTAGCGTGACGGGTGGGCAGGTGGAGCTCGATGGGTGGCCTGGTGGAGCGCGACGGGTGGTGGATCTCGGCGGGAGGATAGGGCTGACTATGGCGGTCGAGCGCCGGCGTGCTGGCGGAGCGGAGTAGTGTTGGGCCGGCGGAGTGGAGCTCAGTTGGCTGGCATAGCGCGCGCAGCGAGCTGGCGGGCTGAGCGCGGTGGGCGGGGTGAGCTCGGTGGGGGGGCTGAGCTCGGCGTTCGGGCAGCCTCTAGGCGAGCATCGGTCGGGGTGGAGCACAGCCACTATTGTGCTGCCTTTAGGTGGAGGCAGCTCCCCCTCTCCCCAGCTGACGGTGCTAGACGCTTCTTGGCAACTGCTCCGACGACGACAGCGACGATGGCGCCATGTCCATGTGGGGAAGCTCGGCTAGTCAATCGGCGGGTACTGGAGCGTCTAGGATGGCTGAGCACCATCTGGAGCCAAGCTCGATGTGGGAGCTAGAGCCGTATCCCCTTGGTAAGGAGACCGGGCTCCCTTTGATCCCATGCCTTGACTGTGGCAAGGCGAGGGTGATAGAGTGGCGGTCAGGGAAGGACACGACCAAGAACTACCTGCGTGTGTTCTTCAAATGTCCGCGGAACTCGGTGAGCATCCTCTTGTATGATTTGAGTTGAGAAGTTCTTCATCCCTGTGCATCCAGGTAGGTTATAGAATTATTTTTTTCATTGTTGTAATTTCCTAAGCTTTGCGGGTTCTATAAATTCTAAAGGCAGTATTTGGATAAGCTGGAGGAGCTTGGCATTGTCGCAATCCAGAAATTCCCACTGGCAGTGGACATTGGTGAAACTGAAGAGGTAGCAGATGCATCATCGGGGTGAATGGTCATGAATATGCAGGCTAGTGAACAGAAGAAGGGAAAGATTGAGGCCAAGTTGGAGGATCTGATGTGGAAGTTCAACCTTATGCTTTTTGTTTTAGCAGTTGGTCTTGGCTTTATGTTGATGTATGTTGCAGGCAGACTGAAGTAAAGGTTCACTGCATAATGTATTTTAGTCTTTGTAGGTTATGGTTGCAGTGTAGTTTGGCTTTTATAATGTATGAACAATTGCTTTTTTAAGCAATGCAATCTGGTGCTTTTTCAAGCAATGTGCGAAGAACATGTTGTATTGAACCTGTTCTACTGGATGCATGTATTTCTGATGACAGGGTGTGCATGGATATGTAACCTGTGCATTTCTAATGAAAAGCAAAGAAATAGAATGGTGCATTCAGCAAACTTGTGTGTGATGAAATTTTGGCAGAATGTATGTTACTTCCAGCCATTGCATTTTGTGACAAATTATGTACATTCCATGACAGATTCTGGGCATTACATGACATTATCATGTGTCATGAAAACATGAATTCTGGGCACTATAACTTTCATCACACATCAAGTATCCAGTCAAAACTGAATCATTGCATATAAGGTCTTACAATTTCACAATTCAGATACAAATGTGGTAGCATAATTCAAATACAACGAAATCACTTACAGGAAGTTCAAGGTTCACAAATCTCCACAAAACGCAAAGTTCATCCATCATCACTGTCCTCTCCTAAAGTATTGCCTTCTTATGGACTATGGT
The DNA here is from genome assembly GCA_038087645.1 of Saccharum hybrid cultivar R570. Lineage (NCBI taxonomy): Eukaryota > Viridiplantae > Streptophyta > Magnoliopsida > Poales > Poaceae > Saccharum > Saccharum hybrid cultivar. Next base: position 27,522,693 of record JAQSUU010000558.1, read on the forward strand.
ACTCAAAGTAGGTTTTATCTTCATCTTCATCATCGCTGTCTGCTTCATCACCTTGAGCTGTATGTTTTTGTCGACGGATGCTCTCGACAAGGTCCCTACTAATAGGGCTGCCTGGTTCATTATCCATGTGCAACAAATCCATATCTGGATGAATGTCTCCCACTGCACCATCTCTCGCTGAAATATGCTCCTCTTGGTAAGCCTCCTGACATCTCATTTGTACTTGTTCATGGATTGGTTGGTTTGTGTCAGACTCTTGAACATCAAATATATGTCGGTGGCCAAATTCTTGTACCACTCACCAACATGGACCTAATTTTGTATCTTCTAAGAAAAATGCTTGGGAAGCATCTGTGGCCATAATGAAAGGATCATTCTTATACCATCGACCTTGGATGTTTATGCTCTTGAAGTAACCATCATCTTTCATTTGGAATGTCCTTCCCTCAAGATTGTACCATTCACACCGTAATATGATAACAGTTCTATGCCCTTTGCTGTTCTTACTGTAACTCAACTCAATAATGTCTGTGATTGTCCCATAGAAGTCAATTGTGTCATCACCGTGAGTACCTGCAGTTTTGATGGTGGAGTTATGTGTCATCCTATGTTCATCACGAGCCATAGTGTGGTACCGTACCCCATTGATTATACAAGCTGTGTATGAACGCACACGCTTATCTGGCAGACATGCTAGTGAGCATAGGTCTTCATCAACATCTGTTGTGCCTTCGTATTTCAATCTGGTAATCTATAGGTTGAAAACATACATAATTAGTGACTTTGCATATGTATTGTATCATAAATTATTAAGTCATGTTGTAGAAGATGCACCCACATGGTTCTCGAACCATGCAGCGAATTGTGTTGACATCATTTTTTCAACATCATTGACCTCTTGTTGTTCTAATTCTTCCCTATACATGCTGCAAAGGAAGAAGTTAATTAGTTTTTTGTGACACTATTATTGAATAAAGATGGCTGAAATGAAATGACAGCAATTACTCACTCTTTGTATTCATCAACCTCTTCGCAGTTATTTAGAATAAACCAAACCATGGAGTTATAGTCTTTATCTTCGTAATGAAGTTTTGAAGCACCCAACAAGTTAGTACCATGACCAAAAATCGAGTAACCATTGGGTGAGGTGCTCTCTCCATCTAAGTTTCTTTCAGGCCTAGTGAACCTATTAATGATATCACTGAAATATGTTGAGCACTGTGTCATACACTCATAGGCAGTGTATGCCTCTACAATAGATCCTTCAGGTCTTGCTTTATTATGGATGAAACGCTTAAAGGTACCCAATCTCCTCTCAATGGGGTACATCCATCCATACTGCACCAGTCCCCTAAGGAGTGCCTCATCAGGTAAGTGAACTGCTTGGTGAACCATAACATCGAAGAATGTAGGAGGATAAATTTTCTCCAGCTTGCAAAGGACAAGTACAATATCTTCTTCATCTGGTGTAGTGCATCAACCTTTAGAGTTTTTGGGCAAAGTTGGCTAAAAAACCTACCCAATTCAGCAATTACTTCATATACGTCTTTGCGCACCAAACCACAAAGGCCAGCTAGTAAAATACGCTGCAACAGTATATGACAGTCATGTGTTTTCAGGCCATGCATTGATCCTCCTCCCTCCATATTGACACATCTTGATATATTGGAGGCATAGCCATCTGGAAACTTAACATTCCTTAGAAATTGCATAACATCTTTTCTTTTAGTTTTAGAACGTAACAAGCTTTTGGCTTTGAGGACGAATTACCAGTGTCATCTAGCAAATGAAGCTCTTTTCTTATACCTCTGTCTTCAGGTCTAGTCTAGCAGAGAGGGTGTCCTTTGTCTTGTTTTGAATATTAAGTAGAGTTGACAAAATGTTTTCACATATGTTTTTCTCTATGTGCATAACATCAAGGTTGTACTATAGTTTCAGTTTTGACCAGTATGGTAAATCATACAAGCTAACCTCTAGATGCCATACTGGTTCACCTACATTATGGCCTCGCTTTCTTGATTTTGGCTTATTTGGATTCATGCCTGGAACATAGCAAACTTCATCCAACCTTGCCATAATCTCATCTCCACTAAATTTTCTTGGCGGCTCTTTGTTTTCATGGTGTCCATCGAAAGATTTGTTTTTCCTCCTTGGATGGTCGCTTGGGAGGAAACGTCTATGGCCTATGAAACCAATTTTGTTTCTCAGACATTCAGAGCATGGATTCTCATCACAGTGCACACATGCGAAGTAACCCTTAGTGGTTCTGCTTGACATGGTGCCTAATGTAGGGTAGTCATTGATTCCCCACAGAATCGCTACACATAGGCTGAAGTCTTTGTCTTCATATGCATCATAAGTTTTTACACCTTGACAAAGGGTAAGCATGTCTTCAATCAAAGGTTGCATGAACACATGGAAATCTTTGCCTGGTGATTTTTTGCCTAGAATTAGTAAAGCAAGCATATAATTGGATTGGTCCATACACATCGATGGTGGAAAATTGTATGGTACCACTATCACTGGCCAGATGCTATATGAATTGGTCACCTGACCAAATGGGTTAAATCCATCAGTAGCAATGGCTAACCTCAAACTGCGGGGATCATCTGCAAAAGACTTGAAAGTCTCATCAAAATCTTTCCAAGCTTCCCCATCAACAGGATGTCTCATTTCATTCTTCACTACTACCCTCTTTTCCTTGTGCCATCTTGCATACTGTGCCCGCTGCTTTGACATAAAAAGCCTTTGAAGGTGTGGAATTATTGGAAAGTAATGGAGGACCTTGTGAGGAACTTTCTTTCTGCCCTCCTTGTTAACTTTCCATCTTGTGAAGCCACAAACTGGACAATGATCATCGTCTTAATTGTCCTTCCAAAATAAGGAACAATCATACTTGCGCACATCAATAGAAACATAACCAAAACCAAGCTTCCGAAGCAAAGCTTTCATTTTGTTATAGAACTTAGGGAGGCCAAGCACATTCTTCAAATATGATGAAAGCAACTCAAGGAACGCATTGAACCTAGATGTTGTTATCCGATTGTACACTTTTATATGCAGCAGTTTAATAATGAAAGTTATCCTAGACTCCTCAGTGCAACCTGGATAAAGTTCACGCTTTGCCTCTTCCATGATTTCTTTGTATAAGTTGCCACCGAAGCCATGGCTTGCTGCGGCATGCAAATCTTGAATCAACCCCTGAACTCCCCGTGCACTATCATCTATGACATCTTCAACTTGTCCTTCCTCGTCAAGCGGTGCCTGGTCATTTCCATTCCATGACATATCTTTTGGTATAACAGTGAGTTCTCCAACACCATCTTCTCCAACATCATTAGGTTCCTCTCCATGGTCAATCCACCTAGTATACCACCTAGACATAACATTGAGTTCGATATCCTCGTGTACATCATCTTGGCTTTTCTTTTTCTGGTTCAGGCATTTTTGGCATGGGCACTTGATCTTCTCATCAGCACTATATCTAGCTCTCACATGTTCCATGAATTGCTCAACACTAGACAAAAAGGCTAGCAAAAATGGCTTACTGTTATAAATCTAGCTTCTATCCATCTTGACCTAGATAAATTTAGTTGCTAGCTGCCAGCTCGGTTTGGCCGGCGAGGCTGCAACTCACAGCTTGCGTGCCCGGCAATGTAGCAGCTATGGTGGTCGGAGATGTAGCGGCTCCACTCACTGGCGAGGCTGCAGCAGCTAGCCTAGCCGCCTAGGCTCCATCTCGGGTTGCCGGAATGCACCTGCTCGATCTGGCCGGATGAGGGGAGGGACAGCAGCTGCAGGTGAGGGGAGGGCTGGCGAGGCTGCTGATTAGAGGGGGGAGGGGGCGGCGTGGTAGTAGGTGGGGGTCACCAGCGAGGCAGGGCGGCGGGGCGGCCGGCCATAGTGGCCGAGCGGGCACACTGACCTGCTGCCTGTGCTCACTTTTTTTAAAACCTAAGGAGCACAAGTGAAGTACCCCTTGTATATATGACATGTGGCCCATATGCTGTTTAGGCTTGAGTGCCAAGTGGTCCAGCGTTTCAATGACATGTGGGCCCAGACGTTCATTAGCCGTTCTTGCTCCCAGTCTAGTGACAAGGCACATTTGTTTTTTTAATCTATAGGACAATCTTCTAACAAGTTTTTCTCCTACATACTATCTCCAAATCTTATGGTTTTTTCCTAAAAATTTCAAAAATCATGATCTATCAAATTGTTGTGTTTATTTTGGTCATATTTTCATGTTATAAAGTTTGCACAATTCAAATGTTGATTTTTTGAAAAAAATACAACTTCAAACCAGAATTTGAAACTCGAAATGATTTCAAGTAGAAAAGTGATGAATACGAGAGTTGTACGAATCATCAAGACCAACAATTCTTATTTGGGCCATTTGACCATCCGACAAAGTGATAGTAAAATAGTTCACAAATTTGACAATCTCTCTTATAGTTTTATGAACTCTAAGTCAGATATGTAATTTCTGTGAACAAAGTTACTGTCACTTTGTCGGATGAACAAGTGACCAAAATAAAAAGTGTACATATTCATGAGATGTGCAATCTTTGTATTCACCACTTTCTAGTTTGAAAGTATTTAGTACCCCAAAGTTTAGTTCAAAATTCTATTATTTTGAAATTCAAATTTGAAACTATCAAAAAAATGTCAAATGAAAAAACAACCGTAACCAAAATGGTACATCTCCACAAGGTGTACAACTTTGTTTTAGACATTGTTTCCAGTTTCAATCGTTTACTAGCCCAAAAATCCAATTGAAGTCCTAATGACTAAAAGGGTCACATACATGTGGACCCACTACACCAGGACCAAGCTCATCCCAACCAACGACCTGCCACCGACAAGTCGGGCCCACCGTGTCAACCCAAATTTTCAAGGCCGCACCCGCTCTCTCCCGTGTTCTCCAGCTTGCCGACACCTCGGACCCACCCAAACCCCCACATCATCTTATCCCCTTGCCCATCTGACTTAGGGAAAAATCCCCAATCTCCGTTCGCCTCCACCACCACACCTCCAACCCGCCCACCTCCGCACCACCACCACCACCTCGCCTCCACCCCGCCCGCCTCCACACCGCCACCACCACCCCACCTCCACCCTACCCGCCTCCACCCCACCCGCCTCCGTATCGCCACCACCACCTGCCTCCACCCCGCCCACCTTCCCCACTACCACCACCACCTCGCCTCCACCCCACCTGCTTCCGCACCGCCCGCTGCCACCGCCACCTCGCCTCCACCCCGCCCGCCTCCGCACCGCCACCACCACCCCGCCGGCCTCCGCATTGCCTCTGCACCATCCCGCTGCCACCAGCACCCTGCCAGCACACCTCCCGCCTCCGCACCATCATGCCATAGACCATGGCCTCCTCCTTCCTCCCCTAAACCATGGCCTCCTGCTCCCTCCCCTAACCCTAGCACCGGCACGCGAGATCCAGCTGCCACTTTGTCGCCGGATGTCGGAGGCGCTCTTCCAGCTGTCCACACCGCCGTCAGACGTCAAGCCAACACGCTAGCCCAAGACATCGGAGGCGCCCGTCAAGCGAACACGCCAGCCCAGGACATCGGAGGCGCTCGTCCAGTCACCATGCCCTTGTCGGACGGCGGAGGCATCCATCAAGCCGTGATGCTGCCGCTGGAGTCCAGAGCCCACCGTCCACAACCTGACATTTGGTGAGCCCGCCCATCCTCTTGTTCCTTACAAAGTGGGGCTGTATTGCTGTGGATTGCAACTGGCATGTAGGACCAAGTTGTAGGTGTTAGTGGCTTTATGATATGCTTGTCTGAGTTAGAAGCATTTGGAATGTCACCGGCTTGCGGAATAAGCACTAGATTGTGTCCTTGTCTGTGTTAATGGTAGCTTGAATCTAGCAGGTATTTGTCCATGAAAATAAGTTGTTTCTTAGCCACATTTCTTTGTGATATTACTCTTAGGGTCTCAGCTGGAAATCAATAACAAAATACATGGATTTTTTAAATAGAAGATTAGATTGTTACAGGCGCTGCACTAGGAGAGATGCTTCATATAAAAGCTACATTTACTATTTGGTCATCCCAAGCTGGTTTGAGTTCATTTGATTGTTATTGTGAAACCCATCTTTGTTTCTGGAACCTATCATTTTAACTTGTACTGCCAGTCACAACACAATCTTAACTTGTCTCTAGCATGATTATTTGCTGATTTACATGGTCTTACCAAGATTTAGTATAAAAAGTTCTAATATTAAATTCAGCCTTTTAAAATTTATGTACTAATCTGTTAGTTCTCTTACAACTCTTTTATAGAAACTGAATCCAGTTTCTAATCTTTGTGCGTTTGCTCGTACTAAGTAATAGAAGAAATGACAAACACCAAGTATGAGCAGGCCAGGGATGACAATGTAAGGAAAATTTAGGAACATTTTGTATCTCTGGGTATTCCAATACTAGCTTAGGATGTTAGAGATGCTTTTTCCAAAAAGCAAAAGAGCAAAGGGAAGACAATAGAAACTGACAAAACAGAATCTGACATTGACTATGATCCATCGTCTGACAGTGATAATCAAACTGACAGTGATGGTGTTTCTGATGATGACCTCATTAATGAGGTCAATACTGAGGTGAAATCTATTACTTGTCCAATCAACAAGTTTATGGTCTATCTATTTGAAACATGAACTTCTTTGAAGTCAATTAATCTACTTCACACTTCTTTCTTAATTAATAAGATGCATGTTCCTCTTGCGAGGTAGGAGCGATGGTTCTAGGAACTCGCCCATAGCAGAAGAAGCAATAGGGGGCAGCAATGGCGGCTGCAAACCAGCAGACGGCGCGCACGCCAACAAGATTCACCAGGCAAAGTGCAGCCATGCCTTCGCCTAGAGGCCGTCCACCACCTAGGGAAAGACTGCCCCTGCCTCCAAAGAACACTACCAAAGCCAGACCTAAAACTAATCCCATTTCCAGTGCCAGCAAAGTGTAAGGCCACCTCAGTACAAGTGGCAGCAAGACCACTAAAACTACAAACACACAGCCTGCTACTCCAAACATCACCACGACCACTCCAGCTATGTCTGAGCTTGTTCCAAACACAGCGCCTACTCCTACAAGATACATCAGGCAAACTGCAGCCATGTATTCGCCTAATGCACCTAGATTTCCTAGCAGCCGTGCAGCCATGACTACGCCTTGTGCAAACACTGAGCACACTACTCCTAGTCCTACACCCACTTGTTCCCTATTTCCGCAACTTACTCCCACAAACAGTGTTACCCAGGCAGTTCCTACAGAGACCTCGCTAGGTGTACAGAGCTCAAGGCAAAGCAATGACATGAATGACACCCCTGACCAATTTGATGCTACTAATTCAGAGGGTCATACAAATGAAGAAGAACCTAGTGACTTAGTTCCAGGTAATCAATACATTTGTTGCTTATTATTTGCAAGCATTCTTTTCTACATTCAATATGTACATTTGTTGCTACCATACTTACCCATTTTGATTATTATTTGCCAATGCAGTGCCTCGAAAGGAAGTCCGCAAGAAAACCATGGGTCATGGTGTTGAGAAGTTGATAAAGAGAGGAAACAGGCTACCTATCCATGTGGCTGAAGGGAAGAAAAGACCTGATGTTCCACTTCAGGCAGCAAAGCTAGCATCAGAAACTGGTGTTGCCCTTAGAGACAACCTACCTATCTAAACATCTTGGAAGCTTTATGACAACGATGCGGGGAAGGCCAAAGTACAAAAAAGTGCTTGATAAAGTGGTGGTGAGACAGCTATTTCACTCCAAATACTTTCTTGCATTACTACCTCTACTCCCATGTAAAAATTGTGTTTGATAAAGCATTTGTGTGGCTACAGTCAAAGGTTGGATGTGGATGTTATCAACGAGGGACCAAGCAAGGCTGCATGCACTGATATCGTTAAGAAGGGAGTAAGGCAGATGAGGTATAACTTGAAAAAGGAAATACTTCGATGAGTCACTGACAATGGAACAACCGATAGCCAAAGGACCACCTCCAAAAGTGAAGAAAGAGGAATGGATCTAGCTGGTAGAGTACTGGTGTGACCCAAAGAATCAGGTCCTTGCCCTGCATCACTGCTTTTGTTATTATGCAATCAAACTGTGTATGTCAATGAAAACTTTGTATTGCATTTGTGGTGCAGGAGAAATGTGTTAAGAATAAAGTAAACCGAGGCCAAGTGCAGCTTCACCAAAGGACTGGATCTAGGTCGTATATTGCCCATCGTTACAGCCTGGTACGAATACTATTGCTTTCAGTTTACACCAATTATATAGAATTGTGTGCCATCAATTATTTCTTCCACTCAAATGTGAAATGTTATTGAGGCAAACCTGATTGCCTAATGTTTGGCTGCATCCTTTTGTTACTATGAAATGCAAACTAGTATTTTTACATGTTGACCCTATGTTCATACTGTTATTCAAAGTTTGGTAAGATTGACAGTTGGAAGATTCAGCAAAGAACAACCTATCAAAGTAATTAAAAAACTTTGTTGGTAAAACTGCTTATTGTATATACTTGCAAAAGAAAATGTCATGTTGGTACCAGCAATGCTAGTTTTTTCCACTTACCTTTTCACATGCTGACCCTATGTTGTATTGATCATATGGAACTTGCAAAAGTAAATGCCATGTTGGTGAAATGTAATGCCTGTTACTATGTTTTCTTACATGCTGTAGAGGTCTAAGTACAACATGGAACCAGATGCTATTGATTTCTTTGGGGGAATGTATGAATAGTCCCCAAAATGGCCGTACACCTCTTGCTAATGAAATATATGTAAGTTACAAAATGATTGGATACATCTAACTCATGTAAGTGCCTGATTCAACACTGTTCTATGGCCTTGTTATTAATTGCATTCATTTTATGTAGGAACGAATGGTGGCAGAGAACGAAAGAGAGCCAGAAGAAGGAGAAGCAGAAAAGTCTCCCTCCAAGATTGTTGATGCAAATCTCAGCCAGATCAGCCGTTCATCCACCTTTCTTCCTAACATTGGTGTCCCTTGATAGTCAAAGAATGGCCGGTCCTCATCGATAGCAGCACAAGCGCACATGCAAGCTCAGTTGAGGCAACACTCCAAGCTGAAAGAGAGGAAGCTGCTAGGAAGTAGGAAGAGTTGCAGGCATAGCTTCAAGCTCAGTAGGCTGCACTTGAAGAAAACCAAAGTTTGCTATGCCAGACCCAAGAGGAAGTCAAGGGTATGCATACAAAGTTTGAAGAGACTAATGCACTGCTGCAAGCTGTCCTGAAACTTCAGAAAGATTGAGGTAGGTGTGAATGCAGTTTTTGAGGATGAGGCCTTTGCCTAAGCCATTGCTACCTTGCTATAACTTATTGTTATTGGAACTTTGTTTGAACTGTTTGTATGTTTGAATCTTTGAGGTTTCAAACCTAGAACTATGTGTTGGAAGCTACACTTGAAGGACTGTCTTTTGGACTTGAATTTATGTGTATGCATGATGGCTTGAGTCAATTCTATATGATTTATATCTTGTGATGGGAATCTTGAGGATGACGGCTTGGCTAGTATATTTATGTGTTGGTGGTATGAAATGTGATGAAAGATCAATGTGTCTGGCTGGTATATATGTGTATGTTATGAAATGTGATGAAAGATCAGTGTGTCATCACTGAATATGGCTGGCATGTCATCATGAATGACCAGACTATACATGACACTTCTAATTTGACACAAAATTTCTTGAAAATGCGTCTACCAAGATTACAAAACATGACAAATCTACGCATCACAAAATCTACATAACTATACATGACGCCTTGTCTTCGTCACAAAAACTCATTCAGACCTGTCCCCGAACGTATCATTTGTGACGACTTATGTATTATGTGACGCATTGACTGCCCAATATGTGACGGTCACTGTCGTCATAAAATGCGACAATATGTGACGACAGATAGCTTCCGTCACAAAAGGTACAGACATTTTGTGACGGTTGCACATAAAATTGTCACACGGTACATTATGTGACGGTCTTTCTATGATGACCAGCATGACACTAGATTTTTGTCATAAAGTAATTTTTATGACAAATATTGTACTTAACATGACCGTTTGCGTTTGTCATACAAGCCCAGATTTTTTGTAGTGTAATCTATGCATGTGTGCAAGCTTTCAAATCCAAACTCTTAGCACATATGTAGGGGGAGCTAATGCTATCAAATTGGATTTATAAAATTTGTCCATAACCTTTACACATGGTAATATGCTTGGGCAAGCAACATGAATCCAAGAAAATTTCATTGAATATCTTTGTGAAGGGTTGTCATCCATTACCAAAAACTGAGAGATTAAAAGCCCTAGTTTGGTTTTTGTTAATTGATAAAACCTAGGACTAACCTTTGATCTAAGTGTGTGATTTTGTAACACCCTAAAATTTGCATTGTTTCAAAATAGTTAAATTTGATTTATTTAAGCAATTATGTGTGCATTCCAAATTTAGGAAATAATAATTTTTATGAAATTAAAAGTAAATATAAGGATAGAAACATGTTGATGCATTCATGCTATTGTACATTTATTTAAGTGATGGGTGGTTTTGTTTCAAATGCTAAAAGGTTTTAAAAACCTTTTGAAAATGAGTTTGGAAAATTTGTTTGGAAAAAGAAAAGGAATTCCTTTCCCTCTCCCTCCCTTGATTCCGGCCTGCTGGCCCATCTCCTTCCCCAGGCCCGCTCACCTTCCTTTCCTCCTCCCCCTCATTCTCCTTCTCGGGCCAGCCCAGTCCGGCTCAGCAACTGCTGCCGCCGCCTCCTTCTTCACTATTGCTGATGTGCCGGGCCTGCTTGTCAGCTTCTCTTCCCTCCTCCGTGTCGTGCGTAGCCAGTAGCAACTGCTGTCACATGCCCACACTCCTTGTGTTGTGGGAGCACTCCCACACCTTAGGCCCTTTAAAGGAGAGCGCAGACCCGTCTCCGCCCCACTACAGCAGTTTTCTTCCTCTCTGCAAGAAACCACCATGTAGAAATGTAGTGCAGCGGCCGCTGAAATCCGCCGAGCTCGAGCAGCCGTTCTACTGCCTCTCTATTGAACCAAGACGTCCACCGAGCTTCTCCACGTGGTAGTGAAGATCCCCATGCCATTTTACCCTTCTTTCTTGTTTCCATTTCACTCACGTATCTTACCCGAATCCTGCAGAGCTCCACCACCCACCATTCCTCACCGCACACCTTCTGCGGTTCACCCCCGCCTTCATTTTTCACCTTGGTGATCTCGCAATCCCCTCCTCTCTCTCCCCGTGCAATTAATTTGACAATTGTAGCCACTAGGGCCTTAGCCAAGTGCGTTGGCGAGCTTCTCCCTGCTATCGACCAAGGTGACGCCGTGTAAGCCCTTCCCCTGTCGCACAAATGCTCGGTCGAGGTCGCCATCGCCCCTGCTTCACTCCCATGCCCTTGGATTTAAAAACCGAGGCCGATAGCGCTTGATTCGATGAATCCGGTGAGCTTCTGGCTGCCATCAATGGTGGCGCCGCCGCGTCCTTCACCCCCTCGGGCCAGCCGCTCCCCCTTCCCTTTCTGATCTAATCTCATCCATCCATTTTGAATCCAACGGCCCACAATGGCCAACACCCCTTCATGGTTATTCTTGCTTAAGAGCCCCCCAAGTTCCTTGGAATTGCACCCACAGTCCTCGATCAGATTGAAATTCCCGAAATTGATCTATTTAAATTCAAAAATATATTCAATCTATTTATATAAATGCCACTGCACTGTTTTGCTTATAAAATCATCATTTTAACTCCGATTTGACTCGTTCAACTTACGTTAGTTTCACAATTTCATAATATATGCGTTAATGCTACTGTTAGACATGTTAGTAACTTTTAAATTTCATGATTAGGTTTAATTAATTAACTTGCTATATGAATCTTGTTTCATTCATAACTTTCGCGTTCTAGCTCTGATTTTCGTGAACTTCGCATCTCTGTGATCATAGCAAGATGTAGATGATTTTCATAAACCTTTTATCTTGTTTTATTTACTGCTAGTGTACTATTCTAACCATAGGATTGATTGCTTACATGATTGTCTTCGAAATGCGTGTTGTTGGTCTGTGTTGATCGAGTTCAGACGGTGAGGAGTACTTCAGGAACCTAGATTTCTTCGAAGAGCAGCAGGACTTTATGAACCAAGGCAAGTATAGCATAGGCCTACCTTGATCTACTATTCACTTTAATCATCTACTCATTGGCATGTGTCTAACTTTGACAACCATAAGGACATCCTAGTTATTTGATGACATGCTCCTTGACTCCTACGGGTTAATTGCACATGGGTAGATTGCTAGCGCTCTAACTAAACATGATCTATACAATGGTTAAAGGTTCTATGGGATAAAAGGTAAAACATGTTTTATAACAACTGTTCCATAGGGCGAAGGTGCAAATGACTTTGATCATGATGCCCTAAGCCCTCCGTAAGGACTTATCTACCGACAAAAGCTAGGATTGACAGTGCAACCATGAGAGTCACATGGCTCTGGCTTTAGCTCGGTAATAGGATCTTTTCTAGCTTGTTAGAGGTTACTTTTATGGCACAAGAGGGGCTTGCCACTTTGGGTATAGGACTGCCCCTATTCTTATGTGTATAGCTACGATGGAATTGTGCCATAGAAAGGGGGTTCCTACATCTATCTGCCAAGGAATCCTCGTGGCCCTAACGTGTTAGAGAGATCTATGGAAGGCTTCATAGTGTACCTTGCCTGCTCACCTTGAGAGTGTTAGGGGGTCAAGGGGCCCCGGGAATTTGGGCAACACGATTCACGGGTAAAGATGCACAACCTCTGAGAGTGTTAAAAACTGTTATAACAGCCGTGCTCACGATCACGAGCAGCCTGAAAAACTCATAGAATAAATGGTTACTTATTATGTGTTAATTCATGATGATAAATGATGATGTTATAATGATGCTCAAATGACTCTATTTGATTACAATATATGATCATGTGGGTTAATTTGGGAGCTTAAGCATAACTTGATACTAATCAATGATAAAATCTTGACTTACTAAAATGCTAAACGCAGTAAACCGTGTCTACCTTTTGAGCCTCATGAATCCCTATGTTATGGTTGTGGAGTATGAAATGTACTCACGCTTGTTCATTTTCTATTTTTGGACAAAAATCCCAGATGGGTAGCAGATGGCAGTTGGTATGAGGATTTCCCAGAGGACTTCTAGGTTTGAGTCAACCAGTTGATCGTCCCTGTGTTGAAGCTACCTCATCTGAGAGTTATCTATTTATTTTTCGCTTGTGCTGTAAAGATTATGTGTTGTATTAAACATGATGTAAGATACACTGTGATGATACTTCTTGTATTTGTCGACTTATGTGTGCGACTATTCCTGGGACGCATATAAGATTTATGCACTCTATTTTGTCCTCAAAATGGAGTGTGACAAATTGGTATCAAAGCCATGTCGACTGTAGGACGCAAACCTAGATAGAAATGGTCGGTTTTAGAATCTTTGCTTCATTTGTTTCTTGCTTACTGTCTCATTCTTGTTATTTTACTAAAAATTTTATGCTCTTACTCCTTATTCTATTGTATAAAATTATTATTTCTAATGATATTTTAATTCAAAACTATAGATGCCTCGTGATCAGAAGCCCGCTCGCTTCAGCTCTGCAGCTTACCGCGCTCAGTTCACCCCAGCGCCACGGGTGGAGCCAGAGGTTGTGGTCATCCCCGATGATGATGAGAAGGAGCCCATGGAGGAAGAAGTGAAGCCGCCTACCCCAACATATGCACCTGCTTCTACACCAGTTCCTGTTCCTGCTCCAGTTGATGCACCGGTTCCTGCTGCTACACCTGCTCTGACATCGTCCTCAGCTTCTACACCGACACCTGTGCCACACTCAGCTGCTCCAGAGGCACAGGAAGAGATGGGGTGGACCTGTAAGAACTGCTTCAAGCAGGCTCCTGACGATGCCCACTACCACACCTTGCTCACCACTGTGCTAGCCGAGCACTATCCAGACCTTGCTGCCACTGTCAAGTACTATTGTGCGGAGCACAAGCACCCTTTGGAGGCAACCTATTAGAAGACCAATGTGATCATCACTGCCTGGAACAACACAGACAATTCACATGATGTGGAGACTACTCATAGTCACAGATCCAGGCAAGCCAATGCTTATGACAGTATGGAGGATGCTGCGTAGGAGGCTTACCTGTACTAACATGGCCGTTGCTTTAAGGCCATGAAGGAGGATCCTTACAGGTTCCTCCCACGCTATGATCCCGAGGAAAGAACATGGGCGGTCCTGGCTCCTTCCGCAGCTGATCCAACTCTTGATACTACGGTGAGACACGTCAGTGCCATGCAGGAAGCCAATGAAGCACTCAAGGAAGAGTTGCGTGCTGCACAGAAGTCTGAGAAGCGCCTCTAGAAGCAAGTTGATGACTTGGGCACTCAGCTTGGGCAGCCCCCCATCTACAGGAAGAAGGCACAGAAGTTCACCATGGTCGATGCAGCCCCATAGATGCCTTGGTGCCTTGTGAAATAAAGACGTTAGAGCGCGAGTCATGTTAGTCTATGTGTGTCTTATGAACCTTAAATGCATAGTTGTTTGTGATTGTGAACCATGTTTGATTTGGAGTTTGCTTGACTGCTGGAAACAGTGTGGGCATGTTCACATGTTCCAAAGTATCAAAACCTTAAGTTTTAGTCGTTGTTTAATATAGTTGAGTTGCATAATTCGTATCTCTGCTGTGCTGTTTTCCAGAGCAGCCTGTGATAATTATCTCGTACCTTTGAACTGTACGTCCAAAAATTGTGAAATTTTTGTGGAAGTAATTAGACCTATGTATCTTTCATATGCCACTAGAACCAAATTATTATCAGCTCTGGTTTGGGAGATATCTCTATTGCAATTTGATGTTTCTGTGCAGTCTGGGACTCGGGACAGAATCTGTTTATCACTGTTTTTTATTAAATTGCCGTCAGAATATGTAAAAGAGTTCTAAATAAAAGTTGTAGAAGACTTCTCAAGCTTTCCAACGGTGTATGGCATGCCTCTGTTAGGTCTCTAAAACCTGAGTTATGGTTTAATTACTTAACTGCTGTTATTGAAACTCGTCCAGAAAGTTTCCAGCGATGTTATTTATCTTTTATAAGCGATTTATAAATATTTGGAAGATCTCTTAAAGTCTTGCACATTTGTTTGGAAGCAGATGGCCGCTAGAGGAGGAAGAGGCCAAGGGCGTGGACGTGGCCATGGACGCGGTGCACCCGCGGATCCACCACCACCGCCACCGCCACCGCCGGTGACTATTGAACAACTCATGGGGATGCAGGCACAACTTATGCAAGTGGTAATGGACCGCATTGATAATCAGCCCGCATGAGGACTTCCGCCTATCCAAGTCAGGGACAAGCGAGGGGAGTTCATGAAAGGACATCCTCCAATGTTCACCCATGCTTCCGATCCTTTGGAGGCAGATGACTGGTTGAAGACTATAGAGAAACAGTTAAACATAGCCCAGTGCAATGATCTTGAGAAGGTGTTGTACGCTTTTAGCCAGCAGCAAGGGGTCACACAAGAATGGTGGGAGTCTTATCAATATGAACACCCAAACAACGCTCCGCCCATTACTTGGAAGGAGTTCACTAATAGTTTTAGGTCTTACCATATTCCTGAGGGACTCATAGAGCTTAAGCAAGAGGAGTTTTGAGCTCTCAAACAGGGATCCATGTCTGTGGTGGAATATCGTAACAAGTTTGCTCAATTGTCACGTTATGCTTCTGATGAGGTGGCAAAAGATTCTGACAAATAGCATCGCTTTCTAAAGGGGCTGTATGATAGTCTCCAGTTGCAGCTGATGTCCAACGTCTACCCCAGCTTTTAGGAACTTTGTGAATCATGCTATTGTAATTGATAATAAACGTAAGGAGATGCACGCCAAGAAGAGAAAGCTCCAAGGGCAGGCCTCTGGAAGCAATACTCACCCGCGTGCTGGTTGCTGTTCAGCTTAGGTGGCGCCCGAGGTTATGTTGGGTATGTTCAGCGTCAACTCAATCTCCGCTACCGTACTTTTTGATTCTGGTGCTTCGCATTCTTTCATTTCGCAAGCCTTTTTTAGAATGCATAGTATACCTTTATGTGCAATGAAAGACCCCATGCTAGTAAATTCATGGGGTGGTAGTATGCCAGCTTCTTATTGGAGTCCCTCCACTAGTATTTCTTTAACGGGGGTAGATTTCAAAGTGAACCCCATTGTGCTAAGAATATCAGGCATTGACCTAATCCTGGGTATGGACTAGATGAAACAACATCGGGCAGTGATTCAGTGTTAGGAGAAAGCAATTGTTGTGACATCCCCTAGTGGAGATAGAATTTGTGTTGAAGTGGCAGTGCAAGCATAGCCAACTGCCACCATGAACCAATTGGTTGATGGTGCCAACCAAGAGGACCAAGTCGTGAATGAATTTTCGGATGTGTTCCCCCACGAATTGTCAGGTATGCCACCTAATCGTGACATTGAATTCCTTATTGAGCTTTTACCTGGAACTGCACCTATAGCTAAATGACCATATAGAATGAGGGGTAGATGAATTAGAAGAACTTAAGAAACAAATTAAGGAGTTGCAAGAAAAATGTTTTATTCGCCCTAGTTCTTCACCCTGGGGAGCACCAGTTATTTTTGTTGACAAGAAAGATGGCACATAAAGAATGTGTGTTGATTACCAGTCACTTAATGAAGTAACTATCAAGAACAAGTATCCACTGCCTAGAATTGATGATTTATTTGATCAGTTGAAAGGTGCTTGTGTGTTCTCTAAAATTGATCTTCGTTCTGGCTATCATCAACTGAAAATTCATGCATCTGATATACCTAAGACAGCATTTACTACAAGGTATAGCTTGTATGATTATACAGTTATGTCTTTTGGGTTGACCAATGCACCTGCATACTTTATGTATCTAATGAGCAAGGTGTTCATGGAATTTTTGGATAAGTTTATGGTGGTATTCATTGATGATATATTAGTATTATCCAAAACTAAAGAGGAACATGCTGAATATCTAAGGTTAGTCTTACAAAAGCTTAGAGAACATAAATTGTATGCTAAGAGAAGCAATTGTGAATTTGGGCTGAATAAAGTCTCTTTTCTATGTTGTCTCTAATGGTGGAATAGCAGTAGATCCCAGTAAAGTGCAAGATGTGTTGAACTGGAAACTCCCAACCAATGTTAGTGAAATTTGTAGCTTTTTGGGATTAGCTGGGTACTACAGAAGGTTTATTTGAAGAATTCTCTAAGCTTGCTAAGCCTATGATAGCTCTGTTAGAGAAGAATGCCAAATTGATCTAGTCATATAAGTGTTAAGCTAATTTTGAGGAGCTAAAGAAGAGGTTGACAACAGCCCCAGTGTTGACCTTACCAAATTTAAGCAAGAGCTTCTCTATCTATTGTGATGCATCTGGCTTAGGCCTTGGATGTGTGCTTATGCAAGAAGGAAGAGTGATGGCATATGCATCAAGGCAGTTGAGAAAGCATGAACTGAACTACCCTACTCATGATTTGGAGTTAGTAGCAGTGGTTTATGCTCTGAAGATCTAGAGACATTATCTAATTAGGCATAAGAGTGACATTTATACAGATCACAAAAGTTTGAAGTATATTTTCACACAGTCAGATCTGAATCTGAGGCAGTGTCGTTGGTTAGAGTTGATCAAGGACTATGATTAGAGGTGCATTGCCATCCTGGGAAGGCAAATGTTGTGGCTGATGCACTTAGCAAGAAGAGCTATGCCAATGGACTTCAGCTAACATTTATACCTGCAGAGTTGCATGTTGAAATAGAACATCTAAACTTAGGTTTTGTCAATAATGTAATGGAATTGGCAATAGAGCCTACATTGGAGCAAGAAATACGCAAAGGTTAGCTAGAGGATGAGAAACTAAAGGAAATAGCAGAGAATGTAGTGCTTGGAAAGGCACCAGGCTTTAGGTTGGATGAGAATGTTACACTATGGTTTTGGAAAAGGATATGTGTACTTGAAGTAAAAGCTATCCGTGATACAATTTTACGAGAAGCACATGACTCTACTTATTCAATACACCCTAGAAGCACTAAAATGTATTTGGATCTTAAAGAGAGGTATTGGTGGTACGGGTTAAAAAGAGATGTGGCAGAGTATGCGGCCATATGTGATACTTGTCAAAGGGTAAAAGTTGAGCACCAAAGACCTACAGGGTTGCTGCAACCAATGAAAATACTAGAGTGGAAATGGGAAGAAGTAGGTATGGACTTTATTACTAGATTACCTCGCACTCAACGTGGATATGATTTGATCTGGGTAACAGTGGACTAACTCACTATGGTTGCTCATTTCTTGCCAGTCAAAACTACCTATAATGGTGCAAGGCTAGCAGAGTTATACAAAGAAAGGATAGTATGTCTGCATGGAGTCCCAAAGAAGATCATGTCTGATAGAGGTACTCAATTTACATCACAATTTTGGCACAATGTACATAGAGCTTTAGGGACAAAGCTGAATTTTAGTTCTACATATCATCTCCAAACCGATGGACAAACAGAAAGGACCAATCAAATTTTAGAAGACATGTTGAGAGCTTGTGCCCTACAGTATGGTACTAGTTGGGATAAGAGCTTGCCATATGATGAGTTTTTATATAACAATAGTCACCAGAAAAGTCTCAAAATGGCACCTTTTGAAGCTTTATATGGATGTAAGTGTAGAACACCTTTGTTTTGGAACTAGACTGGTGAAACTCAAGTGTTTGGACTAGACATTCTAAGAAATGCAGAAGAACAAGTGAGGATGATTAGAGACAATTTGAGAGTGGCGCAGTCCAAACAAAAGAGTTATGCTGACACCCGAAGAAGAGAGTTGAGCTTCAAAGTAGGTGATTATGTGTACTTGAAGGTGTCTCCAATGAGAAATGTGAGAAGATTCAATATGAAGGGCAAGCTAGCACAAAGGTATGTTGGACCTTTCAAGATCTTAGAGAGACGTGGAGAAGTGGCCTATCAATTGGAACTGCCAGAAAGTGTATCAGGTGTGCATGATGTGTTCGATGTTTCTCAATTGAAAAAGTGTTTGCGAGTACCAGAGGAGCAGATTTCATTAGAAGAGCTTGCTGTTAAAGAAGATCTCACATACGAAGAGTATCCGATAAAAATCTTGGAAACTACAGAAAAGATGTGCAAAGTACAATGAAATCGATATTCTGATAATGAGGCTACTTGAGAAAGAGAAGAAGATCTGAGAAAATCTTATCCATAGCTATTCGAGTAAGTGATCAACCAATCTCGAGGACGAGATTCTTTTTAAGGGGGATAGAATTGTAACACCCTAAAATTTGCATTGTTTCAAAATAGTTAAATTTGATTCATTTATGCAATTATGTGTGCATTTCAAATTTAGCAAATAATAATTTTTATGAAATTAAAAGTAAATATAAGGATAGAAACATGTTGATGCATTCATACTATTGCATATTTATTTATGTGATGGGTGGTTTTGTTTCAAATGCTAAAAGGTTTTAAAAACCTTTTGAAAATGAGTTTGGAAAATTTGTTCGGAAAAAGAAAAGGAATTCCTTTCCCTCTCCCTTCCTTCCTTTATTCTGGCCTGCTGGCCCATCTCCTTCCCTAGGCCCACTCGCCTTCCTTTCCCCTTCCCCCTCATTCTCCTTCTCGAGCCAGCCCAGTCTGACTCAGCTACTGCTGCTACCGCCTCCTTCTTCACTATCGTTGACGCGGTAGGCCCGCTTGTCAGCCCCTCCTCCCTCCTCCGTGTCATTCCTAGCCAGCAGCAACCGCCGCCCTGTGCCCACACTCCCTGCATCGTGGGAGCGCCCCCGTGCCTCAGGCCCTTTAAAGGAGAGCATGGACCCCATCTCCACCACCTTTGCTATAGTTTTCTTCCTCTTCTCTAGAAACCGCAGCGTAGAAACGTAGTGAGCGGCCGCTGGAATCTGCCGAGCTCGAGCGGCCGTTCCACTGCCTCTCTGTCGAACCAAGCCATCCGCTGAGCTTCTCTACATGGCACTAAAGATCCCCGTGCCTTTTACCCTTCTTTCTTGTTTCCATTTTGCTCACGTATCTTTGTCGAATCCTGCAGAGCTCCACCACCCGCCATCCCTCACTGCACGCCTTCTTCGGTTCACCCCCGCCTTCATTTTTTTGCCTTAGTGAGCTCACAATCCCCTCCTCTCTCTCCCCATGCAATTAATTTGATAATTGTGGCCTCTAGGGCCTTAGCCTAGTGTGCTGGTGAGCACCTCCTCGCTGCCGGCCATGGTGACGCCGCACAAGCCCTTCCCCAGCTGCATAATGTGCTCGGTCAAGGTCGCCATCATCCCCGCTTCACTCCCATGCCCTTGGATTTGAAAACCAAGGCCTATAGCACTCGATTCGATCACTCCGGCGAGCTTCTTACCGCCATCCATGGTGACACTGCTGCGTCTTTCACCCCCTTCGGCCAGCCGCTCCCCCCTTCCCCCTCTGATCTAATCTCATCCATCCATTTTGAATCCAATGGCCCATGATGGCCAATACCCCTTTGCGGGTATTCTTGCTTAAGAGCCCCCGAGTTCCTCAGAATTGCACCTGCAGTCCTCGATCAGATTGAAATTCCCGAAATTGATTTATTTAAATTCGAAAATGTATTCAATCTATTTATAGAAATGCCACTGCACTGTTTTGCTTATAAAATCGTCATCTTAACTCCAATTTAACCTGTTCAACTTGTGTTAGGTTCGCAATTTCATAATATACGCATTAATGCTACTGTTAGACATGTTAGTAACTTTTAAATTTCATGATTAGGTTTAGTTAATTAACTTGCTATAGGAATCTTGTTTCATTCGTAGCTTTCGCGTTCTAGCTTCGATTTTCATGAACTTCGCGTCTATGTGATCGTAGCGAGACATAGATGATTTTCATAAACCTTTTATCTTGTTTTATTTACTACTAGTGTACTATTCTAACCACAGGATTGTTTGCTTGCCTGATTGTCTACGAAATGCGTGTTGTTGGTCTGTGTTGATCGAGTTCAGATAGTGAGGAGTACTTCGGGGACCCAGATTTCTTCAAAGAGCAGCAGGACCAGCAGGACTTTATGAACTAGGGCAAGTATAGCATGGGCCTACCTTGGTGTCCTATTCACTTTAATCATCTACTCATTTGCATGTGTCTATCTTTGACAACCATAAGGACATCCTAGTTATTTGATGACATGCTCCTTGACTCCTACTGGTTAATTGCACATGGGTAGATTGCTAGCGCTCTAACTAAACATGATCTATACAATGGTTAATGGTTCTATGGAACAAAAGGTAAAACATGCTTTATAACAACTGATCCATAGGGTGAAGGTGCAAATGACTTTGATCATGATGCCCTAAGCCCTGCGTAAGGACTTATCTGTCGGCAAAAGCTGGGATTGATAGTGCAACCGTGAGGGTCACATGGCTCTGGCTTTAGCTCAATAATAAGATCTTTTCTAGCTTGTTAGAGGTTACCTTTATGGTGCAAGAGGGGCTTGCCACTTTGGGTATAGGACTGCCCCTGTTCTTATGTGTATAGCCGCGAAGAAATTGTGCCATAGAAAGGGGGTTCCTACATCTACCTGTCGAGGAAACCTCGCGGCCCTAACATGTTAGAGAGACCTATGGAAGGCTTCATAGTGTACCCTACCTACTCACCTTGGGAGTGTTAGGGGGCCAATAGGCCCAGAGCATTTGGGCAACACGACTCATGGGTAAAGACGCACAACCTCTGTAGAGTGTTAAAAACTATTATAACAGCCATGCTCACAGTCATGACTGGCCTGAAAAACTCACAGAATAAATGGTTACTTATTATGTTGTTAGTTCATGATGATAAATGATGACGTTATAATGATGTATTTGATTCCAATATATGATCATGTGGGTTAATTTGGGAGCTTAAGCATAACTTTATACTAATCAATGATAAAATCTTGACTTACTAAAATGCTAAATGTAGTAAACCGTGTCTACCTTTTGAGCCTCATGAATCCCCATGTTATGCTTGTGGAGTACAAAATGTACTCACGCTTGTTCATTTTCTATTTTTGGATAAAAATCCTAGATGGGTAACAGATGACAGTTGGTATGAGGATTTCCTAGGGGACTTCTAGGTTTGAGTCAATTAGTTGAACATCCCTGCATTGAAGCTACCTCGTCTAAGAGTTATCTATTTATTTTTCGCTTGTGTTGTAAAGACTTTGCATTAAACATGATGTAAGATACACTGTGATGATACTTCTTGTATTTGTCGACTTATGTGTGCGACTGTTCCTGGGGCGCACATAAGGTTTGTGCACTCTATTTTGTCCTTAAAATGGAGTGTGACAGATTTAGACAAGGTGATCCAATCCAAGTTGGAGAGCTAGAAGATGGTCATGGGGAAGGAGATGGCCACATGTGAAGATGATCAAGTGCTCAACATGGAAAAGAAGAAAGAGAAAAATAAAAATGGGCTCAAGGCAATGGTATAATGATAGGAGCCATTTTTGGTTTGCACTCAAGACACCATAGAGTGTGTGAGTGATTTAGGATCGATAGCCATACTATAAAGAGGGGAAATCTTTGTTTAAGCGGTTTATCGAGTGCCACTAGGTGACATGATTCCTGCATTGCATTTAGGAACCTAGAGTGCTAACTTTGACCCTTGTAAAATGCTTTGAAAAATGGTAACACACATGCACACAAGTTCTACACTTTGTGGTTAGCAAGTTGGAAGCAAGGGCGAAGTAGTTAAGGAGATAGAAAAAGAAAAGGGGGTCACTGCATGTGACCGGACGCTGGTCTTGGCATGATCAGACGCGTGCGGTCAGTGTTCCCTAGGTGACACAACACTTGGCTAAGTGGGCCACAGTGTGACCAGATGCTGGGACCTAACTCGGTGGTGAGTCCGGTCACATGATCTAGAGAAGGTGTTGCTTGGCTTCGGCAATCGGACGCGGGAAGCATCATGCGACCAGACACACGGGGGCCATGTCAGGTCGATGATGACATATGCTGGCATCAGCTTTGTGAGTGAGCACAGAGAGGCTGAGTGTGGACCAGATGCTCGAGCGCGTCAGGTCACTGCTAATCTGATGCGTCCGATCAAAGAAAATCAGCTTTGGAACCTTTCTAGAAGTGACCTGATGCTTTGTGAACTTGAGTCCAGTCGATTTTGTCTATGTGTCCAGTCACTCTTTAACTTCGCGAATGTGTGGACTTGACCATGGAAGATTGGTGGACGAGATTCAAAGAGCTGACACGTGGACGGCCAAGGGCAACCGGATGTTGGCCAGCCAAACGCTGGGGTGCGTCCAGTCAGCCCGAGAGTGCCCAATAGGTCTTTGAGCCTTGGGGCTCTATAAATAGGAAGTTACCGGCTCGGGGCTCTCTCTCTATTGGCACTTTAACATACTTGACATCCTTGTGAGCCTAAGCAAACACCTCCCACTTATCTCCATCATTGATTCATCATCATAGTGAGATTAAGAGTGATTCTAAGTGTATTTGCTTGAGTGATTGCATCTAGTGGCACTCGGGGATCATTGTGGCTGCAGATTTCTTGTTACTCTTGGTGGTTGCCACTACCTAGATGGTTTGGAGTAGTGGAGGAGCTTCAGCACGTGTTGGTGATTGTCCGTGACTGGCTCTGGTGATTGTGAGGGGTCTTGTACCTTTCCCCGATGAAGAGCCAAAAGGTAACTCTAGTGGATTGCTCATGTCATTGAGTTATCTCACTTGTGGGTAGGTTCTTGCAGTGTCCAATTGTGTGGACGAGGTTCGTGCAACACCTCTTAGCCGCCGAACCACCAAGTGTTGGTCAACACAATGGGGACTAGCATGCTGGTAAGCATGTGAACCTCAGGAGAAAATCTAGTGTCTCTTGTTTGATTGGAATTCTCTTGGTGAATTGGTTGTCATCATATTATGATTGGTTCATTCCTTGACGCGGCGGTATAATCACCTTACTCACTCTATTACTTTACCGCAAACTAGTTGTGACAAGCTCTTTAGTGTAGCCAGAATTGAGAGCTTGCCTTGTAGCTTTGTTTCATCTAGTGGAGCTCTTTAGTGTAGCCTTGTTGAGAACTCTTATTGAGAAGTGACTTAGTCTTTTGTGTGACTAGAGATCATAGCAACTAGAATTGTTGGGTAGGTGGCTTGCAACCCTTGTAGAGGTAGAGCAAGTTTGCTTTTCACGGTTTGTTTTACTAATCAAATTGCTCCAGTGTTTTTATAGAATTTTAAATAGGCTATTCACCCCCTCTTGCCATATTAGGACCTTTCACTTGGCCGCCCTTGCTTTGTAATCATTGATTATGAATAAAGAGGAACTCTTTTTGAATTGTTATGGCTTTTTAGTAGTTGCAGCGAGCTCCCGAGCCATTGCATCAGGGTCAGGCCTCTCTTGGCCCAAGCCATTGGTGTCAGGTCTCTAGATCAAAAGGGTCGCCTTACCTTCATTACATGAGAGGTCGTGCCATGACCTCTCTCTACTTGCCAGTGAGATTTCCCTTGATTAGGCCCTGGCTCATGGGTCAAGAGCCCTTTGACCATGCACGACCGCACCGTGATCGTGTTCCGCAAGATTCGGCATTGCTTCAAGAGGAAGATGCCATTGCAAATTCTTAGCCATCTACCTGGTTAATCTCTCCCGTATGGGGTGTTAACCCCTACCAATTTGTGAGAATCTAGAGTTAGCTTTAGGTCGATGACCATGGACACCGGGAGAAGCCGATCGAGGCTTGACCTCGATCTCTAGTGAGGTCACGGGGACCTAACTCCTTTCCTCCTAGGTGTCTTTATTGACCCCAAGAGGTCGTGGTGCCTTGTTACAGGCAGGTTTAGTTTCGCACCAAGGAGGAGAGACTGTCCGCCGTAACCTCACCGATCGAGCGCTACACCTCATCGAGCTCACTTGGTAATTCGAGTGGGACCCGATATCCTCCAACAATTGACATGGAGTTTGACTATGCCTCATCGAGAGATGTCCGATAAATCATTGACCATCAATCCCATCGGTCCCTGACCACTTTCGCAGCGGCTAGAGGGCAAGATGCCTCCCCTTGAAGGGGGTCAACCCGGGCGACTTCAAAGCCAACAACTCGAACACAGGTGAAGATGGTCAACAGGTTCCACGCCAAATGATAAGAGCCGCTCAAGGCCCATCTTTCACTACCACTAACTCTTTGGTGGCCTCAAGCCCATCTAAGGGCCGACCCATGATATGGTTTCCTATTTCTATATGCGATGCGTGGTCGTGAAAGAGATGGGTCACTTTGCACGTGGATCAGGGGGCTGTTGGTTTCCCCAGTCAAGCCGTGACTTAATGGCTCCCACTCGCATGTGATCATGTGAGGCGCTGTGTGGTCATGAATGCGGAGGGTCACTCTACACACGCGATCGAGCTCCCTAGTTGCATCGTCACTTAATGGCACCCACTTGAGTGCGATCGTGCATTGTGGCACATGGGCTCATTTCTCAAGGGGATATGGGGTCCGTTTTAGAGTGGTTCCCACGTGGGCACGGTTCACCGCCCTGGCCGCCGCCACTTAAATAGCCCACCTTCCCCGAACCTATACCTTACCCTATTCTTACTTCCCATCACCATCCACTGCAATCGAAAGAAAAAGGTGAAAGGGATCAAGCTCTTGAGACCTACCTCAAGCGGTGACTTTAACTGATTTCCATGAGCGTGAGTTCACGATCCTAGTGTTGGACTTTCTTCATGGCTTTCTTCATGAGTATGGTGTCCAGCTACAACACCTAGCTTCCTCCAAACATGTTATTGTAGCTGGCTGGCTTCGTGGTTGTTTGCGAGTCCTTCCTTGGGATTGAACCCAACAAGGACCTCTTTCGGCAGCTCTTTGAGGTCAAGAGCTAGAAAGTGTAGGACTCTAATGGCGGCATGCTCTCCCCCATGTGTGGGATGAATATCCAGATGCGCCACGGGTCCTCCTGTACCTACCCGTGCCTACGGCTAAGGAGTTCAGACTCGGCTGGCATGGGAATTGGTTCTACATCTTGGACGACACCGCCACCCCCTGCCCCCTTCTTTGATGCCTCCCCGGTGAGGTTGGACTCCTGGAGCTAGGGATGCAATACAAAGCAGTCGACGAAGGTGACCTAGATTCTAGAGATCCTTGCGAGCTAGGTGTTGGCAGGCCTGAAACGGGTCAAGGTCCTCTGGACCATGCTTGAACGGCAGGTCCAGCCGCTGAAGCAGTGGGCGCACCCGCTGTACGACTATGTCGGGGGTCAAGGATCCAAACCACAAGAGTGTAGAGGAGCTAGAGGTCGATGTGGTCATGGAGCAGGTGGTGGGATTGGTTGCCTTCAGGACCATTGTCTCTGCTAGGAGCGCCATGGAGGCGTTCTCGGTGAGCATTCATCCCAATCTGGTAAATTATTCTTTTTGGTGCATCCTTCTTCAATTGGAGTCATTGTTTGTTGCATGAGCTTGATTATGCTCCTGTTCTTGTAGCCCATGCCTTCATTCCACTCCTAGTTCCACCTTCCTCGCCCTAGGCATGCTGAGAGTGCCGCATTGGAGAAGGCGGCCATCGAGGAGAAGAAGCGCCGCAAGTTGGCGAGGTCGTGGGAGAATGCAGAATGTTAGAGGCACGACGCGTCGCCACTAGATGACAATGAGGACACCGAGGATGATGAAGAGGATCTTACGGTCCTCTGAAGCATCTCTGACGTGTTCTATAGGTTCGATGATGGGGCTAGGTTGAGCGGTGCCAGTTGCACGGCGAGCGCCATGGATGACGAAGGCACCGCATGGAAACATGCAGCCCTGTCATCACCGCGGGGCCCAAGCCTGAAGCGCTCTCACGCTGGAGTTGATGGCGGTCAGAGGTCTTCATCCCTGATCCCCGTTGGCTCCTCCCTAATGGCACATGAGATGGGCGGCGAGGCTCGCCACCCGGCTTCGGAGATGCTTGAAGTGAAGGGTCGAGACCTCCTCTAGCACCTTCTTGTTGGTGTGGAAGTCGAGCATCCCATGCCCTCAGCGCCTCGTTCGGAGCTACCCGAGGTGGAAGAAGCTGGGGTCGCTGGGGGTCATTGCGCAGAGGAGGCCAGCACCGCCATTGTGGCTGGGGATGCCTCGTCGGTCCCTGACCAGACGGCGCCAGTTGCGGTGACTCCCATTGTGATTCCGCTCGTGGGGACACGCGCGGTGAGACGTGCCATCCCTCCATCTTTGAGGCGTTCCGGCAGGTATGTTATTCCTTTGTTTCGTACTGCTGTCATTGTCGATGTAGTCTGGTTGTTTACTTTGGCTGCATTTCGAAGCATGGAGCCCCTCCTAGGGTTCGCGATCTTGGGGCGATCAGTGGGTTTTGTGCACCCGCCTGTGCAGCTGGAGCAGCCATCTGGTGACAAGACGGCCGTGTTGACGGTGGCTCAGGTTCTTCCTCTCGCGACCCTACATTCGCCTTTCGCGGAGAATTCCGCTGTGGCAAAGGACCGCTCCCGTTGTCTCATGTAAATAGCACCGGAGGAGTCCCAACCTGACGAGGAGGACCACGAGTACACTGAGGAGCTTGGAGACAACCTGATCGAAGGTGCGTCGTCCCACCCAACCTTATATAATTCTATTAGGCATGTAGTAGAATGGTAGTGCTTTACTTTCTGCAATATCCTTATCATAGGTTGCATGGTAGAAATTACCTGAGCCTATACCTTGTCGCAACCTTACTCCTGTGTACCCGCTAATAGGTTAGAGGTTGGCTTTACATACACTTGCTACTCACTTCTACTGCTCTTCATTGATGTCATGTTATGCATAGGGTGGACATATGCTTGTGTATGGATTAGACACTTGGTGCCAACTGCTATATGGTTTATACCACGGATGAGAGATTCTAGCATGTGTCTTGTGTTTGTGGTGAGGGTTGAATCGACAAGATAGGGTTGTGCTAGTCTTCGGACAATGTCTTGCCGGGAGAGTGTGACTTAAGGTTCTCTGTTTCATACCTGTGGCGGCCTAGAGGACCAGGATAACACTCTGTGTGAACCTTGAGGAATGCTCCTGAATTTTACTCAAAACAGTGTCGTGCAAAACCCTAGGAGCCAAAAAAATGGTAGAGCGAACCGAGCTTTCGGTCATTCCCTCAGATGCTATCGCAGTTGGCTGGCTGGAACGACAGAACCGACTTGTCAACGTCAGGACATGATAGTTCATCTGCATGACGTTACCAATAATAGACAGGCTGGGACTGGGAGACCTCTGCACGATCCAGCACCCCACGCCGTCGTCCACGTCAAAGCAGTAGTTCGCCACCGGTGGCAAGACCATGTCAGCGCCGTCGAAATGCAGTACCATCGACGGGATGGCCTCCTCCATGACGCTGCCGTTGCCAGGTTTCTGGTAGCAAGCCTCGAAGCCGTCCCTGTCCACCGACCGCACAAGATTCACCTGCGGCAGCACCGCCGCCTTGGCCTGCGTGTAGGCCGGCTCTGCGAGGAACGTCACCATCGTGCCTGAATCGAACACCACGCCATCGGCTCCAGGGCCAGGCGTTGTCACCGAGCCGATCAAGATGTTGTGCAGGTTCACTGCGTAGAAGATGCTGTACCTGTACGGGAGGAGCCGGGTGGACTGCACGCCGGAGCCCGTCAAGTTGGCCAGTGAGTCGAACAGGAGAGGGCTCGCATTGGAGGCGTTACTGGTGAGGCAGTACGAGAAGGTGCCGGCGTTGAGTTGCGAGACGAGGGACAGCTGCCACTACTGGAATCAGGTTCAATGCCGAGTGCCAGAGACACTCGGCAAAGGCCATTTTGCACTCGGCAAAGGCTTTACCGAGTGCCGCACTCGGCAAAGAGCCCTCGGTAAAATTTTGGTTGGCAAAGGTGTCTTTGTCGAGTGCCTTTTATCGGGCACTCGGCAAAGGCTTTGCCGAGTGCCAAGCTGGCTAGCACTCGGCAAAGAAAAGTAGTCGTCACGGCGCCGGCTCCGGTGACGGCAGCTTTGCCGAGTGCCAGCCTGGCCGACACTCGGCAAAGATTTTTTTTAAATTTTTTTTAAAAAAACTTTTTGCCGAGTGCCGCCGTGCCTGGCACTCGGCAAAGAAATTATTTTTTTAAAAAAATTCTTTGCCGAGTGCCGCCGTGTCTGGCACTCGGCAAAGAAATTAATTTTTTTAAAATAAATTCTTTGCCGAGTGCCCCTGGCACTCGGCAAAGAAATTATTTTTTTTAAAAAAAATCTATTATTTTTTCAAAAAAAATCTCTGCTATCTATCATAGCCTGCCTTCTGCATACATCAGGATGGGTGCTGGCCGCTAATCATAGTAAAATGCTTAGGCCATTCTTGGTCTCTTAGTATGATAAGAGGATTCTGAGGCAATGTAGTGCAAAAAGTCCATAGTGTCACTCCATATCTCATCATAACAGGTCACATCTTCATATGAGTTCATGATCATTGCAATCCTATTATATTCTACCAACTGGTGCACATACAGTTAATCTGAAGCTCTGGACTTACCCTTCAAGTAGTCTGATAAAATGGTCAGAATCTTTCCATGTCAATACAACGATTAATAGAACCATAATGCTCCTATACTGTGTACATAACAAAGGATCATATATGAATAGGTGCACAAGAGTACAGGTTTTATAATGAGCAATTACAGATAGGGCTCCATCCCAGACTGTATCAGAAATTGCAGTATCAATTTTAAAGACCAAAAGACTCATAAAAACGAAAATAAAGGCAAAATCAAAGAGCAATTGCAGTATCGTTAGAAAAGAATTGTCTTCTCACTCACAGAGCTACTAGCCACTGTAACAGAAGGTGTCGTAAGATTGTTTCAAGGTTTCATCATCTGATATACAAAGAAAAATGTAGAAGCCGGCCTCAGACTCTAATTCATATTACATCGGGCTGAAACACAGAAACATTAGTCTAGCATTCTAATTCATACTACATCGGACTGGAACACTGAAAATTAGCATTGTTCATACATACACCGTGCAGGTTAGAGAACAACGCTACTTACTGCAGGCAGAACGCAGAACAATAGGCATAATTCAAAGAAATACTGACAGAGTACCTTGCTGCGCCTAGGCCATCCTTTCATATGCAGCATCTCTGATGGCTTTCAGTGACATTGGAGAAATAGCACATTGATAAAACCTGTGACATGCATAGCAGGTACTTATTAAAGGTCGTAAAAGTTAAGATATACTCTAACAATGCAGCCAGCAATGTGATAAACTGCAAAGTAAACTAAGCTCCTAATTCCAGATGGTACTGAATATCAGATCACTCCTAATGCTGAAGAAGTTACTAAAAAATTGTGATGAGGGGTCAATCGGTCCTCACGGACGACTCATGAGTCCTGTTTTGGGATGGTAACGTTAAACGGAATCAATTCCATCTAGAGAGGCAAAGAGAGAAAGAAGCAGGCCGCTGGGAGCAACGAACAAACCTGAAAGCAGAGCCGGTCTCTGAACTTGTCAAATTTTTGCTGTTATTGATGCTGAACAGCAGCTTCACCGCTTGCTAAATGAGATGATAAAAGGCATGCTAAGCTTGATCTCTTAAACTGCAGCTAATAAACATGTACAGAATTTATCCAAATTAGCCAATAAATCTGAAATTTTACATACAGCCGAACTATACTACTGCTACTGTACTGAACCAAGGCAAGCAAACAGCTAAGCTGAAAGGTTTAACACTAAACTGATAGCTAAAAGAATATGGGTAAAACTATTACTAACTACCAGCATGCAACCGAGTGTGCCTGCAAGTGACAATTATCTTCACTATTGCATTCCAAATAAGATAATCGAGTTGCTGAAAGTAACATAAACAGAGCCAAGACTAAAGGTGGAGAAAGCAGATAGCTACAGTTATTGTTGTTAAAGAATAGCTAACTGCCAACTATTATGATATAATTTTAACAATTCAGTAATGCACGCGCACATATGTACTGCCTGGAATTTAATCAAATCGTTGGCAACGTGCAAATAGAATTATACATAAATAACACAAGTGCAAAACTACACACATGAGAGGTGCAGTGTTAAAGAAACAGGTCAGGTATCCATACAGGAATGGCTGGTAGATATAACTGTGATGCCGACCTGTGCAAGAGCTCATGTGTGTGTGCCCATATTAGCAAATGTGATGCCGACCTATGCAAGAAGCAACACAGTTTACCTCATTAATCAGCCCAACTACTATTACATATCAAATACCATTCAATATTCACTTATCAATTACCAGACAGATAACAAAGCATTCTCTAAATCCTAGTTCACGGGGGCACCTACTCAAGAGTAAATCGTCAATTGTATGTTCCTGTCACTCATGATCCCTCGGCGACCAACACATAAAAGCAACCAGAGTAAATGGTCACCTGCACAAAAGCAACCAGAGTAAATGGTCACCTGCTCAAGAACATGGGAGACGATGGATCCCGGAGTTGACGGGGAAGCAGCAGCTGGGCATCGCTGAACCACGCATCGCGGATCTGTGGGCTCCTTGTCGAATCCGACTCCACCATGGATTTGAGGGCTCCTCGCGCAAGCCACTGGTGGAGCTGTGCAGCTGCCCGCTCGTGAACACGAACGTGAACACCACGGACGATCGTGGAGGAGGGGGTTCCGCATGAACACGAACGTGAACACCACAGGCAGCGGAGGTCGGAGCAGGCACGACCGTGGAGGAGGGGTTCCGCCACCGGATCTGGTGCAGGGGGCGACGGGGAACAGAGGCTAGAGGAGGTCGAGGCCTTGAGGATGCTGCACTCGTGCCGCTAGGAAGGGAGGGCTGGCCTGGAGTTGTGTCGCGGTCGACTGGAGTTGCGCCATCCGCCGCCGCCACGGTTAACCTCCTGCTTCCTGCTGGAGGTGCCGCCGCGCCACACCCTCTCACCGGAAGGGGTCGCCGCCGGGCTGCGCCCCCGCGCCGCCCCGCCCTGACACCACCGGGTCCCATTGAGCGGGGTAGCCGCGCCCTCGACGCCAGGACCGTCGGACCACCGCGGCTGCGAGATCCGGCTTTCGGCCTCTAGATCCACCTGATGAGGGTGAGGGAGAGGGAGAGGGAGGGGAGGGATGGTGCCGCCGCGCCATGGAGAAGAGGGGGTGGGCCGCCGCCACGCCATGGAGACGCCAGAGAGGATGGGGAGGGGCCGGAGAGGCCGGGGTGGTGCGCGCGGCGCTCTCCTCCGATGGCGCGGACGCGTTGGCCGGGGCAGGGCGGGCCTCCAGCCGGCGATGCGCGTGGGCAGGGCGGATCTGGGGCGGCGTGGAGGGCGGGCGGTGTGCGGAGCTGTGGCGGCGGCGGCAGCTGTGTGCGTGTGTGTCTCGCGTGTGGGAGAGTTAGGGTTGGGGGCTTTTACGCACACCGTATTTAAAAAAACCAGATTAATTTCTTTGCCGAGTGCTTCAAGTGTGCACTCGGCAAAGACTATTTTTCTTTTTTTTTTGCAATTTCTTTGCCGAGTGCCAGGAGCCCGGCACTCGGCAAAGACCTTCTTTGCCGAGTGCCAAGCTCAGCACTCGGTAAAGAATTTTATTTTATTTTTCTTTTTGCACCCAAAATTTTTCTGTAAACCTCCCACGGTACCTGCAACTACATGTTAAAATTTGGTGCATTTTTTGGTTTTTTTGCTATATTTAGTTAATTTATTTCATTTACTTGAATTTTTTTAGAAAATAAAAATTTGAACTGTAGGTGCCTAGAATAATAGATTTTAGTGATTTAAAAAATAATATTCATGTTATTGAGTGTATTGTGAGGCCATATCCAGGAACGGACCCGAAATTTCGAACATCTTGTTCACGAAACATGACCACGGACTTGTTGGCGAATTATTTTAAAATTCTATAAAATGCAAACGAAGTCCGAAAATCATAAAACTTGTCCAGATATCGTGATATCGTATGTGCAGGTTATGATAAAAATTAAAGAAGGTTTTGTGCATGTTGTCATATACGATGCTTACAAACCAGGACATCTCCACATGTGTTATAAGATATCGCATATGGAGATGTCCTGGTTTGTAAGCATCGTACGTGACAACGTGTATGAAACATTCTCAAATTTTTGTCACAGCCTCCACATACGATATCACGACATCTCGACAAGTTTCATGATTTTCAGACTTCGTTTGCATTTTATATAATTTACAAATAATTCGCCCGCAAGTTCCTAGTCATGTTTCGTGAACAAGATGTTTGATATTTCGGGTGAGTTCCTGGACACGGCCTCACACTACACACAATAACATGAATATCATTTTTGAATCATTAAATTCCATTATTCCATGCACCTGCAGTTCAAATTTGCCTTTTCTGATAAAATTCAACTAAACGAAATAAATTAACTAAATATAGCTAAAGGCCTAAAAAATGGACTAAATTTGAACAAGTAGTTGCAGGTACTGTAGGAGGGCTGCAGAAAATTTTTGGGCGCAAAAAGAAAAAAAACAAAATTCTTTGCCGACACTTGGCAAAGAAAATGCAAAAAAAAAACAAAAATCTTTGCCGAGTGCCTAACGGTTGGCACTCGGCAAAAGGGTGACCGCCGTCACCTACGTCCGTCTTTGCCGAGTGCCGGGCTTTGCTGAGTGTCTGGCACTCGGCAAAGACTTCTTTGCCGAGTGTTTTTATTTGCCGAGTGCGGCACTCGGCAAAGAAGCTCTTTGCTGAGTGTCCGATATTTGACACTCGGCAAAGCAAATTGCACTCGGCAAAGGCACTGTTTCCGATAGTGTGCCCGCGGCCGAGCCCGAGGATGCCGGAGCTGCGGCCGTAATCGCCCTCCGACATGGTGGTGCAGCCAAAGCCGACGCTCGGCACCGTGTCACCGCTGAGGGTGAAGGTCTCGCTGCCGAGGTACCCCTGCGTGTAGTGGTGAAGGTCTCGGTCCACGCCGCACTCGGGGCCGTCGGCGTCGCTGCAGTTTGCGGAGGACTCGGACCGCAGGGTGTCGCAGAGTCGGTCAGAGCATGGGAGCTTGGAGAAAGTGGACGACATGTTGGGGTAGTAGGAAGGGGAGCCCTGTGGCATGCAGGACGCGCACACGCCGCACTTGGTCCAGATGAGGTCGCTGCCGGTGTCAGCGAGGGTCATTAGCTTCTGTGGTGGCGTGCCGATGGAGAGCTCCATGTCGTAGGCGCCACCGCCACCCTCCATCCTTAGGGGTGTCTCTGCGTTCATGTGGCTCGAGGCCTTGTCTAGCCTAGAGGAAAGCATTGACAGCCGGTGGTGGGACTGTCGAGCAGCCTGTTTCAAGCTGGCGCCTGGTAGTGGTGTTGGTACGGCGGATCATGGTGGCACGAAAGCCCTGGCGCTGGGCATAGGCCGGAGCCCGGAGGAGCAAGAAGGAGAAGATCATGAATGAGAGGAGAGCTATCTTAGCAGTCATTTTGTTTTCGACAAAATGATGACTGATGAGTAGTGATGGTGGGAGAATATTTAGATCGGGTGGGGGTGTTTGTTTCCTTTGGGCAAAAGTTTAGCCCTGTCACATCAAATCTTCTGATACCAATTAGGAGTATTAAATATAGGTTAATTACAAAACTAATTATATAGATTGAAGCTAATTTACGAGACGAATCTATTAAGTTTAACTAGTCTAAGATTTGACAATGTGGTGCTACAGTAAACAATTGCTAATGATGGATTAATTAGGGTTAATAGATTCACCTGCTAATTAGTCTACTCATATGCATCTGAATGTCCGATGTGACACGAGCTAAACTGTGGGGCATAACAACCCCCCGGCGGCTTTGAATTAAACAAAAGGGAGAACCCCAAAAGGTTCCAAGGCTAACCAGATGTTAGCCGACAGGTACAACAGAAAGGAAAAGGAACAAAAACAGAACAAAAAATTACAAGCTGCTAAGCCACAGTCGAACAGAAGAATGGAGAATTGGCTTGATTCTATATAGATGCGCCTCTGTTTCTTTCTTGAAAGCAACTTTCCAGGAGCTCAGGCCAGGAGTCTTCCCATTAAAAACCACCGCATTCCGCTCATTCCATAAGCACCAAGCCGCAACCATGAAAACCTCTATGAAAAATGGATAGGGGAAATCATTCTTCGCAGTCATGAGTTTATGGTGCACCGAAGCTTCATCATTCCAAATAATGCCAAGTTTCAACCATCTAGCTGCAGCACTGGGGCAGTCAAAAAAACAGATGCTCTAAGGTTTCTTCAGTATTGTCACTACACATGATACAGCTGTATTCTTCCAAGAACTAATTTCTTCTCAGCATGTTTCAAGTATTCAGTTTTCCATTCATAAGAAGCCATGAGAAGAACTTGATTCTACGTACACACTTGGCCTTCCAAATCCATTGAATGCTGACTAGGGGTCTAATAGCTACAAAGTGGTGCTGATAACATCTCTTGACAGAGTAAGACTGATTTCCGCACATGAATATCCACTCATCCTTTCCATCAATAGGGCTGCTGTTCAACTCGTTAAGATCATCTGTTAGAACAAGAACAACTAAGAAATCCTATTAAACATATTTGAAATATATGTAAAGACACATATTTTGTGACCGAAATATGCATCTAATTTGACTGTCTGTATCAATATGCAGTATGTTATATACTTTGGGCTTGTTTAGTTGCAAATTTTTTTGTAAAATGACACTGTAGTAAATTTTATTGTTATTTGGCAATTAGTGTCCAATCATGATCTAATTAGGCTTAAAAGATTTATCACGTCCATTTCGTCTAAATTGTGTAATTAGTTTTATTTTTTGTCTATATTTAATGCTTCATACATGTGTCCAAAGATTCGTTGTGACGTGAATATTCCATCAGGCAAAGGAGCATGGTTGGTTGGTTTGCCATGCCTGATTATATTTGGAAGAGATTTTTGTAGGTAGTTTGGAAGGATTCACGGAGTTGTTAATCTAATATTTCGTATCTTCTTGCAGGTATATGCCAGATGTAATTAAAAGGGATATGGTGTCAGTAAGGTCAGAAGTGATGGAGTATATTACTCTAATTTGGTAACTACTGTATTTTTTTTTATATGTAGCATTCTTGGTTGAAAATGACAGGTTCATGCTTGGTAGCTGAACCATATGTCAACGTCTGTGTAGATTGAGAGCATAGAATCAGTACTTCTGGATTCTTCATACAATCCAGAGTCCATTTTTTTTAAAAAAATGAATGAATGTGTGACAAATTGGTGAATATTTCAGCTCTGAATTCTGATTTTTCCTATTCTAATTTCCATATTTGATTTTGTGAGTCATTAATCTATTGCCACTACTCATTTGCATGCAGATGGGAGACCCTTTATGTCGAAGGACTTTCTTCATGCAGCACTGCTGGAGTACTCATGTATAAGGTCAATTCTTCCATAGTAATTTATCCTGCTGTGCAACATACTAAATCACAAACCAACTTTCATGCTTCCAATCGATCAAATTGGGCATATCCATCACTCCTCATTTGAGTACATGGGAAATTATGCTACATAAATAGGCAAACAGCCATAGCCATCAGGTTTCTGCTTGCTAATCATGAGTTTGGGAAGGACCTTAGTCCTTTGTGTTCTTAAGATTTGTCTGCAGTAGATTATTATAGTCTTTATTCTCTGGTTTCATTACAACCATGTACAATTGTAGACCATTGCCCTCTTTTATCTTACCAAATAATATATATATTTCAATATGTTGCTCTTCTACTAGTTGTCTACTTGATTACTATTGCCTTTGTTCTCTGGATTCATTACAAATATATATTTTGTACAACGATATTTAGTTAATACATAATTATTTAAAACCTGAAATTAACTTTAGAATTCAATAGGAGCTTTTTTGTGCAGCCAAGATGTTCTCGAGCGGGCGCTTCTCTGCTTCCCGTGAGCGGTGGCTCCTCCGCTCCTCAACCGATGGATGTTGTTGCTCCCATTATCTAGAGAAGCGGCATCGGATTCTCCCTAACTCTTTACAGTGGCTACCGCTCCCCATCATCCCGAGAGGTGACGCTGGCTGGTCCCCTATTTCTCGATTGGCGGCGGTGGCCACACAAGGGTTTGGCAGCACAAGCAATCCAAATCTTGTTTGGTACAACTTTTCCTCCACAATGTGCTGGATTTCTTCATATGAACTTAACAAATGAACTTTGTCAAGTCAGGTAGCCTGCTACCCTCTCCTTTATTCGACTCTCCAATTCTGTTTTGTTGATGATCAACATTGGTGGCGACTGTTTGTGGTTATCAATTGTTTGGTGATGATGATGTATGTTCCATGTTTGTGTGAATGTTACTATATTGAGGTCTCTCACATGGTTGGTCGTGAGTTTTTTTAATACATTGGCAAATTGCTGCTAATATTAAATTGCATGTTTACATAGGAAACAAATCCCATTTAGATAGTAATTAGGATTTATCCAAATGATAGAATAATCCATTTTTAGTATGTGTTTCCATCTTGTATAGACATCTGTTATTCTGAATTTTCATTTGACATGATGTGGCCTCAAATTGGGGACAGAAAAGATACCCTTTTTTTGTAATAATGCAGCACAATTATCTCTGTTCTGATAGTTTGTGAGGCTGCAATGTTACACCACTGGAGTTTTAGCTTGTATATAAGCTGGTATCCCGAGCACAAGCTTTAAACTCACATTTGCTTTCAATGTAAGCACAACGTTTCCAAAACATGAAATGTTCCTGGTTCAATCTTTAATTCAATTTTGTTATTTAAAATTCAGTGTAGTCTGTTTCATAATAGTCTCATGTATTGCACGCCTCTGGAAATGGAAATTGTGAGCAAGGGATTGTGATATTCATGTATGCAAAACCTTCTCCATGCTCCTCTCAAGCAGTCAAGCTCATGTAGTTTTTACTGATTATACAGTGGAACTTATATTTTCTTTTCTTAGCTATCCATTTAATTTGACAGTTTCAAGAATGTTACTCCTGATTCAGTTCAGATCTTACTAGACAGGAACAGAAGTGGATATTATATTTTTGTAACTCCTTGATATTTTTAAACATACTATTTACCATATTGCTTTGATGCTTCTGTTTGTGGGTACATGTATGAACTAAATCTGCTGTCAACTAGCTTTTTCCCCAATTGCTTGTTTGATCATGCAATCCACAGCTGATAATACAACGCATATATGCATGCTTACAGCTTACTTTTTTCACTAAACCTGTACAGGTCACAAGGGCACAACATTCAGAGCAAGCTCACCACCATCTTCACACTGGTTAAGTGGGAGATCCTAAATTGACTGCCCATTGGAGCGAGACATTGTATTACATGGTGACTACTATCTGAAAAAAAAAGTTATGCAGAGGTGATTTTTTCACATCATTTTATTAATTACCTAGTTAAACCTACCAATGTTTATATGCACACAAATGCCACTGGTTTTCTAGAGCTATACATACATGTTTGTGTATTTCCAGTTCATTTTCAGCTAACATGTCTAGGTACCATCCATCCTATGCTATCCAAGTGTCCAATTCCTCTTGATTTCATATTTTTGCCATTTTCAGCATAATTTTCTTCGTGTGAATTTATGTTAGTTCCACGTGATTTATCCAATTTCTTAAAAATTGTGCAGACTAAAGAAGTATATCTTGTGAACTTTTTTGCTACATTATCTACATTGTAACTGATGGGAGTTTAAGAAATTTGGATCAGCTGGTCAGCTGGAGCTCAGTTTCGATCAGCTTCTAGCGTGAGCACCCAAACTTTTCTGCTACATTATCTACATTGTAACTGATGGGAGTTTAAGAAATGTGGATCAGCTGGTCAGCTGGAGCTCAGTTTCGATCATCTTCTAGCGTGAGCACCCAAGGGCCAAGGCGTCGCCTGGATGGTTATGACGGTCATAGCCAGTGCCTTCATAGGGGTGTCGATGTCCATCAGCTGGGAGCAGGGGATCTGATGCAGGCTACTTCAGATCCAGTAATTTCTTTGTTCATGCTCTAATCTCGTTTGGCTTTGGAGCTTGACATTTGTGCGCTACTGATTACAGGCAAGAAAGGCCAACATAGCACTAATCTAATACTCCCTCATGCTTTGTTGCATACACTCAATTCTTTATCTGGGCCTGACTGTTTTCTCAGCTCTATGTTTTTTCACTATTACTTGTGCAGTCTGAGGATATCAGGACCTAATGGGATTGTTGTAAGGTTCAGTGCAGGTGGTCAGCAGCATTTTCATTTAATTGTTTAAGGTATAGTTTGTCACTTGTCTTGAAGAAGTTATGCTGTGCTTGTCCTGAACTTGTGTTGTGCTATCATGAAGTATGCCTAGCTGCCCCAAACTCCAAACTATAAGGATCCATGGATCGGACACCAGAAGCAATACTTGTAGTTAGGGAAATGCAATTTTATGGTTGGGACAACAAGAATTTTTCGATTCAAATTTAATTTATTCATAGGGATTTGTGATGAAATGAACTTTTATAGATGGTCCAAATAACACAATAACTATGATCCGAAAAATAAATGCTTGTGGTTTAGGATAGATTTGTTCATAACGATTGGTAATCTAACATAGAAAACTATAATCGTGGTTTGAAATGAAATGTTATGGTTAAGGATAAATTTGATCTTAAGGATTTGTGGAACTGATGTTGGAAGCAATATTTGTGGTTAGAATAGGCTACAAATAAATTTTGGCTAATGATTTGTGTTAGAACAGTACTTGTGGTCTAAAAAATGATCTTTTAGGGTTGACAATAAATTCATCGTAAAGATTTATGTAGTGGTCTGTGCATCCTCTGCCTATCCGCCACCCCCTCTGGCTCGCCCCCTCCGCTATCGAGATGTTTCCTTGCAAGTCATCATCTTATGAACCTTTTAGGCTTTTGGTTTATACTGACTCTGCATGTATTTTATTGTTCAAGAGTCTAGAAAAGATTTTTATGCTGACAATTGCTAATTTGCTACATATATTTTTTTCAGAACTAAGCCTGACATGCCACTTGCCTAAACCTGTCAATTATGCAGGCTCTTCTACTAGTAAATTCAAAGCTGTTTTTCCTTGCAACTATCTATCATGTCCCACTGAGGCAGATTAGCAGCTTATTTACTTGCAAATTATGCCTTTGTCTTAATCTTGCCTAGCATTGTAGTATCCCC
This sequence comes from Saccharum hybrid cultivar R570, assembly GCA_038087645.1. Lineage (NCBI taxonomy): Eukaryota > Viridiplantae > Streptophyta > Magnoliopsida > Poales > Poaceae > Saccharum > Saccharum hybrid cultivar. Next base: position 27,562,845 of record JAQSUU010000558.1, read on the forward strand.
CATTCAAGAATGAATCAGGTTGTTTCACGTTCTTGTGTTCCCCATTCTGATTAAGTTGCAGGCACAAATCATCGAGGACATTTGGCGCAAAGACGACTCCAAAATCGTTGGTACCAATTGCATCGATAAGTTCTACAAGTGCTAATAAGAACTGTAACAGCAACCACCGCGCAACAGAGCCTGCTTGGAGTCATGCTCTCCCCCGTTCTTTTTTATTTTTCAACCATCTTCCTTTCCGAATCATTGTATCATGATTTATCAGTACATGTATTTTTTTTCCAATTTAAAGCTATCAATTTTTTTATCACAACTGTTTCATATTCATTGCTTATGCACTGTCGTCTATACGAAAGACACAGAGGAGATAAAAAATAATCTTAATCGCAAAACCTGTTTGTGTGAAAAAAAGAAAAAAACTGTTCGCTTGATAAAAAACAAAAAAGACCAGTTGCAAAACCTGTCAGCGTGAAAAATAACAGTAAAAATAGACGGCATGAAAAAAATGAAAAGAAAAAGATGGAATACCTGAAAAACGGATACGGCGTGAAAAAAAAAAGAAAACAGAGATGGTCCAGACAGCGTGAAAAAAAACCAGAAGCTGAATAACTGAAAAAACGAAAAAAAACAGAGACGGTCGGGGATGGAAAGCCTGTTCACGTGAAAATAATGAAAAAAAAACGGTCAAAGGGAGGTGTACGGACTGTCAAAACCGGTCTCAGGAGGGATCGGGGTGTGTCACAGACTGGTCGGGCGCGCGAGGGGCTCGGGTACTAAATAATATTCAGTACCCTGGTTACCAAATAGCGCAGTCCTATATATATATATCTTAAGGCTTTAAGGAGAAGGATCCGAGGAAACTTTATTCTTTTCTCCATTAGACATTATATTGTAGGTTGCTTTAATCATCACTCTCCTTGATCATGCAAAGAAGGTCACTGTAAAGATCTGTTCCCTGTGATCATGCATTGTCCATTATTTCCATCAAATTTGAATTTGGTTGCTCAACTCTATGATTCTGATGAGGATATTTTAATTTCCTTTCAAGACTTACCGACAGCTTATGATGAGGTCATTGGATGCAGTATGCAACATGCTGACAAGCCTACTGCCGCCTTTTGGAGCAATCCGGAGGAACTCCAGTGTACCAGCCTGCAATAAAACGATAAACCAATAGCTTGAGACTTTCTTACCCACAAAAGCCTACAGAATATACGACTACATAGAAACATGTCTCAGTACAGTCCTGTAAATGTAATTAACTTACAATTGCACGCATGAGAAAGTCTGCGACACCAGAGTAGCTGAAGCTGCTCCATGAGAAAAGGCGGGCATCTATGTCCCGGTACCATGGGCATGGAGAGTCCTCAGCAAGATCTCTTGCCAAGACAACCTAAAATAAAACAGAAGAGTCATTTTGCTATGCATCCCAATGTAATTTGATGGTTTCAGTACAGCACCTCGAAACCAGCTTCTTTCATAGCTTGGATGCACTGACGAGTGGTACGGACGTCAGGCAAGGCACAGCCAAGCTCAATTTTGGCCTTGAGGTCCCTATGCTTAGAGTTGTTTGGATCAAATTTAGCAGTCAAGCACAGTTCATCTAGTGCGAAATATTGACCAGGTTTCAGCACCCGGTATATCTCCCTGTAGGCACCTAGCTGTAATTAATAACGAGATACCAAAAACAATCTCAGCAACACTGGACTGTATATTCACTCCAAAACAAAACTCTAATCTACAATTGATTTTGTGTGTCGTACTACATCAGGAGCGTAAATTGTGGCCTCTATTGCGTAGGCTGCATCAAAGGTGTTGTCAGGAAATGGCATGTTCATGAAGTCTCCCTACAATTGCCAAAAAAAAGATACTAAGGCGCATTAGATTTAGTATAAAGAAAGGTCATGACCCAAAAAAAACATAATAATTTACTATAACGGACGCAACTTCACCTTTTTGAAGTTGCATTGCTCACTCATACCGGCCGAAAAATTGAGCTCCTGAAATGCAAATATAGCATATATTGCATCTGACGCACAAGTATGCTAACAAGTTTAATATTGTACTTCCTGAAGAATAAGTCGGAATAACCAAACCTTGCCCCTTGATATTTGGTAATAGTTGTTGTTCAGTCCAGTTATATCCGTTGAGCTAAAATAACAAATAGCATTAGAGACATCTATATAATATGGCAGTTCATATTTTTTTTACTCATTACTTGAATCTGGTGATTTCCCTTAACGGCCCCCCAATTCCACATCCTACATCCAAGACCTGCAAATTAACAAGGAAGATATGATTCAGAATTTAAGAAAACTTCCTTTGATAACAAAATGTAAAACACCATAAAGGCACACTAAATGCGGCAGTGCTGCTTATTGTATTTCATATGCCAACTTGTATGAGTGGAAAAAGGCATGATTGATGGAAAATCACCGAGTGTGGAAAAATATATACCGTATAGTATGATATCATTAAAATATTATGGTAGAAAAGTCAATGTCCAACTCACTTTGAAGATAAACATTGTTCAGAATGAACCTTGTACAGAACTAAATACTAATATTCAAAAATAGACAAAACTCTATTTATGGTAGAGAAACACTATTTACAGATCCACATAATATGATTTTTGTATATTATTTATGGTAGAAAATCTCTATATCCAACTCACTTTGAAGATAAACTTTGTTCAGACTGAACTTTGTAGGGATCAAAATATTAACGCTCACAAATAGACGACAGAATTTTCATACCCCTTTTAGTCATATGTAGCTCGGTTCATGTCTGTCTATTTATCAATTATGGGCCTATTTAGAAGGTTAGTGATTAAAATTTATTAAAAGCAATGCTCATATTTGTTTTACAATACATCTTTAAACAACCATTGTTTATGTCAGATATTGGTCGTAGTATTATTTGAAAAAATTGGTAGCACCATGAAAAAGCTCAAACATCTATTTTGAGAAATTAACAATGCTGTATTGTTTTTTTTACCAACCTTCATCCCCTTTTTGAGCCCCAGTTGAAGGGCAATAAAATGCTCAAACCGCTTGATGCTTTCACCAAGTGTTTCACCATGCCATCTAAAGGATACACAGGCAGAGTTGAAGCTGGTGAATGCGGAATAATTTTGACATGGACAATACATTGTCTTCACTACTGGAGCCGGCTGCTTTGCCGAGAGCCCCAGGCTCTCGGCAAAGCCTCTCAGACCCTCAGCAAAGCCTTTGCCGAGCACAGCTCTCGGCAAAGCGGCCTCGGCGAAAATCTGATCGACAAAGCCTTCTTTGCCGAGAGCCGTTGCCGAGAGCCCACGCGGCTCTCGGCAACGAAAAGGCGCCGCTAACAGGCCACTGCCGTTGACGCCTTCTTTGTCGAGAGCCCATCTGGCTGGCTCTTGGCAAAGAGTTTTTCTTTTTTAAAAAAACTCTTTGCCGAGAGGCAGTCTGGCCAGGCTCTCGGCAAACATTTTTCTTTTTGTTTTTTAAAAAAACCTCTGCAGAGAGCCTTGCTGGCGTGGCTCTTGGCAAACATTTGTCCTTTTTTTTAAAAACCTCTTTGCCGAGAGTCAGTCTGGCTAAGCTCTCGGCAAACCCTATCCTTTGCCGAGTGCAATGGTCATTGCGCTCGGCAAAGCTGGGACATGGCTATTCTGACAGCCTTGTTTTTGCGCTCAGCAAAGGCACCCTTTGCCGAGAGCAACCCTCGGCAAAGAGGGAATTTTTTTTCTTTTTATTCTCCATTTCATTACATATACAAATCACATTCATCACATATACATATCCCACTCATCACATATATGTCACGTTCACATACACCAAACATATAGCACATTGATCACAATATTTTAAGCAAACGAAAGTTAACCATCACAAATTATCATCGAAACATGATAAGTTTTCAATCTAGAGTTCACAATCTACTAGAGCCGGCACTCTAAACACACTCATGACCAACCTTGCCCTGGCCACCCCGGAGAAGTAGTGCCGCCTTGACCCCTAGGCGTGTTCCATCCAGGCGCGTGCGGGTTGTTCGAACCCGCCGATGAAGGCGGCAAAAAGTAGACATCTATGTCAGACAAGCAAATGCATAAACGAGTAGCATCCGCGTTCTGAGACGGTGGTGGAGGAGCCATGAGCGCCGCGGGCACCTTGCATGCCCTGGGGGGCAATGAACGCGATGAGGTCTGCCATCTGCTTAGCTTGGGCCTCCAACCAGGCCTCCATCTGGGACCGCATCTGGGCCTCTATCTGCTGGCGCTCCTCCCTTTCTCTTTCTAGGCGGGCCTGTGATAATACAAAGGGAATGTTAGAACAATGCAAACATTTAAACATCAATATACGACGAGTAAAACAGAAATAACCTCGAGGTCGGCAACCCGCAACTGCGAAGGCGACGGGGGTGGGCGTATGGGGATGCTCCCGCTCGTGCTCTGTGCTCGGAGCTAGGCCAGAGTGGGAGTGGAGGACGAGTCGATGACACCGTCGCCAAGCCAGTACCGCACGTGCTTCTAGCCTCCTCCGACCCTCATCACGATGCTTCCGTCCATGTCCTCGCTGGCCAGATCAAAGTCGGCCCCATGGACCGCCCTTGCCACCTCTGTGTAGTCAGTGAGGCAGGTGTGGACGCTGGAGTTGGTGTACGACTCGGGGGGGGGGGGGTCGTCGGGGTTGTAGGAGGTCTCTGGTGCGGTGGCCTTGCCCTTGTGCGACATGGCGTATGCCGTGAACGTGCTGCAAGGCTGGCCGCCGTGTGACGCCGTCTGCGAGGAAGACAATAAGATGATTAGTAATCAAGCAACATTTGAGCGTTAGAATACATAAAGTCTTTCACGTACCCAAGCTTGTGCGTACTTGGCGAGGTTGCGGTTGCCCTGGTGGTGTGGTAAACCTGGCATCTGCAGACGCGCCTCCCGAGCCTCGGCGTGCTGGGCGGTCCACTCATCGGATAACCACCGATCCACGATCATCTCCCAGCACTCGGGAAACGATTGGCACCATTGGGGGACAATCTGCACATCATCAATTATTTCACATATAAGCGTCAGATGAAATGAGCATAGCTTAATCTCAAAAGGAATCACTTACCTGAATGTACTGTTCCCGGCTCAATGTCATGCCTCTCGCCTCGACCTTCGACACCCTCCGTCCTTCGACCATGGTGTTGTAGTTGACGATGGCCTAAAGTCTCGCCTTGTAGATGATGTCGGTGACGAGCTTCTTGCAGGCCCTGATACTCACCACCTCCGCCTATGCCTCTTTCCCCTACTCGCACCTGTAGAAGTCCTACATACAGACGCAATACAAACTCTTAAGTAATTCAAGAAAAGTACGATGAATGCGATGTTGTGTGACAAAGACTTCCCACAGCTCCGCTCTGACCCTCGCCGCCTTGTTGGGGGTAGTCCGGATCTGGGGCGACGGTGTAGTGGTCAAGGGTATAGGCCGGCTCTGTCTTCCCGGCATACTGTACTATGCTAGGGTAGTGCTCGCGGCACAGGAGACCCAGGATGCCGTTGGGTTTGTGGCCGTGACCCTCCACAAACTCCCAATGCATGCACAAGTGATTCAAAAAGATTATTAGTTTCTATTTCAATTTTGAACATATCATATGAACAAGTAGTTAGAACATGTACCTTTGTCCAACGGGGCGGATCACTGGGCATTGGTGACGTGGTATCGGTCGCACCAGGAGGTTGGCGGGACCTCGCAAGTAGGGCGTGGATGCCCCTGAGGCAGCCGAACCCTCGTCCTCCTCGGCCGACGGCTCATCCTCCTGCTCGGACTCCTCTTGCCCCTTGTCCGCCTGAGCCTCGGCCTCGGGCGTGGTCGGCACCTCGTCCTCGACCGCCTCCTCCTCCGGTGGAGTCGGCTCTCTCCAGCGGATACCCCTCCTTTGCCGAGACGGCCTGTCATCCTGCGAGGCCCGGTACAGGGAGCTCATCGACCTCTGACGACCACCTGGCATCTTGGCTTGACCTCCTGCATTTAAAAAGAACAAACAATGTTTTATTATAAATAACATAATGAAATATATGCAAAATAAATAAAACCCTAGATCCTAAGAATATTAGAAAAAACATAACAGGAGTAGAATATAACATAATATTACATGTATTAGAAATAATCTGCATCATCGGGATTAGCCCGAGCATAAGTGTCATCATCGCTGTCAACCATGTCTAAGTACTCCTTAGTATCCGAAGACGGGACGTCGTCTTCATTTGCTTCGCCTAAACGGAATCGTTCTAGCATTGTATGTCCTTCTCATTTACCACCTGATCCCCAGCATCCTCATCATCATTCTCTACTTCCATTTTCATCGCTTCGGTTAAGTCTATCGTGAACACCCCTTACAGCCCAGCTTCTTGAAAGAACTCCCCATCATACGTGTTTGTGTTGAAGTTATAATTCTCATCGTTAGGGAGAGGTAGTTTAGCATATGGCGATATCTTGTGCACAATATACCAACCCAAGAGATGCTCTTTGCTTTTGCACGCATATGGCGTGTTATAAACCTGCGTGGTCTGTTGAGCCACAATATACACATCGGCTCCTGGATAGACAGAATCTTGTTGAATTTCAACTATCCCAAGATTAGGTGTGAGTCTTGTTAATCCAGGGTCGAACCAATGGCATTTGAACATTACAGGATTCAGAGGCTTGTCATCGTGAAATGAAAGTTCGTATATTTCTTCAATTCTTCCATAGTAGTCACGATTGTCATTGTCTGGAGTACAAACTCTATTGTTTGTGGTTTTTCGATTGGGCCGACTCTGCTCGTATCTCGCTATGCGGAAGCGATATCCATCCACGTTGTAACTGTTAAATGACTTTACCCTACGGTCAAAGCCGTTTCCAACCTGTCTTAGCGCTTGACTCATAGACGCATCGGTCTGAGCCTGCAAGATGAAGCAAGGTATAACATTATACGGTCAGGATGTAAGAGCAAGTTGAAACGTCATACTAAGTACGACCTCGGTTGGACAGGACCTTCTGTCGAAACCAAGAAATGAAATTGGGCCGCCCTTGCCCCGCACTGTTTACAATTAGGGTTTCGGCTACCGGGTCAGAAGGAGGCCTTGGTCCATTCCAGAACTGATGAAGAAATTCCCTGTACGAAATAAAACAAGGGTGTTGGATGCATAATAGTGTCGGCGAATTGAATGAACATAGTTGAGAACTTACCCCATGTACGGCTGCACCTCATCAAGGTTGGTAAGCACGTAAAGCATGATCTTTCGCCACTCTTCATAGTTCAACTGCTTAACTGTGGATCCACTTGCCGCGCCGAGTTGGCCTCGGAAAAGGCTAAGAATCGATTCATTTTCTCCAGCATTGTAATGAGGGGGTGCATTATGCACACTAGGAAGGTTCTCGGGGTAGTATTGTTCAGTGAAGTTTGACACCTCCTCTAGAATGAATGCCTCTGCAATGGAAGCCTCAATTTTGGCTTTGTTTCTACATTTCCTGTGAGATTTCTCTTAACTAGATAGCACCGACGGCAATGCATAGGTCCTCCCATTCGAACCTCATTAGGGAGGTGTACGATCAAATGCAGCATCGGAGTGAAGAAGCCTGGTGGAAAAATCTTCTCCAGCTTACAGATCAACACAGGTGCAACTTTCTCCAAGTTATCAATGACGGACCGAGATATCTCCTTGGCATAAAGTTGGCGGAAGAAATAGCTCAACTCTGCCAGGACAACCCACATAGTCTTAGGAACATAGCCTCGAACCATCGCCAGAAGAAGCCGCTCGATCCATACGTGGAAGTCATGACTCTTCATTCCTAGGACTCGCAGACTAGATAAGTTGACTCCTCTCCTCAAATTCACTGCATATCCATCAGGGAACGTCAATGTCTGGATCCACTGAAGTATTTCTTTCCTTTGTGGTCTGCTCAAGACGAAATCAGCCTTGGGCTGTGTCCATCTCCTGCCGGGTCGAGGAGACCACATCTCTTGCTTTGGTCTATCGCACAAGAGTGCTAGGTCTAGTTTAGCTTTAGGGTTGTCCTTGGACTTTTTAGTGTCCATGAGTGTTCCCCAAAGTGCCTCGGCGATGGTCTTTTCAGTGTGCATTACATCAATATTATGTGGCAGAAGAAGGTCATCATAATAGGGGAGCCTTTCCAAGCCTAACGTATGAGTCCACATGTGTTCCTGACCATACCCCACAAAACGACTGTCTCTTTCATTGAACTTGAGAGCATCTATTGAGCATAAACCTCGGCACCGGTCAGCATCCGGGGTGGAGGATCTGTCACCATGACAACTTTGGTGAAGTTCTTGGTGTCTTGTCTGAAAGGATGGTCAAGAAGCAGGAATTGTCGATGTTGGTCGAACGCCAAATACTTGCCACCTTTCTTTAACCAGATAAATCTTATAGCTGTCTTGCAAACTAGGCATGAGAACTTACCGTGGACACACCAGGCACAGAATATCCCATATGCCAGGTAGTCATGTAGTGAGTACTGGTACCAGATATGCATTGTGAAGTTTGACCTTGAAGCTCGGTCGTATGTCAATACCCCTTCGTTCCAAGCAGTTTCCAATTCATCAATCAGAGGCTCCATGTACACACACATGTTATTTCCTGGGTGTCCAGGAATTATCAACGACAAGAAGACAGTATGACGTTGAAATAGGACGCTGGGGGGAAGATTGAGGTGGATAACGAAGACGGGCCAACAGGTGTAGGGGGCAGCCATGAGTCCATAGGGATTGAAACCGTCTGTTGCAAACGCAACACGAACATTATGAGCCTCTCTAGCTTTGTCATGATGAATGTGATCAAAGTGGGCCCATGCTTCACCATCGGTGGGATGTACCATCTTCTCAGGACTGTATCGTGTACCCTGTTTGTGTCATCTCATCTATTTCATGGATTCCTCAATCATGTAAAGACATTGGATCCTCGGTTTGAACAGCAGGTAATGCAGGACTTTCATGGGGATAGAAAGTTCTCTCTTCGGGCCTTCACCATCGTCTACCTCCATGTATCTCGACGCTTTAGACTTCAGACAATAACCTGCATCCTTGAGATCTTTCTTGAAGAGGACGCACCCATTTGGACATGCATGTATCTGCTCATACAACATCTTTAATGCACGAAACAGTTTTTGTGACTCATACAGGCTCTTTGGCAATACGTGGTCGTTCGGAAGCATGCTACCAAATAGGGCCAACATACCATCAAACGCTTCTCGACTCAGGTTGAACTGGGACTTGAACCCCATCACACGGCCAATGCCATCCAGTTGAGAAACCGTTGTCCGATCATGAAGAGGTTTCTGTGCCGAAGACATCATGTCATAGAACGCCTTTGCGGTCTTCTCCATCTCCCCCTTCGTACGTCCTGCAACGTACTATGCTTCTTGGAAGTCATCTAACAGGTCTGCTACCCCAGCATCAGCATCAAAGTCCTGCAGACGTGGTCGCACCGCCTCCTCTCTCAAATGATCTACTTCACCATGGTAGATCCACCGGGTGTAGTTCGGCGTGAATCCATGGTTCAGAAGATGTTTACCCATGTTCTCCTTGTCTTGCCTTCTCCGGTTCCCACATCTGCTAACGGGCACAATACTTTCATGTCTCCTCGCCGAGCCGGGCCAAATGCATGGTTCAAGAAAGCATATGTCTTGTGCAACCATTCATCACTGAAATCACCCTTGCTTCTGTGGCCCGAGTACATCCACTGACGGTCATCCATCCTACTGCCATCCATCCGAGTACTTATATCTACATCCGAGTACTTACATCCTATTGTCATCTAATAGGTGAGGATTGGTCCTAATCCCACCCGCGGATGCATAGACGAGGCTAGTTCCCATTGTCTGCCCCAACCCAAGACAGAATTTCAGCAGCATCTCCCCGCTGTTCTCCCGAGACACGTCCCTATAGGGAGAGTGTGTATCCGGAGAACAACAGGGAGATGATGCTGAAACTCCGTCTCGAATCAGGACAGACCATGGGAACTAGCCTCATCTACGCATCCGCGGGCTATCCATGTAATGTGGACAATCCGAAACAGATACAGTTATCGACATGCAAAGATCTACATACCTCCAACCATATCTCTTTCGGACGGGAGACACCTAACTGGGTTCGTGACCTATGACCCTTATCTGGGAGGAGAGGTTATTTATACCTAGGGTGGCGGTGGAGTCAGGCTAGCGGCGCAGTGATGAGTCAGTGCAGTGGCGAGGCAAAGCGGTGCAGGCAGACCCGTAGCGGATGATCCTGCAACTACATATAATGTAGCAAAACAAGTGAGATGTGTTATTTATACCTATTTAGTTTAACAAGATTTCTCATCAAAGGCAATTTCAACACGCACAGCAAAGTGAAACCAAATTGCGTGAGGGATGATTTCAAAAGGTCATGTAACTTAGCTATGCTTTGGTGGGTTGTAAGGATTATTCATTCAATTCCTTTGCCGAGCGCCCGATATTGGACTCTCGGCAAAGCTGTAGGCCCTCGGCAAAGCTCCTCTGTCTGGTAGTGTGCCTAATATAATGCTTGTTGAGAGCAACTTGACCTTGCTTGCCAAAAGGTAAGGTTGTCTTTTCATTTATTTTCTTAGTGGTGTGCATTGCAATTATAATCTCTCTCTTTTTTTCTGAAAGGATTGCAATTATAATGTCTGCAAGTGAAACCTCGACATGGCATATATGGAGTACTTATTAGCTAGTAATACACTTCTTCTATACATCACTGTATATATATCACTTTAATTTTCAATTTGTTGCTTGCCTTCTGAATTGAAATAAGTGGCCATGCATCTCCATATATATATATGGCGTAATAAGGTATAGTCATAGTATCATTCATAATTCATGAATATATATATAGTCAGCATGCATAACCAGATAAATTTTCCATTTCCTTTACCAGAGGTGTAGGCTGGGAAATAGTATAATTAGTAGAGAGAACCTATCAATATACTATATCCCAACTAAGATTTTGTCTAATATAAAAAGCTAGTATAGTAGCTGGTTAGGCACTAAGGGAGTGAATAATGTGTACACGGCATGGTGGTGGTCATGGTGGACTCGATCCTCCACTCCACTTGCATTGCATTGTTGGAGGCAACATTGACAGCCAACAATCCTCACCTCCTATAAAAACCCTACCTCCCTGCACTCCAACACAAACCCACAACTCATCATCATCTTCTCATCCAATCGACACTAGCCATACCAAAGAGAATTGAAACACACACACAAGCTTCCCATATAGTATAATACAACCTCATCAATAGTCATCATCAGAGTCTTCTCACAGACAAGCTAGAAAGATCAAGCTCATCATCATCATAACATGGCAATGGTGGTGCTCATCCTATTGGCCCTAGTCCCTCTCAGCACCCTCGGCTCCCGCTCCGGCCCAATGGCCGTGCCGCACCATGGCCACGCTGGCCACGACACCCCCAAGCACTCCTCGCCTCCTCAACCAACCACGGCAGAGCTAGTACGCAGCACGTGCAACTCCACGGCCTACTATGACCGGTGCGTGTCCGCGCTGGGTGCCGACCTACCCAACGCCACGGCCGACGTCCGCGGGCTCTCCACCATCGTCGAGTCCGCGGCGGCCGCCAATGCCTCGGGCGACGCCGCCACGGCCGCGGCGCACGCCAACGGCACCGCCACGTCGTCCAACGTGCAGACGGCCCCGGCCACCGCCGCCACGGCGCTGCTTCCCATGTGTGTCATCAAGTATGGCCAGGCGCGGGACGCGCTGGCCGCCGTTGGGGACTCCATCGCGCAACAGGACTACGACTTTGCATCCGTGGAGGGAGGGATGGAGGGAGAGGGAGGGAGGGAGGGAGAGGGAGGAAGTACCTAAACACGCCAGGTCGCTCCTCCCGTCGGGCCCTCCCTGGCTTCCCCACCGTGGACGGTGGTGGCGACCGGCAGCGCTGCAGGGGCGGGGGCGCGACTGTGCGGGGGCGCGGTCGGGCCGGGGCGAGGACGCGGCCGGGCGGGGGTGGCGCGGGCGAAGGCGCGTCCGGTCGGTGGCGGCGGCGGCATGTCCGGGCGGACAGGTGTGAGACGCGTGGGTGCGTGTGAGGGGTGAGGGGCGCGGGTGTTCCTTTTGATTCAGATACCCCTTTGCCGAGAGCTAGATCAGGCGGCTCTCGGCAAAGATTTTTTTTATTTTCTTAGCCGAGAGCCCCAACCCAGGCTCTCGGCAAAGAGGCTCTTTGCCGAGAGCTTTTGGAGGCTCTCGGCAAAATATATATTTTTTTAAAAAAATTCTTAACTAAGTCATCGTATATATCCTATTTTCTTTGCCGAGAGCTAGGTGAGGCGACTCTCGGCAAAGAGTTTTTCTTTTTTTATTTTGTTTGCCGAGAGCCCCAGCCCAGGCTCTAGGCAAGAGGCTCTTTGCCGAGAGCTTTAGGAGGCTCTCGGCAAAATATATTTTTTTTAGATTTTTGCTCCCAATTTTTTCCTGCAGCCTTGATACAGTACTAGGAGGCCATGTTTGAAATTTGGTGTTTTTTCCATTCCTCTTGCTATATTTCCTGCATTTTCTTCATTTTCTTTATTTTTTCGCAAGACGCACATTTGAACTGCAGGCGCATGAAATAATGAATCTCAGCGATTCAAAAAATGATATTCATGCTTTCGAGGGTATTTCAACATTGTATGTAGGGACAAACGCGGAAACTCGACCATCTCGTGCACGAGACATGGCGACCTAGTTGTGTAAGATTTGATTTAAAATTATATAAAATGCGAACGGAGTTGAAAAATCATGAAAATAGACGGGAGGCCTTGACAGGATACGTTGAGTCTATGAAAAAAATTTGGAAATGTTTGGAGCAAGTTGTGGCACAATATGGTTGAAACCCTGAGATCTCCACATGTGATAACGAGATATCACATGCGGAGATCTCAGGGTTTCAACCATCTTGCGACACAACTTGCTTCAAACATTTCCAAAATTTTTTCAAGCCTCTACATGCGATATCAAGGCCTCCTGTCTATTTTCATGATTTTCTGACTCTATTCACATTTTATATATTTTTAAATCAAATCTCACGCAACTTGGTCACCATGTGGCGTGCACAAGATGGTGGAGTTTTCGCATCTGTCCCTGGACATGGCGTCGAAATACCCTCAGAAGAATGAATATCATTTATTGAATCGCTGAGATTTATTATTTCATGCACCTGCAGTTCAAATGTACGTCTTGTGGAAAAAATCAAGAAAATAAAAAAAATACACGAAATATAGCAAGAGGGATGGAAAATACACCAAATTTCAAATCTTGGCTTCTAGTACTGTAGCAAGGCTCCACAAAACAATTGGGAGCAAAAATTCGAAAAAAAAATATTTTGCCGAGAGCCTAGGCTGGGGCTCTCGGCAAAGAAAAATATTTTGCCGAGAGCCTAACAACTGGCTCTCGGCAAAGATGACGGCGTACGTGAGCCGTTTGCGGAGCTAAGGGTTTGCCGAGGTCCTGTTTGTACCGAGAGTCGAGCTGTCGGCAAAGATGGCTTTGCCGAGAGCTGAGCTTTGCCGAGTGCCCGATATTTGGCTCTCGGCAGAGCTCCTCTGTCCGATAGTGCTTGTATGTTGCAACTAGAGCAAAGCTCAAACATTACCTGGGGGTGAAATGGAATGATTGACCCCATAAAAATTCAACAAATATTGTAATAAGGTCGTAATAAGTATTTGCTTGAATAGTATATTAAAAATACACACATTTAACTCTGAAACTTGTCAACATTTGAGTATGTATTTAACTTTGGCTGAAAATGAAAGAACAGTATCTACCATATCAGCATAGTTCGACTTCCTGAATTCTTTGCCCCCTCCATGTATATCGTGGTACTTCTCATATCTGAAACAAAATGAGCACTCAGGCCTCCAAGCAGTTAGGAGGAAGGTTTCGAATAAAAGAACAAGAAAATTTGTCTCTTCTGATAAATAGTGACATCTTGGTATAATATATCAATACACTTTTATTATAGGGACATTGTGTACTTTTTTTAACACACAAAAGAGCGGCTTGTCTTTGTAGAAAGAAAAGGGCAAGAACCCCAACAACAATCCTAGACACCCAAGAATCTAGAAATTCATCCACGCCTATGATCAGAGCAAACTAGGACCTCAACCAGGAAACCAGACACACCAACAGGTTGCCTGCAGGAACCAGGGCAAGAGGAATATAAATGCCTTGAGCCCCAGCCAAACTCCAATAGAACATCTCCTCAGAGGCAAGCAACAAGGCTCCAGCCAAACTGGGAGAAAGGCCATTCAAAATACACACCAGTTACAATGACTAAATTACAGGAGGAATGTGTTAGTCTATGGATTTATAAAAGGTGCTGCTAAAAACGGTTCAATTAATTACCTATCAATATCATATATATGGATCTGTCTCGTTCTGAGTTGACTGAGATGTTGTAGTTGTGTATGTATTGTTACTTTTAACCACTGAATCTCCATCCAACCATCCATATATCTGCTCCTTCCTTCAACTGCAAACTACTTCCCAACTGTCTCATCTCTTGTCCACTTTCACTTAACCGCCAACCTGCCACGATGCACCCTGCAGGAAGTGTAGCACATCCTGCCCCATTGATGGAGCAGTGAGGTCGCGCCCTTGTTTGGTTATATTTCCTGTCAAACGCTTTAATTTCACACCCTTGCTCCAGTGATAGGGCTTACAGAGGATTTAAAGACAATACATAGACATTTGCTATTCCCTTGTTACAGATTTTGTCATTTTAGCTTTTAAAGATAGATAGTTATCTTTACTGTATATTTAGACAACGTATCTAGAGGCATATAATATAAAACTATGTTTCTAGAAAAGTCAAAACAACTTATAATTTATAACAGATGGAGTAGCATCTAAGTCAGATATCGCCACATATTAGCAAGGGACTGGTTTCAATGTTTGGCATTTGAAGATAAGACAGAGACAGTACTGTTCAATGGCTGATTCAAATTGATTCCTGGTGATCTTTTGCCCCTCGACGGTCCTAGAAACATTTGAGGCCCCGGACTGTGACATTACTTTGTGGTATTGTTCTGCATAAAAATATTTTAGGCAAGCAGATTATGACAAAACTGATATAGAGTACAAACAACGCAAAATATACTACATGAATCTTTTAGCTCTCAATCCACAAGTTTAGATCAGTTTCTAAAGTTGTCCTAAATCAATCTTTTTAATTAAGTTCGATGGAATTTTATAGAAAAAATATAACTGATGTGTATTGTAGTTGTCCTAAATCAATCTTGTCTTTGGGTTGTCCTGCAGCCCCTGTCGTCAGCCAAAAAAAAAAAGGGAGCAGGTCTTCAGACCTAGCCAACAATGCCCCTCCAAACCCTAGCAAACACCCAATACAAGTGAGGAGCCCTACGCCAGGGCCAGGTCTCCAGCCAGCTAGCTGAGCCAGGTCTCCAGCACAAATGCGCAGCTAGGTCCAGCCGGCCAGGTCGCCTGCCAGCTGCCCCTCCTCCTAGTCCTAGTCTCCTTACTTCCTTAGTCCTGCTGTCCAGCACGGTAGCACGAGCGCACGGCTGCACTCTTGTTGGTCCTGTCTGGCTGTCTCCAGTGTCTACACGGTGAGCTACTCAGATCCAAGCTCATTTAACTATCATGTTAGATTGTTAGGCATTGATGGATTTCTCCTCTTGCAAGATCTAGCCTTTCGTGGACATGATATGATGAATCTAAAACATCAGGAAATAAAGGGAACTTTATGGAGACAATTGATTGATATAGAAAGAAGGATCCCAAGGTTGTACTTGTGACCGGTGAAAATGCTCCAAGGAATAGTCAAATGAGTTGCCCAATAGTTCAGAAAGATTTGGTTAGGGCTTGTATAGAGGGGACAAGTGAGTTAATCAGGAATAGGAGATCATTGTTTTGTAGTGCTTGATGAGGCCCATTATGCATCTATTACGGAACAAATAGCTATGGTTGTGATGTATATATCACCTCTTAATTTGTATATTTCAATGGTTTTGTTTTGTTGTTTTCAATTGACTATATTTTCCCTTTTCTCTTGTAGGTTTGTGAATGATAAAGGAATTGTGATTGAGAGGTCCCATGGCATTCATCATGTTTCTTATGACACCACGTCACCTTCACTAAAGGAATCATTTTATGCTATGATTACAAGATATGGTCTATCTATTTCCAAGGTCAGAGGACAAGGATATGATGGTGCTTCAAATATGAGAGGACAATTTCATGGGTTACAAAGACTATTATTGAATGAAAACTTTTTACATCCACTGTTTTGCTCATCAATTGCAGCTTGTGGTAGAGTCGGTAGCCAAGTGTGGTTCGACCTTTGATTTATCTAATTATGTCACTTTGATTGTCAATACTTTTTTTCTCGAACACACAGGAGAGCTGAGTATCATTATATTAAGAAGAAAAAGGGGCAACACAACAACAAACAAACATAAACACCAACACCAACACACACTACACATGCCACTTTAATATTTTGTGATTACAAGGGCACCTGTTAGAACTGAGACAAGCGACCGACACCCCCAGACACCAACCTACTACTCTTCATGAGTCAGACTAGTCAAAGAAGAGAGGCTCCATGCGCCTGCTATCTCCCAAAGATGCTGTTCATCACTAGTGACGCTGAGAGCTCTTGACATACTAGGAGTCGGACCAGTCAAAGAAGAGAGGCTCCGCGCGCCTGCTATCTCCCAAAGACACCGTTCATCACTAGTGATTGTCAATACTATTTATGCTTCATACAAGAGGAAAGAACAACACCTTAAAAATCACCATGAGGCGCTTGTAGAGCAATTAGATAGTGGTGCTATTTTTTCCTGTGAGAGGGAAAAACCAAGAAAGTAGTCTTGCTAGGCCTGGTGATATATGGTGGGCCAGGTACACATCACAAAACATTCCTTCTTACTGGAGGTCTTAGAGAATATTAGTGGAGATGGGTCTGATGGGCAAAAGAAAACTATATGGTTTAGATTGATACAAAGAATGGAGTCATTTGAATTTGCATTTACATTACACCTTATGATCAGAATGGAGTATTATTTATCCCCCTTGTCCCTTTCTAGATCCGCTATTGGCACCCTGTGGTAATTAAATGATGGACTAGGCCTGTGATAGTGTGGCAGGTGGAATATGTTTTTTTTTCTGCCCATCTTAAAATTTTATGCCTTTTTCCTGACCTCTAGAAGGAAGCATTTGTCTGGGTTCAGAAAATAATGTACTATTGGAGACACAAGTTATCTGCACAAGATGATCAATAATTTATCTATGGACATAAGATTCTATTAAGGGAGTCTTCGTGAAATTAGAACTTGCCAGCTTTTGTAATGACGTATTGACCGTTTCTATACTAGTCTAGCCAAGAAAGAGGCACTTCTAATGCTATGTAAAGTCTAGCTAAGAGAACGATGCGAAGCAAACTCTTCTCTTAAGCTGGACATTGAAATGGTAACAAAAAGCAAGCAGTTTCGTAGCATTATTCACATCAGAAACTATGCAGGAAATGCTCTCAAAATAGGTGAAAAAAACACAAGAAAGGGGTGTCATCGAATTCTCTGTTTTTCATGCAGGAGCGTGCATATGAACGAATGAGAATAAG
Organism: Saccharum hybrid cultivar R570; assembly: GCA_038087645.1. Classification (NCBI taxonomy): domain Eukaryota; kingdom Viridiplantae; phylum Streptophyta; class Magnoliopsida; order Poales; family Poaceae; genus Saccharum; species Saccharum hybrid cultivar. Next base: position 27,580,450 of record JAQSUU010000558.1, read on the forward strand.
AATAACCTGATCACGAGGAGCCTCTTCTCAAAATGCTTCTTTTGCAAATGGTCCGAGGTCACCCCGACCTACTGTCAAAGGTTGCTGTGAGTAGCCTATATTTATAACCTTTCGATCATGATGGTCCCGAAGCTCTAATGGATTTATTGAGGTGGATGAGGTAACTATTTCTAAATAAAGCTGGTCGCATTTTAACAAGTGGGTGATGCAACAACTTCTAGATGAATGATAAGTTAAACTGCTCAAACAAATCCATCACTATTACACAAACTGTTTTTTCCAACAACATACATCGCTGGTATTGTTAACCATTGATGATAATACATCCTCATCAGTTGAGAATAAAACCGGAAGTAAAATCATCTTTACTGCTGGTTTGGGACAAAGATCGGCGGTGTTGGTGTTTTGGGGCCTATTACCCTCGCCGCATGGAGAGAAGCTTGACCAAGATGGGATTGGCTGAGCCTGCTAAGGATGACGCCCTAACTAGATGGGGTACATCAACTACTTGGAAGACAAGATATTGCCTAGATAGCCTTGGGACCAAGCAAATCGTGATAATCCAATCGATCCAATATGATCTCTTTGTAACAAACTAGGAAACCGTAGATTCATATCATTCGGCATACCATCTGTGACCTTGCCCTATACTATATAAGGGGAGATAGGGGTGACCCATTAAATACGATCAACACCTCATAGTTAGGAACCCTAGACAAACACATCAGTGTTGGAATGATCTCTCCACCGAGTGGCCCAATGGCCACTTGGGCCCTTGGTCACGCGCCCTGATCGGGGGCGCCCAACCCTAAATGGTTGGTGGGCCCCCGTCACACTGCGCAAGATTAAAAGGTGGGGGTGCTGGCGGCTCAAGGAATGAGGTTCCCCGGACATTCCCTTTTCCCCACCAAAACCCTAATCCTGATCTAAGAGAGGGGCGCAGCCAGTGACGGGAAACGCCACCGACCACGCCGCCACTGCATCCCCATCACTGCACTGCGCCGATCTTCTCTCGGACAGACGAGATGGCCGGCTCAAGCTCCAATGCTAATGCTCTTCCTTCGGATGGTTTGCACACACCCAATCCCCTCTGTCTCTCTACCTCTCGGATTCGTAGATCTTCTACTAGGTTCTCATTGGTCATGCCGAAATGTAAAGTGTAATTTCCCACTAATCTACTCCTTGTGAGATCCTAAAGGCCACAACAATGGTATCGGACGCCTACTTAGGTGTAGATCCAGTTCGGGGAATAGAAATAGAAAGAAAAGAACCGATTTGAAATCGGAAAAGAACTTCCATTGGAACCCTAACCCTAATCAGGTAAAAGAAAGAAAAGAAGACAACACCGATTTCAAATCGGAAAGAGATTCACCAAATGAAACCCTAACCCTAGAATCTCAAATCCTAGCAAAGATGAGGATGAACACGGGGTCCTACCTGGGCCTTCAACCCGCTGGCGGCATCGCCACCGCGCGGGAAAAGACCGCGTCGTCGGCCCTCGCTGGCGTGCGGGTAGACGGCCGAACCATGCCACAGCGCGGGCTCGGTCCGCAAAGGGCACCACCATGGCTCCCCTCGACAGTGCCGCGCGCGGCTTCGGCCGCACGCGTGCGCTGGCGAGAGGTGCAGCGGCGGAGCCGCCGCCTCCACTTCCTACTCTGACCGCCATGCGCGGCTGCTGACTGCACGGATAAAAGAAAGTAGGGAGGGAGAAAGAAGAGGACGCTAGGTGGCTGGATCTACTCCGGAGGATCTCCTCCTCGACGGCGCGGACGGCCGCCATGGCCGCCACCGCTGTGGGTGCTGCTCACGGCGATAGAAGGGAGGGAGGAGATGAATTACTCTAGGGTTTTCGGGAGGTGACCGGCGCGGGTGGGTTTTATTTCTCCGAGAACGACACTCCGCCGTTGATCGCGATGGACGACTAGAATTAGCTGGACCGACTTCCGGCCCAGGCGGGAGAGAGCGGCCGGCCGGAATCCCGGCCCAGGCCCAGGTTGCGGCCTAGGCGCGGGAGCTGCGTTGTGCGCGCGTACGCGGGTTGGCCAAGTGGGCCGCAATCGTGCTGGGCCGCGAGCTGTTTTTGTTTGGCTGGGCTCAAATGAAGTAAAACACAGTAATGAGCTCAGTTTTCAATTTTATTTTTTCCAGAAGCTATTGTTCATGTATTTTAATGAATTTTAACTCAATTTTGATGCAAATTTCTGGGCAAATTTTATCCAACGATATTATTTGTTCAGACAACAGTAGAGTGATTAAAGTGCTTCTGGAAAATATTATGAGAATATTAAAAGTATTTCCGCTGCGTATTTAAAGTTGTTAATTTCATTATTAAATTCAAACCAACGGGAGAATTTAATTTTGAAAAATAGATAAATTTTGAGCTGATTATAATATTGTTATTATTCTGACCAACATTGATTAATAGCAGTATTATGATTTTGTCATGCATTAATTCTATTTCTGCCCAACGGTGATCTAGAATTAGTGTAAAAAGGAAAATTTTGTATGTTTTAATTTTTACCAACGTTAGAATTAAAGCATGCAATTATTTTTTGTACTTATGTTCTCACTCTATATGAATTATGTTTTCAGGAGGTTACTCTTTGATGGGGTTTATCAAAGATATTCCACCCCTCGAAGGTGACAACTACACCGAATGGAAAAAGAAAATTGACCTCACCTTTGTCTTGGCTGAGGTGGACTGGGTAGTCACCACACCGTGCCCCACTGAACCAGTGGCACCGGTGAGGGACGCCAGTGAGTCTGATGCTGAATGGCAAAAGAAAGAAAGGGACCATGCTCCCATACAGATGGCATATGACCTACAAAAGTAAAATTGGGTCAATGCCAACAAAAAGTATGTTGCTGTCATAAAGAACACGATTGAGCCTATCATAATGGGCTCAATCCAAGAGTGTGACACTGTCACAGAGTACTTGGAAAGGATACAGAGTCAGTTCTATGGCTCTTCAAAGACATATGCTACTCAGCTGATAAAGTAGCTAGTGACAGAAAGATACACTGGAGGTGGACATGGCAATGGCATTAGAAAGCACATATCAAAGATGCATCATTTGAACAACAAGCTAAAATCAATGGATCTGGCTCTTACAGAAGAGTTTCTTGTCCATCTGATTTTTGCTTCTTTACCAAAAGAGTTTGACACTTTTGTTGTCAACTACAACATTCAGCCCGAGAAATGGGATCTAGAACGTTGTATGGCAATGTGTGCACAAGAGGAAGAGAGAATAAAGGCCGCCAATGGTGGTACTCTCAGTTTTGTTAAAGATAACAAAAGAAAGAATTTCAATGCCAATGCCAACTCTCCCTCAAAGCCAAAGGGCAAGGGTCCCATGCAGCATCAGCCTCAGCAAAACAAGTTTGTAGTGAACAAAGATCAGTGCCTCTACTGCAAGAAGGAGGGACATTACAAGAAAGATTGTCCTGAATTCTTAAAGATGATCATGGCAAAGAAAGGTGAGAACATTATTACGTTCATAAATGAATCCCTGTATGTATAGTATTCGAAATCTACTTGGTGGATTGACTCAGGCGCAACTGTTCATATTGCTAATTCATTACAGGGATTCCGTTCGACGAGGACTATGCAAAGAAGCGAAAGACACGTTAAAGTCGTGAATGGAGTCCAAGCAGACGTCGAAGCTGTTGGCGATGTTCCTTTAGAGCTTGCTATTGGCGATGTTCCTTTGCTAAGAGATGTTTTATTTGTTCCTTCGTTACAGAGAAACTTGATTAGTGTGTCATGTTTGGACAACGATGGATTTGATTGCCATTTTGGAGATGGCAAATGTGAGATATTGTGTAATAATGAAAGTGTTGGCCTTGCTTTTCAAAAGCAAGATCTTTATTTGTTATCACTTCGTGAAAATGTGAATTCCATATGTGATGTGAATGAGAACGTATCCTCGTTTGTGAATGCAAATAGAAAACGAAAGAGAACTCAAGATGCGTCGTCAAAATTATGGGACTATCGTTTAGGCCATATTTCGAGAGGGAGAATAGAGAGACTAGTTAAGAATGATATTCTTCCTCCATTAGAGTTCTCAGACTTTGAACAGTGTAGAGAATGTATTAAAGGAAAATACACAAAGCAAATTAAAAAGGATGCTAAACGAAGCACAGGAATTCTACAGATAATTCACACGGACATCTGTGGTCCTTTTCCTGTGAAAAGTGTGGATGGTTTTGACTCATTCATAACATTCACAGACGATTACTCCCATTATTGTTACATTTATCCAATTAAAGAAAGAAATGAAGCGTTGGATAAATTTAAAATATTTAAGGCTGAAGTTGAAAATCAGCATAATTTAAAGATTAAAGTAGTCTGGTCTGATTGTGGTGGGGAGTACTACGATCGGCATACCCCATATGGCCAAGTTCCTGGACCCTTTGCAAGGTTTCTATAGAAGAATGGCATAGTAGCCCAGTATTCTACACCGGGCGAACCTCAGTAGAACGGAGTAGCTGAAAGGTGTAACCGTACCTTGATGGATATGGTGCGTAGTATGATGAGTTACTCTGACTTGCCATTGAGTCTATGGATGGAGGCGTTAAAAACCGTCATTCATATTCTAAATAGAGTACCAAGTAAAGCGGTGCCCAAAACACCATATGAGTTGTGGACAGGAAGAGAACCTTCACTAAAACACTTGCGTGTGTGGGGGAGTCCTACTGAGGCAAAAGTGTTCAACCCAAACATTGCGAAGTTAGATCCCAAAATAGTTAGCTGCCATTTTATTGGCTATCCTGAAAAGTCAAAAGGTTTCCGTTTCTACTTTTCAGACAGATGCACAAAATTTGTAGAAATGAGACACGCTGTTATCTTAGAGGATGAAATGATGAGGGGAGCATGGTGGCTCAAGAAATTGTTCTTGAGGAGAAGCGGGTATGTGTGCCCACTCCGATGATTTAGGAACTATTCTTTGAACTACCTGTTCTTGTTGCACCAACAGTGCCAGATACTGTAGTGCCAACACCTGTTGTCAGTTCTCCTGTGGTGACAGTAAATAATGATGAGGAACCTATCCTTCAGGAACCTATACAAACTGATGCCACAGATGAGGGGGAGCAACAACAGCCCCAAACAGAAGATGTGCCAAATGTGGAGGCCTCGAGAAGGTCCCAAAGAGTTAGAAGATCAGCTATACCTGATGATTATGAGGTGTATAACACTAAAGAATTTCAAATGAAGGATGATCCCACTTCATTTGA